>CM030361.1:260147921-261555421 GCA_017893485.1 Hemerocallis citrina
AGAATCTGATCAAAGAAGAGACAGTATTCTGGAGGCAGCGATCCCGTGTGCAATGGATTAAAGAAGGCGATGCAAATTCGAAATTTTTTCACTCCATTGCAAACGGAAGAAGAAGAAGAAACTTCATCCACAGTCTCAGCATTGACAACTCCACCACAACCAACCCTGCTGAAATCAGAAGAGCATTCGAATCCCACTTTCAAGCTATATGTGGATCTGCCACCATCTCCGATTTCAACATTGACTGGCCTTCCCTCTACCCCACTAATTCGGTCAGCCTGCACCCACCTTGAAGAACCCGTAACTATTGAAGAGCTGCGCAAGGCAGTTTTTGACATGAGCAGCGATAAAGCACCGGGCCCTGATGGTTTCTCGATGAGTATCTACCACACTTTTTGGGATACTGTCAAAGATGATCTGCTAAAGATGATACAGTCAGTCCATAGAGGTGATACGGATATTGGGCGCCTGAACTATTCCGACATCATCCTCATTCCTAAATGCGATGGAGCCAACTTAGTGACTGACTATAGACCTATCAGTCTCCTTAATTGCTCCCTGAAGATCTTCACAAAGATACTCGCCAACAGGCTTAGCCCTCTCCTCCACTCCCTGGTGTCTTCGTCCCAAAGTGCTTTTTTGAAAGGCAAGTCGACTGTAGACTGCTTCCTTGTAGCACATGAGGCTATAAATCTCTGCAGCAGGGTAATTCTGACACCTTACTCTTTAAAATTGATTTTACAAAAGCTTTTGATACAGTGAGTTGGGATTTCCTACTTCAACTGCTTAAAGCTAGGGGCTTTGGGTCGGGGTGGTGCAAGTGGATCGAGATGATTCTTACTACAGCCAAATCTTTTATCATCATTAATGGTGAGAAGAGCAGACAAATCAATTCCAAACGTGGGCTAAAGCAGGGCGACCCCCTATCTCCGATGCTCTTCATATTGGTGGTAGATGTCTTGGATAAAATGTTGTAGCTCGGAAGAAGCAATGGCACTTTCTCGCAGCTGCCGATCAGAGGTCTATTATCTCAACTATCGGTTCTCCAATTTGCCGATGATACACTGATTTTTTGCAAGGGAGATGAGCAAGAGATTCTGAACCTCAAGATTGCCCTTCAGCTCTTCGCAAACATCTCTGGCTTAGCAATAAATTTTTCCAAATCCTCTGTGGTTTATTTTGGTCGCTCTAACGCCAAGCTGCATGCTTTCTCCACCATCCTAGGCTGCAAGGAGGACAGTCTCCCTCTTACTTATCTTGGCATGCCTCTTTCCAAAGGCAAGTTGTGCAAGCGACATTGGCAACCACTCATTCTCAAAATTGAAAGGCGCTTATCGGTTTGGAAAGGTAAACTGCTTTCAAAAGGGGGACGGCTAGTTCTGATCAATGCGGTGCTTAGCGCCCTACCCGTATACTTTGCATCCTTCTTTCGTCTTCCGAAGTGGGTCATCAAGCGCATTGATCAAGTCCGTAGCAGATTCTTCTGGTGCGGGGCGGATAAAGACTCGAGGGGTATTGCCTGCGCAAATTGGCGTAATATTTGCCAACCCAAGGATCAAGGCGGACTTGGAGTCCTGGCGCTGAAAACTTTCAACGAAGCTTTGCTGATGAAATGGTGGTGGAACATTTACGCATCAGACTCTCTTGTCAGCCAAACTCTTCACGACTTGTACTACAAAAGTCCTTCAAAAACTTTTGTTTGTCCAGTATCGGCTTCACATTTTTGGAAGGGTATCTTCCATTTGCAACACCAGTTTCTTATCAATGTCCATTGGCAGCTTGGCAATGGCGAGAAGATCTCTTTTTGGCAATCTAGATGGATTAATGGACACAGTATAGCCACCCTATACCCCGCGCTTACTGCAGCAGCTTGGAACCTTCATGCTACGGCTTCGTCTCAGGGCTCATGGGTTCAGGGGACCTGGCATTGGCACCCCAGTCTGAACCGCATCACCTCGCAAGCTCTCCAAACAGAGAAGCAAAGCCTCCTCCTAGCACTCGCAGATTTTAGCCCCTCTCATGACCATGATGCCCCGACGTGGAGACTAACACCTACAGGAGCTTACTCCGTACAGTCCGCCTACAAATTCTTCATTCTCTCTGGCGTGCGATCACCCTTCTTCAAGGCTATCTGGGGCTCATCAGCGCCACTTAAATGCAAAGTATTCATATGGCAACTGAGTCAGGGCCGCATCAACTCCAAGGAGTTCTTGAGCCACAAGGGTTGGTCGGGAGACACGGCATGCGCAGCTTGCGCATTTCCTGTCGAGTCGGCTTACCACATCTTCTTCTCATGCCCTGTAGCATTAGAGACCTGGCACTTCTTCACTGCACTCTTTCACATACATACACTGCCCACGACCGTGCATGATTGTTTTGCATCATGGTGCCTTGGTACTCCGCCGCACAACCACACTTGGCACCTTTTATCTATTGCTATATGCTGAAGTATCTGGATTGCTAGAAATGACTGTACTTTCTCTGCAAAGCCCTCTTCCTTTCGTGAGATTATTTCTAATGCAATTTTTTGGTTTCGATCTTGGCTAGATGGGATCGGCAGTGCAAAGAAGCGACAGAAGATAGAGCAAGAATTAACAGATGCAAATGCGCATGAACTCCTGCTCCATGAGACACTGGGGCACAGTGGCCAGACGGCAAGCGAGGAGGGCAGCTGCTCTTGGTGATTATCTGGCTGCTTAATGAAGTTTCTTAGACCCCTGCGTGGGTACCTATAGTTAGTTTTTTGGAAGTTTTTGAATAGACTTTTTGGGCCGGGTTTCAGCAGGCCGGTTTGTTTTCAGACCAGGAATTCAGTTCCATACTGAAATTGCTTGGTCTGCTTTTGTAACCAAACTCTATTTTGGCTTTTTATTAATATTAAGTGAGGTAGGGACATACCCTACCTTTTCCCTTCAAAAAAAAAAAATAAGCATTTCTAGTTTTCCACCCATTGTTATGTTTAATACCAAAACACAAAAGACTAAAAAAAATGTGAAACAAACCTATACCTATTTAATCAGTTAATCTGATTAACTGACTTAATCGGCGATTATTCCCAATAAAGCAGCTACTCCCAGAAATATTGTATATCGCTAGAAAATTTATCGCCTTAGGTCCAATTAGTGACTAATCGGGGATTTTTTCCCGATTTTAACTGCTTAGCTTATTAGTCTTTATTGTATGTGTCCATACTATCTCAAAACGTTCATGCAGATTATATTCAATTAAGGTAACTTCTTCTTTCGGCCGTATGCATTCATTTTTTATTTTGTCTGTAATTAATGTGTTTTTAGCCATCCACCTTACCATCCTTATTTGGTCATGTTTTGCACATGTTGCTTCTTAACCGCCCAAACTTTGATCCAAAGCATACATGATGTTATAGCTGTCATGTAAAGTTTTCCCTCAATTTTAGTGGCACCTTCTCATCGCTCAATATTGCTGATGCTTTTCGCTACTTTGACCAACCTTATTTAATTCTCTATGTGTAACATCCTCCTCGATTTCTCCATCGTGTTAAATGACCGACTCTAAACAATAAAAGTTGTTACTCATAAATAAAATTTGGTCTCTAATGCAAATTTCTCTCTCTCCATCTCTCCGAGTTTCACCAAATCTATAATACACATGCTCTATTAGTCTACTAATTCTACAACCCTTAGATTCTAATGTTTCTCTCCCTCTCTACTTTTGAATATCATCTGCAAAAAACATGCACCATGCAACCTCATACTATATATGCCTAGTTAACTCATGCATAACTAAATAAAGATTTAAGGTTGATCCGTGGTGGCAACCTATGGTAATAGGAAATGACTTCGCCCCTCAGTGCCCTCACCTACTCGTTCTAAAACTAGTTACTACATTATCATAGATATCCTTAATAACTAGTTAAATGTGATACTGAAATATCGTCTAGATAAGGATGACTACCAATTCTGAAAAAGGTTTACATTGACAAGAAAGAAAAAGGGAAAAAATTGCTTTTGCAGATATTGCTTTTATGGCTTATGTTGTTGATCTAGAATATAATAAGTTGTAGTGACTCATTTTGTTGCTGAAGAGCCCAAAGTACAGGTGCTCAAATATGTAGTAGTAATTTTCAAGTTATCAATAGAGTAATATTTGCCCACTGCAGCCTGCAGGAACACTCTAATTAGGTGTGAACATGTTCCATAAATTATCAACTAATTCCCTCATGAGCATATAAGTGGGCATGTAGAAGGGTAAATTGAGCTAGTATTGGAATTTCGATAAAATAATTACCCAATAAAATTAAGTTAAACATGGGCTTCAAAATAAATATAAAAGTTGAAGGGACCTAAAAAAAATTGGGTTTTCCATACGGGCTCTTGGACAATTTTTCCTGAAGAATAACATTTGCAAGATTTGCGAAAGCCAAAAAGTTCACAGATCAAACAGTATGATCTATTTTGAAAACACAAACAGTGTAACCTTTTTATATTAAAGATCATACAGTAATCTATTCTCAAAGAAGAATAAAAAACAGGAAAAGCATTTTCATTGCATCAACCAAACCTGATTATGAATCAAATACTACGATTCCCCAACATTCCTCATTCCTGAAGGTCTCTAAAATTTTAATATTCTGAGGAATACTATAAATCAAAAATTAAATATTGATTGGCAACATGAATTCAGAAATGCAAAAATAAAGAGTAAAAATTGGAGGAAAAGAAAAGGAGAGATTATTACCAGAGGCTATAGATTGAAATGATTGTGTTTTGCTTAGATGATCAATTTGCTAACCGAGAACAAGAAGGAGGTGGATGCATTTCTGACCTAGCATTCATGAACATGCCCAAAAATTAACGGAGAAGAAGATGGCTGTAAGAGAGAGATATTGAGAGAGAGAGAGAGCGAGGAGAAGAAGAGAGGAAGTAAAATGTGTGTTGTGTTGGAATTGCTGTTAAAATCGGAGAGTTTTTTTTTTTTTTTTTTTTTTTTGGGAAAAATGTGGAATATAAACATTTTGTTTCATTAATAGAACGTTAACAAAACAACACAGAGGGCTGGACAAAGTATAAAAAAAAACAAAAAAAAACAAAAAAACAAAAAAACAAAACTTGAAATAACCCTTATTACCTCCAGCTAACATAGGTGGGTGGGAACAAAATCAACAAGAAAATAGAGTAAAAGTAGTACGACCCCTCCAACCAGTCCGTGGTGGTTGGAATCTTCGAACACTTTGCTCACCCTAGGGTCGGAGTGATGAGAACCTCCTCCTCATCGTACTCGACCTAGAAGACCCTGGCAACCCTTTCTCTCGGTCCCGACGCTGCTGCAATAGCCCAAAAGAATATGAGGTGCATAATCTGAGTCAAGTTGCTAGAAATATTATTACTGGTCCCACTAACGTAGTAGTTATTTGTATCGAGCCATAGAACCCAGGTCGTTGCGGCAATAGCAATATACCATGTGTCTCTCATCTCTCTTCTCTCGATATAGAACTTCGACCCAATCCAAAGATCCTCGTACACTAGTGGATAAGTATTAGTCCCAAGTGCCTTCAACATTTCGACCAAAACCGATTTGCTTCTATTACATACCAAGAAAATGTGTTCTCTGGATTCCATGTTTGCATTACAAAATCCACAAGATGACACGACATTTGGTTGTTGTTTAGCCAGATTTTTCCTAGTCAAAATAGCATTATTAAGCACAAGCCAAATGAAGATTTTAACCTTAAGTGGTGCTTTGGTTTTCCAGATGATGGAAGACCATTTTGGGCTACAACCCCGGAAGTGTAACCGGTTGTACGTTGATCTCACCATGAATATTCTATCTTTTTCCAGCTTCCACGCTTTCCGATCAGCACCAACAAAGCATTTAACCCCAATTAGTGCTACGAGATTTTGTAGTTCCTCCGATCTCACTTGGGGGGTTAGATTTAGATGTTGTTTAAACCCATGCGTCCAAGCACCCTTTTTCTACGCTTTAGCCACCGTGATGTGCGGATTTGAGGTAAGGTCATATAGATCTGGGAACAAATCTTTTATCCGGCGGTCTCCGCACCATTTGTCCCACCAAAATTTGGTAAGGTGACCATTACCAATGAAAGATGAAACACAACTGTAACCCTTGTTTCCCATTTCTTGTATTTTGGGTATAATTTCTTTTTTCGTGTATTTCCTGTATTTAAAAAAAAATTGTAAATCATTTTTCCGCTTTCAAATCATTTTGTTAAAATGTATTATTGGATCTTCTGTTAAAGCCTATTCTAATCGATGGTTTTATTTGTGACTATTTTCCAATGATTTTATATTATAACACAAATTTTATTATTATTATTACTATTATTTTTATTTTTATTACTATTATGATTGTTGTTATTATTGTTTTTATTGTTATTATTTTTTTTAATTTTTATTATCCTCGTTTGTTAATTTAAAAACCTATTTCTATGTATTAAATATATTTGTACTTATTTCAAATAAATTCTATATTTTAATGCAAATTATATTTTATTATATAAACCTACATTTTATTGATTATTTTATTTTCTGTTGGATTTAATACCCTATTTTCCCCTATTGGATTTTACCCATACCCGTTATATATTTATCCTAACCCAATGCCCTGTTTTAAACCCCTTCAGCCTAAACCCATTATAAACCCAAACCCAATATCTTTTTAACCCTATTCAATAACCTATACCCTACCCGTTTGCAACCCTACTCATACTCGTTACCCTTTATACCCTATTAGCCGCCTAACACCCCCGTATCCCCCTAACTTTAATATATTTCTCCCCCACCTTTATTAACCCCTCTGTGTTTGCCTTAGCTTCATCCCCCCTATCCTAGACCTCAGTCGCCTACCCCCTCCCCCTAAACCCCTCGTTCACTGTTCCATCACCCCTACCCCCTACCTCTTCATCTTCCTACACCTCTTCAAACCCATCTCCCGATCTCTCCCTACCCTGCATCACCCCGACGCCTGTCCCCTGCGCTGCCTCCTGTCGCGCGCCAGCAGCGGCCTCCCGCCGTCGCGAAGCAGCACCACACTCCTCGAGTTCTCTCTGTGCTGTCTCCGACTGACAGCAGCAAGCCGACGCCAGCAGTTGCTCTCTAGACGACAGTAGCCACTGCCTCCCTGTGCGTTGTGCCCTCTACAGCGCCGCCCACTGCCGTAGCATCGACCGCCTGCAGCCAACCACCATCCCGTCCTCCCGCTGGCAGCTGTCCAGTACCCCATGGCTGCCGCTGTCTCTGTGTTTCCACCAACAGTGTACTTGGATCTTTATCAACCGTCTGATCGTTGATCATCTTGATCATCATCATCATGCTTGATTGGTTGTAGGCCGTCGATCTTCTCTTGATCATCATGATCTTCATCAAGTGATCCTGGATCGTCTGATCTCCTCTTGATCATCACGGTCATGGTGATCATCAATTTCCTTTGATCACAGCTGTTCGATCGATCGATCTTGATCTTCATTATTATCTTCATCATCAGAGAGATATGGCTGTCCGATCTAATCCGATCATCTTGATCTTGATCTCTTGGATCTAGCCATCCGATTATGTTCGTGATCTTGTTCGTGTTCGCTTTGTTCGTGTTTGTGTTCGTGCCCGGAAATCCGTTCCCGTTATTCTTGCTCCTTGCTTCGTTTTCGTCGTCATCTCTCAGGTACGTAAATTGTATTCTTTTCTTTGTGTAATACAAGTACTAAATACTGTATGTAGTGTAGTTGGGTTCTAGAGACAATTTGTGTGTGAATCCTCTGTTACATATTGTCTCTATTGTGTTGACCCGCTCGTAGTTGCCACATGACACCCATGACATGAAATAACTTAGGGATGACCACTTCTTGTTGTATGCTTGCATGTTGTTCATATGATATCGTGTGCTCGGTTGTGTTATTCGTCGTATACTTGTTGTGGACTTGTCAAATACCCTACACCATATTGTTTGGACATCTAGTACACTATATTTCATGTTTGGGTTAATTTGGATGAGTTTTACATGAACTAGATGATTTTATGTTCGAAGAATAATTCTGTATTTTCTGTTATCTTGTTTTTATCAGTATTTTAGACCCTATTAAGGTCAGTATATGAAAAATATTCGTGAACATGAACTGTAGAGAATTCTGTCTATTTTCCAACCCTTCTAACAGATCTCAATTTCGATTTATAATTTGTGAGTTATGTCTATTTTACTACAGAGGTGTAGAGAGATTTCTAGACTTTGTTTTCAGTGAATTCTGAAGAGTAATCCATTTTTATCATGCTGTTAAAATTACTATTTTGATCCAATATTTTGCACAATACAACTAGACTTGATTGGCATTAACTCTGAACTTTTGTGAATTTATTTGATGAGTTTTACAAACAGTTCTATGCTTCCAAACAATTACTATACATGCAGAATTTTCATACTGTTCAGTAAAGAACCTGATTTTCGACCTAATTCTACTTGCTGTTTGTAAAATATTTGTGAATATGAAAGTTAGCCTACTGTGTCTATTTTATCACTCTTTTGGCGGATTTGGATTTCGATTTATGGTTTGTGAGATATTGCTATTTTCATGCTGCAGTGTTTGTGATTCCAAATTTACAAAACTATTGCATCTTGCTGCTTTCTGATTTTACTTGACAATTCTATCTATGTTGGAAAATTATGAAACTTTATTTGCTATTACTAAACATACTAGAAAATACCCCAGATTTTTCGTTCATTTAATTATTAAATTTTCATGCTGTTTTCCTGTTCTTGAATACAAACTTCTGATTTCTGGCTAAACACGTTTTCTGGATTCAAATCAGTTTTGAGACTTGTTTTTGTGAAATACCATATGACTTATATATAATTTCTGGATTCGGCCCGGAGTCTATTTTCTAGAACTTTTGACGAATCTAAGTTTGCATGCTTGTAGCAACGGGAATCCCAGATTTAGTGCAGTACTGTTTTGCTGTCCTGAATTAGAATTCTCGTTGTCCCAATCTTTTATGTGTTGTCTTCCACCTGTACATGTTTATCTTGCAACCTGAACCGGTTGCTTGATCATACCATGTTATCCTTGCCATGTTTTGTACACATACATGCCTGTTTGATTAATAATAACAAAATAACCAAGCCGGGGTTAAGGGAAAGATCTAGTAGTGGAAAATATAGAAATGTGTACTTAGAAGGGGGCCCGTGTTTCCCATTTTGATTCATGTTGATACATGAACCTGTTGATGCATGGACATATTGGTTCGTGTACCTGTTACCTGTTGATGCATGGACATATTGGTTCGTGTACCTGTTACCTGTTGATGCATGGACCTGTTCTGTAACGCCCAAATTTTTTTTTTTTTTTAAAAAATTTTATAAAAAAACTCCAAATTCAATTCTTTCAATTTCTATATTACCTTAAACATAAACTAAGATTGTTATATATCAAATAAAATTTTGGCAGAGTATCCCTAAAATTTCTGCCCCGAAACACAAAAAGCTTACGGAATTTTGCTCTAAATTCCGTAGCTCACATAACAGGCAATAATATCATAGGCTCTCCAGGCCAAAATGAGCAGAATCACACAAGTAATATAGATATCATGCTCGGGCCAAACTCATAATAGAATATCAATTATCAAATAAAACCCCTAAATTCCTTTGAAAACGTAGTAAAATTTTTAGAAAATAACTTATAAATCATACCACAGGGCTCAGTACTCCACAACGAGATGGGTACGGGTTAAAAACATATCATACCACTCCACACTATACTCCTCATCGTCATTTACATGTTTATACATCTAAAATACAATTTAAATCATAAATTTCACTATTCATCATATTATCTTGTACACAAAAAAAAAAAGTAAAAAACTCCACTCTACAAATCTACGCCTCACCTCTGCACTGCTGAGGACCTGTAACAGTAGGGAATCTAGGGTAGTCCTGAGACTCCCCTACCCCCCCTACCCCCTAAACACTAAGGGATTAGCCATTTCTGGAATGAGTATAAACTACTAGTCTAATAAATAAATTAAACTATATAAAGAAAATAAATTAAACTTACAGATATTAAGATAAGAAGATTCATCCTAAAATCTGAACATAAAAACATCATAAATACGACCTTATATCATAGTACCCTTCAAATTCGCACCCATCTATATATCTATAACTTAACACACATCATGCCAATTTCACATCACATTATCACATAAATTGTCCAATTTGTCGCATATCACTCATACACCATATCATTCATTTCATCATGTTATCACATCACATTATCACATCATGTTTTTACTTTAATATACATTCTCATCACATAACATATTTTCTTTGCTTTTCATTCTCATTTCGCATAAACATCGTTGCCATACAGGTCTTACGCATCACATATCGCTGCCACACAGGTCTTACGCACCACATCTGTAGCGCCCCGAATTTCCAATATGATATCTTAAAAATACGTAGTACAATTCCCAGCATCAACTTTAAATGTAATATTAAACACAGCCCAAAATACCAATAAAATTTTCTCAAATTTTCATTACAATAATATTTACATAGCACAGCAGAATACATACACCTTGAATTACAAACTCTCTTTCTTTACAACACTTTCTTTTACAAAATCACACAATCCATTACATCACTTTAACTCAAGCATCCAAATCCCAAGCTATAGGTAATCAGCTGTAAAATATGAGGCTAGAGATAACTCTAAGCTCCAAAACTAAAGGGGTCAGCCATAATGGTGTGAGTGACATAAAAATAAGCAACATAAATAAAGCATAGATTCATCAACAACAGGAAATAAAGAAGAGTAAGTGAATTAGGGAATAACCACGAAACATGAAAACATCAAGTGAAGCTAAATTAAGTGTCAAGTGTAGAAAACCGAAAACACATGCATGATACCAAATCAAGAAAACATCAATGTTATGTGCTGATTCTCTAATGCGTACTTGTCGGAGTCTATGCATTCCATAGTACATAGGTCCAGTGCAAGCCCTTAACGTCTCCACTTTATAGGGTTTAATCCCCCGCGATGCAACTAATCCTACTTCTATGATTACTACGAGATATAGATACACTGTGAGTATTAGCCCATGCCCCAATAATTCCAGAAGTCAATCTCTATCCACAGATAATTCCGGAGACTATTTCACTCACACCTGGGAATCTTCGAGAATATCCCACACCGCAAGCTATGACACCTCATCACACGTATACCACATGAGTGTCGCCTCGACCCCGATAATTCCGGAGATCAATCCCACACCACAGGTAGTTCCGGAGACTATTTCACTCACACCTGGATAATTCCGGGGATTATCTCACACCGTGAGCCATATTGAGGTTCATTAGGGGTGGGCTCGGTACGGTACCAGACTTTTTGACATTGTACCATTCCCATACCAAATTAGTTCGGCTTGAAAATATGAAAACTGTTACCAACCAAAAAGTTCGGTATACCGAAACTTCGGTATACCGACTACTTCGGTTGGTACGGTTCGGTATACCCATTGAATTGCGAAATCGAACCGAACTTAAACAATAAGAGAAATATATATAATTTCTACTTCCGTTGTTAGAATATATAAGCACAGGTTAATCAACCATCTAAAACCCATTGAATCGCGAAATCTAGAATCGAAGTAAATTTGTTTATGTTATTGACGTAAACAAATATAATTTCTACTTCAATGGGTTCTGTGTTTTATTGAAGTAGAAATATATAACATAACCGAAGTAGAAATATATAACTTCGGTATACCAACGAGCGAAATCTAATTTTAATAACCTGTGCTTATATATTCTAACAGAACTCTGTAGAAATATATATAATATAAATATATTTATTTAATATTTAATTATTCGGTACGGTACGGTAAAATACTGACTGAACCATATTCATACCGAAACCGAACCGGATTTTAGAACTCGGTACGGTTGTACCGTACCATACTTTTGGTAACCGAATTTTTCGGTACTGAATCGATTGGTTCGGTTGGAAAACCGGTCGGTTGGCTCATTTCGGTATGATCGGCCACCCCTATGGCCCATAACCCATGTTCTCATTCATCATATCACCACTAGTGCCTTTCCTTATCATTTAGGTTATGTAATTATTTTACTAATCTCCTAGAGTTGGTGTACCCCACGACTTAACTCAACAACTGATCAACTAAAATGCCTAAACAGGCCTAAACATAAATATCTCAACTGCCGGTATACTAGGGTCACACACACCCTCTAGAGACTCACGCCCAAACACCCAAACCAATCTTCCAACATAAATTGCTCAGTTAAAACAACTTGAAAACATTTGTTCAGTAGAAGATAAGGTGTAAAATAGTAAGTTATGGATTAAAACATTTAGATAATAAATCATTTAAATGAACATTCAAATATATCAAGATACGTCAGTATCAGTCTCTTATAGACAAGCGTCGGTCGACTGTCCAGAGAGAAAAATCTGATAACTTTGAGAAAATAATTCTAAGTAATATCAGTGGATTGTCCAGAACGGAATTTCCAGAAAACTAGAGAACACAGCAGCCAGGTCGCGACGGTCGACTGTAAAATTTCATCGGTCGACTATCGACCTGCAGACTGCAGATTTTTGGTTGTGCACATTTCAACCGATACGGAGTTTTACTTTACGAAAACGATTTCTACAAAATGCATATTTCTTATATGTTCAAATACAACTTATAAGATATATAATAGTCCATAAAAACTAAATCAAAACTACTTAAATTTATAAAAATAGCGATTTGTTGATTTCTTTCAATTAAAACATGAATTGTGCATATAATCAAAATAGAGTTTCTAAAAAATTAATTATTCATTGAAATAGCTTCGTATTCAGGTCCAAACCATATCAATACCAGAATTCAAAAAAAATCCCCAATTTGGATATATTTCCTCAAACTCAACTCGATTCCAAATTTCGATTCTCAAAACATGATCTATTGATTCATAAATTCTTTTTCCAAATTTTCTCAAACCGATTCACCATTATAACTCATAAACATAATCAATTTATACCATCACCATATCAAGTTTCATTCAACCAATCCTCAAAGTGATAAAAATCTCATCTTTATTAAATTTATGCACGAAATCTACCATGTTCAATCAATCCAACATTAATCCAAAAGAAATAGCCTACCCATGATCTCCAATAGATCATTCATCAATCTCGAATTACCCACATACAATTTTACTCATAAATAACTAGGGTTTCACAAGATCCATTTTTTTTTCATCAATCCAACATACATATTCATACCCAAACCCTAGCAAGCTTTCTAGGAGATGAAACACCACATACAACATTCAAAGAACAAACAAAATAATTTATATTACTCACATACAACATACACAAAACAAAATGAAACTAAACAAGTCACTCACCTTGTTGAAGAGATCGAATGAAGAAGAATAGAAATTAAGAAAGCCCTTCATTCGCAAGAAATCCAAAGTCTTCTCCTTAGAACTCCAAAATAATAAGAAAATAAGAGATCTCCTGTGTTGTACAGCAAAAGACAGCTGTACAAAATCTTATATAGTCCGGGATTTAAGTTTCTAGGGTTTTAGAAAATATTTGCAAAATACTCCTTTTACAATATACCTTTACATAAATAGATCCCTTTATTAGAAAACTAGTTAAAAACCAATTTAATCAATTCAAAATCAAAAAGATCCCCTCCAGCATCTGCCGGCACTGTAGGAAAATCCAGAAAAACAGTTTTGCACTTTCACCCCTTTGAATAGCAATTTTGCGAAAAGATCCTCTTTTATCAAAACTTGTAAAACAATTCGAATATGTTGGAATAAAAGATAAACTCGTTATACCTGGATTGACTAGGCATTATATCCAGCCTAACAATCCGAAAAATCTGGAATTTTCACCCCCATTTGGTAATTTTGCACAAAAGTCATTCTTTTTGAAATATTTGCAAATAAGTCCAATAATTATCAGAAAAATCTAGAAAAAATCACGAATAATCTCAAATAATAAATAATGAGTTTCCCCAGAATAATTTTTGGTTTTAAGCTTTCAAAGATAAACATTCGCACGTGTTTGCCACGTGTAAAAGATAAATTTCTAAATGAACATTTATTAAATCACCACTACAAGAAAAACCCTTTTTCGCAACGCCAAATGTCGTTGCTAAAACTCATTTTTCATTGCGAAAAATATTTTTGCCAATGACATTTGTCGTTGCAAGGTCGTTGCGCGTCCCGAAAGATTTTGACTACGACTTTCTGTCATTGCCATACCTAATTTCACCCGTGCTAAGGTATAAAATTAATCGCAACAACTTTTGTCGTTGCCAAATATACTTTGGCAACAACTCATGTCCTTTCTAAAGATGTTTTTTTTGCAATGAATTATTGTCGTTGCCTTACATTCTTTCTATTTTGGCAACGACTACTGTCATTGACAAAGCTCAACTGTTTTGCAACTATTTTTATTGTTGCTTTGCATTACTTGTATTTTGGTAACAACTATAGTCGTTGCTAAAGCTACCAATTATCGTTGCGAAAGTTTAATTCTTTTCGAGACAAATTATATATTGTCGTTGCATCAGCCCTGTCCTAAAACTAGCATACACTTCAAAAAAAATTAAAAACCAACATCATTCCAAAAACTATAATATTAAACTTGTCCAACATATTACATTTATGTCATATAAGAAGCAATGCCCAAAATATTACAACCATCAACTTCTCAAAAAGATATCTAAGTATCTCATAATCATTTCCATTGTGCATAATAAGCTTAACCATGTTTTCTAATAGATCAAAATAGCATGTGCATATACATTTAGCTTCCTCCAAGTACTTGCAAAAAAAAACTTGCCTAATATCAACATCCTGCATCAATTTTAAGGGAAATGAATAAATAAAACAAGTATAAGATTAAAATATTAGAAAACCATTTAAAACATAGCCACAAACCATGAACATAGTTATGACTAATAACTAGGGAGTTAGTTTAGCTGTCTTAGAGAAATATGATCAGTGTTTTCATCAACCTTCAGCATCTTGCGTATGTACTAGGCAGCCAAAGCCAAAATCTAATGAGTCAGTAACCTGAACTTTCTAGAACTTTTAAAAGAAAAGAAAGTGGCCAACATACGACTATTAAGCACTCTAGCTGGTGTCAATAAAGAAGTAACTGGTATTGCCCTTTCCCTATGTATAGGACAATGAAAAACAAATAATGACCCTATCTATCTTCCGAAATGAATGACGAGCATAACACCAATTTCAGAACAAAACATAATGCCTAGTAAATGAAATACAGACTGACAGTGGTATCTGAACAAATTTTGCTTCCAAAATGTAAAGGTTGAAAAGATGAACATGAACATACATAGATCTCAAGACAAATTGAAACAGAAAAGAAAGGAAGAGTTTGAGATTTGGAGGAAGAACATGATGAAATTATATAATTCCACAACAACTCATTAAGTACCAATATAAGTAAATGAAAAACCAATACATCATGCACATTATAAAAAAAAAGCATTTTAAGGAGAATTTTTTTTAATAGTGCAGCATCCTGATACAGTGACATTATTAAAAAAGTTAACATAGAGACAAGCATATTTTCATCAGAGTTATAATATCTCATCCTAAATAACCTATTTGCTGAATTTTTTGATTAAGCTCTATAAAAATGAAGTGTGAAATTAAAGGAAAATCATACCAATTTTTCTGGAAAGCGGAGTGTGGCAGGGGACCAATACTCCAAAACCCTATTGGCATCAGCTGATATCACAACATCATATACGTGATTGTATTCATAAATTTTATAGGACCCATGTGAATCTGGAAAGGGATAAAAATACATGATTTAGAGATATAATTGAGGATACTGCACTTCTTTTAATGATCTTTAAAATTGTATGTAAATTGGCAATGGACCCTCTTGAAATGATTGACTCATTTGAACTAGAACGTGCATCATATATGTGGACAAAAGAGGAATCCTGGTCACTGATAGTTTGCTTAGCTTTGACACCTCCTTAACTTGAATGAATTCATCCTTGGTCAGCAAAAAGAGAACTATGAGGATTCAGATTTGGTGCAGTTCTACCATCAACAGTTTATATGTACATTTAATCATACACACCCAGGTTTCCATCATTACAAACAACCTCTGTACTCATTTCCTTCAAATGGCCCTGTTAAATACTATGATTCTATGGTTTCAGTTTGTGGCTATGTTTTTTAGTTATGACTAATACTGAAAGATTTGTGTAATACTTCAACTCCATCATAGTCAAACGATGACACATCAGCTTGATTGCATATATTCTCTACTTGTATTCAACAACTAGATAATTCAGAAAACGACATTCCCTATTTGCTAATTCTTGCACCAATAGCCAACTAGTTACATTGTAGGTTTCAGCTCACAAACGAGGCAGAAAACAAAGAATACCTTGAAAATTTGAGAAAACAAAGAATACATTGACCAGAAAATAAAGAATAAAGATGCAGGAAAAAAAAGGCAGAGCATAATACCTTGATCATTCGAGGAATTTCATGCACCTCTATTTGTAAGTTGTGCCAACAATTCTTGTTTCATTGCATCCATTGCACGCTGCATATCTTCCTTTTGTTGTTCAATTTGTCTTGTTGTTCTTTCTTGAGTTTCTTGCAACTCCTTTATCATTTTCTGCTGCTCTTCAATCTTCTTTTGTTGCTCATTGATCGAGTTTTGTTGCTCAAGTTGCCGTCTTTCTTTACAATAACCTTTTAATACAGTTTCCTTGCCACGAAAATACCCTGATCTAGGCTTCAAAATATCTAGAAGGATCTCCTCTTGAGTCATTGATTCACCATGTGCAGCAACTGCTACTTTAAGTTGCTCCTAATTAAATAACAATAACAAAAAATAAAATTTACCATGAAGCATCTTACAAAAATATGAAGCAAAAGAAGTAGAACCAAGCATGCTATTGCTAGACAACAATCAACAACAGCAACCCAAAAAAGGAAGCAAAGAAAACAAATCTTCTCAAAACTAAGCATGCTATTGCTAGACATACTTCATCTACATTATCATTAACTAAACTTAACTCTAAGAAAGATTCTTTTACTGACCTTTACTATATTGGAGGGCAATGCTAGATAATATCATGAAGCAATGTACAATACCATATAAATAAAGGCATAGCACAAAATTTATAGCGTACATGTATCTCCTTAGATCGACCATCGTCAGCCCACTCAAGTTTGCCTTGGTCATTTTTTCTTGTGTGCTCCGCAAGCCAAATCACATCAGTAGGTAGCTTCACTCTATTATTTTGTTGTTCCTAATAATGTGTAAAGACATGTATGCCATTATTTATCAATTTCTTCCAAAAATATATGCGTAAAGATGCAAAAAATATCAAATTTATAATATTTACCAGTATTGTTTCAAATTCAGCATATGACACGTTCCCAGTTATATGCTTTGTCCTTTTATCAGAAAGACGATTTTTGGAATTACTTTCACTCATCGCCTACAATTCTAATGCGTAAGATAGAAGTATAAATAAGATATAAATGATAATTTGTTGGTCTATGTATCACCTTGAATTCTGCAGAGTCAAATCGTTATACACAATGTTCCCACTGCTCTTGTGATAAATCAGGAGGAGGATTTCTTAAGCGTTCTTCAATAGTTTGTCCATATTCCTCACTCTTATAATAGCTATGCAATCGAGATTTTCATTGCCTATAAAGTCGTTGCATGGTATCAATTGCAAAGGCTTGCATCTTGATGTAAGAACTACCTTCCTTAATCTCAAACTTTCCCTCCAATAGGAAAAAAAACAGAAAGTACTATAGAAATCTAAACAAAAGACAAGTTAGAAATTAAAAAAATATTTAAGAAAATTTACCTCTATTTCCTTCCACATCACATCACCAATTGCTCCAAAAGCGTCTTTCCAATTGTTTACATTTAATGGAGCCCTTGTCCTCACCACACGACCACATTCATTCACCAAATGTCGAGCATTGTCACCAATTGCTCGATCAATGTCATCCGGAATGTAAATTTTCAGCTTCGATTTCTGTCCTTTGATTTTCATCTCAATCACATAACTTTTGTATTTTCCCCTCTCCCCCTTTTGCTTTTTTAACTTACTTGTGGCTAATGACAAATAAAGCTTCATATTAACATATTTAGATTTATATACAATGCATAAAAAATGTGTAGGTTCACAAGAAAAAGGTATTTGTTTTTACCTTCCCCATTTTGAGTAGCGTCTGCGTTATTGGCTGAATGTGCAGAACCACGATTTGCTATCACTTGGTCATCTCTCGTCGGTTTCTTCTATTTTCACCAGTTTCTTGTTCATCCCTTCTCTTAGGAGGATCCATAACATCTTGTCCTTCTAGGGTCATGTTTAGCCTTTCAACTAAGTTGTTTTTTCTTTTCCTTTTAACTAACAGATCTGCTATGTGTACGATGTTTTAAACAATAGGAATAAGTTATTGTCAAATTCAGCGGGAATTTCAACAACAGATAATTAGTTGTTTAGAAATTATCTCTACTCTCAGGTGAAATAAATCCCTCTTATTCATTTTCTACCACTTGATTTCCACTCAAATTCATATCCACATTATGGTTCTGAGTGTGCTCAATTCGAGTCAAGGACTTCACCTCATTATGACTTGCTAAATTATGACTTTGTTCATTTTGCAGCTAGTTTGAAGAGCCTGCATAGCGCCTGGATATTTTAGGATTGCCTTCGTTTTGAACTTGATTTAAGAGTCTCCGAGATCCAGCAGCCATAGTTTGATGACCTCCATGCCCTGTTTCATTTATGAAGCAGCCATATTATACTTAAAGTTCACTTGAGCTACAAAACAATCAAACCAATATCATGTAATAACTCATACATTTTCCATCCTTATTGCGATTGCCCACATTCTTTCCTCCCCCTCTTCCAACCATTCTGTACCTGTATGTTCCCTACTTTAATATAAACCCTAGAAAGGTGGGGAGCCTCATAAACCCTAGAAATCATCTTAATGGTGTTAAAAACAGAAGCGTACGTACAGGTTTATGAGGCTCCCCCCATTTTGCTCATAAACCCTTTGTGCTCTTTCAAGTTTTAATTCATCACATGATGTTCTGGCTTATTGTTGCATCAATGAATTCAACATAGGAAATCAATCACTAGAAATTTAACGTTTGCTTACAATAGTTTCTCTCGTTTTTTCAATAAGAGAGACAACAGCACAAACACTGCATGCTATCCCTACTTCTAAAACCACACGACTATGACATATTAACAAGGAACTTAGCTATAGAGCGAAGTAGCTGTTTCAATTGCAGACTTGAGATCAGCAGCAGCATTAACTTCGCATAGTATAAGAAAACCTTTGACATCTGCTAGCTTTGAATTTTTACTGTTAACCTTTATCAAAGAGGTTGGGATATAATAATGGAGTGAAGGGAACGATCCAACATTGCAATCTACTGAGTCAACTGCCATATTCATTAACAGCGAACAAGACGGAACTAAATGCTGGCTAAATAAGAAGTCTCATTTAGGCATGACTAACATCTAATTTTCATGGTTGAAGGAGATGACAAAACAAATTACGTTTCTCATTATCCTTTAATTTTGAAATGTAAAGTTCCTATTGAATAAAAGACTAGCAAGTGGTATTTGGAGTGGAAAGTGAGAATCTCATAGAATCTCAATTCAAAATGTGGCTTTGCCAAAAACAACAAAACATCAAAACAACCAAATTAACTAACTACAAACGCCCCACTTGAATCATAGGAAAAAGCAACATAAGGAAATTTATTTTTGTACAATTATCAATCAACATAAACTTCATCAATGTTTATAATATGAAACAAAGAAGAGATGCAATCTTTCCCTAAACCAACTAGAAAACGAAACTACATGTATAATAACATTAAGATGAGTTTAAAAGTTTCGAAGAAGAAGCAACGTGTTTTTAACACCATCATCATTGGATTTCATCAAACAACACAGCTTGGGCCGAGCAAAAGGGGGGGGAACCTCATAAACCCTAGAAATCAATAGAAGCGTACCTTGCGATTGGGACGAGCAAAGGGGGGGGGGGAGCCTCATAAACCCTAGAAATCAATCAATCTAGAATCCAAAGCATCATGACAAAATAATCTCAATCTATAAATCGCGACAAAAAAAAGAAAAAGGAGAAAAGGGAAGAAGGTACGTTCATACGAGATGTGAAGTTCACTCATACGAGATGTGAAGCAAGGGTTTGGGGAATTTGGTGTGGTGGCGGGACTGAGAAATGCTATGGCGGGGATATGGGAAAAATTTTGGGGAATTAGGAAAGAAGTTCTATTAAGTTAAATTATTTTATTTATTTTTATTTTTTTATATTTTTTGCAACAATACTGTCGTTGCAGTAGATATAAGGAAATATACGCAACGACATTTATCGTTTCCAATTTACACAATCTGGCGGGGGGGGGGGGGGGTTTACAAAGGCCCGCGCAAGGCATTTTGGAGGAGGAAAATTTTATCTTATTTTTAGCAACGACTTTCGCGTTGCCATAACTAATTTTCACAACGACTAAAAAGTCGTTGCCAAAACCTTGTTGAGAAAAAGGGTTTTTCTTGCACCAAAAATCATTTTAATTCATTTTCTAATCTCAAAAATAGTATTTAAAAATATGGGTTACTACATCATCGCTTCCATACAGGTCTTGCGCATCACATATCGCTGCCATACATGTCTTACACACCACATCGCTGCCATACAGGTCTTATGCATCAAATACACATCGCTGTCATACAGGTCTTATGCATCAAATATACATATCGCTGCCATACAGGTCTTACGCACCACATCGCTGTCATACAGGTCTTACGCACCACATTGCTGCCATATAGGTCTTACGCACCACATCGCTGCCATACAAGTCTTACGCATCAAATACACATATCGCTTCCATACAGGTCTTATGCACCACATCGCTGCCATATAGGTCTGACGCACCACATCGCTGCCATATAGGTCTGACGCACCACATCGCTGCAATACAGGTCTTACGCATCAAATACACATATCGCTGCCATACAGGTCTTACGCACCACATCGCTGCCATATAAGTCTTACGCATCACATATAACTCCTATTCTCGAGTGTATCCCGGGCCTATGGGGTCTAGCCCAAATTCCTGAAAGATTGTGCGGCACTGCAATATTAAATTATCTCCTTTATATCTCCGTATATAAATATATCTCCTTTATAATATAATTTCTCCTTATAGTAGGAATGTATATAACTCCATTATCTTCATAAGCATATACAAGCTATTAATCGCATCAATTATCGTATAAAATTCTCATTTATCATATATTTTACTTTACAATCTATTTTCATACCATAATACAACTGATGTTACTTCTCATTCTTATAACTTACTTTCATTTTGCCTTGTAACTCATATTTTAATTTACTTCACTTTTTATTTCCAAGCCGCAATACCGGCATCATATCAACAACTCACACATTCGCCCTGGAAGTTGTGTCAAGGCAGGTAGTTCCCACCATTTCCACGAAAATAGCGGGCAAGTAGTTCCTCGACACACTTCCAAGGTACAACAAACTCATACTTATTCAAAATTTTTCCATCAATAACGCTTACCATGGATTTGCCATTTCCTTATTATCACATAGCTTATATATACGTCACTATATATTTAATCATACACTTAGCCGTTATCTCAATCCCATTTTATCCTATTTCCATTTTATAATTTTTATCACCCACAGTATCACATCTCAAACTGTTTCTAATAGCACTTTTATTCCCGTATCCATCATCATTCATCTTTCGCACTGCATCACTACTCCTTTTTATTGTTTCTTTTACTCACCCTACCTTAAGATTGTGCCTAGGCAAGTAGTTCCCATCAGTTCTATCGATATAGCGGACATATAGTTCCTAGACACAATACCTAAGGCTTACCATACTTGTATCATATCCTATACTCATCTTAGTATTCATACTCATACTATTCTTTAATTTTCATATCACGATTCTGTCTTTTATTCTATACCAAACATAATGGCACATTCCCAAGTTGATAACTTGGGTTATATTATCATATATCCTATCATATGCTTCATTTTATAACCATTCTCATGTTCATCACATAATACACTTTACTTCATGTTTCTCATTCATATTTATTCCCACACCGTAATTTCTTAAATTTATTCATATTACTTCATATACATCATTCCCTCACTTTTCATACTCATTTACAAATTATACACTTTCTATACTTTCTCATATTCATTTCACATCAATCACTTTCTTTACTAACTCATTCTCATTTCACTTTCTTTCATGTCACATTTATTTATTTTATTAATTTGTTGACCAGTGTCCATGTCATTACACAACTGAAGCCGATAGCTCAGTCAAAACACAAATCGCTGTCCACCAAGGGTCTTACGTCTCCATCAAGACTAGAGCCGATAGCTCCGTTTAAACACAGATCGCTGCCAATCAAGGGTCTTACGCATCACATTCACATCACATAATCACACCTCATATACGAAGCATGCTTTTCATCTCATCACATTAGTCATATCGTCACATGCCATATATACACATCTATATATCCATGTCGGTATCGTCCTCAAATCTAAATATCACCATCCCGTATCATATATATATGTACATACAAACATCAACACACTCTCATGCATATATACTAATTTTTTGCACCTCATAATTTACTCCGTTTCATACTCACCCTATAACAATATCATTATATAAATATATCACTTCCTACATACATAACTAATCCATCATCTATAAATTTATACCAATACACAAGTACACGAGTATTTAATCGTTATATTTTCACACAAACACCAAGTACTTCTTCCCATATATACACACCTTATACCAACACACTTTATCCCAATACGCCTCATCCGTAAGTCATACCAATAATTCGATTTATTCAAAAATTCTTTTAAAACATCAAATACGTAAATAAATCATACTCACCTAATATTCTGCGTAGACTCGAAACACCATCTCGCCATCCTACATCTGAAGTCGCTAATATCTCCTTCCCGTAGTTGTTTCTCCAAATTGACTCCACCACGAGCTAGAGCACCCTTCAATTAGCCATCCCCTTGAATTAATTTGAAAATCACGAAGGAAATGAGTGGATTTGGGTGGGGGAGAGTGAGGTCGAAATGGGTCCGTGGTTTCCTTTCGGTCGGGAAAACACGAAAGGAAAGAAAGGAGGAAGGGATGGGGGGGGGGGGTGTTTTGGAAAAGTAAAAATAATAAATATATATAATTAATATGGAGTATTAACATATAAGCCCCCAATCTCCAAATTATTTCAAATAAACCCCCAACTTTTACACTTTAAAAATACTAACAATATAAAATACATAAAATTGTCACATAATAGTCCTCCAAAAGTAGCAAATAAAGTAAACAATATTGCTTCACATAAAACTCAACTCATAACCCCAATATATCAATAATACTGATCCAACTCCAATATCAACACCAATATATTTAAAATAAAATATACCTCAAAAGATATTAAACGGGTATTTTCGGTATTTTAAAATTTGAGGTGTTACATGTTGGTTCGTGTACCTATTACCTGTTGATTCATGAACCTGTTGATGCATGAATCGGATGATTCGTGTACCTGTTTGATTCATGAACCTCTTTCTGTTCCTGTTTACCTAATCCCTGAGTACATGGCCATATGGACTCCACTATGAAATCTAAAGCGCAACTTGTTTGAATGTAGCAACCATGTAGTAAAAGGATGGATGCATGAAGTTCTACCTAGATAGTAATAATACAAGACTTGACATGACATAATACCTGTTATATGCTTACCTGATACATGATTACCTGTTACATGCTTGCCTGATACATGTTACTTGTATACCTGATTACCTGTTTACCTGTACATGCTACTTGACACATGTTTACCTGTAAACCTGATTACCTGTTTACCTGCTTGCATGACACTTGATACATGTTACCTGTACCTATTAGTATACCATGCTACTTGATTCTGTTTGCCTGATTCATGTTAGATATTCTATTATGTTGACATGGATATACCATGCTATATCTGTTTCTGCTGTTATTCTATATTTGTTATTCTTTCCCATGTACTTGTATCCTGCACTACAAGTGTAACACCCCACAATTTTATTTTTATTAAAAATGCATTTTTCAATTTTTGCACGTATGATGCACGTGCAAATTTATCCATCTCTTTTCTTACTCTCATTTACAAATTTTAGCATGCATAATCTTATTTAGCCTTTTTAATTAACCTATGGACCTAAAGTTAAATTCTAGCCCATTAGATTAAGTAAAAGAAGAGCCCACTAGAATAATTAAGTTAGTTAATTAAAATGAAAACCCATGGGACAAGCCCATTAATAAAATCCTATTATAAGTTGTGCATGGACTAATACATGACATGTAACAACTTTTAATACACATCTTTAAACTATAGGAATTGTATTCATTTTTGTACGTGTGTGTGCACTGGTGCAACAAAGAGAAGAAGGGGGGTGGACGGTTTTTGTTAGTGGAGGAGGGGAGTTGGGTTTTTGAAAGGTTGAGATCATGAAAGGTTGGGAGTTTTAGGAGTTAGGATTGTGAAGGGTTGGAAGAATTAAGAGAGCAATTTATTAGGTGGAGATTTATGTAAATTAAACCCTCCCATTATCCTATAAATACACCATCATTTTCCCCTCTCTTGTCACACCAAATCTTAACAAATTTAGAGAGAAAGAGAGTACCTTGTGCTTGGAGGCTTGCTAGGAGGAGAAGGACAAGAAGGTGCTAGTGGAGCTAGGAGCTAGGAGAGGTCTCTTCATTGGGATATTTTCATTCTTCTTAGAGGTGGGTGATTTCTTACTTTCTAGTTGTAGAATATGCATGCTAAAAACTATAAATGAGTATTTTAAGTTGATGTTGATGTGAAATATGTAGATAAAATACTTGCTAGTATAATATGCTATGAATGAGAATAGTCTTGTGATGATTAAGTACATAATAGATACTATGCTAATTAAAAAGAAGATTTTTGCCCAAAGATTTAATACTATGAATCATGTTAGTATGCTTGTAAAATTTTGTACATGTTGAGTATATGGAAATTTGTTGAAGAATGTCATATTCAAATCATGCCTTAGAATCTTAATGACTAACAAAGAAGAAGAAAAGCAAAACAAAATTTAGTTAGTGCCATGGGATGTGTTACATATGTATATTTGCCTTATTGTATTTGAAAATAATAATTTTCTCCATGAAAGAAGCATTTTGTGAAATTCTCATGATTGAGAGACATGTTGGTATTGTTATAAATTTTTAATTTGTATAAGTGAGAACATGAACTAGTTTTATGAACACTATTATTAAATTCAAGTTTTGAGAGAAAAATACAAGCCTATGTGTAAAATGAGAAGAGGAATTGTTTAAGGAAATGGAAACATGATTTTAATGTATTTGAAATTTGTTGTTCACTGTTTTTAAAATTCATTCTCAGTCAAGAGTAAGTTTATTTCAAAATCCTAAAAGATTGAATCTTTGGATAAACAAGTTTGTATGAAAAAGAACCAATTTCTGAACAGTTTAAACAAAAGTATATTAATACAACTCCTAAACAGAAATTACACTTGGACTTACTGGTTAGCCAGTGCAACACAGCGCACTCTTTGTAAGAGATCTTGGGTTCGAAACTTGATAGTTGCATTTATTTTTGCTCTTTTAATAATTTTCCGAAACTGAGGGGTGATATATGAACACTTCGGCAAGGGATTTTGACGCCAGAGTCCATTGGACTCACTGGCTAGCAAGTTTGGGTTTGGGCGTTGGCTGTGTGTGTTCAGAGGTCATGGGTTCGAAACCTAGAGCACCCTTTTGATATTTTTTTGAGTCTTTTTTCATATGTGGGAGTTTTGGTATGAAAAGCTTTAGAAATAAACTTTATTGATATAAAATGAAATGGAAAATTATAAAAGATAGTTATAAAGTTTTCTTGTATATTTTGAGGTACAAAAAGAAATGGAATTTTGAGAATAGAACTTTGTGGTGAAGAAAAGTAAAGTATTAATTTGTGAAGTGATTTTTCTTGAAGAGATTATGCTTTTATTTTGTTTAAGAAATACTTTGAAGTGAATTGAGACATTGTAAGAGCTTGAATTTTGTTAATAAAATTTCATGTGATGAAGTTGTGTTCTTGAGAGAAATTATTTGCTTATAAAGATTATGAATGAATAAATAGATCATGAATAGTGTCAAGACAAAGAAATGATTATTTTATGGATAAGTGTAAAGACAAGATCTTGATCATTGGTGAATAAGTTGAAGATAAAATATCTAAGTTTAAGACATGTTTATTAAAGGGTATGTGTACCCATGGATTTTTGTAATGAGAAAGTTGTGATTTAGAGTTAGTGAGACCTCGGGTACTGGCACTATTGAAATGAAAAGAGTTGAGATATATTTGAGATATGGCCATGGAGCTATCTCGTATTTGTTGATTAAGTCCGGTAGGAGGTAAAACTAATTCTAAGTTTGGAAATTTATTCATGTCTTGAACTAAATAATTAGGTACATAAGTGAAGATGTAGTAAACCTGGGCAAACGTAAGTGGGGCACTCTATATAGTCGGGCGGTGGATTCCGAGACTATAGACCCAGTCAGGCGGTGGATTTCGGGACTATGGTTGCTTCGTGGGAGACGCCTTTTATTTTAAATCCGGGACTATGCTTAGTCGGGCAGATAGTTTATCGTTCTCCAATGTATATACGTATACCAGGGCTAGAGGGACACTTGCGGGATGATTCACACGATGAGGGATCTGTTATAACAGTCGGGTGGTGGATTCCGGGGCTGAGATCCATATTTATGGAATGATCTAAACCTTGTCTTATTACTGAGTAGTTCTCATGGCGAGGGACCGAACCCTTAAATGTGAAGTACGTAGGTACTCGCCTTCAGCCCTATGTATTATGGGATGCATAGAATCCGAACAAGTATGCATTAGTGTCATCCTAGTATAAAAATGTGTGCGTTAGGCATTAAGGCATCGCATACACTTACATGTTTAGAATAATCACTTTTGACACTTTATTGTTCATTCAAATTGTGGTTTGTTAAAGTATGAAATCGTTATATGTACGGCATAGAGAGGATGACCGAGTATAACATTTTCGTCATTTGTATGTGACTGACGTGCCCACAGCTTAATATGCAGGTAATGGACATTTTCATGAAGAAGTAAAGATGTTATGTTGCAATTAATGACTTACATTGTTAAAGTTGTATAAGTTGTATTTTATTTCTTTTATTCTTCCGCTGTGTAAACCAAATGTAAAGAACTCTGATGTATGTTTAAAAGTTTTAAATTCCTTGTAAAATTGTACGAAGTAAAGTATAAAGATCCTATGAAATCTCGAATTCGGTCTTATTTGGAATTCGGGGCGTTACAACAAGCGGCCCGTAACTTGCATTGACGGGAGTTTGTTTTCTTTTTCCTCTTCCTGAAATTTATTAAATTGTAGATTTTGGAGATCAGCTGTCAGATAGAATAGGCGAGATGAGATACTAGATGCTGGAGTTTTGCTATCATGATTTTCCTGCTATTATTATTATATCATGTTGCTATTTGAATAATGTATCATGTACTTGGATTATTTGTATTTGGGCACTATGACCCAGGATTATTGACTTGTTCAGATCTGGTTTATTTGAGATTAATATATTTTGTTTCAAGTAAAATTCTGTTGGTATTGGTTCATATATGCATGCTTGGTTGACTTCTTTTGCTTTCGACTCTGATTATTCTTGTAAAATGTTGTAAAGATCCTGACAGCTTATGGATAATGAAAATCATTCGCTCGGCTTAGCCACGTATCCATATTCCGTATTATCTTTTGGGAAGTAGGGTGTGACAACAACTGACAAACGGGTTGAACGCCTTAGAGATCCCTCTCCAGAACCAAGATGTTCTTGGTCCCACCCTTTAACCCAGCTATCTCATTCCTTTTCCTTGTAAATAGGATTGAACGAATTCCTGCCAACCTTCGCCAGTAGGATGGTATACTTTCCACCACCACTTTCTGATGAGGGCCAAGTTCATGGCACGCAGATCAATAATACCCAAAACCCATGGATTTTCTTCATACAGGCTTTCCCCCCTTTGATCAGGTGGTAGCCCCCTTAGTTTTTGCACCTTTCCATAAAAAATGCTTCTGAATCCGATCGATCCTATGAATAACCCACCTCGGCATTTCAAAGAACGAAAGACAGTAGGTTGGTAGATTATAGGGTACTGAATTGATGAGAGCCACTCTCCCACCGAGGGATAGGGATAAGCCCTTCTAGCCGGTTAGCCTATTCTCTGCCCGATCGATGATTGGGGACCAATCAGATTTCTTCAACTTACCCGATCGCACAGGTAAGCCTAAGTACTTGATAGGGAAATTCTCAACCTAGTAGTTTAGGATATTAGCATGTACCCCAGCCTCCTCATCGGACAAGGCAATGGGTACAAGCACGCACTTGTGGAAGTTCACCTTCAATCTAGACCAAGCCTGAAAACAGTAGAATACTCCTTTGAAGACGACGAACTCCCCCATATCTCCATTATCGAATAAATGCTATAGAATGGTACACCCAAGGCGATTTATTCCAGTTGCCACTGGATTGATCCATCCTGTCGGCCAACAGTTATCCAACATGACTGTAAGTGCTTCTACCACAATGGTAAAAAGGAGAGGGGACAGAGGGTCCCCTTGTCGTAACCCTTTTTTGCAAGAAAACGGTTGCCCCTTTGAGTCGTTAATGACAATGGAAGTTCTACTAGTAGTGAGTCAATGTTGGATCCACTTGATCCATCCATTCCCAAAGCCAGGGCCTTTAAGATCTTCCAGAAGGCAATCCCAATCCACCTAATCATAGGCTTTCTCAAGGTCCAATTTGAGAAGGAAACTCTTATCGTTAGAAATATGGCACTAGTGAATAGTTTCCTCCGTTGTTGCAACGCAGTCCAAGATACAACAACCATTGATGGAGCCGGTTTGTTCCTTGGAAATCAACTTATCCATAACCTGTCCTAGCCGATTGGCGAGGAATTGGTAATAATCTTAACCGAGCAGTTAAGCAGATTGATAGTATGAAAGCCCCCTACCCGTAGCGCTTCATGTTTTAGGGATAAGCACGACTTTAGCATAGTTGAATCTGCCCAATTTGAGTCTGTGGTTGTAGAACTCTGCCAACACGGCAAGCAAATCATCCTTTAATTTTTCCCAGAAGGTTTGGTAAAACACGATCGGGAAATCGTCTGGTCCAGGCGCTTTCTCCCTCCCCATCTGAGAGATAACCTCCTTAACCTCCTCTTCCGTGAACACACCTTTAAGCGAACTAAGAATTTCCCCCATGTCATTTGGCCTATCCGGCAAAAGCCCGCCCTAAGTAGTGCTCTAAAATCCGCTTTATGCCCAAAAAGTTTCTTGTAATGGAAATGGAAAGTTATAATGATTTCCTCTTCGTCATGTGAACCCCATGATCGGTAGAGACATAATGAATCAGGTTGGACCGTCTTCTAGCGCTGGCAACCCTGTGGAAGAAAGACGTATTCACATCTCCTTCCTTGAGCCAGGAAATTCGAGATCTTTGTTGCCATTTAATTTCTTCAAGTTTGTATAATTGGGCAATGTTTTCCCTAAGCGATAGAAGCTAATTACCCTCCTCTTGAGAAAGGTCTCTAGTTTCCTCTAGTTTCTCCAGCTCATCGATTCTTTCAGGATGGCCTCCTTTGCTATCCAAATGCGAGTGAATCTCGTTCGATTCCAATTACGCAATCTGGACTGCAACTTGCAATTTTTTTGCACCAAACTGCACCCGCCTCGATTCCCCGAGTAGGAATAGCCCAAAATTCCATGACCATGTGATGAAATCCCTGGATTTCCAGCCAATCACTTTCAAACCTGAATTTCTTATGCCTGTTACCAGTCAATTCACCCGACGACAGCATTAAAGGTACATGATCCGAAGTTGGCATTGGCAGGGATTTAGCCCAAGCTAATGGGAATTTGGCCTCCTAGTACATTGAAACAAGGACCCTATCTAGTTTAGCCATAATTGGGGTAGCTTGCATATGAGACCAAGTGAAGAGCCTATTTGGAACTGGGATGTCAACAAGGTCCAGGTGAGTGATAATACGGTTGAATTCTTCTCTATCCGCATCACTCGAACCTCTACCCCCAATATTCAAAGGCAAATCTAGTTATATTAAAATCACCACCCACAACCCAGGGCTGTGGCCATCTCAAGCGAATGGACTGGAGCTCATTCCAAAAAGCCGCCCTGGATGTAGCGTTATTAGGGCCATAGACAACAATGATTAGGTGAGTCCAGTTATCAATTCGGCGTTAGAGAGAGTTGATATCAATCAATCAATTAATTTCTTTCATTTCCTAAAAACAAAATAAATGTAAATTTGACTAAACTATCCTCAAGTTTGGGTATGATACATATCCACCATTTATTTATTTTATTTTTGTTGGTACATAATCAACCTAAAGTTTCATTATATTAGTAACACATCCGCCTTCTCTGTAACATCTTGAATTTTCATATAATTAAATACAAAAAAATAAAAAATAATGATTTCACGTGTTTCACACGTGCAAATTAATGTGTGCATTTGGCTCTAAAATTATTATTTTTACGTCATGAACAAACATTTCTTTTCTCTTTTAATAGTCTATTATTAATTCCTAGGCCTAATAGCTTAATTCTAGCTCACCCAAAATAAAATAAATTAATTAAATAAGAGCCCATGGATTTTAGCCCACCTAGCTAGCCCACTAATTAATCCTATTATTAATTAAATAACTTGTATGGTAGACTTGTCTTGTAACCAACTAGTGTAACAAATAAATGAACAAACTTAACTAGGTGTGCATGTGGAGGCACGTGCATTGCACATGCACGTGCAATGTGAATACAAGAGTGAGTCCGGCCAATTCATGAGGAGTGGGGAGATGGAGAGAGTGGAGAGTTGGTTGCATGCTAGTGGGTGGTTCTTCTAACTCCCAAGTGCATCTTAGCCCTTCATCCAAACACATCTCAACGCTTCATTTGTTCATGAGTTGTGTATAAATACCCTCCCTTGTCATTCTTTATTATTTGCACTTAGAAAATTTTTAAAAGAAAGAGAAAGAAAAGACATTGTAAGAAAAAGACTAAGTGTGAAGAAATTGTGTGAGAAAAGAAAGAAAGAGAGTGTGTGTTCCTTTTTCATTGGACGCCGGCCAGCCAAAGAAGAGGGGAGTATCAGCCAAGCAAGGAGGAGGAGTTCAGTTTTGCACAAGCTATGAGGAGAAGGCTGGGATCAAGGAGAAGGGAAGACAATCGTGCTTTCAAGGAGTTTTCTTTAGGAATTTTCATTGTTCTTTAAAGAGGCGGACAATTTCTCTACTTCTAATGGAGATATCATGTTAATAGGTTAATTTTATGAATATGCTAGGATAAATAGCAAAATTTGACATATAATTGCTTAAAAAGGCTAGTAAGAAAAAGAGAACTCTTGATTGTCAATATAGAAAATTAGTAAAATGGATTGAGATTAGTGAAATAAAATTTATCATGATGCCTTATTGATATATTTCATGCTAGAATATTTAATTTAATGAACCATGCTAGTATGAAAATTGTGCTTGTGAATGGCTTGTGTAAAGTAGGGTGTAGAATGTAAAATGACACCCATGGATTGTGAAATCAATTGATTAGTATAGAAAGTTGCAATAAATGTTGAATTTTAATTACATTGTATGAATAGTGCTATATCCACTTGATTGTCAAAATATGTTGCCTTTTGGAATTATAATAAGAGGAATTAGTCTTGTAAAGGATAAAATTGATTTAAAAGAATTAATTAGGTTTAAGAATGAAAAATTATACAAAAACTATGTGAATAAATGTCAGGAACAAGTAGCTAAAAGATGTATCAAGAAAATAAAATAAATACTTTAAATTTTCATTTCTCAAACGAAATAAAAGGAATAATTTCTATGATGTTGTTGAAAATAAAAATCTCGTAAATTTAAATATATATCCTATACCGTATTTTGATAGAACACATTCTGGAAAAAGATTTAGATTTTGAGTGAGTACAAATTAATTGAGAAATCGAGTTTATTAAAGAAGGAGTTAGATCAGATTAGTAGATAAAGCAAATTTAACTCTGGGTTATAACAGAAAATGGGTTTAGGAGTATTGGCTTTCGGTGTGTGGTCAGGGCGCTATGAACAGTGCTTGGAAGTCCCGGGTTCGAGTCTTGGAAGGCTTTGTTTTTATTAAAATTCGATTTTTACTCAAGTCACTGAGGATCAGTATATGGGTATTTTGAGTTCATCATATATCGCTAGTCTCATTTGGGTTTTCTGGTCTTCGGGTGCGCTTTGGGTCGGTTACTGTAGCAGAGCGGAGGTCGTGGGTTCGAACCTTTGGCGCTAGCTTTTTAAATGAATTTCGATTTTTTTAGTATTTCTTGAGTTTTAAAGAGTATAAAAATTGGGAAAAAATTCTAATAATCTTCTAATATTATTTAGACTTCATAAAAATTATTTATACAATATTTTGACATATTTTAGTGAGAATTGAAAGTGATTTTTGGGATGAAGAACTTGATAATTTTCTTAGAATATGATTGTGAATAATTAAAGAAAAGGAAGATTTTGAATGTAAGGAATTTTGTGTAGAGATCAATATTGAGATTTTCGACATGGAAAATTGAGTAAGTTAATAAATGAAATTTGATGTTTAATATATGCAAGTGTGCATGGAAATGAAATAAAAAGATCATGATGAAATATGAAAATTTGTGAGTATGAACACTCAATTTTTGGTGAATATGGAAAGAGGTTAAAATCTAGAGTGGCTAAGTCCTTACATCGGCGTGAATGAATTTTGAAGAGAAATGTCGTAATAAAAGACCAAGATTGGGTCGTGGTTATCAATTGATGTTTAAGACCGGTGTAGAGGCAATGCTAACTCTAGGGTGTTAACTTATTCATAATTCAAATATCTAAGGACAACACAATAGCGAAGATGTGATGAAAGTAATTACCTATATGAAGTATTGCCTAATTCGTAGAGATTGTAATTGTGTTGATATTGTCATAAGCATGAAGCCTATATGAAGTATTGCCTAATTCGTAGAGATTATCAGTTGTTCTTTACATCTTTTCTTTATTGGAGAGGGGAACACGTTTTAGCTATTCACAATTGTTACCGCTGATTTCGGTGTGGGGGTAATCAGATAGAATTTGTGAGTCCGAGAAACACCTGAACAGTTGACTCGGCCTTCTTGCTCCTGCCGCGACCTGCAAGGGAAGTGCGAGACACCGGGGTTGATTCCGGCGACGCACCCTCCGACGCTCTTATCAGTAATCAGAAAAAGATTAAGAAAGAGCTTAAGTGGTAAAAGAGTGATTAACCTGGTTATGGTGGTAGAGGGGTTGTATTTATAGTCGCCTGTGGAGCCGTTAGGGGGCCGGATTTCCTGCGTAACAGCCAGGAGGGAAATCCTCCTATTCTGTTTTGGGAAATTGGCCCCTGATTCCCGGTGGGAGCTAATCAGGCCTGTTGAATTGATTTAGTCAAATCTAGGACCCTGATTCTCCTCTTGGTGAGCTGGGTTCATATCGGATCGGGACCCGTGCCCAGTTAAAGTGGATCCATTCGCGGGAGGTTGGTTCTGCGAGAAGGAGACCCGATACCTGATATGGCTAAAAATGGGGTTTAATCGGAGCCGTCCAAATCAGGCACGAATCTTGGAGCCCGAGGGTAAAACGGTAATTTCTCTACCAAAGAGTCCAAAATGGGTATTGGATCTTCTCCCCGGGGACCCAATGGCCCGCGAATGGATCCGCTGACAAGAGGGTGCGGGTTTTAACCCGCTACACACCTCACCCGACAAGATAAAATCAGGATCCCTGACCAATCTTGATCAACGGTCCTGATGAACGTCAATCTTTTCACTGGGATTTGGGGATTAAATTCCTTATCTGATTACCAGAACATACCTTATCAGATTACATTCCTAATCTGTTTACAAGGAGATTATTCTATATCAGGCCACGCGGATTACATCCCTAAATTGTTCTCTAAGACGCCTATAAATACCCCCCATCCATCTCCATGAAGAGGTAATCAATCTTTCACCAGTTTTTACACTCTTTCATAGTCTGCCGGATTATTGACTTGAGCGTCGGAGGGTGCGTCGCCGGGAACAACCCCGGTGTCTCGCACTTTTTGCAGGTGCACGGCGGGATCGACGATCGAGACCCGACGGAACAGGTACGCAGGTCTTTCTATTCAGTTTCCCCAAGAATCCAGAAGTTCTATCTGTTTGCCCCCACACCAAATTTAGCGGCAACAGATTGGCGCCGTCTGTGGGAAAACCAGACAAATAGCAGCCCCTCTTCCCGTTGGTCCGATCTTCCCCAGCCATGCCTCCGAGAAAAGTCAGGTCCAGAGGGTCCAACCGCGGGCCCAACCCCGCCGATCAGCAAGAGGTAGTCCCCGTCCAACCCGCTCCGTAGCAGGGACAACCCCCGCCTCAAGTGGAGGACCCTCTTCAACAAGATCAGCCTCCTCTTCAGAATCAGGAACCCCCCAAGGGTCCCACCGGTCCTCAGAATGCCGGTGTGGGGGGCTCCCGCATGAAGCAACCTCTCCATCAAGACCGCGTCTCCATACACAAAGCCTCTACGGATTCCATGGCCTCTCATAATCCTCAAAACCGGCAGAAGGTGGAGGACTTACGCCACCGTCTGGACGAGAAGCGGGCCCGAGAGGGAGCCTCCCGCCAACGACGTCCGGGTGAGCGATCCCCTCACCGCCGAGACTACAGAAGATCCCCTGTCCGAAGGGGAAGGAGGGAGTCCCCCGAGCATTACAGAAGGAGGCACTCCCCCGCAGATCGGCAACAGCCCAGGAACAATGAGGCACCAATCACCCGTGCCGAGTTCCAGCAGTTCCAAGCAATGGTACAACAGGCACTCAACCTCCGTCAAAACCCTAATGAGCCGAAGGCCCCGTCCCCTCCTCCAGTCCGAAGCCCTCGCCGACGGTCCCCATCTCCTCGTCCCGCTCCTACCAACTCCCGGCGTACCCCAAGTCCTCGTCGCTCCCGAAGTTACCATCGCCGCAGCCCTCGCTCTCCCTCCTACGAAGACGAGTCTAGAGGCTCGGCTGATTACCATCGGAGGGACGACGCCATGTATCGCCGTCTTCATGAGGTAGAGAGGCGCCTGGGTCAGATAGGTCGAGAAGAAGAGCTTAGGAGGAGGACCCTACGTCCTACTCGACCCCCTTTCTCCCGAACCATCGTGGATGCACCTGTGCCGTTCGGCTTCAAACCTCCCCAATTTGAGACTTACACCGGGGAGACTGACCCCGTTGACCACATTGAGAGCTTCAAGACTCTCATGCTCATCCACCAAGCTTCCGATGCCCTGCTGTGCAAGACATTCCCTGCTACTCTCAAGGGCTCGGCTCGGGAATGGTACTCCCGCCTCGCCCCGTCTTCCATATTCTCCTTCGAGCAGTTCGAAACACTCTTCATCACCCACTTCGTGAGTAGCAGGCGCACGGAGAAGACCAGCATCTCACTCCTCCAGCTCAGGCAAGAGAAAGGTGAGAAGTTAAGACGCCATGTGAAGAGGTTCACTGCGGAGGTCAGGTCCATGGCCTCCCTCGACCAATCCGTCGCAACGGCCGCCTTCCAATCCAATGTCTTCAATTCCAGCCTTCGTTCCTCTCTTGCTAAGAAGCCTCCACAGAACTTTGCCGACCTCCTTCTCAGGTGTGACAAGTACATTCGTGCCGAAGAGGCCGCCTACCCTCCAAGCTTCGGAGGGTTTACCTCAGGGACGAAACGAAAGCTGACCGAAGAAGAAGAGGCTAAGAAGCTTCAGAAGGACAACAATGGACAGCGTCGCCCGACTCCTCGGTTTGAGAATTTCACCCCCTCGTTGCCAACATATCAGAAGTTCTTATGGAAGTGGACAAGGAAGGGCTACTCCGTGCACCCCCTAGAATGAACACACCTGGAAAGAAGAGGAACAAGGATAAGTGGTGCCGCTTTCACAGGGACCACGGCCACGACACGGATGATTGTCGGGCTCTCAAGGAGGAGATCGAAGAACTCATACAGCAGGGGCACCTTACCAAGTTCATCCAAAAAGATGGGGCCGAGCCTCCCTACTAAGGAGCCAACGAACAAACGGAAAGGCCCGCCGAGCTTCAAGACTCAGAACCTCCCAGCTCCTCTCGAGAGGTCTTCACCTTATCATAGAAGTAGGATCTTGATTTTCAATAAGGTCGACGCTTGTAACCCGGCCAATAGCATGTAATAATGGCTCGCCCTATTGAAACAGCCACTTAGTTTATTTCAATAAAACTTTACGTTTTTTCAGTGGAAATTGTTGCTCTTGCGTCATCTCAATCTCTCCGAGTCACGACTCGTTAAATGGTGATTTCGGAGTCCAGCTTCTTCTACATGGCTCCTCCTGCAACCCTTAAACTGACAATGGTTCCGGAGTCCAACACTTGGTTCGACTCTACTCCGCAAGTTCGCTCCTAAGCGAGCTAGGTGTAGTTCGCCATTCGGAATTGCTCCCACGCCCTTAATCTTACGATGGTTCCGGAGTCCAACACTTGGCTCGATTCTACTTCGCAAGTTCGCTTCTAAGCGAACTAGAAGTAGCTCGCCATTCGGAATTGCTCCCACAGCCGTTGAATGGTACGGAGTCCAACACTTGGTTCGACTCTACTCCGCAAGTTCGCTCCTAAGCGAGCTAGGTGTAGTTCGCCATTCGGAATTGCTCCCACGCCCTTAATCTTACGATGGTTCCGGAGTCCAACACTTGGCTCGATTCTACTTCGCAAGTTCGCTTCTAAGCGAACTAGTAGTAACTCGTCATTCGGAATTGCTCCCACAGCCGTTGAATGGTACGGAGTCCAACACTTGGTTCGACTCTACTCCGCAAGTTCGCTCCTAAGCGAGCTAGGTGTAGTTCGCTATTCGGAATTGCTTCCACGCCCTTAATCTTACGATGGTTCCGGAGTCCAACACTTGGCTCGATTCTACTTCGCAAGTTCGCTTCTAAGCGAACTAGTAGTAACTCGCCATTCGGAATTGCTCCCACAGCCGTTGAATGGTACGGAGTCCAACACTTGGTTCGACTCTACTCCGCAAGTTCGCTCCTAAGCGAGCTAGGTGTAGTTCGCCATTCGGAATTGCTCCCACGCCCTTAATCTTACGATGGTTCCGGAGTCCAACACTTGGCTCGATTCTACTTCGCAAGTTCGCTTCTAAGCGAACTAGTGGTAGCTCGCCATTCGGAATTGCTCCCACAGCCGTTGAATGGTACGGAGTCCAACACTTGGTTCGACCCTACTCCGCAAGTTCGCTCCTAAGCGAGCTAGGGGTAGTTCGCCATTCGGAATTGCTCCCACGCCCTTAATCATACGATGGTTCCGGAGTTCAACACTTGGCTCGATTCTACTTCGCAAGTTCGCTTCTAAACGAACTAGAAGTAGCTCGCCATTCGGAATTGCTCCCATAGCCGTTGAATGGTACGGAGTCCAACACTTGGTTCGACTCTACTCCGCAAGTTCGCTCCTAAGCGAGCTAGGGGTAGTTCGCCATTCGGAATTGCTCCCACGCCCTTAATCTTACAAAGGTTCGGACTCCAACACTTGGTTGCCGAGCGTTCGTGCCACCGATCGTATTACACGCTCGAGTTCGGCGGTCAAGATCTCTAAAGATTTCCCAAGTATGAAGCCTCGGCGCCCGCTCCGAGCATTCTTGCCATCGACCTTATCGCGGGCTTGGGTTCGGCACCCGTCCCGAGCGTTTTCGACACCGATCGTATGACAGGCTCGAGTTCGGCGGTCAACACCAATCAAAAACGCCAAGTCTCAAACCTCGGTTCCACGACTTCACAGTTAGAGCGAAAATTGAGCAACTATGATACGGCGACAGTTAAATCGATTCCAATCTTATTAAAAACAACCCTTACATACATCAATATTACAAGGCACTAAAAGATTACAAGAAGCTGAAAAGCGAAGATTACGAGACACCGAACTCGGACCCATCAACGCTTCCGAGGCGCAGGGATGCTCCTCTTCAAGGACACTTGAGGTCGGCGACGTTTGCCTCCGGGACCCGATCCCAGGCCAGCAAGTTGGGACGTGTCCTCGGCACTGCTTCTGGCAGCCACGCCGACGGATGCACCGCTCAACGAAATGGCCACTGAGCTCTGCGCGTCCCCCGGACTCGGATAGCCGAGGCGCTCACGGGTCGCCATCTCGTAAAACGTGATGCCACGCTCGCTCTCTGCTCGGGTGCATGAAGTGCTCCTCACATTAATCGGCCCCGAACGCGGTCTGAGGCGAGCCACCTCTGCTTCCAGCTCAGAGATCCGACCCCTCAATGAACCATCTTGCGCCTCGACCTCAAAGCGGGCCGGTACCGCCGAGCTCGGAACTCCAACATGGCTCGCGATGAGGTGACGGAGATGGGTAACTTCGATGCTCCTATCGACAGTGGCTCTCTTCAACACGTCGACTTCGGCCGCCAATTCATCTCGTTCGACCGTAAGCTTGGCCACCTTAGTCGTCAACTCCTCTCCTTCCGTCCGAAGCTTAGTCTCCGTGGTTTGCAAGTGCTGAATCTCCGAAAGCAGGTCGTCCCTCTCCGCCGTTACCTTTGACAGTGTGTGGCGAAAGCACTTGGTCCGAAGACTACTAGTGAAGGCAGCTGGCGAAGCCTCGCCCTCACCCGAGGCGGTCATCTCGGCAATCCTGCCCTCCAGGCGTCGAATATCGCTGTCCCGCTGCCCTAAGATAAGCTGGAGCTGGCCTCGCTCGGTTTCGGCTCGGCGCAGTCCTAGCTCGACTTCGTAAAGTCGCTCTCTACACCTCGCCAGACTCAACCTAGTCGCCCCGAGCCCTGCCTCGGCTCGAACCTTGGCATCCGACCCTGCACGCTCGACCTCTTGGGCTACCAGAACGAGCTGAAAAGAAATGCAAACAAGCAACAAAAACTCAGATATTGTCTAAGTCCTAGACTTCGGGAGTTCTTTAGAACAATTGCTCGAGCATTCAACAGACAATAGACAAGAACACAAAGCCGAGCCCAAAAAGTTGAAGTTTTTCATTCATTTCGAAAAGTAGCGGTGGCTAGTCCGCTATTAGGCATTACACGACAAAAACAACAAAAAACAAAAGGAAAAGAGAACAGACGGAGTTAGGGCGCGACCTCTTTCCCGGGGCGGCGAGAGGGGGTCGAGGGCGACGCCTCCGAAGGGGCAACCGTCGCCAACGGGGTAACCACCGACCCCTGAGCTCCGGCGGGGGGGTCGACCGAAGCCTCGTCGTCGCCCCTCTCCTCCTCCTCTTCTTCTTCCCCCTCCGACTCGGGGTCAAAGCCTTCGACGTACCCCGGGAACAACCTCCAACCCGAGCAGTCCACGGAGGGATAGGCCTCCTTCACCCGGGCGAGAGCGTCGGCGAAAGCCTTGGCCATGTTTTGGGCGAGGAAGCTCTGCGCCTTCTCCATGGTCGCATCCTCCGCCTTCTTCACCGCCGCCGCTTGGGCCTCGGCCGCCTCGGCCAACTGCTTGGCCGCCTCCTCCTTTTGCTGACGGAGCTGGCCCTCCAGCGTCGTGACCCTGTCCTCGAGGTAGTTGACCCTCGCCGACTTGGCCTCGAAGTTCAGCTCGAGCTTGTCGAGCTCGGTCTGAATCCGGGCCTTCTCCTTCCGAGCTTGGTCAGACTCCTTCTTCATCTCCTTCTCCTGGGCCGCCATCCTCTCGGTGAGGTGCCCGAAGTGTACGACGATCTACAGTTAAAAATCAAGGGGGTCACGAAAATTTCAACTTGAGAAGGTCGGCTTGAAAAAGAGGGGGTAGATACAACGCTTACCGATACCGCCGAGCGCGCTATCTCGATGACGTCGTCTCCCTCCCGTCCGGCCTCCATGGCCGCCCTATCCTTCGGCGTGGCGAGGTGCTTGATGGCCTCCATGCTCGCCAGGGAGTTGCCGAGGAACCCATCGTGCTTCCGAACCTGCCAGTCCGGGACGTGGATCCTTTTGTGGGCCTCGGTCAAGAGCTCCTCCGCCGCCCTCGACAGCGGGGGCATAGGCATGTTGAGGGCGGCGGCGACGGGAAACTCGCCGACCTTGGTCGACAACGAAGCAACCACGGCGTCGGAAGCCGGGTTCTCCAGGATCTCCACCTCGTCGGCCGTTTCAACGACCTTCGGAGACTTTGCTGCCGGCAGCTTCGAGGCCACCCTCTTCCTCTTCTTCGGCGCCTTGTTGGCGAGCCCTGCCCTCAGCGCCAGCACCGCCTGATAATCCATAGACTCTGCACCATAAGACAAGTCTGTTAGTTCGGGAAAAGCTATGAAAAATAAAAAGCGCACAAAGTAAAGTGACGATAATAAATAAAGAAAGCCGCGTACTGGGGTCGGCATGAACGAGCCCTCCCCCGAACAGGACGTCGTCAGTCAAGTCCCTCCAGTCCAGCTTTGGCCGACCCAGGAGTACCCGAACAGCCTCCTCTTCCTCAGGCCGAAGTGTTGGCAGCGCCTTCACTTTCTTCGGCACACCCTCCACCCAACTCGCAGGAATGGGCCAGGCCTCCGGACTGCGCACCAGAAGTTACTTCTCGCGCCAGTATTTGATGGAATCAGGGCACACGACGAGCCGACCTCCGTGCCTCGGAGTCAAGTAAAATCGGTACGCCGACCTGTTCCCCTGATGCGGTTGGTAGATGGTCCGAAGCACGTTCAGCTCCGGCTCAATCCCCGCGGCTTGGCAGTGAAGTACGAAGCCGTTTATTACTCTCCACGCGTTCGGCATAAGTTGGATGGGGCTGACCCCAATCCATCTTAATACCGCAACCGCGAACGGGTGGAGAGGCAGCCGAGCCCCGGCTATGAAGGCATCGACCGGCCAGCAACACACGGTTACCGGCAACGGCGAGTTGGCCCTAATGCCGGGACCCGGCAATATAAGCTCGTACTCTTCCGGGACCTGGAAGCAGTCCCGAATCACTCCCAAGTCTTCCTCCCGAAGGATCGACGCTGTCTCGTCAGCCTCTGTCATCTCCCTCGCCGGATTCTCTTCGAATGTCCGGGCCCTCCCGTACACGATACGCTCGGCGTCCTCCTCCGGAAGCTCCCGAACCCTGTGAAGCCCAGTTAATGGCCCCGGTAATTGGCCGAACTCCCCCATGCGCTTCAGCTCCTCCACAATAGAATATTGGCCGAACACCTTCTTGTTTTTGTGAGGTCGGCTAGTGGACGGAGCTTCGGTGACTTCGAGGGAGGGCTCGGATGAAGAAGAAGAGGCAGACATGTTTAGAAACTAAAGTATAAATTACCTTAACGGAGATGTCGTCGGAAAGTTCGCCGGAAAAAGGTCAGCGATCACCTGGAGCTCAAGCAGGAACAAACCAAAACAACGGAGCGGAGAGATGAAAAGTGAAAAATGAAGAGGGGGTGGGGGATTTATAGAAGAGCCAGCACGCAAATCGAGGTTAATGGGCTTCTACTGCCGGCCCATTCCCACGAAACGACAAAAGGCGACTCCAAACGTCGCCTTGTTCGCCGCGCCAAGCCAAACGGCTCATTAATGACAGTCACGTCAGCAGAAGCCCAGGGGGACGCTGCATTAATGGACGTCACATCTGTCAGAAACCCAGAGACTGTCACATCCGTCAGAACCGTCGATTCTCATACCTCGGCACTCGCTCCGAGCGTTCTTGGCACCGACCGTTTTACACGCATGAGTTCGGCACTCAAGACTTCCAAAAAAATTTTCAAGTCTGGAGCCTCGGCACTCGCTCCGAGCGTTCTTGACACCGACCGTTTTACACGCGTGAGCTCGACACTCAAGACTTCCAAAAAATTTCCAAGTCTGGAGCCTCGGCACTCGCTCCGAGCGTTCTTGACACCGACCGTTTTACACGCGTGAGTTCGGCACTCAAGACTTCCAAAAAATTTCCAAGTCTGGAGCCTCGGCACTCGCTCCGAGCGTTCTTGACACCGACCGTTTTACACGCGTGAGCTCGGCACTCAAGACTTCCAAAAAATTTCCAAGTCTGGAGCCTCGGCACTCACTCCGAGCGTTCTTGGCACCGACCGTTTTACACGCGTGAGTTCGGCACTCAAGACTTCCAAAAAATTTCCAAGTCTGGAGCCTCGGCACTCGCTCCGAGCGTTCTTGACACCGACCGTTTTACACGCGTGAGCTCGGCACTCAAGACTTCCAAAAAAATTTTCAAGTCTGGAGCCTCGGCACTCGCTCCGAGCATTCTTGACACCGACCGTTTTACACGCGTGAGCTCGACACTCAAGACTTCCAAAAAATTTCCAAGTCTGGAGCCTCGGCACTCGCTCCGAGCGTTCTTGACACCGACCGTTTTACACGCGTGAGTTCGGCACTCAAGACTTCCAAAAAATTTCCAATTCTGGAGCCTCGGCACTCGCTCCGAGCGTTCTTGACACCGACCGTTTTACACGCGTGAGCTCGGCACTCAAGACTTCCAAAAAATTTCCAAGTCTGGAGCCTCGGCACTCGCTCCGAGCGTTCTTGACACCGACCGTTTTACACGCGTGAGCTCGGCACTCAAGACTTCCAAAAAATTTCCAAGTCTGGAGCCTCGGCACTCGCTCCGAGCGTTCTTGGCACCGACCGTTTTACACGCGTGAGTTCGGCACTCAAGACTTCCAAAAAATTTCCAAGTCTGGAGCCTCGGCACTCGCTCCGAGCGTTCTTGGCACCGACCGTTTTACACGCGTGAGTTCGGCACTCAAGACTTCCAAAAAATTTCCAAGTCTGGAGCCTCGGCATTCGCTCCGAGCGTTCTTGACACCGACCGTTTTACACGCGTGAGTTCGGCACTCAGGACTTCCAAAAAATTTCCAAGTCTGGAGCCTCGGCACTCGCTCCGAGCGTTCTTGACACCTACACGCGTGAGTTCGGCACTCAAGACTTCCAAAAAATTTCCAAGCCTGAAGCCTCGGCACCGAATCCGAGCGTTCTTGGCGCCGACCCCCGTGCGTCGGACATCTGGCCCTCAGACTTCGGCGAGCTCCCTCTCCAGACTCGCAACCATGCCGAGGTCCCTCTTCTCGACAGAAAGAATCGCCGAACCGATCTCTGACCTCGGCACCCTGGTCGCCGAGCTCCGGGGGGGATCGGAGCCGCGACGCCGGACGGACGCGACCCTCAACAGAGTAAAGCGACCGTACCATTCACCGAGAGATTGCAAAGCTAAGAAAACGTTCGCACAAGAACACCACCCGATCAGAAGGGATTACCTCACTACCCCCTTTTCGAGATTCAAGATCCCACAATTAGACTCCGATCCAACTCCACTAGCCACTAAAACAGTTAGGCTACTCCTTAAAGCTGATCACACTCAGTCTTTAGGAGTGGGGGGCTCGTGATATGGCTAAAAATGGGGTTTAATCGGAGCCGTCCAAATCAGGCACGAATCTTGGAGCCCGAGGGTAAAACGGTAATTTCTCTACCAAAGAGTCCAAAATGGGTATTGGATCTTCTCCCCGGGGACCCAATGGCCCGCGAATGGATCTGCTGACAAGAGGGTGCGGGTTTTAACCCGCTACACACCTCACCCGACAAGATAAAATCAGGATCCCTGACCAATCTTGATCAACGGTCCTGATGAACGTCAATCTTTTCACTGGGATTTGGGGATTAAATTCCTTATCTGATTACCAGAACATACCTTATCAGATTACATTCCTAATCTGTTTACAAGGAGATTATTCTATATCAGGCCACGCGGATTACATCCCTAAATTGTTCTCTAAGACGCCTATAAATACCCCCCATCCATCTCCATGAAGAGGTAATCAATCTTTCACCAGTTTTTACACTCTTTCATAGTCTGTCGGATTATTGACTTGAGCGTCGGAGGGTGCGTCGCCGGGAACAACCCCGGTGTCTCGCACTTTTTGCAGGTGCACGGCGGGATCGACGATCGAGACCCGACGGAACAGGTACGCAGGTCTTTCTATTCAGTTTCCCCAAGAATCCACAAGTTCTATCTGTTTGCCCCCACACCAAATTTAGCGGCAACAATACCCATTTTGGATCCATCTGTATGTGAAATTACCTTTTTACCCCTGTACTTCAAGATTCGTGCTCGATCTGAACGGTCCCGATTTAACCCCATTTTTATCCATATCACGAGCCCCCCACTCCTAAAGACTGAGTGTGATCAGACTTTGAGGAGTAGTCTAACTGTTTTGGTGGCTAGTGGAGTCGTATCGGAGTCCAAATGTGGGATCTTGAATCTAGAAGGGGGTAGTAAGGTAATTTTTTGATGCCGCTTGTTGTTCTCTGGTCACATCGGGTATTTGAGGGTTTTTATCTATTTTTTCGGACTATTTATTTAATTTTGTGACGTGTCCACTAATCGTTCGGGGGGCCTTTAACAGTACATTCCAGGCAGTAATTGTTCGTTCAGGGGTTCGAAAATGGGCCCCCAAATTTTCAATTATTTTCCAGAATTTTTAGTTAATTTTCCCGAATTTTTAGCAAATTTTTTCGCAATTTTTAAATAAATAAAACGATTTAAATAAATAAAAAACGATTTAAATACCGATTAATGACGTGGCTCGATCTGGGTCGTTGATCATGGACGAGCACAAGTTTCAGAAAGATCTGACGGCTGTTACCGCTCGGCAGCGCTTTTCTCCGTTTACGAGCTCGGAAAGGCACTTGCTCGGCTGCCGACCGGAGGTAAGGGGGGTTCGGCGGGCCGAGCGACGTGGCGCAATCTGAGCTGTCGGATGTTGGTGCGCATCCCGAGGCGGGCGCAGTTCTCAAGAAAACGCTGTCTTGTCTTTTAGCGCACGTGGCGCAATCTGGGCTATTCATCATTAGGAGCGCGAATTTCTGAGAGATCCAACGGTCTAAGTAGCTCGGTGTCTTTTTTCCCCGTTTACCAGCTCGGGAAGGTACTTGCTCGGAAGCCGGCCGAGGAAGTGTGGCTTCGGTCGCCCGAGTGACGTGGTGCTATCTGAGCTGTTGGATGTTGGCACGCATCTCGAGACGGGCGCAACACCCAAGAAAACACTATCTTGTCGTTTAGTGTCTTCGGAGAGATCTGGGCCGTCTGATTGAGATCCGATGCAAAAATTGAGGAGGAAGTGCGTTTTCCCCGTTTACACGCTCGGGAAGGCACTTGCTCGATGGCCGACCGAAGCACTGGGGCTTCGACAGTCCGGGCGACGTGGTGCAATCTGGGTCGTCGGATGTTGGTACGCATCTCGAGATGGGCGCAGCTCCCAAGAAAACACTATCTTGTCGTTTAGTGCTCTCGGCGAGATCTGGGCCGTCTGATCGAGATCAGGCGCAAAAGTTGAGGAGAAAGTGAGTTTTCTCCGTTTACAAGCTCGGGAAGGCACTTGCTCGGTGGCCGACCGAGGGCCTGTGGTTTTGGCAATCCGAGATGACTCTGTTCCCAAGGGTATTAATGGTGCTTCGGGACTTGCACGGCGTTCCGCCTTCCCAAGGTCATTAAGGATAACTCCCTCAATTAATACGCGGCGTTTCAACTTCCGAGGGTCATAATGGCTGGTTCTTGGAGGCAGGCTATAAGTACTCCACTCCCTTTGTTATTTCAGTCGTAGCAATGTTGAGTTTTAGACCTCGGCGGTGTCTGCCTTGGGTAGCTTCTCTTTTGAGGTCCGGAGGGGTGGTTGCTCTTCTGCCTGGTTTTCCCTCTGTTCCTGACGGCCCCAAAGTGGATGTCAGGAGCGGGGGGGGAACGAGGCAGTAGTGGTGACGACCGCAGTCCGGACCCGAGGGATGAGTTACTTCGGAAGGACGGGTGGTCGTTCTTCCACCAAGATCTTCGGCCTTCTTTGGTTGCTCCGAAGTGGGTGTCAGGGTAGGCGGAGATCCTGGTGGAAGAGGTGATGATCCATGTCCGAATCCTTGTTCCGGTCCATCTGAGCTCGTTGTTTGCTACTGTGAAGGCGCTGTTGCCAGAGTCCTCTGACAAGCCGAGCCTTCCAGTTGCAACCAACTAGCTCGGAATGGTGCGCTTCTTCACCATGAGTCGTGGCTCGGGCTTCCGGACCGTCTGAGCTCGTTGTTGGCAACTGTGAAGGCGCTGTTGTCAGAGTCCTCTGACAAGCCGAGCCTTCCAGTTGCCACCAACTAGCTCGGAATGGTGCGCTTCTCCTGATCTCTGAGTGTTGATGGGCCCCCTCCCATCTCTGTCTTCCTTCCGGGCTGATGGCTTCTGATGGATGTCAGCCCGGAGGAGTTAGAGATGGGGGGAGTGCCGATCTGTTTTTGACCGGGGCCCGTGGGTCGGCGGAATACCGACTGAGACACGGGACCTGGGTGGTGCTCGCCGAGGGCGGTGCCTTAAAACTTTGAATCAAAATTTTTCCTGGTTCCTTTAGACATAGGTGGGGCGTCCGAGAGTTCAATCGTCCGAGCGACGTGGCGCACCCTGAGCCGTTGGATGATGGCGCGCATCTCAAGACGGGCACATTTCTCAAGAAAACACTATCTTGTCGTCTAGTGTTCCCGGCGAGATCTGGGTCGTCTGATTGAGATCGTGCGCGAAAGTTGAGGAGAAAGTGTGTTTCCTCCGTTTGCAGGCACGGGAAGGCACTTGCTCGGATTCCGACCGGACCCTGTTGAATATTGTTCGGATTGCGTGTTGCTCGGATTCAGATCCCCTGGAGCCGAGCTAGTTGACTTGGTGAAGGAGACAGTGGTGATGGGCCTACGCGACGTTTCGAGAGCAGCCCAAAAGTCGCACTTATCTGTTTGGAAGTCCAAGGGACGTCCCATTTTTACTATAAATCTTCACCCCCCCTTAGACCAAGTCTCACTTTTTACTTTTACTCTCTCTCTTCAGTTTTCACTTTGCTTCGAAGTTTTCAGCTCTCTGGTGGAGGTGCTAGCTGTCGCGGTAGCGTTCCTTGCTTCCGGTGAACTTTCCGACCGTACATATCACTTCAAGGTCAGTCTCTTTCCCTTCTCTCTTAGAAAAAATGGTTAAGATCTCGGATGAGACCCCCGCCTCGGAGCAAGCCGTTGGCCGAGGGGATAAAGGGAAGGGAGTTGCGGAGCCGAGTGAGCAGGACGTCGTTCGTCCGGACAAAGAGGGCAAAGTGGCTGAAGTACCCGAGGAAGTCGTGGCGGAGTCCCGAAAGGGTAAAGCCGTGGTCACGATAGTGGAAACACCGAAGAGAGCGGGGGCGTTCGGTCGGCAGCCTATCGCTCTGTCGAGCGTGGGAGGCGTCCGGGACTACGCCGAGGATACCTTGGAGAGAGTCACCCAAGGTACGGCTAAGCTGGTGGAGGAGAACGAGCCTAGGGAGCTGTCCGAGGTGGACCATAGGATCTCGAATCTTACCGAGACCGATCTTCGTCTGATCCGAGAGGGTTTCCGGATCCCGCTTGAGTATGTACTGCTCCTCCCTGGGCCGGGATTCCGAGCCAACACAAAGTCCTCGTCGGACGTATGCGTCTTTCCGGTTGCCGGACTCCGCTTTCCCCTCCACCCGTTCGTGGTTGAAGTCCTGGTCTGGTACGGTTTGAGTCCCGCCCAGCTGATGCCGAACACATGGAGGCACGTCGTGGCGTTCGTCCTCCGATGCCAAGAGGTCGGCGGCAAGCCGACTATGTTCCTTTTTCGGAGTCTCTTCCGACCTTGCCAGCCAAGGCGAGACGAACAGAGGTTCTTCCTTTCTCCTCGGACAGGCGTGAAGTTGATCGAGAATCCGGACTCGATCAAACATTGGAAGGAGAAGTACTTCCTCGTCCGAGCCCTGACACCGTGGGTGATACCGACGGTTTGGGCAAAGGAGGGTCTGCCCAAGCGGACCAAGAGAGAGGCACCGCTGAGTGATGAGGAGGCAGAGGTCCAGAGGAAGCTCCTCGCCCTGCCAGCGCTAAGCTGGAAAGATATTACAGAGGAGCATCTGTTCTGTGGGGGTCTCAGTCCGATCGACCCTCGTATGCTTCTGGTATTTATACTCTTTGTTTAAAGTTCATGAAAATTTTTCTAAGTTTTTTCATTCGGCTTTTGCAGAGACGATGAAGCTTGATTACAAGGCTCTGGTGGCGAAGGGCAGGTCGGAGCAGGAGAAGAAGAAGAGGCCGGCGGCAGGGGCTCAGGATAGCCGAGCCCCGAAGAAGCCCTCGGTGGCGAAGCTCGCCGACCAGCCGAAGGTCATGGTCCTCGAGCAGGGGGATGTTATGATCCTCGACCCTCCGACCTCGGAGGCGCCGGTCCTCGACGCTCTGACCTCGGATGTGCCGACACCGATCTCGAAGGGAGATACTCCCGGCTCGTCGAGCGGTGTGTTCGGCGCGAAGGAGGCGTTGTCTCTCCAAGTTCCGCCCCTTACTGCCGATGCGGAGAAGATCTTGACCGAGCGTCCTAAGCAGATCTTCGTCCCCAACTGGCAGGTGATGAACGTCGACGGCTTCTTGGGCGACGGGAACATCTGCATGGAGGCGGTGAGGCACCTGCCGACCCCGAAGGATCGAGCGACCCTGAAGGCCGGGATGGCAGGGGACGCCATAATACAGATTGCTCGGAATACTATGTCGGTAAGTGGGCCGAACTCTCCTTCGTCCAAATTTCTTCCTTAGAATTTTTCTAAGTTCTTGGATTCGGATTTTAACGCGTTGTTCTCTTTCAGACTCTCTGCCACTTCAACTTCCTGGTAGAGGAGTTGGCGAGCAAGGAGCAGGAGAAGGAGCGGGAGAGGGCGGAGCGCGTCAAGGTCACGCAACAGCTTGATGCCGAGCAGCTCCTCTCGACGAAGAGGGCTGCCGAAGTGGGGGGGTTGGAGAAGCAGCTAGCCGACGCCATTCAGCTGTCGAAGGACACAGCGGCCAAGCTTGAGGCCTCGAAGAAGGAGGCGGCCGAGCTGAAGGATACGGCGGCCAAGCTCGAGGTGTCGGTGAAGGAGGCAGCCGAGCTGAAGGAGGAGCTGGCAAGGCTCGGTCGGAAGCGGAGAAGGCTCGGAAGAGGGCCGAGAAGATCAAGGCCAAACACCTCAGGAAGGTGAAGAAGGTGAAGAAGGCCGTGCAGGAGGAGGCCGCGCAGCACATGCTCCAAAACATGGTGGATGCCTATGGTCGGGCCTTGCAACATGTAGCCGCCAAGAACCCGGGCTTCGACACGTCCTCCTACAACTTTTACGACCCCGTGGAAGGGGAGGAGGGTGTCCCCGAGGGGTTGCTCGACCCTGAGGGGGAGACGGAACCCGTCGGAGATGCATGGGAGGCCGAGGCCGAGGACGAGGAGGCGGACGACTCCGAGGAGGAGAGCAGGAGCGAAGGCGGAGGCGGGGGCGATGGCGAGGACAAGGCCGGGGGGTCGACGGACCCGAACGAAAAAAAGGTCGACCCCTGACTCGGTTGTCTTTTTTCTTTTTTGTCTTTTGCTATCTTGTCTCTTTTTGTAAGCCTAACTGCGGACTGGCCACCGCTGTTGTAGAACTTTCTCTTTGAACTTGAATGAAAAATGTTTTGTTTGGCCGAAATTTATCCAAGTGTTGAGTCTCGGATTTAGTGTCTGATTTGGCGTAAATTTCTTCAAGTGTTGGGCCTCGGATTTATCTCTGCTTTTCAGGTGAGATTCGGTCCGATCACGGAGGTTGTATACCTTCGGAAGGAGCTGGCAAAAACGAAGGGCGAGCTCTTTCAGAGTCGGCAGAATCGATTTATCCTGCTCGGCAGGCTGGAGGAGACGAAGGCAGCTCTGCGGAGGTACTGTCGCGAGCTGTGGCAACTGCGGAAGTACCCCCCAGCTCCTTGTTCCGAAGGCGAAGTCGAGAGGCTCCGTAGAGAGCTCATTGCTATCGAGCCGAAGAATGACGACCTTTTGGCCGAGGTCCAATACTTGGAGTTAGCGGAGAAAGAACGCTCGGCGGCGGAAGAGAAACTGACTTCCGAGCTGGAGAAGACGTCGACCGAGCGCAAGAGGCTGTCGGCCGAAGTCGATAGGCTCAGAAGGATCACGATAGATAGGGGGATCGAGGTCACTCATTACCGACGGCTTGCGACCGATAGTGCTAACGCCTCGGGCTCGTCGAGGGTCCCTCGACCGAAGAAGTTGGCAAAGGACGACGCCTTGAGGGATAGAATCATCGAACTGGAGGAGGAGGTGGCATCGCTCAAGCCCCTGCCCAAGAGAGCCAACGTCCGGAGCACATCGTGTACCCGCGAAGAGAGTGAGAGAGGGATTACATTTTATGAGCTTGCGACACGCTTGCCCTCGGTCAGACGGAGTCCTGCCGATGCCCAGAGTAGTGCGGCCATTTCGTCGAGCGGGGCTTCGGTCAGCGCCGCTGTTAGGACCAGCAGTGAAGGGGGATCGCGCTTCGTTGGTTTAGGGTCGAGCTCGGAGGGCAGGCCTCGTCGTCCTCGCGTTTCCCTAAACCGAAGCATTCCCTTTCGAAGAGGCCCTGATCATGTCGTTTTCCATTTTTGTTGGTTGTTGTAAAAACCTAATTGTGGGGTCGGTTCGGCCGTCTGTAACACTATCATGTCTGAATGCGAATCTTTTTGGAAAATTTTCAAGTGTTAGACTTCGGCAGTGTATTGAAATTGTGTTATTCGTTTTCCCTTCTTTTCAGCTCGTGGTGACGATCCATGGCTCGGATTCCGAGCGTTCGAATGATGACTCCGAATCCGAGGCCACTTCTGGGACGGTGGTTCTGAGCCCTAGGAGCGCTGATCTGGAGTTACGCCGGGCTGAGAGTGAGCGGGCCCACCTTTCGTCCGTCCTCGACCTTCGGGAAGCCGAGATCCAACGCTTGGAGAATAGGATCGTCGAGCTGAGCCCCGTAGGAGGGGATGAAGACTCGCAAACCGCATTCAGCAATGCTCTTCGGGTTAAATGCATTCGGCACAACCAGTCGAAGATTATAGCCGAGCGGGATGATTTGCTCTCGGAGATTCGGCACTTGCAGGCTGTGATGGCGAAGCTCCGGAGGGGCGCAGGGGAGCTGCCAGCCGAGGAGGACGAACAGTCGGCCGAACAGTCTAGTGGGGATGTTTCCATATGAGAGACAAGTGTAGTAGGTCGGGCGTTGTGTGTTTTGTTTGCCAACACTTGGTAATGGAATGTTTTGTATTATGTGCCGACCATTAATAAAATTCCCTTTCATTGCTTTGCATATTTGTCTTTGCTTATAACTGTGTTGGTCGTGCCGAGATCTTTGATCCGAGCGTGTTAGTTTAACCGAACGGGTCCCCATGAGTATGGTATTTTGTCGTTTAGCGACTCTGACACGGTACAGTACGAATTCCTAGGCGGCTCTGCCCCCAAGAAAGTGCTATTTTGTCGTTTAGAGCAGGTGGCAAGATCTGAGCCGTCGAACGTAGGCGCGAATCTCGAGGCGGCTCAGTTCCCAAGAAAACGTTATCTTGTCGTTTAGCGCAGGTGGCAAGATCTGAGCCGTCTGATCGAGATCATGCACGAAAGTTGAGGGGAAAGTGTGTTTTCTCCGTTTACAAGCTCGGGAAGGCACTTGCTCAGTGGCCGACCGAAGACGCAGGGCTTCGGCCTTCGGCAGCTGGGCAGGATCGCTCGGATTACGTGGCCGAACGAAGGTCTGGCATCGATCTACCGGAGTAGTTTGGATGGATTGGGAACCAAGTGTTGGCTCCCGGGACCATCGTTGGAGCTCGACGGTTGTGGGAGCAATTCCGAACGGCGATCTACCCCTGGCTCGTCCGGAGGCGAGCCGAGGAGGTAGAGTCGAGCCGAGTGTTGGACTCCGAAACCATCGGCGTAGTTCAACGGCTGTGGGAGCAATTCCGAACGGCGATCTACCCCTGGCTCATCCGGAGGCGAGCCGAGGAGGTAGAGTCGAGCCGAGTGTTGGACTCCGAAACCATCGGTGTAGTTCAACGGCTGTGGGAGCAATTCCGAACGGCGATCTACCCCTGGCTCGTCCGGAGGCGAGCCGAGGAGGTAGAGTCGAGCCGAGTGTTGGACTCCGAAACCATCGGTGTAGTTCAACGGCTGTGGGAGCAGTTCGAGACGACGGTCTGCCCCTGGTTCGTCCGGGGACGAGCCGAGGAGGTGAGATCGAGCCGAACGTGGACTCCGAACCATTGGTATGGTTCAACGGTTGGGGGAGCAGTTCGAGACGACGGTCTGCCCCTGGTTCGTCCGGGGACGAGCCGAGGAGGTGAGGTCGAGCCGAACGTGGACTCCGAACCATTGGTTGAAATCGCAACTTAAAGAGCAGATGAAAAGAACGGAGAGAAGCATACAAATTCATAAGACCGAAAGGAGCTTTCTTTATTAATTATTGACGGCGAACCGTTTTACATAGTACAATTCATGGAAACAGGTTACAAGTTAGAGGAGAGGAATGGTTCGACACCTCGGATTACTCAGAGAGGCGCCGGAGCGCTCTCTTGGTATTTTAGAAGGTGGTCGGCATTCCAGGTCCTCGGAAGCTCTCTGCCTTCCATGTCTTCAAGACGGTATGCCCTAGGCCGAACAACTTTTGTGATCCGGTACGGCCCTTCCCAGTTCAGAGCTAGCTTGCTCTTCTGACTGGGGAGGGATATGGCTAGCTTTCTCAAGACCAAATCTCCTTGCTTAAGGTCGGCGGGTCGGACCTTTTTGTTGTACGCTAGCTCGACCCTTCTTCGGTAATTCTGCTGCCGAATCGATGCCCTTTCCCTCAGTTCATCTATCAGGTCCAAGTTTCCTCTGAGGTCCCTGGCATTCTGTGCTTCGTCATAGGCTGTGAGCCGAGGGGAAGGTATTCCGACCTCGAGAGGTATCACGGCCTCGACCCCATAAGTAAGATTGAAAGGGGACTCTCCGGTGGGCGTCCGCTTGCTTGTGCGGTAGTTCCACAACACATTAGGGAGTTGGTCGACCCACAAACCTTTCGAACACTTGTCTAACCTTTTCTTGATGCCTGCGAGGATCTGCTTATTAGCATTCTCGGCCTGTCCGTTCGACTGGGGGTGTGAGACGGACGAGAAGCGCTGCTGGATGACGAGGTCATCGCATAGAGCTCGGAATGCCGTGCCAGTGAACTGAGTCCCGTTGTCCGTCACGAGGACACGGGGGACGCCGAACCTGCAGATGATGCTCTTCCAGAAGAACTGAACCACCTTGTTCTCGGTTATAGTGGCGAGGAGCTCGGCCTCGACCCACTTGGAGAAGTAGTCGATGGCTACGATCAAGAACTTGAACTGACCCGGAGCCGGAGGAAAAGGCCCTAGTAAATCCATCCCCCACATTGCGAAGGGGATAGGACTTGATAGGGAGGCGAGGTTGGCCTGAGGGAGGCGTCGGATGCTGGAGTGTCTCTGGCAGGAGCTACATTGCCGAACGTGTCGCTCGGCGTCTTGAAGGAGGGTCGGCCAGAAGTACCCATAAGTCAGAGCCTTTCGGGCCAAGGATCTAAATCCCGAGTGCGCCCCTCCGATGCCCTCGTGGAGCTCCTGTAGGGCATATTCGGCCTGATCCGGAGAGAGGCACCTTAGGTATGGTCGGCCGTCTATTTGTGAGAAAGAGCTTTTGTATAAGACACCCTCGATCAAAACATAGCGCTCGGCCCGAGTTCTGACTCGGCGTGCTTCCTTGGGATCCGAGGGCAGAACCCCGTCCCTTAAGAATTCTACCAGTGGCTTCATCCAATTGTCCTGCAGCATGACCGGCAATGACTCCACCGAGCTAGGTGTCTCGTCTTCGATGCTCGGCTTAGAGAGGACTTCGATCAGTACGGTCTGTTCGAGACCTTGCAGAGAGGACGAGGCCAATATGGAAAGGGCGTCGGCCTGTGAGTTCTCTTCTTGGGGGACACGCTGGATGAGCGCTTCCTCGAACCGGCTCATGAGGGCCCGAACCTTGGCAAGGTACTTCGCCATCCGCTCATCTCGGGCCTCGTACTCGCCCAGGACTTGGTTCACGACGAGCTGTGAATCGCTGTGGATTCGGAGGCACCGAGCTCCAGCGCTTCGGGCGAGTCCGAGCCCGGCGATGAGTGCTTCGTACTCCGCCTCGTTGTTCGAGGCCTTGAAGCTCATTCGGATCGCGTACTGGAGGACGAAGTCGTCAGGGCCGTTCAGAATGATTCCGGCGCCGCTTCCTTCATTGCAAGAGGATCTGTCCACGAAGACTGTCCAAATGGGGGGCCCATTCGGGACGTGGCCGACCTCGGGGATAGTGGACTCTACGATGAAGTCGGCGAGAGCCTGTGCCTTAATTGCCGTCCGAGGCTGATAAGAGATGTCATGCTGACTCAGCTCGATGGACCACTTCATCAGCCGGCCCGAGGTCTCAGGCTTGTGGAGGATCTGCTTGAGGGGTTGGTCGGTGAGGACAACGACCGAGTGGGATTGAAAGTACGGCCGAAGTTTTCTCGCTGCGATGACCAGAGCGTAGGCTATCTTCTCTATCCTCGGATAGCGGACCTCTGCGTCCCGAAGCACCTTGCTCACGTAGTAGATAGGCCTCTGGGCCCGGTCCTCCTCTCTCACTAAGACAGCACTTAGGGTCTGCTCGGAAGCAGCCAAGTAGACGAAGAGAGTCTCGCCCGGGACCGGTTTGCTGAGCAGAGGGGGGTTCACCAAATAGGCCTTCAGCTGGTCGAATGATTCCTGTTGTGGTTGGCCCCATTCAAAACCCTTAGCCCCCCTGAGTGCTTTGAAGAAGGGAAGGCACTTTTCCCCCGACTTCGAAAGGAACCAGCCGATAGCAGCGAGCCGGCCGGTGAGCTTTTGCACCTCCTTGATGTTCCGAGGCGGAGCCATGTCTAATATGGCCTTAATCTTCTCGGGATTAGCCTCGATTCCTCGTTGGCTTACCATGAAGCCGAGGAATTTTCCCGAAGAGACCCCGAACGCACACTTGTTGGGGTTCAGGCGCATGCTGTGCCTTCTCAACACGCCGAAGGCCTCCTGGAGGTCGGCCACATGATCTGTGCTTTGGACGCTCTTGACGAGCATGTCATCAACGTACACCTCCATGTTCCGGCCTATCTGGTTCTGGAAAACCTTATTGACGAGGCGCTGATAAGTGGCGCCTGCGTTCTTCAAGCCGAACGGCATGACCCGATAGCAGTAGAGGCCTTGGTCGGTGACGAAGGAGGTCTTCGGAATGTCCGGAGGGAACATTCGGATTTGGTTGTACCCCGAGAAGGCGTCCATGAAGCTGAGGAGCTCATGGCCCGAGGTGGCGTCAATAAGGGTGTCGATGTTCGGGAGGGGGAACGGGTCCTTCGGACACGCCTTATTTAGGTCGGTGAAGTCAATGCATATCCTCCACGAGCCATTGGACTTCTTGACCATTACCACATTCGATAGCCACTCGGGGTAATTCACCTCCTGTATGAACTTGGCCTTCAGTAGCTTATCGACCTCTTCCTTGATGGCCTGTTGTCGCTCGGGAGCGAACTTCCGTCTTTTCTGTTGGACCGGTTTGCACCCCGGCTCAACACTTAGACGGTGGACGAGCAGCTCCTCGGAAATGCCGGGCATGTCTGCGGCCGACCATGCGAACAAGTCTCGATTATCTCGGATGCAGTTGATCAGGTCCGAGCACAGGGCGGTCGGCAAGGACTTGCTGATGAGGAACTTCCGGCTCGGGTCCTCGTCCGAGAAGAGCACCTCTTCTAACTCGTCTGCCGGCTCGGACGTTTGGCGAGCTTTCGGCTCGGGGATCTCTAGTGTCTCAAGCGAGAGCACTGGTCCCCCGGTGGAAGTCATGTAGCACTTCCGGGCTGTTTCTTGGCTTCCCCTGACTTCCCCTACCCCCGACCGGGTGGGGAACTTCATTTTGAGGTGGTATGCCGAGGGGACAGCCTCCAGAGCAGCTAGGCCGGGTCGACCTAGGATGACATTATAGGCTGCCGGGACGTCGACGACCATGAAGTCCATCGGCTCGGTCCGGGTAGTAGGGGTGCTTCCCGCAGTAACGTCTAGGGTTATCACCCCTTCGACGGTTACCGGGACCCCCGTGAACCCGTGGAGAGTGTAACCGGCCGGCTTGAGACGGTCTCGGGACAGCTGCAGGCCTCGAAAGGCCGAGAGGGAAAGGATATTGACCGAACTCCCATTGTCCACCAAAATCCTCTGCACCTTGAAGTTGGCCATGCGGAGGTCGATGACGAGGGCATCATAGTGTGGGGTTCGGACCCCTTCGAGGTCGGCATCGGAGAAAGATACAGGGACGCCGAGACCTTTGGGAGGAGGAGCACTGTGAACCGAGTTGACCTCTCGGATGAAGGCCTTCTGGGAGGTATTAGAGGAGCCCCCCATGGGGCCTCCATGGATCAGGTGCAGAATCCTTTCCTCCTCGAACTCGGGTGTTTCCTCGCACCGCTCGGAGCGCTTGTTAGCCCCCCGAGCCGGAGGAGTATTGCGATCCGCCCGATCGTTCGCCTTCACGAACTTGGCCAACTGCCCCCTGCGGATGAGGGCTTCAATCTCATCTCTCAAGGCGTGGCAGTCGTTCGTGTCGTGCCCGTGGTCTCGGTGGTAACGACACCACTTATCTTTGTTCCTCCTCTTTGCCGGAGTGTGCATCCTCGGAGCTGGAGGGATGACCCCCTCCTTCTCCACTTCCATTAGGATAGTGGAGACGTTGGTGGTGAGGGGAGTGAACTTCTCGAACCTGGGGAGAGCGCGACGCTGGCCGCCATTGTCCTTCTGAGCTTTCTTGGACCCCTCTTCCCCCGTCGCCTTCCTCTTCGACCCTGCGGAGGGCCCTCCGAAGCTCGGAAGGGCTTCAGCCTCCTCTGCTCGGATGTACTTCTCGCACCTCAGGAGGAGGTCGGCGAAGTCATGCGGCGGTTTCTTGGCTAGGGACGATCGGAGGTTGGCGTTGAGGACGTTCGACTGGAACGCCACGGTTGCCACCGACTGGTCTAAGGAGGCGATAGACCTTACTTCTGCGGTGAATCTTTTCACATAGTCTCGTAGCTTCTCTTCCCTTTCTTGCCGCAGGTTCAGCAGGGACAGACTTGTCTTCTCGGCTCGCCTGCTACTCACGAAGTGAGTGATGAACAGTGTCTCAAACTGCTCGAACGAGAAGATGGAGGAGGGGGCGAGCCTGGAATACCATTCCCGAGCCGATCCCCTGAGGGTGGCAGGGAAGGTCCTGCAGAGCACAGCGTCGGAAGCTTGATGGATCAGCATCAGGGTCTTGAAGCTTTCGACGTGATCGACCGGGTCGGATTCCCCTGAGTATGTTTCAAACTGTGGCGGTTTGAAACTCCTCGGTATGTGGGCCTCCATGATCGACCGTGAGAAGGGGGGTCGGCTGGGACGGAAGGTTCCTGCTCGGGACTCTTCCTCCCTGTCCATGCGGCCGATATGCCTTTCCACCTCATGGAGACGGCGGATGAGGGCGTCGTCCCTCCGCTGGTAATCGTATGACCCCCCGGACTCCTCTTCATAGGAAGGGGAGCGTGGACTGCGACGCCGGTAGTCCTGGGACCGGCGAGGGCTCTGTTGCCGCTGCTGGCGGCTGGGAGCCGGGGAAGGGCTCCGGGTTCGGCGGCGAGGACTGGGATCCCTCGGGGGCATCGGAGCCCTCTGAGCATTCTGGACGTTCTGCCGAAGGTTGAGAGCCTGTAGAACGGTCTCCTGAAATTGGAGGAATTCGGCCCGACTGATAGGCACATCTCGGTCCCTCGGATGACGCCGATCCCCGGGGGAATGGGACGTCCTCCTTCGGCGCTCGGGGGATGCCGCTCGGCCTCTGCGGTCCGGAGACCTTCTGCCGTCTCGGCGACGTGGGGACCGCTCACCCTGACGCTGGCGGGAGGCTCCCTCTCGGGCCCGCCTCTCGTCAAGATGGGTGCGGAGGTCGTCGTCCTTCTGGCGGTTCAGAAGTGTGATACGGAGGTCGGGATGATGAGAAGCCATCGAGTCCGAGGACCCATTATGGACCGAGACATGGCCCAGATTGAGGGGCTGCTTCTCCTTCCGACCGTTATGACCGGACGGACCATTGTTGGGCTGCTGCTTGGGAGGAGGAGGTGGGACCTGCTGGGTCGGCGGAGGGAGGTCGGACTGAGGAATAGGATTGACTGGGACTTCACTCGCCGGGTCGGCGAGGTTGCCCACACGGTTCGACCCTCTGGATCTGACCTTCTTCGGCGGCATGACTGCAGAGGACGACGGAGAATGGGCCGAGGTTGTTCGTGTGGTTTTCCTACAGACGGCGCCAATCTGTTACCGCTGATTTCGGTGTGGGGGTAATCAGATAGAATTTGTGAGTCCGAGAAACACCTGAACAGTTGACTCGGCCTTCTTGCTCCTGCCGCGACCTGCAAGGGAAGTGCGAGACACCGGGGTTGATTCCGGCGACGCACCCTCCGACGCTCTTGTCAGTAATCAGAAAAAGATTAAGAAAGAGCTTAAGTGGTAAAAGAGTGATTAACCTGGTTATGGTGGTAGAGGGGTTGTATTTATAGTCTCCTGTGGAGCCGTTAGGGGGCCGGATTTCCTGCGTAACAGCCAGGAGGGAAATCCTCCTATTCTGTTTTGGGAAATTGGCCCCTGATTCCCGGTGGGAGCTAATCAGGCCTGTTGAATTGATTTAGTCAAATCTAGGACCCTGATTCTCCTCTTGGTGAGCTGGGTTCATATCGGGTCGGGACCCGTGCCCAGTTAAAATGGATCCATTCGCGGGAGGTTGGTTCTGCGAGAAGGAGACCCGATACCCGTTTTGGATCCATCTGTATGTGAAATTACCTTTTTACCCCTGTGCTTCAAGATTCGTGCTCGATCTGGACGGTCCCGATCTAACCCCATTTTTAGCCATATCAACAATTTAAGTGAAATGCTAATGCTTCCTTATTTAAACTTTGTGTTAAGATTCACAATATGAAGAGTGCATCTTGTAAGCCAGTCTTTACTTGCATTTTACTTTATTTCTAAACCAACATAGAAATCTAGACTTGTCTTGGTAGTTATTATTTCAAATGAAGCATGTCCTTCTCTTGCAGGCTCAGCTCTTCTAGAAGTGTAGGAACAAGTGCTACCACAACATCCGGTGGTCATACCTGCACCTGCATGCAACAAATGCTCACCTTATTGTTGATTGCGAAGTTTGCTTACCAGGTTATAGATTAATTCCAATTGGATATAATAGTGAATTTATAATCTGCTTTACCTGAGAAAAAACTGGATGCCCAAATTTGGACTTTCTTTTCACTTTTTGGTTCCCTTTGATGCTATTTTATTTTGTCAACTATATCACCCTAATAACAACAATGGGATTCAACAATCTATCTTAAATTCAGTCTATGTGAGTGTAACTATCTTGTCGATTGAGAAGCCATATTTGCGTACTAAAATCCTTAGAACTTTTTTGGAGGCAGGTTGTTTTGTGCCTTGTTGAAAAAGTACAGGAAAAGTTAAGGTTTATCAACCATTCTTCTCCATAAGTAATGGCACTAGATAATGAAGCAGCATAATTTTGTAATTATGTCCTAGCCCTACTGTTATAGAGTTTGAATCTACTGCGCCCTTGAGAAACTATGATTTGCTCAATATTTATGTATCAGATTTGAGAAACTACTGCGCCCTTTGGTTATTTTTCTTCTTTTAGTATATATGAATGCCCGATTTGCTCCAAGTCAGTCATCGATATGTCAACACACTGGAGGAAACTTGATGAGGAGGTAAGATCATTGCAGCCTTTTATTTCGGTATTATAGAGGATTATTCTTTAATCTTATTGACACAGCTGTAATACTGGATGCAGTTAGAAATTTGGTGGATGGTCACATAGTTTAAAAGTCTGTTGAGATTTAGTTGATGGGTTTAGTTTGATTGGATGGCCGGTATAGTTTGGGACTTAAAATGTATGTATGGGTATAATTTTGAAATTGATGATTGTTAAGTTATATGTACAAACTGAACTAAGATTACATAATATTCTTCAGTTTAATACGTGTCGGTTATTCCTTGACATTCTGTCATTCTCTATTAATATTTTGTTAAATTATATATATGAATGCCGTTTGCATCCAAGGTTTTAGGCGATCACAGCTGGATTATTTTTTCTCTAATTAGAAAATTATAGTAAGATTATAGAAGGATGATAAGAAGAGGATAAACTAATAAATTATACAATTGACATAGGTTTAGGTGTGAAACTGGCCAAAAAAAATTCAAAATCACTTACAAGATTTCAAGGGTGTTCATGTAAAGGGGTGTTTGGTACGTGGTAACATGCAAGGAAATCCCCGAGAATTTGAATTCCCGGGAATCTATCAATGTTGCTGCACGAAATATCAAATTTGCACTACTCATTGTATCTACTTAAATTGATGTAATACAACTACTCAATCATATTTTTATGGTTATAACAGGAATAACAAATAACATTAGTACCACTGAGTTGTAGCTCAGCTGGTAAAGGGATGTAGCAGTAAATGCCTTCAATTTTTGTTATCAATATACTGCTTTAAATTTGAGGTAGTCCATATTCTGATTGCTGCCAAATCTTTCCATTATTGGTTTTTAGGTAGACTCAAAAATCTGGACAGCAACACCAAAGCGCGACGATTATTATCAATGTATCAAACCCGGAAAAGAGAAAGAAAGTACATATTTCAAATTATCTCCCCCTATTTTTTGTTTTTCATGCTAAAAGCATGAAGTGTGTTCTGACATTTGTTTATTTTAATCTGGGAATCTTGGGAGGAAAACAAATGGGTATCTCATTGTTCATGCCAATGGTGGTTTAAATCAGATGCGAATGGGGGTATGCATCACAACCATAATTTAAGTTATGCACTGTTGTTTCCAAAGAATAAACAATTCAAGCTAACTGAATTTAATCACTTGGATGCAGATATGTGATATGGTAGTTGCAGCAAAATTGATGAATGCGACACTAGTTTTTCCTTATTTAGATCATTCTTCATTTTGGAGTGATCCAAGGTACTGAGTTCTTACTGGTTCATTAACTCTATTTCTCAAGAAACTTAAAGAGTTTGTCCATGGACTTGATTAAACAGTCAATTTTTACCATAATCTATTAGTCCCGAAGTCATCTCAATACAATATAGTAATGGTGCACAATTATAATACAATGCATACCATAATTCTCACAACAATCTATTAGTAATTCGGAAGAGGGAAAAAAAATATTTTAACATTCAGGAAGAATAAGCATGTCAGTAAACATATAAAAAAAAGGAACTACAAAGGCCCTAATTAGAAACAGATAACCCAGGTTAGATGAGGTAAGAAATCTGGAGGTATGAGTAGTACGACTGTATTATGAGGTATCTAAGATAGTATCCACAGGAGTGTTAGCTTGGCAATGCCATGTATATGTCTGCTTGACTTCCCTGATGCCAACTAGGAAGAACATTAAAAAAAAAGTGATAGTGTGCATCTTACTCTGTTACGATTTTTTTTGCTTAAACATGGTAATGCACGCTATCATTTCTACCAACCATAATGTTTAAGGAAAAAGTTTGTCTGTACTAATTAGAGATTGGAATAATGATTATAAGGAGGTTAGTTATTATGTAGCAGATGTAGAGATTGGAATACTGATTATAAGAAAATTTTGTTCTGTTTTTAGTCGATTGCAAACTCTTAGAAGGTCATAGGCCGTTCCTTTTTCTCAAGCTTCAACAATTTATATCAGATATCTGTATCACTCTTTGAGCCTGCACCATTATCTACAGTATCAGAGGACAATGAGGCCATTAGATTTCATTATTAGCTGATTTCTTCGATTTCACATTTCTTAATTGTATTTTGAGGAAAACCTTCTTAATGGTTTTATAGAAATTCTCAGCGATATACTAAGTATAGTCTAGTTTTTTTCATCTTGCTATAGATTAAGATTTTTTTTTTTAAAAACTATACAGCAAATTGAGCCACCCTCATTTGATGCTTCCTATATACAATTATCATTTATACATTATCATTTATACAGTTATTTATTTCTCTGTGTATGTGTATGTGTATGTGTATGTGTTGCCTCTCATATCCATTACTTTACAGAAATATTTCTGTTTTTTCTACAAGGCCAGTGTATTCCATCGGTTTTCAGTCACGCACATACATTAGGGCAAAATAACGATGGAATTGGAAGCAACAGCGGGCCACACGAGGAAACTCCCCTGCTGTAGTTTGTTGAATTTGGACTTTTTTAAAAATGTTTTGTAGGAATTATATCTATGTTTTGTAATAACTAATTGTTGTACAACATATACATTTGATACTCGTTGTATGACAGTTTATATGTTTTACGTATTTTGTTTTCTATTGAGTTGTTTTTTGTGATGTGTGACTTTTGGTTCTTGATTATGATATTATTGATTTACCTGATTTGCATTTAAATTTAATATGATTAAATGTATTTGTAATATGCGATTAATTACTGGATTTTTCAATTGAAAATTTTATACTAAAATGTCAAAAAAAAAAAAAACCCTATTGCGGCGTTTACCACGAAACACCGCAATAGGTACTACAACTTCTGTGTACCCTCTATCGCGGCGCTGGGCCAGCGCCGCAGCAGGGTATCAAGGCTAGCTTTCTAATCATGGTGCAGTCCCGGTGCTTGGAAAAAGTGCCGCTATAGCTATTTTTTTTAAAAACGAAACGCTCCTATAACGGGGGTTTGGCAACGCCGTTATAGGTGGACACCCTATAGCGGCGGCGTCCGAACACGCCGCGATAGCCTATATGGCTATAACGACGCACATTCTAATGAAACTTTTAGCGGCGATTTCAGAAGCGCCGTTATGAGCTATAACGGCGCCAAAAAATGCCGCTATAGCCTTATAAAAGCTCCGTTATAGCCTGTGCGGTTTGTAGTGTAAGAGAAAAACACAAGTATGAGGGCCTGGTGTGAGAGTTTTCACAAACTGTCTACATGATGCGGCATGTCATGACGTGAATTCATCTCCAGAATTATCGGGATCGTGGCGACGCTTGTAGGGTGCTTGGTGACTACGTAGTGCTATTGTCCCATGACGGAGGCAAATTGTCCATAGGCTGTCTACATGATGTGTCATGTCATGACATGGGATTTCCCTCCAGGATGTCTGGACATTGGCTCGTAACTCATAAAACATGTAGGATACTTACCATAGTTACCGTAGTAGTTAAACTCATAACGAAGGAATCAACCCTACAAGATGAAGAACTGTAAGGGCATGCCCTCGAATTTATGTAGAATGAGATGCATAAGTTCGAACAAGTGTGCATTAGTGTCATGAAATAATAAGCAACTGCATTAAGACTAAGTGCACAGTCACACACGACATCAATAAGATAGTTCCCCTTAGCTTTGTTCGTGATCAAGTGTGTACTTTCCAAGTAAGAGAAATTGATGTATTATATCCTAGCGTCAGTTGTATGCAACTGACGTGCCCACAGTTTTTATGCAGGATAAAATGAATGAAAGGACTAAAGAAGGAATTCTGGTTAGAGAAATGTTTCATTTGTTATTTTATTCATGTATTATGTTGTAATTTATTTCTGCTGCGTTGATGTAAACATTGTTGTATAAATTTTTTTAAATTCCTAGTAAAATTGTACGAAGTGAAGTGTAAAGATCATGTGGAACTTCGAATTCAGGCTTATTTAGAATTCGGGGTGTTACATTCTCAGTTAGTAATTTTATACTACTCTATTAAAGAAAATAATTTATTACGGTCCCTCATTTAATTGTAATTTCGTTTTACCCTTCTGCATTTGTATTAACATTAAGAAAAAAATTGTTGTCTCTTATTTTCCTTGTGATTTTGCACTAGCCTTTTTAGTATATTATTACCAATTTAAACCTCTCCCTTTTAAAATAATTCCATATTTTACTTATTTAAAAAATGAACTTTTTTAAAAATGGATGAAAGTACACCTATCATAATTTCTAGGCTTTTCCATAAAATGAGCCTTTTTAAGAATAAAAATTGTACTATTTTTGTGCATATATACTATTTATAGTGAAAATACACTATTATCATGGAATGCATCATTTTTATATAGTTCATTGGTGAAGGGTTGAAGTGAAATTAATCAACAGATATAACGCAAATTCAAACTCAAACGAGGCGTATAAGAATTTTCTTTCATTTGCCAAGTGAAATAATAGAGGAAATGGGTGTGAGACTAATGGAGGGTTATATATATATATATATACATATATATATACATATGTATATATATATATATTCTCAAATTCAAACTCAAACGAGGCATATAAGAATTTTCTTTCATTTGCCAAGTGAAATAATAGAGGAAATGGGTGTGAGACTAATGGAGGGTTATATGCTAAAGCCCCAAACATGGGGGTGGTTATATATATGGTGGTTAAGTGATATATATATATATATATATATATACATACATATATATATATATATATATATATATATCGAGAAGAGAGTTATACTACATTGTTTACATTAACTCTAAATATATTATTCAACATTTTTTTAATCACACATTCAACTACATCCGCCATGTATTATACTCACAACCTACTTTTCACCTTTTAAAAATTTGACCGACTCCTATCTTGTAGCAAATGAAAGGTGTACGATGTGTTAGCTACTACTTTTTAGAGTTAATGAAAACAAAGCAATCCAACTTTTATATATATATATATATATATATATATATATATATATAGAGAGAGAGAGAGAGAGAGAGAGAGAGAGAGAGAGAGAGAGAGAGTTATACTACATAGTTTTTATTAACTCTAAAAGCTAATAGTCAACACCTTTCTAACCACACATTCAACTACGCTCGCAATGTATTATACTCACAACCTAGTTTAGACACTTTAAAAATTTGACCGACTCCTATCTTGTAGCAATAAAAGGTGTACAATGTGTTAGCTACTACTTTTTAGAGTTAATGAAAACAAAGTGGTCCAATATATATATATGTGTGTGTGTGTGTGTGTGTGTGTGTGTGTGTAACCCCTATTTTCCATATTCCATATTTTGGATGTATCTTTTTTTTTCTGAGTATTTATTCATCTTGTATTTCTTCGACTCTTTTTGAACCGTGTATTTGCTCTTCATTATCAATATTTTCATCTATTTGATTTATCGTCTTTTTATTTGATCTTCTTGATTCAATTTGTCTGCCTATTATTTCATCTCTAGAAGATCGGGGCTATTTTTATTTTTATTATTAAATTGTTCATGCCCTATTTTTGCTATTGTTCCTATCTCATTATTGGATCATCCTGTACTACCCTTTTGGATCCTATTAATACCCTAATCCTATTCTTATTGGACATTTTTGTTTTAAACCAAACTAACCAAACCGTTACCCACTACCCCAAACCCTAATTCCCCATATATATATCTACCCTATAATGTTACCCTATTATTCACAAACCCTAGCCGCTATTATACTCCATCATCCCCTACCTTCCAAAAGATCCCGATCTCCTAAACCCTTAACTCTTTCCCTCACCCCCTGTGTGCACACCGACCTACACCCAGACCACCTCCGGCGCCCTTTCCTATCGCGACCTTCCGTCGTAGTAGCGCTGCACTACAGCCAGGCGAAGCCCCTCATTCCCTGCCTTTTCCCCGAAGGCAGCAGCGTCGACCTTCCTTCATCCTGATCCCCCTCCGGCGCCCCTGTCGCCTTCAGTCGTTGCCAGCGAAGCCCGACCAGCAGCCGGCCCCCTTCCCCCGTACCTTCTCCTCCTGCTTCGTCATCAGCAGCAACGACAACAGCAGTGCCAGCCAGCAGCGACGCCAGCCAGTGCCGCTGTGCCGCCGCCAGTCCCCGTCGGCTGTCCCCTTGGCTGCCGTCGTCTTCTCATCCAGTCCCTCTGCTACCCTCTCTTGTGTACGTGTGTTGGATCTCATGGGTTCGTTGTTCGTGAGTTGATCGTAGTTCGTTCGTTCGTTGAGTTCGTGCTCGGGAATCCATTCCCGTTACTTTTGCTCTTTGCATCGTTTCCATCGTCGACTATAAGGTAAGTAACTTGTATACTTTTCGGTTGCATATATAAGTACTAAATACCGCCTATTCTCATGAAAAACCTGTTAGATCTTGTCCATATGTTTTCATTTGCCCGTTGTTGTCTCATTACACACACGACATGAAATAACTTAGAGATAATCACTTCTTGATGTATACATGCATGTTGTTCGTATGATGTCATATGCTTGATTGTGTTAGTCATAGTATAACTCATTGTAAATCTGTTAAATACCTTATACCATATTGCTTTGACATCTAGTATACCATATTTCACATTTTGTTATGATTTGGATGAGTTTCCTATGAACTAGTTGATTTTATGCTTGAAGAATATTTCTGTTTTTGTTGTTACCCGATTTTGTTCAGTATTTTAGACTCTATTAAGGTCAGTATATGCAAATTATTTGTAAATATGAATTATAGATAATTCTATCTACTTTCCAAAATTTCTGACAAATCTCAGTTTCGATTTGTGAGTTGCAAGTTATTGCTGTTTTACTACAGAGGTGTAAAAAATTACAGATTTGGTTTTATGTGAATTCTGGAGAGTAACTTATTTTTATACTGATGTTAAATATAATATTTTGATCCAATATTTTGCTGAGTATAACTAGACTTGATTGGGATTAACTGCTAATTTTTGTGGATTTAATTAATGACTTTTACAAACTATTCTATGTTTCCAAATAACTACTATACTTGCAGAATTTTCATGATGTTCAGTAAAGAACCTAAATTTCAACCTGATTCTGTTTGTTGTTGATAAAAAAGTTTGTGTATATGAAATGTAGCCTACGGTATCTATTTTATCACCCTTTTGAAGGATCTAGATTTCGATTTATATTTTGTAATCTATTGTTGTTTTAGTACTGCTGTGTTTATGATTTCAGATTTACAAATTTGCTGTATCTTGCTGTTTTCTGATTTTATTTGACTATACTATCTATGTTGGAAAATTATGAAATTATATTTGCTGATACTAAACATACTAGAGAATTTTCCCAGATTTTTCTTGGATTTAATCAGTAAGTTTTTATGTTATTTCCTTGTTTATGAATACAAACTTGTGATTTCTGGCTGAACATGTTTTTTGGATTCAATTCTGTTTTGAGTCCTGTTTTTGTGAAATACCATATGACTTATATATATTTGCTGGATTCGAACGAGAATCTATTTTCCAGATTTTCTGATGGATCCAGGTTTTCATATTTGTGGCAACGAAAATCCCAGATTTGGTGTAGTACTGTCTTGCTGTCCTGAACTAGAATTTTCGTTGTCTTAATCTTTTATGAGTTTTTTTTCACCTGTACATGTTTATCTTTCAATCTGAATCTATTACTTGTTCATACCATGTTATTCTAGCCCTGTTTTGTGACACGTATATGCCTGTTTGATAATAATAATAAATAACCAAGCTGAGGTTAAGGGAAAGATCTAGTAGTGGAAAATATAGAAATGTGTACTTGGAAGGGGGCCCGTGTTTCCCACCTGATTATCTGTTATCTGTTACCTGTTATATGATTATGCATGATCCTGATTATCTGTTTACCTGATTCCTGACTACATACTTCCTTATGAGAATGTGTACTCAAAAGGGGGCTCGTGTTTCCCACCTGTTACGCAACTACATACTTCCTTATGAGAGGGTGTACTTGGAGGGGACCGTAGGTCCTACCTGATGCATGATTACCTGTTATATGATACCTGTACCTGTACCTATGCCTGTTTACCTGATACCTGAGTACAGAAATCTAAATGCAACCTTATTTGAATGTAGCAACCATGTGGTAAATGAATGGGACGCATGAAGTGCTACATAGATAGAAATAAATACAAAACTTGACATAACATGACATCTGTTACATGCTTACCTGTTACATGTTACCTGTTCACCTGCTTGCATGATACTTGACATCTGTTACATGTTACCGGTACCCTGTTAGCTCATGTCACTTGATTCTATTTCCTAATTTATGTTAGTCATTCTATTTTGTTGTCATGTCTATTCTATGCTATGTTTGCTTCCAGTGTTAATTTATATTTGTTTATCTTTTCCTGTACTTGTTTCCTGCACTACAAGCGGCCCGTAACTTGCATTGGCGGCGTTTTGTTTTCTTTTTCGTCTTCCTGCAATTTTTTAAATTGCAGACTTTGGTGATCAGCCGCCGCTGGAGTAGGTGATCAAAGATTTTAGTTACTAGAGTTCATGCTATATTATTTTTCCTGTTATTCTTGAATAAGTGTATTTGCTAGTTGGATTATTTTGTATTGGGCAGTATGACCCAGATCATTGACTTGTCCAGATTTGATTTATTTGAGATTATTAAAGTTTGTTTCAAGTAAATTCTAGTTGGTATATTGATTCATTCATGCATGCATGGTTGGTTTCTCCTTGTTTACTTCCTGTTATTCCTGTGAAATGTTGTAAAGATCCTGATAGCTTATGAATGGTGAGAGCCATTCGTTGGACTTAGTCATGCATCCGTATTCTGTATTCTCTTTTTGGGAAACAGGGCGTGACAAGGTTTTTAGTGGTATCAGAGCACCAGGTTTGACTAATGTATTAGTTTGAATAATATGTTAGACAAGTTTGGCTCGATCAAGGATTAGCTCAATAGTACACAGACCATGCATGTCTAAAATACCCCTATTGACATGTCAACAAAGATCGCAATTACTCTGAACCAATAGTGAGAAAAACTTTATAAAAAATCATATATAAAAAATTCCTGAAGCTTGCAGCAATGCAGCGGGTCTAACTAGCAGAAGAGTCGCTAACAAGGGTTAATTTTTTTTTCCTTTCTTTCTTTTTTTTTAATAATAATTCTCCACAGAGACGAGTGAGAGAATGAAAGGAAGGGTGTCCACATGTTTTTTATTATGTTATCTTTATTTTAATTGTGTTCTGAGCTCACAGGGTCATGGACAATGCCTATTTTTTTCTACTCTTTTATGTCGGTTAAATAAAAATTCATGTTTAAATATTAAATATGCACTGACACTAAAGCTTCTGAATAAATTGACATATACATTTTTTTTAAAAAATGGGGGCCCCAAAATATGGCCAAAAATCGGGGGTCCGAGGCTGCCGCCTCTCCATAGCGTCGGGCCTGTGTGCGTGTGTGCGTGTGTGCGTGTGTGGTGTGTGTGTGTGTGTATATATATATAGAGGATCATGTGAGAACTAGTTCTCGTGATAAGCTTCGTGTGAACTCTTTACATAGCCATTACATGAATGATTCGAACTGTTCACATTTTTTAGAATGACTAAATTAGTTTAAATATGTAAAATCAAGTCATTTGAAATTCATTTGTCTAATAATAGTACAATTGCATCCACTTAATGCACGAGGAAATGGGTGTGAGACTAATGGAAGGTTATATGCTAAATCCCCAAACATGGGTGGTTAAGTGATATATATATATATATATATATATATATATATATATATATAGTAAATTTCGGTTTCAAATGGTTCTGTTTGCACAGATCCATTGCAAACCGACATCTGAGCCATTGGATCGAATTGATCAAGATCCAACGGCTAAGATCTTCCCCAAAGAAATTCCCCTGTCACTTAAGTGGTGAGGCGTATAATGGGGATTTCACCACATTATACCCCTTCACCTCTTCTTCCTTGTTCTCTCTCTCTCTCTCACAGTCACTATCTCTCTCTCTTTGTACCTGACGCCAGTGAAAACCCGACACCCAAAACCTCCCCCAACATCCAACGCGTCTCCTCCTCTAATTCCCGACCGACCACCGACCACATCACACACACACACACACACACACACACACACACTCCCCCCCCCCCCTCTCTCTCTCTCTCTCGTTCCCACTCCCGACTAAAACACGAACCCCCAAACCTTATCCCGACCTCTGGTGCCCCCTCTTCCTTATCCAAACATCAATGTATTGTAAATGTTATTGTTGTTGTTATTGCAGATGAATAAGATGAGAATGTGGGGGATGGATGAGAATGCTAAGTTTGGTAGTTGTTGTAACTGATGTAACTGCTTTGAAGTTGAAATTTTTTGTGCACATGATGTCCATGTATGCAGCTTACAGCTACTGTGTGTTTGTGTTTTTTTTTATAATTTTTTTTTCACATAATCTAACCCGCTATTGGAAACAATGGATTGCTCACACTTAACCCGTTATTGCACTTAACCCGTTATCGCCAATAACGGGTTAACTTTAACATTTCCAATAGCTAGTTAAGTGTGTGCAACCCGTTATTGATAATAACATTTCCATTAGAGACTTGATATTTTTTTAACAAATTTGATCAAATTCACATTCAACTTAATCCGCTATAAACGATAACGGGTAAGTTATGATACCCGTTGTTGTCAATAATGGGTTAAGTTGAAGATTTGAAACAGAGACTTAATTTATGGATGCAAATTTGTACAAATTCATCTTCTACATAATTTAACCTAATTTATTCCCATTTCTTCAACCTAATTTATGAAAACAAAATCAACCTCACCTATCCTGTCATTAGAGATAACGAGTTAATTTTAGTTAATCCGTCATCCCCAATAACGGGTTATGTTGAAGATATTTTTGGAAGAAAATCTGGTACTCTGTAAAAATCCTTTAACCTAACCTGTTATTGGAGATAACGAGTTAAGGGAACTTAACCTGTCATCCCCAATAACGAATTAGGTTGAAGAGATTTTTTGATTAAAATATGGTACTCTGTAAAAATCCTTCAACCTAACCCGTTATTAGGTATAACAGGTTAAGTTCACTTAACCCGTCATCCCCAATAACTGGTTAGGTTGAAGAGATTTTTTGACGAAAATCTGGTACTCTATAAAAATCCTTTAACCTAATCCGTTATTGGGGATCACGGGTTAAGTTTAACCTGTTATCTCCAATAACAGGTTAGGTCGAATAATCTGGCTAAAAAAATTCAAACTTACAGCAGCAGTCTGCTACATACAATAAATCTCATCCAGATTTCGAAATTTTATCATTCTCACAGCAATATCAAGTTCATCAACAGAAATTCGAACACACGACAGCAAAAATTTCATTCACTCAATACATAAATACATAAAGTTCAAGAAACCAAAATCTCAACCTCACCTAACCCATCATTGGAGATAACAGGTTAAGTTCATTTAACATGTCATCCCCAATAATGGGTTAGGTTCATGGTTTATAGATCTCGCGCATTACCTCCTTCAAGCTCTCGGGCACGACACTTCTTAACGTTCAAGCAACTATCTGGACTGTCTCCCATGTGTTATCAATCTACAACGAGTTGAAATATTATAAATTAAACAACACTGTTAGGAAACCTTCTTCATAAATATCAAATGTTCACTTAACAATACATCCATATGGAAAAAATATATAAATATATAAGACCATCTCCAACGCAATGCCATTTTGGTGTTTTTTTTGCCAATTATGGCGCTGGTGGTGCTCCATCTGAGCGCCATTTCCAGCACCATTTTTGGCAAAATTGGAGGAAGTGAACAGTCACATTTCAATTCTGGCATGCTGCTTTTCACCAATGCCAGTTATTTATTTATTTTTTTAATTGTACATTTTTTAAACACCCACTAGTTATATAAAAAGTTATATAATAAGTAGGTAGATAAGAATATGCATAGAATATTCCATTTCGGTATTAGAAACGTGGTTGGGTTGGAGATGAAGTTACCGTTTAATGTCTTTTACACTATTTTTGGTGTAAAAGTTGCACCCAAATGGTGCTATGGGTTGGAGATGGCCTAAAGTACACTAACCATGGCTCGATACGTCGACGCCTTCTGCTGATACATTGGTTGAGAAGAGGAATACACCGGTGATGGTTCCTCCTATTTCGGGAGAATCGGTATCTGGATTCCCGTTGGTACAACGGTAGGCAGAAATACATACAAGATTGTAATGCGCTTGTACCACGTCATATACACTTCTTGCCTCGAGCCATCGTAAGGTATTCGATATTCGAGTATATCGAGTACCATGTGATATCTCTGATTTTAATTTGCCACATGTACCCGATGGAAGTCCGCTTAGTCGAAATTGGGCATGAGACCTGTTCCTTTCACTTCGTGCAAATTCTTGTCATACGAGCGGGCTTCGAAAATCTTCTATTGGTATCTGAATTGCTACAATACTCTATCCGAATAGCAGAAATCCACAACGGAGAAGCTGACGAGTAGGGCAGTCGTCAACCAAAGCTCGCTAGCGGCCAAACACACTGGTGGAAGTCATTGCAATCTATCGTGGTGTACGGAACCCAAATGACACACTCGTCGCGCAATGTGTCCAACCCGTCTCTATAGTACGCTAGAGATGTGCATAGATTATCGACCCACGTGTGTCTCAGTACACTCCTAAAAGAGGCATCATCTCTGGAATCGGTGCATTGGCCAACCAAGCTGGTGATGGCTCAACAATGCGGGGACAACCAATGTGCATGTGCTCCTAACTCCAAATCTGCAATAAAACCATCAGCCCCACCATCTGCCCGGAATTCAATGCACATGCGCACAACGACCTATACAATGATGCTAAGGCCACACTTCCCCAACTAAACTTGTCAGCCATAGTGAAGTTGCCCAACAACTGTACATACATTAGTGGCACAAGATCACTAGAGGAGTTTGGGATGAACACACCTCCAATCAAACTTACAATGTATGCACGCATATAGTACTGGACGTCTTGGTCATGGAGTCATCATTCAAATATCCGATGAACCATGATTTTCAACCATGCACGTCGGAGGGATCTACCATCAAAAAGTTCATTCTAAAAAAATTATTCTTCTTCAGCTTGAGCTTGCGCTATGGTTTGCTCTACAACTTCATCTTCATAATCTGAGTAAGATTAGCTCCAATTTCAGCTTCAACTTGCTCTTTCTTTGCATCCAACTATTCCACTAAACCAACACCGAGGTAATCATGTACAACTTTCACTCGGTCGAAGTCCATATTCCCCATTGTGGCCACCCCATATATAGGAAGCTCAGCAATCATTGCTACATCTTGGAGAGTGACGACCATCTCTCCTACTGGCAGATGGAATGTGTGTGTCTCCGGCCTCCATCGCTCGATAATAGCTATAAGTAAATGTTGGTCAAGCTTCACACCCCCATCAATTCGACTCCATAAAATTTGGCTTGGACGAAGTACTTAGTGTTACGGGTGTCCTTGGGAAGAGTCGCATGCTTCCGGAAGTTACACTTCTTTGCAGACCTATCCCACACGGCTTGGGATCTGTGTATGTGTTGTAGCGTGAGTACGCTTGGTTCTACCAGTCCTGAAGGTGTACGTCCAACCAAAGACGATGAACCGGCCTTGACAAATGAAGATGGCAGCCACCAACCTACACGAACGGATACAAACCTTGTTATTATTGATGCACTGTTACATATTCGTATTCAATAATGATAATAATAATAATCAATCATACATCTATAAACTATTCACCCCTACCGCTACCAGAAGGGCATAATGATTGCCTTGTTCTGCCCATTTTTCTATCAACAATAATACCAAGGTTAATTAATAAGAGTTCCAATTTAGGTTAAGTCGCCGATACTGTCAAAAGTGAGCAAAAACGTAAGAAAACCCTACAAACGACATCAAAGAATTCCGAAACTTTGTGAGTAGGTCGGATTATCCATACCAAGCTAACGCAACTTGTATAAGTGAGTTTTGACTCACACTTTGCGAGATACGGCAATGTGTCTCTTTATTTCCAAAAAAAACAACATAAAGCGATACATTGCCGTATCTTGCAAACCGTGAGTCGTGGCTCACTTCTAGAAATTGTGTTAGCTTTTATGTGGTGAATCCGACCAAAATCCACAGAGTTTCATAATTTTTTGTGGCCATTTATGGGGTTTTCAATGTTTTCGTACTCAAAAAATAACAAAATATAGTTGTTGTTCGATATTAGTAAAACCGCACAAACGTCCACCAAAAATTCTAAAACTTTGCGAGTAGGTCGGACTCACTACACACAAGCCAACGCAACTAATATAGGTTAGTTTCGACGCACAGTTTGTAAAATATGGTTGTGTATCGCTTTTTCTCAAGAAAAACCAAATAAAGAGATACATGGCCGTATTTCACAAACCGTTAGTCGAAACTGACCTTCAGAGGTTGCTTTAGCTTATGTGTGCTGAATCCGACCTACATGCAAAGTTTTGAAATTTTTTGTTGCCGTTTGTAAGGTTTCTATATTTTCGTACTCAAAATATTCAAATTTAATTGTTTTAATTGTTGATGTTACGAAAATATAGAAAATCGCACAAATGGCAACTAAAAATTCCAAAACTTTGCAAGTTGGTAGGATTCACCACACACAAGACAACGCAACTTCTACAAGTGAGTTTCGACTCATCTTGTGAGATACGTCCGTGTATAGCTTTCATTTACGAAAAAAAATGAAAGCGATATATTGTCGTATCTTGCAAACCGTGAGTCGCAAAGGTGAGTCTGAACTTGTAACAACCGCAAAATATTTTTTTAAAAATATTTTTTCCACATGCAATTTTCTTTTATGCACGTGCTAATTATGAAATAAATGAAAGGTGCGCAAAACTTTTATTATGAATAATTTAAACTAGTTTTATTAAATCCATATTAAATTAAATAACATATGTAATTGTAGAAATTAAAACTCCCAATATTTTATGTGTAGTTCACGTGCACACACAAACACATTTAGAGCTCGTGCACACACAAGTCTCTCGAAGCATGTGCTCTACTCATTTCTTAATGGCCGGCCAATTTATGAAAGGGAAAAGAAAATTTGAATGAGCTTATGGGTTAAGTGGGTAGTTATTAGTTAGTGGGTGGTTTAATAAAACTTCTCATTAATTCTTTTCCTTCATAAAAGAACCCCTACCCAGCCATTCATTAGGAAACAAAAGAAAAAAAATTATTTCATTTGTGCACTTTCAAAGAACCTTTGCTGTTGGTTTCTGGGAGCTCGGTTTTCTTGGAGGAGAGGAATTGGAGGCTTTCTAAGAAGTTCTAATTGTTAGGAATTCATCAAAAAAAAGGTGGGCGTTTCCAATACTTTCTAATGTTTGTGGATTATGCATGTTTAGATGTGAATATATAAATGATGTTCGAACTCATAGGTGAAATGTACAAGTGTAGGAGTGTTCTCAAGATTTTGTCTAAATTGATGTAGGAGTAAATTTTGTTCTAAATAATATGTGCAATGGTAATTCAATTTCATACTTGTAGAAATGTCTTATGTAATTGCCTTCTCTAAAATAGATATTGAATGAATATTGTCCATGTGGATTAATTTATTATCATGAATTTGAACCATGAGTATGAAAAAATTTAAACATACGAATTATATGCGAAATTTCATATCAAATACAAGTAGATTGATATATGCATAAATCTATATTGAAATGTTCTAGATTAAGTAAATTCTTCTCTGGAAATCTTAAAAGAAATTGCAGTATGGTGTGTAATAATTGTGAGAATAATTGTAGAATTGAATTATGGCTAAATTATTATCTTCGATGTGAAGCAGAGAGTTTCATATTCAAAAATAAATTTTGTACGATTGAAGACAGCAAGTCCACTTGGACTTCTGGGTTGTTGGTTGCGGTTCAGTGCACTGTGTGTGTGCGAATAGGTTATGGTTGGTTGCGGGTTCAAGTCGCTGGGGGGATCTGTTTCTTTTAAAAACTTTATTTATTCACCAAACAGTAGACATGTATATATAGATAATTTTGTGAATTATTGGGTGCGAGCTGGGGTGGAGGTATTAATATGGAGTATTAATGGAGTATTTTGACAAGATCATAGATAGCTTGATTCAAGATTTTATTTTGTAGGCAATTTACGTTGTGAATTAAACTATTTTAAAAGTAAATTTTTTTAGTTATCTCATTTAAATTAAATTTGATTGAAAGAGTGAAACATGATTTTTTATCTAGATTCATTATAGAATTTTATATCGTATGAAAACGAATTTAATTTGGAGCTTCTGTAAATTGTTTAGATGACTAATTAAGAAATGGGCTAAATATAAAAAAAGTATACAAAGTTTTGGGCATGTTTAAAAAAAGTACACTAAGGTTTTTTTGTTTAAAAAAAGGACACAAAGTTTCAAAAAACTCCAATGGGTTAGTTAGGGTTAGGGTAGGGTTTAAAAAAATCACTTTCATCTTTCATTTGTGTTTAAAAAAACCACATTCATCTTTTATTTGTGTTTAAAAAAACATCACTTAACTAATCAGATGTTTAAATAACCCCCCCCCCCCCCCCCCCCCCAACTAACCCAGTGGAGTTTTTTGAAACTTTGTGTCCTTTTTTAAACAAAAAAACATTAGTGTACTTTTTTTAAACTGGCCCAAAACTTTGTGTTCTTTTTTTATATTTAGCCTTCAGAAATAATCAAAGAATGAAAGTGTGGAAAAGTGGACGTATGACATTTGAAAAGATTTTATCACATTGAAGTATTATTGAAATCTTATGATAAGATGTTATCTAATTGTTTGAGATTGATGAACTAAAAAGAGAATGAATAAGGAAATTAAATGATTTATAATAACTGTGAAATACTATAAAAGGGTTTAAGAATAACTAAGAAGATTTCTCAATTGAGATGTATGGTTCTAGGAGCTGAGTGAGACCCGTAGAAATGGTCAATATGGGCCTGAATTTTTGGTGAGTGAGTTTAAGTCCGACAGGGTAAGCTAGCTCTAGGCCTTGAAAACTATAATTGGATTAAGGATATGCACTGGAAAAGAAGACATGATGAGACATGGGAAAATATAAGTAGGGTGTCCGTATATAGTCGGACGGTGGATTTCGGGACAGTGATTGCTTGTGGAGTGAGACGAGCCTTAATTAACTCCGGGATTATGAATGGTCGGGCGGTGGATTCCGAGACCATGAATAGTCAGGCAAAAAGGAGGTGGATCTCCAATATATTCCTGGCTAGAGCCGCACTTGCGGGATGTTTGCACGGCGAAGATTCTGTCGGGCGGTGGATTTCGGGACTGGAATCCATACCGTGGGATGCCTAAACCTTGTTTTTGTGACCATGGTAGGATTTCATAATGAGGGATTGAACCCTATAATGAGGAGTACGTTAAGGGATTGCCCTGGGATCTATGTAGTATGGGATGCATAGAATTCAAACCAGTGCGCAGTAGAGTTGCATCGTAAGCATGAATATCTGCATTAGTCATTAGGTTCATATCATACACTGATATGTTTAGGATAGCCACATTTTCTGTTTCTGCATTCAAATTTGTGATTGTTAAAAATAGATAAATCACTGTATTATAGCATTGCATCAGTTGTATGCAACTGACGTGCCCGTAGTTTTCAAGTTGCAGGACTCGGATTAGCGAGCGACGTGGACATGAGTTTAATGTCGATGGCTGTTGCATGATTATTGAAAGTATTTGACGTTATAAATTGTAATTATTTTATGTAAATTTCTGCTACATATTGTAATTAATAACATTGTAATGAAAAAGTTTTAAAGTCCTTGTATTTTTTATACGAAGTTGAAGTAAAGATCTTGTTTCTGCTATGAATTACCTGTATTTGGAATTCAGGGCGTTAGAGAGTGGTATCATAGCCGACTTCAATAAGTAATACAAAAATTATAAGGGAAACATATTCTGATGGAATTTAGATTTGTGAGTATCTGTTTATAGAGGTCTAAATGTTATAGTTGCATCAACTTACATTTATGTCGCTCTATATATGCACTGATGATGTTATTCTCCATTTGCTGTAGGATGGCGGATAACCAAAATCCTGTTGAGGAAGTGGAAGAAGAAGTGTTACGTACTGAATGATGTAATTCACTATGTAACAAGAGAACTTCTAGTAAATGGAATGAATGCTACAGTTTTATTCAATACTGGGTCATCACATACTTTTATGACTCCTAATTTTGCTCAAGACTTAGGGGTAGAACCAAAAATTCCTCGGCAGGATATTGGTAGCTACTCCTTCAGGAGAAACGATGACCACTGATCGGTATTATGCTGACTGTGAGATCGAGATTGGAGGGAGAGTTCTGGAAATTGATTTGGAGGTGTTGGGAGTTGATGACATCATTGGTGTAGACTGGATGTCGATTTACAGTGCTGGTATCGAATGCAAGAGCAAGGAAGTGATGGTGAAGGCACCGTAAGGGACAGAAGTAACTTTTCAAGGAATGAAGAAATGCAAGGTGTTGGTGGCAGCTTTAACAAAGAAGAAAATTCCTGAGGAAGTCAAAGAGATTCCTGTGGTCCGAAATCTTCCAACAATATTCTTGGAGGACCTACCTAGATTACCACCTCATCGAGATGTGGAATTCAGCATTAATATTCAACCAGAAAGTGCACCGACGTCTAAGGCACCTTACAGAATGCCACCACTGGAACAGGATGAAGTGAAGAAGCAAATTGAAGAATTATTGCACAAAGGTTTCATCAAACCTAGTACGTCACCTTGGAGAGCACTAGTTTTGTTGGTGAATAAGAATGATGGATCGATGAGGATTTGCATCGATTATAGAGAGCTGAACCAAGTAACTATCGAGAATAAGTATCCCATTCCGCAGATCGATGACTTGTTTGATCGACTTTGAGGAGCAGCAGTTTTCTCCAAAATTGATCTTCGGTCGAGTTATCATCAAGTTTGGGTTAAGGAAGAGGATGTGCATAAGACGACTTTCCAAACTCATCATGGGCATTACGAATTCTTAGTTTCCCCTTTTGGAGTGACGAATGCACCAGCCATATTCATGGATATGATGAATAGGGTCCTGAGACCATTCATTGGCTCTTTCGTCATGGTGTTTATCGATGATATTATAACATCCTAGAAATTTTTAATGTTTTTGGAATTAATAAATGTTTTAGGATGAACTTTTGTCATTTATTAAGCATTTTTTAAATTTATCATTTTTTTGCACATGCAAAACGTGCAAATATTTTTCATGAAAAATAAAAGTCAGAAAATTCATTTGAAAAATATAATATTTATTATTAGATAATAATTCTAAACTTTCTAGATTTTTATGAATAAATTATAGCATGTTTGCAAATATTTCAAAGTGAAGGACTTTTATGTCAAATTGCCACTTGGAGGCAAATTTCGAGTTTAAATTTTTTTTGGCTGCATTGGGGGCCAGTCAACTAGGAGTGTTTAGGTGGAGATTAAATCTTACCCTAATTGATTTAATTAACTAATTGATTTGGAAGATCTATGTATATATGTAAATATTTGATTTTGGAGGGGGGATTTTGTAAAATCTTCGCAAAAACCTAGGATCTGGACCCCGGCCTATATTAGCAGTAGCAGCAGTCGCCCTCCCCTGTTCACAACAAAAATATTTTTTTTTATTTCTTGGAGTTTGGAGCTTGGATCTTTGGATTTTCGCAAGGAGGATGAGGAGCTTTCTTCCTATAATTATTATTATTCTTCAATTGATCTTCTTTGAGGTGAGTGGTACTTCTTGTCTCTTGATATGTTTTTATTATATTATTATGATGAATCTAGTAGAGATCATGCTAGGGCTTGTTGTGAATTTATAGATCTAAGTTTTGATAGTTTGATCATGATTATAAAAAAAATGAGTTGATGGTTGCTATGCATGATGAATGATTTTTACATGTTTATATGAAATAAAGATGCAATTTTTATGAGAGACAGTCATGTTTTATTAATCTTGAATGTTAGGCATTAATGATGTATGATGAATCTAAATTTTTATCTATAGAATTGATTGGTTGTTTACAAGTCTAATGGTGGATGATTATAATCTATTGTATGTTGTATGAAACTTGCATGAGTCGTTATCTAATTTAGAAAAGATCTAAACCTTTTTTTAATGAAAGTTGCTTGCTTTTATCACATATCGATCATGAGTAAATTAGCATTTGGATTAGCTACTTGTGTTCATATATGTATATGTGTGAATGATGAATTAACACTTACTGTTACACTACTTGGATTTTTTAATGAGAATTTGTCATCGATTTTGGGATTGGATTTAACAAGTAAGGGAGATTTTGAATTTAAAATGAGTATGCTAAGTGTTGATTCTTGATTTTGATGATCACAACACAGTGCAACATGTGTCTATGTTATACAGCTAACATTGCAGTGTACATATCAAAGACAATTCTAGCTGATCAAATGAACAAGCTCAAACAGATACAGATGAAGACTTCAATCAGACAAGATCCAAGATTTCACTCAAGACAAGATTCAAGACTCAAGATCTTAGCTCAAATTGTGTCAATTATAATGTCTTGTAAAAACAATTGTATTTTACTTTCTATTGAGTCTTAGTCTGATGTAAAGCCTTGTCACACACACACACTCAAAATTTCATAATGTGTGTCTCTTAAAAACCCCCAAAAAGAGTCAAAACAGTTTGAAGAAGTTTAACTTTTGAGTACCAGTCGACTTAAGCTTCTGCCAGTCGACTGATAGTACAAAACTGTTTAAATTTATTCAAACTCTGATCAGTCGACTCACTTGGCAACCCAGTCGACTGTTCGAGAGCTTTTGACCGTTTTCTGTTTTTCAAAATCGAATTTTTTCAAACTCAAAAGCTTAGATCCGTTGGTTGACAGTTGAGTAACTGTTTCCCAACGTTCAGGAGATCAAACTCTTTAAGTAGAGTTCAGATCTCACTGAAAAGATCTACAGATTTTACTTTTGCAATCCGAGCACTCTGGAAAAAATTCAGTGACATTTTTTGAGAAACAAAGCTTTCAAGTTCATACTCTTTGGTTCTCTACATTCAATCCAGTATAGCATTAAATTTGCTCTGGACTGAGTATAGAAGTCGACCTGTTCTTTTAGCCACGTGCATCAACACATACACCAACAAGGCTATAGGTTGACTGTAAAGTATTCTTGTTCTCTTGCTCTTGGTTGGAGAGTGTTTTTGACTCTAGGTTGTAGAGTCGGTGTTGTTTCACTCTTGGTAGTAGAGTGGGTCGGCTTTCTCTGGTTGAGAGAAAGGACTACGGGTTAGACAAGGTTGTTGTCATAACGCCGTAGGGTATTCTTGTAATTTTTCAAGAATAGTGGAAATCTCAAGTGGGTTGCTTGGGGACTGGATGTAGGTCGGGAGGACCGAACCAGGATATATCTTGTGTACTCTGTGATTGATTGTCTTGTGTTTGCATTCTCTCTTGTTTATTTAAGTTCTTCAAAAAGCTTCTGGACAGTCGACTCCTTGCACTAACAGTCGACTGGTCAGTGCCGTTTGTAGTTATAGTTTCATTGTGCCTTCAGTCGTCTGTCTCATTCATCAGTCGACTGCACAGAGTTATTATTTTCAATTATTTTGGACATATCAGTCGACTGGTCCATAACTCAGTCGACTGCACCGAAAAAAAAATTTCCGCAGTTTTTATTAAACACTATTCACCCCCCCTCTAGTGTTTGTTGTCTTGCCTACAGGATCCAACACTTGGTATCAGAGCAAGGTTACAGGCTATGGCAACTACTTCAAATACAAATCAGTACCATGAAGGCCAATCTACACAACGGCCACCACTATTTGATGGAACGAACTACAATTATTGGAAGTGCAATGAGAATCTATCTTCAATCAACTATGAGATATGGCAAATGACAGAGACGGAATACACTGCCCCTACCATTCCATATGCACAATGGAATGATGATCAAAAGAATCAGACTATGAACAATGCCAAAGCAATGAATGCCTTATTTTGTGCACTTACAAAAGAAGAATTCAACCGTGTATCAAATGCTACAACCGCACATCAAATTTGGCATACACTTGAGGTAACACATGAAGGAACGAATAAAGTAAAAGAGTCTAAAATTTCTGTTCTTGTCCACAGGTTTGAGATGTTCAGAATGAAGGACAGTGAGACTGTGTCCGAGATGATTACCAGATTCACAGACATCACAAACTCTCTTGTGGCGCTTGGAAAGACTTATACTCAAGCAGAGATGGTTAGAAAAGTCCTACGTGCACTCACTCCAGAATGGGAGAAGAAAACCACAGCAATAGAGGAAGCGAATGACTTGTCAACACTTACTCTCGAGAATCTTGTTGGCAATCTCATGGCATATGAGGTCCAACTTGAAGATCGAAATAAAGATACAGAATCACACCAAGCAAAGAAGAAATCATTGGCTTTTAAAGCCATGACAGACTCAGAAGATGAGGAAGAAGATGAAGAAGAAATAGCAATGTTCACTCGGAGATTCAAGAAGTTCTTAAAGAAGGGTAAGTTTCATTCTAAAGTTAGAGATTCTAATGACCCTCCTACATGTTTCAGGTGCAATAAAATAGGTCACATGAAGAAGGATTGTCCCTTAGAAAATGCAAAGAACAAGGGAAAATCATCCAACTTCAAGAAGGACAAATATCCAAAGAACAAATTTGCCAAGAACAAGAAGGCTTATCAAGCTACATGGGATGATAGTGATTCATCTTCCGAAGAAGAAACGGATGAAAATAACGAAGTGGCAAATGTTTGTTTCATGGCTGCACAAGAACATGTAAGTAATGATTATGATTCCGAAGATCTTCTTGATGCTTTTAATGAAATATTTCATGAGTTAAAGAAAGAAAAAATTAGAGTTAAGAATCTTGAGAAAGTGAATCAAACACTTAATCAAGAAAATCTTAACCTTGATAAGGAAGTAAAATCCTTAAATTCTCCCATTGCAAGTTTAGATACTGATCTTGAAACTCTCAAAAAGAATTATGAAGAGATTTCAAAGAACGTATCTAAGTTTAACAAAGGCAAAGAGAATTTAAATGATATGCTTCATCATCAAGTTACATCTAGTCAAAAATATGGACTTGGTTTTAAAAAATCCTCTGTTAAAGAATCTCCTGTTGTAAACACTAGTAAGAATAAATCAGCATCTATTTCTAGTGTTACACACAAGTTATATGATTTCTTTGAAAAACCTAAGATTGTTAATTCTAGTGATAAAATCAAGACTACCGTTCGGTTAAGTCGACTGAACCATACAACCAGTCGTCTGTCCAGAGAAATTGGATCTTATTCAACGAGATCAAAACCTCTTATAAGTCGACCTATTGTACCAACCAGTCGACTGATGTACACCAACAGTCGACTGAAAAACACTGGTAAGTCGACTGGACAGAACAAGTTAGTATGGGTTCCAGTCAGTCTAAATCAGAATGATAGAATTGCTTATATTAACTCATATATGTTAAATGTGTGTAATTCTACTTATTATATTCCTGCTTATGGAGGAAGGTCAAACTCTTCATGGGTTTGGTTTCCCCCAAACTAATGTGTTTTGGACCCAATAAAAAGGGTACCATATTTACCTTAAACTTTTTATAGGTACCCAAGAAAGAACGCTGGATATTAGACAGCGGATGTTCAAAACACATGACAGGACATGCCAACCTACTATCCACCATTCAAAGCATAGATGGAGGAACCGTCACCTTTGGAGATAACAACAAAGGCAAAGTCATCGGTATTGGCATGGTCGGTAAAACTTCTAACCCAACTATAGAAAATGTGTTATTGGTTAGTGGTTTAAAGCATAATCTTTTAAGCATTAGTCAATTGTGTGATAAAGGATATAAAATAGTTTTTGAAAAAGATACATGTTTGATTTATGACTCTACTATGCAAAATGTTATTTTTCAAGGTTTTCGTAAAAATAATATTTATGAATTGTGTTTGAATGCAATTGATCTTTCAAATGACTTTTGTTTAATAGCCTCTAACAATGAATCGTGGTTATGGCATAGAAGATTTGGACATGTGAATATGAAAAATCTCTCAAAATTATCTAAATATAACCTAGTTAAAGGACTGCCAAAACTATCCTTTAAAAAGGATAAGTTATGTGATGCATGTCAACTAGGAAAACAAATCAAATCCACTTTTAAAACAAAAGAAGTAATCTCTACTAGTAGGCCACTTGAATTAATTCATATGGATTTATTTGGCCCTACTAGAGTTGCTTCTTTAAATAAAAGTAGATATGTGTTTGTTTTAGTAGATGATTTTTCAAGATTTACTTGGACATTCTTTTTAAAACATAAAAATGATGCTTTTGAGGAATTTGCACATTTCTGTAAACGTGTCCAAAATCAAAGATCTCTAACCATAGTCACTATTAGAAGTGATCATGGTGGAGAATTTGAAAATGAAACATTTACAGAATATTGCAACAAGAATGGTATAACACATTCATTTGCATTTCCTAGAGCTTCACCACAAAATGGAGTAGTTGAAAGGAAAAATAGGACTTTGCAAGAATGCGCACGTACTATGCTTGTTGAAAGCAATCTACCAAAGCATTTTTGGGCTAAAGCTGTTGCTACAGCTTGTTATGTTTTAAATAGAATTCTTCTAAGACCTAAACTAAAGAACACTTGTTACGAGTTATTTTTTAATAAAATTCCTAAAGTCTCTTACTTTAAGACATTTGGTTGTAAGTGTTTTATTCTAAACACAAAAGATAATTTAGACAAATTTGATCCTAGATCTAATGAGGGTATCTTTTTAGGATACTCAAATAGGAGTAAAGCATATAGAATTTTCAACAAGTCTACAATGACTATTGAAGAATCAATGCATGTTACATTCGATGAATCTTTACCTTCATCAACCTTAAATAAAGATGATGACACTGACTTATCACCTTTAGATAATGTGATTAAATCCTTAGAGCAAACTAATCTGTCTGATAAGTCGACTGATAAGGTCTCCCAGTCGACTGACGTAAAGCAGTCGACTGAAGAACAAGTCAAGTCGACTGATCCGATTGTGATATCTTCAACTTTACCAAAGTCATTTGTTGAAGTTAAAGATCATCCTCATGACTTAATAATTGGTGACATCTCCCATGGTATTCAGACACGTTCACATGTTAATATGATCTCTCATACAGCATTCTTGTCGGATTTTGAACCGAAAAATATACAAGAAGCTTGTGAGAATGAATATTGGATGAATGCCATGCAAGATGAACTAAACCAATTTATAAGGAATGATGTATGGGATTTAGTTCCTAGACCTCCTGATCAGACTATCATTGGTACCAAATGGGTATTCAAGAATAAGTTAGATGAATCAGGACAAGTTGTAAGGAACAAGGCTAGATTAGTTGCTCAAGGATATAATCAAGAAGAAGGTTTAGATTTTGATGAAACATATGCTCCTGTTGCTAGACTAGAATCTATTCGTATTTTATTATCTTTTGCTTGTTTTATGAATTTTATACTCTATCAAATGGATGTGAAAAGTGCTTTTCTTAATGGGTTTATTAAAGAAAATGTTTATGTTAAACAACCACCAGGTTTTGAACATGAACAATTTCCAGATCATGTTTATAAATTGAAAAAGGCTTTATACGGTCTTAAACAAGCACCTCGTGCTTGGTATGATCGTCTGAAAACTTTTCTTTTAGAAACAGGATTTGAAATAGGTAAAGTAGACACTACTTCGTTTATCAAAAGAGTTAAGAATGATATCTTAATCATATAAATATATGTTGATGATATAATTTTTGGTTCTACTAATAATAATCTATGTCAAGAATTTGCTAATACCATGAAAAATGAATTTGAGATGAGTCACATGGGTGAACTCAATTATTTCCTTGGACTTCAAATTAAACAGTCCTCAAATGGCATATTTATCAATCAAGGCAAATATGCAAAGGAACTACTCAAACGTTTTAACATGGATAGTACTAGTAGTAAATCCACACCTATGGCTACTACTACTACTCTTGACAAAGATTTATTAGGTAAGAGTGTTGATCAAAAACTCTATCGAGGTATGATTGGTTCACTCTTATATATTATTGCAAGTAGACCAGATATTATGTTCAGTGTATGTTTATGTGCTAGATATCAATCTAGTCCTAAAGAGTCTCATTTAAAAGCAGTAAAACGAATTTTAAGATATATTAAAGGCACATCTGAATATGGTTTATTTTATCTACGCACCGATAATTTTCAACTTTTGTCATATGGCGATGCCGATTTTGCTGGAAGCAAAACTGATCGCAAGAGTACTAGTGGTACATGTCACTTTTTGGGACATTCCCTAGTATCTTGGTGCAGTAAAAAGCAAAACTCCGTATCCCTATCAACTACAGAAGCTGAGTATATCGCTGCAAGTTTGGCATGTGCACAAATTTTATGGATGAAACAAACCTTATTAGATTATGGTATTTCATTTGAGAAACCCTCAATTATGTGTGATAATACCAGTGCAATTAATTTATCTAAAAATCCGATTCAACATTCACGTACGAAACATATTGATATTTGACATCATTTTCTACGTGATCATGTTTTAAAAGGAGATATATCTTTAGACTTTATCTCTACTGATAAACAAGTAGCAGATATATTTACCAAGCCCCTTAAAGAGGATACTTTCATTAACTTAAGAAGAGAACTTGGAATTTGTGATTTTGTTGATATTTGCTGAAAATTGTTACTGTTAAGTCGACTGTATTCTTGAGTAAGTCGACTGTACTGGCTTTTTAAAACATACCAATTTTTTATCTGACCAGTCGCCTGGTACCTATACCAGTCGACTGATTAGTAGACATAAAACTTTTATTTTCTTCTCGACTCAGTCGACTGATATACCCTACCACTCGACTGTCGCGAGCTAAATCGTCTTCAGCGACTATTCATCGCGTCTTTTGAGATGGAATTCACCTATCTTTTAACCCGTGATCTCTAATCTCTACCGTCGATTTCATCTCTCTTTGATCTCAGCCGTTTATTCACTGTTAAAACCCCCTTTACCAGCCGTTTTTACCCCTTACCGATCTCAAGTTTTTACCCCCAATTTCAAAACCCTAGCTTTTGGAGAAGAAGGTGATCTACTCTCTCAGTGCTGTTTGTGCTTGCCCCTGATCGAATCTCTCTTTTTCTTAGGTAAAATCCTTTCCACTTTCTTTTCATGGCACCCAAACTATCTAAACGATCTCATGAGGGTAGTTCTTCTTCCCAAGACTACACTCAATATCTCTTGAGTCCCGATCTTATTGATCGATGGTATGTCTTCTGTACCATTACAATCTTCCCTGGAAGATTTGTAAACTTTAATGATCTAGATCGTTTCAATCTCATCCCTTTATTCCAAAACTGCTGTCTTTATGATTTTTTATCTTTATCAAACCAACCTAATTACTATCCCCAACTCATCTATTTGTTTTATACAAATATGAGAGTAGTCCAAAAACCAGATGGGGATGTCTTAATCCGTTCGTCTGTGAAGAATGTTAAAATGACACTCACACCGACTAGGATTAATGAGATGTTGGGTATTGATGATGTGGGATTATCTCTTGATGACATTCTTTTAGATAATGCTTCTATTTTATCTAGAATTTTCTTACCCAATCATGGCCCTCCAATGACAAGCAAAAATATCAAACCAATTGCTAAGCTTGTAGGTAGAATATTAGCCTATAACATCCTTCCTAAAAAGGGTAGTTATGACCAATATTCTATAGAATTACAAAAAGCTATATATGTAATTTTTGGTAGAATCGCTGTCAATTAGGGACAAGTTATCTTTTCTAAACTTAATCAAGATCACACTCACTTTCTACCTTTTGGATGTCTTCTTACTAGAGTCTTTATAGCTTTTGGTGTTGATCTTGATTCGGAGACAAATGTTGTTACTCGTTATGAGTGTTTCGATCGTGCTAGTTTGGCACGTATGAAACTCCTTGATGCTCCTACCCGATCACCCCCTAGATCTCCTCCTCTTTCTCAAGCTCCATTAGGATCTAGTTCTAGACCTTCTACCTCTTCTGATCCACTTCTTCAAGCAAATTATGATGACCCTCGTACTCTCTACGACTGTGTTTCCTACCTAATGAAACATTCAGCCACTGTCGATACCCAACTCCATAACCTCGATTCCAAGCTAGATCACATTGACCTAAGCTTGACAACCTCACTCATCTCTTCAGCTCTCAGTTTCATCCTCCTTCTCAAAATGACGATGAAGACTCCGATGAAGAAGATTGAAAATTTTTATTTTCTTTTCTATTATGTAATTTTCTTTTTTTAATGCATTTGTTTTATGTATCAGACTTTATCTTAGTTTCATTCTTAATGCAAAAGATTGTTCTTTTCTGCTTTTTGATGATTCCAAAGGGGGAGAGAAATATCTGAGTTAATATCTGAGTTATATTTTATCTATCAGTGTTATGTGTTGCTTATGTTTTGATTTGTTAACATTGTTCTGGGTATTGAAATATCTCTGGTCAGTCGACTTCCCCAAGGGATACAGTCGACTGCTGCTAGCTACTGCATCTGTATATTCTGCTTATGTTTTTTTTCTAAAGTATGTTTACTAGTCAGTCGCCTTCCATTGTTGATAAGTCGACTGATATATATATGCACTTTGTGTTTTTATAAGGGGGAGCATGTCTTCACTATATTATCTCTTATTATCAGCTATTGTGTTGTCATCATCAAAAAGGAGGAGAATGTTGATTCTTGATTTTGATGATCACAACACAGTGCAACATGTGTCTATGTTATACAGCTAACATTGCAGTGTACATATCAAAGACAATTCTAGCTGATCAAATGAACAAGCTCAAACAGATACAGATGAAGACTTCAATCAGACAAGATCCAAGATTTCACTCAAGACAAGATTCAAGACTCAAGATCTTAGCTCAAATTGTGTCAATTATAATGTCTTGTAAAAACAATTGTATTTTACTTTCTATTGAGTCTTAGTCTGATGTAAAGCCTTGTCACACACACACACTCAAAATTTCATAATGTGTGTCTCTTAAAAACCCCCAAAAAGAGTTAAAACAGTTTGAAGAAGTTTAACTTTTGAGTACCAGTCGACTTAAGCTTCTGCCAGTCGACTGATAGTACAAAACTGTTTAAATTTATTCAAACTCTGATCAGTCGACTCACTTGGCAACCCAGTCGACTGTTCGAGAGCTTTTGACCGTTTTCTGTTTTTCAAAATCGAATTTTTTCAAACTCAAAAGCTTAGATCCGTTGGTTGACAGTTGAGTAACTGTTTCCCAACGTTCAGGAGATCAAACTCTTTAAGTAGAGTTCAGATCTCACTGAAAAGATCTACAGATTTTACTTTTGCAATCCGAGCACTCTGGAAAAAATTCAGTGACATTTTTTGAGAAACAAAGCTTTCAAGTTCATACTCTTTGGTTCTCTACATTCAGTCCAGTATAGCATTAAATTCGCTCTGGACTGAGTATAGAAGTCGACCTGTTCTTTTAGCCACGTGCATCAACACATACACCAACAAGGCTATAGGTTGACTGTAAAGTATTCTTGTTCTCTTGCTCTCGGTTGGAGAGTGTTTTTGACTCTAGGTTGTAGAGTCGGTGTTGTTTCACTCTTGGTAGTAGAGTGGGTCAGCTTTCTCTGGTTGAGAGAAAGGACTACGGGTTAGACAAGGTTGTTGTCATAACGCCGTAGGGTATTCTTGTAATTTTTCAAGAATAGGGGAAATCTCAAGTGGGTTGCTTGGGGACTGGATGTAGGTCGAGAGGACCGAACCAGGATATATCTTGTGTACTCTGTGATTGATTGTCTTGTGTTTGCATTCTCTCTTGTTTATTTAAGTTCTTCAAAAAGCTTCTGGACAGTCGACTCCTTGTATTAACAGTCGACTGGTCAGTGCCGTTTGTAGTTATAGTTTCATTGTGCCTTCAGTCGTCTGTCTCATTCATCAGTCGACTGCACAGAGTTATTATTTTCAATTATTTTGGACATATCAGTCGACTGGTCCATAACTCAGTCGACTGCACCGGAAAAAAAAATTCCGCAGTTTTTATTAAACACTATTCACCCCCCCTCTAGTGTTTGTTGTCTTGCCTACAGGATCCAACACTAAGGGGTGATGGCCAAACTAGGATAGATTTGGAATATGATTAAAGTTTTATGCATTGAATATGAGGCAAAATTTCAGATCTGCATATGCAAATCGAAGATTTCAAAAATTGAGGTTTTTTCTTGTGAAGGTTGTTTCTTTTTTTTTAATTAAATGATTTGGGTTGATGTTAAATTAAGATAAATTGAATAAGATTCACTCATTTCATTTATTAATGTTCTTTTATATGTCGACATACGTTTGGGAGTGTAACATCGTGCACATTTCGTATGATTTTCATCAATTCAGTCGCTTGCAATGACTGCAGCAATCACTGCAGGTTGCTGCAGCTACGACGGTCGACCGCAGCTATGCTGCAGTATAGCTGCGGTCGACCGCCACAGTGTTGCAGACTGCAGATGCTTGTTGTAGTCGACCGCAATCGCTGCAATCGACCGCAGCTGCCGCTGCAGACTGCAGCAGCTGTGGCAGTCGACCGCATGCTGAGCGGCAGACAATCGCAGCAGCACTGCAACTGCAGCTGTCTGCTGGGGTTGATTCTTTTCATTTTCTCAATTTTCAGAGCATGATTTGGTATTGTATATTCTTCGTTGTGCACACCTTTGCACAGTGTATGCTTCTAAATGGCGTCAAGTTTTCTTGAGATTTTTAGTCATAACAGACATTCAAATTTTGGGTTGTATGCTCATAGATTTCAGATTTTGATATATATATATATATATATATATATATATATATATATATATATATATATATGTACTCAGATTTTTACAAGTAATGATTCTCAGTTTTTTCAATAGTGTTTAGTTTCTTAAAGCACTATTTTCAGTGAGTAGTTATTCTCAGATTTTAACAGTATTAAATTTCAGATTTTACTGTTTCAGAGATGTGTATTCTCAAATTTAAAAAGAACTTTAGTTTCATATTTTCTTAACCATTCTATGGGCATTATGTGTGGATGAATGTGATTATTTTGATATTGATTAGAGAGGAAATTGCTCTGTGGACTGGTTGTGTAGCGCCCCCAAATTTTCAATAAATAAATTAGAAATACGTGACACAAATTTCAGAATCAACCTCAATTGTAATCATAAACATAGCATCCAAATACAGGGAAAATTAAAACTTTTATTACATCAACTCTTTTACAAAGTACATCGGAATTTAAACACTTTGAATTACAATTCTTCTTATAACATAGCGGTATTTAAAGCACCATAAATACTGTAAACCCTGTTTTCCGTTTTTCGTATATTGGGTGTATTTTCTTTTTCCGTGTATTATCTGGGTTTGGGTTCTTTATAAAATATTTCGTTTTCTAAATTTGATTTTATTTCAAAAATATTTTGTATCTCCTGTTAAAATCCGTTGTTTTTGTTAATTGTATTTATTGTTATTTTCAAATGATTCTTGTATTATAATACAAATCCTATTATTATTATTATTATTATTATTATTATTATTATTATTATTATTATTATTATTATTATTATTATTATTATTATTATTATTATTATGTTTATGATTATTATTATTATTTTTATCAATATTATTATTATTAGTGTTATTTTTAATACTATTATTATTATTATTGTTATTGTTATTGTTTTTATTATTATTAGCATTTCTATAAAATCCTAATTGTATATTTTTATTGGTTATTTTATTTTAACCCAAAAACTCAAACCCATTATTTTATTAGATTTTAAACCCTATATTCTATTTATTTAAACCCAATAACCCATTATATTATAACCCAATACCTTGTTCATGACCCTACCCATTTAATCCTTCGTTTTGATACCCTACTCGAAACCCATCTGCCTATATTCCCCCCCCCCCCCCCCCCCACCGTTTAACCCTAATAATTACCCTCACCTATATATATACCCATCTCCATGTTTCCTATTCTTCGTCTAATACCTTAGCCGTCACTTCGTCTTCCACCTCTCCTCTTCTTCGACCTGTGCACCCTTATCACCGCCTCCTTCTCAACCCTACTCCGATCCCCCTGCTCTGCCCGTCTCCCCTGCACTCCTACCTGTGTGCGTCGTCCTCTTCCGACGATGCTGCAGCAGCCGCCTGTGCTCCTCCGCCTTACCGCCAATCAGCCGCCGTGCACCACCTGCAGCGAACCCCTAGCCCCCTGGTCCCCTGCTTCCCTTCACACAGCCAGTCGCGCCTCCTCCTCGTTGTATGCCTCGTCTGCTTGTGCCGCCCCCTGTGTCCTTCTGTCGACGCGCAGGTAGACGCAGAAGCCCTTCGCCCTCTTCCTTTTCTGCAGTCAGCAATAGCCAGCCATGCAGTGCGACCCCCATGTGCGGTGCTCCCGTCCGCCATTGCCAGCCCCATCTCCATCCCTCTCTCCCTCTCACCGTCGTGTCACTTCCCCCACAGCGCCAGCAGACCCCTTGGTCGACCCCCTGTGCTGGCCCTGTGCCCCTGTCGTCTGCAGCGCCAGCAGCACTCCCCTATCGACTCACCCCCCTGTGCACATCCTCCCTGTCTCGATGCACCACTTGACAGTAGCCAGCCAGTGCAGCACCATTGATGGGTGTGCTGTTAATCAAGGTTTTGATCATTTTGGATGTGAGTCATCGATCTCCTCTTGATCATCATGATCTTCATCAAGTGATCTTAGACCGTCTGATCCCCTCTTAATCATCACGATCATGATGATCCTCAACTTCCTTTGATCGCATCCGTTCGATCGATTGATCATGATCTTCATCATCAGGGAGATCTGGACCGTCTGATCTGATCGTGATCATCGTCAACTCTTGGATCTAGCCGTTCGATCATCTTGATCTTGATCATCATCAAGATCTGTACTGATCCATCCGATCGTGTTCGCGATCGGTTGTTCTTTGTGTTCATCATCTTGTTCGAGATCCGCTCGTGATTTTGTGTTCGTGCCGGGAATCCGTTCCTGTTATTCTTGCTCTTGTTTCGTCGTTCCCATTGTCGTCTCTCAGGTAAGTAACTTGTATTCTTTTTTTTGTGTAATACAAGTACTAAATACTGCCTGTAGTGTAGTTGGGTTCTAGAGACAATTTGTGTGTGAATCCTCTATTATATATTGTCTCTATTGTGATGATTTGACCATAGTTGCCTCACGACATATATGACATGAAACAACCTAGGGTTGACCACTTTCGATGTATATGTGCATGCTACTTTGAGATATCTGTGCTTTATGTGTTATTCATGATATACTTGTCGAATACTTGTAAACTCCCCTATATCATGTTGCTTGGACATCCAATACACCCTATTTCATGTTTGGTTATGTTTTGGATGAGTTTCGGATAAACTAGTGGATTTTGTGCATATGAGATATTTTCAGTTGTGCCGGCTTTTCTGTTTTGATCAGTATTTTAGACCCTATTAATGTTAGTATTTGAAAATATTTTGTGAATATGAACTGTAGAGAATTCTGTCTACTTTCAAACCCTTATGACATATCTTAGTTTCGATTTATGGGTTGTGAGTTAATTCTAATATACTACAGAGGTGTAAAGTTTCCAGATTTTATTTTCTATAAATTCTGAAGAGTAGTCTATTTTTATCATGCTGTTAAAAGTATTATTTTGATCCAATATTTTGCACAATACAACTAGACCTAATTGGGATTCACCCTAAATTTTTGTGGATTTATTTGATGAGTTTTACAAACCGTTCTATGTTTCCAAACAACTACCATACTAGTAGATTTTTCATACTGTTTAGTAAAGAACCTGATTTTCGACCTATTTGTACTTGTTGTTTGTAAAATATTTATGAATATAAAAGTTAGCCTACTGTGTCTATTTTATCACCCATTTAGCGGATTTGGATTTGGATTTATGGTTTATGAGATATTGCTGTTTTCGTACTGTGGTGTTTATAATTCCAGATTTACAAAACTAGCGTGTCTTGATGTTTTCTGATTTTTGTTGACTAAGCTATTTATATTGAAAAATTATGAAACTTGATTTTCTGTTACTATACATATAGAGAAATACCCCAGATTTTTCGTGGACTTAATTAATGAGTTTTCATGCTGTTTTCCTTTTCTTGAATACAAACTTCTGATTTCTGGCTGAACATATTTTTTGGTTTCAATTCAGTTTTGAGTTATATTTTTGTGAAATACTATATGAAATATATATATTTTCTGGATTCGGATGGGAGTCTATTTTCTAGATTCTTTGACGGATCCAGGTTTGCATGTTTGTAGCAACGGAAATCACAGTTTTAGTGCAGTACTGTCTTGCTGTCCTGAACTAGAATTTTCGTTGTTCTAATCTTTTATGAGTTGTCTTTCACCTGTATATGTTTATCTTGCAACATAAACTTGTTACTTGTTTATACCATGTTATACTTGCCCTGTTCGTGACACATATATGCTTGTTTGACACTACTAATAATAAATAACCAAGTCGGGGTTAAAGGGAAAGATCTAATAGTGGAAAATATAGAAACGTGTACTCGAAAGGGGATCTATTGATCCTACGTGATACTTGGCTTGATACTTGATACTTGGCTTGATATTTCATATTTGAGGCTTGATACTTCACTCTTGAGGCTTGATACTTGATACTTGGCTTGATATTTCATACTTGAGGCTTGATACTTGTTACTTGAATTCTTGAGGCTTGTCCCTGAGTACACCGCCCTCTATGATCCACTATGAAATCTAAAGTGAAACTGTTTGAATGTAGAAATCATGTAGTAAAAACCGGGATGCATGAAGTGCTACCTCGATAGTAATAACACAAGACTTAAACATGATACTTGACACTCGATACTTGATTACTTGTACATGATACATGATACTTGATACTTGTTCACCTGTTACTTGTTCCCCGTTACTTGTACTTGTTCACTTGACACATGATACTGGATACTTGTTTATATGATACATGTTCACTTGACACTTATACATGTCACTTGCACTTATTCATCTTGCCATGCTAGTTGTTATATTTTGATTATCATGTCTATTCCATGTTATTAGTTATCTTTTCCCATGTACTTGTATCCTACACTACAAGCAGCCCGTAACTTGCATTGACGGGAGTTTATTTTCTTTTTCTTCTTCCTGCAATTTATTAAATTGCAAATTTTGGAGATCAGTTGCCAGATGGAGTTGGTGACATGAGATACTAGCTGCTGGAGTTTTGCTATTATTATTTCTTGTTGCTTATGTTGAACACTTGTATTTTGCTACTTGGATTTATTTGTATTTGGGCAATGTGACCCAGAATATTGACTTATTCAGATCTGGATTATTTGAGATTAATATATTTTGTTTCAAGTATTCTTGTTGGTATTTTTGATTCATATATGCATGCTTGGTTGATTTCTTCTGCTTCCGACTTTGATTATTCTTGTGAAATGTTGTAAAGATTTTGAACAGTTTATGGATGATGAAAATCATTCGCTGGGCTTAGTCACATATCCGTATTGCGTATTCTCTTTTGAAAAGCGGGGCGTGACAAATACAATTTTTTCTTTACAATCATTCCTTTTACAAGATATGCATAAACATTAAATATTCTACCATATGCTCCCAATTCCATGTTAATTGTACCTACCTGTAAAACATTGAGCTAGAGATATCCCTAACCCGCGAACAACAGGGGTCGGCCATATCGGTGTGAGTGATATTCAAAGGAAATACAAACTTAAATGGAAACATAAAGAATAAAAATTATAAGTCAACAAGTGAAGCTAGGCTAAGTGTCAAGTGTAAGAAAACAAAGAGAGCATGTATAAAACAAGTTAAGAAATCCACAATGCACCTGATGATTACTAATGCGTACTTGTCGAAGTCTATGCATCCCACTCTACATAGGTCCGGTGCAAGTCCTTATCGTACTCCACTTTTGTCACACCCTGCTTCCCAAAAAGAGAATACGGAATACGGATACGCGAGTAAGTCCAGCGAATGATTTTCATCATTCATAAGCTGTCAGAATCTTTACAACATTTCACAGGAATAACAGGAAGTAAACAAGGAGAAACCAACCACGCATGCATAAATGAATCAATATACCAATAGAATTTACTTGAAACAAAACTTAATAAATCTCAAATAAACCAAATCTGGACAAGTCATAAATCCTGGGTCAAACTGCCCAATACAAAATTCATGTAGCAAATACATTTATTCAAGAATAAACAACATGAAATAATAATAGCAAGAACTCCAACAACTAGAACTCAGATCACCTACTATATCGGGCAGCTGATCTCCATGATCTGCACTTTAATAAATTGCAGTAAAAGGAAAAAGAAACAAAACGCCCTTCAATGCAAGTTACGGGCTGCTTGTAGTGCAGACACAAGTACAGGAAAAGATAAACAAATATATAGAGTAACAGTAGAAGCAAACAAAGCATAGGAATAGACATGACAAAAAAATAGAACGACTAACATAAATCAGAAACCAGAATCAAGTAACATATGTGCTAACAGGGTACGGGTAACATGTAACAGATGTCAAGTATCATGCAAGCAGGTAAACAGGTAGCATGTACAGGTAAGCACGTAACAGATGTCATGTTATGTCAAGTCTTGTATTTATTTCTATCTTGGTAGAACTTCATGTCTCATCCATTTACCACATGGTTGCTACATTCAAACAAGTTTGTGTTTAGATTTCGTAGTGGATTCTATAGGGCCGTGTACTCAGGTATCAGGTAAACTGGTACAGGTACAAGTATCACGTAACAGGTAATCATGCATTAGGTAGGATCTACGGTCCCCTCCAAGTACACTCTCTCATAAGGAAGTATGTAGTTGGGTAACATGTGGGAAACACGAGCCCCCTTCTGAGTACACATTCTCATAGGAAGTATGTAGTCAAAAATCAAGTAAACAGATAATCAGATCACATGTCAGGTAATCATGTCACAGGTAACATAAAACAGATAATCAGGTGGGAAACATGGGTCCCCTTCCAAGTACACATTTTTATATTTTCCACTACTAGATCTTTCCCTTAACCCCGGCTTGATTATTTGTTATTATTTCAAACCGGCATGTACGTGTACAAAATAGGGCAAGAATAACATGGCATGAAAAAGTAACAGGTTCAGGTTGGAAAATAAACATGTACAGGTGAAAGACAACTCATAGAAGATTAAGACAACGAAAATTCTAGTTCAGGACAGCAAGACAGTACTGCACCAAATCTGGGATTTCCGTTGCCACAAATATGCAAATCTAGATCCGCCAGAAAAATTGGAAAATAGACTCTCGGCCGAATCCAGCAAATATATATAAGTCATATGGTATTTCACAAAAAAATGACCCAAAATAGAATTGTATCCAGAAAATATGTTCAGCCAGAAATCAGAAGTTTGTATTCATAAACAGGAAAACGGTATAAAAACTTACTTATTAAATCCAAAAAAAAATCTGGAGTATTCCCTAGTATGTCTAGTATCAGAAAATTAAGTTTCATAATTTTCCAACATAGATAGTATAGTCAAATAAAATCAGAAAATAACAAGATACAGCAAATTTGTAAACCTGAAATCATAAACACAACAGTATTAAAACAGTAATAGATTACAAAATATAAATCAAAATCCAGATCCATCAAAAGGGTGATAAAATAGATACAATAGGCTACAATTCATATTCACAAAGTTTTTGTAAACAAAAAATAGAATTAGGTTGAAATTAAGGTTCTTTACGGAAGAGCATGAAAATTTTGCAAGTATAGTAGTTGTTTGCAAGTACAGAATAGTTTGTAAAAGTCATCGAATAAATCCACAAAAATTTGGGGTTAATCCCAATCAAGTCTAGTTGTACTAAGCAAAATTTTGGATCAAAATATTATATATAACATCAGTATAAAAATAAATAACTATGCAGAATTCATATAAAACAGAATCTGGAATTTTCTACACATCTGTAGTAAAACAGCAATAACTTGCAACTCAAAAATAGAAACTGAGATCTGTCAGAAATTCTAGAAAGTAGACAGAAATATCTATGATTCATATTCACAGATAATTTTTATATACCAACCTTAATAGGGTCTAAATTACTGATAAAAACGGAGTCACATCAAAAACAGAAATCTTCTTTATGCATTAAATCAACTAGTTCATATGTAACACATCCAAATCATAACAAAATGCAAAATGTGGTATACTAGATGTCCAAGCAACATGGTATAAGGTATTTAATAGATCTACAACAGGATATACTACCAGTAACATGTCACGTATGCAAGATTCACACATCATATTATGGTTCACAACCAATATACATATATGCAACAAGGATTAATTAGATCTAAGTTAAATTTCATGTCGTGTCTGTAACTAGAGATGACTATGGACGGATGAACACATAGAGATAAGATATAATAGGGGTTTTGCACAAGAATTTGTCTCTAGAACACAACTACACTACAGGCGGTGTTTAGTAATTGTATATGCAACAGAAAAGTATACAAGTTACTTGCTTTATAATCGACGACGGAAACGATGCAAAGAGCGAGAATAACGGGAACAGCTTCCCGGGCATGAACTCAACGAATGAACGAACGACGATCAACTCACGAACAACGAACCTACGAGATCCAACACACGCACACAAAGAGGGCAGCGGAGGGGTGTGCACGTGACGAGAGAGTGGCAACGGCAAGCGGGGTCGCTGCTTGTTGTTGCTGACTGTCTGCCACGGGGGAAACAGCGTCGGGAGGAGCACAGGCAAGGGCGCTTTGGTCTGGCTTGCTGGCGATGCATGAGGGCGGCACAAGGGTGCTGTGCTGCCGCTGAGGTGAGTCGTGTGTGCAGGGGCGCTGTAGGAGGGGCGATGACCAAAGGTTGCTGTCGAGGGAATGACAGCACCGGGGTAGGGCTGAAGGGGAGCAAGAAGATTGGGAGATGATTGGGGGGTGATCGGGAGTAGGGGACAGGGAGATGAGAGGCCGGGAAAGCACAGGGGATGGGTTGAAGTAGTAGGGTTTCAGGAGGTAATGAAGACAGCTGCTAGTGTTTTAGGTGGATGCACAAGATATATGAACAGATGTATATATATATGGGGATAGATATTAGGGTTAGGTGTATATGGGCTAATAGGTTGGAGATAGTTATCGGGTTAAGGTTAATGTGGGTAATACAATAGGAGACATAAGATCCAATAGGGTTATTGGGGCTGATAGGTTTAATATTGGATTTGGGTATATAGAATCGGGATTTTAATAGATAGATCCAATAAAGAGGTGGAAACAAAATGATTAATAAAATAAAAATAGGACACGAACATTTAATAGTGAGGATCAAAAAAAAAAACTCGAGCAACTAGAGATGAATTAATAGACAGACAAACGAATCAAGGAGATCAATTTAAGAGATGGCAAATCAAATAGATGAATATATTGCAAAAGAAGATTCAATACACGGTTCAAAAAGAGATACAAGATGAATAAATACCCAAAAAGAAATATACATCCAAAAATACAGAAAATGAAAAACATGAATTACAAATCCTACCCACCTAACAAGAATAATTTCATCCTCGAAATTCAAACAAGAGGTACATAGGGTAACCCTGAATAGAAAAAGAAAGAGCAAAATAAAAAGCTACTCAAACAGATGAGGAAACTTCTGCTGAATCTCTTCCTCCAACTCCCAAGTCGATTGACCCGGCGAGTGAGGATTCCAAGAAACACGAACTAGCTTGATGACCTTGTTCTTAAGCACTTTCTCCCGCCGATCCACAATAGCAATTGGCGGAATCTCACAAGTCAAATCCGGCCGTACGGTCAACTCAGAATAGTCGATCACATGGCTTTGATCGCGGATATATCTCCTGAGTTGTGAGACATGAAAAACATCGTGCACTCCTGATAAAGCCGGTGGCAATGCAAGACGATAGGCCACCTTGACTACTCGTTCCACTATATCAAACGGTCCTACTCGTTCCACGATATCAAACGGTCCAATAAACCTAGGGCTGAGTTTGCCCCCACCACCAAACCGAATGACACCTCGCCAAGGCGATACCCTTAGGAAAACATTATCACTAACCTCAAACTCCAAAGCTCTCTGATGGACATCAGCCTATTGCCTCTGCCTATCCTAAGATGCCTGAAGATGCTTCCTGATCTGAGTCACCGCATCAACTATCCTGGTGATCAACTCCGGACCCAATAACTTCCTCGTACCAATGTCATCTCAGCATACTGGCGAACTGCATTTCCGTCCATAAAGTGCCTCGAACGGTGCAGCTTTAAGACTAGCCTGAAAGCTGTTATTGTACAAAAACTCTACGAGATGCAAATGGTCCTCCTATGATCCACCGAACTGCAGCATACAAGACCTCAACATCTCCTCAAGAGTCTGGATGGTCCTCTCCAACTATCCATCTGTCTGACGATCGAAAGCTGTACTGTACTTCAATTTACTCCCCAAACTACTCTGAAGACTCTCAAAACTGAGACCTGAATCTCGTATCCCTGTCGGATACAATACAGACTGGAACCCCATAAAGTCTGATGATCTCTTGCATGTACTTCTCAATTAGGCTCTCAGTAGACTGTCCGACACGAAAGAAAATGAAGTGAGCACTATTCGTCAATCGGTCGACAATCACCCAAATGGCATTGTGACCCTTAGGACTCCTCGACAAAGCGATCACAAAATCCATAGTGATGTGTTCCCCCTTCCACTCCGGAATGGGAAGCGGTTAAAGAAGTCTGGCGGTCTCTGATGCTCTGCCTTCACCTGCTAGCAGATCAAACACTGAGACACAAACCGAGCCACAACCCTCTTCATACCATGCCACCAGAAATGAAGCTTCAAATCCCGGTACATCTTAGTACCTTTAGGATGAATAGAATACGAGGACTGGTGGGCTTCCTTAAGCAACCTTTGACGAACTTCACCCTTCGGGACACATAACCTGGACCCAAAATGAAGCGATCCATCAGCATGAATAACCATATCCGTTCTAGAACCAGCCTCAACCTCTGCTCATCACCAGCCTGAGCCTCTTTGATCTGATCGACAAGAGACAACTGAAGTTAAAGCACAAACAACCCCGATCAGAATTCGGCAACAACACATCCAACTCCAACCTCCGCATCTGCTCAACCAAATCTCTCTGCTAAGTCAGGAACATGACTGCCGGTCTACTGCTCAAAGCATCTGGCACCAAATTTACTCTACCAGGATGGTATTGCAAACTGATGTCATAATCGGCCATAAGTTCAAACCAATGCCTTTGCCTCATGTTCAATTTCTTCTGGATGAAGACGTACTTGAGACTTTTATGGTCAGTAAAGATCTCCACTCAGTCCCCAAGTAAATAGTGTCTCCACAGCTTCAAAGCAAAGATCTTTGCCGCTAACTCCAAGTCACGAGTCAGATAGTTCTTCTCATGCGGCCTCAACTGCCTCGATGCATAAGCAACAACTCGGCCCTTCTGCATCAGAACTGCTCCAAGACCCTTGGCATAAGCGTTACAGTGAACTACAAATCCGTCTGAACCATCTGGAATAGTCAACACTGACGCTGACTTCAACCTGCTCTTCAACTTAGCAAAAGCCTCACTACAAGCCTCAGACCAACAAAAATTTCGATCCTTCCCTGTCAGCTTAGTCAATGGTCCTGCTATCTTCGAAAAATCATGGACGAATTTATGATAATAGCCAGCTAGACTAAGGAAACTCCTCACCTCTGAAACTGAATTGGGAACTAGCCAATCCTTTACAGCTTCAACCTTGAATGGATCTACAAAAATACCATCTCTCGATATTGTCACGCCCCGCTTCCCAGAAATAAGAAATACGAGCACGTAACAAAAGTCCAGCGAATGATTATTATCATCCTTAAGCTGTTTCAGAAATCTTTGCAACACATCACAGGAAAATATCAGAGTCGGAAGCCAAATGCACAACCATTCATGAATAATTGAAATAAATTACCAACAGAAATTTACTTGCAACCAAATATAATATCCTCAAATAAATTCAGAGTCTGGGAAAAAACAATATTCTGGGTCACTTCGCCCAATTACAAATAATATTCAAGTCTCAAAATACCAGAATAAATCAAGTCTCTCGAATACAAAATAATGTTTAAGCATGAAACAGAAATAATAATAATAGTCAAAAGCAACTAATACTGCAAGTCTCCAACACCATCATGAACCTGTCCGCCATAATCTGCAATTCATCGAATGCAGGAAAAATGAAAAGAGAAAACACAAGTAGCCGTTAATTGCAAGTCCGGGTCACAAATAGAGTATGATACAAGCACATGGAAAACTAACTAACAACATGGTATACTAACAGGTAAGGGTAAACATATGTTAAGTGTCAAGTCAACAGGTAAACAGGTAAATATGTATAATTATCAGGTAATCAGGTAAATATGTATCAAGTATCAGGTAATCAGGTAACAGGAATATCAGGTAATCATGTAACAGGATAATCAGGATAGTCAGGTAACAGGTACACATGTAATCATATCTAATCTTTTTATTTACTATCTAGGTAGCACGACATGCAACCCACCCTACATGGTTGCTACAAAAAAATAGTTTCGCTTAATAAGATTTTCATAGTGGAGTCCATAGGGCTATGTACTTAGGTACAGGAAACAGGAACAAGTAGAACCCAGTAGTTCTCTTCTACTCTACACCTTCTTACATAAGAAGCAATGTAGACAAGGTCAGGAAACAGGTATAATGTAGTGGTTATCTTCCGAGAACACCTTCCTATAGGGAAGCATGCAATCAGGTACAGGTAAACAGGCAGGCAGGACACTAGTCCTCTTCCAAGTACACATTTCTATATTTTCCACTACTAGATCTTCCCTTAAACCCCGGCTTAGTTACTTTTATTATTAAGGTCATCAACAGGCATGAGTGTGTACTAAATAATGTCAAACTAACCAGGTATAATCAGGTCTAGGCTCAGGAAATCAGATCAGCGAGTATAGGTAATATAGAGTCACACAAACGAGCAAAATGGCCTATGTTTACAATCAGGTCAGCAAGACCAATCTGTACTAAAACAGGTATACTGAGAGCTACAGGCATGCAAATCATGATCTGTTGAAGGATCTGAAAACTAGACATTCACACACTTCTAACGAGTATAATAAAGTTATATGCTAGTTCTCAACATCTCGACTTAAAACTCATTTCAACACAGATTTCATGTACAGCCAGAAAACAGGGGAACGACTTCAAATACATAAAAACAGCATGTAAACTCATCAAACAATTCCACGAAAAATCTGGGGTAATTCCCTATAGATATAGACTCAAAATAATAAGTTTTATAATATTCCAGGAAGTATAGGTAAGTCATCAAAAATGAAAAGCAACACAAAACATGGTTTTGTCGAATCTGGAATTTCTCAACCCTGCTGTACGGAAACAAACATATCTCGCAAACAGCGCATCAAAATCCAATTCTGCCAAAACTACGTGAAAATAGATGAAATTATCCAACTTCCATATCTCACAAAAAATTTTCATAAACCATACAGAAATAGGGTGAAAACTGGGTTTAACATAGAACAGCACGCATTTTACAGCAAGAGTAGATTATAGAAAAGGATATGAAACATCGCTCAAAACTTATCTTTAAAATACCACAAAAATCTGGGAAGTCCTTAACATCATGATGAAACACTGGGCAAAATATTATGGCATGATATTATGTATAACCTAGATCTTGAAATTAATTTGTTAACAAAAATCTACCCCAAACTGAATCTGGAACTACCGGCACACATGCACCAAAATTATCATATCTCCTTCATACGAACTCCAAACGCAGTGAAACCAGTGGGGTTAGGAAATAGATTCAGTCCTCTACAATTTACTGTGAAATGTCTACGTTGAGATTCGGACTCTAACCTAGGTGAAAACAGAAACCAACACAACACAGCCCGAAATCCCAGATTTCACAACTCATCTTAGAAACGTCATAACTTCTACAAAAATGAACCAAACTCATCCAAATTTGAAACGCAGCCTACCAATCATCTAAATATCATATTGAAAGGTTTCTAATATGTCAAAACCTAATAATTCTCATATGGGCAATCAATCAAATACATGGTGTGCAACATGTCACATACACGATCAAAATCGTATTTTGGGTAAATTGTTAGGAACCTAGGAGAACTCACCCTTAAAAGCTAGCTGTTGAGGGGAGGGAGCCCAAGTTTATAACTACCCAACATTGGTTCCCCATATAACCGATGTGGGACTAATTTTGGATCATAACATTCCACCACGCTTCCGTAACCCGCCGCCCTCGGCGGTATTCACTCTAGCGACACTGGCCCGGCCCGGACCTACCAGTAATTTTAATCCAGCCTCTAGGTAGCCCTTTCCAACTCTCGGCGGCTTTCACTCTAGCGTCTAGGTAGCCCTTTCCGACTCTCGGCGGCTTTCACTCTAGCGTCTAGGTAGCCCTTTCCGACTGTCGGCGGCTTTCACTCTAGCGACACTGGCCCAATCCGGGTCTACCAGTAATTTTAATCCAGCCTCTAGAGCAAATTAAGAAGTATGGGGTTGGCTCTGATACCAATTGTTAGGAACCTAGGAGAACTCACCCTTAAAAGCTAGCTGTTGAGGGGAGGGAGCCCAAGTTTATAACTACCCAACATTGGTTCCCCATATAACCGATGTGGGACTAATTTTGGATCATAACATAAACCTAGGTTATCAACTTATCAATTCTCATGTCCTAAGTCATCTATGGCCTGATTTATACAATAGAGACAAAACTCACAAATAAAAATACAATCTTTGGCCATTTCTAGTCTCAACTACCCTATATGTGAACTTTTTGACTTGTATCAACCTAATGAAATTATGTACAAGTTACTTGCCTCTTAATGACGATGAACGCGACCAAACAAAGCCTAGCAACGAAACCCACAAGCGAGAAGCCTTCCCACGCGATTCCAAGCGAACCCACGAACCGAAACGTCTAAACGATCAATCCCCTTGATGCACGAACCAAAGTGGACGATACCCACTTGATAGGCCAGCAAAGGAGAGGGCTTGGGGCTGTTTTGGATGGATGGTGTGCTGATTTGGGTAGGCCGGCCAACAAGAAGGTGCAAAAGTAGGGTTTTGATGTATGGAGTTGTGTAGTATGGTGGATGGAGGGCTTCTTGATGGTCGGCAAGGCTAGGGACAGCAGGGGGGAAGTCTGCCTGGGGGTATGAGAGCAGGCCGGATAGGATTGGAGATGAGAGGAAGGAGGCCGGTTACAATTTGAGAGGAAATAGGATTAGGGTTAGGGTTTAAGGGATATTAGGGGTTATAAATATGGGTTAATTGTGGGTTAATGGGTAGTGGGTATGAATAGGAATTAATAGGTATACAAATGGGTAATGAGTATTGGGTCAAATTCAAATGGGGATACAATATACAATGAGTTCTATGGCTCTTAAAAAATCTCCTTAAGGGTCAAAAATCACAAATTGGCCAAATCACCCCCAAAAATCCCCCACAACCCAAAAAATATATATATATATAGTGAACGAGGCCAATAACAAGAGAAAAAGAACTCAAAATGGCGAAAACGGACAAACGACGCACAATCAGCACAAGGAGGTAAAAAATGCTACGAAAAATAATGTATACCGAAAATAATTCAATATATGGTTCCGAAAAAATACAAGAGGTATAAAAATACACAAAAATAAAAAAATACCCTAAAAAAATACTAAAAATGAAAAACAAGAGTTACAATCCTACCCCCCTACAAGAAAATTTCGTCATCGAAATTAAAAAGAAGGGTACATAGGATAACCCCAAGCAAAACCAAAACAACCAAAATGCAAAACAAGCAGCTACCCAAACAAGTGAGGTAACTTCTGCTGGAGTTCCTCCTCCAACTTCCATGTCGACTCACCAGGCGAGTGAGGATTCCACGCCACCCGAACCAGCTTGATGACCTTATTTTTAAGCACTTTCTCCCGCCGATCCACAATAGCAACTGGCGGAATCTCACAAGTCAAATCCGGCCTAACGGTCAACTCTGAGTAGTCGATCACGTGGCTCTCATCTCGGATATACCTCCTGAGTTGTGAGACATGGAAAATATCGTGCACTCCTGATAAAGCTGGCGGTAATGCGAGATGATAGGCCACCTTGCCTACTCGCTCCAAAATCTCAAACGGCCCAATAAACCTCGGGCTAAGCTTACCCCCACCACTGAACTGAATGACACCGCACCATGGCGATACCTTGAGAAAAACATGGTCACCAACTGCAAACTCCAATTCCCTGCGATGAACATTAGCCCACCGCATCTGCCTGTCCTGAGCTGCCTGCAAGTGCTTCCTGATCTGAACCACTGCCTCGACAGTCTTGGTGATCAATTCCGGACCCAACAACTACCTCTCACCAACATCATCCCAGCAAACTGGCGATCTACACTTCCTCCCATAGAGTGCTTCGAACGGAGCAGCTTTAATACTGGCTTGAAAGCTGTTGTTGTAAGAAAACTCTATCAGATGCAAATGATCCTCCCAAGACCCACCAAACTGAAGCATGCAGGACCTCAACATGTCCTCGAGAATCTGAATAGTCCGCTCTGACTATCCATTAGTCTGGGGATGAAAAGTTGTACTGTACTTTAATTTGCTCCCCAAATTGTTCTGAAGACTCTCCCAAAACTAAGACCTGAATCTCATGTCCCTGTCAGAACAATGCTGACTGGAACCCCATGAAGTCTAACAATCTCTTGCATATACCTCTCAGTAAGGCTCTCAGTAGACTGACCGACGCGAAAAGGAATGAAGTGAGCACTCTTCGTCAAACGGTCAACAATCACCCAAATAGCATTATGACCCTTCGGACTCCTCGGCAAAGCGGTCACAAAATCCATGGTGATGTGTTCCCACTTCCACTCTGGAATAGGAAGTGGTTGAAGAAGTCCAGCGACCCTCTGGTGCTCTGCCTTAACCTGTTGGTAGACCAAACACTGAGAGCCACAGCCCTTTTCATACCCTGCCACCAGAAATGAAACTTCAAATCCCGATACATCTTATTACCATCAGGATGGATAGAATACGAAGACTGATGAGCTTCTTCAAGTAACCTCTGACGAACCTCACCCTCCGGGACACATAACCGGGAACCAAAACGAAGAGAACCATCTGAATAAATAACCATGTCCGTCCTGGACCCAGACTCAACCTCAGCTCGAAATTTCTGCAATTGCGCATCACTAGCCTGTGCCTCTTTAATCTGCTCAACCAGAGACGACTGCAGTTGGAGCACCAAACAACTCTGACCAGAACTCGGCAACACAACATCCAGCTCCAACCTCCTCATCTGCATAATGAGATCTCTCTGCTGAGTAAGAAATAAAACTGCTGGTCTCCTACTCAACGCATCAGGCACCAAGTTTACTTTACCTGGGTGGTATTGTAAACTGATGTCATACTCAGCCATAAGTTCCAACCAATGCCTTTGCCTCATGTTCAACTCCTTCTGGGTGAAGACGTACTTGAGACTTTTGTGGTCTGTAAAGATCTCCACTCGGTCTCCAAGCAAATAATATCTCCACAGCTTCAAAGCAAAGATCACCGCCGCTAACTCCAAGTCATGAGTAGGATAGTTCTTCTCATGCAGCCTCAACTGCCTCGATGCATACACAACAACACAGCCTTTCTGTATAAGAACTACTCCAAGACCCTTACCAGAAGCATCACAATGAACCACAAATCTGCCTGAACCATCTGGAATAATCAACACAGGCGCTGACGTCAATCTGTTCTTCAACTCAACGAAAGCCACATTGCACTCATCAGACCAAAAAAATCTCTGATCCTTCCCAGTTAATTTAATCAAAGGTCTTGCTATCTTTGAAAAATCCTGAACGAACTTCCTATAATAGCCAGCCAAACCCAGAAAACTCCTGACTTCTGAAACTGACTTGGGAATAGGCCAATCATTCACAGCCTCAATCTTGGCAGGATCCACAGAAATACCATCGCCAGAAATAATATGCCCCAAGAAAGAAATCCTGTCGAGCCAAAACTCGCACTTGCACAGTTTCCCATAGAGCTGATGCTCTCTCATAGTCTGCAGAACCACTCTAAGATACTCAGCATGATCTTCCCAGTTCCAAGAGTACACCAAAATATCATCGATAAAAACCACCACGAACTTATCCAAATACTGCGAGAACACCCTATTCATAAGACTCATGAATACAGCCGGCGCGTTCGTGACCCCGAACGGCATCACAAGATACTCATAGTGCCCGTATCTAGTCCTGAAAGCAGTCTTCGGTATATCTGTAGCCTTCACCTTAACTTGGTGGTATCCAGAACGAAGATCCAACTTCGAGAAAACAGTAGCTCCACTCAGCTGATCAAACAAATCATCAATCCTGGACAACGGATACCAATTCTTCACCGTAACTCTGTTCAGCTCTCGGTAATCCATGCACATCCGTTGACTACCATCCTTCTTATCAACAAAAAGGACTGGAGCACCCCAAGGAGAAACACTAGGTCTGATAAAACCCAAATCAAGCAACTCCTGAATCTGCACCTTAAGCTCTGCCAGCTCAACCGGTGCCATCCTGTAGGGAGCCTTCGATATCGGTTCTGTTCCAGGCTGAACATCAATACCGAACTCTACTTCCCTATCAGGGGGTAAGCCAGGTAACTCATCTGGAAAAACATCCGTGAAATTCCGAACCACTAGAGTATCACCAAGATGCTCAGCTGCGCCTCTAGTAGTTGAGATGGAGTCTTCTGGCTCCAAAAATAATTAGCATCCAGAATCTGAGTTGGTACTATGTTTCATTTATGCATGCATGGTTGGTGAAGTGTTGTGCAGATCCCAGTTCGAGCCAAGCTTGTCTAATATATTAGTTGCCTAATACATTAGCCAAACCTGATGCTCTGATACCACTAAAAACCCTGTCACGCCCCGCTTACCAAAAATACGGAATACGAGCATGTAACAAAAGTCCAGCGAATGATTATTATCATCCTTAAGCTATTTCAAAAATCTTTGCAACACATCACAGGAAAATATCAGAGTCGGAAGCCAAATGCACAACCATTCATGAATAATTGAAATAAATTACCAACAGAAATTTACTTGCAACCAAATATAATATCCTCAAATAAATTCAGAGTCTGGGAAAAAACAATATTCTGGGTCACATCACCCAATTACAAATAATATTCAAGTCTCAAAATACCAGAATAAACCAAGTCTCACGAATACAAAATAATGTTCAAGCATGAAACAAAAATAATAATAATAGTCAAAAGCAACTAATACTGCAAGTCTCCAACACCATCTTGAACCTGTCCGCCATAATCTGCAATTCATCGAATGCAGGAAAAAGGAAAAGAGAAAACACAAGTACCCATTAATTGCAAGTCCGGGTCACAATAGAGTAGGATACAAGCACATGGAAAACTAACTAACAACATGGTATACTAACAGGTAAGGGTAAACATATGTTAAGTGTCAAGTCAACAGGTAAACAGGTAAATATGTATAATTATCAGGTAATCAGGTAAATATGTATCAAGTATAAGGTAATCAGGTAACAGGAATATCAGATAATCATGTAACAGGATAATCAGGATAGTCAGGTAACAGGTATACAGGTAATCATGTCTAATCTTTTTATTTACTATCTAGGTAGCACGACATGCAACCCACCCTACAAGGTTGCTACAACAAAATAGTTTCACTTAGTAAGATTTTCATAGTGGAGTCCATAGGACAGTGTACTTAGGTACAGGAAACAGGAACAGGTAGAACCCAGTGGCTCTCTTCTACTCTATACCTTCTTACATAAGAAGCAATGTAGACAGGGTCAAGAAACAGGTATAACCTAGTGGTTATCTTCCGAGAACACCTTCCTATAGGGAAGCATGCAATCAGGTACAGGTAAACAGGCAGGCAGGACACCAGTCCTCTTCCAAGTACACGTTTCTATATTTTCCACTACTAGATCTTCCCTTTAACCCCGGATTAGTTACTTTTATTATTAAGGTCATCAACAGGCATGAGTGTGTACTAAATAATGTCAAACTAACCAGGTATAATCAGGTCTAGGCTCAGGAAATCAGATCAGCAAGTATAGGTAATATAGAGTCACACAAACGAGCAAAATGGCCTATGTTTACAATCAGGTCAGCAAGACCAATCCGTACTAAAACAGGTATACTGAGAGCTACAGACATGCAAATCATGATCCGTGAAAGGATCTGAAAACTAGAAATCCACACGCTTCTAACGAGTATAATAAAGTTATATGCTAGTTCTCAACATCTCAACTTAAAACTCATTTCAACACAGATTTCATGTACAGCCAGAAAACAGGGGAACGACTTCAAACACATAAAAACAGCATGTAAACTCATCAAACAATTCCACGAAAAATCTGGGATAATCCCCTATAGATATAGACTCAAAATAATAAGTTTTATAATATTCCAGGAAGTATAACTAAGTCATCAGAAATGAAAAGCAACACAAAACATGGTTTTGTCGAATCTGGAATTTCTCAACCCTGCTGTACAGAAACAAACATATCTCGTAAACAGCGCATCGAAATCTAATTACGCAAAAACGACGTGAAAATAGATAAAATTATCCAACTTTCATATCTCACAATAAATTTTCATAAACCATACAGAAATAGGGTGAAAACTGGGTTTAACATAGAAAAGCACGCATTTTACAGCAAGAGTAGATTATAGAAAAGGATATGAAACATCGCTCAAAACTTATCTTTAAAATACCACAAAAATCTGGGAAGTCCTTAACATCATGATGAAACACTGGGCAAAATATTATGGCATGATATTATGTGTAACTAGATCTTGAAATTAATTTGTTAACAAAAATCTACCCCAAACTGAATCTGGAACTACCGACACACATGCACCAATATTATCATATCTCCTTCATACGAACTCCAAAAGCAATGAAACCAGTAGAGTTAAGAAATAGATTCAGTCCTCTACAATTTACTGTGAAATGTCCACGTTGAGATTCGGACTCTAACCTAGGTGAAAACAGCAACCAACACAACACAGCCCGAAATCCCAGATTTCACAACTCATCTTAGAAGCGTCATAACTTCTACAAAAATGAACCAAACTCATTCAAATTTGAAACACAGCCTACCAATCATCTAAATATCATATTGAAAGGTTTCTAACCTGTCAAAACCTAATAATTCTCGCATGGACAATCAATCAAATACATGGCGTGCAACATGTCACATACACGATCAAAATCGTATTTTGGGTAAACCTAGGTTATCAAATTATCAATTCTCATGTCCTAAGTCATCTATGGCCTGATTTACACAATAGAGAAAAAATACACAAATAAAAATACAATCTTTGGCCGTCTCTAGTCTCAACTACCCTATATGTGAACTTTTTGACTTGTAACAACCTAATGAAATTATGTACAAGTTACTTGCCTGTTAATGACGATGAACGCAACCAAACAAAGCCTAGCAACGAAACCCACAAGCGAGAAGCCTTCCCACGCGATTCCAAGCGAACCCACGAACCGAAACGCCTAAACGATCAATCCCCTTGATGCATGAACCAAAGTGGACGATACCCACTTGATAGGCCAGCAAAGGAGAGGGCTTGGGGCTGTTTTGGATGGATGGTGTGCTTATTTGGGTAGGCCGGCCAACAAGAAGGTGCAAAAGTAGGGTTTTGATGTATGGAGTTGTGTATTATGGTGGATGGAGGGCTTCTTGATGGTCGGCAAGGCTAGGGACAGCAGGGGGGAAATCGGTCTGGGGGTATGAGAGCAGGCCGGATAGGATTGGAGATGAGAGGAAGAAGGTCGGTTACAATTTGAGAGGAAATAGGATTAGGGTTAGGGTTTAAGGGATATTAGGGATTATAAATATGGGTTAATTGTGGGTTAATGGGTAGTGGGTATGAATAGGAATTAATAGGTATACAAATGGGTAATGTGTATTGGGTCAAATTCAAATGGGGATACAATATACAATGAGTTCTATGGCTCCTAAAAATCTCCTTAAGGGTCAAAAATCACAAATTGGCCAAATCACCCCCAAAAATCCCCCACAACCCAAAAAAATATATATATAGTGAACGAGGCCAATAACAAGAGAAAAAGAACTCAAAATGGCGAAAAACGGACAAACGACGCACAATCAGCACAAGGAGGTCAAAAATGCTACGAAAAATAATGTATTCCGAAAATAATTCAATATATGGTTCCGAAAAAATACAAGAGGTATAAAAATACACAAAAATAAAAAATACCCTCAAAAAATACTAAAAATGAAAAACAGGGGTTACAGAGATAATGTGCCCCAAGAAGGTAACTCTGTCGAGCCAAAACTCACTCTTGCTGAGTTTCCCATAGAGCCGATTCTCTCTCAAAGTCTGCAGAACCAACCTAAGATGCTCAGCAGGATCCTCCCGGTTCCGAGAAACACCAGAAGTCATCAATGAATCACCACAAATCTATCCAGGAACGGTGAAAAGATCCTGTTCATCAGACTCATAAATACAGCTGGCACATTCGTGACCCCGAATGACATCACAAGATACTCATAGTGCACATATCTGGTCCTGAATGCAGTCTTCTACACGTCAGTCACCTTCACCTTGACTGATGGTACCCAGAACGAAGATTCAACTTCGAGAAAACAGCTGCTCTGCTCAACTGATCAAATAAGTCATCGATCCTAAGCAGTTGATACTGGTTCTTCATAATAACACTATTCAGTTCCCGATAATCGACGCACAGTCGACGACTACCATCCTTCTTGTTGACAAAAAGAACTGGAGCACCCCACAGTGAAACACTAGGCCTGATGAACCCCAAATCAAGCAACTCCTAAATTTGCACCTTAAGCTCTGCTAACTCAACCGGTGCCATCCTATAGGGACTCTTCGATATTGGTGCCATACCAGGCTGAACTTCAATACCGAACTCCTCATCCCTATTAGGGGGTAAGCCTGGCAACTCCTCTGGAAAAAAATCCAGGAATTCCCGCACTACTAGAGGAGCAGCCTCACAGCCTGAATGCAACTCCATCGCACAAACCTCCTAATCAACAGTAATCTTAGCTCGGCCAAGGGGCATCTCCCCGGCATGGAACTCAAACTCTGCGCGACCTGGGATTCAGAACACAACTTTCTTGGCACGGCAATCAATGATGGCGTGGAACTCACCTAACCAATCTATACCGAGAATGATGTTAAATCTGGAATGCCCAATTACCATCAGGTCAGCCTTGAAATCTGCGCCACCAATAACCACGGGGCTTTGCTTGCACTCCTAGGAACAGACGACAACACCGCCACCTGTGACAATGTTCCAAGCCTCCGACATGATGCTGCACTCCAACTGATGAAAAGCCACAAAGCGGGAAGAAACGAAGGAATGGGTTGCCCTGGAATCAAAGAGAACATGAGTAAGGAAAGAACAAACAAGGACAACACCTAAGATAGAATCAAAAAATGCAAGAGAAAAGAATAGATGATCAAGGGGTGGGGAAAAACAAACAAAACAAAAAACAATACAGAAAGATAGCATGAAAGAAATAATGCAATACAATGAAAGAAGCAAAGGAAAACAACAAAACAACAAAATGCAAAAAAAAACTACAACAACTCCTTCTGCTGACTCAGCCTCAGCAGCTGTCAGGTTGAAAGCCTGACCTCTCTTGGGAGCAGCGATACTTTGACTGACGACCTGCTGCTGAGGAGGAAGAGGTGGCCTAATAGGACCACGAGCTAGGGCTACCTGCTGAACCGGACCCCTGGTTGGAAGAGCCTTCCTCCGCTGCGGGAAATCCCGCACTGAATGGTCAGCAGCACCACATCCAAAGCACCAGCAGTTGGCGCGCCTACAGTCCTTGCGATCATGCCTAACCAGCTGGCAGAAGTCACAGAAACTAGCTCCCTTGGGAGCAGCAGAAGAGTAGGGAGTCCCCCTGGCAGGATGGGCTGGGACAGGCCTCCAAATCGGCCCACCAGAAGGCCTAGCAACAACAGAGTGCGGAACAGTCCGACGGGGAGAAGTCAACTTGCCACGAGCTTGCTCCTGAGCTCGAGCTGCCTCAAGAGCCTCAACATAATTATGCAAGCGAAGGGAGACGAGATGCACCCGAATATCTCGCACAAGTCCCAGCGTGAATCTACGAGCCCTATCCTCTTCGTTCGCCACAAGAACGGCTGCGAAGCGGCTAAGTCTGGTGAATTTCGCTGCATACTTATCCACAGACCTGGAGCCCTGTTTCAAGAAAGTCTCATGTTACAACATTGCATGGACAATATGTAACAAAATTCCAATAATAGAATAACGACCAACCTGTTTCAAGGCCAGGAACTGTTGCTCCATTTCAACTCGAGTGTTGCTAGGGAAGAACTTCTCCAAGAAGCTCCTAGTGAACGTGGCCCAAGCAATAGGCCGGGCGAGCCTTTCGGACTCGGACCACTACCAAATGTAGGCCAGATCCACCAGCTGGATGGTTACCACATCCACTCTATCAACATCGACAACTCTTGCCGTCAAAAGCAACTGCTCAGTCCGGATCGGCCACTGTTCTGCCTCCAAAGGCATCTCAGTGCCCGAAAATCTGTCAGGATGTAGCCTCATGAAATTTGTAACTGTACCCGGATGAGAAAGGAGAGCTTCCTGTGTAGGCACAACGGGATTTGGATCTCAGGCAACTTCCAAAGCAGCCATCACAAGGTCACTGTGGTTTTGCTACATGTTGATCAACCGTTCCAACACATTGGTAACGGCTTCAAGCCCGGGCTGATTTTCCTGAGAACGAGAACTTGTCACCTTTCCCGAATCTGATCACCCCTTTCGTCAGAGATACTTTGAGAAAAACTGCATCACCAACCTCAAACTCCAAGTCTCAACGCCGAGTATCTGCATAACTCTTCTACCGACTCTAAGCTTCCACCAACATCTTCCGAATTAGTTCGATCTTCTCTGATGTTTACTGCATAATCTCTGGCCCAAACATTTGCCTCTCCCCAACTTCATACCAACAAATGGGTGTTTTACTCTTCCTCCCATACAATGCTTCATAATGTGCCATCCCGATACTTGCATGGTAACTGTTGTTATAAGAAAACTCAACCAATACCAAGTACCTCTCCCAACTGCCACCAAAATCCATAATACATGACCTCAACATATCTTCCAATACTCGATTCACCATCTCAGTTTGACCAACGGTCTGCGGATGAAAAGCAGTACTGAAGTCGGTCATGGTATCCAAAGCTGCTTGCAAACCCTTTCAAAATCTCGATGTGAACCTTGCATCCCTGTCGAAGACAATAGGCACGGGAACTCCATGAAGTCTTACAATCTCATCAATGTACAACTCTTCTAACTTCTCCAACGACCAGGTAATCTTCATGGATAAGAAATGAGCTAACTTGGCCAAATGGTCCACAATGACCAAAATCGAGTCGTTGCCCTTCAGACTGCTAGGCAAACCGGTGATAAAATCCATACTGATATTTTCCCACTTCTAATCTGGTATAGGCAACGGCTATAACAAGTCTCCAGATTTCTGATTCTCTACCTTGACTTGCTGACAAGTCAAACACCTCGCCGCAAAGTTTGCCACATCCCTCTTCATTCCTGGCCACCAAAAGTACTGCTTGATGTCCTTGTACATCTTCGTACCCCCAAGATGTACTACAACAAGATACTGTGTGCTTCCTGCAAGATGCTCTCCCTCAAATCTTCATTCTCCGGCACACACAACCTCTCAACCATCCATAGAATCCCATTTTGGACACAAAACTGATAACTTGCCATTGAAAATCTGCTGTAACATCTTCTGAATTGCTGAATCTGACTTCTGGCCCTTCATAATCTGTTCCTTCAAAGTAGGTTGAAGCCTCAACTGTGCCAACGAAGCTTCCAATCCTTGCAGAACAACCTCGATACTTGCCTGATCTATCTCTACCGCCAACTCCTTCTGAGCCGTGATTAAACATGACAGGCTACTCTTCCGACTATGCCCATCACCCACTACATTCGCCTTACCCGGATGATACTTGATCTGTCATGCCCCACTTCCCAAAATACGGGAATACGAGTCCGTGACGAAGGCCCAGCGAATGATATTAACATCATCCATAAGCTGTACCAGTCTTAACTCAACAACATGAAAGAATAATCACATCCACGCAGGAAAAAGAACAATCACATAAACAAATGCTGAGATAAAACATGCAGTAGTCCAACATAATAACCAACAACTGGAAATAAACAACAAATACGGGTCAATGAAGCCCGGGATACAAAGCTCAACAAAAGTAATAATGCGATATAAAAATAACAGGAAGAAACAATTTATTTCAAAGCAGCTCCTGCTCCAATCCTAGAAGAACTGCTCACCAATGCCTTCTGGCAATTCTCCCTGTGCACCTGTAGTTGGATCAACTAGAGTGGGGAAAAATATCCGTTTGAGCAAGTATGGACAGCAAGTAGTGGAAAGCAAAGAGTAAAGGAGCATTGTACATCAAGGAATATGAAGCAAGAACAAAATCAAAAGCAATAACAATATCGATAAACAATTGTCATGATCAAGTGTACAAGTGTCAACTTTGATTTATTAGCATTTTTTTTTTCTGTCTAGTGCACGTACTACTGTGTCTTATACCACAAGTTCGGTGCATGCAAAATAGTGTTCGTTTTAAACATAGTGGTGGGATTTACAGAGCGTGTACTCTGCATCAATCACAATAATTTACAATCAACAATTGAAAGTCAATAATTCACAATCTATACTCCTCCTTCCATGACAATACAATAACGATAAGGCCTTACCAAGTACATTTTCTGAGATTATCCACCACTAACCATTATTACCCCGGCTTATTAATATTTTATTAAATCATTCATGATCATTCAATGTGTATAAGAGTGTCAAGGAGATGATAATGATGCAACAAAATGATGCGATGCATGATAATATACATATAATTGTGAATCTGAAAAGAGTAAACACAGCAGTACTAAAACATCAATAACTCACAAACTATAATTCAGAATTCGATTCCGTCAAAAAGGCTGTAAACTAGACATATGGGGCTACAATTCATATTCAGTAAGTTTCAATTGATTCTGACTATAACTATGTCGATTACCCTAATCTTTACAGCTTAATGGTTCTGGCAACAGCTTATAGTCAAAACTCTATGCGTCAAAACAAGGTATAAAATCAACATAAAAACCTATAAAAATTAGGAATGGATCCTAAGAATGTCTACTAATTTTCTGGTGAGTTTCATTTCATTACACTACTATTATCATGGTGTTTCAACTGAATGTTGTGTTGATATTTCACTAAATAGTAATTCTGGAAAATACAGCCCAGCAGTGACTAAAACTGCAATATCTCACAGCTCACAAATCGGAATCTAGATCCGTAAGATTTTAAGGAAACTAGATTCATTAGGATATAATTCCTTTTTATATAGTTTTGGTTTCTTCTTATTGTAACAGGGTCGAAATCTCAATACAAAACAGAACAGGCAGCAAGAAATAATAAAAAGTCATCACATATATTCATCAAAACGGATAATCTACATGTTCTTGAATCATGAAATGCATTAACATTAATGTACAGAAATTAGTATGGATTTTTACAGTGTGCAAAGCCAAGTTATCATGTCATGATTCAATTCACAACATTTCAATCAATCAACATGTATTCAATCGCTATATATTTCTATATACAAGTTTCTAGTCAATTTATTCATGTCGTGTGTGCATGCATGCTTGGGTTTGAATCAACGGATGTTGGCACAAAGTCGAGGATACTTCTGGTTAGCTCGTGTAAACCCTCGATATCCCCAACGGAAGGTACACAATGCAATATTACGATAATCGAAAGAGAACTACTTACGGAGATCAATAATCTTGAACTAGAAAAATTAAACAGGTTCAAGTGGACTTACCTTTTGATGACGATTAGATCCAAATGTGTGAAGAATAACAGGATCAGAATCCCAGTGACAACGACGACGATCATGAACCAAGCGAACCTTGATGAGACGGTCACAAATGGGCACGGATCTCGATGTGGATCAAGATCAAGATGGCGATCAACGGTCGGTAATGAACTTGATGATGATGATCAAGATCTGATTGGACGGATCGGCACAGATCTGGATGAGGATCAAGATCAGATGATCGAACGGCTGAGATCGAAGATCAAGATGTTGATGATGATCACGATCGCGATGATCAAGGGAGATCAGACGGCCAAGATCAACTAGTTTGATGATGATGATGATGATCAAATGGAGGATCGGACGGCTGAGCTTGATCAAGAACTATTGGATGAAACCAAGAACAAAGGAGCTTAGGTGCTCGGTGACCGGCAGTGGGGAAGTCGGCAAGGAGGTGCTGACGGTCGATGGCTGGTGTTGGTGATGATCGGGATGAGGGCTGACGGCATGGAGGCAAGGACGAGGAGTTGCAGGCCGGAGTAGGAGAGGATGGAGCAGGGGGCACAGGTGGTTCGAGTGAGAAGTGCTCGTAGTGGCGAGGAGGGAGCGTTGAGGTGCTCAGGGCTTGAGTGGCAGTGGTGGGGCGATGCTGACGACGAGGAAGGAGGTGAAGAGGCAGCTCGACTTTAGCTGCGAGGGAGTCGACGAGCAGGATGGTTGGCAGGGTGATGGCGCTCAGGGCGGAGCACATGGTGAGCGATGAGGATGATAATGGCGGATGGCGCTAGCGGTAAGAGAATCAGGCGGGGGATAGTGGTCGACAGGAGGTCGACGAGGTGGGGTACTCGAGGTGGTCTGCAGTCGAAGAGGGGGCGACGTTGGCATTGGGGGTAAGCTCAAAGATGTTGACGAGGATGAAGATGGGTTCGGAGGTGGAGGATGGTCGAGGAGGGGCTTAGGTGTTCTCTGTTTTGGTTGGAAAAACAGAGAGGAGAGAGAGAACAGGGATAGGGTTTAATATATTAATAAATATAATATAAATATTATCATAGGGATTATTGAGATAGTGGCAGAGCGTAGGAGAGGAATTAGGGGATACGGGGAGATGTGCAGTTGGGTGTTGATCTGGTCAAGAGCAGATTAGGGGGAGAACTGGGTTATTGGGTTGATTAAGATTCGGGTTGGGATCCGATAGATATGAGTTTGGGTTAAGATGGGCTAAAATTTGGGCTTCAAACTAAATAATTAAATAATACAAGATAAATCAAAATCAATGGGCTTTAACAAAAATAATAATAGTAGTAATAATAACATTGAGCTTTACAATAATAATAATAATAATAATAATAATAATAATAATAATGACAATAATAATAATAATAACAATAATAACAATAATGGTAACAACATCAATAATAATAATAATAATAATAATAACAATAATAATAATACTAATAACAATAACAACAAATATTAATTATAAAAGTAATAATAATAATAATAATAATAATAATACCGATAATAATAATAGTAATAACAATAATACTCATAATAATAATAGTAACAACAACAACAACAACAATAATAATAATAATAATAATGATATGTATCAGAATAGGATTTGAGATTAACAAGTTCATTAAAATCCAAACAGTAATAATATAACATATAAATATTTGATCAATTATAAATTGAAAATACATCGTTATTCAAAGTAAATATAATTGTCGATCATAAAACACTTAGTAAAAGATTCGAAACCAATTTAGCACAAAATAAGTTTATAAATAATCAAAATACCAGAAATATTCAGGAAATACGTATTTACAGCGACGGGGGTTACATGATCTTTAGACGAATGTCTTCTAACACCTCCAACCACCTTCTTTGCCGAAGATTTAGATCCCTCTGCTGATAAATATACTTTAAGCTCTTGTGAGCTGTATACATATTGACCTTTTCTCCATATACATAATGTCTCCACTGCTTCAAGGCAAAGATGATAGCTGCAAGATCCAAATCGTGCGTCAGATAGTTCTTCTCATGAGGACGCAACTGCCTCGAACCATAAGCAATAACCTTCCCCTCTTGCATCAAGATGCAACCCAAACCTCTGAGCGACGCATCACTGTAGATATCATACTCCTTCCTAGCTTGTGGCAAAACTAGAATAGGTGTTGTCGTCAACATATCCTTCAATTCCAGAAAACTTGCCTCACACTTATCAGTCCAAGTGAAACTCACATCCTTCCGAGTCAAACCTATCATTGGAACTGCAATCTGTGCATAGCCTTGAATGAATCGCTTGTAGTAACCAGCCAAACCCAAGAAACTTCTAACTTCCTCACAGTCGTTGGTCTAGGCCAACTCTTTACTGCCTCAACATTCTGAGGATCAGTGGCCACTTCCTCCTTAGAAAGGATATGACCAAGGAAAGCCACCTCACACTTCCAAAATTCACACTTAGATAGCTTGGCATACAAGTCATGTTCCTGCAACTTCTTCAACACCTCTTCTAAGTGCTCAGTATGCTCATCTTCCGTCTTCGAGTATACCAAAATATCATCAATGAATACCACCCCAAAGGAATCAATGAACGGCCGCAAAATCTGATTCATCCTATCCAAAACACTGCTGGCGCATTCGTGACCCCAAACGGCATCACCAAAAACTCATAAAGCCCATGCCGAGTTCTGAAAGCTATTTTACTCACATCTTCCTCCTTAACTTAGACTTGATGATACCCTGACCGCAGATTAATTTTCAAAAATACTGCTGCTCCCAGAAGCCTGTCAAACAGATCATCAATCCTTGGAAGCGGATACTTGTTCTGAATGGTCACCTTGTTCAATTCCCGATCGTCAATGCACATCCTCATTGACCCATCTTTCTTCTTTACTAGCAATACTGGTGCACCCCACGGTGAAGCACTTGGCGTGATGAACCCCTTACTAAAAAATATCTTAACTTGCTTCTTAACTTCATCCTGCTCAACAGGTGCCATCCTGTACGGAGCCTTAGATATTGGAGCACTTCCTGGCTAAACATTGATGAAAAACTCAACATCTCGCTGTGGAGGTAACCCCGGTAGATCTTCCAAAAACACGGTAGGAAAATCTCTGACAACTGGAATCTCCCTAACCCCTTCTAGAATCAACAATTTCGATATAGCTGCAACCATCTTTGAGCTCCCCTTCCTCCCTTGAAAATTCACTGTCGGTCCTCCCGATGCCTTCACTATAACTTCCTTATTCTTGCATTCAACTGTAGCATCATAAATTGCCATCTAATCAATTCCCATGATCACATCTACACCAAAAATTTGCAGTTCGATGAGAACGGTTCCGAAAAGCCTCCCACCAATCTCGATATCACAACCCTCATAATACCGATCAGCAATCAATTCCTCTCCTAATGGTGTTACCACTGACAAGACTCTGCTGGGAAAGATCTTAGGTTCCACACCTAAAACTTTAGCAAAATTGGGCAACACAAATGTATGCGATGAACTAGTATCAAATAAAACTTTTGCTTTTATTCCATTAATCAAAACACATCCTGTTACATGAAGAATGATACTCAAAACTTCATTTTATTCTCAAACAAGATCTTATTAATACATCTAATAAATAAATTAAAATTCTTGCATACCCTAGATCACATCTTCTGAGTTACCAGCATCCTCCTCAGTCAATGTGAATACTTGCCCTTGCCTCTAAAATTTGCTCCCATTTGCACCATCCTTCTTAAGCTGCAGGAAATTTGGCTTGACATGACCTTCTCACCCACACTAATAGCAAGTCAGAACTTTTGCTGGCATGGTACATGCTGACTGGTAGTGACCCGCTTCTGCATAGTTAAAGAAAGTCACACCTCGAAATGTTGTTGCCTTCTGATTAGGCCCACTGAACTTGCCTCTCTTCTCCGAGAATTCCTTCCCACTCTAAAATGTTGCTGCTAGCCTTTTGTTCATGTTCCAGGTCTCCTATTACTTCTGAAACTGATCCATGTCTTCCTCTGTCATTGCTGCTCTCCTGACCAGCTTATCAAACTTGCTGATCCCTAATGGTATCATTCGGGACCTTAGATTCGGCCTCAAGCCCTTTTCAAATTTCCTAGCCTTCTTTGCTTCATCAACAACCAGCTCTGGTACATACCTTGACAACTGCGTGAACTTAGTCTCATACTCACGCACAGTCAGATTACCCTGCTGTAGGTTTACAAACTCCATTGCCTTCTTCACCTGAATGTCCAAGGGGAAGTAGTGATCCCTGAACTCTCCAAGAAAAGCTTCCCAAGTCACCTGCTCATTACCAAAAGTCATCTTCACTGACTGCCACCAAACACCGGCATCCTTTTTCAACTGCATCGTAGCCAATTTCACCTTGTTGGTCGCGGGGGTTTCCAAGACCTAAAAGACCATCTCCATCTGCCTGATCCAATCATCAGCTTCATTAGGATCAGCTTGCCTTTCAAAAACTGGCGGACTCATCCACTTGAAAGACTGCACCTGTTTAATAGGGTCTGCATTGATAGGCACTGGCCCTACTCCCTGATTCCGAGTCACACTGGCTATCATGAATGCATTCAGAGTCTAATAGACCCTGACAATCTCATTCTCCAAATAAAGTCTGCCTCCATGGGAACCCTCAGCGCCATCATCATTTCCACCATTTCTAGTTCTGGGTCCTGCCATTTAACTGAATACTGCAAAACACGTGGAAATGTTTGAGCATCACAACATAAATCACAATCATACTATTTGCCCACTGCAGAAGTCTTTCCATACTCAAATCATGACATTTGTTTTAGTTTCATGTTTTAATACTCACACTCTAATGTCCACACCTAGATACACACGCTCTAGTGTCCATACCTAGGTTCATTCCCTATACTATGTTTAACTATTGAAGCTTGCTCTGATACCAACTCTGTAGCGTCCCGAATTTCCAATAAATAAATTAGAAATATATGACACAAATTCCAGAATCAACCTCAATTGTAATCATAAACATAGCATCCAAATACAGGAAAAATTAAAACTTTTGTTACATCAACTCTTTTACAAAGCATAACGAAATTTAAACACTTTGAATTACAATTCTTCTTACAACACAGCGGTATTTAAAGCATCATAAATACGATTTTCTCTTTACAATCATACTTTTTACAAGATATGCATAAACATTAAATATGTAGCGAGAGATATCCCTAACCCCCAAACAACAGGGGTCATGTAACATCCTGGATTTTTAAATCTTAATTTAATAGAGTTGTTTGACTTCCGCGTGTTGTACGCGCGCAAATTTATGCACTTATTTATCTAAAATATTCTCATGAACATTTGATCCAATTTCTTCTCTATTTTTAATCTAGAAAGCCTAATTAAAATCCTAGGCCTAATTGTCTCTTTCTAGCCCACCATAATTAATTAATTTATTTATTTATTAGAGCCCATGGTTAATTGGCCCATTAGTGAGCCCATTAACTTAAATCCCTTTTCAATTAGTCTAACTTGTAGTGTAGAATAATTTAGTAGACAATTAATTAAATTGCAGGAACAAACTTATAAATGGGGATACTAGTGTAGCATGTGCATTGCACTAGCACGTGCATGGAGCACTTATAGGTGGCCGGATTGTACAAAGAGAGAGGGAGAGGTGGGTGTAGTGGTGGGTTGGTTATCTCATCATTGGTAGTTGCTACAACTCCCTATTTCATCATAGCCCTTGATCCTTAACTATTTGGACTAATCCTAGCCTTCTATTTGCACTCAAAAATTGTATAAATACCCCCCCCCCTACCTTCTTCATACTTGCACCTAAAAGATTGAATTGAAAGAAAGAAAGAAAAGAAGAGACAATTAGTAAGTTTAAAGAATAGGAAAGTTGTGAGTTAAAAGATTGAGTGTGAGTTGTGTGTGTTTCCTCTTCCAAAGTGGCCGGCCTACCATAGGAGCAAGAAGGAAGGAGTTCAAGTACCATCAAGCTAGGAGGAGAGGTAAAATTGGTGGCTCAAGCTAGGAGAAGAAGGCTTCATTTGTTCATTCTAGGAGACCTTAGGAGTTTTGGTTATTTTCTCTCCAAATAAGGTGGGTGATTTTCTCGAACTTCTAATTAGATATCATGCTAGGAAATTGTTTAATAAGATTGAGGAGAAAACTATAATTAATTTAGCCATATGTTGTGCAAATGAGACAAATTGCAAATGGTATGGATGCTTATTAAAAAGAATGTTAATAAATGTAAATTGTGATTTGTTATCTTAGAAATTACCATGCTATCATGATTTATATGCTTGTTATGTACTAAATTAGGAAATCATGCTTGTATGTTTAATTAATTAAAATGAGAACCATGTAAATGTGATTTGACTAATTGACTTGATAATTTCATGGAAAAGAAGAAATTGCTGTAGATTGTGTAATGATAATATAAATAATAAAAGTGACCTAGGGAAAATTTGGAGTACAACTTATAAGGAAACTACACTTGTATTCTTAATTTCGAAATTGTAGAGACAAATGTATGTAGAAAGTCAAATTATAATTTTTGCATCAAAAATCAAGTTCGATGTTACCGATTTACTTTAAATATATAGAAACTAGAATCTGGAAATTTTGAATACATTTGGGAAAGAAAAGAACTTAAAAATGCTTGTTTTTATAAAAATCCAAAAGAACAGAGACTTAACGTAAAAACCTCGTAACCCAAACCATATCAGGTTAGTCACTTGGGCTTATTGGTCAGCGAGTGCATTTGGGTTTGTTACTGTAGTGAGCTGTTGGCCTTTGGTTTTGGGTTCGAAACTGGGCATTGGCTTTTGTTTCATTTTTAAAATCCAGAAACCCGAGAACCAATTTACATGCAATTAAACCCCTGTTCTTATCACTTGGGCGCCTTGGCCTTTTTGGCTTTCGGTGGCGCCGCAGTTCACTTACTGTAGCGGGCGGGTGTGCCTTGGGTCGCGGGTTCGAAACCTGAGTTTGGCAATTTAAAACAGTTTTTCGGTTTTGAGTTTTAAATTTGATTTTTTTGACTTTTATAATTCCGAAAAATATATTATAATTATTCTGAAAATATATGGACTTCATGAAAAATACTTATGCAATATTTTGATTTAAATAAAAGAGATTGGGGAGCAAAAATTGAGTAGAACTCTACAAAAATGATTTTGCTCGAGTATAAAATGTAAATTTTTCCATGAGAAAATTCTACACAAATTATAAAAGAGGATCTTGTATAAAAAGAAATTAAAGTGTGTTTAATTATGGATTTTCATTTATTAATTTGTGCAAGTTATGCTATTGAAAGTTAAATGAAAAATATAATTGTGATTTTGGACCAAGAAAATGAAAGAAATAATAGTGTGAGAATTATATGGAATTATTGAGATTAATTTTGAATGTGAAAGGTATAAATTGAAATTGAACTTATTGTATACGATTGATTCATAGAAATGAAATCTAAATCATGTTGAATTATGAAAAAGACTTTATGAGTATGAAAATTCAATTTTGTGATTATGAAGGGAAATTGAGAACTAGAGTGTAGTTAAGCCTCATACCGGCATTGAAAGAAATTGTTGAGATAAGATTTGAAATAAAAAATGACCAAGATTTGGGTCGTGTTATTTAAATGGTTAAGACCGGTATCGTGGGAGTGCTAACTCTAGGGATTGATTTTTATTCATGACTCAATTAAACTAAGGACTAGACACATAGTGGAGATGTGATGAAAGTAAGAGAAAAACACAAGTATGAGGGCCATCGGATTGGCGGTGTGAGAGTGATTCATAGGTTGCCTGCTTGATGCGTCATGTCATGGCGTGAACACTACTTCGGAATTATCGTCTCGGTGGCGACGCTTGTGGGGTGTTTGGTCACTACGGGTGGTGCCATCGTTCCATGACGGAGGCTGAATTGTTCATAGGCTCTGCATGATGCACCATGTCACGACGTGGGATTCCCCTCCAGACTGTCTGGACATGGGCTCGAAACTCATAAAACATCTAGGATACTTACCGTAGTTACCGTAGTAGTTTAAGTCATGGCAAGGGATTGAACCTTACAAGATGAAGAATGATTAAGGGTTTGCCCTCGAACCTATGTAGTATGGGATGCATAGAATTCGAAAAAGTGCGCATTAGGATCATGTAACATAACTAATTGCATTGAGGATTAAGTGCACATTCACACACGACATCAATATGATAGTCCCCGTAGCTTTGTTTGTGACAAGTGTGTGCTTTCTAAGTAAGAGAAAATTGATGTATTATATTCTTGCGTCAGTTGAATGAACTGACGTGCCCACAGTTTAAGCAGGATGAAGTGCATGAAAACGACTAATGAGGAATTGACGCTTAAAGATTTATTCAGTGTTGTTGTATTTCATTCATGTAAATGTTGTAACTTTGCTTCCGTTGTTTAAATGTAACTTTGATGTAATAAAATTTTTTAATTTCTTGTAAAATTGTACGAAGAGAAGTATAAAGATCCTGTGAAACTTTGAATTCAGTCTTATTTGGAATTCAGGGTGTTACAGGTCAGCCATAACGGTGTGAGTGATATTCAAAGGAAATACAAACTTAAATAGAAACATAAAGAATAAAAATCATAAGTCAACAAGTGAAGCTAGGCTAAGTGTCAAGTGTAAGAAAACAAAGAGAGCATATATAAAACAAGTCAAGAAATCAACAATGCACCTGATGATTATTAATGCGTACTTGTCGGAGTCTATGCATCCCACTCTGCATAAGTCCGATGCAAACCCTTATCGTACTCCACTTTATAGGGTTGAATCCCTCTTCATGCAACTAATCCTACTACGGTGATAAAAATAAGATCAAGAATATTTTGCGAATAGGCCTAAGTCCCGGTATCTACCAGCCAGACTAGCACCCTTGACGCGCAAGCATCATGTAAGCATTGCTATAAATCCGTAGAATCACCTCCCTGCCATGTACCCCGCGAATAGGCCTGCCAACCCTCGACGCGCTAATACATTGTACATTCCGCAAATAGGCATGCCGACCCTCGATGCGCGAATATACCCTATGTTCCGTGAATAGCCCTACCGACCCTCGACACGCGAACATACCAAAACTGTCTCACTTCTAGATATTTCGCGAATAGGCCTGTCACGCCCCGCTTACCAAAAGAGAATATGGAATACAGATACGCAATAAAAGCCCAGCGAATGATTTTCATCATCCATAAGTTGTTCAAGAATCTTTACAACATTCACAAGAATCATCAGAGTCGGAAGCAAAAGTATCAACCAACATGCACATATGAATCAAAATACCAACAAGAATACTTGAAACCCAAAATGTATTAATCTCAAATAATCATGACCTGAATAAATCAAATATCCTGGATCACATTGCCTAAATACAAAATAAATCCAAGTACACGATACAATTGTTCAAGCAAGTTACAAGAAATAATAATAATAAAATTCAGCACTAATACTTCATGTCACCAATACCATCTGGAACATGTTCTCTAAAATCTGCAATTTAACAATTGTAGGGAAAGAGGAAAAAAGAAAACAAGTACCCGTCAATTGCAAGTTACGGGCCGCTTATAATGCAGGATACAAGTACATGGGAAAAAACTAACTAACTAATAACATGGTATAAGCATGATGTCAAGTATAACAACTAGCATGGTAAGGTGATCAAGTGTAAATGGCATATATCAAGAGTCAAGTAAACAAGTATCATGTAAACAAGTATCAAGTATCACGAAATCAAGTAACAAGTGTCAAGTATCATGTCTAGGTAATCAGGTATACAGGTCAACAGGTGAACATGTATCAGGCAAGCAGGTAACAGGTATTCATGTATGTCAAGTTATGTCACGTCAAGTCTTGTAATTTTTTACTATCTAGGTAGCACTTCATGCGCCCCATATTATAACACATGGTTGCTACAATAAACAGTTTCGCTTTAGATTGCATAGTGGACCATAGAGGGCAGTGTACTCAGGGATCAGGATAACAGAAAACAGAAACAGGTTCATGAAGCAACATGTACACGAATCATCCGATTTATGCAGCAACAGGTTCATGAAGCAACAGGTACACGACCAATAGGTCCGTGTAGCAATAGGTAACAAGTACATGAACCAACAGGTCCATGCAGCAACTGGTAATAGGTACATGAACCAACAGGACCATGCAGCAACAGGTTCATGTATCGACATGAATCAAAATGGGAAACACGGGCCCCTTTCCGAGTACACGTTTCTGAATTATCCACTATTAGATCTTTCCCTTAACCCCGGCTTGATTATTTTGTTATTATTAGTCAACAGGCATGTATGTGTCATCAACAAGTCAAGAATAACTTAGCATGATCATGCAACAGGGCAAGTATATCAAAAATAACATGGCATGATCAAGTAACAAGTTCGAGTTGCAAGATAAACATGTATGGGTGCAGGATAACACTTAAAAGAACAAAATAACCAAATCTCAAGTTCAGGACAGCAAGACCATACTGTAGTAAAACAGTAATTCCTGGTTCCACAAACATGCAAACCTGAATTCGTCGAAAATTCTAAAAAAATAGACTCCCGGCCAAATCCAGTGAATATAAATAAGCTATATAGTAATTCATAAAATCATAACTCAAAACTAATTTGAATCCAGAAAATTGGTTCAGCCAGAAATTAGGAAATCGAATTTACAGTCAGGAAACAGCATCAAAACACCTCAAATAAATCCAGAAAAAATCTGGGGTATTCCCCTATATGTCTAGAATCAAAATATAAAGTTTCATAATTTTGCAGTTAGATTAGATCAGTAATCAAAAATCAGAAAACATCAATAAACGATAGTTTGGCAAATCTGGAATTCCCAACACTGCTGTACGAAAACTGTAATATCTCGCAAACCGTGAAACGAAATCCAAATCCGCCAAAGGGAGATGAAAATAGACATAATAGGCTAACTTTCATATTTCATAAATATTTTTTATGCAGGAAAAGGAATCAGGGTGAAAATATAAATCTTTACAAACAGCGAACAAAATCAAGCAAGTATAGTCTTTATAAATAAGCATGAAACAGCATATAAAACTCATCAATAAAATTCACCAAAATTCTGGGTAATCCCTAATTAGATATAGAAACACTGACCAAAATTTTAGATTAAAATAATATGTTTAGAACTAGTATCAAAATAATTTAATCATCAAAATCATCAAGAAATGAAATCTGGAAACGAATTACACCTCTGTAGTAAAACAGTCATGTCTCACACATGCGAAAATGAAATCGAGCAAGGTTAGAAGGGTTGGAAAGCACACGAATTTCTCTACAAATCATGTTTTATACTGAAATTAAGATATTGACCTTAATATGGTCTAAATTACTGATCAAGACAGATTATCGGCAAAATACAGATTTTTCTCAAAAACCAAAATCAACAAAGATCCAATGAAACTTGATCCAAACACAACCAAACATGAAATCAAGCCTACCAAGTGTCCAAACAATAATGAAATAGGGTATACAACATGTCCATAACAAGTATCTCACGTGGGTCTCACAAGCACACGAGTTCTCATAATTGTTTCACTATCATATCAAGAACGGGCAAAACCTAGAGTTGTTCCATGTCAATATTGTGTCGTGAGGCAACTATGGTCAAATCACTATAGAGACAATATCAACAAGGGGTTTCACACACAATTGTCTCTAGAACCCAACTACACTACAAGTGATATTTAGTACTTGTATATGCAAAAGAATTTAATACAAGTTACTTGCCTGAAAGATGACGAATCCAACGGAGAGAAAGAGAATAACAAGAATGAATTCCCGGGCACGAACTCAACAAACGAACGAACGAAACACGAACAAGATCACGAATCCAAAGAACAAATAACCTACGAACACAATCGGACGGCTGAGATCATGAGATCAAGAGATCAAGGCGATCAAATCTGATCGGACGACTCAAATCGAAGATCAAGATCAAGATGTGATCAGTATCCTAATGATGATGATGATGATGATGATCGGATCAGATCGACGATCGAACGGCCACCAATCAAAGTGATCAAAGAACTCCAGGATGATGATAATCAAGATGTTGATCAATGGCCCACGATCAAGGATCAAGACCCAAGATGATGATGAAGATCATGATCCAATCGGACGGCTCTGGATGAATAAGATCAAAACTCGTGATCAAAACAACCCATCAAGAGAACAACCCAAAGGGGAAAGTGCTCTACGGTCGGCACAGGGTGACAAGGCGGTGACTGTGCGACGGTAAGGGCACTACAGTTGGGGCTGAGCACAGTGCAGGGATGTTGCGCTGTGGCGGTTGCTGCTGACAAAGTTGCTGTTCTGGCTGGCACTCGGGAGGAGGGAGAGCAGCACAGGGATGTAGGGGAGTGCTGGTGTGTGGTGCTACAGGCTGCATCGGGGTGATGCAGGATGCAGGGCGGAGAGGAAGAGGGAGCACAGGGATGCAGGGCATCGGGACTGGGTGACGGTGCCTGCACTGCAGTGCAGCGCCGCTGCAGGAGGCAGGCATCGTGACTGGGGGGATCACGAGGGAGGAGATGGACGAAAGAGACAGGGAGGTAGGGGATGAGGAAGGGATGAAGACGGTTAGGTTAAAGAAGAAGGTGAATGGGTTGAAGAGGCGGCTGAAGGATTTTTATAATAGGGTTAGATTTATATATATAGGGGTTAGGTTATGAACAGGGTGGGGTTTATGTGGGTTGCTGGTTGGTTAACAGATGGGGTTTCAGGTAGGGTAATAAACAGGGTAATTGGGTTTTAGGTTATAGGGTATTAAAATGGGTATTGGGTTTGGGTAAAATCCAATAGGGGAAAATAGGGTTTATAATTTCAATAAAATAACAAATAAAAATATTGTTTATAGTAAAATGTAATTTGTATTACAAAAATAGAATTTATTTAAAATAGACACAAATACAATTAGCACATAGAAATGAATTTTTATTAATTAACCAGCCAAAATTAATAATAATAATAACAATAATAACAGTAATAATAATAATAATAATAATAATAATAATAATAATAAAATAAGAATTGTAGTTCAATATAAAAATCATGGAAATAGTTACAAATAAAGTTATTGATCAAAAACAGATTTTAATAGACGATCCAATAGTACAATTTGACAAAAGAATTTGAAAGCGGAAAACTAATTTAAAAAAAATTGAAATACTGAAATTATAGAAAATACATTTTTGGGGAAACAGGGGTTACAAGGCCTGCCGACCCTCGATGCACGAACATACTAAAGAGACAACAAATACACAGTCCCAGAATACATCTGTGCGACTGGCAACAGAGCCCATACTTACGTTTTCCAAGATCTATCACATCTTCACTAGTGCCTGTCCTTATATTTATTATGTTTATTATGTTTATTATGTTTAATTAATTAATTAGTTAATAGTCACTCTAGAGTTGATGTACCCAACTGGACTTAACACAACTATACCAACAACGAAGACCCCAACTAGTCAACTCCCACAAAAATCTCATTTGCCGGTACACAAGAGTCCCACTCAACCTCTAGAGTTTCAAACTCCAAAGAAAAACTCCATCTCAAACATTTATTTAAAAGAAAGCATAAATCCCAAAATCATATAACTCATCACGAGAATTTCCTTCAAATTTAATAGTCAAAACTAAGTACCTCCCTGTACAACCATATCCACAAAATTGTCCAGAAAACTAAAATTAACTTGATTAAAACTGAACGAATAGTGGATAAATAACTTGAAATACAATACTCTTTAAGTTCGAAAACATACACTTTCTAAAACTATGTAAATAGAACTTAAATACATTATTAAATTTGAGAATACATACTCTCTTAAAATGATGAAATCAAAATTAAATTAATTTGAAAAACAGAGAATTTATCATTTTTAAATTCGAAGAAACAACCGTTCAAAGATTAGAAGTTGCAACAAAACAGAACACAAAAGCTCAGGCATGACAGTTGACCTACAGATACAGTGTAAAAAGCTACGGTCGACCGTCAACATTCAAAAAAACAAAACAACTCAAATCCATGTCAGTCGACTGGCAAACGACAGTGTTCAAAAATAAAACAACGAAAGATAGTTATGGCAGTCGACTGGCAGCATAGCTATAATCGCTGCAGTCGACCTCGAGTAGGAGAAATGGTGCCAGCCAGTCATGACAGTCAACCGCGATTGCAAGTTCAAAGAACTGTAGTCAACCGACAGTCAAGATGCAGTCGACTGACATGCAGTCTGCAACATCCACTCATTTTCGAAAACTTATCAAACTGATACATGATTATATACAAATTCTAAGATTTCCAAGGATGAAAATAAGTAATAAATTAAGTGCAATCTTTGCCAAATTAACTCAGTTCACACCTCAATCAAATCTTTTGAAAACTTCACAAAAGAAACAAATTTCCGAAACCTAATTTGTTGCAAAATAAAGATTTTGAAGAACTTCTCATATGAATATTTGCACACATACAAAAGCAGTCAAAACTTCTTTATATACAGTGATATAGTCACAAATTGCGTCAAAACTGGAAGCCAACACTCTATAGTCTTAAGTCAATTCATATTCTTCAATTCATAATTTATCCACATCCAAGAAATGTTCCTTTATGAATCCAACTCCACTTTGTGCAATCACATACACACCACATTTATTCATTAAAGACCATAAACTCTGGGTCTTCCATTATCCATAAGGTTCAAATTTACACATGATATATTTGCAACTACAAGCATCTTTCATAAGTAAAGTTTGGATCTTTTCAAATTTAGATAGCAATGCATACAATCTCATATAACTTCTATTTCTTTATCATGGCATATAGGATTATTCCAGCAAAACATGAGGAAAGCAATAGTCTTGTGCAATATTAATTCTCCAACAATCTCTTAATCATCCATGCATAAAAATCAATCATCAAATTTAATTCATTCATTAATTTGCACTTATAATTGATTTATGTTAATTTCACAAACATACAAGTTCTAACATGCATTCTACTTGATTAATATTCATGCAAATAATTCAACAAAATAAAGAGAACAATAAACGTCACTCACCTCAAAGAAGACTTAATTGAAGAACAATAATAGTAATAAAGAAAAGACCCTTCTTCCTCCTTTGCAAAAGTCCAAGATCCAAGCTTTAAACTCCAACAAAATAATGAGAAAAATATATATTTGAGTTCACAATAGGGGAATAGCGGCTGCTGCTCCTAATATAGGCCGAGATTTGATTCTAGGGTTGTGAAATACTCCTCAAGAAAATTATTTATTTACATATATGGATCCTTCCAATTAATAGTTAATCAAATCAATTTAAAATAAAATTAAATTAAATTCCCTCACTGCCCTAATTTGGCCAGCCAATATGCACAGCCCAGAAATCCGATATCTGGAGTTTTTACTCAAAGTGGCAATTTTGCACAAAAGTCCTTTATTTTTTAGTATTTGCAAATATGTCATAATTCATTCATAAAAATTTAGAAAATTTATGAATAATATCTACTAATAAATTTTAGATTTCCTAAATAGATTTTCTGATTTTGTGTTTCTCAAGAAGATATTTGCACGTGTTTTGCATGTGGAAAAAGATAAATTTCAGAAAAATGTTTATTAAATCAAAAAATTCATTTTAATTCATTTGAATATTCAAAATATCATTTAAAATTCTGGAATGTTACATGTTGAATATGAATTCAAGAGGTTGAAAGAATGATTTGTGTGGATGTTCTGAGTTATGGGACTTTAGAGGTTGAGTGGGACCCTAATATACCGACAAATGAGATTTTTGTTGAAGTCGGCTAGTGGGGCCTTCGTTCCTAGTTTATTAGAGTTAAGTCTGGTAGGGTACACTAACTCTAGGGGGACTGTGATTTTATTTTATTGATAATAATAAACATAAGGACATGATAGATCTTGGGAACATAAGTGGGGGGACCTTGTATAGTGGACAGATGGGATCCAGGACTATAGTCGTAGTTCGGCAGTTTGATTCCGAAGGCTGCGATTATCATTTTCATCTCCCGTGTTCGCACGTCGAGAGTCTTTTACAGTTGAGCAGTTTTATTCCGAAGGCTGAGACATATTCGTGGAATTTCGGACATGGAATGTTCAGGGCAACGCTTACATGATGCTTGCACATTGAGGGTGCTAGTCTGGCGGCTACATACTAGAACGTAGGCCTATTCGCGGAGTATTTGGATCTTTTTTCTATCACCGCAGTAGGTTAGTCATAACGAGGGATTGAACCCTATAAAGTGGAGAACGATCAGGGCTTGCACCGGACCTATGTAGTATGGGATGCATAGAATCTGACAAGTATGCAATTAGAAATCATCATATGCATTTGTGTTTCTTGACTTGTTTTATACATGCTTGCCTTCTGTTTTCATCTCATACACTTGACACTTAGCCTACCTTCATTTGTTATTCTATATTCTATTTATTATTGTTTATGCATTATTTACTATTATTTTATTAATGTGCATCAAGTTTATGATTGTGAGATTTAGAAGTATCACTATTACTATAGTTAACGTCAATTGCATTTAACTGACGTGCCCACTTTTCAATAGACTCTTGCAGGTTTCCAATTATGGATAGCATTGATGCAAATAAAGTTTGGAATATAAATACAAACTGAAGACTCTATGTGTTGTAAAGATTTGTAATGAATGTATTTAATTCCGTTGTGTTTTGTAAGAATAGAAGATGTAATAAAAAGTTTTAATTTTCCCTGTGTTTGATATTGTTTTATGATTGCAATTGAAGTTGATTTTAGAAATTATGTCACTTATTTCTAATTTTATTTATTTGAAATTTAGGGCGCTACAGATATTCTTGTATATTCGAAGTCAGAAGAAGAGCATGCCAAACACTTAGAAGAAATGTTGAAGAAGCTACATGAACAGAAACTATATGTCAAGCTATCCAAGTGTGCCTTTTGGAAGTCCGAAGTCACGTTTCTGGGTCATATCCTTTTTAAGAAGGGAGTGGCCACTGATCCATAGAAGGTAGAAGCAGTGAAAAACTAGCCAAGACCTACATCAGTAAAGGAGATCAGGAGTTTCTTGGGTTTTACCGGTTATTATCGACGGTTCATTCAGGGATATGCACAGATAGCAGTGCCGCTCACACAGCTCACGAAGAAGAATGTAAGGTTCAAGTGGACAGAGCAAAGTGAACCAAGATTCCAGGAGTTGAAGGAGAGGTTGACTACCGCACCAATATTGGTTTTGCCACGAGCAGGAATAGACTTCTACATTGATGCTTCACATCGAGTTTGGGTTGTGTACTGATGCAAGAAGGGAAGGTAATAGCTTATGGGTCCAGAAAACTGAGGTCACATAAGAAAAATCACCCAACCCATGACTTAGAATTGACAGCAATCATATTTGCCTTGAAGCAGTGGAGGCATTATGTGTATGGGGAGAAATTCAACATGTACACTGACCATAAGAGCTTGAGATACATCTATCAACAGAGAGATCTAAATTTACGGAAGAGAAGGTGGTTGGAGGTGTTAGAAGATATTCACCCAGAGATCAAGTATCACCCTGGAAAGGCGAATGTAGTAGCAGATGCACTCAGTCGGAAAAGCAGTTTATCTTATGATTACAACTCAGAATGAATTAGCAGAAGAATTCGATCGAGCCCAAATTGAAGTGGTATTGCAAGGACTAGGAGCAACACTGGCACAGTTGAGACTTCAGCCTACACTGAGAGAGTAAATTCTTGACAACCAAAAATCCAATTCATAGATTCAGAAGATAAAGGAGCAAGTTGGTGTGGGCAAATTGTCAGAATTCCGAGTAAAAAACGAAGTACTTTTGTTCGGAGAGAGATTGTGTATACCCGATAAAGGAGAATTGAAGGAGAATATTCTACAGGAGGCACACGCGACTTTATTATCGGTACATCCTGAGAGTACCAAGATGTACAAGGAAGCAGCATTTCTGGTAGTCAGGAATGAAGAGAGATGTAGCAGACTTCGTAGTTAGATGAGCGACTTGTCAGTAGATCAAGGTAGAAAATCAAAGTCCCGGAGGTTTATTACAACCGTTGCCTATTCCGGAGTGAAAATGGGAAAACATCAGTATGAATTTCATCACAGGTTTACCTAGAAGCCCCTAGGGAAATGATGTGATATAAGTAATAGTGGATTGGTTAACCAAATCTGCTCATTTCTTGGTGATGAAGATTACTTGGCTGATGGAGAAATTGGCTGTAATGTACATCAAGGAAATTGTAAGGTTGCATGGAATTTTCCTATCAATTGTTTCAGATCGAGATGCACAGACATTTTTTGAGGAGTCTTCAGGCGGCTATGGGAACCAAGACTGATTTCAGTACTGCCTTCCATCCTTAAATAGATGGGCAGACAGAGAGAGTGAATCGGATATTTGAAGACATGTTAAGATGTTGCATACTGGACATCAGAGGAAGATGGAAAAGGCACTTAGCTCTGGTAGATTTTTGCATACAATAACAGCTTTCAGACTAGCATTGACATGGTGCCATATGAGGCTTTATATGGAAGGAAGTGCAGAATGTCAGTAAGTTGGTGTAATGTGGGAGAAAGACAAATGTACGGACCAGAAATAATGCAACAAACTTCAAAGAAAATCAAGTTGATTCGGAAGAGGCTGGTCGAGGCACAAAGCAGGTAGAAAAGCTATGCAGATAATCGAAAAAGATACTTGGAGTTTGAAGAAGAGGATTTTGTTTTCTTAAAAATATCTCCGACGAAGGGTGTAATCCGGTTTGGAAGATGAGGAAAATTAGCTCCAAGGTACATAGGTTCATACAGAATACTGAAAAGGATTGGGAAGACAGCATATCGATTGGAATTACCCAAGAGTTAGCCCAAGTGCACAATGTTTTTCAAGTTTCCATGCTGCGGAGTTACGTTCCAGATCCAAATCATCACTTACCGGAAGTACCAGAAGGCCTGCATTTGAACTTGAGTTACAAGGAACGACCAGTGGAAATCCTAGATCGGCAAGAAAAAGTTTTGAGGAGCAAGACTATATCCATGGTCAAGGTCATGTGGTGGAACCAATTGGTTGAAGATGCAGCCTGGGAATCAGAATAGCGAATGAAGAACGACTTCCCTACAATGAGGAGTATGATAAGGGCTTGCCCTCAGACTTATGTAGTATGGGATACATAGAATTCGAACAAGTGCGTAGAGTTGCATCGTAAGCATGAATGTCTGCATTAGCCATTAGGTTCATATCATACACTGATATGTTTAGGATAGCCACATTTTCTATTTCAACATTCAAGTTTGTGATTGTGAAAAATAAAGGAATCGATAGTATTATAGCATGCGTTAGTTGTATACAACTGACGTGCCTACAGTTTTCAAGTTGCAGGACTCGGATTAGCGAGCGACGTGGAGTCGATGGCTGTTGCAGGATTGAAGATATTTGACGTTATAAATTGTAATTCTGTTATGTGAATTTCTGTTGCGTATTGTAATTAATAACATTGTAATGGAAAAGTTTTAAATTCCTTGTATTTTTGTATGAAGTTGAAGTAAAGATCCTGTTTGTGATATGAATTACATGTATTTGGAATTTGGGGCATTACAGACCTACTTGCAAAGTTTCATAATTTTGGGATGTTATTTGTAGAGTTTTCTTGTGTAGCCGTACTCAAAAAATTTCAGAGTATAGTTGTTGTTGTTTGATGTGTGACACCCTATAATTTTTTTAATATGAATTTGGTATTAATAAATGATTATTTGAGAATTTTTGTGATTTATTATATATTTTTCTAGAATTTACCTTCTTGCACGTGCAAAACACGTGCAAATATTTTCCTTGGAAACTGAAAAGTCATAAACTTTATTTGGAAAATCTAATATTTATTAGTAGCCATAAATTCTGAATTTTCTGGATTCTTATGAATATTTTATGGTATATTTGCAAATATTACAAAAAGATGGACTTTTGTGCAAAATAGCCAGTTGGAGTAAAACTCCAGATTTCAGTTTTTGAGCAGTGCTTGATGGCCAACCAAATCATTATTAAGAGGATTTGACTTTATTTTAAATTTATTTGATAAATCTAACTAAATTTTATAGGATGATTCATATATGTAAATAAATAAATTGTTAAAAGATATTTCCAAAGGATTGCAAAACCCTAATTACTCCAAATTCCCGGCCTATATATTGGCTATCACAGCCGCTTATTTTCTGTATTCAAGCAAGAGTAATTTTATTATTGGTTTTCTTGGAGTTTCGATGCTAGAATCTTGGATTTTTCTTGTAACCCCTGTTTCCCCAAATCCGTATTATCTGAGTTAGGTTCTTTATAAAAATTTTCGTTTCTTAAATTCTATTTTATTTCAAATTTATTTTTGTATCTCCCGTCAAAATCCATTTCTTTTTATTAATTGTGTTTATTGTTATTTTCAAACGATTTTTTTTATATTAATGTTGTTGTTATTATTTTTATTCAGTATTATTATTATTACTGTTATTTTTATTATCATTTTTATTATGATTATTATGATTATTATGATTATTATTATTACTTTGATTGGTTATTAAAAACCTAGTTCTAAGTATAAATATATTTGTAGTTATTTTAAATAAATTCTGTATTGTAATGTAAATTACATTATTTTATAAATTACATGTTACTGGTTATTTTATTATTCTTATCAGTTTTCTATTAAAGCCATTTACACCCATTAAAACCCAAACCCATTAAATCCTTCTTAAAACCCTAATAACCCATTTCCTTATTGGATACCCTAATACCCATTATCTATTACCCGAAACCCAACACTTTGTTTTAAATCCCCAATCATTCATTTAACCATACCCAATAACCCGTTCATATACTACAGCCTTATCTACCCGAACCCGCAACCTAACTGCCAAACCCATTCACCCCTTTCACCTTAACCCTAAACCCATCTACCTACATATACCCAGACTCCCCTACCGATTGTTCATCTTCCTCATATTCGAACCCTAGCTGCCTTATACTCCTTGCCATTCCATCTTCCGTCCCTCTTTTCCCTGCATCATCCCGAGGCCCTAGCACCCCCGACATCCTCTTCCGCTTTCCCTCCGACCTACACCCGTCCCCGTGCTGTCGCAACCAGTGCAGCGACAACAGAAGGTCCCCCCGACGCCCCTCTGTCTCTGTCGCGACCTCCATGCCGCACAGACCAAACCAGCCCCGTCGTCCCTTGGCCTGTGCTCCTCTTGAGCGCCAGCCAGTTGTCCCGTGCGTCTCCTGCCGCAGCATCGCCCGATCTCCCCCTCCTGCCGTCGTTCAACTGCGACAATAGCCTGCGGCAAGCCTCGGCCTTGCTATCCGTCCGACTGCAGCAGACAGCACAGCAAGTGTGCTGCCCTCTTCGGACTGCAACCGCGACAGCGCTTCCCGCTGTCCTATTTTCGCCGTTATCGTTTCTCTGTCCGCTCGTTCTCTTGTTGGCGTGCGTGTGTTGCACGAGTTGGGTATTCGTTGCTCGTGTTCGTTAGCGTGTTCGTATTTGGTTCTCGATTCTTGGTTCGTGATTCGTGTTCGTTGCCGGGAATCCGTTCCCGTTATTCTTGCTTGGTGTCGTTTTCGTCGTCGTCTTTCAGGCAAGTAACTTGTATTCTTTTCTTTGTGTAATACAAATACTAAATACCGCTTGTAGTGTATTTGGGTTCTAGAGACAATTTGTATGTAAATCCCCTTGTTGATATTGTCTCTATAGTGATGATTTGACCATAGTTGCCTCACGACATACATGACATGATATAACCTAGGATTGACCACTTCTTACAGTATATATACGTGTTATTCATGTGATATCTTGTGCTCGTTCGTGTTATTCGTAGTAGACATGTTGTGGACTTGTGAAATACCCTATACGATGTTGTTGGACATCTAGTATAATATATTTCATGTTGGGTTGTGTTTTGGAAGAGTTCTATGTGAACTAGTGAATTTTGTCTGTATGTGATATTTTTAGTTTTGCTGGTTTTTCTTGTTTTGATCAGTATTTTAGACCCTAGTAAGGTTAGTATTTGAAAATATTTTGTGAACATGATTTGTAGATAATTCTGTCTATTTTCTAACCCTTTTGACGGATCTCAATTTCGTTTTACGAGTTGTGAGTTATGTCTATTTTACTGCAGTGGTGTCGAAAGATTTCCAAATTTTGTTTTCTATGAATTATGAAGAGTAAACTATTTTTATTATGGTGTTGAAATTATTATTTTGATTTGAAATTTTTCTTAGTATTTCTAGACTTGATTGGGGTTTACCCAGAATTTTGGTGGATTTATTTTAGATATTTTACAAACCTTTTTATGCTTGGAAACAAAGATTTTACATACAGAATTTTACTACTGTTCAGTAAAGAACCTGATTTTCGACTTAATTCTATTTGTTGTTTCTAAATTATTTCTGAATATGAAAGTTAGCCTACTGTATCTATTTTATTACCATTTTGGCAGATTTGAATTTCGATTTATGGTTTGTGAGATATTGTTGTTTTCGTACTATAGTGTTTATGATTTCAGATTTGCAAAATTGTCGTGCCTTGTTGTTTTCTGATTTTACTTGACTACTCTATTTTTGTTGAAAAATTATGAAACTTGATTTTCTGTTATTCTACATATAGGGAAATACCCCAGATTTTTTCGTGGATTTATTTAATGAGTTTTCATACTGTTTTCCTGTTCTTGAATATAATCTTCTGATTTCTTGCTGAACGTGTTTTTTGGATTCAAATCAGTTTTGAGTTATATTTTTTGTGAAATACTATATGACTTATATATATTTTATGGATTCGGTCGGGAGTCTATTTTCTAGACCTTTTGATGGATTCAGATTTGCATTTTTGTAACAATGGGAATCTCAGTTTTACTGCAGTATGGTCTTGCTGTCCTGAACTAGAAATTTGGTTATTTTATCCTTTTGTGTGTTATCTTCCACCCGTACGTGTTTATCTTGCAACTTGAACTTGTTACTTGATTATACCATGTTATACTTGGCCTGTTTCGTGACACACACATGCTTGTTTTACACTAATAATAAATAACCAAGCTGGGTGTTACGCCCCGCTTCCCAAAAGAGAATACGGAATACGGATAAGCGACAAAAGCCCAGCGAATAATTTTCATCATCCATAAACTATTCAAGAATCTTTACAATATTTCACAAGAACAATCAGAGTCAGAAGCAAAAGAATCAACCAATATACACATATGAACCAAAATACCAACAAGAATACTTGTAACCAAAATATATTAATCTCAAATAATCCCAATCTGAATAAGTCAAATATCCTGGGTCACATTGCCCAAATATAAATAAATCCAAGTATCAAAATACAATTGTTCAAAACAAGCAACAAGAAATAATAATAGTAAAATCCAGTACTAATATCTCATATCACCAACATCATCTGGTACCTGTTCTCCAAAATCTGCAATTTAACAATTGCAGAAATAGGAAAAAGAAAACAAACTCCCGTCAATGTAAGTTACGGACCGCTTTTCATGCAGGATACAGGTACATGGGAAAAACTAGATAATAACATGGAATAGGCATGATAGCAAAATATAACAACTAGCAAGGTAAGGTGAACAAGTACAAGTAGCATGTATCAAGTGTCAAGTGAACAAGTATCATGTAAACAAGTATCAAGTATCAAGAATCAAGTGTCACGAAATCAAGTAACAAGTAACAAGTGTCAAGTAGTCAAGTACAAGTATCAAGTATCAAGTAGCAAGTGTCAAGTGATCATGTATCATGTTCAAGTATCATGTATCAAGTCTTGTAGTGATTACTATCTAGGTGGCACTTCATGTATCCCACACAGCATGGTTGCTACAACAATCAATTTCGCTTTAGATTTTATAGTGGACCATAAAGGGCAGTGTACTCAGGGAAAAGCCTCAAGAAATCAAGTATTAAGTATCAAGCCTCAAGTATCAAGTAAACAAGCCTCAAGAGTGAAGTATCAAGCCTCAAGTAACAAGTATCAAGCCAAGTGAAATATCAAGCCTTAAGTAGTAAATATCAAGCCTCAAGTAACAAGCAACAAGCCAAGTCTCAAGTATCAAGTATCAAACCAAGTCTCAAGTATCAAGTATCAAGTATCAAGCCAAGTATCACATAGAATAAATAGATTTTCTTCCGAGTACACGTTTCTGAATTATCCACTATTAGATCTGTCCCTTTAAATCCCGGCTTGGTTATTTTATTATTAATGTCAACAGGCATGTATGTGTCACGAAACAAGCCAGGTATAACATGGTATGATCAAGTGACAGGTTCAAGTTGCACGATAACAAGTACGGGTGAAAGGTAACACACAAACGGATAAAATAACCAAATTTCTAGTTGAGGACAGCAAGACCATACTGCAGTAAAACTGAGATTTCCGTTGTTATAAAAATACAAATCTGAATCCGTCAAAAGGTATAGAAAATAGACTTCCGGAAGAATCCAGAAAACATATATAATTCATATAGTATTTCACAAAAACATAACTCAAAACTAATTTGAATCCAGAAAACACGTTCAGCCAGAAATCAGAAGATTGGGTTCAAGAACAGGAAAATAGCATGAAAACTCATTAAATAAATCTACAAAAAATTTGGGGTATTCCCCTATATGTCTAGCAACAGAATATAAAGTTTCACAATATTCCAGTAAGATTTGTTTAGTCAACAAAAATCAGAAGACATCAAGAAATGATAGTTTTGCAAATCTGGAATTTCCAACACTGCTGTACGAAAACATCAATATCTCGCAAACCATGAAACGAAATCCAGATCCGTCAAAGAGAGATGAAAATAGACAAAATAAGATAACTTTCATATTTCATAAATATTTTTCATACAGTAAAAGGAATTAGGGTGAAAACACACTTCTTTACAGGACAGCGAGCAAAATCCAGCAAGTACAGTTTTTGTAAACAAGCATGAAATCGGTCATAAAACTCATCAATAAAATCCACCAAAATTTTGGGTAATCCCTAATTAAGTGTATAAATACTGACCAAAAATTCAGATCAAAATAATATATTTAGCACTGATAAAAAAATAGTTTACTCATCTAAATCATCAAAAAACAAAATCTGGAAATATAATACACCTCTGTAATAAAACAACCGTATCTCACACATATGAAAACAAAATCGATCTCTGTTAGAAAATTTGGAAAGAAGACAGATTTCTCTAAAAATCATGTTTACGACTAAAGTTAAGATACTGACCTTAATATGGTCTAAAATACCAATCAAAACTGATCACCGACAAAGTACAGATTTTCCTTTAACAACAAAACCAACATAAATCATACGAAATTTGTTCCAATCACAATCAAATATGGTATAAAGTCTACTAAGTGTCCAAACATCATAAAATAGGGTATATGGCATGTCCATAACAAGTATCACATGGATCCCAACAAACACACAATTCTCACAAATAACTCACTTATATGATCACATCAAGAACGGTTAAAGCCTAAGTTGTTTCATGTCAAATTTGTGTCGTGAGGCAACTATGGTCAAATAGCACTATAGAGACAATACCCATCAAAGATAACACACACACGAGTTGTCTCTAGAACCCAACTGTACTACAATCGGTATTTATGACTTGTATCATACAAAGGAATTGAGTACAAGTTATTTGCCTTAACCAAAGACGAAACGAACACCAAGAATAACGGAAATGGATCCCTAGGCAACGAACAAATCCCATGAACGAAAATCACGAACCAAAGTAATCACACAACCACACGTGCAATAGCCGTGCACATGCAATCCAATCAAGAAGGAGAAAGAGATTGGGAGTAGTTCGGCGAAGAGACGAACGGCGACCAATACGGTGGCTACCGCTGCAGCAGCTGCAGTTGCGGGTGCACCGAACAGAGACAGCAAGAGAGACGGAGAGTGTAACACTCCGAATTCCAAAATAAACTGAATTCGAAGTTCCACGGGATTTTTACACTTCTCTTCGTACAATTTTACAAGGAATTTAAAACTTTATTACATCAAGTTACATTTAAAAGAGGAAGCAAATTTACATCAATTACATTAATGGAATAAAACAATACTTGAACAATTCTTTAAGCATCAATTCCTTCTTAGTCTTTTTCATTCACTTTGTCCTGCATGGAAACTGTGGGCTCGTTAGTTCATTCAACTGACGCAAGGATATAATACATCAATTTTCTCTTACTTAGAAAACGCACACTTGTCACAAACAAAACTACGGGGACTATCCTATTGATGTCGTGTTGTGCTGTGCCCTTAGTCCTTAATGCAGTTATGTATATTACATGACACTAAGCACACTTGTTCGGATTCTATGCATCTCATACTACATAGGTCCGAGGGCAAGCCCTTAATCGTCCTTCATCTTGTAGGGTTCAATCCCTCGCCATGACTTAAACTACTACGGTAACTATGGTAAGTATCCTAGATGTTCTATGAGTTACGAGCCCATGTCCAGACAGTCTGGAGGGGAATCCCACGCACTGACATCACGCATCATGCAGGCAGATTGGACAATTCAATCTCCATCATGGAACGATGGCACCACCCGTAGTCACCAAACACCCCACAAGCATCACCACCGGGACGATAATTCCGGAGTAGTGCTCACTCCATGTCATGACGCATCAAGCAGGTAGTCTGTGAATCACTCTCACACTGCCAATCCGATGGCCCTCATACTCATGTTTTTCTCTTACTTTCGTCACATCTCCACTATGTATCTAGTTCTTAATTTATTTGAATCGTGAATAAAATCAATCCCCTAGAGTTAGCACTTCCTCTATACCGGTCTTAACCATTAATTCAACAATATGACCCAAACTTGGTCTTTTCTTTTCAATATCTCAACTCAAAAAATATCTTTCAATGCCGGTATAAGACTTAGCTACCCTCTAGCTTTCAATTCCATTTCATGTTCATAGCATTTGTGTATTCATATTCATAAGGCCTTTCATAATTCATCATGATATTTGATTTCACTTTCATGAACAATTTCATGCATAGAATAAATTTCATTTATCACATTCATAATTCATTCTTTCCACATAATTCTCTTATTCTCATTTTATCAATACTAAATCTAAAATTCACACTTACGATTTTCCCATTATCAAAAATCTATTTTCAAAATTCTTTTAAACAATACATTTATTTTTTTTCTATATCTAAAGACATTTAAAAACTTGAACCCAACAGTCAGAGCAGTCGACTGTTGACGCATAGTCGGTCGACTGTTCTGCGAGGATTTAAAACTCGAAACTAAACAATTAAGGCAGTCGACTGTTAACGCATATTCGGTCGACTGTTCTACGAAGATTTAAAACTCGAAAATAAACAGTCAGGGCAGTCGACTGTTAATGCATATTCGGTCGACTGTTCTGCAAGGATTTAAATCTTGAAAATAAACAGTCAGGGCAGTCGACTGTTAACGCATAGTCGGTCGACTGTTCTGCGAGGATTTAAAACTCGAAACTAAACAGACAGGACAGTCGACTGTTAACGCATATTTGGCCGACTATTCTGCGAGGATTTAAACTCAAAAATAAACAGTCAGGACAGTCGACTGTTAACGCATAGTCGGTCGATTGTTCTGTGACTGAAATCCGAATTAAGATTTTAAAAACCATTTAACTCTCATTTTTCATATAGAAGACTATTCTTTTATTTGTACGAAAATGGTCACAAAAGCTTTATGTCCTCTTAATTTGTCTCTTTTCAAAGAGAAAATTCTAATTTGATAATTCTCAAATGGGTTACTCTTTATTAAACTAATAATTTTCTCATTTTCTTCTTTTATCAATAAAAATCCAATCTTTCTCTTAACTCGGTCCTAAATACAAACCATTCATTTTTCTTTCTTTCCAACATGTAAATTTAGGACTTTCTTGTATCAATCTTACTAACAATAAATATGTATGATTTGTTAATCAATCTATTTTCATAGCATGGAGACTGCTCATAGTTCACGTCTTATAAACAACACATTTCTTCATATTGCATTTTTTTCACATACATGAACATTTCAACATAGAGATTCATATTTTCTTAATTAACAAACAAGTATACTATCAAGTTATCACAACAATATTTCTATTCACATCATTCAATTAATTTTACTACTTATTTCACGTAATTCCACAAGGGTTCATTTTCTCCTTAAACATGGTACTAACATAAAGTAATATTTCCTTTTCTTGTTTATTCTAACATGATCACAAACATAAACCTAGCATGGTAACTAGTTAGAAGTTGGAGAAAATTGTCCACCTTATTTGGAGAGAAAAGCTAACCAAAGAACTCCTAAAATGAACAAATGAAGCATTCTTCTCCTAGTTTGAGCCACCAAGAATGCGCCTTCTCCTCCTAGCTTGAATGGTGTTTGTACTCCTCCTTGCTCCTTGGAATGTAGGCCGGCCAACTTGGAATGGGGGAACACACAAAACTCAAGCTCTCAATCTTTTAAACTCACAACTCTCTTAATCCTTTAACTTACTAATTTTTTTCTTCTTCTTTCTTTCAATAATTTAGGTGCAAGAATAAAGAGTTTAGGGGGGGGGGAGGGGTATTTATACAAATTTTGAGTGCAAATGGAAGGCTAGGATTAGTCCAAATGGTTAAGGATCTAAGGCCAAGATGAATTAGGGAGTTGTAGCAACTACCCATGATGAGATAACCACCTCACCACTACTCCCATCTCTCCCTCTCTCATTGGTGCAAACCGGCCTAGGTCAAAAGGTGTACAATGCACGTGCTAATGTAATGCACATGCAAACAAGTACCCCCTCCCAAAAGTTTGTTCATGTGTTTTAATCAATTGTTTACTAAATTGGTCTACACTACAAGTTAGGCTAATTAAAAGAGGAATTAAATTAAATGAGCTCACTAATGGGTCAAATGACCATGGGCTCTAGTTTATTAATTAATTAGTTAATTACAGTGGGCTAGAAAGAGATAATCAGGCCTAGGATTTAATTAGGCTTTTAAAAATAGGCTTTTTAGAAAATAAAGAGAATAATTACTTATTCATGCTATAAAAAAAAATTTCTCTAGAAAAATGCATATGAAATTATACGTGCAAACACGTAAAATCACAAATTCTTATAAATAAAATTCAGGATGTTACAGAGAGAGATGGAGAGGGACGGAGAGATGGGGCTCGGTGCTTGGGGTCGGGATCGAAGTGCTAGGGCGAAGGGATAGTGGGTTCGGGTGTGATGGGGTTTACAGTCGGTCAATGGTGGTCGGGGTGTGAGGCAATGGGTTCAAGGGGAGGCGCTTAGGGTTTTGGTCGATGGGGTAAAGGGAAACAGATATATATATATATATATATATATATATATATATATATATATAGGGCGACGGGAGAGAGAGTTAGGGTTTGGGTTGCAGGGGTGACAGGGTATTGGGTAGGGTAGAGCAGTAGGGTGCGGGTTTGGGGTTATTTAGTTGGTAGCATAGGTTAGTTAATAGGGTTATTGGTTTATAGCAGTTGTAGTAGGAGTTAGTCTGTTAGGATTAGAATAGGATTTGGTAATGAATTTGGATTTAGGGATAATCATGAGGGTATAGGTTTAAATTGCAAAAATTAGAATAAACAACAATGGGCTTAGGCAAATGAAACCACGAGCACCCAAAACACGAGCAAAGGAATAAAAGAAGAATCCACTAAAGAGAAAAACAACAATTGATAAAGAACGAAACAAAAAGACAAACAAATCAAACACAAAGAGCTCAAAATGAAATAAAATTAATATATATTAAAAATAACTCCAATATACGGTTCAAAAGAGATACAACGAAATCAAATACAAGGAAAAGAAAATACACTCAAAAATACACAAAAATGAAAAACAAGGGTTACACCGGGGTTAAAGGGAAAGATCTAATAATGGAAAATATAGAAACGTGTACTCGGAAGAGGATCTATTGATCCTATGTGATACTTGTCTTGATACTTGATTGCTTGATGCTTGATATTTCGCACTTGAGGCTTAATACTTGATACTTGATACTTGATACTTGATACTTGATACTTGGCTTGATACTTGATACTTGAGGCTTGATACTTGATACTTGATTTCTTGAGGCTTGTCCCTGAGTACACTGCCCTATATGATCCACTATGAAATCTAAAACGAAACTGTGTTGACTGTAGCAACCATGTAGTAAAAATATGGATGCATGAAGTGCTACCTAGATAGTAATAAAACAAGACTTGAACATGATTACTTGACACTTGCTACTTGCTACTTGATACTTGAAACTTGCTACTTGATACTTGATACTTACTACTTGTAGTTGATACTCGACACTTGCTACTAGATACTTGTTTACATGATACTTGTTTACTTGACACTTGATACATGCTACTTACACTTGTTCATCTTGCCATGCTAGTATTCTATTGTGTTCTCATGCATATTCCATGTTACTAGTTAGTTTTTCCCATGTACTTGTATCCTACACTACAAGCGGCCCGTAACTTGCATTGACGGAAATTTGTTTTCTTTTTCCTCTTCCTACAATTGTTAAATGGCAGATTTTGGAGATCAGCTGTCAGATGGAATAGGCGAGATGAGATACTAGCTGCTGGATTTTGCTATTATTATTTCTTGTTGCTTATCTTGAACAATTGTATTTCATACTTGGATTTATTTGTATTTGGGCAATGTGACCCAGGATATTTGACTTATTCAGATCTGGATTATTTGAGATTAATATATTTTGTTTCAAGTATTCTTGTTGGTATTTTGATTCATATGTGCATGCTTGGTTGATTCTTTTGCTTCCGACTCTAATTATTCTTGTGAAATATTGTAAAGATCCTGACAGCTTATGGATGATGAAAATTATTCACTGGGCTTAGGTAGCGTTTGGCCCAGTTTAAAATTAGCTTCTCTTCTCCTTTAAAAGGAGAACCTGGGCCAAACGCATATTTTGAAAAGCTCTACAAAAGGAGAAGTAGCTTATTTTTAATGAAGAAAAGGAGCTTCAAAAAAAGCCCTCAAGAGCAACTTCTGGCTTCTCCCTTTTTTTTTTACCTTTTCTCTTTTTTTGGCACTTCTCACATATCAAACCCTAACAACAAAAATTTTCCCCGTTTTGGACTAAATCAACAAAAACTTATTTTCATCTCTTTTGGGTTGAAAACACTTTTTCGCAATTAACTTAGATGGTACTACACTTTCATCGACGAAAACTATATATTGAGATATTAAAATTGATAAAAATAATTAATTTGAGATGCATTTGGCGAATGCATGCTAGGTGGTAGCAACACTTTTATTCGATGTTCTAACAGAGAAACTGGTTCCTATGTCGTACTTTACGAGAGGTACCAAAGAAATTAATCCATTTTAGTAATGAAATTGAGTCATACTTTAAATTTTTTCTAAGAGAACGGATATATGAAGAGTTTATTTTCTTACTTTTGTTGCTTCTTTTGTAGGTATGACTTTGCATTAACATTAATGTTCTAGGAGCTAAACATGTACTGGAATTCTCAAAAAAAATGCACAAATCTTGAATTGCTCCTCCATGTTTCAACTGGTGAGGTCTTCTTCTTCAAGTCCATACCTACGTTTCACAACTAGAAGATGTTTGGTTACATTAATCTTTTCCCGTTGTTGGTTGTACTACTATATTTTTTCAGCTTATGTTGGCTGATGTTTGGTTACACCTCTCCTTTTATTTACGTACAGTTAAAAAAAAAATCTTCCTTTTTACGAATTTTCTAGGTTATTCTAAATATTTTATTTATTAGTAATATAAAGATTTTTTTTATAATTTGATAACTTATATTTTATTCTTAAATAAAATCAAAAGCTTAAACTGAGTATAAAAGTAGCTTACAATTGATATCTTATGTCAAACAACTTCTAGCTTAAAAGTAGCTTTAAAGTTAAAAAAAAGCTGACTATCCAAACAGCTTCAGCTTTAAATTTCAAAGCTCTACTTTCTAGCTTCTTCTTCTGAAGTAGCTTTAAAGCCCAAAAAAAGCTAGGCCAAATGCACCCTTAGTCATGTATCCGTATTCTGTATTCTCTTTTTGGGAAGCGGGGCGTGACATTTCTTTTTTTGCGAAAAGAGCTTTTCTCATTATTATTTCTTCGTTTACGTTGGTTTCTTCATTGAGGTGTATGATACTCTACTCTCTGTTTTTTTATATACATGTTGACTATGATGATTATGTAGTAGATGTATGCTAGAAGATCGTATATTGATTTGATGGATAGATTTGTTGAATGAAGGTTTTAAAAGTAAGTTGTATGATAAAAAATATAGATTAATGGTTGATTAAGAACCATAAAGACTTAGTACTACTCATGAAAATGCTAATCTAGACTTGTTTGATCATGTGAAAAATTGATTTGCTATCAAGTTATATGAAGGTAGTATGCATAATGAATTTTAGTACTGTTCATGCCTGTAAGTCTCTGTTTTAATCTTTTTTCCCTTGATTAAAACTTGATTATTTGTTGGGATTTGAAGGTCGAAGCAAGATATAAATATTAGACAGTAGATTGATGTGTGTATAACAATCATAAGATGCGGATTTTGACAGTAGAAATCAAAAGTATAAGTAAAGATTGGATTTTTAGATTTCGGGTCAGTGTGTTTTGGCCGAAGGTGAAGTTTTGAGATTTTGTGAATGTTTTGATTGGATTTGATTCATAATAGGAACAGGGTTGATAAAATAACATGTATTTAGTACTTTCACATATTATTCAATCGATATATTTATATATTTCAAGTATTGGTTTGGTTAAATTAGAGTCTTTCAAGTTCTTGAAGTAAAAACATGATTTTTTTATCTTATCAATGGAATTGAATTCTCAGAGTTGTTCTTTTGCTTATTTGAATTGGGATCATCAGTACTTAATTGAGTAAAGTGAAGTAAACAAATATATCCATAAGTTTTTAGAGTATATTATAATCAATTGTAAATCAAAAAGATTTTCCCGATCGACTGACAGTCGACCGCACCCAAAATAGCGGCCGACCGTCGAGCATTAAATTGAGTTTTCCTTACATGACAGTGGACCGCTACTATTTTGTACTAGCTTTGGCAGTCGACTGCCATGTGACTGGTTATGGGGTTGTTGGAGCAAATGTCAGTCGACCGCTACCCTTTGTACTGACTTTGGGCGGTCGACTGACAGATGCTCTATTTGAGCTTTTACTTGTTTTTTTCTTCTTCAAATCATTGTTTCTTCAAACTTACAAAATATTGTTTCTATGTTTCAAATAAGAGTTTTGCAACTGAAATTACTATGTTTCCAGATAGTGGTGTTCCTAACTTGGATTAAGCTGTAATTTGGAATCTTGCTTACTTTAAAAAGTGAATATTAGAGAATTTGGAGTGATTGATGTTTTGTGATTTTTCTAAGATTTTGAGAACTTAATCCTCTGATTTTGACAAATTGTTCCAGATTTTCTTAATCAATTAATTGGATTAGTAAATGTTTATACATATCTTGTAAAAGGATTGATTGTAAAGAAAAAATTTATAATTCAAAGTGTTTAAATTCTGCTGTGCTTTGTAAAAGAGTTGATGAAATAAAAAGTTTAAAATTTCCCAGTATTTGGTTGATATGTTTATGATTACAATTGAGGTTGATTCTGAAAATTGAGCCACGTATTTCTAAATTTATTTATTTGAAATTCGGGGCGCTACTTGATATACGTGAGAAAACCACACAAACGGCATCGAAAAATCCCAAAACTTTGCGAGTGGTTCAGAATAATAACACACAAGCCAACGCAACTTGTGGTGAGTTTCGACTCACGGTTTACGAGATATGGCAATGTATCGCTTTCCATTCTTCTTCATGAATGAAAGCGATATATGGCTGTATCTTACAAAATGTGAGTCAAAACTCACTTCTACAAGTTTTGTTGGATTGTATGTGGTGAGTCTGACCTACTCGCAAAGTTTCAAAAAAATCGTTGTCGTTTGTTTGCTTTACAAAAACACGCAACAACCCCTTCGAATATTCATGTATGTTGTTCGAGATCAGTAAAACAGCACAAACGACATCCAAAAATTTCAAAACTTTGAGATTAGGTCAAACTCACCACTCACAAGTCAACGCAACTTGTAGAAGTGAGTTTCGACTCACGGTTTACAAGATATGTTGGGTATCACTTTATTTTGGTTTTTCTTGTGAAAAAACGATACACGACCGTATCTTGCCAACCGTGAGTCGAAACTCAATTCTAGAATTTGCGTTAGGTTGTGTATAATGAATCCGACCTACTTGCAAAGTTTTTTTAAAAAAATGGTTGTTTGTGCGGTTTTACTAATATTGAACAATAAAAATTACGATTATATCTATAATTTGAGGGAACAACGACAACTATATCTACAATTCTACCATCTACAATCATCAAAAAACTAGATACAAGTACTACATCTACATAATAACACATCACAAAAATCACAAGTAATTATAGAACCTAAAAATCTATATAAATACAATTATGAAGTCAGGACTTAGTAATTACCTTGCACAATGGAGATTTTTACGGCGTATGTGTTGTCAACGATGTGTTCGAATTTAATCGGCGAACTAGGATTTTGAGTTCCCGGTTATCTTTCGAAGATTGGAGGAGGGGGGGTTCGGTGGGTTCAAGAACGAGAGAGAGATTTAGAAGAGTGAGAGCATGTGAGAGGATGAAAGGGCGTCGGAGGTCGGGATGATGTTTGGGGGTTCAAGTTTCAGTCGAGAGTGGGAACGAGAGAGAGAAGGAGTGTGTGTGTGTGTGTGTGTGTGTGTGTGTGTGTGAGGTGGTCAGTGGTCGGTCAGGAGTCGGAGGAGGAGGCGCGCCAGAGATCGAGGGATGGTTTGGGTGTTTGGTTTTCGCTAGCATAGGGTACAAAAAGAGAGAGAGTGTGAGAGAGAGAACATGGAAGAAGAGGTGAAGGGGTATAATGGGGTGAAATCTCCATTATACCCCTCACCACCTAAGTGTGAGGGGCGGGGGAATTTCGGCATGGAAGACCTGAGTCGTTGGATCTTGATCAATTCAATCCAACGCTCAGATGCCATTTTGCAGTGGGTCTGCGCAAACAGAGCTTTTTGCAATATATATATATATATATATATATATATATATATATATATATATATATATATATATATATATATATATATATATATATATATATAAATTTAACAACCCCCCCCCCCCTCGGAAGTATATTTGCAAAAAACTCACCCCGTTAGGGTTAGGGTTAGAGTTTAGGAGGTTTTTTTTTTTTTTTTTTTTTGGGGGGGGGGGGGGGGGGGGGGTGAATGTGAAAGATATATGATGTTTTCTAAACCAGCTTGCAAAGATGAATGAGGTTATCTAATACAAGCAGAAAAATTTGATGTGGTTCTTTTTAAAAAACCTCCAAACCCTAATCCTAACAGGGTGGCTTTTTTTCTAAAACATACTTCAGGGATTTTTTTGCGCAAAAAAAAGTTTAAGCCAGTTTTCTGCATAAAGGGTATACTTCAAGTTTTTTAAAAAAAATTATCATATATATATATATATATATATATATATATATATATATATATATATATATATATATATATATATATATATATATATCATGGGGTCCCGAGGTGAGCTCCTAAAATGGGGTTCTCATACATAATGTGAGAAAAAATTTATAAAAAGTCCAGAGGAGCCAAGAAGGAGGAAGCTTGCAACACAGCAGCGGGTCTGACTGGGGGAAGAGTCTCTGCCAACAGTTTGTTTATTTTTTTTTTTTTTAATTCTCCATAGTTATGTGAGTGAGAGAATGATAGGAAGGGGGCCCACATGTTTTTTTTAATATTGTGTTTATTTTCATTGTGTTCTGAGCTCAGAGGGCTGTGGGCATTGCCGATTTTTTCTACTCTTTTGTGTTGATTATAAACATTCATGATTACATATTCAATGTGCATTGTCTCTACAGTTTTTGAATAAATTGACATATAAGATTTTCTTTTTAAATTTGGGGGCCCCAAAAAATGGCCAAAATTGAGGGCCCAAAACAGCTGCCTCTTTTGTGTGTGTGTGTGTAGGGGGGGGGGGGGGGGGGTGATCCTGTGAGAACTATTTCTCACGATAAGTTTCATGTGAGCTTTTTACATAGCCATCGCATGAATGATCTGAACAGTTCACATTGTTTAGAATGACTAAATTGGACTAAATATGTGAAATCAAGTTATTGAAATTCATTTGTCCATCAATCATATCATTATAAAAAACAACGATATTCAGTAATATAATTTGTAACACTAGCATGGACAAAAAAAATCTCAAATGACTTAATTTCTCATCCGTAAAATAATTTACATGTGTAAATCAATATGAACAGTTCGAAATTTTCAATTTATAACAAAAAAAAAAAAAAAATTAACACATGGTTCTCACCGACGGAGTTCTCACATGATTATATATATATATATATATATATATATAATCATGTGAGAACTCCGTCGGTGAGAACCATATATATATTCATTTTCTTTTGTATATATAACAAAAGAAAATGAATATATATATGGTTCTCACCGACGGAGTTCTCACATGATTATATATATATATATATATATATATATATATATATATATATATATATATATATATATATATATATATATATATATATATATATGAATATATATATATATATATATATATATATATATTCACTATTCACTAAGTTTTAATATATTTTGTTTTTTCAGTACTAGTACAATTGCAACCACTTAATGCATGAGCAAAACATATGATATTTCGTCAACTTACATTTTATGAAATCTTGAACACTTTGAACACCTTTTCTTTTGTTTTATATATATATGACATTTTCCTAAAGTGTCATCCATTTTCCAAACATTCTTTTCCCAAATATATGATCCACACTATTCAACATGATTTACATGTCTGAAATCCTATTCGTATGTAAAATCACGAGGTTTAAACATGTTTTGCCCAAGTATCAAGTCATCCTATTTCTTATAGATTTGTGTTTTGAGGAGTGTCAATCCTGAACCGTTAATGAAGGGGTGAGCCGTTAACATAGGGGATTTCACCTGGTATGATGGTGAGCGGCAAGGGTAGGCGGGTATGTAAGTGAATATCTCGGCAAAGTTTAGTGGCAGTGATGTTGGCCGTGGAGTTGCACAGAAGATGAACATTTTACCGCATATGCAATGGGGTAAGGATATGCGGGGGATGATGGGGTTAGCCGTTAACATAGGGGATTTTTCCTGGTATGCTGGTGAGCGACAAGGGTAGGTGGGTATGTAAGCGAATATCTTGACAGAATTTCGGGGAAGTTGGCCATGAAGTGGGGTAAGGGGGTGCGAAGGCACGTGTGGAGCATGTGACTACTGGTGATTAATTTTTGGCAGTGATGTGGCATGTTTTGATTGTGGCCTAGATATCTGCGCCCTACCTTGGTTGAGATAGCAGCACGAGGATCATCGGACATCGGTACAAGGAAACTCCCTTAAGGAGATTAGTACATCCTGAATAGCATGAGGGGTATCATTATCTTCAATCCGCTAATCTAGCTCTTCAAGGAGCCAGCATTCATTGCTTTCATGACCAAGTTTGTCACAATACCGCAGAACCAACCAAGTTTTTCATATTTGATTTTCACTAGGTGAATCGTGGAGTTAAGAAGGGTAGTTTGATTTTTGGTGCGAAATCAAAGGAGAAGTTAATCAAAAAATCAAAGGCGGACGAGAAATCTAAAACAATCGGATGGCTAATTCATATGGGCAAAAATTGAGGCGATTAGACAGCTAGATCAGTCAGGTGTGAAAATTGAGTTGATCATATGGTCAGCATTTTTGGTGCCGAGGAGCTTGCTGACATCATCATTTTTCGTTTTTGCACCGAAGAGGAAAGCACAAATTTGGGAGTTGATCGAATGGCCTTGATTGGTTGGCACAAATCACGAGGTGATCAGACGGTCTGGAATCACAAAAATATGTTGAGCTCCTCAAACGAAAATTTCGCCGAGGAGCTTGCTGAAGTTAGCTGATGTCATCAATTTTTCTTTTTTTTCATCTTTTGGGCCGTTGAGGTGGGTGACATCAGATGACTCAACCTTTTTGTCGTTTTGTGCGCCGAGGAGGTGGGTACAAATTTTGAAGCTGATCGAGCAGTTGAGCACCGAACTTATTACTTGGAGTTGATGAGTTGTTGGTGTAGCTCGAAAGAGGAGTTGAGCACCGAACTCATTGCTTGGAGTTGATGAGTTGTTGGTGTAGCTCAGAAGAGGCCCTAAGGACCGAACTCTTTTTTGGAGTTGATGAGTTGCTAGTGTGGCTTGGAAGAGGGCCTAAGCACCTAACTCATTGCTTGGAATTGATGAATTTTTGGTGTAGCTCGGAAGATGAGCTGAGCACCGATTTTATTTCTTGGAGTTGATGAGTTTTTGGTGTAACTCGGAAGAGGAGCCAAGCACAAAAATCATTGTTTAATGAGTTATTGGTGTAGCTCGGAAGAGAAGCTGAGCACATAACTCATTACTTGGAGTTGATGAGTTGTTGGTGTAGCTTGGAAGATGAGTTGAGCACCTAACTCATTGCTTGGAGCTAATGAGTTGTGGGTGTAGCTCAGGGAGGATCCAAGCACCGAACTCATTACATAGAGCTAATGAGTTGTTGTAGCTCTGAAGAGGAGCTTAGCACTGAACTCTTTGTTCGGAGTTGATGAGTTGTTGGTGTAGCTCGAAAGAGGAGCTGAGCACCTAACTCATTGCTTGGAGTTTATGAGTTGTTGGTGTAGTTTGGAAGAGGAGTTGAGCACCTAACTCATTGCTTGGAGGTAATGAGTTGTTGGTGTAGCTCAGAAGAGGAGCAGAGCACCTAACTCATTGCTTTGAGTTGATGAGTTGTTGGTGTAGTTCTGAAGATGAGCTAATCAACGAACTCATTCCTTAAAGTAGATGCGTTGTTGGTGTAGCTCAGAAGATGAGCCAAGCACCTATCTTGCTTAAAGTTGACGAGTTGTTGGTTTAGCTCGAAGGAGGAGCTGAGCACCAAACTCATTGTGTGGAGCTAATGAGTTGTTGGTGTAGCTCAGGGAAGGAGCTGGGCACCAAACTCATTGTTTGACATTTGGAGAGTAGTACAAGAATTTTTGAAACAAATGTTGAACTTTATTGAAATATCAATCTAAGTAGCTGCCTTGGTGGCTAGCTTATATTACATGCACTGACCATTATAAGGATTAGTTTTATTACGAATCTAGTTGAGGGCGTTAAGCACCCTCGTTGAACTTCCTCAAACGCTCTCTTAATACCTCATTACTCCCCAGGTCTTTAAGCCGGTAAGCTCATGGGAAGACAATTTTGGAGACCATGTAACAAGTTATTCTCGGACCCAGTGAGGAAGAGCGTGGCTAACTCAGAAACACTTGGATAGGTCATCTTGGGAGGAGGGGTATCTTCTAATCCATCAATGGGTTCGGGCACTACCTAGATCCTTTCCTGAGACAACTGTAAGGCTTCGAGGGGGATAACCAAGTCCTCTATTGCATTCTCATAAGGATGTGTCAAGGCTTCGAATGGGAGGGCAGAGCCCCCCATTATGGTCATATAACATGCCTAGACCACTTTTTGACTTCCCCTAATTTTCCTACCCCAAATGGCATGAAAACTTCATCTTTATGTGAAACACCGAAGCTATGGCGTGGAGAGATACTAGGCCGGGGCAGCCGAAGATGGCATTGTACGCGGCTTTCGCATCGACGATCATGAAGTCCATGGCATCGGTCCGGGTATTTGGGGCTCTTTCTACAGTCACGTCAAGGGTGACCATTCCTTCAATCTGAACTGGAACCCCGTAGAACCCATGGAGGATGTACCCATTGGGTTTTAGACGGTCTCTAGAGAGCTTGAGACCTTGGAACGCTTCTAAGAAGAGGATGTTCACCGGCTATCGTTGTCCACCAAGATGCGGCACACTTCATGGTTTGCCAAGGAGAGGCTGACCACTACTGCATCGCACTGAAGGGTTCAGAGGCCCTCAAGATCCTTGTCCTAGAAAGTTACTGAAATTTGTTAGGTTTCGAATTGTAACCCCCGTTCCCGTAAATACGTATTTCCTGAATTTTCTGTATTTTGATTATTTATAAACTTATTTTGCGCTAAATTGGTTTCGATCTTTTACTAAGTGTTTTATAATCGACAATTATATTTACTTTGAATAATGATGTATTTTCTATTTATAATTGATTGACTATTTATATGTTATATTATTACTGTTTGGATTTTAATTAATTTCTTAATCTCAAATCCTACTTTGATACATATTATCATTATTATTGTTGTTACTATTATTATTATTATTGTTATTACTATTAATATTATTATCGGCATTATTATTATCACTGTTATTATTATTATTGTTACTATTATTTTATTATTTTTATTATTGAGATGTGTTATTATTAGTGTTATTATTATTATTTTAGTTAAAGCCCAGTTTTGATCTATATTATATTATCTAATTATTTAAATTGAAGTCCATCATCTAAAGCCCAATTTTATATTCATTTGATTGAATTATTTATTAATATCTAACCTGAGCCCAACCCAATCTCATCTCCTGTTAGACTCTAACCCAAACCCAAACCCACATCTTATTGGATTCCTTTTTAATACCCAGTACCCAATAACCCAATTCTCCCATAATCTGTTTTGACCAGATCAACTCTTAACTGCTCACCTCCCGATATCCCCTATAATTACTCCTCACAATTCCCCATATCTCCACAACTCCCCAATCTCTCTCTCTCTCTCTCTCTCTCTCTCTCTCTCTCTCTCTCTCTCTCTCCCCCCCCCCCCCCCTAAACAACCAAATTCTTTAACTCCCAAACTCCTCTTTACTATTCACACCCTACCCCCTCTTTACTGTTAAACACCCCCTACACTATTCATCATCCCCTACCTCATCTCTCCTGTTCACCCTCTACCTCTCGACCTCCCAAAAGCCACCACCACTTCGATCGCCTCTCTCCCTCCTCGTCATCCTCGTCGCCTGATCTCCGAAGCATCGCCCTCGCGCTGCATCCCTCGAGCCCTGCAACCTCGAGTCCTCTGCTTCGTCCTCTACCCATGTGCACCTCCTGCGACCTTCGCAGCCCCGAGAACTCATCGCCGTAGTTCATCACCACTAACTGCCATGGCCGCCCTGTGCCCCGCTGTTCCTCGCAGCTTCGTTGAACCCAACCGCCTTGCCCCTCGTCACCCTCATCTTCCAAGTGAGCCCTCGCCATTGCTGGCTCCAAAGCTCTACAGCACCCTGAGTCACCGTCAACTGCTCCCCAGTCAAGCCACCCTCGCCACCAATGCCCCCCCCCCCTCTTCCTCCCCATCGTCGTCTAGAGCCCCGAGCACCTCCTACCACCTCTTCTATTTTCTCGAAAACAGAGCATCGATTACTTCCCTCGCCGTCAATCATCGTTGTGTTACTCCTCGACGTTGTCCGCCACACCCCTCGCCGCGAGCAGCGCTGCCGTTCCGCACATCGAGTTCGCCCGTCTCTCCGTCGACGCCTCGACTACAACCTCCACCTCCAACCATCTCCTCGTCAACGCCATCGTGCCACCAGTGCACACCACAGTCATCCTCCTCGCCCTGCACCCGCAACAGCCGTCATTTCCTCCGAGCCCCCATCCTCCACCTCGACTCCGTCGCAGTCGCTTCGCGACCGCGATGACTGCAACCTACAGTCGACCAGCCCTAGTCTCCATCTCCCACCATTGCCGCAGTCGAGCTCCATTACCGCAGTCGAGTTCTGTCGACTTCATCCCCGAGACCCATCGACGCTGCTCTGCGCTCTCCTCCTCGTCGTCGCGTCTCTGACCACTGTCACCGCCGATCCTCGCCACTGTTCCTCTTGTTGTCGCGTTGGTGAAGAAGGGGGATCCATTGGTGTTTGCTGTTGTGGAGTAGGGGATCGTTATTGGTATTTGGTGTTTGGGTTGATCTTGAGTTGTTGTGGGTTGTGAACTGTGTTTGCTGTTTTGCACGTAGAGCGTACGTGCGTGCGTATTTCTGTGTTCGTAGTTTGTCGCCCGGGATTCCGATCCCGTTATTCTTCACTCATTCGGATTAATCTAATCGTCATCTAAAGGCAAGTCCACTTGAACTCGTTTGATTTTTCTAGTTCAAGATTATTGATCTCCGTAAGTAGTTCTCTTTCGATTATCGTAATACTGCATTGTGTACCTTCCGTTGGGGATATCTAGGGTTTACATGAGCTAACCCGAAGTATCCTTGACTTTGTGCCAACATCCATTGATTCAAACCCAAGCTTGCATGCACACACAACATGAACAAATTGACTAGAAACTTGTATATAGAAATATATAGTGATTGAATACATGTTGATTAACTGAGATCTCGTGAATTGAATCGTGACATGATAACTTGGCTTGTACACTGTAAAAATCCATCCTAATTTCTGTACCTTAATGTTAATGCATTTCATGATACAAGAACATGTTGATGATTCACTTTGATAAATATATATGATGACTTCTTATTACTTCTTGCTGTCTGTTTTGTTTGCACTGAGGTTTCGACCCTGTTACAATAAGAACCAACCAAAACTATATTAAAAAAAATTGTAGCCTAATGAATCTAGTTTCTAGAACACTTTACGGATCTAGATTTCGATTTGTGAGCTGTTAGATATTGCAGTTTTAGTAACTGCTGGTCTGTTTTTCCAGATTTTCAAATTAGTGAAACACTGACATAACTTTCAGTTGAAACACCATGATAACAGTATTGTAATGATATGAAATTCTCCAGAAACTTAGTAGACATGATTAGGATCCATTCCTAATTTTTGTAGATTTTTATATTAATTTTACACCTAGTTTTCACCCATAATTTTTTGACTATAAGCTGCTGCCAGAACCCTTAAGCTGTAAAGATTAGAGTAATAGACCTATTTATAGTCATAATCAATTGAAACTTGTTGAATATGAATTGTATCCCCAGATGTCTAGTTTACACCTTTTTTTACGGAAGCAAATTCCAAGGTAGAGTTTGTGAGTTATTGCTGTTTTAGTACTGTTGTGTCTGCACTTTTCAGATTCACAATTACATGTATATTATCATGCATCGTATCATTTTATTGCATCCTATCTTCTCCTTGAAACTCTTATACACATTGCATGATCATGGATTATTTAATAAAATATTAACAAGTCAAGATAATAAGGGTTGACTTAGTAGTGGATAATGTCAGAAAATGTACTCGGTAAGGCCTTATCATTATATTGTATTGTTATGGAAGGAGGAGTATCGATTGTGAATTATTGATTGTGAATTATTGATTGTAAATTATTGTTATCAATGCTGACTACGCTCTGTAGATCCCACCACGAAGTCTAAAATGAACACTGTTTTGAATGCACCGAACCTGTGGTATGGGATGCAGTAGTACGTACATTAGTTAGGATAAATACTAATAGACTAGATTGACACTTGCATCATTGAATCATGACTATTGATATTGACATTGTTTATCGATTATTGTTATTGAAAATTGCATTGTTAAATCTAGGCTTTCATCAGTCCCTGTTATTGCTTTTGGATTTTGATCTTGCTTCATATTACTTGATGTACCATATTCAATTACTCTTTGTTTTTCACTACTTACTGTCTGTACTTTCTCTAAGGAAATTTTCTTTTCCACTCTAGTTGATCAAACCACAAGTGCACAAGGAGAACTGCTAGAAGGCATTGGTGAGCAGTTCTTCTAGGATTGGAGCAAGAGCTTGCTTCACAATAAATTGTTTCTTCCATGTTATTTTAAATTGCATTGCTACTTTTGTTGAACTTTGTATCCCGGGCTTTGTTGACCCGTAATTGTCGCTTATTTTTCAGTTGTTGGTTATTATGTTGGACTACTGCATGTTTTATCTCAGTATTTGTTTATGTGATTATGCTTTTTTCCTGCGTGGTTGTGATTATTCTTTCCTGTTGTTGAGTTAAGACTGGTACAGCTTATGGATGATGTTAAAATCATTCGCTGGGCCTTCTTCACGGGCTCGTATTCCCGAATTTTGGAAAGCGGGGCGTGACACGAATGCAATCACAGATTAAATACAGAGTGAAAAAATTACAAAAATATCAAAACCGAGACATGGATCCAGGTAAAAACCATAAATCGTGTTTAGGAATTATACCTTAAAGATGGATCTTCTATCTCCACAGTATGTCGATCACAACACTGCAATATTGCAGTGCCTCTCAATATCCACATGAACGGGACGAAAAATGCCTCTCCCTCAAACTGTGGTGCTAGCTACGGGAAGGGGATGTTCCTCCTCTCGATCTCTTTGTCACTTTCTGTGACGGCTAGGGTTTTTCACGTGTGTTTTTTCCACAGATACATATCATATATATAGGAGCAGAAAACCAACCCTAAGAGAGTAATGAGGTTGTTAGGCTCACAATCGTACATGGTCAGATTTGAGTGTGGGCCTTTGAACTTTAGTCGGCATTTAATCTAATTAAATGTCCAACCAATGTCAGGAGTTCAAGTCTTACTTGGATCTCTAATTAAATTCATCTTATGAATTTAAATCCCAATTTCGATCCATTATAAGTGTGTGACCCTGTAGGTTCCCATTACGTTGATAGTAATACTAAAACCATATTCGAGTATTACAACAGTGAGCGGTATCTAGCAATACATCACTGCTACACAAGTAATGGGAATGTCAGTGATTTGGCATAACTTATCCGTGACCAATGTTACCATGTAGTATTGTCCCTTTGTCCAGATATCTTAATTGACCACGAGGCATAGAGCGTGTCACCCTTGATAGTTCAATCTTTGGTTTCTTGATGTCTGAGTAGACTTACTAAAACAAATGAGATCAATATCTCATATTGACTCATTTTAGCACGGCCATGCATTTTGCAGTCTCGCTCAATCAAGGGGCCCGTAGATATCGCTCTTGTTATGTAAGAGGGACAAATCCCATCTAAATTACTCACATCCTTCCGCATGATTTGTAGTATATCCAGTAGTCGACTTTATAATCACCTTATTGCAGGCAATGTTTGACGGTATTAAAACAAATAACTTCTCATGTAGGGAATCATAGCGACTTCAAGTCAAAGGACTACGCACATCATGGTCATTGTAAGAACCGCTTATGACACTCACGTAACGATCCATGCAGCGTTCTCATGGTGGGTTTATCCAGTACATTATTACCCTAATATGTACCCATGTGAAGATTTGATATCTCATATCCATGACTCGTGAGAATGGTCATCAGTCTATGTAACCCCTATTTTCGCAAATACGTATTTTCTGTGTATTTTCGGTATTTCAATTTTTTTAAATTATTTTTTTCCGCTTTCAAATTCTTTTTGTTAAAATGTGTTGTTGGATCTTCTATTAAAATCTATTTTTGATCAATAATTTTATTTGTAACTATTTTCTATGATTTTTACATTGTAATACAAATCTTATTATTGTTATTATTACTTTGATTTCTATTATTATTACTATTACTGTTATTATTATTACCATCATTATTTTATCATTATTCTAATTATTAATATTGTTATTGTTATTATTATTGTTGTTACTATCAGTATTATTTTGTTAGTGTTATTATTTGCATTATTATTATTTTATTTTTAGCCTGAACATAATCTAATTTATCTAATATTTTTATAATTATTTTTCTATTGGATTTAATACCCTATACCCTATTGGATCCCATCTAATTTAACCCATTTAATCCCTAACACCCCAAACCCAATACCCGAAACCCGTTTACCCCTATACCCGTTAACCCTACCCATTTGCACCTATACCCGTTAACCCATCTGCACCTTAACCCTAATACACCCATCCAATATATATACCCATCTGTTTAACCCTTATCATCTCAACTATTCAGTCGTTATCCCTGTTCTTATCTCCCGAAACCCTAGACCGTCCTTCTAAACCCATCCCCTGTTCCCCTTCTGTCATCCTGATCCTCTACAACCCCGCACCTTCCCAACCTTCAGCCCATCCCTGTGCTCCTCGTCCCTTCCTCATCATCTTCCTCGAGCCCCGTCGCCACCCATCTTCTCCCGGTCGCTCCCTAACACCGGATCATCTCCCTACCTCCCTGCATCGACCACAGCAACAGCCCCGTAGTGCCGCACTACTCTCCCCATGACGCTAACGAGATGCCACCTCCTCTGTGCTCTTGACCTTCCACTGGTCCCCTGCCTTGTAGTGCCCCCGTGCTCTCTCCATCCCTCCTCTCTGTCATCTGTGTGCACCCCGACTCCCCTCTCCTCTCCCCGTCTCTTGCAGGAGCACCCAGACCACCTCGGCAGCCTCCCTCTTCCCCTCTCCTTCCATCTGTGAGCAATAGTGCCCATAGATCCCGGTTCACCTCCTTGCCTTTCCCCCTGTGCTGCACCCCTTCGATGCCAGCAGAGAAGCCCAGTCGTGACCCATGTCTCTACCACACCTTGACAGCAGCAACCCGCCGACAATGCCACCACCTGCTGGCCCTGTCTCCTCCCGAGCACAACAGCAGCAGCCCGCAGTGCGCGCCTGTGCTCCCTCTCTTGGCCTCCTACCTCGATCCCCTCTCCCTGTGCGCCCTCCAGTAGTCGCGACAACCCTCTGGCCTGTCCTCCCGATGCTAGCAGCATTATCCCGACGTCGTCGTCCGCCGTCAGCCTCGCCCTGAGCGCCACTACCCACCGTCGGAGCCAAGCCAGTGCACCCCATTGTGTTTGCTGTTTAATTGAGTTTTGATCACCTTGAGTCCTGGCCACCCGGTCGACTTGATCATCATGATCTCCATCATCTGATTTGGACCATCCGGTTGATTTTGATCATCATCAACATTAGGATCAATCTGAACCGTCCGATCGTCAATCGATCTTGATCATCATCATCTCATCATAAGGGAGATCTGGACCGTCTAATCTGATCGTGATCATCATCTCCATCAACACCAGTCTTGATCTGGCTGTTCGATCTGATCCGATCATCTTGATCTTGATCTATTGGATCTAGCTGTCCGATTATGTTCGTGATCTTGTTCGTGCCCGCTTGCTCATGTTATTGTGATCGTGCCCCGGGAATCCGTTCCCGTTATTCTCTTTGCATCGTCGTTCCCGTCGTCGTCTACAAGGCAAGTAACTTGTATTTTTTTCTTTATGCAATACAAGTACTAAATACCGCTTATAGTGTAGTAACTTGTATTCTTTCTTTACAACACATCTTTTACAAATTTATACAAGCTCTATAAGATCAATCTAGCATGAGCATCCAAATCCCAAGCTATAAGTACCTACCTATAAAACATGAGGTTAGAGATAATCCCTAACTCCCAAAACGACAGGGGTCAGCCATAACAGTGTGAGTGACATAAGAGAAAACAACATAAATAAAACATAGAGCATAGAGTCATCAACAACATGTATTAACAGCAAGAATAAATAAAATGAGAAATAACAATAAGTAAAGCATAAAAATGTCAAGGAAAATAAGATAGTAAATATTAATACATGAAAATATCAAGTGAATCTAGCCTAAGTGTCAAGTGTAGGAAAAACAGGAAAACACAAGCATAAAACCAAGTCAAGAAAACATCAATGTTATATGCTGATTTTCTAATACATACTTGTCGGATAGGGTAAGATCCTTCATGTGACACCCCGTAATTTCAAAAAATAATACTAATAGTATGTGTATATATATACAGTGTATATATATGGTTAATATAAAGTATGATGGCATGAATTAAATGGAAATGTGTATGGTATTAGGTGGGGCCCACCATTGTGTTAAAAATAGCATGTGTGCTGTGTGAAAAAGTGTTGACTTCGTCAACCTTGGTGGCTGACGTGGCTTCAAAAATGCTGGGGCCCACCTTGGGAGTTCTTCACTCCTTCCGTTGTGCAAATTCTCCAAAGGAGAGTAACGGGAGGTAAGTATGTGATCATAGTACCATGTCGGAAATCAATACAAAATAAATAATATATAAATAATATAGCCTATGATCAAGAGTCACCAATCCAGTTAACCACCTTTTGAGAGGCAGCCTGTGGTGGGCAGTTGTACTACATAGTATCTAATTTGTCTTATAAATTGTATAAATTGTCTGAGCTAGGGGCAGGGGCGTTACAAATGGTATCAAAGCAGACTTTCGACACCGAGTGTGGGGCATATAGTCAGGCGACGTACTTCAGGACTATAGACCCAGTCGGGCAGTGTACTCCGGGACTATGGTCAAGCCTTCAATTAAATCCGGAACTGTTATTGATCGGACGGTGTACTCCGGGATCATAATTAGTCGGACGGATAGGAGGGCAGCTCAATTAAATCCGTGATTATGATTGATCGGGCGATGTACTTCAGGATCATGAATAATCGGGCGGATAGAAGAGCAGATGCCCTATAAAGGCTAGAAAGGAGATCCTGCACTAAATTGTGCATGCCCGTGCTCAGCGAGGACGCTGATTGGGGGGTGTGTGTAACACCCCGTAGTTTCAAAAAATAATACTAATAGTATGTATATATATACAGTGTATATATATGGTTAATATAAAGTGTGATGGCATGAATTAAATGGAAATGTGTATGGTATTAGGTGGGGGCCCACCATTGTGTTAAAAATAGCATGTGTGTGCTGTGTGAAAAAGTGTTGACTTCGTCAACCTTAGTGGCTGACGTGGCTTCAAAAATGTTGGGGCCCATCTTGGGAGTTCTTCACTCCTTCCGCTGTGCAAATTTGCCAGAGGAGAGTAACGGGAGGTAAGTATGTGATCATAGTACCATGTCGAAAATCAATGCAAAATAAATAATATATAAATAATATAGCCTATGATCAAGAGTCACCAATCCGGTTAACCACCTTTTGAAAGGCAACCTGTGGTGGGCAGTTGTACTACATAGTATCTAATTTGTCTTATAAATTGTATAAATTGTCTGAGCTAGGGGCAGGGGCATTACAACGCCACCCCAGAACCCTATCGATGCCTGTCCAGCCCGGCGCTCCGTCACTGCGACCAGTACCCTCACCTTCCAATCCCCCTTACTGCCTGCCATCACAACCTCTCCGCGATCGCAGCTCCACCCTCTCCCTTGCCACCGAACCCGCCATTGCCGCCCTTCATAGTTGAGCCCCCACCTCCATTATTGCCGCTCGATAGCTCCAAATCCTCCACCCGATCAACTTGCTACCATCCCGAGACCAACAACCCGAGCTCCTGCGATCGGCCTGCACCACCACCATTGCATCAGCCTGCACACCTCGATGCCCCACCGCTTGCTACCATCTCCTCACCACAACACCGACATCGATGTCTTGCACCTCGCTGCCTCGCTACTTGTTTCCCCTGGCTGCCCCGACCATCACTACAGGCTGACCTCCCCTGTCCGTATCAGTAGCCTCCTCCTACAGCCAGCAACCCGAACAGCCCCCTTCCTTGCTACTGCACCTCGACCATCTCGCCGTTGCTGCCTTGTTGCTTCTCCTTCGCTCGCTACCCTCGTGCCGTGTTACCTGTTGTGTTGCCAGTAGACCTGTTGCCCATAGACCGTTGTCTCCATTGTCAGTGTCACTGTTGTGCTGCCTTCTCGCTCTTGCTCGCTGCCCGTGGTGACTACAACACAATACACAATTGTTCTATATTACATATTTTTTGCAGTGTGTATCAAAAGTGTTCAAGGCCAATACAATGTGATGAAGCTTTCAAAAGTATTTGCTCAAACCACAAAGCCAAGATCAAGTCACAAAGACTCAAGTTCAAGTTCAAGACTTTCAAGAGCTTCAAGTGATTAAGCGACATTTGAACAAATGTCTTGTAATATTGTTAGTATTATTTATGAGTCTTAGAATCTTGTAAAAGTCTTTTCACACACTCACACTCACACATTCCCTAAATAAAGAAAATGTTTTATAAAATCAAAATGTCAAATCAAAGCTTGTATAAGTTTAGCTGATTGAGTACCAGTCGACTTACTCTTGGAGGCAGTCGACTGTTAGAGTACGAAACTGACTGAACTCACTCAAGCTCTGACTAGTCGACTCTTATGGCAACCTAGTCGACTGTTCAAGCCGTTTTTGACAGTTTTCTGAATTTAAAACTTGTTTTCAAATTCAAACCTGTTTACTGCCATTGTATGGCAGTTGAGATATGATTTCTCAACGTTCAAGAGTTTTTAACTCTATAAATAAAGTATAGTTTTCAATTGGAAGAGGTTCCCTAACTCCTTAACTTTTATTTTCAAGTCTTTTGCTTTTGAGAGGAAGAAGAACAAGCATATACTTTCTTTAAGACTTGGTTCTCTGATTTTCAGTCTAGTATAACATTGAATTCGTTCTAGACTGAAGTCAGAAGTCGACCTGTAGCCAATATACAAAAAGCACTTCCACATACAAGGCTTTAGGTTGTTGTAATCTCTTTTTGTTGTTGTTTCACTCTCGGGTTGTGAGAGTGGTCCTCTCGGTTGGAGAGTAGGACTCTTGGTTTAGAGTCGGTTTCACTCTAGGGTGTAGAGTGGGTTTTGCTCTCTCTAGTGGTGAGAAAGGTCTACGGATTTGACATAGTTGTTGTCAAAGGCCGTAGAGTATTCTTGTACTTTTTTTAAGAATAGTGGAAAATCTCAAGTGGGTTGCTTGGGGACTGGATGTAGGCCGGAAGGACCGAACCAGGATACATCGTGGTGTTTGCCGTGTTGACTCTCTGTGGTTGTATTCTCTAAACTTGCATTTTCAATTTCTCTGAGTTTCTTGTCTAAATCGAGTCTGGTCAGTTGACTGCGTTACTCTCTAAGTCGACTTAACAGACTTGTAACTCTTCAGTCAAATTACTCTTCTAATCTGACGTTTCAGTCGTTTGCCTTCTATTTTCAGTCGACTTAACAGTGCAAAAAGTTTAATTTATTGATAAATTTTATACAACACTATTCTCCCCCCCCCCCTAGTGTTATTTGCCTTGCATACAGGATCCAACAGTAATTTGCACGTGCGATGAACGTTCTAATTATTTTTTTTATATAGTAAATAATAAGACGTAATCTGGCCTCGAACCTGAGATGTCTCTTTACTTATAACATACTCTTTACAAATTATCCCTAGCGGCACAAACTTTTATTTCATATAAGTGACGCTTTTGTAAATAATTATGTCGTAAAAAAATTGGAACTTTGAGGGTATTATGGTAACTAACAACAGTTGAGTAAATGAATGGTTAATATAACTCCCACTTAAAATGAATGGTTGAGATTATATGGTTGAATGTATACAAATTACAGATTGTCTACAAATGACAACCCCAACTCTCTCATTATAATATTAGAGATTACTAGTAATCTGCACGTGCGATGCACATCCTAATAAAAAAATTATTTTTTAAAGTAAATACAAAGACATAATCTGGCCTCAAACCCGAGACATCTTTTTACTCGTCACATACTCTTTACAAATTACCTCTAATGACATCAATTTTTATTTTATTTGAGTATCACTTTTATAAATAATTATATAGTAAATAAATTTAAATTTTGAGGGTATTATGGTAACTAACAACAGTTGGTAAATGAATGGTTAACATAACTCTCACTTGAAAAGAAATGGTTGAGATTAGATGGTTGGTTGTCTACAAATGACAACCCCAACTCCCCCATTATAATATTAGATTAATAGATTAGATTAGATTAGATATTAGAGATACCAGTAATCTGCACGTACTTTGCACGTCCTGATATATATATATATATATATATATATATATATATATATATATATATATATATATATATATATATATATATATATATATATATATATATATATATATATTTTTAAAGTAAGTACTACGACGTAATCATACCTCGAACCCGATACCTCAATTTACTCATCACATACTCTTTATAAATTATTTTTAGTGGCACCTACTTGTATTTTATACGTGTAGCACTTTTGTAAATAATTATATCATAATAAATTTAAACTTTGAGGGTGTTAAGGTAACTAACAACAATTGAGTAAATGAATGGTTAATATAACTCCCACTTAAAAATAAATGGTTGAGATTAGATGGTTGATTGTCTACAAATTACAAATTACATTCTGTCTATAAATTACATAACTCATATTCTCACATTATAGTATTAGCAATAGATATGAGAGTGTCGGTGCAACATTACTTTCTAGAAACAAAAGTAGAAAGAGATTCATTTTTTAAGTGATAAGAGAGGTTGTTTGATTTTATAAAAACGCATTTATTGAAAAAGATTTTCAGATTTTTTTTCTTCCATTTATCTTATTCTGTTATTTGTACTTGAACAAGGTTATTTTTTTTCCTTACAAATAAGAGGGTCAAAGTTTAGATGCCTATGAACCTATAATCGATGAAGTGTAGGCTGAGATATGCAAGCTAGCTATGTGTTTTGACTTTAAATACGGAGTTTATATAACCTAGACATCTATTTTCTATTATAAAAGCCACAATAAATCTGTCCATAGGCAATTTCAACCATCGATTTCGACAGCTCGATCTTAACCATTCATATAAACATGATCTAAACCGTAGACCGGACATGATCGTCTTAATTTTAACCGTTAATTTTCGTCATTAATATTATTTCATTAATCATTTAAATAATCTAAATACTTGATACCCCTTTCTCCTCCCACGCCGCTCTACATCTTTCTCAATTATCTCCTACCAAAATATGAAATCTAAGTATATCCCAAATCGAACCCAAAGTCGGCTCCTTTTCCCCCTCTTCTTCTTCCCCAAATCCCTGAGTGATGACCAGTTCATCTATTCAATCTTGCAAGGTAATCAATCAATCATCTTCAATCTCTCTCTAATCACTTCGATTTCGATCAAAAAATTCAATCTTGACAAAAAAAGATTTGATTTTGGTGGAGATTCGCAGGCTTTGAGCAAGATCGCATGCAACCACCTTCAAATGGAACTCGTGGAATGGCAGGTCCTCCAAAGGTGAGACCTATAGGCTTAGAAATTAGGGTTATGGTTTCATTTTAAAATTTGATTTTTTTTTTTGTTGTTGAAATTTTGAATTAATTTGGTTGAATAATTAGGTGATCTATCTCGCAAGTTAATCAATCAATCATCTTCAATCTCTCTAATCACTTCGATTTCGATCAAAAAATTTGATCTTGACAAAAAAAAGAATTGATTTTGGTGGAGATTCGCAGGCTTTGAGAAAGATCGCATGCAACCGCTTTCAAAAGGAGCTCGTGGAATGGCAGGTCCTCCAAAGGTGAGACCTTTAGGCTTAGAAATTAGGGTTTTGGTTTAATTTTAAATTTTGATTTTTTTTTGTTGCTGAAATTATGAATTAATTTGGTTGAATAATTAGGTGATGTGAACAACAATCATATGCTTAATACTTTGAGCCATCAACAACCTTTCCCAAATGGAGATTTAATTGCTTCATTAAAAAGAAATTTACATATATAAGCATCAAATATTGAACCAAGATGTTCTTAGTGATCAGCAAATTGGATTCTATCAATGCCTTTTAAAGTGCGAAAGTTGGAAAGAAGATGGTGAATCTTTGATAAAGCAAAACAAGTAGCTTTGTTATCAATTACTCAGGAAATGTCACAAACTTGCGAGAAGAAAAAACAAATAAATCTATCATGTATAATTTTTATTGCACTATAGTTGGAAGAAGATGAGAAGATCAACAGATTGAGGAAAGGGCTTGTACCAAAAATTCGTGCTACCATATATCGAATATTGGTAATGGTAAGTTTGGAATTCTAGAAATCAAAATCATGATGCATAAATAAGCAAGTTTGCATGTGTCCTTCACTCATACTTTTTATGATAACTAGGCTTCAAGTGCCTTAATCTGACATTGTTGGGTATATAAGCATTTTCATTCAATCTTTGTGCTAAACCTTCATATTCTCCTTCATTCTTGGAGAACTTGGTTATGAGTTCACGTTACCATTGTATCTGGTGGCTCCTCTTTGATTTAATTGGTTTTGACGCTTCTCCTTTTCTTTTCAATAATGATCAAGAATGATCCCTGAGTAGAAAAGGAGATTGCTTGAAAAAATAAGGTTCAAATTTAATTTTGTGTATTTGTTTTTTTAGATGACAATCAAGTTTTGTGAAAACAATTACCTTTTATGTGACAGATGATGAATGTCTTAAATTTTATTTTAAAATAACAATTACCTTTCTTTCAGGATCAGATTTTATTTTCCCCTTTGAATCTTATCTTTAACTTCGAAGTCTATTTAAAGCCTGGAATTATTATGAATGAAAATTTTGTGCAAATATAAGTTTCTACTTACTCTTTCTTCTAATATCTTATTATTTTTATTGCTGATATCTTGCTATTAGTTATAACAGTCAGTACGTTGAAAAATTGACAGCATATTATTGAGTTAAACTTGGAAGCAAAAAACAACACAAGAAAGCAAGGGAAAGTAATCTACAATGACAAATTCACCGATGAATGTAATTAAATAGACCTAATTTATGCTTAACATGGACTTGACGAACTTGCTGATGCCTTATCCTGGATTATAATGTGGGAAGTTTTAGTAGTCTACACTTTACTGCCATTTAATTTTATGGCTTGATTCATATTGCAGTATATTATTTGACCCATAGTTTTCGTGCATGTAAGTCTACTAATCTATCAAAAATTAAAACGGTGCTCATATTTTCAAATGTGGTAGCACTCAACTTTCCTTTATTTACTCATTTTAGTGAGACTGGAGAGCAGAAGTTCAAGGAGATCAGTAATGCCTATGAGTAGTCTACCATGAGATATAAGTCGCCAGAGTTTTCAGTTGCCTTGTTTCATTTGATACTCATGCATTTACCGTCTATATATGTCTCTGTAGCCCCGAAAATGATACTTGTAGATGTTTTGACGATCTGTTCCTATTTCAGGTACTTGAGTTTGGTATAAGGTATTTAACTGAGGATTCAACAATATAGCCATGCTCTTACTGTGGGGATACAACTCTACTTATTGGGGCAAACAATCAGCTTCGTTAATTTTTTTATTTTATTTTAAAAAGCTACTATTGTTATTCATTTATATAGCATCGTTATTCGAAACTATATCTACCTCATCTTTAGAAAATTCACCGTTACTAAGAACTTTAAACAATTTCAAGTGTAATTAAGTTCTATGTAAGAGTAGTGTGTACTCTGGCTATTAAAGATGGGGCTTTTGTGCCTCTACTTCCTTAGTAAATGACACATATTCTGTAAAGGTTTATCTTCAATCAACTACTAAGCATAAGCAGATGTAGTTCAATTTTGTAATTTTTGATTGTTGGTTATTTTCTTCCTGCAAATTGATTGATAAACAGATGATTAAAGTTATATTTGAAAATCTAAACATTAGTGCAACGGTTTATGAAAAGTATATTGATTTTCTCACAAGTAGTAGTAAAATTTTGTATAATTTTTTAGCTTATGTTTTGCATTTGAATCTGATTCTGAATCAAGTTTAGAAATTGCCCAGATTTATCTCATCTTAATTGAAAATTTTCAAACATGTGCATAACTGTCATACATCCTTAGCTCTTTGTGAATGAAGAAGGATGCACTGCATTTGTTCTTATCCCTTGATAAAATTGTTCATTCTGTTTAGTATATGAGTAATTTCAATCCTGAATTGGTGAAAAGTTGATGTATCTCAAGTTAATAGATAGTGATGGTAAATACTTTTGAGAGATTGATACTTATTAGATTGCTGAATTGCCTTTATTTGTTTACTAGAGGAAGGCCTCAAAAGTTGGGAAGGAAAAATGAAACATTGTTCAGTAAACCTTGACCTTGAATATTTTTTTATTTGGTAGTTTGATTTTTGATTACCGATGTTGTTAAAATCATTCTCAGATTTGTATTCCTTGTGTAGTGATATCAAGCCAGACTTTCTTGTTGTGATCTTGCATGCTTGTTTGGTAATGGAAGTTAGAGGGGAGTGACAAAAATGAGAATTATACTTCCACAATCAATGGAAAACTAAAGATTCTTCTACTTGGTGAATAGATTATGGAATAAGGAAATTTAATCCAAATGCCGAGATAAGGGTACAAAAATGAGAATTATACTTCCACAATCAATGGGAAACTAGAGATTCTTCTACTTGGTGAATAGATTATGGAATAAGGAAATTTAATCCAAATGCCGAGATAAGGGTATTTTAGCTAATATATGTTATATTTGATAGAGGTCAAATAACGAAATCTAAAAATAGATGAAAAAGAGAGAGGCTGAAGACAACATATGTTTCCAATGAGTTTTTGTCTACAGAGGTGGATGCTCTTTTTTGGATTCTTGGCTTTCAAAGTATTGGGCACTCAGTTTCTAATCTCAATTTCTATTTTGGTTCTGCCAAATATGGGATCATTATGTGGCGGGGACATCTATTATAGAGACATATTTGTGTTAGATTCTAACTCTTCATGGTTACTTCTTAGACATGCGACCAGCTAATGGAGATAAAAGATGGTTTGAGAAGCAATGTGTCAGGAATATAGGAAGATTTAGTCGTGATTTATTTGGCTTGATTATATCTTTATAGGCAACTATTTTATGTTATTTCTGATTTGTAGGTTTTTTGTTAAGCAAGTTCCAATCCATTTCCTTGATAAATATTCATGTAAAAAACAAGTTTCGGGACCCATTTGAAGGCTAGGGAAGTGTTGTTGGAAACAGTTATATTTTTTATGAATGAATGGAATAGTTATTGCTCTCCTATGATCCTATCTACCGAGTACTCTTGGTTGGTGCTTTTGTCTTCTAATAATCTAAGTAGTTTTCATAAAGGACACCTTATACATGTTCTGCGGCCTACCATTTGATTTGATTTCTTCCTTTTATTCCTCTTATATGGATTTTGCTAAGAAAATTTTGTTCAGAATTATGCTAGACCTCAATCTCTTTTGATTCGTTTGGAAATTTTCCAAGTTTGAATGCATATATGTACCTGTGTAGCATCCAATTGCGCATACCATCTCAGTCAGGTTCAATAATTTTGTTCTTGACAGGTTTTGTAACATTTCAATGTAGTCTTTAAATTCTATAACTTATCATTAGTTATATACTTTCTGAAATACTCAAAAAACGTAATCAGGTACTAAATTTAAGATAACTTATTTCTCGATACTAAATTGTTTCTTCTTCTCACTGTCACTTTTCAAATGAAGATTAACCATAAACATACTCGAAATAACTTATGATTTGTCTTTTGAATATAGTGCATTACAACACTGCAATATTTTTTCCTTTGCTCTGTAAACATTTAGTTCTATTGTATGTTGTTTGTTTTCATCCAACTCTACTAAGTTTATTAAATTATCTGATACGAATGTGCATCCTTTGAATTAGGGAATATAGGGAACACATCAAGGACCTTTCTTGTATATCCAGCAATCTCTCTCAGGTTGTTATTGCTGAAAACAATCCTTTTAATTTCTTGCTGTAGCCTTTGAATGGAATACCATGTGATCCCTTCACTGCTGGACAACCTTATGATGACCAGGTAATAACTTCGAGTCTCAACTTTCAATCTGAAAGGGGTTAACAGAGTATGTATACTGAAACTTCTCTCTCTAATTTAAAAACACGGTATCTGGTTCAATTATTATTCTAGGTTCAACAGTCTCAGAAATTCACACTTACATACTCAGTGTAATGATTATTGTGCATGGGCTTTTGAAGTATTTAAATAAATAAGAACATTCTTAAGTTATTTAAAATTTAAAAGTACGGGTTTAGTCCATTTTTGTTTTCCACTGTATGAAGGTGTATTATAACTATTTTGTTTGTATTATTTTTATGTATCTACTATATGTTATGTTTTTTTTAAATATAGAATATTCAATGTAAAATTAAATAAGTTATAAAGAATATATTATGAATATATTATAAATATTCTTCTAATATATTATGAATATATTATAAATATTCTTCTATTGCCCTCTTTCACTCGAATCCTTCTGTTTTGTTGTGTGCATGTGTTACACCGACACTATAAATAGGTTCATCTATGGTTTCTGTTATTTTTCTTTTTCATATTCAATTCAATGTCAGCCAATACAAAGTTTGTAGGTAAGTAGATTGAAAATGCATCAACTTAAGTTTAGACAAGTATTGATCCATGCTTTCATCTTTCGATTACTATTCTTATTCTTAATTCCTCTTTCAAATGAAATCCTGCAGCTGGTGGAAGTTCTACTTCCACTTCTAAAGCATTTGTCACTACAGAAAGATGTCAGGCCTGTACTGCATGAAAAATTGCACATGCCAGAGTGGTTTCAGATGTACCAGATTCCTCGTTTAGATAGAGTTTTGAGAGTTTCTGAGTAACTGGATAATAACTGAAGATAATGGCACCTGCTACTCTACAAATTGTTTTCTGATCACATGACTGCTTGTATATTACATTCTTTAGGTACTTCCTTTATATGTTGTTCAATATTACATAGAGTGGTGTTCTTGGGTCAAAAACATCCACCAATGTAATTATGTAGATTAAAAGAAAATTAATAGTTTCAGTGTATAAATGTTTATACATAAGTTGTAAGATTTTCCTTTCTGGAAGTATGATTGGTGTAAATGATGAAGGAAACTAAACGGTGAGGGCCAGAGGGCTTTATGATTCAGAATTTCCTTTAGGGGAGTAAAATCATCATTTAACTTGCACTATATATGTGTTAACTATTAATTAGTGTTCTCATTTTTCTTTTTGAAATTCTAACTACGAATTATGTGGTAATTATATTCAAAATGAGGTTAGCAATTATGTCTCATACCTTCGAATCTTTGGACAATGAATGTAGCTATATACAGAATACAATCATTTTGTTAAAAATGAAAAGAATAAGTATACCATGTCCCTAATCAAATGTGTAAAATCCAAAATTTGCAACATATTACCATACAATCAGCTGCATGAAAATTTAGACCAGATTTAATTGGGATAAAGAGATATTTTTTTTTCTTTTCAAAACATCTTTTATATGTAAATTTATATACAAGAGAGAAAAAGAACGACTTAATTCTTCGTTTATGGTGCTGATTTTTTTTTCTTATGGTGCTGATTTTTTTTTTATCTAGATTTCTTTTGTTAAAGTGGTAATTCTATTAGTTATCACTGGAGAACCATCCCCACTAATCGAACAAAGATAAACTAAAACATCATTATAGTATTACATGTATTTGATATTAAAAATAACCTGGAGTTAATTGTTTATGACACTGTCAGTTCAGTAAAAACTCACCTCTTTTCAATAATTGTTCTTCTTGTAAAGTGAAATTCATTGTTATTAATATTTATAGCACTGTAGTTCATTGTAATTAGTATTTGATATCCTGTTTCTGATGCATGTTTCTTCAATTTAGAAAAGACCTTCTGATCACACACTACAAATGTGTGACTAATTCTTTGTTATTAATGCTGATTTTTTTCTTTATCTATATTTCTTTTGTTAAAGCGGTAATTCCATTATGTATCATTAGAGAAGCCTCTACACTATCGAACAAAGATCAACAAAAATATAATTATGGTTTTACATGTATTTGATAAGACAACTGCAGATTTTTTTTGCAAAAATAGTATTCCAATTTATAAAGTTTGGATCAACACTAAAAAGGTTAATAAAAACTTCATAGAAGAAGACAGAAATAAGTTTTCCACCAAATAGTTTACTCTTGTTTAAAGTTTGATATTTTTTTTTTATAACTCATCTCTCAATTTGATTAAAATTATTATTGCTTTTTGCCAACTTTCATTCATCATCATTAAATTGTTTCTAAAATTTTGGATTATTTATAGTATAATAAGATATTGCAGTCAGATTTTTTATCCTTTATTCATATGATTTCTGATCATGCTAAAACTAAAACTTCAACTAATGACTTATTAATAAATTTTATTTGACAAAACTAACTTGTTAATTATTATATTTTTGCAGATTGTCTATATCAATTGGCAATTCTCATTATGAATATTGCTCTATCAATTCCTTGTAAGAAAATCAGCAATTGTGGACTATTAAAGATTTGGTTATGAAACATTGTGGTGCGAAAGAATACAAAGATAGTAAAGACACAGGAAAAATCTCAAAAGTGGCACTTATGGATGATGAGGTAAGACACTTTAAATATTGTTAAAAATATCCGTACATATGCATACATAAATAATTATTATTACTAAATTTTCATCTTTTGTAGAGAAATAGAATACTGGTGGTAATGTTTAATGAAGCGGTGGAAACATTCCAACAAACCCTTGAGGAGCATAAAATTTACTTAATTTCTAATGGAATACTGAAAAATGTCGACAAAAGATATATCCCAATGCACGATAAATTTGACATCAGTTTAAAGTTGGGAAGTGTTTTAGATGGATGTGGAAGAAGTGAAACTAACTGACATTCTATATTGTGTAGACGAGAATTTTTCTGAGGTATTATAAATAATGAAATCGTTTTTAAATATGTTGTTCAGTTCTCTATATGTCTAGAAATATTTTCATGAATTAAATTTTATTTAACATTTCAATGCACAATACTACTATTGCAATGTTTTGATAAAAATGTCAAAGACGTTAGAGATATATGGTGCATTGCATGCAAGGCCTGTTCAACAAAAGTCAGTGTTGAAAATGATGAAGCTTATTGTCGAAAGTGTAAAAAGAATAATGTTAAATATGATCTAAGGTATACAAAACACCATATTGTTAGTTTTCCATTTTTTCATTCTTCAATCAAATAAAAAAAATAACAACCATATTAAGAATAAATTGTTTCAGATATGTATTCAAAATCAGAATAAAAGATACAAGTGCGTAGGTAGAATTGACTTTATTTGATGACAAAGCAAGATGCATCATCAGCTGTTCTGCGAAAGTTTTGAAACATATTAAGAATAAGGTATAATATGTGATTCTCATAGTGTTAAAAATGACTAAGAGCTAATTACTTAATTCTGTATGCAGAGAAAAATGTTGAAGCATTTGATAGAAGAACCAAGAAGTGCATTGGAGAGGAGTATACTTTTTTGATCAAATCACAAGATGAACATTAACTGGATGTAAAATTAAAAAGGATGAACAAGAAGTTATAAGCAGTTCAAGTTCAAGAAAGTTAAAGTCAAAGCTTTGATTGATCTTATGAAAAATATGATGTTTTTTTTTTAATATCAGTTTTAAGTTCAAGAAATTTAATGTCGAAAATGATGATTAATCTTATGAAAAATACAATGATTATATCTGTACGTTTTAGATAAAACTATTATTTACATGTTATTTTATTTACTCATGATAATATTGAGTCTTTAGTTTTAAATTTTTAAGTATTTTGTGTACATAATTAATATATAGTGTTTATACTATACAAACTTTTCAATTCTTAATAAAATTTATTCAATGATTGATTTTCTCAATAACATGAAATATTGTTAAAATATTAAACATTCATGTGCACCAAGCTACGTGCACTTGGTGCACGGTAAATTTCAACTAGTATTCTTAAGTGTGACAATATTTTTGTTGAGGTAAGTTAACATAGGTTTATATTTTTCAATGTCAGAAAACCATAGTATATTGAAGGACGGGTTCAACCTAAACATTTTGTTGATTGACGTTTGATAGGTCAACATTGGGGTTGGTGGAGGGTGGAAGAAAGTTCGGAGGTAAGGCAGGAGAAGGTGACGGTGAGGGGGAGGGAGCCAAAGGTGATGTCGAAGAAGGAGCATGAGAGTGTAAATGGGTTCCAAAACTTGGAGATGGTCTGATTGATGAAGATGATGAGGATGAATTTACCCATTATATTCAATATAAATTGTTAAATTTAGGGAGACAATGAATCATGTATAATAAATAACATCAAACTTTATGACATTTTATCCTTTAATTCTTTTTTGATTGTTGGGGCTTTGGCATAATACATTTGAAGAAGTAGCTTTCTAAAATTTTTAATTGCATATGTGAATTTAATATTTTATTGATAATAATAATAATAATAATAATAATAATAATAATAATAATATAAATTAAAATTTGGACCAATGTGGGCAAACATATGCAATAGAAAAAAATGTACATGTCCTATCTAAGGCTAGATGTGAAGTTGTCCAATCTTCGATTTACAGTAGTATAAAATAAGACTTTCGTGGTATGAAATATCGCATTTCAGAATTGATTGCAAGGCTGACACTCTCTGGGTTCCCTCTCCAGCACAAACAACCATTGATCTCACTCATACTTCGGCTGTATAACTCAGGGAATTAAATCAAGCAGAGAAAATATTTTGGGCCCAGTGAGCCACGCAGTCTTGGAAATCATATATGGACCGCAACATTAGGTTCTTAGACATCGCTACCTATTGCTACTAATTCCGGTGTTTGGAGCAATCATATGAGGATTCTTTTATTTGATGTGGAAGCAATGATGTGGGTCGTTGATCTGAATCCAATGACGGTGACCACTTTGGTACCTGCAAAAAGTCCAACGCCGGAGATTTCTCTGACTTACAGCCTTCTCACTCAAGTTGACCATCAAATTTAGTTAGGGTTAGGTAGAGTGATCACTTGTAGTTGATGGAGGGGAGAACGTATTTATATTTTAGCAATAAACCTAGTTCAACCGTGTTATAACGGGTATTGATCTGATTGACATCACAATCCCAGATAGATTGTTTACTTTGTCTAATATGCAAACATCCCCTATCATGGCAATGTTGGATAAAGTGATGATCTCTCGAATTGGGATGCTAAATTCCCACTAGTCAGGGCCAAGTCACTCCCAAGACCCACTTCTGATCATGTAACAATCTTACTTGACTCTGAAGAGAGTCACGTTAGTAAACTGAAAGGTGGGCGCATCCTATTAGGGGTAATGAGGCGGCTGCGATCTGGTGCAAAAAGATTCGAAGACTTCGGGCTAAGTTGAGAAAGTTGAATCGAACAAGGTTTGCGAACATCTGGACAGCTAAAGAGTCTATCCTTGAGGATATTAATGACCTAGAGAGGTTAGAGGAATCTAGAGACATAACCCAAACAAAACGCAACAACTATACAAACTGGAAGAGATCAAGTGGCAACAGAGGTCCAAAATTTTGTGGCTCAAAGCAAGAGATGTGAATACAGCCTTTTTCATCGAGTGGCCAACGCACATCGAAGATCAAACATCATCATATCTATCTATACAGGGTCAAAAGTGATTCAAGAAGAAAATATTGATTTTGCATTCCAAACTCACTTCAAAAATCTGTTTGTTCGTAAAACAGATTTTAGGGTCCCGTTAAATGAGGAGTTTTGGCAGAACAGGTCAGAGGGCCTAGTTCAATCCTAATACTCTATTGAATCCCCATTCACAAAGGAAGAAGTCAAAGGAGTGGTCTTCCAGATGGGTAATGATAAAGCTCCCGGTCTTGACGGATTCTCGATGATCTATTACTAGGCCTTCTGGGATGAGATCAGAGATGATCTAGTGGCGGTCATTTTTAAATTCTATGACCACCAACTTAAATTGGGGCGACTCAATTATGCTGAGGTTGTCCTTATCCCTAAGAAAGAAGATTCTTTGAGAGTTGGCGACTTTCATCCCATCAGCCTCCTCAATTGCTTGGTCAAGATTATTACCAAGATCCTTGCTAAAAGATTAAGCAAGTTGATTGACGTTTGATAAGTAACTTAAGGGACGCTATATTCTAGACTGCGTTGCTACTGTAAAAGAAACTATTCATCAATGCCACATCTCAAATGACAGAAGTTACTTGTTAAAGCTAGATTTCGAGAAAGCCTACGATTCAGTCAATTGGGACTGTCTTCTAGAAGCACTAAGAGGCAAGAGATTTGGAGAAAGATGGATCAGATGGATTAGACACTGCCTTTCGACCAGTAGGCCGGCATTTCTGGTCAATAGAAAGGCAGGTAGGTCATTCTCTTGTCGCAGAGATCTTAGACAAGGGGATCCTCCCCCCACCCCCCTCCTTCCTAGGATTGTCGCCGGTGTTCTGAAAGACATGATGGATAACTGTAGACAAGCGGGCTTAATAATTCCGGTGGCTAGGGGTAGATGCAGGGCGGGGTGCTCAATCCTACAATATGCCGACGATACCCTTCTATTTGGGAATGGGGATTTGGGGGAGACTATTACCTTCAAAGGAATCATGTATTGCTTTGAAGCCTGGTCGGGGCTTAGTGTGAATTTCCATAAGAGCACCCTCATTACTATAGCCTTGACTGAAGAGGAAGCACGAGACCGTGCTACCAGTCTGAACTGTAAGCTAGATAACTTCCCTATTAAGTGCCTGAGCCTCCCACTACTTCCAGGCAAACTTATGAAAATTGACTGTTTACCGATTATTGACCGAGATGAAGCCAAGCTGGATGGTTGGAACAGTAAGACCTTGTCATTAGGAGGAAGAGTGATCCTCATCAACTAGGTACCATCAAATCTCCTGACATATTACTTATCCTTTTTTGAATTCCTGAAGTGGGTTAGATCGACCGGATCGGAAAGAGATTCCTCTGTAAAGGGGTGGATGTAGTCAAATGGGGCTACCACCTTATCAAATGGGAGAAAGCATACATTAAGAAGTGACATGGTGGGCTTGACATCATTGACCTGAGAGACATTAATCTAGCCCTCCTCGGTAAATGGTGGTGGAAGGTGTTTCACCCGAATGGTGAAGGTTGGCAGACACGAAGATTTGGGTTCTGGTTGGGCCCTAAAGTGTCTTGGTTTTGGAGAGGTATAGTGTAATACCTCGTATCTTAAGATATATTAGTATAGTACATACTATATATAATTAATGAAGTGGGGCGTTACAAAATGGTATCGGAGCCGATTTTCGACACCGATCGTGATGCCACGATGGTTGCAAGACCAGTACATATGGCATAGGATCAGTACGGATGTCATAGAAATAGCATCTGTGTGTGTTACATCGACTAGAAAGGCGATCTTGTATTAGATTGTATGCTCCAGGCTCAGCGAGGATGCCGAGTTCTTAAAGGGGGTGTGTATAGTACCCCATATTTTTAAATATTATTTTTAAGATTTATAAATGAATTAAAATGGTTTTTGGTGATTTAATAAATATTTATCAAAAAAAATATCTTTTTACACGTGCAAAACACGTGCAAATATTTTCTTGGGAAGTTCAAAGTCAAAAATTATTTTTTGGAAAATCATTATTTATTATTAGATATTATTTGTGAATTTTTTAGATTTTTCTGATATTTATTGGACCTATTTGCAAATATTACAAAAAGAAGGACTTTTGTGCAAAATTACAAATTGGAGTGAAAACTCCAGTTTTTTGGATTTTTGGATGGGGTATAATTCCTAGTCAACTCAGGGTTATAAGGTTTACTTTTTATTTGATGAATTTGATTTATTTTACAAGTTTCGATAAAAGATGATCTTTTTGCAAAATTGTCATTTTGAGGGGTAAAAGTGTAAATTCATTTTCTGGGCTTTTCAAACAGTGCTGGCTGACTTTATGATGGTTTTTTTTGTTTTTAAATTTCAAGTAAATTGGTTTTATCAAGTTTCCAGGTATATGGATCTATATATGTAAAGTTATATTTAAAAGGAGTATTTTTGCAAATGTGTTCAAAACCCTAAAAACCTATATTCCGATCTATTTAAAAGGTGGAGTTCAGCCGTCTTTTGCTGCACAACGCAAAGGATTTTACTATTATCATTTCTTGGAGATTTAAAGAGAAGATCTTGGATTTCTTGCAAAGGAGAAGCTTTTCTTATTTTCTATTTGTCTTCGTTCGATTTCTTCAATAAGGTGAGTATATAATTGTTTTGTTTTGTTCTTAGAATGTTGTATGTGTTTTTTCATTTACTAGAAAGCATGCTAGGGTTTGGGTATGAATGTATATGATGGATTGGATGAATTGGTGAATTAAAATTGGATCTTTTATGAATTAAAATTGGATCTTTTATGAAAACCTAATTATTTATGAGTAGAATTGCATGTGGATGATTCGAGATTGTTGAATGACCCATTATAAATCATGAGTAGGCTATTTCCTTTGGATTTACGCTGATTTGTTTGAGTATGGTGGATGTTATGCATAATTTGATTTAAAGATGAGATTTTTGTTATTATTGAGTTTGGATGAACGCAACTTAATTATGGAAATGTTAAATTTGTTTACGTTCTTGAGTCAATCATGGTGATTAAGTGTGAGGAAGTTTGAGAAGGACTAATGAATTAAGAGATCATGTCTTGAGAATTGAAATTTGACAAATCGAATTGGGTTTGATGCGATACAACTAAATTGGGAATTTTGTGATTTGTGAAAAGTTTTATTTGGATTTGGATTTCTCAAATACTAAGATTAAATCTGAATATGTTGTTATTTCTAATCGATGGATTTGTGAAGTTTTCTTTGGTGCACAAACATGCACAAACAATTTACATGAATATCGTATTTCATTGTTTTTGAAGAAATTTAGTCTTTATGTGTTTTTGAAGGATTTGACTATTTCTCAACTTATTTTGGTATTGATAAGGTTTGGAACAAAATACGAAGTTGTTTCGATGAGTAATTGATTCCTAAAAACTCTACTTTTGATGTATGCACAAATTCGTTTTCTTTTTGAAGAGAATCAACAAATTTGCTATTTTGATTAATTCAAGTGGTTTTGATTGGTTTTTATGGATCTTTGTATATCCTATAAGTTGTATTTGATCATATCAGAAATATGCTTTTTACAGAATTCGTTTTCATAAAGTAAAACTCCGTATCGGTTGAAAAGTGCACAACTAAAAACTGCAGTTTGTAGGTCGACAGTCGACCGAGTGAATTTTACAGTCGACCGTTGCTACCTGGCTGCTGTGTTTTCTCATTTTCTTGAAATTTCACGCGGAATATTCGACTGACCCATTTATACAGTCGACTGCCTCTGCTCTGTTTTGATGTTTTCTTGAAGTTTTGGATTTTCGCTCTGGACAGTCGACCGATGACTTTTACAGTCGACTGCTAGTACTTAGAATTTTATTTCTTGAAGTGTCGGGTTTTCGCTCTGGACAGTCGACCGACTGCTATTTATAGCCGACTGCTACTACTTAGAATTTTATTTCTTGAAGTGTCGGGTTTTCGCTCTGGACAGTCGACCGACTGCTATTTATAGTCGACTGTTAACGCTCTGACTGATGTTTTCTTGATTTTTTCTGATGTTTCTTTGATCGATTGTTCCTTCAATATTATATTATTTCAAAATTAAGATGTTTTACTACAGATTAAAAATGTTTTATAGTGATTCATATTGGAGTTTTAAAAGTACTCTTTTGGACCTTATTTGAGTTATACGTGCTTTCAAAGGAGTTGATGTTTTGTGATGTTCTACAACTTAAAAATATGGTTTTTAGTTATTCAATGGATTTAATATTTATTTGGATTCTAGAATTTATTAAAAGATTTGGATTTTGTTGATTGGAGAAGTTTCTTCATATGATCATTTTGACGATGGATTTGTGAGTTTTGGTCTTGATGATATCTCTAAGAGTTGAGTGGGAGTCCTGTGAACCGGCAGTTGAGATTTGTTGATTTATACCAATTGGGTCTAGGGATTGTTGTTGAGTATTTAAGTCCGGCAGGATATACTAACTCTAGAGATGGGGATTTTTGTGTTTTAATAATAACCAACTTAAGGATAGGGACTAGTGGAGATGGGGTCAAAAAGCCAAAATAAGTGATTCGTTTTTAGCCCTTATAAAAGAAAAGTGATTTTGGAACCTTTTTCACACGATGGGACTTGGGATACGTGAGTATATGCTCTTGGTCTGTTTAGTCCAACGGATGCGTTCCAGGACTGTTTGTTGTCCTGTCTCGAGAGGACATTTGTATGTTCGCGTGTCGAGGATCTGCAGGCCTATTCACAGAGCATGCAGGATGCATTCGCGTGTCGAGGGTCGGCAGGCCTATTCACGGAATGTACCTGGTGTATCTGCACGTCGAGGGCCTTGCAAGCCTATTCATGGGGTACACAGTTGGGAGGTCATTCTCCAGTTTTAGAGCTATTCTTACATAATGCTTGTGTGTCGAGGGCTGTGGTGCCTATTCGCGGAGTATTCTGGATCTTGTTTTCATCACCGTAGTAGGATTAGCTGCATAACAAAGTGTAACGCCCCTGTCCCTAGCTCAGACAATTTATACAATTTAGAATACAAATTCGATATTATGTAGTACAACTGCCCACCACAGGCTGCCCCTCAAAAGTTGGTTAACTGATTAAGTGACTCTTGATCATATGCTTTGTTATTTATTAGTTAATTATTGTATTGAAATTTTTGATATGGGACATTAATTCCCAAGGCAACTCACGTGGCCTTCACCATGTGCATGCATGCCATCATCATTATCGAAGTTTGCACACATCTTGAAGCCATCAAGGCCTCACTTCCGAAAGTGACAGCAGCCACTTTTCCTTCCTTCCATTCATATCTCAATTAATGCATTTATATATTTCTTTCCTAAGCCCCATATATTATTATCTATAGGCTCCTTTAATAATTCATTTATTTCAAAGCCCATAGACATCTCTATAGGTCACCTTCTAATATTCTTATATATATATATATATATATATATATATATATATATATATATATATATATATATATATATATATATATATTATTTTAACACGGGGTGTTACAGACAACCCCCTATATATATATCTTATTTTAACACGGGGTGTTACAGACACCCCCCTATATATATATCTTATTTTAACACGGGGTGTTACAGACACTCCCCTTCAGAAATTAGCGTCCTCGCTGAGCACGTTGTGGAACATCTGCTCTTTTATCAGCCCGATTATTCATGATCTCGGAGTACACCGCCCCTCCTATCCGCCCGACTAATTATGATCCCGGAGTACACCGCCCGATCAATAATAGTCCCGGATTTAATTAAGGGCTGACCACAGTCCCGGAGTACACTGCCCGACTGGGTCTATAGTCCCAGAGTACACCGCCCGACTACATGCCCCACACTCGGTATCGAAAGTCGGCTCTGATACCATTTGTAACGCCCCTGCCCCTAGCTCAGACAATTTATACAATTTAGAATACAACTTAGATAGTATGTAGTATAACTGCCTACCACAAGCTGCCTCTCAAAAGTTGGTTAACTGATTAGGTGACTCTTGATCATATGCTTTGTTATTTATTAGTTAATTATTGTATTGAAATTTCCAATATGGGACATTAATTCCCAAGGCAACTCACGTGGCCATCACCATGTTCATGCATGCCATCATCATTATCAAAGTTTGCACACATCTTGAAGCCATCAAGGCCTCACTTCCGCAAGTGACAGCAGCCACTTTTCCTTCCTTCCATTCATATCTCAATTAGTGCATTTATATGTTTTTTTCCTAAGCCCCATATATTATAATCTATAGGATCCTTTAATAATTCATTTATTTCAAAGCACATAGACATCTCTATAGGTCATCTTCTAATATATATATTGTGGTAGGGTAAAAATGGCCTGGGGCCCAGCCAAGGCCCAGGATGGCTCACTCGAAAAGGACAATAAAAATCAATCCGGCTCGGCCCCGGACCACTACAACCTCAGCACCGAGCCGTAAGTTCACCCCCACAGAACTGGTCTCCTCGTATCCGACGAGCCTCGATGGCCCTCGGCCTCCGATCCGCGATAGCCCCACGGGCCGTCCGCCCAGCCTGGTAAAGAATGAAGATGACATGGCACAACCTAGGCCATCCGATTCTCCCAGAGGCACAGGAGCCCCATGATCAGCCATGTCAGCTCCAAATACCACCTAGGGCTTTGCCACGTCAGCCCTATACCACTCTTGGCACTGCCACGTCAGGCCCATGGGCTTTCGGGTTCAGACCCGGCCCCCAAGCGGATCCAAACCCGGTTGGGATTCCCTATAAATACCAGACCCTCACCCACCTTTTCAGGTAATCAATCTTGGCCACCTAAATTCCCCTAGTTATTGCTACTCTCTCACAGAGACTGACTAGATCGTCGGAGGGTCCGCCACCGGGATAAACCCCGGTGTTTCAGGACCGTCTGCAGGTACTCGAGGCGAGGCCATCCGAGCCGATCCTCAAGCGCCGAAGCGAGCCCCTCGCTCACCGTTCGGCACCGCACTCTTCCCTCATTACAAATTGAGTCCGAACTCACACCTGGTGCATCCACACTGCGACCAAAAATAAACCGCATCAGGTTGGCGCCGTCTGTGGGAACCCTTTATTCGGTACGGACGACAGTCCGAGCCTCGCCACCGACGCTCTCCCTCGACCCGATCTCCCATGGCTCCCCGAGCCCGAAGATCGGCCCGTTCCGCCCGACCGGACGGGCCTCCTCCCGAGGGGGCCCTCGACGGAGGGCAAGCATCCAATAATCCGGGTGGAAACCCCGGACCCCAGCGAAGCGCTTCACACGTCGCCGAACCCGACCTTCGTTGGGTCATTCAGAACAGAAGGGCTAGCCAGGCTAGGGGAGGGACCGCTTCCAACTCGGCCCCGAACCATTCCAGGCCTGCGCAAGGGGACAGGTCGTCGGCACTCAGCCGCATCGGCCGAATTCCTACGCCCCGACCCGACCCTTCCGACCATGGCGCGGTCACCAGGGGCGAATTCAGAAGCTTCAGAGATGAAATCATGGAGGCCCTCCATGGAGCGCCAAGGTCCGCGACCTATGGCCGACCCCCTCAAATGAGCAAAGGGAGAAGTCACACTCGTGCGCCGACTCCCCCTCCGGAGCACACAGACAAGGTGCTCCGACGCCTCCTAGAGATGGAGAATCGAATCGAGCGCATCGGCGATGGGAATCCCAACCTAGTCCAAGGACGTGGGCCTTCTCGACCTCCATTTTCCGTCAACATCATAGAAGCAGAGATCCCCCGGAACTTCCGGCCTCCGCAGTTCGAGACTTACAACGGCGAGGGTGATCCAGCTGATCACATGGAGGGCTTCAAAACCCTCATGATGATTCACAGCGCTTCGGATCCCCTGCTGTGCCGAGCCTTTCCGGCCACCCTCCGGGGTCCGGCCAGGGATTGGTTCTCCAAACTCTCCCCTGGCTCGATCTTCTCGTTCGACCAGCTGGAAGCCAGCTTCCTGGCCCACTTCATCACTAGCCGGAAGGCCGAAAGGACGAGCGCTTCCCTGCTCGACCTCAGTCAGAGGGAGGGGGAGTCGCTCCGTAACTTCGTCAAGAGGTTCACGACTGAGGCGAGATCCGTCTCTGCCCTTGACGCCGGGGTCGCCTCAGCTGCCTTCCGACACAATGTCTGGCACAACCAGCTGAAGGTCTCCCTGGCAAAGAATCCACCTCTGGACTTCCCCGACCTTCTCAACCGAGTCGAGAAGTACATACGAGCTGAAGAAGCTCTTAACCCAGAGGGCAGCAAGAAAGTCGTGGGGAAGGGCAAGCGCAGGGTCGATGAGGCCGAACCTGCCAAGAAAACAGCAAAGGAAGGGGTTGGCGCGAAGAGGGCACCTTCGGTCCCTCGCTTCGAAAGGTACACTCCCTTGACACATAACGTGTCCGCCATCCTCTTAGAAATCGAGGATAAGGGTCTTGTCCGACTACCTCCCCGACCAAATAACAACAAGAAGCGAGACCCGCACTTCTACTGCCGGTTCCACAGAGATCATGGGCACGAAACAGACCAATGTCGGGCCCTGAAAGACGAGATTGAGGCCCTCATCTCACGAGGGTACCTCCGAGAATTCACCAGAGAAGGCCCACGGGATCGGCGGGATACAAGGAACCGGAGGCTTTCGCCTTCGATCCCCATCCCGAACCGCATCCAGGATAGGGATCGCTCGCCCGAAGGAGCCGCGGATACGCCATTCATCTTGCACTGTGTCCACAGGGGGCCAATGGGGGGAGAATCAAATACTTCCCGAAAAGCCTTCATCCGAGAGGTGAATGCTGTCCAAGACAACCCCTCGCCCATGTTGCAACCGGTGCCTGTCTCCTTCTCCGGAGAGGACCTCGAAGGCGTTCGCCTCCCTCATTGCGACGCCCTCGTCATTGGCCTCCACATGGCTAATTGTGAGGTTCGCTGAATCCTCGTCGACAACGGCAGCTCGGTAAATATTCTCTTCCTCGAAGCCTTCGAGAATCTCAAGCTGCCCAGAGGCAAACTCAAGCCAGCCGGATACACCTTGCATGGGTTCTCCGGCGTCCCTGTCGTAATAGAAGGGATTGTTACTCTCGACATTACCGCAGGATCGGCTCCTATCAAGAGGACCGAGTCCATGGACTTCATGGTGGTAAACGTCAAGGCGGCTTACAACGCCATACTCGGCCGACCCGGACTGTGCTCCCTTCAAGCGGTACCTTCGGCTTACCATCTGAAACTTAAATTTCTCACCCCGCAAGGGGTCGGCATCGTCCGAGGTAGCCAAGAAGCAGTGCGGTCGTGCTACATGACCGCCATCGGAGGGGGTGTGTTCCCCCTCGACGCCGTTGAGCTCGAACCCGAGAGGGACGACCCCGCTCCCGAGCCTGTCGACGAGCTTGAGGAGGTCCCGTTCGGCGCTGAGGAAGAATCGAAATGGTTCCGGGTGAGTCGCTCGCTCCCCGAGGACTTGAAGCCAGGCATAATCGCCTGCATCCGCCGCAACGTTGATCTCTTCGCCTGGAAGCCCTCCGACATGCCCGGGATCTCCGAAGACTTGATCATGTATCGGCTGAGCGTCATCCCGGACTCTAAGCCGGTCGTCCAAAAGAGGCGCAAAGTCGCCCCGGAGAGGCAGAAAATTGTGAAGACAGAGGTCGACAAACTCTTGTCTGCTCGATTTATTCAGGAAGTCAGCTACCCCGAGTGGTTGGCTAATGTCTTCATGGTGAAGAAGGCAACCAGGGGCTGGCAGATCTGCATCGACTTCACGGATCTAAATAAGGCATGTCCGAAAGATCCTTTCCCCCTCCCCCACATCGACGCTTTAATCAACGCAACCTCGGGGCATGAGCTACTGTCCTTCATGGACGCATTCTCGGGGTACAATCAGATCCGGATGTTTCCACCAGACATCTCCAAGACCTCGTTCGTCACTGACCAGGGTCTCTTTTGTTACCGCGTTATGCCCTTCGGGCTAAAAAACGCCGGAGCCACATACCATCGGCTTGTCAACAGAATCTTCAAAGACCTGATCGGCCGCAACGTGGAAGTCTATGTCGACGACATGCTCGTCAAGAGCCGGGCCGGGCCGGACCACATCGCCGACCTCGAGGAAGCCTTCGGAGTCCTCCGGCATCACAACATGAGGCTCAACCCGGCTAAGTGCGCCTTCGGCGTCTCCACTGGGAAATTCCTGGGGTTCATCGTCAGCCAGCGCGGCATCGAGGCGAACCCCGAGAAAATCCAAGCTATTATGGACATGGCCCCGCCCCGGAATGTCAAGGAGGTTCAGAGGCTTACAGGCCGGTTGGCTGCAATCGGCCGTTTCCTCTCCAAGTCAGGGGAGAAATCTCTCCCCTTCTTCAAGGCCCTGCGTGGAAAAGGGGGCTTCGAGTGGGGTACCCATCAACAAGAAGCCTTCGAACAGCTGAAGCAGTACCTCGCCGACCCTCCTCTCCTCAGCAAGCCCTGAGCCAGGCGAACCACTATGGCTCTACCTGTCCGCCTCGGATAGCGCACTCAGCGCCGTCCTCGTCCGAGAGGAAGATGGGGTCCAGAGACCATTGTACTATGTGAGCAAAGTCCTGCTCCCCGCCGAGACGAGGTACGCAAAGATAGAGAAGGTGGCCTATGCTTTGGTCATGGCAGCCCGGAAGCTTTGTCTTTACTTCCAGGCCCACTCCGTCCAAGTACTGACCGACCAGCCACTGAAGACTGTACTCCAGAAGCCCGAAAACTCCGGCCGCTTAGTCAAGTGGTCAATTGAGCTGAGTCAGTTCGACATCAGCTATCAGCCGAGGACGGCCATCAAAGGACAGGCCCTCGCCGAATTCATAACTGAGTGCACCGTCTCCGAGCTGCCCAGCATCGAGGGCTCGGATCCGACCTGGGAGGTCTTTGTCGATGGATCATCATGCGAAACGGGGAGTGGGACAGGCACCATCCTTCGTGGCCCTGACCAATTCCTACTTCAATACTCCCTCCGCCTCAACTTTCCGGCCTCCAACAACTAGGCGGAATATAAGGCCATGATCGCCGGACTGACCCTAGCACACCGAGCCGGTGCCCAGCAAATCCGAGCCTACAACGATTCTCAGCTCGTGGTCAATCAGATCACCGGGGAATACGAGGCTCGCGACAACCGGATGATACGGGTACTTGGCCATGGTCCGGCGACTCCTGGCATCCTTCAGCTGCGCCACGATTACCAGAGTCCCTAGGGAGCAGAACGCTCAAGCAGACGGGTTGTCCAAACTTGCCTCTTCCTTCTTCGAGGGTCTCGATCAGACGGTGCTCATAGAAATCCTCCTAAAGCCAAGTATCAATGACCAAGACCAGGAGGCAGTGTGTGTAGTGGGCGTTGCCGATCCAGACGACTGGACCACCCCCATCCGGAGATTCTTAATTAATGCCGAGCTTCCTGAAGACCGGGCCGAGGCCAGACGGGTCAGGGTCCGAGCTGAAAGGTTCGTCATGATTGATGACATCCTCTTCAAACGCTCATACACCTTGGCCGACGGCAAGCCATACCTCCGCTGTCTCACCAGCGACGAGGCCAGCTACGCGCTAAGGGATCTTCATGAGGGGATCGGCGGATGCCACATGGGGAGCAGGACACTTGCTCGGAAGGCCCTGAATCAGGGGTACTATTGGACGACCATGCTCCAAGACTCGCAAGACCTAGTCAAGAGGTGCGGCCCATGCCAAAGGTTCTCCCCTATCAAGAGGCTTCCTCAAGCCAATCTCCGATCCCTGACTAGCCCTACGCCATTCGCCATGTGGGGCATGGACCTTGTGGGCCCCTTCCCCGTGGCGGTAGGGCAAAAGAAATTCTTGATAGTCGCCATCGACTACTTCACCAAGTGGCTCGAAGCCGAGCCCCTGTCCAGCATCACCGAGCGCCAAGTACAACAATTCTTTTGGAAGAACATCATTTGCCGGTTCGGAATCCCTCGGGTCCTCGTCACGGACAACGGAACCCAATTCCAGGGGCAGAACTTCCAAACTTTCTGCGCAGACATCGGCATCCAGCAACGTTTCTCCGCTATTTGCCACCCTCAGTCCAACGGCCAAGCGGAGAACGCGAACAGGCAAATCCTCGACGGCCTCAAAAAGCGCCTCGACAGTTCCCCCAAAGGGCTGTGGGTCGAAGAATTGCCTAGCATGCTATGGGCGCACCGAACCACCAAGAGGATCCCCACGGGGGAGACGCCGTTCAGTCTGACCTATGGGACTGAGGCGGTTATCCCCGTCGAGGTCGGCCTGCCTTCTCCCCGTATCATGGCCTTCGACGAAGCTGACAATTCATCCGGCCTGAGGGCCAACCTGGACCTCGTCGCCGAGGTCAGAGAGAAGTCTTCAATCCGAAGAAGCATCCTACCAACAACGGATCGAGAAGTTTTACAACAAGAAGGTCCACCCCACAAACATCAGGGCGGGGGACCTCGTGTTACGAAAACTGTCCGTCTCCGACCCAACCAAGAAGAGGAAATTGGCTCCCAACTGGGAAGGCCCATACCGTGTAGTCGAGGCTGTACGCCCTGGTACATACCGACTGGCAGATATGGACGGCCGGCTGATCAGCCGACCCTGGAACGCCGAGCACCTAATGAAGTTTAGGTTCTAGCTTGGCTAATGTAAATAATATTTTTTGTAAGCTTTCATGTGTAAAGGGCCGTTTTAGCGACCCTCCCTATCATATATGAAAGAAATCTCTTTTTGTCAAACTCCAAATGCCTCGGCAGCCCCGACCTAACACCGGACAATGGGATCGGCACCCGAGTCCTCACTTCGGTATCGTCCCCAACGTCTCGGTAGGTCCGACTCGGCTTCAGGCCAGGGAGTCTTCCTAATGCCCCCGCCGATCCCTCACGGATCGACGGGGAAGAACCTCACCTCTACCATCATTCACTACACTATTGACCAGAGCAAAGAATGAAAAGAATTCTTTATTCATACTCCCTTATTAGTTCTGAAAAAACAAACAAAGACCGTTACAGGACCACTCCACTCATCTCAAACTGGAGGAAGTCTCCATCTTAGGGCCCCTCGGGTCCGACGAATGGCGGGACCACTCCGATCGAACGACTAGGAGCCCTCTCCTCGTCATGGTGGTCCTTAGGCTCAGCCACGGTCGACACACCAGCCACGGAGCTCTGGGCATCAACTGGTCGCACACGCTTCCGCAGCAGCAATGCAGAGGGAACCCCCTCCGCTCGCCGACCTCCTGAGGAGGATGCCGAGACACCCAGCATCGTCTTATAACGGTGTATCTCCATCTCCTTCTCCACAATGACTTCGTGAAGTAGCCTCTTAGAGGAGGGCCTTTGCACCGATGCACTCGACATGGTATATCCAAGACTGACACTCCTGAGGTCCCGATCCACCATCGCCCTCCTCAGTCGGCTCGCCTCCTCACTTAGGGCTTCAAGGCTTGTTCCGATAATAGTTGAAGGCTGCATCATTGTCACGAGCCCCCTTTCGGTAGCGAACCAACGTGGCCTCCACGGCCTCAACCTTGCTCCGGAGCCACGCCACGTCGGAACGACGGGGGTCCACCTCGGGAAGGGGAGCCGTAACCTACAAGAGAACTAGCCCACTCAAAACACATAAGCAAGGAGGTTCGGAAATATCCGAGGTCAAAACATTTGGCCAGTCAAAAATCCTCTTTTATAAATGGAATTACTTCATACAAAAAGTGCGGTGGCCAGTCCGCGGTAGGCAAATACAATCGAGAGATGGAAAAAGAAAGACAAAACTATACAACTTATTTTCCCACCTCAACATCGGCCGGGTTCACGGGGAGGTCGGCAGCCGGGTCATCAACGGGCCCTTCTTCATTAGGGGTCTTCGGTGTCCTCTCGATCTCCATGTCGTAGTCGAAGTTGGACAGGTCGATGGTCGGGTAGAAATGCCTCACATGACTGAGGGCCTTCGCATAGCACTCGTCCTGGGCTTTGATCACCAGGTTCTGACCCACCTCCGTCAACTCCTCCTTCTCCTTGGCGAACTTCTTCTTCTAGCCGCCATCTTCTTCGCCCATTCCGCCTCCTTGGCGTCGAACTCGGTCTTCATCTTCTGCTCCCTCTGATGCGAGCCTTCGAGCTCTATCCTCATCTCCTTCATCTCCTGCTCGGCCTTGTCAGCCCGGCCTCGCTCCCGCTCCAAGGCCGCCTCATAAAGGCCTCTCACGTGGGCCCCCTGCACGGTCGCCTGCAGTAACCAAGCACTACTAAGAAAACCTCCTTTACGAAGTGATCACAAGGCAAGCGGGGTCGGCAAACTTACCAGCACATTAGCCTGTGCGAGGCGCGTGTACGCATCCTCCAGGGTCTCGGCGTTCATCTTCGCTCGGTCCCGGGGGGTCGCCAGCTTATCCGCCACCTCGATGGCCTGGCACCCTCGGGTTAAGCAGTCACCCTCACGGATCGACCAACTCGGCACCCACGGTCGCCGCAACCTCTCCTCTACCTCTGACCCCACCAGGGGACCCTTCCCCTTATTAAGATCAACTGCCTTGCCCTGGTCCGAGCTCTTCCGAGCAACCACCACCTTGCCTGTCTCCGAGCGCGTCCTTTTTGTCGGAGGCTCGTATGGGACCTCGGAGACCACCTGGGACGACCCCCTCGTCTTCGTCGCGTCCCCCTTCGTCTCGGCCTTCTGCTTCTTCATGGCAAGCCTCTTTGCCTTGATCGATTCGGGATCCATACCTGCAAAAAGATCCATTAAGAACAATGAGCGCAAAAGAACAATAAGACCGAGAGAAAAGGAACAACTACATACAAAGCACGGTCGGGCTCAGTCCGACGCTCGCCAGGTGACCCTCCGTCACCTTCGGCCAACTGATACTGTGCGACAGACGGAGGCGCTCAACAAACCTCCACTCCTCGGCCGTCAGGTCCCTCGGCCTCGGCGCTTTGAAGCTCGGCTTATAATGGTTCCATCGAGTAGGGATGTTCCAAGGCTCCTCACTCCGGATCACCAAATATTTTTTCTTCCACTCCTTGATAGAGTCCGGGTGACCGTGGACGACCTTCCCCTTACTCCGAGGAGAGATATAATAAACACCCTCCGACTCTCCTGACGAGCTGATCCCCAGCATCGCCCGGAACACGCCCAACCGAAGGGGCACCTTCTGCTCCTCGCACAACTGCACGAAGCAGATGATCTGCTTCCAGGAGTTCGGCCCATACTGCATCGGTGCCAGGGACGCCCAATTCAACACCTCCCAAACAAACGGATGGACCGGCAGCCTCAGTCCAGAGATGAAGGCGTCCACTGGGAAGACGTAGTACCAAGCAGGCAGGGGGTCGGTCGGGCGCAGGGTAGAGTTCGGCAACATGAGCTCGTAGCCGGACCCTATGTGGTACGCCAACTGCAAAGCCTCGGAAGACAGCTGGACCCCAAAAAGCTCCTTATCGGAAAGGTCGTCGGGGTACCGACGGAACGGCTTCGGTTGTACGGGAGACCCTGTCATTAAGTTGCGGTGAACGGGCGCCTGGCTCGAGCCACCGGTCCTCGACCCCTTCTTCTTCGGAACCCTCTTCTTCTTGGCTCTTTCCGGCGAGGGGGTAGATAATCGCCCCAGACCGGTCGGCGTGGAGCTCGAACCCACACCCTGACCTGTGGATCTCCCCCCTGCACCTCCTATCCGAGCCCCTTCGGCTTCACCCTCTTCTGGGCCACCCTCCTCTTCGGAAGTCGACTCTAGAATCTGGACTTCGTCCGAACTGTCGCTTGCCTCCTCAGAATCGCTACTCTCCGTAACGGCCTCACATTGTACACCGGCTCCTCCTCGCATACTGGCTCCTCCCACGAAGTCGAATCGGAAGGCTTCACATCATGTGCCGACTCCTCCTCGAACACTGGCTCCTCCCACGAAGTCGATTTTGAGGCAGGGTTCCCTTCCCCCCTCGACGTCGACGCCGACGAGCCAGACTGAGCCCTAGACATCTGTGCCTAACAAAAGAAACTTACAAACTAACCTTTAGGTTGCCTCGGGCTGACGAGCCGGTGCTGCTAAACAGTCAAGCCGAGCGCTGAAGTGTTTGATTTCTTTTTAAGAAGACAACAGGAGGGAAATAAACAGAATAGGGAAGAGGGGGGATATTTATAAAGGGAAAGGTGATGCCTCGATTTTCGCGTTACTGTTCCTGGAATAGCGCGTGTCTGCAACCAACAGAATCGCGCCACGTCATCCTCGAAATAGGCGCTGCTGACGTCACCTACCGCCGGTTGGAGACCACACAGGGGTCGGTTCGGATGAAGTGTTCGGCGGAGAAAAATTTTTGCTTAAAGATTTAAGGCGCCGTCCTTAGACAGACGCCCCGGGCTCCAGGGCTCGGTCGGCTCCCCTCTCACCCGCGAGCAGCTCGGGGCTTACGGCCTCGGCAGCCGAAATCCCGAACTATTCGAGGGTGGGAGAAAAGCCACCATCGCCTGGGACCCTATCGGAAAGCAGATCGGCCCACCTCCAATCCCTAACTCCTCTGGGCTAACAGACCATCAGAAACCGTCAGCACCAGAAGGAAGACAGAGATCGAAGACGACCCATCTATCCGAGGCTCCTCAGCCCCAGGTCCGGAATTCGGTTGATACCCCTCCCGTCTGGATCTTTCTCGGGCGAACAGCCGTGTCAGGGCCGTCCGACCCGAAAAAGGATCCAGACGGCAAAGTCACCACCAGTCCGAGGCCCCCAGGGTTAAAACCTTTCAGTACCTTGTCCCCCGAGCCCGGACTACGGCCGCCATCTCTTCTGCCTTGTTCTCCCCCGACCCTGACACTCACATTGAGGCCGTCAGGAACGGGAGAAGAACAAGGCAATAGAGTGACCACCCGTCCAATGCTCTCAGGGTCAAAATTTTGCAAGAGACAGACGTCCGCCAAAGCAGACACCTCTGATGGCCGATGGACTGTGATCAAACCCGCTGTGGGGAGAGGGGTATTTATAACCTCCCCCATAGATCGGCGATTATGACATTGGGAAAGCCAAACGACGGAAGCCCATGCGCCATGCATTTATTAGGCAGTGCCATTAATGCCCCTAGGAAATTGGAACATCGCACAGATCCCGGAGCGCCTTCAATGCTCCGCAAAGACAGCAGGCCACCCCGCTCAAACCTTCTAAGGCACCACGGTTCGCCATCACCCTTGCCGACCCATAATCCCTCGCCAGCTCGAGGTTCGGTCTAGCACCAGGGTAGTCTTCTCAGGAAGGCACCACGGTTCGCCATCACCCTTGCCGACCCATAATCCCTCGCCAGCTCGAGGTTCGGTCTAGCACCAGGGTAGTCTTCTCAGGAAGGCTCAACGGCTCGCCATCACCCTTGCCGACCCATAATCCCTCGCCAGCTCGAAGTTCGGTCTAGTACCAGGGTAGTCTTCTCAGGAAGGCTCAACGGCTCGCCATCACCCTTGCCGACCCATAATCCCTCGCCAGCTCGAGGTTCGGTCTAGCACCAAGGTAGTCTTCTCAGGAAGGCACCACGGTTCGCCATCACCCTTACCGACCCATAATCCCTCGCCAGCTCGAGGTTCAGTCTAGCACCAGGGTAGTCTTCTCTGGAAGGCTCAACGGCTCGCCATCACCCTTGCCGACCCATAATCCCTCGCCAGCTCGAGGTTCGGTCTAGCACCAGGGTAGTCTTCTCAGGAAGGCACCACGGTTCGCCATCACCCTTGCCGACCCATAATCCCTGGCCAGCTCGAGGTTCGGTCTAGCACCAGGGTAGTCTTCTCAGGAAGGCTCAACGGCTCGCCATTACCCTTGCCGACCCATAATCCCTCGCCAGCTCGAGGTTCGGTCTAACACCAGGGTAGTCTTCTCAGGAAGGCACCACGGTTCGCCATCACCCTTGCCGACCTATAATCCCTCGCCAGCTCGAGGTTCGGTCTAGCACCAGGGTAGTCTTCTCAGGAAGGCTCAATGGCTCGCCATCACCCTTGCCGACCCATAATCCCTCGACAGCTCGAGGTTCGGTCTAGCACCAGGGTAGTCTTCTCAGGAAGGCACCACGGTTCGCCATTACCCTTGCCGACCCATAATCCCTCGCCAGCTCGAGGTTCGGTCTAGCACTAGGGTAGTCTTCTCAGGAAGGCTCAACGGCTCGCCATCACCCTTGCCGACCCATAATCCCTCACCAGCTCGAGGTTCGGTCTGGCACCAGGGTAGCCTTCTCATGAAGGCCCAACGATTCGCCATCCCATTTCCACGACCATAAACACTCCTCCACGGCTAACTTCCGCATCCCTGCAGGAGTGGGGGACTTGTGTGGTAGGGTAAAAATGGCCTGGGGCCCAGCCAAGGCCCAGGATGGCTCACTCGAAAAGGACAATAAAAATCAATCCGGCTCGGCCCCGGACCACTACAGCCTCGGCACCGTGCCGTAAGTTTACCCCCACAGAACTGGTCTCCTCGTATCCGACGAGCCTCGATGGCCCTCGGCCTCCGATCCGCGACAGCCCCACGGGCCGTCCGCCTAGCCTGGTAAAGAATGAAGATGACCTGGCACAACCTAGGCCATCCGATTCTCCCAGAGGCACAGGAGCCCCATGATCAGCCATGTCAGCTCCAAATACCACCTAGGGCTTTGCCACGTCAGCCCTATACCACTCTTGGCACTGCCACGTCCGCCCTAAACCCCCTGGGCCTCCTGCCATGTTAGGCCCATGGGCTTTCGGGTTCAGACCCGGCCCCCAAGCGGATCCAAACCCGGTTGGGATTCCCTATAAATACCAGACCCTCACCCACCTTTTCAAGTAATCAATCTTGGCCACCTAAATTCTCCTAGTTATTGCTACTCTCTCACAGAAACTGACTAGATCGTCGGAGGGTCCACCACCGGGATAAACCCCGGTGTTTCAGGACCGTCTGCAGGTACTCGAGGCGAGGCCATCCGAGCCGATCCTCAAGCGCCGAAGCGAGCCCCTCGCTCACCGTCCGGCACCGCACTCTTCCCTCATTACAAATTGAGTCCGAACTCACACCTGGTGCATCCACACTGCGACCAAAAACAAACCGCATCATATATATATATATATATATATATATATATATATATATATATATATCTTATTTTAACATGGGGTGTTACAGGCGTGCAGTCGACAGGAGGAGAGATGGGGGTCGCGGGATGATGGTGCTCTGGTGCTGTTGGCACAGACCTGTCGGTGGTTGCGGGGAAGAGGTAGTCGGGGGCTTGTGGTGGTGGAGACAGGGGGTGTTGTCGATGGTTGCTCGAGCGGTGAGGCTGGGAGTGCTCGCGAGGAGTGCGGTCGGTGGTGATGACTGCGGGTGCGTTGGTCAACGATGGGGAGAGGTAGTGGCGACGCTCGGTGGTGCAGGCGATGGCGAGGCAGTGGGGGAATGTCGGAGCTTGGTGGTGCAAGCTGGTCAGAGGGGGAAGAAGAGAAGGTGACTAATACGAGAGACTAAGTGGGGGGTAGTTTAGGAGATAGTTAGAGATAAGGGAAAAGATGTGTAAGATAAGGAGATAATTAGGGAGTTAGTTGAGAGGTTAGTGGGGTATGGGATAATTATGCAGTTAGGAGGAATTTCATATAGGATTTAGATAATGAGTTTGGGTTTGGATTAAATTGGATTTGGGATGGGCTAGAAATTAGATTTAAATGTGGGCTTCGAGTTGGGCTTGAATATAAATAATAGAAGATAATAAAAAATAACAATAATAGTAATCTAATAGAACAGATTAATATTATAGAGTGAAATATAATTTGGGTAAAACAAAAATAGTTAATGAAACAAGAAAAGAATTAAAACATATAGAATTGAATAAAAATTGTGTTGAAGTATATAATTATTTAAAAATAGCTACAAATACATTTGATGATTAGAAAGAACTTTAATAGGAGATAAATAAATTTAAAAAACGAATTTAAGAAAACGGGATTTTAAAAAAAAAAGAATTGAAACACAGAATATACACAGAAACGAAAACAGGTTTTAAAAAAAACTATTTAAAGTTTACTCCCACCCTAACTTTCGGATTCAAAAAAAACTTTTCCAGTTTTAAAAGTTCGTTCTTCAAAAAAACCCAAACTTTCGGATTCTGCTCCGATCCTCCCCACTCTTCCAGCCTCTCAGAGAAACCCTGCAGTGGCTACTCCCACCCCAGCAGCTACCCCCATCCCCGCTCATCCTATTCCCCCTTCCTCAGCACTGACTACTCCAGCCCCTTCTTCTTCTAAAGCATCTAGGGCTCAGTCTCAAGTGACTCTGGTTTACGTTCCCTCTCCTGACATTATTGCTAAGATTAGCAAACTCGATTGTTATGGGGCAGTATCCTTCATCGGTGGTTCGATTTCTAACTACGCTTTAGACTCGTTCCTCTGTAACACTTGCAACGTCCATGACTGGACGTGGGCAGTCAATGCATGCTCTAACAGAGACGTTGTTATTAACTGCCCGTCTTCTAAAGCTCTAGAGGATTTGGTTGCTAGCCGTACCTTCTCCATAGGTTCTGTTCACCACACCATTCGTAAATGGATATATCAGAGATCCTCTCCGTTCAACCTCATTCCGAATCCCATTAAAGTTTCTCTTATGGGCCTTCTGCCATTCTGCGACACTCCTCGTCTGGTCGCAGACATGACCAAATGTATCGGAGATTTGACTTGTGCTTCTTCCACTTCTATGATGGCTTCCGGCTGCCTCTTAGTTGAAGCTGAATTTCTTTGCCCTCCGCCGCATGATAGAGTGGCGGCATTCAACCTGTGTGTCAGCGAGTTCCACTTCCCCATCTCAGTCAATTATCATGACTCTTCAGCGCTTGCTGTGACTCTAGATCCTTCCCCAGTTCTAGCAGCTAAAGCTCCTCTGTCCATTGAGACTCCTTCTCTCCACTTTACTACGGGCTCTTCCTCTGTTCCAGAGTCCTCCTCGGCCATGCCCAAGGGCAGTCAGAAGCCTTTTGCTAGAAAGAAATTCACTTTTCACGTAGAAGTACAGCTTCTCCTCCAATCTCCAAGATTTCGCCCTCTAAGGCTCCGAATCTTGTTTGGATAAATCCAGATATCTCTTCTACTTCTGTTCCAAAGCAACTATCTCCCATTGCTGGCCATTCAGCTACTCATCAATCCTTTATTCCCCATACCCCCACTGCTAAAGTTGTTCTACCAAAAGCTCTTGGCTTTGAGGATGCTTGCCCTGTTCGTCAATCGGAGGGACCGTCCGTTGTCTCTGAATCTAAATGGCCTGACTGGGAGATTAACCCCAACTTCTCGTCAGATTAGGACATCTACATTAAGGGAGTCCTAGGTACCTCCTCGTCGACACCCAGTTCTAAAATAGTTTCGCAAAAACTTGTTCTCCATCCTTCATCGAAGTCTGATGATTGGATCGAGCAGGATGACCTTCTTGCCGAAGAGGTGGCGGAGCTGGCAAATCCAACTTCTCATCAAAAGGTAATCATGCTTGATTTTCCTTTGGTTTTTTCAGTGTATTATTTGCCTGTTTTTACGTCAAGTTGCCTCGGCAATTTCAGATTTGGTAGTTTTCGCTGTTTCTCTACTAAATATGTTCTTAATTTACGTCTTACGACTTTTTTATTCTATTACTTTCGCTGTCGACCACCATTTGAACTCCTTCTAGCTTGTAATCCCCTTCGATTTTTAGAAGAGGACCACAGCTCTTATTCCCTTAATTCTTTCTACTCCCCCCTGTTCTACAGTCACCATACCCTCCGTCTCCCAACGATGACCAGGTGATGCCGACTGAGGAGGAGCCGACCTCTGATCAGACTACCCCTTCCCTTTCCCATATCTCTGATTCCTCTTTTGCTAAGGGACGGGGTCCTCAAGCTAAACATGCTAAGAAAGCTATCTCCCTATCCATTAACGGGCCTAATAGCCATGCTCCATCCCCAAAGCCCAAATTTGTGCCTCTTATTATTCTTTCGAGCGCCCGCATCCGGGCTAATTCGAATTATCACTTATCATCCAACTTGAAGGCGTCCCTAGCGGCCCAAATTCGTAACTTGGAGATTCCTCCCCCTACCTCACATGCTTCTCCTCTTTCTTCCTTTGGCTCGGTATACCAAGTCCACTTCGACTCAATTTCCAATCCAGACATGCTCTCATTGGCAGGTAGTATGGGGTTTGATGTTAACTCTAGTCATTTTGTGGAATTTGATTTCATAAGAATACGAGAAATTTCTAGAGCTTGCGAGTCCATTCATGATTATGATTAGTATCTCCTGGAATATTCGGGGCCTCCGTTGCCCGGCTAAGCAACAAGCTCTCTTCCATCTTATTTCGTCTTCTCACTGTGATCTGATTTCCATTCAGGAATTTAAACTTGATTCTACTTCCCCAGCTCTCCTTCGAGCCATTGGTGGATCTATTATCTCAAAATGGATTCCCCTTAATGCCATTGAAATGCGTGGTGGAATCCTTTTTGGCTTTAAGGAATCCTGCTTCTCCTTAATATCAGTTCGTCGATTAACCTTTTTTCTCCTTGTTTGCCTTCAATGGCACAAACACAATTGTACTCTCACAGTCGTATCAATGTACGGTCCCTCTTCTTCCGATCGGCGCGATCTATTCTGGAATTAATTTTATTCATTTCTTAATCAAATTCACGGTCTTTGGTTGTTTTGTGGTGACTTTAACGTTACTAGATTTGCCCATGAAAGATCCGGGAGCGTTTCTTTCAATTTGGACTCCTCCCACTTTAATGAGTGCATTTGTTCGCTTTATCTTTCCGCGCTCCCTCTTAATGGCAGATCGTTCACTTGGTCTAACATGCGTCAAGCTCTGACGATGGCTACACTCGATCGTTTCCTAGTGTCTAATGATTGGATTTGCTCCTTCCAGAACTCTTTCCCCTATGCCATGCCAAACCCTTCATCAGACCATATTCCCATTGCTCTTCATTCTAACTACAACTTCTCAAAACCGTTCAAGTTCTGTTTTGAAAAATTCTGGCTTCAAGACCAGGTTATCGTTAACCTCATTACCGAATGCCTCTCTTATGTTACAGGGTCCCACGGTCTAGGTCGTGTCCTGCTTAAGCTTCACGCTATCAAATATGGATGCAAGATATGGCGCAAAGAAATATTTGCTTTTGCTAATGACCTCAAGCAAGTCTTCCTTTCCACTATTGAATCCATCGATAAGCTTGAAGAGATTGGCCCGATCTCTGACTCCCTCCATAACGAAAGGAGTTCCTGCAAACGGGAGTTCGCTTCCATTCTTCATAACGATCACATTAAATGGGCTCAGCGAGCCAAGGTCCGCTGGCTTAAGAAGGTGATGGTAACACTGCCTTCTTCCACAATTTTGCTTCGCACCGTCAACGGTGCAATCACATCGCCTCCATTATTCATGACGGCATTGAGTATACTTCTAACTCTGACGTTCATGCTACCTTTCTTCTATTTTATAAGAATCTTATTGGATCTTCTCAACCCCGATCCATCCACCTCGACTGGACCCAACTTTACGGTCAAGAATCTCATGATCTATCTAACCTGGAGGCGCCTTTTTCTCAGGAGGAGATTAAAATCATTGTTTTCTCTCTTAAAAGCGATTCAACGCCTGGACCAGATGGTTTTCCTTCCATATTCTTCCAAAAATTTTGAGATTTTCTTAAGGAAGACATCTTCGAGATGTTCGCTGACCTCCACTCAGGCTATTTCTTCTTTGATCGTATTAGTTACGCTCACATCGTACTCATCCTCAAAATTGTCGGAGCGAATTCGGTCGCAAATTTTCGACCAATTAGCCTCCTCATTGCCACATTCAAGATCATTATGAAAGTGTTATCTAACCGACTAAGCCAAGTCATTTCACTTCTTATTGATCCCGCTCAGATGGATTTTATCAAAGATCGATTTATCCTCGATAGCGTGGCTTCGGTTCAAGAAGTTATTTCTAACTGTCATAAACTCTGAGGGCATTATGCTTAAATTAGATTTTGAGAATGCTTATAATAAAGTGAGTTGGGACTTTCTGTTTGATGTTCTCCTTCACCGGATTTTCGGTCCTAAGTGGATTGCCTGGATTAAGTCCAGCCTCTTTGCTGGCACTTCGTCTATCCTCATCAATGGTTCAGAAGGCAATAAATTCAAGTGTAAATGCGGTCTCAGTCAAGGTGACCCCATCTTCTCTCTCTTATTTACTCTCATGGCTGATGTTTTTAGTAAACTGCTTTAAAATGCATGGGATGCCAATGCCATTGAAGGACTTAGCAGATCCCACAGCTTTCGTGGGGTTCTTAACTTACAATATGCAGACGACACTATCATCTTTGCGAAACCCAACGGGTGTACCTTACGCAACCTTAAACTCCTCATTTATATCTTTGAAAGTGCGTCTGGTCTATCAATTAATTTCCACAAATCTTTCGTTCTTTGGCTTGGCGGGTCTAACAGCCGTCAATTGAAGATTGCCCAATTCTTTAACTGTTTTGTTGCTTCGTTTCCGGTAAAGTATTTTGGCATCCCTTTGAGATGGGACAAGTTGCATAAATCAGACTGGTTACCAATTATCGATAAAGTTGAGTCCAGACTTAACGTGTGGATGGGTAAGGATCTTTCCCGTGGTGGGAGACTGATTCTTGTTAATGCGGTCTTATCTTCGATTCCTTTATATATGATGTCATTTTTCTATGTACCATCTTGGGTCATCAAGAGAATTGACTAGATCGGAAGAAATTTCTTCTGGTCAGGTTCAGATTTCTATAGAGCTGGTACTCATCTTTGTAGCTGGAAGAGGGTCTGCACCTCCAAGGCTGTTGGAGGGTTGGGTGTCCTTAATCTTAGAAATCAAAATTTAGCTTTATTGGCTAAATGGTTATGGAGAATGCTGAAAGAGGACCAATTGCCCTGGGCCTGCCTCATTTCTAGTACCTGCTTTCGTCGTCAGAGGGTTTGGGAGTTTCGCCCCTCCCTTTCTTCTAGAGCGTCCTCATTCTGGAAGGGCGTGTGGGGGGTGATTAAACCCTTTCGCTGTAGCATTCTCCATGTTTGCGCTGATGGCTCTAAGACCAAATTCTGGATTGATTTATGGATAGGCAATCTGAAGCTGGCATCGGCTTATCCGGCTCTCTTTCAACTTGCTCTTAACCCTAACGCCACTGTGTCAGAATACCTGACGTCCAACCACAATACCAGAGTTTGGATCATACCTTTCACTTGTAGTCTCCCTCCTTCCATTATGTCAGATTACACGCACCTTATTTCCCTTTTAAACAGCTACGCTTGGCAACCCAAAGAAGACTTCTTGTAGCGTTGGACCAGCTCTGGCTTCTTTTCGGTTAAATCCTTTTATAATTTCCTCAATCATGGCAATATCAACTCTCCATTCGTAAAAAGCATTTGGAGTTGTTGTGCACCGTTGAAGGCCAAAATTCTCGCTTGGCTTGCTATTAATAACAGACTCATTACCGTTAAGATCCTCAATAAGAGGAACTTAGCTATAGTTCAGTTATGTGTGCTGTGCCACCATATCCATGAAGACATTGAGCATTTGTTTTTACACTGCGCCTTTACTCAAAAGTTATGGCAGATATGTCTTAAGGCATGGCAGGTTCCCTCTCTTCCTACCTCCTTCCTGGATATCTGGAACAGTCAATTTGTCAGAAAGATTATCGCAAGTCATGGATCCTATCGACCATGGTCATTATTTGGATTATCTGGTTGGAGAGAAATAATCCCATTTTTAATCACTCCGCTAAACCTATTGACACTATTATAGATGAGTTTTTATTTTTCTTGAATCATTGGCCCTCTTACCTACCTAGTGTCAAGGTTCAGACCTTGTTTCGTTTCCGCTTAGATGAGGCTACACTTTTTCTGCCTTCTTGTAAGTCATTTGTTTCTCATTCAACTTTGGATCTTCCCTAATTTTAGTCATATTCGTATTTTCTTTGCAAGGCTGAACTTGTGGACTTTATGTTTCTCTGTTCTTTTTGTTAGTTGGGCTTTTATTTTAGGGGAGTTGCGGTTTGCTCCCCATTGCTTGTGCTAGCTGTGGTCGATTTTGGTGATTGCTTGCGGCTGATCAGCGATCTTTAATGCTTTACCTCTACTTTTATTGTTCTGCTTTTAGCTTGCTTTCTCTTTTGCACTAAATGTATATGTTCTTTAAACTCTTATGTTCTATTACTTAGTGTTTACTGGTTCTGTTTTTGAGTTATCATCTGACTGCGGTCGGTTCGTTTCCTTCAATGAGTTTTAGCTATTCTTATTCTTGATGTTGGTAGTGTTGCTTATACAATCGATGTAGCTGTGATCTCTATTGCTTATTGTGCTGGTGCTGTCAAGTTCTTGTGAGCTCGGGCTTGGTCATTTTCTCTCGGGCCTGTTTGTAGCTGCCAGCCTGTTTTCCTTTCAGGTTGTGATTGGTGCAAGCTGCGACCAGCGGCCATCCTCTTGGTGCTCTCAGGTACAGGGCTGGTTTTCTCCCCGAGGTGGTCACTTGTAGGATCACCTTCTCTATTTGTTTAGATACACTGCAGCGCCCGTTCTTGTATGGTGTGGCTTCTTTCAGCTCTAGGCGATTCATCTTGGTTAACCGGTCCTTCTGTGGTCCTGTCTCTCCTTTCGCTGTGACTGTATGTTTGTGTGATGTTTTTTCATTATTCTTCAGCTATTGTCTGTATGATTCCTGTGACACTTATTCTTCAGCTCTTCAGCGCTTCTTGTACCTTAATTTTGCAATTTTTGCTGTTCTTTTACTTTGAGAGTTCTACCGTATGTCATCATGAGCTGTTGTTCTGTTCTTTTACTTTGATGACTGTAACGTTTTGCGGTTTGCTTCGTTGAAGAGGGAGTTGCCCCTCATTGTGTGATGTTTCATGCCTGGGGCCTTTCTCCGTTCTTCAGCCAGTATTTTCGTATGCTTTGTTTTTGTCCTTCAAACCAGGTGTTCCTTCAGATGGATTTGGCTTGGTTTCGGCCTGATGCTTTGGCTCGACATGCTGGTCCATCGATTTCGCTGTTCCTGCACGCTGCTCGGTGTGTGTCTATTGGGACTACCTGTTTTTGGAGGTGCCGCTCGTGGGTATCCAGCGCTTCAGGCAGTATATCCAGAGCCGATTTCTCTATGCCTGCGATGTGCTACTTTCCTCAAGATGTTATTTTTTGGGTTGTCTGTTTTGTCTGTTTTCTCTAGCGTACTGTCTTGGCAATGCGTTCCATTGCCTTTTTTTGCGGTTCGTTGTTTGGTTGTATTGTTCTCGTCTCGACCTATTTTACATCGTGTAAAATTTTTATTGTACTATTTCCTCTTATTAATTTATTGGGCTGGAGTCTTAGGACCCCATCCGCGATAAAGAAAAAAAAACTATTTATTAAAACGCGCACAACATGTATAAATTACTAGTACACCTTGACGTGGTAGTCCTGATCAGCATGGCCAAATCATTCATCCGAATGAAAATCTAACTCGACATCTTAGACCATCTCCAACCGTAATCTCTATTTCTTCCAATTAGCCAAAATAGTAACCTAAATCCCCAAAAATCCTCTCCAACGGACTCGCCAGAACAGTTGCTATCCTGGCAATCCGATTTCCCCTTGCGATTCGCTCGCCAAATCTGGCGAGCGGGATCCGCTCGCCATATTGCTTCTGCCGGAGATCAAGATTGGTAAAACGGTAAGATTTCTTTCCCGCTTATTTAAATCGACACCGATTTTCTTCAATTTCTTCAATCTCTTCAATTTGTTCTTGGTAGATTGGTGCTCCTTCTTATTGTTCATTGGGTTTTTCTTCTTGTTCATTGGGTTCTTGTTCTTTGGGTTCTTCTTCTTCTTCATCAGGTAAAAATTTGTACTTTGTAATTTTTTTTTGTTTTTGTTGTGTGGACAATTTGATGTTTAAAACTTTATCTGAATTACAATTTGTGCTTATTTGTCAGTAGATTGCTACTTCTTCATCTTGTTCATCTTCTTCATCTTCTTCATCTTGTTACCGGTTATTTTGTTATATGTGTACCTGTCCTGATCTATTGCATCTATGGATGTTATAGTGAGTAAGATGAAGTGCTAACTTCAGTTTAATTGTAACAAAACAATCCAGAACGCAATCCTTTAAATTCAAGCAGATGCCAACTTCACAGTTGTTAATAACCAGTTGTACTTAAACCATTTTAAATATCATGCACAAACTTGATCCCCAATGATTATTTGTATTTGTAGCTTTTATTATCTAGTTTGGAAGCTATTTATGATGAAGTTCTAGGATGTTATCAATCAACTGAGTTTGTCTCATTTGTAGGAGTTGGTTTGATTTGCTTAAACTTGATATATCTCAACATCATTAATTATCTATGATAGTGTGTGTGAAAAGACCATTCAAACTTTTGTAGGGTTAGTATACTATGAAAACTGATATATCTTATACTATGAAAAGACCATTGAATCTTCTGTTGGATTAGTATTGTGTGAAAAGACCATTGAATCTTCTGTAGGATTAGTATACTATGAAAACTGATATATCTTATATATCTGATAGGATTACCATTGAAGTTTAGTATTCTCAATTTGTTATTACTCTGCAGGATTAGTATACATTGATATATAGATTGTAGTTGTATGCTAAAACCTGACATATAGATTGTAGTTGTATTCTCAATTTGTTATCTTAGATTGTAATTGTATGCTAAAACCTGATATATAGATTGTAGTTGTATGCTAAAACCTGACATATAGATTGTAGTTGTATTCTCAAATTGTTACTATACAGGATTAGTATACACTGATTAAAACCTGACATGAAATGCACTTTGACCTGTTGTGAGTTGTAATAATGTAAACCTGTTGTTGAAAATATATTCTTGCTAGCGTTGTAGTGCATTAATCAAGAAAACTTAAGTGGCTCCAAGAAAATCACTTTTGCATTTATCCCAAACATTAAGTAGCCTTGCACTTCCATATTATTAGAATAGAGTCATGATCATTTATACCCATTTAATTTTATCAAATTCCTCTTAAACACTGATATGCTGCTTTATGATTGTGGGCACGATAGTTTTCCCCACTGCATCCTCATCTATCAATTTTAGTCTTTTGAGCTACAGTTAGTATTTCTTCTATAAATTCTAGCCATTCATAGGTATTGAGCACAAAGTAATCTTCCTACACTCAAAATTTACTCTCTATTTTTAGGTCAATATTTTAAACGACTGAATTTATTGAATAACTTTACAAGTTTTTTTCCTTGTAACTGCTTATAGCTACCATGAAGATCCTGCTAGTGCTACTACATGGCCAATGTAGATGCATGTATGTTTAATAGTTTATGCTTGACCGACCCGATCAAACCTTTTAAAAGAAGGAATAAAATTTCTGAATGCCATTGAATCTATGCTGATACCTGACACGAAGTGCATATGCTAAAACCTGACATGAAGTGCATTTTTGAAGTTTAGTATTCTCAATTTGTTATTACTCTGCAAGATTAGTATACACTGATATATAGATTGTAGTTGTATGCTAAAACCTGACATATAGATTGTAGTTGATTCTCAATTTGTTATCTTAGATTGTAGTTGTATGCTAAAACCTGATATATAGATTGTAGTTGTATACTAAAACCTAACATATAGATTGTAGTTGTATTCTCAATTTGTTACTCAGCAGGATTAGTATACACCGATTATACACTGATATATAGATTGTAGTTGTATGCTAAAATTAACCTGACATGAAGTGCACTTTAACCTGTTGTGAGTTGTAATAATGTAAACCTGTTGTTGAAAATATATTCTTGCTGATACCTGACATGAAGTGCATATGCTAAAACCTGACATGAAGTGCATTTTTGAAGTTTAGTATTCTCAATTTGTTATTACTCTGCAGGATTAGTATACTATGAAAACTGATATATCTTATACACTGATATATCTAACTTAATATATCTTAACTACAAACTGATATATCTTATACACTGATATATCTAACTTAATATATCTTAACTACAAACTGATATATCCTATACACTGATATATGGATTGTAGTTAATGGAGCTAAAGAAATAGGGGCAAAGGTCAAGAGACTTTGGTTTGAGACAATTACAAATGATATAGTATTTGTTAATCTGACTGAGATTGCTCTTGATAGGATGAGAAAAATGTGGTTGATTCTAAACATTTGTTAAAGGCTTTGATGTTGTTGTACTGTTGTAGTCATAGTAGTCATATGTTATATGTGACTATTATTACTAGCTTATATTATCAGAAGTTATATGTGACTATTATTACTATATTATTATTACCTGCAACTTGGAAATGTTTATACATAAATGGATTAGTAATTATTTAATCTCATAGTAATATTTTGTAATGGTTAGATGGATTCACATAATAAAACATCTTACACTGCTCTGCTGCGCGAAGGATCAAACTTCGAGGATGAATTGTTTAGTCCAGATTTTGTTGAGTGTACTCAATTCACCGATCAACCTACCGTGACACCACCAGAAAATCGAGCAACAATTAATTCATCTACTAAGAAAACACAAAGACGGGGTAACTTCACATCGGAAGAAGACCTTCTCATCTGTGCTTGCATGGCTTAGTATTGGTTTAGATCCGATACAAGGAAACCAACAAACAATGAGTAAATATTGGGATAGAATACATGAATACTTTCACGCAAACAAAAAGTTCAAGTCTGAGCGCAATGCAAATTCTCTCATGAATCGGTGGTCAGGAATTCAAAAAGAAGTTAACTTCTACTATGGGTACTATGCTCAAATAGAATCAAGAAACTAAAGTGGGATCACCAATGAAGATAAAGTATTAATATCAATGAAGTTTATGAATTAATTTTTTTTTCTTTCCAAAAAAAATTATTCATTTCAACTATTTTTAGATTTTTCAAGCAAAGCTATTGTACGAAGAACTGCAAGGAAAGTCATTTGGTTTTTTGCATTGTTGGCATGAATTGAAGCATAATCCCAAATAGACATTGGAAATTTCAAAGAAAAAGTCCAAAACATGTAAAAGGATAAGTCCTGCAAAATCGTCTGCTTCACTACCGGATCAAGTTAATTTAGAGACAGAATATATTGCAACTGATATGGAACGACCTATTGGTAGAAAGGCTGCCAAGGAGCAACAAAAGAGGAAGGATAAGGAATAGAATGAAGAGAAAAGACCTGCACTAATGTTCCTGCAAGAATATATGGAGGAAAATACAAAAATTAAAACAGAATAATATGAGAAAGCATTCGGTCAACGGCAAGAACTAATCGAAATTGAGAAGGAAGAACTACGTCTACAAATGTTAGCAGACGAGGAGAAAATAATGGCTATTGACACCACTGGAATGAACCCACTGCGAGCAAAATATTACGAAGCACGCAAGATGGAAATACTTGGAAAGACACTAAGCAATAATTAGTATTTGTTTGTGTATTTATTAATACGAATTGTCATGGTTTATTAATGTTTTTTTTTAATCCATGCATCTGTAAGCCTTCAGCTAAACCTCTTTTTAATAAAAGTTGTATTTTTCCTTTATGAATCCAATTTCCACAAAAACTTGCAATATAAATATTCTTACTCAATTCATGCTTTCTCTCTTATCAGCTCAACTAAGCATTCAAACACATTTGCTTACTGATGGCACATTTTGGTAATGTACTTGATATGATGTTTGAGATCAATGACCTTGATGTCTATTCTAATGATGAAATGCTACCTTTAGCATTAATGGATATAGAAGAAGAAGATGAACTAATTACAAGAAGACGAAGAGCACCTCGTTGTGGTTCTACTCCAGGCCACGCTATTATTCAACGTGATGGAGCTCAAGGACATGAAAGATTATTCAATGACTATTTTTCTGAAAGGCCTGTATATCCTCCTCATTTCTTTCGAAGGAGATTCCGAATGAGATGTCCTCTTTTTTTAAGAATTCAGTCTGCTATAGAAGCCCATGATCGATACTTCATTCAAAAAAGGGATGCATGTGGTGTTCTTGGATTGTCTTCACTTCAAAAGATGACAGCCGCAATAAGGATGCTTGCTTATGGGGTATCAGCAGATTTAATTGATGATCGCATACGTATTGGAGAAAGCACTGCAATCGAGAGTCTTCGTCATTTTGTCAAGGCCATTGTTGGAGTATTTGGCGATGAATACTTAAGATCACCAAACAATAATGACATTACTCGATTGCTGGCAATGAACGAAGATCGTGGTTTTCCATGTATGTTAGGAAGTATTGATTGTATGCACTGGAAGTGGAAGAATTGTTCAGCTGGATGGCAAGGAATGTATACTGGCCACATTCATAAACCTACAATTATTTTAGAAGCTATGACTTCACATGATCTTTGGATATGACATGCATTCTTTGGGTTACCAGGAGCTCTTAATGACATCAATGTGCTACATCGGTCTACTATCTTTCATGATTTTGCTAATGGAAGAGCGCCCAAGGTTAACTATTCTATCAATGGTAATAACTATATGATGGGATATTATCTTGAAGATGGTATATATCCAGAGTGGTCAACATTTGTAAAAACTATTCCATTTCCACAAGGTAATAAGAATAAATATTTTACTGAAGCTCAAGAATCGGCAAGGAAGGATGTAGAGCGAGCATTCGGTGTTCTTCAAGCACGTTTTGCAATTGTTCGTGGACCAGCACGTTTTTGGGATCAAGAGACGCTTCATGATATTATGACAGCATGCATAATAATGCATAACATGATAGTCGAAGATGAGAGGGAAGATAATAATAAGGATTTTAACTATGATGCAGTTGAGGAAAGTCCGTCCATAGAAGTATCACATGATTATACGCCTGAACTGCTTACATTTATTCAAACTCATCATCGCATCAGAGATAAACAGATGCATTCCCAACTCCAGTTGGATCTTATAGAACACTTGTGGCAGCGACACGGACAATAAACACTGGTATTTTTGTTTCTTCCCAAAGGTTGCGTATGAAATGAAATTAATTGAATGAATAAAATTATTAGATTGAGTTCATAATATTTTTAAAAAATTTTATTGTAACTATTTATGAGTAAATAAAAATTAAAACATTTATGACTAGCCAAAATAGATAACATGGTTGGAGTGTGAGCTTTTTTCGCTAGCCAAATTATCCATTTATTATCTATTTTGGCTATTCTAGCTAGCCAAAATAGCTAGCATGGTTGGAGATGCTCTTAACCAGATCATACACTAATTAATCTCCAGTTGATCATACCCTAATTAATTCCGAGTTTTTTGCAGTACTAGGCTACTTTTTGAAACTTTTTGCGATTTTAGGCCAGTTGACAAACTATTAGCACTTTTGGCTAGCAAGTGCCACGTCAGCAGCGACCGCTATTGGGAATAGCTAGGCCTGTTCATCGGTGCGAAACCAAACCGAACCGAAAATAACCGAACCGAACCGAAATTTTCGGTTTGGTATATTTGAAACCGAAATCCGAACCGAAACTGATAAAATTTGGTTCGAACCGAACCGAATTTTATCGGTTCGGTTCGGTTAATAACCGAACTAACCGAAATTTTCTACTGTAATTAGTTGAGAATTGTATTCAGAAGTATGATTGATGAACAATTCTACAGTAGAATGTGTGATCCAAACCGAACCAAAGTCTTTCCTTTTCTACTGTAATTAATGTTGTAGTAATAATCTGAATAAATTGAAAGATTTTCTTCAAAATTGCCAAAGCAAAATTGAGTTTATTACATGTCCCAGAGTTGGAATACAGTGTTCTGATTAATTTGTGTGTCTAAGATACTATTCTGTTCTAATAGTGTGAATGTAACTATATAATTGTATGTATATTTTAAGAGTAAAATGTTCTGTAACTATTTGGGTCCTAGATGTGAATTAGAATTTTTATGTAAATTTTGATGGTTTAAATATGAATTTTGATGGTTTCAATATGAAACGATATGCATCTAGGGAAAGAGCTACGTATACAAAGTAGATTGTCAAATTTTATAGTGAGTTTGAATGAGGTTTCATTTATATTCTTTTTGAAAATAACTTAGTTTGAGATGGAAGGGGTATAATTTATTTTGGTCCAAAAAAAGTTCGGTTTTTTGTTCGGTTCGGTTTATTTAGAAGCTAACCAAAAACCGAACCGAACTCTCTAAAAAAACTTCGATTTGGATCAAAACCGAACCGAAAACAAAAAAACCGAACCGAACCAAATTGATAAATTTCGGTTCGGTTCGGTTCGGTAGTCGGTTTTAACCAAAGTATGAACAGCCCTAGGAATAGCGGCCTCTTTATAACAACCAACTCATGGGAATCCCACACTTGGCAGATTTGTATAATTGCAAACCACTTGGTATAACTGAGGCCGCTATTGTGAATAGCGGCCTCGTCTAAATAAGGTCTCTATTTCCAATAGCGACGTCAGGTGGGCCTAAAAACGATTGGGTCAACCTGTGGTCGCTATTAGGAATAGCGACTTTAGGTATACAAGGTCGCTATTGACAATAGCGACCTCAGTTACTCCAAGTGGTTTGCAATTATACAAATCTGTCAAGTGTGGGAGTCTAATGTGTTGGTCGCTATGAAGCGGCCGCTATTCCTAATAGCGGCCGCTATTCCTAATAGCGGCCGCTGCTGACGTGGCACTTGCTAGCTAAAATTGTTAATAGTTTGTGATGTGGCCTAAAATAAAAAAAAGTTTCAAAAAGTAGCCCAGGACCGCAAAAAATTCATTAATTCCCCATCACACTCATCATCAAAACGCGCAGGTCGTCACCAAAAATCCAAAATCCCAAACCCCACCAAAATTCGGGTCCTGAATTCCAAGAACCTACAAAAATCCATACCAACCCATCGTCGATTTTAGGGTTTTTGAATCCATGGAGATCGAGGCGGGCGATCGGTACGGCAACAAGAGAAGCTATCACAAACCCAACGGTGGCAGCGGCAGCACCGCCAACAAGGTGTGCTTCCACTGGCGGGCCGGCCGCTGCAACCGCCACCCCTGCCCCTACCTCCACAGCGAGCTCCCCCAGACCCTAGACTCCACCACCTCCTCCTCCAACCCCAAGCGCCCCTTCCGCCACCAAAACCCTAACCCTATCGCCGACACCCGCTCCCACGGCCTCGTGTGGCGGAACCCTAACACTGGCAATGGAGGAGGGGGCGGCGGTGGGGCTTCGAAGTGGGGCGGGAAGGTCAACGGCGGTGGGGCCCGCCAGGTGCAGCAACAGCAGAACAGGCTCTGTAAGTTCTTTCTCAGCGGCACGTGCTCGTTCGGGGAGAGTTGCAAGTTCTTGCATTCTTGGTTTCAGGGGGATTCGTTTTCGTTGTTGACGCTGCTTCAGGGACATCAGAAGGTGAAAATTCAAAGTTTCCGGCTTTTTCGGTACTGTGTAGTTTATGTGCATTTTGGTGTCTCTGAAGTTAGGAAGTTGGGAAGGACGTTATATCGGAGATAAAACCTTGCAGAATTTGAAAATTAGGGTGTTTTATGGAATAAGCTAACCAATTTTGTTCTTCCAATTTATGTTTTTGTACATGAGGGTATTTTACGTTGTAGACTATAGGGTATGCTTTAACAATTAGTCGTTACTTTTAGTTTTGTATATCAACTAGGACTATCAATGAACTCATCGCTTTGAACTTTATTTTTGCTATGTATCATGCACTGTTTGTAGAGCTTGTTCTGATTTGTATTTAAAATTTTGTATTTTGACAAAAGTATCATGTGCGTGACATATCCTTTTATCTTGATTGGAATTTTTGAGAGTGATAGAATATTATTTTAGAATATATGATTAGCTGTGAATCACAAGGCTACAGGAAAGGTTTGATCAAATTTTAGGACCAAGCGTCTGCCTTTTACATCTTGTCTACCATGGGGCATCTTTCACCAACTTTGCACATCAGGGTATTTTAATGTATAGGTTGAACCCGTCCAGCAACATCTGTTTGACCAGAGGAAACCTATAAACCTGGTAAATTTGCACGACAGGGTATTTGGGTATTTTATAGTAATTTATCGTAAAAACTATAGGGTATTTTTGATAAATTAGCCTTTTGTTGGCAGGTGATTACATGCATTGCGTTGCCATCGGGATCAGATAAGTTGTATTCAGGGAGCAAGGACGAGACTGTTCGAGTTTGGGATTGTCAGACTGGACAAGTATGGTGTTCTTGGAAATATTAATTAGTTATTGTTTAAAATTCATTTGAAATTGGAGGTATTGTATGATTGTTAGTTGGATTTTGTGCGTGTGTTCGATAGTGTGTTGGGGTTGTTAACATGGGAGGTGAAGTTGGATGCATGATCAATGAGGGACCGTGGATTTTCGTTGGAATAACTAATGCTGTGAAGGTTAGAATTTTTGTACATCTTCTTATTCTTTTTTCTGGTTTTTTTTCTTATTTGTTTCTTACTGGCTGTGGTGATAATAGGCATGGAATACACAAACAGCAACTGATTTAAAACTCGATGGGCCCTGCTGGTCAAGTATATGCACTGGTAGTCGGTAATGGGATGTTATTTGCTGGAATTCAGGTGAACATCTGTCTTTGCCTTTTATGTACTTTTGGACAGTCATGTGAATTGTGAATTTGGTTCTCTTGAGGGTTTAATCTATTCCTTTTTTTCTCCTTCTGTCCATGTTTCAGGATGGATGTATACTAGCTTGGAAGTTTAATGCTGCAGAAAACTGCTTTCAGCCTGCAGCATCTCTTACTGGTCACCGTCTAGCTGTAGTTTCATTAGTTGTGGGAGGGACAAGGTTATACTCTGGTTCTATGGATCATACAATTCGGGTAAGAATTATTTACCGTTTTAGTCTTCCCTCCCTCAATTTAATTGTTTTAGAACTTTTTAGCATGCGAACTTGACGAATTGAAATTTTCGTACTTTTGATGGTTTTGCTTGAGTGATTGTTAGCATTAACAATTGTATCTTTTGATTGTTAGCATTCTGCATTCAGCCATGTAGATATACTGGCTAAACTTCACGACTTCCAGTTGTGCATTCTATATCTGCTATTTTTTAAAGTTCCTAACAAATAAAGAGGCTGCAAGTCCTCGATTCAGTTCATGCAAATGAACATTTGTAAAACTATTGGAATCATGCTTCTATATACCTTCTGCAATTTTTTCCATTCTGTCAAATCAATACTAATTGTTTGGATAACTTTTGGAATCATACCATTTTCATTTTCCACAATTTAAATTTAATTTGAGTTCATCAATAGGTGAACTGGCCATAACCATTTTGTATATTCGACAACCTTAGAAGCATAGACGTGGGTATGAGTAGGAAACACTATAAATTCGTCAAAAGTATGACACAGGCCACAACTAGAAGATTCGATCATAATTCTGCATAATTAGTTCCAAATGAGACAGAAAATCCAAATTTGTGCTACATATTCAAATTAAGGGATTTGTAGTCCATAGAGGAGTAGTTATAGAAGCAATTATACATCCTACTCTGTTACAAAATCAGGGAAGATCCATAGGCCATGCAAATGTCAAAAGAGTTAACTTGTAAAGAAATTTATAAAGTGTTTAAGCGGCTGAGACGGCTGAGACGTATGCGGCAAGTGTCCATTAAAGTATCTGTGTTCGACATGGGTTCGAAATGGTTCCATGATAGATGTATAGATGCTACATGCTACATAGTGAAAAATGCGGACACACCATCTTCTTCCACTTTCTTTAACACACATACACATACAGAGGACATCGTTGAAATCTACCCAAAAAGACAGATTATTTCATGGTCAAAATGCACATACTTGCACAGACTAAAGAGAGTGGCGGAAAATGGCATTGGTATGAGTCTCAATACATTTGTAGGAATTCCAGAATAATCATTTTCCTTTGGTCTAGTTGTTCTGTTACTCACACATATTTTCAATATTAAGTATATGTGTTGGAGTATAGACTTTCAACTTTATAGCCTTTTTAAAAGTTTCAGATTGTTTATTGCACTGGAACTTGTTTCTGTAGAAAGCAATTATGCTCACATTCATTTAATGCATCATTTGGCCGAAGTAGAATTGTGTATCTTTTGACCTTCAATCGAACACCGTATTTTTCATTCTCATGTAGTCTTGTTTATATAGCTGTGCAATAATTTTATCATGATGCAACTATTTCCTATGGACTGGTACTGATATTGAACAATCTGTAATGTGCATTCCTTTTTCTTGGGAATGACAACCTTTTCAACTCAAAAGTATACTAGTATTATACACGTGCTATGCACGTGGGAAAAATTGGGGGAATGAAAAGGGCAAAAAAAAATCTACCAGCACGTGCATTGCACGGGTTGGGTTAAGGACAAATTACACTAAGGCCTTCTCCCATTATAGTAGTAGAGATGCCTTGATGATATCTAGCCACAACAAATCCTTTTGCATAAACCGAAGTGATGCCCTTAACTGAACTTACAATACGTGAAACACATTCAAATCCTTGAAAGGCTTGTTGGACTTACTAGTTATCATAGGCTGAGTAGTTTACTCACTGCTACTTAACTGTAATAACAGTAGAAAGGGTAATTGAAGAAGACTGCTGTCTTGTTAATATATGGAGAATTTGTTGGGAACACTTCTATTGCTGCGCCCTAAAGAATTAGTTCTCACTTCTGATACCGACACACAAATTTCCATATATATAGTGAAGCTAGGAGAAATTTTAGTGGAAAATTTTCTATATAGCAGGTTATTTATGTTAGAAAATTGACGAAATCACATAAAATTGGATGATGGAAACTTCACTAAGGGTGTTTGGTTCGTTGCAATTAGTTGCAGTGGCAACTACTTTTTTGTTGCAACTAGGCCACAAGTTCCTTTTGGGCGCCACCCAAGTTGCAAGTAAAGAGTTATGTTCAACTCAAAGAAACTTTACAACTTCGAGTTGCAATTGCAACTACTTGCAACGAATCAAATAACACCAAAATGTCTTTGAAAACTCATTTAATTTTAAAAGAACTGCTCAGTGTGTGTTCATTTGTGTAAGATGCATGGATTTGGTGGCATAGGAGGAAATTTCCTTTTATGGCTCGACAAAAGTCCTATTTCCACATCCTACATTAACGGTCTACTCTGTTGAATATGATGAGGAATATGATTTTCATATCATAAATTATGGGATGATGTGAAAATCATTAGGTTTACACACATTTTACCGATTCGTCATGTGGTTGCAAATTGAACGATTTTCAGTAATAGAATAAATGGGACAGACTAACTCATGGGCGAAACATGTTCAACCCTTGTCATATTTTGCTTTCTTATGTTTTATGATCTATAGAACCCTTTGAAAATCGTGAATTTCGGATGTGGAGATATAGTTCTTAGCATGACAGAGGAAATTTCCACCTATGCCTCATGGTAGCTCGTTTTCTCTTACATGTATATATATGTTATATATAACAAATTTATTTTTCTCTCTCCAATCGTTATTGATTTTTCTAGGGAGATTTTGTGGTTGGTTTTAGAAAAGAAACAAGTGTAGATTATTAATTAATGTTATTAAAGATATATATGTAGTAAATAGTAACTAGTATGAGAACTAGTAGAGGTAGACAGAGCCCTTTCCTATTACCATAGCTTTGAACCAAGGATCAACTGTAATTCCTTATCTTATTTGTATTAGTTATGGATGAATTAACTAGGCTTGTTAAAGATGAGGTTCTCTTTGTAGATGATATAGTTTTGATTATTAGAAACTAGAGAAGGCATAGATTCAAAATTAGGGAGATGGAAAGAAACATTAGAATCTAAGAGATTTAGAATTAGGACTAACGTAGAGTTGTAAGTTTAACATAGATGATAAGAGTGTTGTTTGCATTGGGGACAAAGAATTATCTAGGAGTTACCACTTTCGTTATTTAGGATTGATCATTCACTAAGATACGAAAATAAAGTAGGATGTTACACATAGAATTAAAGCTCGCTAGTTATGATGGTCAATTGTCTGCTATGAATCGGGGTATTGTGTGATTAGAGAAAACTTTGAAATTGAAGGAAACATGTCAAAGGACAACCACGTGATCAACCATTGTTTATGACATAGTGTTTAGTGCAGTGAAGTAACAAAATGTTCAATAAATGAGTGTAACTGTAATGATGTTGTTCCGGTGGATTAATAGAAACACATGAAAAAACAAAAAAAGAAATGATTGCATAATGAAGAAAGTAGAGGTTGCCTTAGTTGAAGATGGAACGTGGGAACACTGGACTGATAAGGAAAATTGATTGGACGAAAGTTAGGGGATTAAAAAGGAGTAGAAGTAGACCCAAATGAATGGGTTGAAGCTATTAATGTGATTTGAAAAGTGTTAATTTGACAAAGAGGTGGCCCTCAATCGAGTGTAGGAGAAATAGAGTGTAGAAGAAGGATTCATGTGGCTGGCCCAAAAGTTTGAGATAAAGGCTTCTTGTATTGATTTTTCTAACTAAGCTTCATATTTCTATCATAAACGTTTTCCTAGTATATTCAGAAGTTTTACTATAAAACTCATATTCTCTTCATGATTTGTGATTTTAGATCTCTTTTAAAATACATATGGATCCATCTTAGCACCCCAAATTGGTATTGATGTAAGATCAACTAATTGGATTGTCAAAGATTTTAATGAAGGTTTTGTTTTTGAAGATTTTTCTAGACAACATAATTTATCTATGATATTAAAGCTAAACTAAGTAAGTGAGGATTTTGAAATTTGTTACCATATATAATTTTTTTAGAGTTGAAGATAAGGTTATGCGTGCCTATAAAGGGCGCTAGTAATTATGGAAGAGTGGTAAACTTTTCATATAAATTATACAGTTCAGTTGAATAATCTTGTGCTACTATTGTGATATGCTAATGATGTTTTAAATGCTAATTGACATGTCTAACTCCTTTTTTTAGGTAGTCACCAAATTGAAATAAAATGGCCTATGTAATTATTGATCAAAATCAATAATAGACACATTGTTTAGATTTTGAGTAAAATCCTACGGGTGCGTTTGGTTTGTTGTTTTGAAAACAGTTTTCTGAAAATGTTTTGTGAAAACTGTTTTATGAAAATGAGTGTAAAAGTTGTCTGGATAGTTTTTCTGAAAATGAGATTGTAAAACCTGTTTGGTTAAAAAAAAATCTCAACGCTGTTTTCTTAAAACTATATTGTAAAATGTTGTTTGGTAATAATTTTTTTTACTCTAAACACACATAACCTTAATTACTCCAACCATAATCACACTTAACCTTAATTACTTTAAACACAGCCGCCTAATACCCCCATCATTCTTCTTCTTCCTCCGATCGCCTCCTAAGCACTCCGTCGCTGCACCTTAATCTCCTATCTTTTCCTCTGTTTTGAAACCAAAATAGGGAAGCCGTTCGAGCTCCTCCTTCGTCTTCCTCATCCAACTCCCTTCACTGCAATTGTCTCCCGTCTTCATCCTTCGATCGCCTCGCAACTACCATCATCGTCCCCATTCCTTGAGAACCCACCATCAAGCCCCCATTCTTGGAGAGGAGAGGCAGTGCGGCCGTGGCGTCGGAGGGCGGCACGACTGGGGGTCGCTAGGGCGATGTGGTCGAACAGGGAGCAGGGCACAGGGTGCTGCGGCACTGGGGGTTGCTGCATCGCTGCGGAGGCTGATGGGGAGTGCTTTGTCGGGATTGGAATCAGAGCGGATTTCGCGGAGTATGCGGTCGATGTCTTCGATGATCTTCTGGTCAGAGGAGGGGGCGCCGCCACTGAGGTTTCCGGCGCTGATGGTGCCACGTAGGACGAGGATGGTGACGAAGCAGCAGAGAATGGTGATCTTGATGTTGTTGAAGGTTTTCTGGATCTGGCGGCCGCGGGTAGGGCGGCAGGCGGCGGAGGGGGTGGGGATGGCGGAGAAGGAGCACAACTTGTCTTTGCCGCCCATTTCTTTTACCGATTTGGAGATCGGGATCGAGGTTGAAGAAGAAGAAGAATGCTGCGTTTGGAGAGAAAACAACCCCAAGGTTGTTTTCTGAAAAGAAGGCACAAAAGAAAACGTATCCAAACGGGTTTTTACAAAATTATTTTCACAAAATGGGTCCCAAAAACGTATCCAAACGCACCGTACATTTTCTCCGACATTTTCCCACAAAAATATCAACAACAATTTGTTTAATCAGGTTTATGGCTTCGGGTTTTGAATTTAAGCTGCCAATAACTAATTGAATTTTAAGCAAATATTTATAAATTTGAAAATTAGAGTCTATGATGTTCTAAGACTTATTTAGATCAATTTAGGACAAATATTCTATGTCATGATAGTATTCTGCTTAAACCATGTGCTTAAATATACTTACATTTTTCGTTTGCCATCAGGAGCGTATTTTCTTTATTCTTTAGCTAACTCGATGCCACTACCCACTACTTAGAACCTCATATTTTCTTGTGTTGTAAGGACAATCCATCTTTTAAAGCAATGCTACAAAAGTGTGTTGTGAAGCTATTGGTTTGGTTTCAGATCAAGAGTTGCAGAGGTATGATACTTTTATTCCGATCCCTTGGATAACATCTAACCAACGCGATTAAATCACCCAAATATAATGAAGTTTTAGATTATGTTGTGAAATGTAGGGTTATATCTGCAAAATTATCCACATTTCTCCTTACAGATCGCAAACCCCCCACCAAATAAAAAACCCATTCATTTTCTCATACACACCTATGTTCTCTCCTTACTCAATTGTGCACCATGGATGAAGATGAACTAAAAAATCAAACCCGAATAATGACACCACCTTTCCCTACCACTGCCTACCAAACTCGAATGTCTCTCGGCCCACACCTCCCCCAGTCACTGCCTCCTTCCTTTGCTCCTTCACCTCTCAGTTCTATCACCATCCACTTTGTGACAAATTCCTCCCTCATTCCTTCTCCTTCACTTCATTTGTCTGCAGCCCTCTCATCTCCTCAACCCCTTTTGACTCAATAGATAGAAATCATGAATGTTGCACTTCATGATGATGGAACAAAAGAGATTTACTATTCTGCGTGAGAGAGAGGGAAAGAGAGAGAGGTATGAATTCTTCTGCTTCAACTTCGTGATTTATTTGATTCTTTGCTTTCACTTCATCAATTGTGATAGGTTGAGGTATTTGAGGAGATAATTGAATAGCGATTAAAGTTTGATTTTTCTAGTTCGATCTTCATCCATGGTGATCAATTGGGTGGGAAGAGAGAACAGAGGAGTCTTTGAGAAGCCAAAATGTTTTTGATTTGAAGGAAAAATCGTTCACTCCCTGGTAAAAAGAGATGATTATTTTACAAAAGTAACCGTACTCTCACAATATCTAATCTAAAATCTCATTATATTCAGGTGATGTAATCCCATCCATTGGATGTTATCCACTGGTTAGGAATAAGTATTCTACCTCTGCAGTACTTTTAGTATTTCAGTGGGCTTGAATCACTTATCGGTAAATTTGGTAGCAGATCTTCTGGTTTGTTAAATGTCCGGGAGTTTGATTGATCATCTTTTTTATTTCTCCTTTTGTTTATTCACTTTACCTTTATAATTGTCGATACAACATCAACAACAACTAAGCCTTTTTTCCCAATTGGTTGTGGTCAGGTACATGAATCCTGGTTTTCCATTATGCTTGGTTAGCACAATATCTTTTGTAAGGCCACAAGCTATCATATCTTTTCGTACAATTTCCACCCAAGTAAGTTTAGGTATTCCTCTACTCCTAACTCTACCCTAAATATTTATCTAATTACTCTTTCTAACGGAAGCACTAGCAGGTCTATGTGTGACATGTCCAAACCACCGGAGGTGATTATCTATTAATTTATATTGTATAGAAGCTACCTTTACCATGTTTCATATATGCTCGTTTTTAACTTTGCCCTTTTTGGTTTTTCTACACATCCATGTTAGCATCCTCATCTCTGCTACACATTTTTTGGACATGTTCTTTGTTGCCCAACACTTTGCTCCATACAATGTTGCTGGTCTAACAACCTTTCTATAAAAAATTTCCTTCTACTTCAAAGATATACGTTTGTCACACAAAACACTACTAACACTTCTCCTCTTAAGCCACCTTGCTTGGATCCTATATATAATATATTGACAAATCTTTCAATCTCTTTGTATAATCGAGCCTAAATATCGAAAATTGCCTCTCTTAGGTGACCATCAAGCATCATTACTTCCTCATTTATGTTCCGAATATCGCTAAAATTACACTCCATATACTCTGCTTTTAGTTATGCTTATTCTAAAGTCTTTACCTTTTAAAGTTTCTATCCACAATTTTAATTTAGTATTGATTCCTGTTCTAGTTTCGTCCACTAAGACGACGTCATCAACAAAAAGCATACACCAAGGCATCTCATCTTGTATTCCTCGCGCCAATTCATCCATCATAAAGCAAAGATGTATGGGTTTGAAGCTGACTAGCTGAGCCTTGGTGGAAACCTATTGTAATAGGGAATTTGCTACTCTCTCCTGTGGTTGTTCTAATTGTGGTCATTGCCTCTTCATACTTATCCATAATCAGCTCAATATACCGAATAGTTACTCTTTTGTTATTTAACACCTACTATACTATGTCTCTAAGGACTTTATTGTAAGTTTTTTCTAAATCTATAAACACCATATGCAAATTTTTCTTATTCTCTATCTTTTTTTTATAAATCTTCTTAGTACATAAATTGCTTCCATTGATATCCCTTGCATAAATCCAAACTGATTCTCAGACACTATTGTTTCTAGTCTCAATCTATGTTCAATCACTTTTTCCCAAAGTTTTATTGTATGACTCATTAAATTAATTCCTCGGTAATTGGAGCAACTTTGTATCTCCTTTATTTTTATATATATGTACTAAAATACTCTTCCTCCATTCTTCATGCATCTTCCTGGTTCTCAAAATTTTATTAAACCATTTTGTTAGCCAGTTCATTCCTACATCCCCAAGACACTTTCAATCTTCGAGGGGTATGTCATCCAATCCTAATGCTTTTCATTTTTTCATCCTTCTTATAGCATTTCGAACCTCTTAGATCATAATTCTACGGAAATTATAATTGTCTATAGATTAAGGAAATTTACGTTATGTATACCAAGAAAGAAATTAAATCCATCCATTTCCATAAACCTATGATCGATCCTTTTCCTATGTGAAAGACCTTATCGATAAACCAAAATTTCAATGTTCTTGGAAGGGTTGAGGGTATTACCCATGTATTCTAACACTACCCCTTAGGTCAACGGTCCATTTAAATGGGCCAAAGAAACAAGTACCTAACAAATAGTGGGATGAAATCTGGATGTGTGCATTTAGATACAAATTCTTTTTTAGTTTCGATATAAATAAATTGCACCCAGTGAGAATCAAACATGTGGTGCTTCGATACCAAGTGAAAAACCCTACCGGTAGAGCAAAATTCTGAAATTGTGGTAAGAGTTGAGGGTTTATTGTTTATATTCTAACATGCCTCCGCAGGTTGAGGGAGGGTTTATTGTTTATATTCTAACACATCTCTGCATGTTGAGGGCCATTTTTGTGGGCCGAGACTTGGAATGTACACATCGATATTTTTATTTTTATTTTTAGATGAGATACCAAATATTCGTCGCAATTAAAAATGTACTTGTGGAGGTACAAGAATGCTAATGTGAAGCACAATTTAAAGGATTGGCCGATTCCTATTCGATCATGCTGATACCGATCCTTTTTTTTGGGGGGGGGATCCGGTTCTCAAAATATCAGGATCAACACTCGAAATTGGGGGATCGACCGAGATGAAATATGAATCATGTGATTTAGTCCCAACCCCGAGACGACCTGTCCGACATATTTTAATGAGGAAAAATCAAAAGAAAAGAAGGGAAAAAATTAAATGAAAGGAAAAAAACAGAAATTTACATGAACTTTATGCAGGATTGTGGTAGGCAGCTAACAACCAGCACAAAATTTTATCAAATCCTATGAACATGAATCTTAATAATATACACGCAAATGCTAGGACATTTTCTGGAAGCGATGCGTTGTACCTACCTCCGGGTTCTTCGAAAAACCTCCGGGTTCTTCGAAATATGTGCAAGGGACGTCGCACTGTTGCCCAGGTGCAGTGAAAAATGGGCAAGGGTTCCCACACCAATCTGGACATGTGCGGGTAAAGAAGCTTGTCCAGGAAAATAGGCTTAGGTTAGCAACTTGGAATATAGGAACATTGACAGGAAAATGCATAGAACTAGTAGATACCATATTTAGAAGAAATATTAATGTATCTTGTTTACATGAAACAAAAATGGGTAGGGGAGAAAGCTAAAGAGATAGATGGTTTTAAATTATATTATATAGGTAAAATTAGAAATAGAAATGGAGTAGGAATTTTAGTGGATAAAAAATTCAAAGGAGATATAGTAGGTGTTAATAGGAAAGGAGATAGAATAATACAAATCAAGCTTGTATTAGGGGAAACATAATTAATATCATTAGTGTTTATGTACCTCAAGTAGCATTAGATGCACAAGCTAAAAATAAATTTTGGGAAGATATGGATGAGATAATTCAAGGAGTATGCTTAGGTGAGAAATTATTTATAGGAGGAGATTATAATGGACATGTAGGAGAAGATAATATGAGATATGAGAGGGTGCATTGAGGACATGGATTTGGAAATAAGAATGATGGTGGAGAGGCTTTATTAGATTTTGCGGTTTCGTATGATCTTATACTAATAAATACTTATTTTCGAAAGAGGGGCGAATATTTGATAACCTTTAAAAGTGGGACAAATAAGAGATAGATCGATTTTTTCATCACTAGAAATGTGGTTCGCTTGGCCTATAAAGATTGTAAAGTTATACCTGGAGAATGTTTAACCTCACAACATAGATTAATGGTGTTGGACTTTAAAATTGGGAAACAAATATGTGCGAGTAAGGAGACTAGGAACCCAAGAATTAAGTGGTGGAATTTGAAGGGAGAGAAACTAGAAGTTTATAGAATAAAGTCTTTAAAGGAGCATCATGAAAATGAAAAAGGGAGACAAATATGATGTGAACTAAAATGACTACGTACATAAGAGAAATTTCAAATGAGGTATTTGGAGAATCTAATGGTAGAGAGTTGCTAACTAAAGAAATATGGTGGTGGCAAGAAGTCCAAAATATTGTGAGAGAAAAAAAGATAAATCTTCAAAATATAGTAAAAAAATAGAAATGAAGAGGATTTGAAGAGATATAAGACCATTAGAAAAGAAGTTAAGAAAGCGGTAAGAGATGCAAAAGAAAAAATTTATGATGATTTATACACAAAATTAGGAACAAAAGAAGGAGAAAATAACATTTATAAGCTTATTAAACAAAGGGATAGAAAAACAAAAGATCTGGATACAATTATGTGTATTAAGAACGAGGATTCAAGTCTTAGTAAAAGATAAGGAAATTAAGGAAAGATGGCGAAATTATTTTGAGAAGTTATTAAATGAAAAGGCTATGGGCAACTTAAATATAGAGGACTCGAGGGAGAGTTAAGAGCATATATTTTTCTGTAGAATTAGGACATCGGAGGTGCAAAATGCTCTATGAAGGATAAAAATAGGAAAAACTTTATGACCGGATGGTATACCTATTGAAGTTTGGAAATCTCTGGGGATGTAGGAGTGGGTTGGCTAACAACATAATTTAAGGACTAAGAAGATGCCCGATGAATGGAGAAGAGTATTTTAGTACCTATATATAAAAATAAAGGAGATATACAAAGTTGCTCTAACTACTGAGGGATTAAATTAATGAGCCGCACGATGAAAATTTGAGAGAGTGATCAAACATGGACTGAGACTAGAAACTACAGTGTGAGAATCAGTTTGGATTTACGTCTGAGAGGTCAACAATGGAAGTAATTTATATACTGAGAAGATTTATAGAAAAATATAGGGGAATGAGAAAGATCTACATATGATGTTTATAGATCTAGAAAAGGCATATGATAATGTCCTTAGAGACATAGTATGGTAGGTGTTAAATAATAAAAGAGTAACTATTCGGTATATTGCGGTAATTAAGGATATGTATGAAGGAACAAAGACCATAATTAGAACAACCACATAAGAGGCCAGTGATTTTCCTATTACAGTATGTTTACACCAAGGTTCGGTTTTAAGTCCCTACCTCTTTGTTTTGGGTATGGATGAATTGACGGCGAGGAATACATGATGAGGTGTCTTGGTGTATGCTTTTTGCCGATGACATCATCTTAGTAGATGAGACTAGAGTAGGAGTCGATGCCAAATTAGAATCGTGGAGGATAACTTTGGAAGCTAGTGGCTTTAGAATAAGCAGAACTAAAACAGAGTATATGGTGTGTAATTTTAGTGATATTTGGAACACAACTGAGGAAGTAGTGAAGCTTGATGGTCAAGAGATACCTGAGAGAGACCGTTTCCGATATTTAGGCTCGATTATACAAATAGATTGGAAAATTTGTGAAGATGTTATACATGGGATCCAAGCAGGGTGGCTTAAGTGGAGAAGTGTCACTGGTGCTTTGTGTGAAACATATACCTTTGAAGTTGAAGGAAAAATTTTATAGAACGGCTGTTAGACCATCTATGATGTATGGAGTAAAGTGTTGGGCAACAAAGAAACATATCCAAAAAATGAGCGTAGCGGAGATGAGGATGCTAAGATCGATGTGTGTTAGAATCAGGAATGATAGAATTAGAAACGAGCATATACGAGATGCTAAAGTGATGTAAACTTAACCCTAGGTAGTGAATTTTTCAAGAATTTTAAGAGTTGTTTGTTTTAGTATTCTGAATTTTGTTTTCTGAATAAATATCCAGATTTGGCGTTTGTTTGAAGTGTTTTTTTGGAAACACTATTCAGAATACAACTATACCCCTCTTTTCTTCTCCCTCCTCTGATTTCCAAAATACACTTCGACAACCCCCCTCCTCTGTTCGTCAGCACCACCATCACTCCATCTCCGCTCCCCCTCCAGTCGACCTCCGAAGCATCCACCGCCAGTCTGAGTACCCATCGCTGCTCTCCGCCATCGTCGCCCTTCCTCTCGAGCGCGCCGACGCCGCGAGCGATTCCCGCAGTCCGCTGCCGTCGCCTGAGCCATCCCCGTCGCCATCCTCCTCACATTCCCTTCAACGTCGACTCCTCGCCGTGGCCGTGCCGCTCTCCTCCGTGCCCCCTCGTCTTCAAGTCGCCGAAGCATCGCCAGACCCGTCGAACCTCAACCTGTGTTCGCTCCGACTCCGCATCACCCTGCCGCTCGAGCCCGCTCACGCCAGCGTCGTCTTCCTTCCTCGTCGCTCCCGAAGACTCCAGTCGCGCGCCGCCTTCAGCCCCGCCACCTCCAGTCGATCCTCCGCCCATCTTCCAGTCGCACCACCTGTGCCGTTCGCAGCCTTTTTCTCCCGCTATCTCTCTCGCTCTCCCTCTCTTTGCTATCTCTCTGTTGAAAGAAAAAAAAAGTGAAGAAGAAGAAGGGAAAACAGAGTATTGGGATTGTTGTTGTTGTGTGGTGTGTAGTAGTTGGGAGTTGTAGTTGGGTATTTTGGGTATTGAAGTTAATGTTTGGTGATTGGATAGTTGTTTTGGAGTTGGTGTTTGTGAAGTGAAGTTGGGGTTATTGGTTTGCTCTTTGGTGTTGTGTTGGAATCCAAAAAATCCAATTACTACTCATATTCAAAAAAAAAAAAACATCCTATTTGTTCGAGCATGCAATCTTCTATCATACTACTGCTACTACTTGCTCTCACATGCAATCTCATCAAAACAAACTAAAAAAATGTCAGCAAACAGTTTTCAGCAAGAAATATACCCGAACAGCTTTTAAACTCTCTTTTTCAGAAAAACAGCTTTCAGATAACAGTTTTCAGCAAGAAATATAACCGAACAGCTTTTAAACTCGTTTTTTCAGAAAGACAGCTTTCAGATAATAGTTTTCAGCTAGAAATATAACCGAACAGCTTTTGAACTCGTTTTTTCAGAAAAACAGCTTTCAGATAACAGTTTTCAGCAAGAAATATAACCGAACAGCTTTTAAACTCGCTTTTTCAGAAAAACAGCTTTTAGATAACAGTTTCCAGCTAGAAATATAACCGAACAGCTTTTAAACTCGTTTTTTCAGAAAAACAGCTTTTAGATAACAGTTTTCAGCTAGAAATATAACAGAACAGCTTTTAAACTCGTTTTTTCAGAAAAACAGCTTTCAGATAACAGTTTTCAGCTAGAAATATAACCGAACAGCTTTTAAACTCGTTTTTTCAGAAAAACAGCTTTCAGATAACAGTTTTCAGCTAGAAATATAACCGAACAGCTTTTAAACTCGTTTTTCAGAAAAACAGCTTTCAGATAACAGTTTTCAGCAAGAAATATAACCGAACAGCTTTTAAACTCGTTTTTTCAGAAAAACAGCTTTTAGATAACAGTTTTCAGCTAGAAATATAACAGAACAGCTTTTAAACTCGTTTTTCAGAAAAACAGCTTTCAGATAACAGTTTTTAGCAAGAAATATAACCGAACAGCTTTTAAACTCGTTTTTTCAGAAAAACAGCTTTCAGATAACAGTTTTCAGCTAGAAATATAACCGACAGCTTTTGAACTCGTTTTTTCAGAAAAACAGCTTTCAGATAACAGTTTTCAGCAAGAAATATAACCGAGCAGCTTTTAAACTCGTTTTTTCAGAAAAACAGCTTTCAGATAACAGTTTTCAGCTAGAAATATAACCGAACAGCTTTTGAACTCGTTTTTTCAGAAAAACAGTTTTCAGATAACAGTTTTCAGCAAGAAATATAACCGAACAGCTTTTGAACTCGTTTTTTCAGAAAAACAGCTTTCGGATAACAGTTTTCAGCTAGAAATATAACAGAACAGCTTCTAAACTCTCTTTTTCAGATAAACAACTTTCAGAATACAGTTTTCAGAAAAAAATATAACCAAACAGCTTTTAAACTCATTTTCAGAATAACTCTATTCAGAATACAGTTTTCAGAAAACTCTATTCAGAAAATTCTTTTCAAAATAATAAAACAAACGGACTCTTAAAAGATTAAGTTTACCAACATGTAATGCAGATTAAGTTAGAAATTAAATTAATTGGTTTGATGGATTTTCAAGGTATGAAATAGTTTAACAAGCCCAATTAAAGATTTACGTATAACAATCAACAATTCTACTTAATCGTTTTTAGCAAGTAAGATATGCAATAAAGATTTGTACCCGAATTAGCAAGTAAATGCACACGCTCAATATTTTGTGGACGACAAAAAATTCAGATAATAATCTAGAGATGATAAAGCAGTAACAAATATTTGAGAAGTGGAAAGAAGTTACCGGGAGCTCGAAGAAAGCTTAGCAATGGAGAGAGTGCTGGCAGCTTAGAGTGGAGTCGATGAGCAATCAGTTGTTGGTTGGTCTCGGTGGTGACGCAGGTAGCATGGAGGAAGAGGGATTGCGGGCCATGGTGGTGTAGAGGTGTCGCAACGAAGTGGGAAAAGGGGTACTACTGGAGGAGTCGACACAGCGAGAGAGGGGTCGACGACGACAAGGAGACGAGATTGAGAGTTAGGGTTCGAAGTTGAAGGGATGTGGGGGAGTAAGGTTTTGGGTGGAAGAGGAGTGGGGATTAGGGTTTCGAAGTTAAGAGATGTTGGGGACTAGGGTTTTGAAGGTGGTGAGGGAGAGGCAGCAAGGTGGACGAAGAAGATGGGGCGGCGAGGTGTGCGAGATGGACGGGCGAAGGCGTCGAGAAGTGGTTGTGGGGCTTCGGGAAGTAGAGGCAATGGTGAGGTGGAGGGGAAGGTCGATGTCGGCATCGGGAGTTGTTGGGCTCGGGAAGGCAGCAAGGAGGGTGTTGGATTTCGGGATCAACGAAGGGGAAGAAGATAAGGGGGGAGAGATGGTGGCTATGTATATGGATTTAGGGTTTGGGATTTGTATAGTAGTTTTAGAGTTTATCACAAACCCTAAAATTGTATCTCAATATCTCACACAAAAAGATGAATGAAGAGCAAAACTCAATCACAATAATTTTTTAATCAAGAATAACATATCTTTCTCATTATTCTCAAGAACTATATATATACTCAAAACAAATCTCAATACAAATCTCTAAAATATTCTAATGCATAAAATAAAAGGTGCAAATCGTAAAACTACTACATATGGCTATAATTGCCAAAAACAAATGAGTACTGAAATAAAAGACTACGCTAATGGAACAACCATCCTAGACGATGCCTGCGCTTATAGAACGCCTGAATCGTTGCGAACTGATGTCCTCATCATAATGGTAGCTCCTATCTAAGATAAGTTAAGAGAGAATCGTCTCAGGTGGTCTGGAACATGTCCCACATAGACCTAGTAGTCCTCATCATAATGGTAGCTCCTATCTAAGATAAGTTAAGAGAGAATCGTCTCAGGTGGTCTGGAACATGTCCCACATAGACCTAGTAGTGCCCCCGTTAGAAGAGATTTGATAAGTATTGAGGGTAGAGTTATGGGTAGGGGAAGACCTAAACTTGGGTGGAAACAGTGAAAAAAGATTTGATAGCTAGTGACCTTACTAAAGATATTGCGCTAAACCGAGCAGAATGGAAAACCATAATTCATGTAGCTGACCTCAATTAGTTGGAAAAAAGGCTTTGTTGTTGTTGTTGTTGTTTATGCAGGATTGTGTCACTGCAAATATTTATTGTAAGATATCTATGTATTTGTGAGATCTGGCAATATAACACTAAGAAATAAATTTAGCAGAAATGATAAGAAGGGCCCAAGAATCCAATACGATCGCAGGAATTAAGATCAAAGGCATCTCCCAGCCAATGTCGATCCTCCAATACGCCGACGATACCCTACTGTTCGGAAAGGCTTCCAGGCAAGAAGTGCTTGCTATCAAGGCAGTACTGGGGTGCTTTCAAGGCTGGTCGGGACTGAAGATTAACCTTCATAAATCTAGCATTATCCCAGTTTCCGACCATCTATCACTGACGATTAACGAGATTTCGGAGATCCTTTGTTGTAAGGTCAGCAATTACCCAATCAAATACCTGGGTACGCCCATTAGACCAGGTGCTCTATTGAAGGAGGATTGGTACCCGGTCATCGACAAGATTGAAAAGAGGCTTCTTGGATGGCAGAGTCGTTTTCTGTCTTTGGGCGGACGAATCATTTTGCTGAATTCCGTGCTTTCTGCAGTCCCTCTCTACCTAATGTCGATCTACGAATTACCAAAATGGGTCATCCACAGGATCGATAAAATCAGAAGAAAATTCCTATGGAAGGAAACTGACGAAGGGAGCAAAGGGCTGCCCCTTGTTAAATGGGGCAGAGTATGCAAGAGAAAGGAAAACGGAGGTCTAGGAATCATGAATCTTCAAGACATGAACCAAGCGTTGCTGTGCAAGTGGTGGTGGAAAATTTCTACTAAGAAGAAGGGATGGTGGAGCTACTCATTCGCTCTGTTCCGCAAGAGAAAAAAATACAGATTCGGCGGCAGAAGCCCTAAAGCCAAGGTGTCCTCTTTCTGGAAAGGCATAGCTAAGCTCGGGGAGATTTTCCACACGAATACCATATGCAAAGTGGGAAACGGTAAAAATACTAGATTCTGGAAAGACAAATGGTGCGGGGAAACTACCCTTCAAAACAGATTCCCTCAAGCTGCTAAAGGTACGATAAATTTGGATCTAACGGTGGCAGACGTGCGGAAGAATGGGAAACTTATTTTTACAGTTGCTCCCAACCTAGACCAGGATAGCCTATCACAGTTTGAACAGCTCAACAAACTCATTATCGACGAAGGGGGCCAAATGAGTGACGTCGAGGACGATAGATTATGGAATACAGACACGTCTAACGTATTCACAGTGGCGGCAATGTATAGGTGGATCAACGACGGTGGGACGAGATGTACAAACCAAGCAGCAATTTGGGGAGCTTATGTCCCGTTCAAAGTCAAAGTGTTCTGTTGGTTAGTTCACAAAGATGCGATTCTGTCCAAGGTTAACCTCAGGAAAAGAAATTTACTAAGCGACGTCAGTTGCGGGATTTGCCTTCACCCAGAAGAGGACGCGAATCATATACTATTCCATTGTCCAAAAGCGCGGTTAACTTGGGAAGTAGTATGTAGGGGTTTCGGGTTAAATAGGGTTCCTACTTCAATAGCAGATATTTGGGGGATTTTTAGAAACGTTCTCGTTCGGTCGGAGAATAGAAAAAGTTGGGATATTGCTGTAGCAGCATCTATGTGGAACCTATGGCTGGAAAGAAATGATTTTATATTCCGCAACACTGCTTTAACATTTCATAATTCCATGCGTAAAATCTTTGTGTTGATTCATGATTGGGCAGGGATTCAGGAGGCCGCGAAGAAGAGGAGGATCATCGAGGGCGAATAGTATTGGGCACTAGCATTGAGAAGAGGACTGAATCCCCGTGCTTGGTGGTTCGGTCGGCTGTGAGTTTGACTTCTGTGTCCTTCTTATCAACTCGGGTTGGTCCGAGTTCTTTTGGAGTTGCGAGTTCTCCCTAGTTCACGCAGCGGTCGTGTTGTTGTTTTCTTACTTTGTTGTATTTAGAGTCGTTCTTCTTGCAGCCTGTTGCTTTTAGACTTTTATTTCTGTTGTAATCCTTTGTTTCGTTATTTCGTATTAATGGAACGATGACGTTAGTCATCTTTTATCAAAAACACTAAGAAATAAAGAAACACAAGAAAAATGAGGTGGTTTCACACATAGTTGGGAGAGATCGACTGCACACCTCCTTAGGTTGTAATAGTACATATTATATGTGAATAACACGTATAGTCATTTAAGTTAGATTAAATTTATAATATTTAATTGATCAATTAATTTATTAAAATAATTGAAATAATTTATTTATTAAAATGATAGATTTAAATATATCTTATTACTTAAAAAAATTCAATACCAAAAATTCAATATACCTAGCCGATCTTGTTTGGCCGAAACTGATCACGATACCAAAAGTTCTAGCAACCTGATACCGTTTTCGAAACGAAGATTTGAACCTTGATGTGAACCAAGTCGGCTTCTCTGTCTGCACTTTAAAAATTAAAATGTGTTGGAGCCAACAATATCACAAATTTTGCAGATTCACGAATGTAAAGTCAATGGTACCGAACATTAATGTAATGAGATGAGGTACCAAATATTCATGCAAATAAAATGTACATGTGGAGGTAAATGAAGAATGTAAACCAAGCCAACACCAGATTAGTTATCGTTGTCATCCTTTACCCGTTCAACCCACTTTTGAACCCAACGCCTAATCATCTTGTATGAGCAGCTCTTGCTTCAACAGGAACTCGTGAACAATGTTTCTGTTCCATTTACCTTCTACAGAGACGGTAAGATAAGCCTTCTACAAATTGTTGTAAAGGTGAGCCTCAAACGACATACCTGGCTCGCCCAACTTTTCAATATGATGAAATTCTTCAACAAACTTAGAGATACGTGATACAATATAATTCGAGACAGCTAGTTGAAGATCATATGGATTTTGCCAAGTCTCGGCCGTAAGCAAAGTTGTCAAATCGTGTATAGTATCGTGTATAGTTTTCTTGAATAATGTATCGTGTAGCGTATCATATTGGGTATCCTTTTTTCTCTGTCACATGTCAATTTAGTTGCCTTTAGACTATATACTTTAAACGTTTATAACATGGATTGCATGGGCAACAAAAAGTAAGTGCTAAAGGCTTTTTTTTGTGCTTTCATAAAGCTTACAAAACTCTTTCCAAGATAAGTTGTCCAGATGATGAGAGAGGAGGGTGAGGATAAGATGAAAGGAAATTAGAAGGAAGATGAAACAGTGCGGTGAAAAACCCTATCTTTTGGACTTTTTGTTTTTTTTCTATTTTTTAATTACATCTTAACATATCGCCGTATCGTGATACGACCGATACAACTAGAGTATCGTACGATTTATTGATAGCAGCGATACAGGCCTCTGATACGTCTCGTATTTGCCTGAATCAGATCGTGTACTAACAACAATGGTCGTAAGGTTGAAAATAGTTAGGCATATTTAGTGGTCAGTTCACGGTAGTTGTGCATATGCCCAAAACTTGACACATTTTCTGAATGCAGCAAGACCAAAGCAAGACCGAAGCAAGACCAATAGATTACATGAGCTAATAAGTTGAATATACCCCTTTTCCATTCCAATTCAACTCTGAACCCGATTCCTTCGTGAGTGCATCCCACTCATGCTACATGACCTTAGCAAGACTCTAATTTCAAGATCCGCAGCTGAGCGCATTGTTGATCCATTGGACAACATTTTTGTCATCGTTGCTGACCACAATCTTTCTAAATTGCAATTTCTTCTCTTCTTTGAGAAGAGTCACCATGGACCGGTCGTCTCTCTCCAAGTGTGAAAGGCGACACCAAGAAGATCCCTCTTGTCATTACGAACCAAAGCAGAGCAATCTCCAACTAGTTTCCTTCATTATTTTGGAACCTGCAAGCGTCGACATCAACACCCAAAGCGCCAGAATCTTCTTCAGGCAGTCGTATAAACACAGTTGTCTTCAGCAAGTTGGTAACTTCTTTTATATGTGAAGAAGTTATGAGCTTTTAGGCAATAAGGGTTCCATTTTAACGAACTTAAACTAAACATTATTCCAGGCCATGGTTTAGAAGAAGCTAGCTTGCTTTGTAATCTAAGCCTCCACCTTTTGAGGGACGACTATTTTTATGAGATTCGAAAGGGAGGAAGAAGTTTTCAAAGATGGAGGAAAAAGTTGTCTTCTTTAACTTCTTAGGAATCTTCATTTCAAACCATTAAATTAAAAAAGTAAATGAAATTATTGAACCTCAGTCTCCTACATCCTTTTGTGAACTTGCCATGATGAACAACCAGATGTCTTTGACATTAATACAAAACCTTTGACAACTAGCCGCACCATTGATGATTGCATCTCCTTTTATATCCGCACAACTTATTGTAGCTACCCCCTTGACAAACACCTTAATATTTTCTTGTTATGAAACTATTGATGTCGAACATATCAATTTGGGCCAATCAGTTCAATCATTGCTTCGAACTCGGGTATGTTGTGGTCATGTATCGAGTGCCGACTGTGCTTCTTTATTTTCCCTTATGGTCAACATCATGATGTAGCCCCATTAAATCTCTGCCATTGGTTTGATGTTAAACATTTCAACCACATGAACATCTTGTAGGTGGGAGGAAGGGGAGGGTAAAGATGTAAAAGTTTCTTCTTCGCATGTATCTTTTGTGAATTTTCATGTAACATTTTAATTGGGATTAGATCCTTTAGAAACTTAGTTTCACTATATTTTGTCAAGAGATTCAATTTAACTATGCAAGGGGATTGTCCAAATCGTTGAGGATGATAGAATTATTAATTGAAACTTGATTATATTTGAAATAAGGAAATATTGTTGGTAGCGTTTTTCATTTGTGATTTAATAGAGAGTGATTTGTGATATGGTACCTATGAAACATGTATAATTTGTTTCAAGGCAACCCTAGTTGCAAGATTGTGAAGTAACTTATTTGTCAGAGATTGTTGCTGAGGTTCGATAGCAGGAAATTATTATTGATGCACTTGGAGTGGATGGGTCCTTCACCTCCTTCAATAGGGATCTCCAACACTCTCATCATTAGTCTCTGTCTCTACCAGCAGAGTTTTAAAGTGGATCATTCCTTTACTTCATGAAGAGCCTGAGACAAAGCTCGAGGCCTAATCAAACTCATATCTCAAGCTAGCGTTTGCACATGAGGCACAGTTCAAGTTTCTTAATGTGTGGCTGTAATATCATGAAATTTCCATTGTATAAACCTTAGGGTAGAGAAATTGATTATTTAGCTCTACTATTAAAGCCTACCATTTTTGACAACCAAATTGAATGTGAAAAACATGAGTGAAGAAACTTCTCCCCTCAGTTGGAAAATTTGACAAAATGAAAGATGAGTGAAACACATGGGTAATTATAATCAAAATTTGAGGCTTCAAATCTCTTATATAATGAGATTTGATTTGGGCTTTGGATCTATATAAACCCATCAATTGTGAAGTATCTACACAACTCCAATTGATCAGAGAAATCAAAAGCTTGTAAAGGTAATTTTCTTAAAATCCATCAATTTTTCATTTATAGTATTAAATACAAATATGTTTAGGAGCTTACCTTACCTAAAATCCATAGTAAACAAAGATGATTTGCTAAATTGAGGGCTTATTTCGTTGCTGATTCCGTTGCTGTTTTTGGGGTTTAGAAAAAAATGAAGAAGAAAGAAATAATGAAGGAGAAAAGGGAAGAAGATGAAGTAGATAGTTGGGTTGGGTCAATTTTTGGGTCAAACCCAAACCTGAAACCCAACCTCTTCTAATAACCCAGAGAATCTGAATATGAGCAAAAAAAATGAAAAATTACTATTTGACCCAATATTGAACACATTATTATTTAGTCAATTTCTTGTGTAAAGACCTTATAAATTATCGATCCTCGGGCATTTATTGACTTACATGTATTGTTAACTTAACTGCCTTCGGGCAAACCTTTGGCAATGTTAGTGCACTCATCTCTGGGAGACCTTGGGAGACCTTTACTGTTACTTTGTCCATGCTACTGGGGTATAATTTGTAGCCATAGAAAAGACAAGTCGAGGGGTATTTTGGAACCGAACTATCATGGTATTCTAAATTATATATGTTCTGCTTATGAACTCACACATACTTTATCATTTGAATTAGTAAAGTTTGAATTTGCATTATAAATTCATTATTAAAAATGCATTATGAGGTACTGTTATCACTTAACTCAATTTGTTTTGAAATTATGTTATATTACATATTTCTATAACAACATAACAACTTTCTAATAATATTGTTACAGACATGATTACATCAATTTCATGGTAAGAGCTATTGTACCTTCTAAACTAGTACAAGGTTATGGATTATTTTTATACAACTTGTCTGATCCACTAGTGATCCACTAGTGAGGTGTTGCCATACTTATTGGGCGTGTAACTCACTTTGTTGTTTTCACCATTTTTCAGATACCGTTTAGAGTCATGGTGTATATTTCTGGAGTATCATATTAAGGGAGCTTGCTATTATTATTATATGTCTTTGAATTTGGAGATTGATCTATGTTAGTAGAATAAATTTGAAGACATTTGACAAATGTTGTATTATTCAGTGTGACTATGACATTAGTGTTATGTACTAAGTTTGGAATGAGGTTTTCATTAGTAGCTTATTTTAAATATTATATTCTGTTCTGTACTACTAAAAGGCTTAGCATGGATATGAAATACAATCTTGTACACATGTTGCCGTTGTTGCGTTTCCAATTTAAGTTGCGTGGTTTTGGGGTGTGACAACGGTCTTTCTTGAAATTTCTCAAATTGATTCTTCTTTCAGCTCCATTGACTGTGCAACATCATAGTTTCAAGTTCATTATGCCTAATTTCCGCACTGCTGTCATACTACATATTTGGACCCTATGTTAGTGGAGTTCCAGCGTCGGCCATTCCTTTCTCAGTGGAACCACATCTGGGACTTTTGCATCATATGATTCTGTCCTAAGCTTTTAGTTGTTAGCATTATACTTATGTGCGATAGCTATGATTCTTTCTTTTGCATCTGGGCTGGTGGCAAAAATTACTTCTTGCGTGTAACATGCATACTTTAATCCTTTAGTTACATGTCTGCTATGTTTAAGCCTAATATAATATTATTAGGCTAATTTCTTTCTGATGTATACATTTTTATCCATTACTTGGATCTACTATTAAATTTTGTTCTTGTGCTACAATTATCAATAATTGGAAAAATAGACCATAAGAGCATCGAGAGTCGTGCATGCTATAAAATGCATATATGCATATTTAGAAATAGCATTTGTATGTTCAGCTGCAGTTGTGAGAATGCAAAATATACTAAAGTTGGCAAAAATTTGAACAATCCTATACAAAATCCTATACAATCCATTTCATAGAATCTTCCACACTACTCATCTCCTCCATCCAACCGTTCATCTCTTTACTCCATACAAAATCATATACATCTTCCCCATAGAAACCAAAAAATTGGGCAAATAGAAGCTCCATTTCTCTTGGTCCAAGAATCATGGACGGAACATCATGTTTCAGCTATGGGATTTTTTTGGTTCCGTTTTTTTTAAAATAAAAAAGTCCTCTATTTTCATCGGACGAAACATCGTCCGGTGGATTAAAACTATTATAAAATATTTGGGACGAAATCATGTTTCGTCCGCTATAATATGCATATTGCTATATCTGCGCTCAAATATAGCATTCTACTGTAGTGAAAAGGGGATAATATGCATATAGCACACGACTGCAGTGCTCAAAAAGCTAAAAAATGCATATTCTCCATATATAGCAGACAACTGTGGATGCTCTAAGAGGCATTACTGATCTTGTAATCTTGGATTACTGTATCTGTAGTATTTAAGAAAAAAATTATATTGATATCTTCCTTGCTGTTTTAAATTAGATTGTTTATATGCATTATGGAAGCCTTCAAGCTTTGTGATATGTTTCAGGTTTGGGACCTGGCAACTTTACAGTGCATCCAGACCCTCACCGATCATACATCTGTCGTCATGTCATTGTTGTGTTGGGATCAGTTTTTGTTATCTTGTTCATTAGATAAAACAATAAAGGTAACGGTTTTTTGGTTTTTTTACTGTAACTTTTATAACACTGCAGAAGCGATAATTTACTTTTTCTTAAAAAGAAATTTATTTTAATACCGGATGCAGATTTGGGTTACAACTGAAAGTGGAAACCTAGAAGTCACATACACTCACGATGAAGAACATGTAAGCTCTCTATACTGGTAACAAATATATGGGTACTGTAGTTTGTCATTTGTCTTATTATTTTCTTTTTTCTAGTATGCTGAACCAATGATAACATTTGCTTTGACTTCTCATGTAAATTAACTTTTACTACAAAAATAGGAAGAAATTAGTAGGTTGCGTATGAATAGCTCAAAATATTAATCTTTTATTTGCTTGTAACATACATTTGGGAGGACGATGCTTGGCTTGCTAGAGATACTCTGATCAGATTTCAGTTACCTTCTTCTGTTTCTCCATATTTTGATTTTATGACATAACTGCAAATTCTTTAGTTACCTTCCTTGTCTCGGTGACATGAACATTCGTTTTTTAATTCTTAATATGACTTGATCTTCTTTGAGATGAATTAGTAGAATCTTGTACATCAGTAGTGATTGTTCTGTGGTAGTCTGGCCTTCACAGTTGTTTGTTGATGTACTTATTTTGGATCTAGGTCATTCTTAAGAGTTTAATGGCTCATTCTAGTCTTCATATGTATCTAAATTAATATGCAAATTTTGGATGACATTTTTCTAAAATTATTGTTCCATAAATTGTTGAAGATTTAATACATGATAGACTAGGGAACTTCCCCACCTTTATTCAGATTCAGGAGATATCTACTTCCGCAATTGACAATATTTACTTTCATCATACATTTTAAAAAATTGCTATTCAACTGGTCATTTATGGTTTTGCAAATCCTGGACAAATTTTGGCATTAAATGGGAGAAGGCTGGTGTCAGTTGGATGGCGTGGATTAGAATTTTAGCATATCTTTTGTGGAGCCATGTTCTCTATAACTGAATGAGTATTGAGGAAAAGGTGTAGATGATGATGATGGGACATGTGAAGAACAATAGGGGAAATGAATAGTGTCAACCAAAGTTGGTTTATGGAAACATTAATATAAGAACAGAAGCATACATGGTAAGTTAGGATTTATGATTTTTATTCTGCCAGTGCTGCTAGGGGAGCATTTTAGTATAATAAGGTAGTTTATTGGTGTATGAAGCTGTATGAACAATAGATCATTGCCTAATTCATGTCGTGAAAGACTTGGGAGTAAGTGTAGTCTCGAGCTCCAAATTTGCTGCAGCTTAAAAAATTGGAGGAAAGGAAAAATTAGTCAAATAAAGCACGATTAGTTTACCATCCTTATATTTATTGTTATGGAGCTTGGTGTACTTAAGGATATGGTCCGATTTGGTTGCTTTAGAAAGTACAACCACACCCTTTAACATTACATGCATTTTATTTATTATTTATGTACCCAATAAGGATTCTGCTGTGGAAGTATTTACTTATCGTGACAGTCACATCACTTCAATATGACCTATCATTTAGGTCTGACTCTTGACCTTTCATCAACTTTCTTAATTAGTGCCAAATTCCGTGCAATGAATACGAGCAAGAGAGGTATTTGCCATAATACTAGAAAACGTATCGGTGTCACCAAGATCTTCGAGAAAAGTAACAATTATAGAGTTTGCTAGAGAGAATTTCATTTTAAGTTTGAGGCAGAAATAAAGCAAAGAGTAGAACAGTATAAACAGATGACATTCCCACAACTTGCAGATATGCATGTATGAATGTCTTGTAATACTTGATGCATATGGAATGTTTGCATATATATCAGTGATGACGTGAAACTGATGTTGTTCCATCTTTTGGTCGGAATATACAGATATATTAGGAAGAGTGACTTCTCATGCTTCAACTACACATTTTTTACTTAGCACACAATCTGCATATTTTTGTCAGTTTTAAACCAATCTTAATTTTATGTTTGATATATGTAAAAAAATTTAATGCTTTTCAAGTTAATGGAGTTTTTTAGTTGTTGAAGAGCAGAGTATTATAGGGCACTTCTCGGCTGAGAGTAGGTTCAAATTTTATCTATTTTAATACCAACGTGTCTTTATCTAAAATAATTACGAGGCTGTTTCATGCATAAATACTTCAAACAGTTCAATGTTAGGAATGCAATTTATTTATGAACTTGAAATTTCTAGAAGATACATAATACGATTATCTATATTATATACCATTCTGTGTTTTGTCTTTTTTTTTAAAAAAAAAATTCTAAAATATGCATACTCCTTGTTCATATTCATACCGGAACACAGGCACGTAACTGAGGCCCAGCGAATGATATAAGTACGCCAACTCATATCATTCGTAAGCTGTACCAGTCTTAATCAACAATATAAGAAATATGAATCACAACCACGTAGAAAACATAATCACATAAACGAGAAAGAAATTCAATAACCGAATCTGGAAAATATGAACTTACCAAATAGCTCGAGAGGCTCCTGCTCCAATTGTAGAAGAGCCGCTCATCAATGCCCCACGGGCAAATTCTCTGGCTCACCTGTACTTGTTCATCTAAAAAGAAAGAATAATTTGTTCTTAGAGCAAGTACAGACAGCAAGTAGTGAAAAACAGAGAGTAAGGGAACAAGGTACGTGAAGGAATATGAATCAAGATCAAATTGCAAGGACAATAATGGTACTAATAGCAATGGTCTTTATCAAGTATATATATACATGTCAACTAGGTCTATTATCAAGTTGTTTCTCCTACCTAGTGCATGTACTTATGAATAAGACTTCAACTGCTCAATAGTTGATATTTGTTATTGCGAACTTTCTCCACAAATTTAGAAAGGTGGAGCGGCCCAATAGTTTCAAATACAGCAGCCACGCTCTTCTTAGATGGAGAAAATGCCTCTTCATAATTCACTCTGACCACATTATTTCAACATAACCTAAATGCGTTATGTTCAACTTCACATAAAGCATTTAGGTTATGTTAAAATAATGTGGTCAGAGTGAATTATGAAGAGGCATTTTCTCCATCTAAGAAGAGCGTGGCTACTGTATTTGAAACTATTGGGCCGCTCCACCTTTCTAAATTTGTGGAGAAAGTTCGCAATAACAAATATCCACTATTGAGCAGTTGAAGTCTTATTCATAAGTTTTATACACTACCAACTCTGCTCGAGTTTCTTTTGTTAGTTTAGTTTGTGCTCTGGTTATACTTACAAATCAGTTGTTCAGTTGGCTGGTCAGATTGCCTTGAGTTTTCTTATATTGACTGATACTGACTGATAGTTATCTACCAGGAAAACAACTACGCATCCTGTTCATGCTTAACAAACATTTTGACACTGAACTTGTGATGGTATCTAAATTTAATCATTTCAGTGAAATTCATAGTATGAGGTGTAGAGTTGGTTAATACTTCATGTCTTGTACTTGTAACACAATAGTCTAGAATCAATAGATCTGACCTAAATGCGATTCTATGAGATCCCAGCATACCAGCAAGCTGATATTTTCTTGACAAAATTTGTTTTTATGGTTTCAGTAGTTCCTGGAGCCTATCCAAGGTAAGCTCCAAGTTACCAACTTGTCTTATCTTGTTCTATTTGCAACATTAACATACTGAAAACATTTTAACGATTTTTAAAATAAGATCAATTGCTTAGTGGGATATCAATCAGCTTACAAATCATGGATTACTACTTTCTCTACTATTCATATCTAATGAGATTCCAATTAAATACATTATGATATTTGATGCTGTATGTGCTTAATGATGTCAAGGTGTGGTAGCCTCTCCTTCCTCAGTGGGCGCATTAGATGTGCATATCATCTCACTTGATTCTTGATGACAAGAAATGGGATTTGGCGGGTGTTAGCAACATTCTCTCTATTGTGGTTGTGGATAAAATTGACCTAATTGCGCTCATCTTTTCGAGTGATCCCCACGCACTACACTTTGAAACTCAAAGTCTGACTGACCTTTTCGGGTGGTCCCCATCACAAACTGTAGCACTCCGAGTTCCACACACTGGAAGCTCGTGACACTTATCCAGAATCTTTACTTCAACGAGTACACGAAAAATCACAGAAAATTAAAGACTTACATTGCACAAAGAATTATATCCTCTACTTGGATGCTTTCTGCAGCTTGAGTCCCCTGCTCCACGATCAGCAATTTTGCAACTAACAAACTGTGGGCACGTCAGTTGCATACAACTGACGCAATGCGGATGAAACCCGCATTCTCCAAAATCCTCAACAATCAATATTTGATGTAGGAGAAAAAAATGTAAAAGTCATACAAACATAAGTGTCGGTGTATGTAATGACCTAGAATTTAATGCACAACTCATGCACATCGTGCTCTTAATCTAATGCAAACTTGATTTGGAAACGTATGCATCCCATACTACTTACTCTCCAAATCGAGTTCGTATTCTCCAGATGATAGGGTTCAATCCTTCGCCATGCATCCTACTCTTGTACTCTTTTCTGTTTCTGATATTTATCTAGTGACTAGTAGAGTCTGCAGTACATGCAGTCCATTCCCGCTCGTGCAGTCGGATCGCGGTTCTTCTCCACTCCGAACGGTAGTGATCACTCTGTTCGTTCAGATCGTGGTCCTTCTCCACTCCGACAGGATCGTGGTCCCTCTCTATTCCTGGTTAGGCTGGTGATCATCAATTCTGTCGGAATCATGGTCCTTCTCCACTCCTGCCTCTACCCAAAGTTATCATGAACATAAAGCAAATCGTAGGGCCACCCTACTCCGCCAAGAGACTTAGTGTTACACTCTTGCTCCTTGTTTGTATTGATAACCCAGAACATAGATTGAAACTCAATGGTCCATTCCCTAAGCTCCGACAGGATTTGTGACTTACGTCCGCATTCCGCTCTTATCACTAAATTTCAGAAATTAACAGGTGAAACAACGCCGCACGTGTCCCAGACGAGACGACGCCGCACGTGTCCCCTTGACAGGTGAGTACACGCCCAACTAGTGTCTGTCCTTACAATCACGAGTCACTACTTAGGACTAACGCCTTTACTAATTTATACGACTTAGGTCAATTTCTTATCAGCTTAATTCCTCCATTAATCACCACTAGGTTTCAAGGTGGAATTATTAGTTACTTAAAGTCTCATTATTCACAATTACACTAGATTATCATTGTATTCTTATTCTCAATTATTGGCCCAACTTGGCCTTTATCCGGCCCATATCCGGCCCATGCCCGGCTCATAGAAAGCGATTAGACTTACTTCTCTATATTAACTTCACAAGTTCTTTCATTACTACAAATCACACTCTCTCACTAATTAAATATAATGTTTAGTTAGTACAACTAACTCATATTTTCAAGCTACTACATTTATTATGAAACTATTCGTAATTCTACCATCCTTCCACCTACTAATCTCAAACTTGCGTTTTCTTTATTAAGACTAGATGATTACTAAGAGCATCCACAGTGGTTTCTTATATTTGGCAAATTGCCATTTTATAGCAAACGCATCGCTGCAGTGGTTTTCTATTTTGCCATTTTTTGGCAAACACGCTATATTCGTTTCTCATATATGAGAAATAGAATAGCGATTCTCAAATTTTGAAGGACGGTGTAACATATACCGTCGCTTGTATTTTAATTTTTTTTAATCGAGTCAGACGGTATAACATATACTGTCGCTCCGATTATTATTTTTTTTAAAAAAAAAACTCAGGATTTTTTTTTTAATTTTTCCCTTTTTTTAAATTTTTTTTAAAAAAATGAACGGCCAAAGATTTGGCCGATTAAAAAATATATATATTATAAATTCTCGGACGGTACATGATGTACCGTCCTTGAATTAGGGAGGTAGTGGGTAGGTTTAGGATAATTAATTAGGTTTAGGTAGTTAATTAATTAGGTTTAGGTATTATTATATAATTTATTTTATTTAATTAATATATTTTAATAGTTAATCAGTAATTAAAATTTTTAATTTTTTTTTAACGAGAGACGGTATATGTTATACCGTCCCACACAATTTTTTAAAAAAAAATTGCGCGACGGTATATGTTATACTGTCCCACCCAATTTTTTTTTAAAAAGCGAGGAATATAGCAAACAACCACTGCAGCCTTCTATCCTATTTGCTATTACTGTAGCAGCCATTTTTGGCAAAATGAGAAACACCACTGTGGATGCTCTAACTCCTTCAATTTGCTTACTAGCATATCGATTCTAACATGAATAATTCTATTAACATGATTTTTTTCTTACTAACAAGTTAGTACTCAAGGTCAAGTCTACACTTAGCTCCTAACATAAGCTATGCTTACTAACCATGAACAATTGGTTAGCAATTAGGCACTACAAGGTGAAGTCTACATTTTCAACTTCCTAACTTCTCACTAACATAGCATTCTAGCATTCTATTTTACTAATTTACTACCATACTAACATATTTAACTTACTAACATGAACAATGCTAATATTATTAATATGATTACACTTGCTAACATGATCACTACTTACACAAGAAACCCTTATATGGTTCTTAACTACATATTGGAGCTTACTAACATACATTAAACTTACTAACGTTACAACTAAGCTTACTAACATTATAACTAAGCTTACTAACTCATTAATAGCTTACTAATACAATGTTAGTAGCTTACTAACACAAAACTAGTAGTTTACTAACAATGTAAAACTTAATAACAAGATGCTAACTTGCTAATAAAAAGACTTTAAACATTCAAGCATGAAAAATTTAATTAAACAATTCATTAATTAGACGATTACCACACAAGACATCACAAAATCACAACTTTATGTTTAATAATAATCAATGCAATCTATCATGCCCAAGACATGGTTTTTATTCATGATCATCCATAAAAGATTCATTCTTTCACACTTATACTACCATCCTTAATACAAAGGTTAAATCTTTATTCATTTACTAGCATTTTATACATGCATATAAAATTCACATAAGTAAGAAGAACACCCACTACAATTTCTAGCAAGCATCAATCATTCATTTCATATATAAAGAAAATAATAATTATACATGAGGTATGAAGAATACCCACCTCATTATGGAGAGTTCTATACGATACTAGTCTCCAAGCTTACTTCTCCTCCTAGCTTTCTTGCTTGCTTCTTTTTCTTGCTTCCTTCTAGCTCAACTAGTACTCAGAAAAAAATTTTGTGAAAGTTTTGGAATGAAGTGTTGCATAGAATGGCTAAAAATGGACAAAATGAACTAGGAAGAAGAAGAAAATGAGAATTAGGGTTTTCCTTGTGCATACACACATATATATAGAAGGAGATGGAGGAAGGGGTTGGCCGGCACTTTAGGTGAGTGTGGAAATGTATGGAGATGCCTAGAAATGCTTAGGTGTCCTTATTTTTTTACATTTTACCCCCGTAGGTTTTTAATAATTACTCATAGGCCCTTATAGGTCAGCCCATAACCCTCCTTGGTCAAAAATTGTAGGCTTAGTCTTAAGTCAAAAATTGTAGGCTTAGGATTATTATTATTATTATTATTATTATTGTTATTCATTTGATGCAATGTGTAGTATGCATGTGTGTATATTTATAAAAGGACAAATGGGAAAGACAATTTATGCAATTATATTATTCAAGACGAAACTTAAATAAATAAATACTATTCATAAAAAAAAAATGTTAATTTTTGGGGGTATTACACAAACTGTCTTACTAATATTTATAACTTAATTACTACAACATAGGAGGTGCAGGACTTCATAGACTGGTGGTGGGTGTGGAAACTATTGGCCTCAAATTGCATTCTGAGATGGGTGTGGAAACCTGCGTGGACTGTGGTTCTCTGAACATTCTTCTATAGAAGAAATTTGATTGAGACTGAGGTCTGCAGTGTTCCCATTATGTGGGAGATCTGTAGCATTTGCTTGTTGATTCCATATGGTCGATAGAAGTATCGGCACCAAAGTTAGCTCCACTCAAAGCCAACATTTATCAGCATTCATAGAATCTCTATCGAATTCAAAGGTAGCTGGCCTAGTCAGCCATTGCTAATATTAATTCCCTTCAAGTGTTATGGTAGACTCAAGATTAGGTTTTCAGTGCAGTTCAATGTAATTATGAGATTACCTGGACAGTGCAGATGAAGGAATTGAATATGGTGGTATGGCTGTTCAAAATCCATTGGAGCACATACCATTAAATGTTGCGTGGAAAACCTACTCATGGGAAATTTAAGATTAATTTTGATGCAGCATACAGATGTCGAGTCTTGTACTGCAGGCAGTAGGTGCATGCAGTGGGATTCTGCGGCTGCTATCTTAAGTGCTTGGGGGAAGTTCCTTTGAAGCGAATTCTGCTGCATTTGCGGAGCTCCAGTATGATTGAAGGCTCTAGATGCAGTTTTTAGTAGATGGCCAGGGTCATCATTTTGGTCTAAGGGGGACTCTGGCAGGGGTAGGATGGCTTTCCTGTACAATTTTGATGACGAACAATATGGATTTACTGTTAGATGCGAAGTCCATATTGTCCAGATTCCTGTTGTGTGAATTTCTTATAGTCGTTGAGAAGGGAATGCATGTGCAGACTTCGTGGCAGGTTTTCCTTGGCAGGATTGGTTTTTTAAAGTTATCTTCATGCAGAAGTTTTCAGGTGAGCTTAGAGGACATGCTGAAGATAAAACAAACAGAGGCTCCGTTGCTCAGTTAAGTGTGGGCATATATTGTCATGCACTCCGCCCACATCGGGGAGGAGGGGGGTGGAGGGAGGGGCACTTAATTTTGCTTCGATGAATCAGATCTGGATCTCCAAGTGGGGGAGGACATGCCATTCCACTAATTTGTTGTCTGTGTAAATGTGTTTGAAAATTTTGTGTATATTTTTCCTTCCCACCTTTATGAAATTTTCGAGCTTCTCCCTTAATGGAATAATGTGTATTTGTGGGGGACTTTTTTCTTCTGAAGCTAGGATATTTGGTTTGCTTGCTTTTATGGTTGGATTATTTATAGGCTTTTAGTTTTTTTATTAGGAAACCAAAGTAACTAAACTACTTTGTGGAAGGTTAGTGAAATTAGATTCGCGAAACTATTCTTGATTGTCTTATCAATATATCATAATATTTTGGGCTTTAAGATTAACATAAGTTGCTTATTTGTTCATATGTTGATCTATGCCACTTGAGCCAAATGCTTTGGTCTGATAGTTGTTAAGAATGCATTGCTTTATTCACTGTTGTTTCTACGTTAATACAAGCAATATTTGTGAATACTTCAGTTTTGTAGTTGTGTTCTCTGCTGATGAATTTTTGCTCTTTGCAGGGAGTCCTTGCATTATGTGGTATGCCTGATGCTCAAGCCAAGCCAGTTTTGTTTAGTGCATGCAACGACAATAGTGTTCGCCTCTACGATCTTCCATCGTAAGCTTTTTTAAAAAACTTGATTAAAACTTTTTTTCTTGGAATTTAATTATTATTATTACTACTTATGTTAATATCCAATTGTAGATTCAGTGGGAGGGGTAAGATTTTCTCGAAGGAGGAAGTAAGAGCGATACAGATTGGCCCTGGTGGTTTATTTTTTACCGGAGACGGCACAGGGGAACTTAAAGTGTGGAAATGGGTGGGCAACGGGACACCATCTACTTGACATTGATGATTATAATTACATGTCTTGTAATCTTATTGTTATGCTGTTTCATCCCATGTAATCTACGAGGCATAAGGGTTATATTGAGAGATGCAATAGCAATGAGTGAGGGTGCGCCAGTTTCGATTCTTTGACAATAATCTGTTCTGTTTGCTCATCTACTTGTGAGCGTTTAGTCATGTGCTAAATGCTTTGGGTTGTTGTGGTTGTCATAACAGGGTGCTCAGTTTACCTGAGATTATTAGGTTCATATAGTTGATGATCCCATTTTTTTAAAGGCAGTGTATTCTAATTTTACTGTGGCATGTCAGGAATAACCTCCCATCGTGGGTTAAGCTTGCAGAAAGTCAACTCCTATATTAGTGCATGTTATCCTGGCTAATTATTTTGTTTACTTTGGCAAGGATCTGTATGCTTCTCTGTAATTTTTATTGGCATATTAATTCTTTTTAAGAAGTCTTGTTCTGCTTCTAGTAAATGCCGTATGGTGTTAACAGCAATACTATGCTTACTGTTAGCTTATTTTTGTTGTTTGTGTTGTTCAACAGTTGGGCAATTTCACATAACATTTCTAGAATGCCTAAGGCAGTCTTGCCATGTTACTAAGCACAAGAAAATTCATATCGCATGAGCTAAAAGTTAAAAGTGGTTGTTTGGGGTGATTTGAATCTTTATTTCCTTTTTCTTTTGGTCTTTGCCCAGGTTTGAGACGAGAAGCTGCATACCAGTTATTTTCGATGACCATGCGGAATGCAGGTTTCTGATATTTGAACATACATTTTCTCTATTCCAGTCCAAATTGTTGCATCACTGAAGGTATTGCAAATGATAACATAGGACCGGTGTTTATCTTACAACATGTTTTTAAGGAGAAGATTTGGGTTACCAACATTAATCAAATTTGTAGGGAGAAGTGCTAATCAGCACATATTAATTGTCAAACACCTTTTCCTGTGAGTAATGCTCCAAATTTAAATGCTGGCCCTGGTGGCCAGTTAGTGTAAGAGCCTGGTCATTTAACAACAAAAGATATTCGCTTAATTCTTGGTTATTATGCGTTAAAATGGATTATAGTGGTAAGTTTGAAGACTCGATGAAGGTGTACAAGGAAGAAGCAGCTAACCAATGATTTTGACAATGAACGCATATCCATTTCCTTAAAGAAGAAGAAGAGGAAGAAAACCCTAGATCTGAAATTTTTAGAGGCGGCGGTGGCTAGCCCTCGTCGCAGCCCCCCTCCACCCCGTCGCCCCCCACCCTGTCGCCTCTCCTCCACCTACAGTCGCGACCTGCGACCCCTCCCATTCTTCCTTTCCCACCGTCGCGACCAACTATCGACGACGAGATCTGGGCTAGACCGTCGATATCTGATCTGCCTCCTCCCTCCACCGACGATCCCCCCCCTTCCTCCTCCGAAGATCCTCCCTCCACCGTCCGATCCGTCGAGATCTGAGCCCATTTCCGCCCTCCCTTCCGACCCCAGTCGCCCCCCTCTCGATCTCCTGTTCGAGACTGAGGAGTCTTCAGCGGATTCGACGCTCGATAGCTCCGATCGGGACTGAGAGATCAATGACGTCGACCTCCAGATCTGGTGGTGGGAGTTTGGGGGTGGGGTTTGGGTTAGGTCGGGGTTGGGTGGCTTTGCTTGTTGTTTGTCCGGATGTTCTGTGCGCTTGCCACCATGTCCACACTCTCGGGGCCAACCACGGCGATCTACGGCTTTGATTTGGCTTCTGCGAGGGTTGGTAGTACGAGTGAAGATGCCGAAAACTAGGCTGTTTTCACGATTGTGGAGCTTGGGCCCAAAGATGGGGTCCCTCCGTGATGTGCACTTAGGGGTTGTTAAGCAAGTGGTACTTTGTCTGAGTTGGGTTTGATTTAGTGGGAAGAATGAGGTGTAGTACGGCTGTGGGGCTAGAGCCTGAAGACGGGGTCCCCCCATGAGAGGTGCTCACTCATTGCTGCACAGGGTAGGGCCTGGGCCCGCAGAAGGGGTCCCCCCACGAGGTGCACAGAGGGGAGATGTTTGTGTTGTTGGTCGGCAGTATGTAAGTCACACCCTGAACTCGACCTTCTTTAATTCACTACCACAGACTTTGCAACAGCACCGCCACTACGCCCTCATCATTGATCCTGAGATCTACAACGTCCACCTCCCGCAGGGGACGAGAGGCGAAGGTAATTCTTCAGATTGGTTGTGATTTCGTTCGGGTTTTACGTCAGAGAGTGAGAGAAAGTGAGAGAGTGAAGATGTTGCTTCTCACTACTCTATGCAGGTGTCTGGTTATGTCTTGGACTGTATTCGTGGTTAGGGTGAGTGAGAGTTTTGCTTAGTGAGAAATCGATGGTGAAAGCTAAAGCGTGAGAGAGGCCACGGCTCTACTTTAGTTGTTACTTCGACTGCGCAGAAAGTGAGTTTGTTGGAGACGGTGTGAAAGAGGGGGAGAAGGTTGGGACCGGCGAATACACAAATCCCGCATGATTCGCTTCAGGTGGGTGTGCACGCGCCGTGGAGGCGGTGCACGAAGCTTATGTGACGTACATACGATTAGTCGGTACTCGCTATGTGACTGGGCCTAAGCTGGGGTCCAGTACAGTATTGGTGGAGGTCGGGGACAAGCTGTAGTCGGTTCGTCCTAGTTGTAGTTCTTTTGTGGCCCACCCTCTCAGATAGCGAGCCCTGATTGTATGTATTAGTTATATTGCTTCATGTTCTATTTTGTTGTCTGTAAGTTGTAATTTGTCCCAGTACTCTGGGTTTGTTTGGTTAATTCTCATTAATGAAACAGGGTTGCCTTATTCCACCTTTTCCTAGAAAGAAAGAAATAAATAAATAAATAAATAAATAAATAAATAAAGAGGGGGGGGGGGGGGAGAACAAAAAACAAAAACAAAATAACTCATCCATTTCCAGTGGAAACGAAAAACGTAATATGCGGGTGAGATTAGAAGAAAGATTCTAGGGTGTAATCATTGTATGGTGGTAATTGAGAAACAAGGTCTTGGTCGAGGCTCATGATATGGCGTTCAGATTTCAGAATGAGTCCTCTATCTTCATTTCGTTTCTTCTATTTGGACCGGTTGTTTCTTCACAGAAATAAGAAAGATTTTGACCATAACTTTTTATTACAACAATTTTAAAAAAAATTGAAAGAGGAAATATTTTGACAACCATTAAATGTCTTGATTCGAGTAAACATACTTCCATAGTCAGATTCCAATCCTCAAAGATCAACGATGACTTCAGACTATACCATTTGATAGAACATGAATAAGCACATATTTGCTGACAGCTGAAAACTGCTAGCGCAATGTTTGAAGCAGTGACCGACCGTCAACAAATATATCAACCTGATGTTAAAGAGAGGAGTGTAGAGAACCCACAAACAATTAATGAAAATGCATTGTTCATTACACATACCATTCCGAAATTAACCATTTATTGTAAGAATAAGAAAGAAATAAGAACCTCTAGCAGATAAACTTCTTGATGCAAACTAATTTAACTGAATCCGAAATAATAAAAAAAGACAAAAAACAAATTTTCACTATGGAGTAATGGAGAGGAAATGCTGTGTGAAACCTTCCGACAGACGCAGAAAATTTTCACAGTTCTTCACCGTCAAAGCAACTTATTTGGATAACAAACACTGATGCAAATCTAACTTGGATTTCCAATATAGGTCCCTTTTAAAGTGTGTATTTGTTATTGTGTTCCGAAATCATGCTAATTGCTATTATATCCCCCAAATTGCTGTTACTCATTACAGTAGGTCCTATTGTCAATTACTAAATCCTAATCCTAATCCTAATCCTGTGCAACTATCTTCTTCAACAAAGCCCAATGAAAAACTTGAGAAACCGACTTTCCCTTTTGTAATGGGTATCATCTCCTCTCTGTCATTGAATCCAATCCATCACAATCCAATTCTTGCATGGGCCCAAGTAGTCTAATGGTAAACTCTTCGCTAGTGAGCAAAGGTCAGGGGTCCACGCCCCGCTTGAACCAATCACTAATTATGGGATGAGGGTGTGTGTATGCAGTGGGTATTTGGCTATGACCCTGTTTCCAGAAAAAGAAAAAAAAAAAAAATTTTTTTTTAAAAAAAGAAAAAAAAGAATGCAGACCCTCCTGACCTTACTTATATCTGCCACCAACGTTTTAACTAAACCATCAAGAATCACTGTTGAGAATCTCATTTAATCTCTCAAGGCATAATAACTGTCACCGACTTCTATTTCTATTAAGATAACTGGATATTATACGAACATGTGATCCATGTGTTTAAGGTGCAACATCCAATGTCCAGTGCCCACACCCACAATGTCCAGTGTCCACACACCTACAACCTGTCCAGTGTCTCTAGTTATAATAGTAGAGATATTCCATATCCAAAGAATTTACTAACACAACTCTAACCAACGGGACTAATATCAATTATCATAATTTTGGGAACCTGATCGCAAACACAAATTTTAAAGGACCCTATATTAGAAAAACCATCTGACTAAAGAAATGGCTACAAGGTTCAGCACATACTGACAACAAAGTAAAAGGTTAATGAGAAAGGATGTGCCTCATCCACCTCACTCATCACTAAAACAGAACCACCGATAAATACTTTTTTTTGAACAAGGCTGTAACCAAGAAAACTAACAGTGGAATAGGAATAGCACCCCGAACTTTTTTCTTATCAGTAAAAATCAAGAACTGGATGACATCTGGTTTGCTGCTTCCTCAACGCACTTGCGGTATGAGAAATCTTCTTCACTTCCATCCTTCCTTATCAATATGAAACTTCGAGACAATGGGCGCGATAGATGATGACCAATCTGTTAGCAGAAAAAGAAATTAATATCGGTAAATAAGGAAAGAAAAGATTCTTTATCCAATACTGATACTGAACAGTTCTGGATGGATTTGAATGTATTCTACAGTTATTCATGCATTCCCTAGCTAGGGGGAAAAATTGTTGCTCGCTAGCTTACCTAGCTGAATTTGTATTTTACTAACACAAGTTTACAAGAAAAGCAAAAAAAACACATATTGGTTAAAAACAACAAAATTTTAGTGTAAGCTATGCATGGCATAGCACAGATATACATTCTGATGTGGGCACTTAATGGGAGATTAGATTAACCTCGTGGCAAAATAGATCAATTACCTAGCTCTTGGATAAGAGAAGAGCTAAAAAAATTACGTCACAAGGAAGTTCTTTAAAAAAAAGGCAAAATAACGTGAGCTGTGCGCTGATTTTTTTCCAGATCGACCATTAAAATTATGTGTAGTTCCATGTTCTCAACTTAACTATTTGAATTTTTATAAATTTTTGGAGAGCGCAAAGAGAAGATTTATCTTCGAATGATAAACCGAAATCATTATAATGCATGTTTAGTTTTTCTTTGATCCGTAATCCTATCTCTCAAAATCAAAAAATCCATGACATCCACTATACTAATACTACAAGAATTCCAGAAAATTTTGAGTGAACAGAGAATTTTTAAAATCAAGAAGAGAAGGACGAAAAATAAAATGAAAAAACACATGGAAAAAGAACAAGCATGTGAAGAAGGATGGTGAGGTCGAAGAAGAAATAAAAAAGATGAGAAAAGAGAAGGAAAGAAAATGTCAGGAAAAAAGAAGTTTAGGAGTCAATCTGAAAAAAATCTTTACATTTATAAGGTCAAGGACCAATATCTAAACTGAAGACTCTAAAATCCATGCTCATATCATGACTGTTAACTGACCGTATTTTCTTAAAACTTATGTATGATAAAATATTAGAAACAATATATAACAAGAGTTGTACACAGTACTCTTCATTCTTCAACAATGTCGGACAAATGAAATTTGAATTAAGGGTAAAAGGATGCATACTTCTCCAGTAATCAATACAGCATATGTATATTGCCTACCATATTTACATCAATAATTACCTTCAGATAAATGTCTAAAGGAAGCAAGCTTCAGAATGGAATTTAGTAATCATTAGAAGCTATGTACAGAATACAACATGATCAGACCATGTCAATTATACAACTACAATGAGCAAGTATTTGAATCTTTTACATTCCTCTTCTTATATTTCAGCAAGGCAAATAATTCTTTCAGCCTTTTATGGTTTCACATGTACAATAATTAACATGCTATATACAAAAATAGAAATCCTGAAAATACAGGATAATTAAGATAGGTTCTTAGATATAGGGTTAAAGCCAAATTCCGTACATACAAATATCACTTATGATCATCATTATAAACTACAAAACTATAATTTGAAATAACTATTGGTGATTTTAAAAGCAGTTCTATTCGTTATGGAATATTTATATATAATGAGAAAACACCTTCATGCGTAATCTCATACTGAATCACCTAGCTTCATAGAAGTATATTTGGTATGGTATATGGGCAAACACCTTTATATACAATTCAAGATATTCTTCTTTTCTTCCAGCTATTTGTTCAAATACAACTAAAAACTTCAAAGAAGAATTAAAATCCCCAGTACAGTAGCAAGCTATGACAAATGACTAGGAGGCTTCACGTAGAATACACATTTGAAAGTTTGTTTAAGCCCCAGTCAAGGGTCAGACCAATCAAATGCAAGCAGGTCAGTAAGAATAAAAACTGCTCTGATGGCACTATCAAGTACTATAAACCCCTTGCATGAGGATTTCGGCATGAAAATGGGATTGATCACTAGAAAACTTATGCTCCTGTTGCACATGTAACTACTATGAGGACCCATTCTGGATCAGTTGTCCATAATTAGTTCCTGTATCAATTAGATGCCAAAAAAGTTTTCAATGACGATCTTCTTGAGGAGGTCACCATGGTTTCTTCACCGGTCTCTGGCAAACATCAAATATTGCCCATCATTTTTGGCACACATATATAGTCTCACACAAGCACCCTAAGGTTGGCTTGATCTTTTCAACTATTCTACCGGTTTTCACTAGAGTTTGCGTGATCCAGCTATGTTCAATTACCTGCTAGAGGCCGTACTATTTTGCTTCTCTATGTAGATGATATATAATTATCACTGGTGATATCCTGCATCACCACTGTGAAGATCTATCTACAAAACTAGTTTTCTACTGACTTGTCTTGATTTGTTATATACTAGGGAAAAAGTAGGCTATACTGATCACAGCTATCTTCTTACACAACGAAAGTATCCTGCAGCTCTTACTGTTCTTATTGGTGCCGCTTATAGTCGGACAAATGCAATACCTATTGAACTCAATCAAGATCTTCTCGCAGATGGAGTTCCACTTGCAAATTCTACTTGATAGAGCCTCTCGCCAGTAGCCTTGTCATGAGCAGATCTACCTCACTATAACTAAATCTAAATCCAAATCAACCTCAATATGACTCGACCAAATATATCTCATGGTGTGCATGTGATGAGCCAATTTATATCAGCCATGAAGTAGTCATTTCTTTCAGGTACCCCTTAACCTTCATGTGACCATTACTCGGTTTCTAGATCTCTTTCATCATTGCAAGCTTATACTGATGCTAGGTGATCTATCAGTGCACTGGTCTTTCTAAAAAATTCAATCATAGCTTTCAAGTCCAGGAGGCAGACTAGATTGTCTAGTTCAAGCTCTAGGGTTAAACTTCTGCACGTGGCTGCTGAAGAAGTCAATTTATTACAAAGGTCATTCGAGGACTAAGGAGTTTAGGACTTTCTTCCAAGCTGGCTCCAGTAATATATGATAAGACTAGTACAAGTTTACTAGGCACATTGGTGATGACACCTTCACTTGAGAGGCATGCCCAATGTCATCTACCTTCGCTATATGCTTTTCAAATTTCAGCAAGCACATTCATTTGCACATGAACACCCACGACACATTAATTCTTAAACTGATTCTTGTTGATCTGCTTTCAGTTTGAGGAGGGATATAATTTAATATATGTGTATTAGGAGAAAATATTTCGTATAACCATGTAAACCTCCTATATATTGGCTCTTGATGCCTAATCAAATAATTAGAGAGTTCTCTTTCAAATCTATTACCATTAAAAATTAATAAATATAAAGATTTCAGCTATATTCTAAGAATACACAGTTTGTTGTTGATCTACACAGGACGAAAGACGTTGTTCAGCAGGTACAATATGTTCATATCCATAGTAAAATTAGACCATTATAAGTAATATACATTTCCCATTTTAATCACTCCACATATACATACAATAAATGTGCGCAAGATTTGAAGGACCTAACAAATAGACAGAATAACTAATGTAGAAATATCGAAAAGAATTGCTGAAAACGAAACACAGCTGGACTCACACTATAGGTATTATATTACCTTAATTGCTTCAATACCGATTCCTATCTTAGCATCTTTATTAGGATGATAGTTTAAAGCCTCGATTAGAGAAGATTTGTCTGCCTCATTAAGATGTCCATCGATGGGGTACCTAAATACAAATTGAAACTCGTTAAAAACAGCACACATTATCCTCAGAATAAACATTTCAAGGTTTCTTAATATAAGAACAAGGCCTAAGAAAAATTTCAAGGTTTCTTATAACAAATATTTTAAGAAAAAAATCTTAAATGTGAATTAAGTGCACTTGGTTTAGAAATACTTCAAGAACATCAAAAAAATTTAGTTATCAAATCAAATCCTGTAACACCTGTAACTCATAGCAAGCTATTTATTAACAATAATCTTTTAACTGAATAAATTTTAAAAAATTATTCAGTTATGTAATTCTCTGTTTTGAGAATAAAGATGGCATAAATGAATATGTTACTTTCAACTCCGATAAATGAACTTTTTGAACTTATTATTATTTTCTATTAGAGCATCCACTGTCATTTTCTAAAAACCCAAAAAATAGCATTTGAGCTAAAAAAACCCCTCAATATTGTTCGCTAAATACCCAAAATTTAGAATAGGATATCGTTTAGCGAACGACTTCGCTATATACCCTATTTATCTAAACCCACTCCAGACACAAAAACTTGATCCATCCCAACACCCAACCTGCAACCTTAACCCTCTACATTGGCCACAACAGTCCTGACAACACATTCTTGTCTTCTTCAACTACGTTGCCGGTCTCCTGTCGTCGTTTCGTTTTTGGTGATTAGTCTGTGATGAAACTAAGAAGGTCGTGAAAACCTTTGTTTCATTTTTTTTGACTCTGCATTCATGCTAGTTGGACTTCATTAGAAGTCACTTTCAGTGGAGATGGGAGAGAGCTATGATGAACGTCATGAGGTTCCTCACCTTTGTTTCATTTTGTTTCAACTCTAGAATCACTTAGTTTCAATGGCACTCACTGGCCGAGGTTGGAATCATCATATTGAGAAACTACCATTGGCTACAGAAACAGATGCTTGAAAGCAGGCAGTGTAGTCGAAGACGTAAGGCGCAAGTAATTTCAATTCCATGTAAAAAGTTCGAGGCGCAAGGAGCAATTTGAGGCGCAAGCCTCAGTTAACCGAGACACACTATCACTTTTTGGGTTTTTAAAATTTATAAATTAGGTTATATAAACAAGATAACATCATAGTAACAAAATATATCATACAATGACCGTATACTTAAAAGTAAGGTAAGGAAGATGTACTTGTTCGGTCGTTAATATTAGAAATTGCACAAACACAACACAAATATATTTACAAGTTAGTACCAATGAGAAGCAAATCTGAAAATTAAATCTAAAATTCTATAACCAGAAATGTATATTTTGTTAAATTTTAATTGTCGCATATTTAGTAATTAGTATCTATTTGTTAATAAGTGTATATTTTTGTCTTCATGCAAATAATTGAGATTAATCGGTAATAGGAAGATTTGCACGAGTTTATTTTCTTGCCACCAAAGAAGAAGTAATTCAATGTGTTTTTTTAAAACTACAATGCGAGTGTATTTTGTAGGTATAATTTATAAGTGTAACCGTGTAACGGTGCTAGTGTAATTTGTAAGTTGTAACTGCGTAAGTTATAATTTTTGTACATTCAACAATGAAGTTTTTTTTGAGAATATCACAGTGCTGTATTAGTATTACACTGTTACAGAGTACTACAATATTACAATTAAATATTAAGTATATTCAAGTATTCAACAATTAATTATTATAGCAAGTTTCATCCAAATAGCCTAATAAAGCAGTAAAACAAAAGCATTACATAACTAAAAAAGGAAGAATACTATCAATAAAATAAAATAAAAAAGAAATAATAATTTAAATAATAAAAAAGAATATAAATATAAAACCTGTCAAAAGACTCGAAACTAAAAAAGAAAGAATACTTAAAAAATAATAATAATAAAAAAATATAAAACCTGTCAAAAGACTCAAAACTAAAAAAGAAAGAATACTTTAAATAATAAAAAAGAAAAAATAATATAAAACCTGTTAAAAGACTCAAAACTAAAAAAGAAAGAATACTTTAAATAATACAGAATTGAGAAAAAACAAGGAAAAAAAAAACAATGATGAGGCGTCGCCTTTCGTCGAGGCGTGGTGAGGTGGGCGCCTCACCAGCGCTTCGAACAAGGGGTGCGCTTCAACAGAGGCTTGAGGCGCACCCATCCATTTCGCCTGCGCCTTCCGCCCGAGGTGCGCCTTCGATATCACTGAAAGCTTGAGTGCTTTGTGAGATTCGATGGAGGATAAGATAGTCAATAGCTATATCTAGTGTATAACTGCGAAGGAGATTTGGGACAAGGCAGAAATAACATTCTGGCATGGTACATGTACACACTCTCAATCAGCAATATTGCAGGGGTAGAGCTGACATCTAGTATGACTTTAGAATCTTATTTTCTGGCATTTCAACTAAACCTTGAAGAGTTCAGTAAGTTGTTTCCAATTGAAATGATACTGCGAAAGTGTTGGAGAGACAGACAGAGCAAGATGTGATGACTTCACTTGGTGGTTTGGCTTATGAGTTTGATAATGTGAAGCCCATACTTATTGTCTCTAATTCTACTAAATCCATTGATGTTGTGTTTAGCTCATTAACTGAAATATTCTAAAACCATTCTCAGATTATGGTACCTCAGTCTTCAGGAGGAGATTATATGGAATAGGGCACATCCTCAGCATGCTAAACGGTAGCCTCGTAATGGTAACAGATTTTGGGGGGCAACAGAATATGAGGATTTCAGGAAGGAGGGGCGGTGGACGTTTTGGGGTTCAGTCCGGCAGAGGAACATGTGAAAATAGGGACTGGATTTGACTATTGAGTGTCGTTATTGTCATGAACTTGGGCACTTGATTAAGGATTGCCCATCATTAGCTCGGAAGAACAAGTATCGGCTTGTTGCAACATGTACTGGTTACACAGATGTGCAGTCCCAAGCAAGTTTTCCATAGACTGGTTTGCTGCATCCCCTACTGGCACCATTGCCAAATCAGGTATATCTCCCCCTTGTTTACTTTACTTAACTCCTACAACTTGGGTGCTTGATTCAGGTGCTTATGATCATATGACTAGGAACCAAGGTATATTGTCTAATGTAGTTAGTCCTTCCACAAATAACCATGGTCAGCCGTGTTCAAGGAGTAAGCTCTATTCAATTAACACCATCTAGCTCTTTAGCCTTCGTTTTCATGTGCTTACTTTTCCATTCAATTTAATTTCCATCAATAAAATAACTAAAACTTTAAACTCTTATGTACCTTTTGGATAACATTTCTAGACTGATTGCATGTGAAAGTGATTTAGGGCTTCTCGACTTTCAGTGTCAATTCAGGTATCAATCTTTGAAAAATTTGAAGACCTTGAACCATGAGTTATCTTCCCTTTTTGAATTAGTTTGTGAGTCATGCCAATTTGGTAAGCATCGCTATGCTACATATCTAGTTAGGGTTAAGAGTTATTCTAATTGTTTGTTTGGTTTAGTTCATTCGGATATTTTGGGGGACATGCCTAATTGGAACTAATATTAAAAAATTTCGATATTTTGTTACTTTCATAGATGATAATTCAAGACTTGACTTTACTTAATGAAATCTCGTTCTTTCATAAATTTCGTGCCGAGTGAAAACTCAATTTAATTTGCCTATGAAAATTTTAAGAAGTGATATTGCAAAGAATTACTTTTCTTATACGCCCTAACAAAACGGTGTTACTGTACACAAGAATCAAACATGTAATGCCCCAGATCTACTCAGTTACTAGTCTAAGAACCCCGAGTCATTCACTTAGTCACAACCAGTATTATCTACGACCCCACCATATGACTAGGAACGCAATTTGGGATCATCGACATTTCCTATACCACTCTCCACTCATTCTCATATCCAATATGGAACTAAATTTTCACTTCAACTCGAGTCGCATGCTACTATTATCTACATATTATTTAGGCCCAACCTACAAGCTCATGACCCCACCAAATTATTGAGCCCAATTTCATAGGAATATACTAATTCCTACAAGCCCAATCCTACGAGTCCATTATTAATTCGAAGCTGACTATTTAAATGTTAGGTCCACCACCTTTCTAGTGCATTACAATCACCCCTCCTTATGGACTTAGGCATCCTCGCTAAGCTCGAACCTGCTTCAACCTAGGACCTTCTTTCTAGCCTATGTGATCCACATAGATGCCACTATCTTGGCCCCACCAGCATATTGCTCTAGCCTTACTGCCAACGTGTTGTCTTTCGCCCTACCAGAGTATACACCTACTGTGGCCCCATTATCGGTGTCGAAAGACAACTCTAATACCATTTGTAACGCCCCTGAGTCCGCTCAGCTACTCGTCTAAAAAAATTCTAAGCCACAGCCCCACCATATGGCTTGCCTCACCAAAAACAACTAGCTTGTTAGGTACCTTTGGGTTCATTGGTAACTCTACATAAGGCAACTCTTTCAAGTCTCATTTCCAATGTGGGACCAAATTTTCATTCCATGCAACCTATTTTCCATTAACCTATTGTATATCCAAGCTTTTCTATCCCACTAACTAGGCTCATCCTACAAACCCATATATCTTATAGAACTGCCAATTAACCTAAGCCAATTAATAATTGCTATTAATCCACCTAGTAACTACTAAGCCTAATTAGGAATACTACAATCACCCAAACTTATGGGCTTAGCATCCTCACTAAGCTCGGACCCGTTTGTAGTACGCATGGTTGCTACTACCATGATCCTACCAGTGTGTACACCCACTGTGGCCCCACTATCGGGGTCAACAGTCGGCTTTGATACCATTTGTAACGTCCCAGATCAACTCAGCTAGTCTAAGAACCCCCAGTCATTTATGTAGTCACGACCCAGTATTTTCTACGGCCCCGCCACATAACTATCTAACCCAATAGACTAGTTAGTTAGGAAGGCAATTTGGGATCATTGTATCCAATAAGGGAATCTCACTCCAACACAAACTCACATGCTACTACCATCTACATATTATTTAGGCCCATCCTACAAGCTCATGTCTCCACTAATTAATGAGCCCAACTCCATAGGAATATACTAATTCCTACAAGCCCATTATTAATTCTAAGCCCACTATTTAAATACTAAGTCCATCAACTTTTTAGTGTATAATTGTACTACACAACATTTGTTAGAGGTTGCAAGAACAATGATAATTCATAAACAAGTTCCTAAAAGATTCTGCAGTGATATTGTTTTAACGGCTTGTTATTTGGTTAATTGCATGTCTTCTCCTGCGTTGAAAGAGAAAACTCATTTTTTAATATGTTTCCTTCAAAATAACCCTTTCCTCTTCCCCCGTGAACGTGTTTGTTTTGTGCAAGAAGACTGTCATGGTCATTCTAAAACATGATCATCGTGCATTAAAATGTATATTTCTTGGTTATGGTTTTCATCGACATTTATTGTCCTACATTACGAAAATGTTTTATCTTGGCTGATCTGACCTTTACAAAATCTGAATTTTATATTTCAGTTGAATCATTTGTAGTGTGTTTCTTCCAATGAATTTTCTGCAACCCTTATTTTGCCAAGAAATCTGTAATTTTGTCGTATTTTGATGATTGATTCGACACGAAACCCAACAAACTCGAACACATCTCCTACTAATATATAGTTTCAAAATAACTCGGCTCCTCTAGTCACATATTCTATAAATTTGACCACCCTTACATTAGATAAGCAAGTTGACCTACTTATCACAAGCACACCTAATCAGTCTCAAAAGATCTAGCGGTACTGTTCCTCCTGCTCCAGATTCCAGTTCCGACTGTTTCACCGGTCCAAGCCTCTAAAATATTTGCCTGAGCCTATCATAGTTCTAGTAGCCTTGCCTCCAATTTCTGAACATCCCCCCATCTCTAAGCCTATTGCAGGTATGGATCCTATAGAATATGACTATTGCTTTTTTCCATGAATCTCATAAAACTGATCATTCTAATCAGCCCCCCATCATTTTCGAGTCCAATGTAGGTATGGTACCCATTTATTCTCTCTATTAAACTCGTAAATCTGCCATTTCTATTACTCCTATCATCTCCTATGCTAATTTCTCTCTTGGGCACTTTGCTTTCACTTCTACTTCAGGCATGTATCAGATTACCAAGTCTGTTCTTTCATGTCCATGTTGGAGTCGAGTAATGCAAGTGATGTATGTCCTATCTCAGAAGAACACAAGATCTTGTATCTCTTCCGATTGGAAAGCACTATGTTGGATGTAATCCTGATGGATCGTTGGTTCGATTAAAGGCTAGATTGGTTACTAAAGGATATTCCCATCACTATGGGGTGGATTAATGATGAGACCATCTCTCCTATGGCGAAAATGATTTTGTTTGTATCTTTATTTCTTTGGCAGCCCGATACCATTGGCCTTTGTTTCAGGATTATGACGAGACCTAGGGGTGAGCACGGTTTGGTTTGGCCACCAAAACGGTCAAAAATCTTTGACCTAAACTGAATGATGATTGAACCCACACGAAATTTATCAGTTCGGTTCAGTTCAGTCGGTCTCCATTCGATAGCTGAAGTTTCAATTAAAAAAAATCTAATTTTTCCTCAAAAAATCTATGACAACAAATTTGCACAACAATTACATCTAATACTTACTCGTTCATCAATAACATCAACATCATCATCAAAATGAACTATATTTTAAAAAAATTATGGACAAAAAGATCTCTTGATGTGGAGCTTCGAAGAAGACGGTGACTTTGATGAAGATGACGATCAAATCTTGAATAGACAGCAAAATCAACGAAGATGAGGAAGACAAAGTATCAATTTTTCCATAGACAGTAGAAATGAACGTCAAAACAAATAAAAAGAAAAGAAAAAGCAACAGAGGAAGGGAAGAAGGGCAGCAGATCTGGGGGATTAGGTTAGAGGTGTGTTTATACTCCACACTACTCATGTATTCTTAGCCACTGGATCCTAATGAGTGAAGCAATTTGGCCCTCCACTGAACATCTCGGGTTTCAGTAGGTTTTTACCATCGAACCTTTGGGAAAACCAAACCCGTGCCCGCCCCATTTGACATCCATACCCACCCTGAACCACAAATTTCGGTTCGGTTTCAGTCGGTTGATTGGGTTGTGGTTTTTGGTGCTCAGACCTAATGAGACCTCTCATGTGACAAATGATTTCTGTTCATATTTTTATCTTTTTGGCAGCTCGGTACAACTGACCTTTGTTTCAGCTTCACATCAAGAACGTCTTTCTTAATGATGTTCTTTAGGAGAATGTTTATATAAAGTGGCCACCTAAGATTGTTAAGGACGACAAGAAAGTTTGTCGTTCGAAGTGGTCTTTATATAAGCAACCCCCCAGGGCATGGTTCGACAAATTTGCAGATGTATTCAGAATATTTGGCATGCAAAAGAGTCACACTAATCACTCAGTTTTTTATCACCCACAATGAGGGTAAGCAAAGTTTGCTTGTTGTAAATGTTGATGATATTGTGATCAGAGGAAATGATGCAATTGGCATCTTAGGTTGAGATCATATCTTCAACAACGATTTCAGACTAAGGACCTAGGGTAGTTGAAATATTTTCTTGAAATTGAGATAGCTAGATCTAAACGGGGCATTTGTCTCACACTGAGGAAGTACGCTTTGGATCTTTTGGCTGAATGCAGAATGTTGTCGTACACCACCAACTCCAATGCATCTCAATTCTGAGTTACTATCAGATCAGGGTGACCTGTTGAAATACCATGCCAAATATAAAAGGTTAGTTGGCGAACTAAACTATTTTATAGTTCCTTGCCTTTATATTGCATATTCTATAAGTCAGTCAATTTATGGCATCCCTACGTACTAATTGGAATAAGGTGTGTAGAATTCTTGAGTACTTAAGAGGTGCTCCATGTCAAGGTCTGATTTACACAGATGGAGGACACTATAGAATAGCTGGATTCGATGTTGCTGATTAGGTAGGATGTCAAACTTCTAGAAGATCCTGAGCTGGATATTTTGTGTTTGTAGGCGGGAATATAGTATCTTGCAAGAGAAAGGAACAACCACTGGTGTCTAGATCTAGTGCACAATCAGAGTATAGAGCTCTTGTTGATTGCTTGTGAACTTGTCTAGGTGAGAAAAATTCTTGGTGAGTTGGGGATAGTACAATCTATTCTGGTTTAATGAGATTGTTTTCTGATAATCAGGTCAATATTACATCAAATCATTACATTAAATCCCATCTTCCACGAATGAAAAAGGCATATTGAGGTCAAGTGTCAAGTGGTTCGCAACAAGATAAATGGGATGGTGGAGCCTAGGCAGATTGACTGATTGAGACACGTCAAGTGCACACCAGTCATCAATTAACCGACATTCTTACAAAGCCATTGACGGTACTAGAATTCAGTTTATTTGTTAAGTGGGCACATATGACATATATGCACCAGCTTGAGGAGTATTAACTATTAATATTAGTTTAATCTCATATCAGATATAGAACAAGAAACTAACTTGTATCATCTTCTATATATAAGAGGCCTTATATTCAGTACTATTCATCCAATACAATATTATTTCTTTCTCTTATACGAAACTTTTACATTTTCAATTAATCATCGTTATCAGGATTATCAACAAGTTCATTCGGGGAATATGATATGCTGAAAGGTCCCTGATGTTTTCAAAAGGCCTACGTGCAAAATGTATAAAACCCCTTTTATGAGTTTGACCAATAAAATATCAGATTCCTTCTTGTATGGAAGTTCGAGGTAGTTTTTGTTAAGAATCTCAATGAGAATGTCAAAGGACTCTCGGATGAGTATTAAGGAATACAGAATGGAATATGAACTTTGAAGAACAGACACCTATTTGGTAACCATGTCGTGTCGGACACGTGCTGGACACTCATATAGGACACACGAATCTGACATGAAACTTGCTATTTTAGTGTACTTTTTCAATGAAAATTTTCGTATCAGTGTACCACATCGCATTGTTTCTGTGTGTGCTTCTAAGAATATGCATCTATAGCAAGAAGAATATTCACTTGATGAAGATAATATGTCAATATGTAAATTAAACAACTAGATACATGATCCAGAGAAAATATTCTAAACAAAAATGCATTTATTAACCATGTCATATAGTTTGATAAATTTAGATGAAGTACTACACAAAAACAATGATTTATCCCCTTCCAGTTGTTAGTTACAAAAGTTGTTATGAAATTTGTATTCCAAATTATAATTGTGAACCTGCTTAAACAAACAAATCCCTTAACATGATACTCACGAGAAAATTTAATGTATTATAGTTAATAGAATTAAATGATCTGAGATCGATAACAAACATGACCAGGCTGCTTATTCATAATTCACAATAATTTAGGTAAAAAGAACGACGCAAATTACCTTACCAAATGTGAGTAAGAAAAGGAGAAACAGTCACTTACTTGTAAAATATTTCCTTTAAGGAAGAAGCCATATCCTTAATATCGGCCCATCGACCAACATGCACCGCACTGGACTTCAAGTCAAATCCAATGGTCTTTTCCTCTCTCAATTTAGTATTACTGTAGTTATGACACCTCATACTACCATTGGTATCGGACTCAAATTTTGACATTTTCCATTTGTTGGTTGTCATTCGATTTTGATCATAATCAGGTGTAACATGTTTCAGTCTGAGCAATGTCTCATACGGATTCTTCCTAACATTTTGGTTGCACCCCTGCATAAAAAATTAACAATTATTACTCTTAAGCCAATGGCTTTGCATACATGTTAAAATTATATCTACATTCGCATAAAGCAGTAGAAAGGACCATATACAATAACAGGAAGAGAAGCGGTGTAGGCACAAACATAAAAGAGGACCATACAATAGCTGCGAACCATTATAACTTAATCATTAAATTCCACAAACATATAAAAGTAGCAGTATCCTTTATTTCTTTTTTTTTGGCACTCCCAAACTCCAATACTCATGGAAGACTCAATTTAAAGATCAAATTGCTGATCAAGTTTGACTTAACTTGTAACTGAGAGCCCTGAAAGATGTAATTGTCTGAATATTTTAGCTACTGAGTGAGTACCAACACCTTTGTTGATTAGCATGTTTAGTCCTTATAAAACATGCCCACTACTCTTTTTTTTTGAACTTCTACTTGTCATTTAATTCTTTTTTTATTGGTAGAATAGGAAGAAATAACCGCAACCCATGCTGAGATTCTGATAGAACCGACAAACAATAGGCCAAATTCTAATCCCATGCTGAGTTTATAAACCATGGCTCTCTTAGCCATGAGTTCTCTCATAGTCTCATTAAAACTCAGAATTGCAAAAAAACACTTGCGGCAGTAGTTAGACAATTTTAGTGAAATTCAATTACTTTTTCCTGCGAAAACTATTCAACTAACTTTTTGTAATAATGAAATATGCAAATACAAAGTATCAGTACACTAGATTTGCCCGTGGCCACGTGCCTACGGCACGTCTTCAGAACGATACAACATATGAAAAATCTTAGTAAACAGTAAATCAACAATTATGTAGCTGAAGTTTGAATAGTATGACAATAATTAGTTGTAAATAAAAGTCCATGTTTCCATTAGTATATGGTGAAAAATAACTATAAATTGGGGTATAAAAGTCCATGTTTCCATATATATATATATATATATATATATGGAAAAAGGGGTATGAGCAACTTGCTCATTTAGTAAGAGTTGTTTTTTTTTTTTTTTTTGGGGGGGGGGGGGGGGGGGGGGGGGAATGTGTTTTGTGAGGTTAGATTTGGACCTTTGATTTTGGGGAAGATTGAAGGAGAGCCACTTGATAGCTTTCTTTGTGTTTTATTATATAGATGATCATGCACAATGTAAGTTCAGTGATGCATTTTTTTAAGAATAGTTTATTGATGTATTAGAAGGTAAGTTTCTTGATGACACACTCAAGAAATATTTTCAATTCAAATGTATTAACAAGTAACAAGAGTGCTAAAATTTTAGTCATTTATTATAGCTTGATTCAAAATCTGTACTATCTATAACTATACTAAATTACTAAAATATATCGGGAGAAGGAGAGTGTGTGGTTGGACTTTTGGGGACACCAGAATGCCCTCCGCCTCTTCTAAAATTTTCAAACACTTCCACTCCCACTATAATTAATGAACAATACTATACAGTCTATACTTCATATAATAATGATCAACGTTATTGGTTTTAGAATAAGAAAAAAGAAACCACATGCAATGCACGTGCACATATATAGTATTAATTAATTCCAAATGAAACTGACACATTGAACTAATTTCGATATAAATTATAAATTTAATGTTTTTTGTACTTGAAAGGTATATTAAGCAAAGGAAACTAATAGTAGGGCTATATAAACTACTATATTCGAGATGACATAAAACAGAAACAACAATTGAAATTAACTGCTGTTTCAATATTTCTACGCTTGTATAAAAGTGTCAGTTGGTAATCTCTAAAGCTTTAGAGATACCTCTCCTGAATATATCACTTCAAAAGGTCCGCCAGTCCCAACAGGAGCTTCCTTTCCCCAAGCAAGTGCATCAAGAGTTCCAAGAAGATGATCTTCCGATTTTTGCTTAGCCGCCTCAACAAAGCAATTTTCTGGATTCTGCATGCCACCACAGAATGTTACCATTACTACTATAAAATACACTAGTTTCAGAATATGCTAAACAGATTCAGTCTGTCAATGTGTCCATAACTGGGAAATAGAATTTCACTGAAAACTTTACAAACATAAAAAAGAAGCATGTGAATAACTAAGTAAATTTAGACTATCTTAATTATTTTATATGATCTACTTTTTTACTCCAAATGAAAATTATTCCCTTACATTTTCCCTGCAAACCCTCCATATGAAATATTAACATATAAATCTTACATCATGAAATATCTAAATTTTTTATTTAACATTTTTAGTTTTATTATTTTTTTTGAGATATTATATATTCGTATGCTCTTGTAAGTTCTTTAAATGTTTAATCACAAGTGTTAGTTACCAGTAAAACTAACTAGACTAAAATTCAGTCCAATGGTGTATGTACAGCTCAAAAAAATAAAAAATAAAAAATAAAAAATAAAAAAATAATGAAGAGAACCAACGGAAAAACACGCTTGAGTGAATGGTGAAGCAGTGGACATTTGGTCCTTCTGTTGCTTTAATCCTTTGGGCGTCAAGCCATGAAATTCCCCTGTCACTGAAAGGCTGCCTGCAACAATAAGCACGTGCTGTAGATGTATGCTCCTCCCTATATCGGATACTGCTGAATTCAATGACTGCGAATTGAATAAATAAAATGAGAGAACCAAATAAATAAATTTAAGCTGGATATATAATTTCAAAAATGAATCAATTTATCTCACTCACATTTACAAAATATTCCCATGCACAACTAATCCCAAACGAGCTAGAAATGTCATGAACACCATCTGGATGGCTACGCTGCCAGTCTATTAAATTCATTATAGGAATACAAGAATTTTGAAGAGTTTGCCAAAACTTCTTTGGCGGACAAATTTCAGATGTAGTAATTCTCAAATAAAGATCATGAGCATTAGGATGGGAATCACACAGAATTTCCACCTGTTTGAACTCTATGAATCCTGAAAAATATAACCCCACATTATTAAGGAACACTATTAAGACATAAGATCAGTATGAGTTAACAATTTACTACTAATTATTAAAAGATCAAATGAATCACACTGTTCTACTATAAACAGTATCCAGCCAAAAATTATAATTTGATTCACTTGAGATCTCTAGTCTAGAATCCCAATGTTGGTATCTATTCATACATTTTCATAGCTCAGAAAATGGGTAAATGACAACATTTTCAGATAATGCATGAAAGGAGAAAAAACACCTCACATGTTTAAATATTTTACTTTCGTTTAAAATAAAACAATATTTGCTCTTACTGATGTCACAACCTTGATACTGTAAATTTACAAAAATATGTGCCATAGCATATTCCATAGATCATCTCATCCATAAATTTTAGTTTTTGAACGGACTTCATAATTTATAGATTTCTGATGTTACTATACGTAAAAATCACTAAGCATCAGTGGTATATTTGAAAGAGAACTGATGAATTCACCTGACTCCTCATGTCTGGTATGGTGCGTCCTCCCTCCCTCAAAACTCCACAGTATACAGTACCTATTAGAGTATCAAATTGGTTTCCCATTATCTTGTATACTCTAAGTATTTCATACTAGGAAAAGAGATTGGATTCCCTCTATCTTGCCAAACTCCATTCACATAATTTCAATAGACGTATGTTACATTTCTCTGGTCAATGTCAGTTTCATTTACCGCCTTATCCCATTTTCTTCTCTTCCGCATCAGCAGCAGTAGATAAGCAAAGTTAACAACATCACTGGTTACAAGAGATATCCAGTAGCACTGGCATAAAGTTACCCAGGATAATTTTCCAGATTTTCTTCTCAATCTCTTTACTTCTTTTTTCCCCCTTTCCAGACCTAAGACCCAGGCAGTGGAAAGGTGGCTGCAAGTCCCATGGCTGTCTCATACAACGTACTGCGTTCAACAACCATGATTAATTAACTGAGAACCATACCTAACCCCATGCAACCACACAGACAATTTTCTCTCCTTTCTCATGCCTCCCACTCTCAACAACAATGTCACAAAGCTGAAATGGCAATTTCTGGTCAGGTTTTAATCATGACACAAATTTTGCATGTCAGACGTGTGAGGCAAGAATCTGTCAGATACGTGTCAGATATGACCACTACACCAATTTTGAAGTATCAGTGCAACGTAGGAAATGGAAGTTCTCTTGTAGCATCTTTGTTCAAAGTATTAAAAGAAGCTCTAACCAAAGCATGAATCTTATTGATCATTGCTATTGTCAGCCCTGAGGACATGTAAATGTAAATTTCTGTGACATGGGTGCTACCATATCAGTATACGGATATTAACGAATAACCATATTTGATAGAAACATATTTGAATTTGGATCGAATAGGGATATTATCAAATAATACTAATAATTAATAAGAAAGTGACTACACTTAAGCAAGAAAATATAATACAGGTGCTGATCAAGATTTCTTTTTTAACATGTGACATCTGTTCACATCGACCAGAAAAGAGAACCATCTGTATGGTATCAATAAGTTGCATCAGGTGAGAATTTTATAGGCAATCATGCTGACACTTAAGCGAGAATAGACAATATCTGTTTACAGTGTGCTAGATCATATCAGGTTTATTATTTATTTTTGTTAATTAAAAGGAAATAAGAGAACCAGGTCACCAAATTTCTCTGTTTCGACTGTAAAGATGATGCATTTCTCTTTAATCCCTAATTTATTTACTTCTAAATATCACTCAGCAAGAACATATTACTTTATTAGAGCCATTTGTCATTCATACAATTCCTACTCGTGCAAAGATTTGGCTGAGTGAGAAATAAATAACTCAAAGAAACCATGGGTTCATCTAAAAGAAATATTGAATGTTCTTGAAAAAATTATGTGGAGCAACCAAATACCAGCACGTTGGAAATATTACCTTTAATGAGTGTGCAAAGAAGGGTAGATATCACTAAACCTTTGATGGTTTCCAGCACGGATGATTTGTCAGAATCTTCAGTTACCACTGCAATACAGTCTTCTTCATCAGGTATCTTCTGCTCATTATATAGAAAGCAATTCCTGGCAGGTTAGTGCAGAATGTGTTAGTTAAGGCATATAAGGAAATCCATGTTCATCAATGATCACTCCTCTTCCTCTTCCTACTACATTGCCTCACCCAGTCATCTTACATAAATAATGACAAAATACTTAAGTAAGCTAATGCAGCTCTAACCAAATGAAATTAACAATTATCTCTAATATGAGGTCCGCAAAATCTACAAATTTATTGTTTGCATAACAAAATAAAATTATCTATAAAATTTTATTGTTAATAAGAATAAACAAAGTTCGCTTTTATTTGTTAGAATTCCATTGTTAGCAAAAGAAATACAATAACTTTATGTACAGCACAAGTATAAAAAATACGAACATCATGTATTTTGTTTAATCCATAGCTTATACATTTCTTAAAAAAAGTTTTTACATACTCTAATTTAATAATTGTTAGCTAGCTTAGTTTGAGTCCTGCACATGAAAATTGTGGCTCTGATCCTAATCAATTGGCTAATAACAACACTTGAAGGACCACACAACAATCACAAATCAAGGTAACTCCCTTTAGTTTCTAAATATTCTTCATGCTCTCCAATCTAAGATGTATTCACAAGTACCAGACAAGCCAAATTTGTCTGTTTACATTTGACCGGAATGGTATATCTGACCCACATAAGCAATCGATCTTGGCTACCTTCTTTATAGTTGCATGATACGAGTTTCAGAGATAAGAGAAAAGCAAACGAGAGGGATGAGAAATAGTAAGGGGAATGGATGGGTTTATTTAGGGTTAGTGGTTATAACCATGAAAGCTCTTCTACGATGGAAAATCAATCCAGGAATTATATAGCTCAATGAGAAAATAACTTGTACAAGTTAACAACTAGTAATTATGGATGTAAAACCAGAGGTCCATACTTGCACTGAATAAACATTACATGAAGTATAAGATTAATAATTTATGAGTTTTTGCCATCCTCGAAATAGATGTATTTATCCGTTCCTCCACGAAATATTTGTATTCACATATTCCTCTTTGATATCTGTAGAATGATTTAAAAAATTCCTTTGTTGTTAGATTAATAGCTAAACCTAGAGGTAATTATGTAATATTACTATCTATGCTCATGATGCTCATCTAAATTTTTGTGTTTATTTATATGGTAAAATTTTATATGAGAATGAATGAGAATTATAAAAAAATAATGTCCAGTGTCCCTTTTCTTTGGGAATTGTTGTATAGCTAAGCTTGTGCTCCTGTGAAGATTTCATTATTGAAAGTCTTCACAATAGCAGACCAAGTACCTTCCAACTTCTTCTTTCACTCATATCATTACAATTTGAATCAAATGAAACAGGAAATCACCAGCGCTGTTGTCCACTATGCACCAGTGGATATTTCAGACAAATCGTGATTTGAACCAGTGGAAGCTTCTTTGATAAAGCTTTGTGGAGTCCCTTTTGTCACTATAACAACAAACATATTTCAAAAGTCACTGGGCCATGCCTCTAATTCACCATTTTGCATGACACTTCAAAATGGGTTTCTTGTTTTTGCAAACACATTCGACAAAAACACTTGCCTATCGTGTATCGGACATGACAAAAACACTTGCCTATCGTGTATCGGACATTTTTGCAAACACATTCTTGTTTTTGGAAAATCGGGAAGACCAGGTATCTACTCCCTCCGTTTCAAAATATAAGTCTCTAGTCTTTTTTATTGTTTCATAATATAAGTCACTTTAGGTTTTCGAGGAGATGTATTGTCATTCTTAAATATCCATGAATTAATTTTCTATAGATTTCCAATTTTACCCCTATCCTTTTTTGTAAGAGAAGTAATAAAAAATTATAGAGGAGGGCAAATAGGACAGTGCACAATTGATGGCTCATTTATGAGCTTCAAAAATCACGAATTTATAGTACTTTTACTCAATCCTAGGTTGTTTCTTAATAGTCTATAGAAACCTAGAATGACTTATATTTTGAAATGGAGGGAGTATACAATTATTTTACATATATGTCCATATACTTTTATTGACAAATTAGAGACTTGACTTTGTGGTTAGGTGGTTCAAACTCCTTTATAAGAAAACCAGGGTTCGATCCCCTTAATGTAGCAACTAATTTTTCATTTAAAACAAAAAATAACTTGTTTTTGGATTGTGAATAAACTTTCATTAATGTCTTTAATAAAGTTATACCATATATTATTAAAATTTTGAATATCTAATTAAATTTGAGAAAGATCATTTTCATACTGAAAATATATAATTGAATTTAATCTCATTATTTATGTTCTTAATAATATTTTTATATTTATCAATTCAAATTAAATGAGTATCGAATTTTACAAGTGAGGTTTTTGCCTTCTTATCATTATGCGTGCAACTCAACTTGTACATATTATGCAAATATTTACTCAACCATTTGTTAGAAAATAGTAGATCTCATCACCAAAAGTAAAAACTCCCGTTCAACAGGAAATATATACGCAATTTTTTCTTTTAAATAAATATCAATTTTCGAAAATACTATTTACTTATGCCCACCCTGACTAAAATTTCTGCGTCCACCATTGTAATACCCCTAAATTTCTTACAATATATATATATACATATACATTGTTAGTTATATATATATATATATATATATATATATATATATATATATATATATATATATATATATATGTATGTATGTATGTATTGACATTATTATTTTTTTTTCATACACTACACTATTATTTTAATGTAAGTATGGTTAAATTTTCTTTTAAAAAGCCCAACACTTCTTTTTTAAGCCCAATCCAATAGTATTTAGGGCTTAAGTGCAATTTCATAAAGACTAAGAGGTTATGTGCAAAAGTGGGGGACACCTAAGCTATTCTACACCCTTCCACACCTTTCTCCTTCTCTCTTTTTCTTTCTTTCTGCGGACAGCCAGCAGCACAGCTGTGCCGTCCTCCCCTTTTTTCTATATATACACATGTATTAACCCCTACTACTCCATTTACTACTACTACTACTTACTACTCCACTTCTATCCTTCTCCCTTTTCTCTTTTTACTGCCGACAGCAGCAAACAACAGCTGCAACCCCCCTTTTCCCCTTTTCTCTATTTAATTACCTCCAACTACTACTACTACTTACTACCTTTTACTACTACTTACTACTACACTTCTATTCTTCTCTCTTTTCTCTCTGTAGCGCCCCGAGTTCCCGGCTACTGGTAACTCGTGACATCAACCAGAATCTTTTACTTCAACGAGTACACAACACAGAAAAATCTCAGGAAATTAAAAAAAGTTCTTTTCTTACCTTAATGCCTTTCTTCCTGAGTAGGAATGCCCAACACTGGTTAAGTCTAATATCGGGTGGTCCTGCAATCTAAAGATAAGTGGGCACGTCAGTTGAATGCAACTGACGCAAACTGATAAAAACAGTGAGCTTCACTCCTCAACACTCATCACAATCAATCAATATGAACTGCAAATGATTCTGACTACAGCGACGGAACTAGACCGAGCGTCTGCAATCTTACTAGTCACTAGATGAATGTCAGAAACAGGAAAGAGTACAAGAGTAGGATGCATGACGAGGGATTGAACCCTATTATCTGGAGAATACGAACTTGATTTGGAGAATATGTAGTATGGGATGCATATGTTTCCAAATTAAAGTTTGCATTAGAATAGGAGCACTAAGTGCATTTATATTTGTGCATTAGGTTTAGGTCATTGACACGCACTGACATTTTTCATTGCCCGTTTTTATTTTTATTATTTTTATTTTTGCAGTTCATATTGTCATTTATATTACTGTTAATATTGATTCTAATGCACTTAATGCTCCTATTCTAATGCACAAATATAAATGCACTTAATGCTCCTATTCTAATGCAAACTTTAATTTGGAAACATATGAATCCCATACTACATATTCCCCAAATCAAGTTCGTATCCTCCAGATAATAGGGTTCAATCCCTCGTCATGCATCCTACTCTTATACTCTTTCCTGTTTCTGACATTCATCTAGTGACTGGTAAGATTGCAGACGCTCGGTCTAGTTCCGTCACTGTAGTCAGAATCATTTGCAGTTAATATTGATTGATTGTGATGAGTGTTGAGGAGTGAAGCTCACTGTTTTTATCAGTTTGCGTCAGTTGCATTCAACTGACGTGCCCACTTATCTTTAGATTGCAGGACCACCCGATATTAGACTTAACCAGTGTTGGGCATTCCTACTCAGGAAGAAAGGCATTAAGGTAAGAAAAGAAATTTTTTTAATTTCCTGAGATTTTTCTGTGTTGTGTACTCGTTGAAGTAAAAGATTCTGGTTGATGTCACGAGTTACCAGTACCCGGGAACTCGGGGCGCTACAAGTGGTATCAGAGCTAGACTTCAGTTGTAGTACAAACACTACAGAAATTAGATTTGGGTGCCCTTTTAGGATCAGGTTTAGTTTAGAATATGGAATGATCGTCAATCATGAGGTTGCAATTTACAACTTATGATTATGATTTTGCTTCCTATATCTAAACTAATCCCTGTAAATTCTCCTTGTAGGATGGATAATGAGGGACACCAAGTCGGGATATAGGATGAAGAGGAAGAGGTATTTGAAGAAGAAGAGGAGCCTGAGGAAGAAGACCCTGAAGAGGACCCTCAGGAGCATGTGGCAATCGACATACCTCCCCTCACTCCACCCCCTGTAGACTCTCTTGATGAACCCATCGACCTAAATCTTGTTGCATCTCGAATGAGAAACCGCCTTACTGTGTCACAAGCTAGAACTCAGAATAGAATTGCCGCACTTTGGTGCCATTTTTATATGGACAAATGCAAGACGAGCCAGCTTGAGAACAGGTCCATGATATGAAAAGCCAACTGCTCATGATGGAGAAGAAGTTGAAGAAGCTTGAGAGATTCAAGGCACGAACATCACGGAAGATTATGAAGATGAAAATTTCTCACCGGTATAAAATTGTGTGCCTTGAGGAAAGGTAAGGACAGATGCAGATCCAAATAGCCCAATTACAAATACAACTTGGTCGGCATTAGGGAGAAGGCTTGGTCTAGGATTGCATGTTGCATGTTTTGTAAGGTTTCTTGTATATGTTTTGGACTATGGTGCGTCTTTTGAACTCTCCCGTTTAACTTTCAACCTTTTTATGACTTTTGGACTAGAAAGCAAGAATGCTAAAGTATTGTAAATGTTGGTGTATGTTTAATGATATAAAAATAATATTTTGGTATGAATACTTGGTATGAAAGCTTACTTGATGATTGTCATGGTTGCTATATACATTATGAATATCCCCGAAATATCATACTAACTTTTAACATAATGTAGATGTTGGGAAGAAACGTAAGTGGTGGTAATGGAAGAACAGAGGGTGAAGGTAGAGTCTATCAAAGAAACAGAGGTAGCAACAGCAGAAGGACTGAAGGTGAGGGCAGTGGAGTTAATAATGTCAACGTCAATATCGAAGCAGAAATTGCACGGGTATATCGCATAATGGGGACTTTTATGGAGGCCAGCGGAAATTCTGCACCTCAGCCAGGGACCCAAGAAAGGAATGCAGGCGATGTCATTGCTAACCACGTCAAGATGGTGGAGTCTTTCAAGAGAATGAAACCACCGGTATTTGAAGGCCAAGCAGATCCGACAGCGGCCGACGATTGGATTCGTCAAGTGGAGACTGTGTTTGAGGTACTTAAAACGCCAGAAGAGAGCAAGGTTACATTGGCAACTATTCTTTTGGAAAAAGACGCAGGAGTGTGGTGGCATTCAATCAAGCGGGGCATGGGTGATGGACCAATTACATGGGAGGAATTTCTAGAAGAATTCAGGCAACATTACTTTCCTCTAGACGTCCAAGAAGAAAAAGCTATGGAGTTCATCAATCTAAGGCAAGGAAGCATGACCGTAAGAGAATATGAGACAAAGTTCTCCCAGTTATCTCGGTATGTACCAGAAATGATTCAGGATGAGGTAAAGAAGGCCAAAAGATTCGAACAAGGCCTTAGGCCCGGGTTAAGATCCAGAATGGTACCTCTTGGCATTCGAAGGTTCGACAAATTGGTGCGTAGAGCTGCAGCAACTGAATCGGATATGAATCAAAACCAACAAGCTCCAGGCAAGACGGGGACATGGAACAAAGGGAAGAGGCCTATGACTGCTACAGACATCAAGAAGCAAGGTCCAATCCAAAAGAAAACAAACACTGGTGAAGGAGTAGCCCAAAACATAAAGTGCTTTCTATGCGGCAAGCAAGGACATTACAGAAGTCAATGCCCACAAATTAAGCCCCAGAATGATACACGAACGTGTTTCCACTGTAGAAAGGTTGGACACATCAAGACAACTTGTCCGCAACTCCAGAAAGTCAACAGCGGGCAAAACCGGAAGGAAGATGATAAGGGGAAGAAGCCTTTCCGTCAAGGGCGAGTCTTTACTCTTACTGAAGAAGAAGCGGAAGCGGATGAGGCAGGAAGGAGTGATTTCGGGTATGGATAAGTAGAACGTTTGTTATGATTTGTGGGTAAAGAAAAGAAGTTAACATGTATTCTCTTTTGTAACAGGATATGTAAATGTTAATGGGATGAAGGCTAGTATTTTGTTTGACAGTGGATCTTCTCATACTTTTGTGTCTAAAGCTTTTGCTCAAAAGTTAAATAGCACTCAGCAAGCAATTCCTGATGTAGCTATGGAGGTGGCTACGCCATCAGGAGTCACTCTTGTTGCTAATAAATACTATAAAAATTGTAAGCTTCAAGTTGGAGAAGAAACTTTCAGTATCGATTTACTGGAATTGGGCTTTGCGGGAGTAGATGTAATAGTTGGAATGGATTGGATGTCGAAGTATAAGGCAACAATTGATTGTAAGACAAAAAGGGTGATCATTGTGATATCCGGGAAACCGAAAATTGTATTCCAAGGAAAGGGGAAGAGAGGTGACATGCCAGCAGCTGTAGCCAATATAAAGGTGCCAGAAGACATTAAGAAGATTTCCATTGTACGGGATTTCCCACTGGTATTTTTGGAAGAATTACCAGGGTTACCTCCGCACAGAGATGTAGAATTCAGTATCCCACTCCAACCAGGAAGTGCACCTATATCAAAGGCAACATATCGAATGGCACCAGTGGAACAGAAAGAAGTTAAACAACAAATCGAAGAACTATTGCAGAAGGGATTTATTAGTCCCAGTGTTTCGCCCTGGGGAGCACCAGTGCTACTTGTTAAGAAGAAGGATGAAACGATGAGAATGTGTGTCGACTATCGAGAGTTGAATAAGGTCACAATTCAGAACAAGTATCCACTTCCTAGGATCGATGATTTGTTCGATCAACTTCAGGGAGCGGCCGTGTTCTCAAAAATTGACTTAAGATCAGGCTACCATCAAGTTCTGGTTAAAGAGGAAGATATACCAAAGACAACTTTTAGGACTCGGCATGGCCACTACGAGTTCTTGGTAATGCCATTTGGAGTAACAAATGCTCCAGCTGTTTTCATGGATTTGATGAATCGAATTCTACGGCCATACTTGGACTCATTCGTTGTAGTCTTCATAGATGACATTCTGGTATACTCGAAGACGGAGGAGGACCACGCCAGACACCTAGCTGAAGTACTGAACAAACTACAGGAGCATAAGTTATATGCCAAGTTGTCCAAGTGTGAATTCTGGAAATATGAAGTTGCATTCCTTGGCCACATCATTTCTAAGGAGGGATTGGCCACTGATCCACAAAAGGTCGAAGCCGTGAAAGGATGGCCCCAACCCAAGACTGTGAAAGAAGTTAGAAGCTTTTTGGGGCTAACGGGGTACTACAGGAGATTTATCCAAGATTATGCTAAGATAGCAGTACCACTTACAGGATTGACAAAGAAGAACAAAAATTTTGAATGGACTGAAGCATGTGAAAGGAGTTTTCAAGAATTAAAGAACCGGTTGATTTCAGCTCCAATATTGGTCTTACCACAAGCAGATAAGGAATACGTGATCTACAGTGATGCTTCACACCAGGGTTTGGGGTGCGTTCTGATGTAGGAAGAAAGAGTTATCGCCTATGGTTCAAGGCAACTCCGGCCACATGAGAAAAATTACCCCACATGATTTGGAACTGGCCGCAGTAATTTTCGCTCTAAAAATATGGCGACATTATGTCTATGGAGCAAAAGTAAAGATGTATACCGATCATAAGAGCCTAAAGTATATCTATCATCAGAAGGATTTGAATCTACGTCAGAGGCAATGGTTGGAAGTATTAGAAGACATTAGACCAGAAATCAAGTATCATCCAGGAAAGACCAATGTGGTGGCAGATGCACTTAGTAGAAAAAGGAGTTTGGCTACGTTAATCGCAACAAGGAGAATTGGATGATGAGATAAGACGAGCCGGTATTGAAATAGTTACACAAGGCTTGGGTGCAATATTGGCACAATTAGAACTACAGCCAAGTTTGAAGGAGCAAATTAAGAAAGGTCAGGAAGGAGATGCAGAAATTCTGGCATGTAAAGAGCAAGTGAATGCAGGAAAACTTCCGGAGTTCAATATAAGGGAAGGACTACTATGGTTCGGAAATAGATTGTGTGTTCCAAAGATAGACAATCTGAGGGAAGAAGTCATGAAGGAAGCACACACTACATTACTTACAGTCCACCCAGGAAGTACTAAAATGTATCAAGACGTGAAGCAATGCAATTGGTGGGCCGGAATGAAACGAGACATAGCAGAGTTTGTAGCCAGATGTCTCACTTGTCAAAAGGTTAAAGCAGAAAACCAGAAACCTGGAGGTTTGTTGCAGCCATTGCCCATTCCAGAATGGAAATGGAAAAATATTAGTATGGATTTCATTACCAGGTTACCCAGAAGTCTCAAAGGACATGATACTATTTGGGTTGTGGTTGACCGACTAACAAAATCAGCTCATTTCCTCCCTGCGAAGATTACGTGGTCATTAGAGAAATTAGCAGAAGTATATATTGAAGGGATAGTGAAGTTGCATGGAGTATCAATATCCATAGTTTCCGACAGGGATGCGAGGTTTACTTCGCGGTTCTGGCAGAGTTTACAAGTAGCCTTGGGTACGAGGACAGATTTTAGCACCGCTTATCACCCGCAAACAGATGGACAAACGGAAAGGGTGAATCGCGTCCTGGAAGATATGCTGAGGGCATGCGTTATGGATTTTGGAGAAAATTGGGAAAAGTATTTAGCCTTAGTAGAATTTGCCTATAACAATAGTTATCAGGCTAGTATTGGCATGGCTCCGTATGAAGCACTCTACGGAAGAAGGTGCCGAACACCTTGTGTGCTGGTATGAAGTTGGAGAAAGGCATATGTTTGGGCCCGAAATTGTGCAACAAACTTCTGAGAAGATTGAACTAATTAGGAAAAGATTGGAAATAGCTCAGAGTCAGCAGAAAAGTTATGCCGACACCCGACGAAGGGAACTGGAATTTGAAGAAGGTGACTCAGTATTCCTGAAGGTTTCCCCAACTAAGAGTGTAATCAGATTTGGGAAGAAATGTAAATTGGCCCCGAGATACATTGGACCATACAAAATCCTGAAGAGGATTGGGAGGGCGGCATACAAACTAGACATACCAACGGAGTTGGCCCAAGTACATGATGTGTTCCATGTCTCAATGTTGAGGAAGTACGTACCCGATCTGAGTCACCAACTAACAAAAGTTCCGGAAAATCTACAGGTGGACATGACTTACGAGGAGCAGCCGGTGAAGATAATTGATTGCCAGGAGAGCGCTACGAAATAAAGTAATTCCCATGGTTAAAGTGCTCTGGAAAAATCAGTTTGTTGAAGAAGCCACGTGGGAGCTGGAAAGCCAGATGAAGAATATACATCCTGAGTTGTTTAATTAATTATGTTTTCTTTGTTTATCTCTACCTACAGTTTAGTTCTGAGGACATAACTATTCTAAGGAGGGAGTGATGTAATACCCCTAGTATGTAAATTTTTCTTTCTTCCTTACAATAAAAATATATATATGTACATATATATATACACATATGCATTGTTAATGTTAGCATGCACTGGTAAGATTTCTTTACCTAATGTGTTTTGTTTTTTTATTATTCTCTCTTTTATAAAAAAAAAGCCCAACTTTCCCTCCCTTTAAAAGCCCAATCCATTAAGACTTAGGGGTAAAGTGCAATTAGTGGAAACCTAAGGGGGTAAATGCAAAAAGTAAGGACACCTAAGCCTTCTACACCCTTCCATATCTTTCTCCCTCTTTCTCTATTCTGCTGGTAGCAGCACAGCTGTGCTTTTTTCCCCCATTTTTCTATATATACCTATGTATTTGACTTATACTACTCCATCTACTACTATTACTAACTACTCCTACATCTTTCCCTTTCTCTCTTCATTTTTTTTACTGCCGACAAGCAACAGCAGCAAAAAAAAGAAGTTTTCTTCCATCTCTCTTTTCCTATATAATTACTACTACTATACTACTTTACTACCACTACTATTATACTACCCTTTGGAGCAAGAAGACAAGTAGGCTAACGGTGAGTTTTAGTTCACACTTGGCTCCATTTTTTTTTATATATTCTATATTCCAATTCTAATTAATTTGCTACCAATTTTTCCTAGAAATATTGGAGTTTGATATCAAAAGGAGTTTTTCAAAAGAAGATAAAGCAAGGGTTTAAGGTGGGTGTTTTTCCTCCTTGTATGTTTTTTTAAAAAATTTTAGTATTTGATTGTTTGGTTATTTGATTATTAATAGTTTGTTATTAAGCAATTAAGTAGTAGTTTGTTAGCATGATTATATAGTAGTTAAATTGTAGCAAAGAAAAAGAAAGGTTGTTGATAGATTATTTCGGTAGAAGGTATGGATTACTTGATGAATTAAAATTTAAAGTTTAAATTAGTAATTGTTGATGTTTTGTTGTAGTGATAGATTAAAAAATTATCGTAGATTAAAGTATTAATAGAACACAAACGGTTGTGAATGCATGCTTTTGTATGTTTGACATTGCTAAATTAGGAAGCAAAAGGAAACGAAAAGGAAAACAAGTAGAAAAGAAAGAAAAGTATGGTTGTTTAGATAATCATACAATTTGAATTTGTTAGTAAGATGTTAGATTATTAGTAATATGTTGCTTGATTACTTGGTAGTTTATTATCTCTATTTAAGTGAACATAGATAACCAAATAAAATAAATGCATGCTTCAAGAAAAGTTTAGAAGTTTAACGAACCTTGTGAATGAATTTTGAAGTGAGTATTTGGTTATTTCACACATACATGTCTAAACAACATAATGTAGGAAAGAAGTATGTATTAAACGATGTTCTTTGTTTTACATAAAGGAGTGTTATTTGATGAATACGATGAAGAAAGACCTTGTAGTACATATGGGTATGTTGTCCCAAATGGTAGTGTTGTGATTGTGAGATGTGCAAGTTAGTATTCTGTTCAAGAATAACGATTGGTGGAATATTTCGGAAAGTTGCCATATGATTATTGCTTTTCCGAAGAGCCTTTAAACCTAGAACTTGTACTTGATAGATAGTGAATTAAGAAATCCTTTCGCATAACTCAACCACTAGTACTAGAATTTCCTAGAAGATTTGAGATAATTGGTAAGGACAGGCACTAGTTGGGCGTTGTACTCTCCTGTCAAGGGGACACGTGCGGCGTGGTCTCGTCTGTTAATTTCTGGGATCTAGTGATAAGGACTGTATGGTGGAAGTTAGGGAATGGACCCTCTAAATCCACCTAAGGTTCTATGTTGTTTAATGCGAACAGAGAGCAGAGCGGGGCTCTAGGACTCTCGGTGGAGCAGGTGGGACCTGCAGGGTCACCTTTATGTTCGTAACAACTTTGGGGTAAGGTCCGGGAGTGGCGTAGGACCACAGGGGCCGGGCGGAGTATGACCGGGGAGTGGCGTAGGACCACAGGGTCTCGGCATACATAATGGCATAACCAATGATTCTGACTACAGCGACGGAACTAGACCGAGCGTCTGCAATCTTACCAGTCACTAAATGAATGTCAGAAACAGGAAAGAGTACAAGAGTAGGATGCATGACGAGGGATTGAACCCTATTATCTGGAGAATACGAACTTGATTTAGGGAATATGTAGTATGAGATGCATATGTTTCCAAATTAAAGTTTGCATTAGAATAGGAGCATTAAGTGCATTTATATTTGTGCATTAGGTTTAGGTCATTGACACGCACTGACATTTTTCATTGCCCGTTTTTATTTTTATTATTTTTATTTTTGCAGTTCATATTGTCATTTATATTTAATAAACATATGCATCCCATACTACATATGTACAAATATGTTTAATATAAAAGACAATATGAACTGCAAAAATAAAAATAATAAAAATAAAAATGGGCAATGAAAAATGTCAGTGCATGTCAATGACCTAAACCTAATGCACAAAAATAAATGCACTTAATGCTCCTATTCTAATGCAAACTTTAATTTGGAAACATATGAATCCCATACTACATATTGCCTAAATCAAGTTCGTATTCTCCAGATAATAGGGTTCAATCCCTCGTCATGCATCCTACTCTTGTACTCTTTCCTGCTTCTGACATTCATCTAGTGACTAGTAAGATTGCAGACGCTCGGTCTAGTTCCGTCGCTGTAGTCAGAATCATTTGCAGTTAATATTGATTGATTGTGATGAGTGTTGAGGAGTGAAGCTCACTGTTTTTATCAGTTTGCATCAGTTGCATTCAACTGACGTGCCCACTTATCTTTAGATTGCAGGACCACCTGATATTAGACTTAACCAGTGTTGGGCATTCCTACTCAGGAAGAAAGGCATTAAGGTAAGAAAAGAAATTTTTTTAATTTCCTGAGATTTTTCTGTGTTGTGTACTCGTTGAAGTAAAAGATTCTGGTTGATGTCACGAGTTACCAGTACTCGGGAACTTGGGGCGCTACAAGTGGTATCAGAGCTAGACTTCAGTTGTAGTACAAACACTACAGGAAATTAGATTTGGGTGCCCTTTTAGGATCAGGTTTAGTTTAGAATATGGAATGATCGTCAATCATGAGGTTGCAATTTACAACTTATGATCATGATTTTGCTTCCTATATCTAAACTAATCCCTGTAAATTCTCCTTGTAGGATGGATAATGAGGGACACCAAGTCGGGATGGAGGATGAAGAGGAAGAGGTATTTGAAGAAGAAGAGGAGCATGAGGAAGAAGACCCTGAAGAGGACCCTCAGGAGCATGTGGCAATCGACATACCTCCCCTCACTCCACCCCCTGTAGACTCTCCTGATGAACCCATCGACCTAAATCTTGTTGCATCTCGAATGAGAAACCGCCTTACTGTGTCACAAGCTAGAACTCAGAATAGAATTGCCACACTTTGGCGCCATTTTTATATGCACAAATGGAAGACGAGCCAGCTTGAGGAACAGGTCCATGATATGAAAAGCCAACTGCTCATGATGGAGAAGAAGTTGAAGAAAAGCCAACTGCTCATGTAGTTTTTATCCACGTTGCGTCAGTTGGATTCAACTGACGTGCCCACAGTTTGCTAATGCAGGATCGTTGATCGTGGAGCAGGGGACTCGAGCTGCGGAAAGCATCCAAGTGGAAGATATAGTTTCCTTGCGCAATGTAAGTTTCTAATTTTCTGTAGTTTTCCTGTGTTGTGTACTCATTGAAGTAAAGATTCTGGATAAGTGTCACGAGCTCCCAGTGTGTGGAACTCGGGGCGCTACAACCATTGCATACATTAATAGGACACATACATACCTATCACAGACTTGTGTCATTGTAACCTATGTTTTTCAAAACTGTAGTGTATCTGATGTCATCTCCATCCGAATTCATGCAACATAGCTAATACATAACTCCACAATGAGAAACTTCTAACAAGTGCTATATTTTATTGAAGTATATGTCCCTAATTGTGATGTAAAACAAATCCTAAAATAGAGAATTTCCAAAAATCTTAACGAATTAATTTTACCAACACATTATGCGGATTAAAGTTAGAATTTTAAAACAATTAATTGGTTTGATGGATTTTTAAGAACTGAATCACGTTAACAATCCCAATTAATAATTTAACTCGACAATCAATAATTAAATCCCTACGTGTTCTTAGCAAGTGAAAGATTCAATATTGATTCGTACTCTACTCAAGCATGTGGAACACTTGCTCTCAATTATTTTTGTGGACGACAGGCAAATCAGATAATATAATAGATAATAGAGCAGTAGAACACAAATATTTAAAAGTGGAAAGAGTATACCGAGGATTCGGAGAACTCAGCGTAGATCTCGGAGCTGGCCAGCAACTAAGAACACAGCACTCCAAGAACAGCAAAGGCAGCAAGAGAGAGAGGCTCGGCAGCAAGTGGAGCAATGGCCAAGGGGCGGCTGACGGCACCGGATCTGGGTGAGGGCGTCGACAACTGGGCGGTCGACGGCGCTGGTGGTTGATCTGAGGGGAGGAACAGTAGGGGTTTCGATTTGGGGCGGGATCGAGCAGATCTGGCTGGCGCTCGATTGGGTGAGGGAAGGGTTAGGAGGGTGGCGAGGTCGGGTTGTGGAGGCGTCGATGATTTCGATGTGGGAGATGGCCGTAAACGGTGGCGTGGAGGTTGAGCGGGACGATGGGGAAGAAGTAGAACGAAGGAGTGGTTTTTTTTTTCTTTCTTTTGATCAGGATTTGGGGGGAAGGAGGAAGAAGAAGAAGGGGTTGAGTAATTAGGGTTTGGTTAATTATATTTGGGATTAGGGATTGATCTAAGTTGGATTTGGGGATTGTTTTAATTTGGGGTAGATTTTAGAGTTTATCACAAACCCTAAAATTGTATTAGGATTTATCACAAATCCTAAAATTTGGATCTCACTTGTATCACACAGAGAGAGAGAGGACGAGCAAAAACTCAACACAATTTTTTTAAAATCAAGAATAGCATATTTTCTCATTAATCTCAAGGCCTATAAATAGGCTCAAAACAAATCTTGATACAAATCTTGAAATATTCTAAAAATCTCAAAAATATTCTAATGCATAAAAGAAAGATTACACATGGCTATAATTGCCAAAAACAAATATGGTACCGAAATAAAATACTAAACTAAATAGAATAGATGTCCTCATCAAATTGTCTGCTGAACAAGTTGCCATAAGGTTTTTTTCTCCATTGACACTTTTCCTATTAGACCAGTTAACCTTTGAGTTTTAAACATAAGTCAGATAAACATAAATCCTACAGTAATTTGGGACCTTACGGTTGAAGCATAATAATTCAAGTAAGATCCATATAAGTGTTCTAGCATATCTTCATAATATGAAACCATCGAACTCCAGTAGCAAGGTAATTTTCAATGTCTGATCACAAATTTGAAAGCCAGTAAGAGGAAGCATATAACAAAGATGCATCTATTACCTACAGACAGGACTCATAGATGTAACTGGTATTGGAGATCAGAAAAAAAGAATGCTTAAAATAGAAGTACCAAGGAAGACAAATTCTTTCGGAATGGTCATAAATAGATGTTGACAGAGTTAGTGCGCCCATGAATACTTACTTTTTTGTGATACACACTCTAGGAAGCAATATATCAGACTTGTCTCTTGCAGACGCATAATTTTCTGTAAGCACATGTAAAATAGACGATATGTTTAATCTTTTAGTCCTCATCTTTTCCTGGAGAAAGAATAGCATAGTTTAACTTTATATTCCAAAGAAAAAGAACATATTTAAAAAAAATGTACATGCCATGATGTCGTTTACCTTATTTACATGAAAATAAGAAATCCATGGGCTGGGTTTTATTCCTTTGGCTCCTTCGACATCATGTGGGGAGTAACTGTATTTGTTAGACAATAAAAAACATAAAAAGGCATAATGAAAAGTAATTTCAAACGTTTGATAATTGATATGCACCAACAAAACATACAAAACAAATAGAAAGAAAAGGTTAAGAAATACTAACAAAATCGTGACTGAGGTAACTATATCAGAAAGGAAGACTTTTTCGAGATGGTTCTTAACTGCCAAGGCACCATATTCAAAACCATAATATATTCTTCTCAGTTTGTTTGATAGGATTAGTGTAGCAGTTCGATGCATAGCTGTCTTAGCTGGAGAACATTGTAAAACCTTCTGTATAACAAACATGAATCAGTAGATATAGTCACCGAATAAAAATGAGATATTTAAAAAGCTGAAACGAACATGTTATCAACATTAACAGACAGCAAAGGAAGTCATGGTCCTGATGTGGTTATGAATAATCATTAGTAATTTGTCTCAAATGTACAATGAAAACATAAATAGAAAAAGAAATAGACAGTAGAACTAGTGACTAACACAATAATCTACCAGGAAAACACAAAACCATTGTTTAAATATTTGGATCGGGATGATCCCTAGTTATCTTGGTTTTTGCTATCCAGTGGAGGGAAATTATAGTTGAAACCAAGGTTTTAAAACTCGGAATCGGGAGTGGGATCGGGGTTTTCCAAATATTTGGATCGGGATCGGTATATCGGATCAGTCAGTATATTGGGTTTTTCAGGATTGGGCATTTTAAAATTATATATATATATAGGGAAAGTTTCGGTTGTGCACTACCTCTAGTGCACACGGCGTGTGCACTAGGCTTTCGGGCGTTCATATCGAAGATCCGAACCGTTCACATTGATCTACACATCTAAATTAGTCTAAATATGTAAAATCAAATCATTTGAAATTCATTTACCCATCCATTGAAGTGTTACAAAATTGTATGGCTGAAAATCAGTGTTTTTTATAGTCACATGATGGATGGGCAAATGAATTTCAAATGATTTGATTTTACATATTTAGACTAATTTAGATGTGTAGATCAATGTGAATGGTTCGGATCTTCGATATGAACGCCCGAAGGCCTAGTGCACACGCCGTGTGCACTAGAGGAGTGCACAACCGAAGCTTTCCCTCTCTCTCTCTATATATATATAAAATAATAATAATAACAATAATAATAATAATAATAATAATAATAATAAATTAATTAATTAATTAATTAAAGAAAATGAATTGGTCAATTTAAAAAAAAATCCAAATTTAATATTTTACTTTAACATTTGAATTAGTTTCCGTGAATTATTAATGTAGAATAAAACTAGAACATAAATAAATAATACAAATTTTATTTACGTATAGGAAAAAACAAAATATAAGCTAGAAATGAAATGATGTTCACTACACAATAACATGATTATTTACATCTTCACTGCTTGGCTAAAGAGGAACCACATGAATTGAAAATTTAGATATTGGAACTTTTTAATCATAGGATCAGAGTTTCGGGTTGGGATCGGGGCGATCCATCCGATCCAATTGCTAACTTGGTTGATCCTCGAGTTATCTCGTTGATCACAAGGTTGTATCGGACCGGCCCCTTGAAAAATAATTTGATCTGGCTGATCCCGATTGGGATCGGCCGATCTTTAACACCTTTGTTGAAACCATTGATCACAAAACCTAGTTATGGAGTCCATGTTATCACAAAGAATGGGGACCACATGAACTAGAGAGATCACGCAAGGAAAACAACAAATTCAATAAAAAGCAAGAATATGCAATAGGGGAATAGATGTGTCCCTAGGCATGGATTGAATGACTACTCCTGTTCAGTGATCGATGCATGAAGAAGCAGGTGGTTTAGGGATCGGGCAAACCAAAACGGGATCATGGCCGCAATATCTAGAGGTATAATTCCTAAAGAAGTTAAGAAGCATTCTGATAGTTCGTGACTATCCTTGTGTGATTTTGGACGAACTGCCCGGTTTGCCACCACATAAACATGTGGAATTTAGTATCACATTACACCTGGGTGTTCACCAGTATCCAAAGCACCATACAGGATGACTCCTGTGGAGTTGAATGAAGTGAAGAAGCAAATTGAAGAATTGCTTCAGAAGGGATTCATATGGACAAAGTTCATAGCCATGGAAGGTGCATGTTCTCTTAGTACGGAAGAAAGACGGGATAACGAGTATGTGCATTGATTATCGTCAGCTGAATAGGTTGACCATTAAGAATAAGTACCCTTTGCCAAGAATCAATGATTTGTTTGACCAATTGCAAGTAGCAACAGTCTTCCTCTGAAATTGATGTAAGGTCAGGGTATGATCAAGTTAGGGTCAGAGAACCGGATAAATTTGAAACCAGACATGGGCAGTATGAATTTGTGGTGATGCCGTTCGGTGTAACCAAAGCACCGGCCATATACATGGACATGATGAATTGAGTCGTAACACCATTCAGCGATAAGTTTGTTGTAGTGTTTATCAATGACATCTTGATATATTCCAGAATAGCGAAGGACCATACTCGACATCCTTCAGAGGTATTGAAGAAGCTACAAGAACATAAGTTGCATGGCAAACTGTCAAAGTGTGAATTTTGGAAGTCTGAAGTCATTTTTCTTTGCCAAATCCTTTCTAAGGAGGGACTAGCGACGGATCCATGGAAAATTAAGGCAACAGAGGATTGGTTCCAGCCCACATCAGTGAAGGAGGTTCGAAGTTTTCTAGAATTGATCGGGTTTTACCGCCGATTCATTGAGGGGTACACCTGGATTGCAACACCCTTGACAGGGTTAACAAAAAAGTCAACTAAATTTGAATGGACAAAGGCATGTGAGAACAGTTTCAAAGAACTAAAGAAGAGGTTAATGATGCACCAATTCTAGCATTACCGCAAGCTGGTAAACAATATGTGATTTATAGCGATGCGTCTATTAAGGGCTAAGCAGTTAAAATCCAATTAATCCCCGATTAATCGCTAATCGGAGGCTAAATGATTATTTTCACTGTTTTAAATTTCCTCCGATACGGCCAAAATTTCGTTTCGGCTAGCTTGGCGATACGAAATCACATATTTTATACTCTACAACGTTTTGGACCGAAATGTGTAGATTTCAGCCAAAATTACCGAAATATCGGCCAAAATATTGCCGAAATTGGCGAAATATCAGCCGAAATAGACACAAATATTATTGTGAATATATTAAAAAAAATTGTTTTACTTTTTGCATTTATGTCTTTCAATATAGGACCTTAAACTAAAAAATTGTGAGGATTTCGTTTCGCTATTGTTTGTATATATGCAAAGTCAAATAAGTTTATTAACTAATACATTTTTTCTAATCAATGCAAATTTAATTTAGTTATATATTTATATAACATTCTCTTCTATATTATTGTTAAATTATGCGAAGATTTACCATAATTGATTCATGTCATTAGTTACATTATACATAATTTTATATGATAAATGACATGTTGGACATATAATATCTTATTTAGTAACAAAAAAAATATTTATTGAGTATAGAAAATGAACAACCGATATGATCACATTTCTCCGAGATCTCATCCGATATCTCCGATCCGAGATGAAACACCCCTTGCCGAGACGAGTCCAAAATCCGAGCTTTAAAACCATGATTATTTTTTTAGTGATTTTCAATATTTCAATAGTTAGCGATTTAATCGGGTATAATCGGCTGATTAGTGGTTAATCAGAGGATTTTAAGTGGTCGATTGACCAATTAAACACCTGATTTAATTTTTGTAATACCCCTAAATTCTTACAATATATATATATACATTGTTATATATATATATATATATGCATTGACATTACCATTATTATTTTTTCATACACTACACTATTATTTTATGTTAGTTTATTTTAAAAGCCTAATATGTTTTCTTATAAAAGCCCAACTTGTTTTCTTTTAAAAGCGCAACACTTTTTTTTAGGCTCAATCCAATTGTATTTAGGGCTTAAGTGCAATTACATAAAGTATGAGGGGTTATGTGCAAAAGTAAGGGACACCTAAGCTATTCTACACCCTTCCACACACCTCTTTCTCTCTTTTTCCTTCTTTCTGCAGACAGCCAGCAGCAACATCAGTTTTTGTCCTTTCTTTTTCTATATATATACATGTGTATTATACTCTACCATTACTACTCACTACTACTACTACTTACTACACTTTTCTCTCTTTCTCCTTACTGCCGACAGCAACCAGCAGCTTCAACTTTTCTTTTTCTTCTCTCTTTTTCTATATAATTACTACTACTTACTACTACTTCATACTACTACTACTACCTACTACTTCAACTACTACTACTTGCTACTACTTCAACTACTAGTACTTGCTACTACAAACTAATACTACAACTACTACTACTCCTACTACTACTATACCACTCTACTACTACTTTTGGATTGGAGCAAGAAGTCAAGAAGACTAAAGGTGCAAGGAGGAGAAGGCGATTGAAGACTTTTTCACCAAAACAAAGTGGGTATTCTTCATACCTCATGTACTTTATTATTTATATTTAAATGATTGTGTAGTAGTTTATTAACATGATTGTGTAGTAATTTATTTGTGGCAAAAGAAAAATTGTTGATAATAGTTTGCTTTGGTAGATATTGCTTGATGAATTAAAATTGATAGCTTGAATTGTTATCGGTAGTAATCGTTACTAGTAGTGATTGAAAAATATTAAAGTGCTAATGGTTATTGTAGTAATTGTTAATAGAGTAAATATAAATGGTTATGTATGCATGCTTGTGTGTATTCAAGAGTTCATGTATTCGTAATAGGAGAGCGATTAGAATAACTATGTTAAGTTCATATGAATAATAAACTTCAGGTTTAAAGTCCCTTTCATTAGCAAGTTAGCAAACTACTAGTTTTGTGGTAGTAAGCTACTAACATTGTATTAGTAAGCTACTAATAAAGCTAGTAAGCCTAATATGTGTTGGTAAGTTAGTAATTTAAATAGATTAGTATGGTAGTAAATTAGTAAAGTAAATTTGCTAGAACGTCTTGTTAGTGAGATGTTAGGAAGTTGGAAATATAGACTTGATCTGGTTATGCTAGTAAGCAATTAAAGAAGTTAGTAAGCATCTAGTCCTAATAACAAGAATGCAAGTTCGAGATTAGTAGGCGGAAGGACGGTTGAATCAAGAATGCGATTAACTTGTGAAGTTAGTATAGTATTGGTAGATAGAAAAGTCACTTGTAGTTGCATGCTTAGCTAATTAGAAACTCATGATAAAGTTTAGTAGATTGTAGTAAAGAACTATTGGTGGTATAGAAGAGATTGTAGGAATGAATACGGTGACTGATGGAATACCGTATGCATGTGTATGCGGGTATGCATACTTGAACATTTACATATGGTAGTGTGGTGCACATTGAGTGCGTTAGTTTGGTGCCTGTGTGGGTCAACTCTTAGCATGATTTGAAAGCTAAGTTGAAGCCAAACTAAATTAGTGAGACTTGTTGAGATTCAACTAGGTTGGATTCACTTTGAACCTAGTTAGTGATATTTTATTGTGATATTTTATTGTAAATGTGAACGATAAAACCTTGAGTACTGATAATTTCACTTAAAAACCAGGTGGTGATTAATGAAGGAATTGAGCGGATGAGTTTTGACCTAAATTGAGTAAAGGTATTAGCCCTAAGTAGTGTGACTCATAATTGGTAAGGATAGGCACTAGTTGGGCGTTGTACTCTCCGGTCACGGGGACACGTGCGGCGTGGTCTCGTCTGGGACACGTGCGACGTGGTCTCGTCTGTTAATTTCTGGGATTCAGTGACAGAGATGTCGAAATCTAGGGGAATGGACCCTTATGAGTACGTTATGTTCTAAGTTATCCATATGAACAAAGAGCTAGAGTGTAACTCTCAGTCTCTGGCGGAGTAGGGAAAGGACCCTGCCGATTCGCCCTATATTCGGATAACTTATGGTAGAGTCCGGGTGTAGAGAAGAACCACCGATTCCGACAGGATTGCAGTAAGCTGAATGATCACCAGCCTGTCGGGAGTGGAGAGAGACCACCGGCCGACAGAGTAGAGAGAGACCACCGATTCTGATAGATCGGAGTGATCACCGACTTTCGAGAGTGGAGAAAGACCACCGATCTGATGCAGTAGGCGGAATAAACCGTATTTACTGCAGCTCCACCAGTCACTAAATAAATGTCAGGAACAGGAGGAAGTACAAGAGTAGGATGCATAGCGAGAGATTGAACCATATTATCTGGAGAATACGAACTCGATTTGGGGAGTATGTAGTATGGGATGCATACGTTTCCAAATCAAGTTTGCATTAGATTAAGAGCATGGTGTGCATATGAATTGTGCATTAGAATCTAGATCATGACATACACCGATACTTGTGGTATGACTTTCACATTTTTCTTCTGCATCAAATATTGATTGTTGAGGATTTTGGAGATTGTGGTTTTTCATCCGTATTGCGTCAGTTGTATTCAACTGACGTGCCCACAATTTGCTAATTGCAGGATCGCTAATTGCGGAATAGGGGACTCGTGCTACGGAAAGCATCCAAGTGTAGGATAAAGTTTCCTTCTGTAATGTAAGTTTTTAATTTCCTGTAATTTTTCTGTGTTGTGTACTCATTGAAGTAAAGATTCTGGGTAAGTGTCACGAGCTCCCAGTTTGTGGAACTCGGGGCGCTACAATTTTCATGCTCGTTTGCATTATTGGGGCTCAATCCGGCCGAAACTCAAATCCAAACCCAAAATTCAAACATCTTCTGGTCCTCATGCAAACCCAAACCCGACCGTTCGCCGCTCTCATCTTCCTCGCGCATACCTAAATTCGACCCGCCGTCGATCTCTTCTTCTTTCTCGCGCAAACCAAAACCCAAACTGATTATCTTCTTCCTCGAGCAAACTTAAACCCAACCCGCCGTCGTTCTCCCTGCGTTGTCACAAACTTGACCCGACCCGCATCTATTGCACCTCCTCCTTATCCTCTTGCTGCTCGTGCTCCCCGATTGCTTTTGTTTGTTAAAACCGACCGAGAAACCCGACCCAACCCACATCCAGAACTATATATTCCTATTCGATAATCTCATAACAGTTTTATGTTAGGGTTTAGAGTTGCTACATAATAAGGATAGAACATTTCTTTAATTTTATATATACACACGATTTTTCAGATTTAATCCCGAATTATTTTCTGATTAAACAACTAATCACTAATCGTTCCTAAACCAATTAGTTCTAAAAACCGATTTTAACTGCCTAGATTATGGGTTGTGTTCTCATGCAAGAAGGTCGTGTCATAGCGTATGCATCTACGCAGTTAAGGCCACATGACGCAAATTACCCTACTCATGACATGGAACTGGCTGTCATGATCTTCAGGCTGAAAATTTGGAGACATTTTGTCTATGGGGAAAAGGTAGAGATATATACATCTCACAAGAGTCTGACATGTATATCCTAAGAGAAAGATCCCAATATGAGGCAGAAGGGATAGTTGAAAGTGCTAGGAGATGTTCACACTTTAATTAAGTACCATCCAGGGAAGGCAAATGTGGTGTTGGATGCTCGCAGCAAAAGAGTAGGCTTGTCCATCTGATTACAACACAAGAGAAGCTCATTAAAGAAATTGATCAAGCTAGGATTGAAATTGTGGTACAGGAGCTTGGAACAATTTTAGACAGGATAGTGGAGGCTCAAAAGTCGGATCCTGAGATCAAGAAAATGGTAGGTCAAGTCGGTATATGTACAACTATCACTTGTTGGGTGCTTTTGCTACCGACTATTGTTCGCTTATGTTACATGTTACATGCCAAGTAATGAAAGCTCCTTCACATTTGTCCTATGTGGAGATGGTTCCCTCATTTTTACAGCATGTTTTTTACTTTCTGTGCTAAATTTGGCAAAAGCTTTTTTTTTTTTCATATGTATGGCCTCTAATTAATCATTTATCGTTTCTTTTTGAGTCATTGCACTTTCTAATGGAAAGCTGAGGGCATAGTGAAAGCAATTCAAATTACTGGCTTTGCTGAGATACCTCAAGACAATGAGATGCCAACACATTTCAACCTTGCAATGGGACATAACTCTATGTGACGCGCAAGAGTTTATCACTTTCAGATGTATTATTTTTCTATCAGTTGCTTTCTTTATTTTCCATGTTAATATAACCTCAGTTCTCAATCATGCTCTTCCCGCTACTTCTTGTAGCAGTATGCTTTGATGTTCTTGATAAAGTTACAACGGTGGTGTACAAAAGGGCCCTCAAACAACTATATAAGTTTATTAATTTGGTTAATATAGACTTGTAATAGTCAAGACATTTTGTACTATTTTTGTGTAGTTATACAATATAGTTTCTGCAGTAGGGGAATAACAGCAGAAGGCAAGTTTTCATGTGAATTTGGAAGGTGTCTGTACACGATAAAAGCCTCCAGCAATTTGATTCCCTATTATCTTATATCTTTCATAACTAATTATAAATCGTACTTGCAATAAAATACTTTTAATCTAAAAAATGATATACTAATAATATGATCCTCATCTAGAATTTTATTCATATCCTACACACCATAACCACTTTCAAACTGTTTCCTAAACAACCTCAAATACAGAAGTCTAGAATTATATTTAAACTCCTATTTTTTAATTCATGTTTAAAGTTTCAAATAATTAAATTCATCTTCACTCCCTCACAATTTCAAAACTTATGAATTTTTAATCCTATCTAAAATCAGTCGAACTCTATTCTTTCAAATCATTCCTAAAGGGATTTATACAAATCAATTCAGAGTTTGAGAACTACTATCCTTTCAAATCTTATGTAGGATTTATACATATCAATTCAAAGTCTGTAGTAGATAAGGAACGGATGAATTTGATTGTTTGTAGGTTTTATGAGCCTAGATATACTTGGAACCTTTACAACCCTTTCTTCAACCAGAATTCGAAGAAGAAGAGAAAGAAATGGTTTGCACTCAATCCTTAACTCCCGTTTACAATTTATCCTTAACCCTCAATTACAACTTATTCTTATCTTCAACCCATCTTCCAATTTGTCTCCCAATTATAAAATTTAAATATTGTTTTTTTCCCTAACCTTTGTTCATTCTGAAGTGTAATCTGAAATCGTAAGCATGTAACAGATGCACAATTTCAACTTTGACAATTTAGAAGTGTGCACCAAGCCACCTGCATTTGGTGCACGGCCAATTTCCACTAGTAACAGAAATGAATAAAAGTGCACAGGCAAAGAACCATGAATAATAACATTGCTACAATGAACACCAGACTAAATTATAATATTGAAGTTACAAACTGTAATACCCATAAATTCTTACAATATATATATATATATATATATATATATATATATATATATATATATATATGCATTGTTATATATTGTTATTATTATTTTTTAATCATATTTTAAAAACCTAGTATGTTTTCTTTTAAAAGCCCAACACTTCCTTTCTTAAGGCCTAATATAGTTAAAGTGTAAATCCAATAAAGCGTGAGGGGTTATGCGCAAAAGTGGGGGACATCTAAGCTTTCTACACCCTTCCACACCTCTCTCTCTCTTTCTCCTTACTGCCGAAAGCAACAACAGCAGCTGCAGCCTTTCTTTTCCCATTTTCTCTATTTATTTACCTACTTCAACTACTACTACTACTATACTACCTTACTACTCCTACACTTCTCTCTTTTCTCTCTTTACTGCCGACAGCAATAGCAGCAGCAGTTTTCTTTCCATCTCTCTTTTTCTATATATTTACTACTACTTAACTACTTCCAACAACTACTACTACTTTACTACTTCTTCAACAACTACTACTACCTACTACTTCTTCAACAACTACTATATATTACTACTATTACTACTTAATGTTACTGCTAATACTACAAACTTCTACTACAACTCCTACTACTCCTACTACTACTACTATACCACTCTACTACTACTATTGGATTGGAGCAAGAAGAAGCAAGGAAGAGAAGGCAATTGAAGCTTGCAAACAAAAGAAAGTGGGTATTCTCCTTTTCCTTTTGATTACTTTTATGACTTTGTTATATAGAAGTTGTGTTTGTTAAAATTATTGAATTGAAGTAGTGAGGTTATGTTAGAAGTTTTATTGTTAAGATGTTGTTGGTTGAAATTATTAAATACTTTAGTTTACATAGAGTAAATATAGCAAAAAAAATGTATGTTTACTCCTATCATGTTTTAATTCATTATTTTGATTATGCATAATAAGTTGAAGTGATTATGTGAAATAAAAAGTTGTAATTAGGAAAGAGACACTAGTAGAAATTATATATGCTAGTAGGGTAGAATTGATGAAGAAGTTGCATGCATGATTGATTATAGTGAGTTCTATGTGGATAATACATGAGTTTTTATATAGATATAAATTATATAGAATGATGATTGTATATTAGTAGATATAAATTATATAGAATGATGTTGTATGACAAGGAAAATTTAAATAGAAGAATTGTGGGAAGTGTATGCCTAGTTAATATAATTATTTAATTAGCTTGTAGAATAGGAAACTACTTGTTCATGATGGTATAAACTACTTGTTAGTTAGTAATGCATAGTAGAAGTAGTAATTCAAAGTAGTTAGTAGTCACTTAAAGTAATGGTAGTAAGTGGATAATGGTAAAAGGCCATAGTCGGATACTTAACTAACTAATTTATGATAGTATAATAATGGTAGTAAGATAGAAAAGCCACTTGTAGTTGCATGCTTAGCTAATAAAAAGCGCATGACAAGTAAAGTAGATTGTAGTAAAGAACTACTGGTAGCATAGAAAAGATTGTAGGCATGAATACGGTGATTGATGGAATACCGTATGCATGTGTATGCGGGTATGCATACTTGAACATTTACATATGGTAGTGTGGTGTACATCGAGTGCACTAGTTTGGTGCATGTGTGGGTCAACTCTTAGCATGATTTGAAAGCTAAGTTGAACCCAAACTAAATCAAGATGAGACTTGTTGAGATTCAACTAGGTTGGATTCACTTTGAATCTAGTTAGTGAATTAAGAAATTAATTTAGGATGATTGGTAAGGACAGGCACTAGTTGGACATTGTACTCTCCTGTCAAGGGGACACGTGCGGCGTCATCTCATCTGTTAATTTCTGGAATTTAGTGATAAGGATTGTATGGTGGAAGTTAGGGAATGGACCCTCCAAATCCATCTAAGGTTCTTTGTTATTTAATGCGAACAGGGAGCAGAGCAGGGCTCTATAACTCTTGGTGGAGCAGGTAGGACCTGCAGGGTCACCTTTATCTTCGTAACAACTTTTGGGTAAGGTCCGGGAGTAGTGTAGGACCACAGGAGCCGAGCGGAGTATGACCGGGGATGGCGTAAGACCACAGGATCTCGGCATACATAATGGCATAACCAATGATTCTGACTGCAGCGACGGAACTAGACCGAACGACTGCAACCTTACCAGTCACTAGATGAATGTCAGAAACAGGAAAGAGTACAAGAGTAGGATGTATGGCGAGAGATTGAATCCTATTATCTGGAGAATACGAACTCGATTTGGGGAGTATGTAGCATGGGATGCATACGTTTCCAAATCAAGTTTGCATTAGATTAAGAGCATGGTGTGCATATAAATTGTGCATTAGAATCTAGATCATGACATACACCGACACTTGTGGTATGACTTTCACATTTTTCTTCTGCATCTAATATTGATTGTTGAGGATTTTGGAGATTGCGATTTTTCATCCGTATTGCGTCAGTTGTATTCAACTGACGTGCCCACAGTTTGCTAATTGCAGGATCGCTAATTATGGAACAGGGGACTCGTGCTACGGAAAGCATCCAAGTGTAGGATAAAGTTTCCTTCCTGTAATGTAAGTTTTTAATTTCGTGTAATTTTTCTGTGTTGTGTACTCATTGAAGTAAAGATTCTGGGTAAGTGTCACGAGCTCCCAGTGTGTGGAACTCGGGGCGCTACACAAACAATGTAAAATTCTTAGGTGGTGAACATAAATAGATTAATTATAAAACACAAAAAATGAAGGATGCAGTATCAATACCCGAATTAGTTTAGTCATGGATGCAGAAAATTAAACAACTGTTTACTATCATAACTAGATAGCTCGCATTATAACTGTGTGGATACGCGCTGATGCGAAGCCTCCCACATAAATTGGAGGTCTGTGTTTTATCTCAATGAAAGCATGGTTAGGATAAATGAGACTTTTAATGGATATCATTATAGGAGCAAAGTTAAAATTAATGTTAACTACTATGCATTCAGGGTATTAATGAACCTTCTAATTGTCTAATCGCTAGCTTCTATCAGATAAAAAAACAAACCTTCAAATTGAGTAATGGAGAGGATTCTAAACTACTCATAGGGTGATCCAAAGCTCCATATGCAGCTTCTGAAACTGAGCAGGCAGCCTTTGAACCAACGGGGTCACCACCAACTCCATCAAATTCAGAGTGCTCTCCATTGGGGACTCCAGTATCTTCTTCACTAGATTCCTCGGTTGAATTATAATAGAACTGTATAATCTTCTGGCCATAAGGACTTCGCACTGTACCATCATAAGCAACACTTATATCACGCAAATAGAACATAAGTTTCCTCGTTAGAGTCCCAGGAAGTTCAGCATTCTCACTAAAGAGATTACCACGACCAGATATCACGTGGAGTAAACATTCCAAGGGATTCAACCCGTCAAGAAAAGAAGACTCAATAATAGCACACGAACTAAGTCCACCACAACAATCATCCTCTATGTCTCCTTTATCATTAATTGATACCTTCAGTTTATTCCACTCATAACAGGAAAGTTTTTGAGGTATTTTAAATGGAAATGAAATTGATGAAAGTTGTTGGCCTAGACAAACACACTGCTGAACTAGTTTCAATAAATTTCCCTTGCTTCCTGATTTTACCATGGTTAAAAGTGAATTGTCCTTACTTATGTAATGATAAATCACGTTCTGAAGCTCCCGAAAGATATCTTTGTATTTAGATATGGAAATCTGATTTGCTGGTCTTCTGCCCCATGCAAAGTTAGGAAGATTCAAATTGCAAGGTAAATCTTCGGCTTCATCATAATCTTTTAAAAGAAATCCTATCGCGGGATCAATGATTAGCTCGTTTAGAAAGCAAGACTCTCTCACATGCTGCAGTGCACAGTTTACTTCATTCATCATCGTTGCTCTCGTATATGGGTCTGATGTCAGGTAAATATCACTTACGGAAACGCTTAATCCCCTCATTGTTAAATATTCACAAAAAACATCTTGTGCACAAGAGAGGTAGTTGAGAGCTTTTTCCCCATAAGATTTGAAAAGCCAAGAAAAGATTCCGGAGTTATTGTTTCGTAACCATGATACTCCAGGAGAAGTTAAAATTTCACCATGGCTGATTTCAACTTCAGTGGATTGTACAAAGTCCATGTTTGGGGGAAGAAGCATGCTGAATAACTGTGCCCCAGTCCACAGGGACTCAAGTATTGGAGCTTTAATGATTGCCGGATACTGTGCTGGAAAGGGACATAGCATTTCCAACTGTTGCATCTCAAACTTGTCCAATACAGCATCCTCTTTTGTAAGCAAGTATGCAGCAGCTAAACTATCATGAGTAAGTGAGAAAAGGCTTCGACCATCCTGACCATTCAAAAACTGATGGTCTAAACCTAAAATCTCCCGAAGCTCTACTTTAGCACGAACTGACTGCGCAATATACCCATGAAGGCAGTCTCCATCAAAATCTCCTAGTAAAGGAGCACAGCATAAAGGGTTTATTGAAATGACAGACCGAGTTGGAAGTATTTTGACTGATAGTGTGAACAGAGAGTGTTGATGTACCGATGGATTTCGGTTTACTAAGATAAGGTCCCCATCTTCAATAGGCCTACACAGTGTATGTCCAACTTGGAGTTGCTCTGGCCTACGAATCAAATTCAGCTTTCCATCGATCCTGGCATGGAGTTCCTTTACAGCAAGCAAGAGGGTTTTGCACCTCAACTTCAACTTTTCCAAATTGTAAGAATTCACGTGTTCTTCTATTTGAAGGGTCTCTGAAATATCTTGTGGGATGCCAATTTCACCAATGTGTATTTTGGGATCACCAACCATAACCATGCGAAATGTGTTATCTGTTCTCTTACACAAAACAACTTCTTTAATCCACCTTAGACCAGTACATGATGCATGATCTATATTTTTTCTGAGTTCACGGGATTGCTGAGCTTCCTTTGATGTAGTATTAGAATGCAACTGGAACAAAAAAGAAGTATGTATAGATATGGATGTGAAAAATGCAGGAAAACATGCATTCTTGTAAGACTTCTAAAAGCGGCCTTATATTCTTAATGTACAAGCATTAACATTTAATACACTAGTAATTTACATGTGCGATGCACGTCTTAATAAATATATTTTTTAAAAGTAAAAATTTGATCTCCTTTATATTAGTTATGCACGGGCGATGCACGGTTTGGTTTGTCTACAAATGACAACCCCAAATCTCCGATTATAATAGAGATTTAAATGACTTCATACAGTTATGAATTGCCATATCCTTCTTCTTTTAACCCCCCCCCCCCCCCCCCCCAAAAAAGAAAAAGAAAAAGAAAAAAAAAGAGGAGTTTAGAGTACCAGTTTAACTATTCTACAACATGTTCTGATTATATTATATACCAGAAACTTGACATATTTTTCTTTCAAAATATAAAGTTTACTAATAAATTGGAAAGGGAAAACTATAATTGCAAAAAAATAACGGCTTACTAATTATGATTAATTAGGAAATAAACAAATTAAAACCCTCTGGTCTAAGAAAAACTTCCAACAAAACTTAGTTTTTACGACATGACAATAGGATCTACCTAGGTCACTAGGTGGGACTTAATAAATTGCAAGGATCCACCCATATTGATATATTGGTCAAACCCATGGTGGAAGTAACTTTTGTGTTCGGTAGGAAAAAGATCAAATCTATATAATAAAACACAAAAAAAGCTATCAAGTGGCTCTCCTTCAATCCCCCCAAAATCAAAGGTCCAGATCTAACTTCACAAAACACATTTTCCCCCCAAAACTCAAATTCAAATCCCCCAAAACAACTCATTTATTTATTTTATTCTCTCTCTCTCTCTCTCTCTCTCTCTCTCTCTCTCTCTCTATATATATATATATATATAAACATGGACTTTTATACCCCAATTTATAATTACTTTTCACCATATACTAATGGAAACTTGGACTTTTATTTACAACTAATTATTGTCGTACTATTTAAACTTCAGCTACATAATTGTTGATTTAATGTTTACAAGACTTTTCATATGCTGTATCGTTCTGAAGACGTGCCGTAGGCACGTGGCCATGGGCAAATCTAGTTTAAATATAAAATATATGGCCTCAATGAGATAAGAACCACGAGGATTCTATTGAAATAAATTAATTATTTGCACCTGCTCTGTACAAATATAGACTCCTTGGCGTAATAAGTTATTTATAAAAGGCGCGCGCGCGCACACACACACACACATATTTGGAATAAAGGGCTATGTTGTAGCCTGGTCTCGAACGAGAGACCTCTGTTTACCCATCCCACTCCACCATCTGAGCTACAACTCGGGTAAAAGGCATAAATATTACGAAGCCAGACAGATCATAGTCAAGAACTAAAAACAGACCAAAGGCTGGATATATATCTAATTAGTCAACCATTGTTTGGATGTTCCAAGGAAATAAAAAAATTGGGAACTAAAAAGCTACAGAAAGCTATTTCAAGCAAAGGCATAAATAAATAAATGGAAGATGGTCATCTTTGTGAAATACAAAGCAGGGTTAAATAAAAGTAAGCATTTAATGAAAAGTTTAATCAATATTTGTTTGAAGTGTCTCAGAGAAAAAAGCATATAGACTGGAGATAGTTTCTTGCCTTGGAGAGATTCAGACAATCATTTAGACGATTCGCAACATACGATGTTGCCTGTGCACTAAACCTTTCGTGCTTGCAAAGTTCTCCAAGCTTTCTTCTAGAATCAACCAGCCTTCTATATGCCTTGGTGCATTCATCCTGTCTCAATTTGAAATACAAATAATAGTAAAAGATGAGTTACTACAGCTATTTGCATATACATACCAAATCTAAATCATAACCCAAGGATAAAACTTACAAAAGTGCACTGCGGGCCGCTGGTGTTCATATATGATCTTTCTATCACCCTCGAACAGTTCGGGGTAACAGGAAAGCATGAAAGAAAAATCAACTTCCTCCGCGGCACAAACTGCTCAACGAAGTCCTTTTTGACATCTTTCAAAAAAATAAAAGCCTAGACAAAGGGAAAAAGAAATAAAAAAAAGACAAATGAAAGAAATAAACATTATATTAGACTGAAATAAATTAATTTATCTTGAACCACTGAGATATAGCTTAGTTGGTAAAGGGGTGGGATGGGTAAAGGGAGGTCCCAGGGATTCAAGACCAGGCTACGACGTAGCCCTTTATTAAAAAAAAATTAATTTATCTTGGCACATGCAAATGAAGAGAAGGAATGTAGAACTTTTTGAAAAATACAAACTGTTAAGAAAATAAAATAATAACTACCATCTTCAACAACATAATAACAATCAGTTTTTAAGCCTATATTTGTAAGACTAGATTATTAAACACGGATAATAAAAGATTATTAAAGAATAAGTGAATAGTTATGAATTTTTAATATCAATTTTACTTTTTAAGGATAAAAGAAAACATTACTTTATTAGAAAAATAGATAAAGATATTAGATATATAATTCAATACAATTTTATTAATATATGAAAACAATTATTTTTAATTAACATGGTTGTATTAAACAAGGGATTAAGAAAAAGTACCGCTGCATTAAGTCCAAGGTTTTGGTTCACTTCAAAGGAGCTTGATCTGCAAGGGTTTGTTAAGTAAAATTTAAATTCTCAAACCCTCACAGCCCCAAAATTTTGGTATAGAGGAAGAGTCATCTCACACTATATAACCCTTAATTTGCTTAACTACCTGAGAAGTTGAAGGTACAACATGCTTCAATTAAATATTGAAGGCTGTGCCTAAGATATAGTGTAGGTTGAAGGGATTCAGATATTTTTATCTTCTTGCATTCCCTAATAGTTGAGTACCCTTTTCATAGGCCGAAGTTGTAATATCCCTAGTATTTAAGATATATGCATTTGTTCTTTTTTACAAAGAAAATATAAGTATACATTGATTGTATATATAGATATATGTGCATTGTTTATGTTAACACACTATGCCTACTTTCTTTATCTGATCAGTTTTCACAAAAAAAAAAAGGCCCAACTTTCCCTTTTAAAGCCCAACCCAACAATATAACCATAGGTAAGTGTAAATAAGTAAAGCTTAGGGGGGTAAAAGTAAAAAGGAATGACACCTAAGCACCCTAGAAGCCTCCACACTCCTCCACATCTCTCTTTTCCCTTCTCATCCATCTGGCCGGCAGTAACCAGCAGAACCAGCAGCACCATTCACCCATTTTTCTATATATATGTGTGAAAACTTGTTCTTTACTACTTTTACAGAACCCTACATCTCTTATAATAACCCTAGCCTAACTTTCTTCCACTCTTTCTATCTGCCATACTTAAATATCTATATAAATATATATATATAGCTTTACAACTTTAGAAAAACATAAGCTAAGGAAGCTCTTGAAGCAAGGAAGAAAAAGCATATCCTTGAAGAAGAAAGTGGGTATTTTCCTTTTCTCTTGATTACTTTTGTGATTTTTTTTAGAAGATATGGCTTGATAATATTGTGGTTTAAAAGTAGTAAAATTGTGTTAAGAAATATGCTTGTAAAGTATTATAAAATTTAGTCTCTATAAAATAAATATACCATTAGTAGTGGTAGTATTATACCATCAGTAGTACTACTAATACTAGTAAGTATTAGTGCATCAGTAGTAGTAGTAATATACCATCAGTAGTGGTAGTATTATACCATCAGTAGTACTACTAATACTAGTAAGTATTAGTGCATCAGTAGTAGTAGTAATATTAGTAGTATAAAAATATAAGTAGTAGTAGTAATATTAGTAGTATAATAAGCATCAGTAGTAATAGTAATGTTAGTAGTATTAAAGTATAAGTAGTAGTAGTAATATTAGTAGTATAAAAGCATCAGTAGTAGTAGTAGTAATACTAGTAAGTATTATAGCATCAGTAGTAGTAATAATATTAGTAGTATTAAAGTATCAGTAGTAATAGTAATGTTAGTAGTATTAATAGTGGCACTAATAGCAGCAACAGTAGGCATAATAGTAGCAATAACAGTAGTAATAGTAGTAGTAATAGTGGCAGCAGTAATAGTAGCGGTAGCAGTGATAGTAGTAAGCATCAGTAGTAGTGAATAATAGGCATGAGAAGGCATCAGTAGAAGCAGTAATTTAAAGAAGTAGTAATTCAAAAATAAAGCTTGTAGTCTCTTAATAGTAATAATAGCAAAGTACGAAGGAGGAATAAAAGCTATAGTTGTATACTTAGCTAACTAAAATTTAAGATAGTTTAATAATGATAGTAAGGTAGGAAAGCCACTCGTAATTATATACTTAGCTAATCAAAATTTATAATACATGGAGTAGATTGTAGTAAAGTAAAGAAAGGATTATAAGACTTGATCAAGTGCTATGCATAAGTGTATGCATATGATGGAATTTGGTGCGTTAAGGGCACTAGTGTTGATATGCATATGGAGGTATTTAGTGCATTAAGTGCCTTTCAGTTATGCATATAGTGATAGTAAACACGTATTAAGTGAACTAGTTTTGGTATATGTCAAATAACAAAGTATCCAAGCTAAAACGACTCTTAGCTTAAACTAAGAATTGCATTGAACCCATACTTGAGCTAGATAACTTGTTGTAAGACAAGATTAACCTTTGGATCTAGGAATAAATTACCTAGTAGCCATCCATCATTAAATAGGAAATAAAGGACAACAATGATAATAGGATCGCATGACCAATAAAATAAGGACAGACACTAATTGGAAGTGTACTCACCTGTCAAGGGGATACGTGCGGCGTCGTCTCGTCTGGGACACGTGCGGCGTGATCTCGACTGTTAATTCCTGAGATTTAGTGATAGAGATGTCGAAATCTAGGGGAATGGACCCTTATGAGTACGTTATGTTCTAAGTTATCCATATGAACAAAGAGCTAGAGTGTAACTCTCAGTCTCTGGCAGAGTAGGGAAAGGCCCTGCCGATTCGCCCTATGTTCGGATAACTTATGGTAGAGTCCGGGTGTGGAGAAGGACCACCGATTCCGACAGGATTGCAGCGGAGCTGAATGATCACCAGCCTTCGGGAGTGGAGAGAGACCACCGATTCCGATAGATCGGGGTGATCACCGACTTTCGGGAGTGGAGAAAGACCACCGATCTGATGCAGTAGACGGAATAGACCGTATTTACTGCAGCTCTACCAGTCACTAAATAAATGTCAGGAACAGGAAGGAGTACAAGAGTAGGATGCATGGCGAGGGATTGAACCCTAACATCTGGAGAATACGAACTCGAATTGGGAAATATGTAGTATGGGATGCATACATTTCCAAATCAAGTTTGCATTAGATTAAGAGCATGGTGTGCATATGGATTGTGCATTAGTAACTAGATCATAACATACACCAATACTCCTATTACATGATTACCACGTTTCTTTCTTTCTACATTAAAGTTTTTTGTGAAGAATTTGGAAATTGCGGTTTTCATCCGTTTTGCGTCAGTTGTATTCAACTGACGTGCCCACGGTTGGTTTGTAGGAATTGATCGTGGGAACAAAAGAATATTGAGCTGTGGAGTATTCCAAGTGGGAAGTAAAATTTTTCTGAACAATGTAAGTTTTAAATTTCCTGTAATTTCTTTTCTGTGTTATGTACTCATTTGAAGTAAGGATCTTGGGTTGTGTCACGAGTTTCTTGTATGTGGATCTCGGGGTGCTACAAAAGTTGGGCTTGCCTATAGAAATTTTCAATTTGCGCTGAATACAAGGCCAGCTGGAATAGAACCTTTAAATGGTCCTCCACTAGTCACTACTAAGTATTTACAAAAGAAGAACAGATGTCTTAAGGGAAGGGGATTTAATAGTAAAAAGTGGTGTGAACAAATTTCTTTGTTATGGAAAAATATATTTGTGTTCATGAATTTGTAGAAACAGTCAACGCTATACTTTAAGATTGATAAATATATTGCAAATATATTGACATGTGCTGAAAGCTTTCAAGCAGTGTGTGTGTGTGTACGAATGAGACAGAGAGATATAAAATGTTTGAAGCAATTGTTATAGCATACATATAATTATCATCAGCAAAGATAAATGGAATGTATCGGAAACATGATGCAGATATTTTTCTGATACAAACATAAACAAAAAAATCATGGAATGTCCCAATGCAAAAAACTGAATAATAAATATCATAAAAAAGCAATATTAGCAGGATTTCCACATGCTCATGTATATATCTTAAAAATGAAACCACAAAAATTCAATTATACCAAGTCAAAGATTTGGATCTATACTTTGATTCATCTAGAAGTTCCTTCACTCAATTTCTTATTTTCTGACCACTTAACAAATACAGTCAATGTATGATTCAAATATATATGAGAAAAGGGGGTGTCCTATGGCATAGAAAGAGAATGGTGCCCCAAAAATAGTACTGATGTAAAACGTAATCCTAAATAGAGAATTTCCAAAAATCTTAAAAGATTAATTTTACCAACATGTAATGCGGATCAAAGTTAGAATTTTAAACAATTAATCGGTTTGATGGATTTTCAAGAATTGAATTAAGTCTAACAAGCCCAATTAATAATTCAGTTCTAACAATCAATTATTAAATTCCTAAGCGTTCTTAGCAAGTAAAAGATACAATATTGATTCGTACTCTAATTAGGCAAGTAGAACACTCAATCTCGATATTTGTGGTCGACAGTTAAATTAAATAATATAATAGAGATGATAAAGCAGTATAACACAAATATTGAAAAAGTGGAAAGAGTATACCGGGGTTCGAAGCAACTAGTGTTAGATCTCAGCTTGGCAGCAAGGGACGAAGAGCAGCATAGGGGAGTTGCGGGGGTGCTGGCGCGACTGGCTGTGGGCGGCAGCGGGGTCGACGCGACGGGAGAGGGCGGACGGCGTCGTGGTCGACGTCGACGAAGTGGGTCGACGGGGGATTGGGTTTTGGCTGTCGTTGCTAACGAGAACAGAGGAGGAAGGGGTTTGGGTGGTTTTCTGTGGTGGCACTGGCCGTCGAGGGGTAGTGGGGCGGCGCTGGAAGGAGGTCGGGAGGTGGCGTCGAGGAGGGCGGCCGGAGTTGGCCGGGGAAGACGATCGGAGACGGGTTTGGGGTGTTTGGGCGGGAAACAGATCGGGAGAGAGAGAGAACGCGAGTAGCGGCTAGGGGTTTTGTGAGGGGGAAGAAGCAGGATTAGGGATTTGGATTTGAGGATTAGGATTTTGATTTTAATTGATTTGGGAATTTAGGGTAGTTTTAGAGTTTATCACAGACCCTAAAATTTTATCAGGACTTATCATAAACCCTAATAATTGGATCTCAATTGTATCACACAAAAAAAGAGCGGAAGAGCAAAACTCAACAGAATAATTTTTTAATCAAGAATGGCAAAAAAAAAGATTACATATGGCTATAATTGCCAAAAACAAATATGGTACTGAAATAAAATACTAAACTAAATAGAATAGATGTCCTCATCAAGTACTCTCCCCTTCCAAACACATAATCCACACTGTTCAAAGTGTACAACATGTGATAAAACATAACAGGTTGAAATATCATCAAAGTTGAATATGTTTCGCCCATGCATTAAGTGGTCACAATTGTTATATTGCTTGAAAGCCGTTCATTTTGCAATGTCCTAATGAATGGGCAAAATATGTTCAAATTCAGTGATTTTATTACATCACTCGATGTTTTATGGTATGACGATCAACTTGCGATCAACTTGAACGGTACAGATAGTAAATTTGGGTTGTCGAGATTGGAATTTTAGCGCACCATAGGAGAAAATTTCCTCTTACACGACAGAGGATAGCCCTGTATCCTCATAATAAAGGGGGGCTAGTGTGTCACTCTAGCCAAGTTAGCTAGGGAGACATATGAGCATTTATATCTCCGCCGTTTAAAATGAAAATCCACACCGTTGAAAAGGATCTACTTCACAATTACTATTTGCATACAACATTCAAATGAACTTGACAATTTTTTAACCACTCATAATGCGACCAAAAATGGAGTAACTTTAGACCTTTTATAAAACATCTATTTTTTGGTTGACTGATAAATGGTTAAAGCTTGTCGAATTCTTTTGAGATTTTACACACACATACTTTTTAAGATGTAGATCAAATCTATCAGTACCTTCCTTTTGGATGTTTGAGATATGAATATTGAGATGTCTTCCTACCTAAGTGGCTAGGGTGACACACTAACCCCCTTATTCTCTATATTTATTACCATAATATACTGCTAATCTTCCTAAATTTCATTATATATTAATTATATTGATGTGTTAACAAATAATATCAAACTGAGTCAACTTTTTAATGCATCCAAATTCATCCAATTTAATTTTATCTCCTTTTAGAATTTACAGTGGAAGTTCAGTTGATATAAAACTACTGTACAATTGTAACATATGAGTATCAGGCATGATTGGTCACCTGGGATGGCGAAAGATTGATTTTGCTCAAATCTGTTATTTGCACATTGGGGTATGGAATGATAAAATTCCAAAAGTCTCTAGGCAATACTTCACTTAGGCTCCGATGTCTAATTTTCTTCGGCAACCTTTCAATTATTTCTGCTGTTATTGAAGATCCTTTCTTTCCTCGCAAGTCATTTGAAGATATCTTATACTTGATTTGCGGGTACCACTCCCCAGGATTTCTCTGCTTATAAGAAAACTAAATATTACGTATCGACAAAAAAAAAACAAGAAAGTTAGGTGCAGCACACTTACAGCACAGTACTTGCAACTTCGGCTCCAGACTTCTTCCCCTTTCTTTGATAATGAAGCATATGATTGAAGGGGGGGAAAGAAAAAGAACAGATTATTATTGTTTCGCATGTGTTGCATAAATTAGTGTCTACAAATTCTGACACATAATATATACAATTAAACATATGAATTCTGAAAATTACCAAATATACTTATCTGACAAGCTTTTAACTGAATAAATAAAAAATTGAACACAAACATTTAGGTAAGCATGTATTTTAAGTGAATCTAAGTTAGATCATTTAGGTAATTATCATTATTTCCTAATTTCTCTCCATGAAGATCATTTTACGTTAATTTTCTCCAACTATTAAGGAAAGATGTTTGTCTCTCTATATCATGAAAAATTACTATATTCTTCATCATATTTACAATTTTTTTACCTTAATTTTTTTCTTTTATATAAAGTCCGTTTACTCATGCATCTGTAACTCTATTCTTTTAACGTGTAATTCCACGTGTTTATTGACTAGTAAATAGTTAACCGCACCATGCAAAAGGATAGAAAAAGGTGCCACAGAAAATAACTCTAATTTTTCATTTAAGTAAATAAAATAGTGAACTCATTGTTCACTGGAATAAATAAAAGCTCAAGTTATACCAATATTATTCTGGATGGATCTTTGATTGGGAATGAGAACCAAAAAATAGAAGTCGTCTCTACCACTGAGTGAATTTAATTCGAATTCAGGGTGTTTAGAACTGGCCTATGACAGATAAAATTTTCTCATTCAAATAAGGCTAGTTTGCTAGGGCAACAAGAAGAAACTAGATAGACTAAAAAGTATACTATAATTTTGAAAGTGACTTTTAAAATGACGTTCCATGTTTCGACTGGTCTAACTCCACGTGCACATAGATGAGAGAAAAGACAGATAAATTAGATTTTTCTCAAATTTGGGAACGGTAGGAATATACCAGATGGGGAATCTCAAAGTTAGAAAGTGAGTGCAGAACTAAATGTCTAGCAGATATATATATATATATATATATATATATATATATATATATATATATATATCAACAAGAGTTATGGATAAGCAGGCTAACTTTCTGAAAATGGTATGAAGGAACCATGTTACAAATTTATTTTTAACATACGCTAATCCTAATACATAAGCTGATTAGAGTCCCCACTGCAAAGTAACTCTCGAATACTTGAAATCGCATATAAGCACATTCAGTACGTTCCTTATATACATGCCAAACATGAACTAAATAAATGACATTGCACTGAGATGTAAGACTGCACAATTAGTCAGCATTTTGAGCCCTGTATTTGCATGCACTAAAAAATATTGAGTCCAGTGACTCAGCTTTTATTCTTTTATAAGATATACACTCAGATTAAACTTCGCAAATCCCATGTTAGCAACATTGTCCAGGCTAAATGGGAGTATTAACGAGCAACCACATTTATGAATTGTGCAAAATAATTTTATTTGAATATTGTAAAACAAAAAAAAAACACACGAAAGAATAGGAAAAAAAAAACAAAACTCACTAAAAACATGCATTCAGTTGAAAAAAGATGAAACAGGCAAACTAAACTGGTGATATATTTAGGAAATCAATTTACTCTTGGAATGTTGACAATACGAAGAAATTTGATACAATGCAGAGTACAGACCAGTATAGCATATACAGGATTCATGACCAGAAACAAGCATATGAAGCCATTCTTCATAACTAGAAGTACAAGTTACTAGTTAGAAGATAGATTGGTGTAAAGTAAAATAAGATCGTTACCATAGTTTCTGTAACTTGGTTAATATATTGGCCTCCTAATTTTGGTATCAATGCCAAGATTATTAAAATATTGGGAATACCATCTCAGAATATCACATTTCTGGAATTAAAGTTTTATAATATTTCAACACTAATTAACTAAAATGTTTAAAAATGCATTATTTGACATTTTAAAATTAAATAATTGGCTATTTTTAATAAACTCACTATAAAATTGCAAGTAATAGAAAGTTGATGGAGAATTACTATCTGGTTAGTTGAGGAATAACCAAATATTAAGGCTCAATATTTTTTGGACCAAATCAAATATATTATAAGTATGCACTATAAGTCCTAGAACATGTATAGCTAATATAGGGATTTTAGCGTATATATCCTTATGTTCTTGATCCAAAAAATTGGGATGATAGCTTTGTTGTTGTTGTTGTTGTATTATTATCTTCAGTTGAAATAGAAATAACTCTTTTATCTAATAACTAGCATTGGTATAAATACCCGAAACCTGAACCCGGACCCGGCATTGGACCGGAACCGACCCGGCCTATCCGGGTCCGGGTCCTAAAATGGGACCCATTGTACTTTCGGGTTCAGGTCCGGGTCCGCTCAAAAGAGACCCGACCCGGACCCGGACTTGTTTAAAAAAACCCACAAAATCAACATAAAAATAAATATTCTATCCCCATCCCTCCGCTCCTTCCTCCTCAATTCTAAATCTTCCTCTTCCAAACTCAAACTCATGCATTTTTCTTCTCTCCTCTATTCTAAATCCTCCACTTGCCACCTCCGCTCACCGCTCACACTCCCGCTCATACCCGAACGGGTAGGAATATTTTAATTGGACCCGGATCCGGAACCGGACCCGGTCCTCACGGTTCCGGGTCCCATTTTTGGATCCGTAGGGGACCGGGTCTGGGTCCGGGTAGTGAAGGACCCTGACCCGATATCAATGCTGCTAATAACCACAAACAGATATTCCAAAAGAATTGGTCAGATGTAATTGGACCTGAGCTTTACCCGGCCTCAAAGACCAATGAAGATTAAGGCAAAAGATGAAAAAAATATCAATATAAACAAGACCATCTCTCCTGCTCTGATTGGCCTACTACTTCATAATTTTATGACTGTTCTAAAATGGAAACATCTATAGATTTTGGTTTTATCGAATTGTTAGTTCAATCGAAACTATATCCACTCCTCCGATACACTACATCAACCATCAACACAAATCCAAGATCCTCCTTTGAAAGAACTCCCTCACTACTAGAATACACACCAATGACATATCTTGAGTGAAGATTGGTAGCAAGGTACTAAACAGATAAAATCAGTATCATACTCATACTAGTCATATACATTAAAGCTTGAGAAATTAAGCAGCAGAAAATAATTTTCTTCTAGGACAACTGGAAAATTAAACTGACTTTTTCACTAGGATTAATGAATAGTAGAATGGTAACCTACCATCAATATATCATGATTAAGTCAGCCGTACAGTATGTACAACATAAATTACTCAAGTAACTCTAGAAATAGACAAGATAGATGAAATGAAATAATTCAAGGACATACCTTTTTCAGCACTTCCTTCTGTGTATCTTTCTTAGGGGACTTGCATCCAGGACAAAGTTGGTTCAGGAGATGAACAACTTCTGGGAGTAGATGAGGATGATAGATGTAGGTAGGAATTTAATAGATCCAAAGTGGCCTGAGTAGCAGACCAAATAACCAGTTAATGTAATAAAGTAGACCAAAAATAAATGAACCAGTTTCTGATTGGCTAACCTTCACACTCTTTTCGATTTGTGGATCCACACGTAGTGCACTCAGAAGATGGATTTGGCAATCCCAACTTAGGATTAGTAACATCACTCGGTTCAGTGATCTTGATATTGCAGATCTTCTCCTAAAATAATTTTCAAAATCATTAGAATGTTTGTATGGAAATAAGTAAAGGTGAAAAAAAACATAATTTATTACGTAGTGCACTTATATCATTTTTTTAAAGTGGAACAATATGATTCTACAAAAGAGAAACATTGTCTTATGATAGATACATGTATTCTCTTTAAACTATAGTAAGATTCTATTTAGAGATCAACTCGAGGAAATCAGTGCTAAAAAAGATAGTTAACAAATAAAACAATTAATATGAAGGGATTGAATTCAGCGCATGGTTCCAAATCCTGGTTTCAGGATCAAGTCCGCCCATTATTTATCTATAATACTGGACAAGTAGGAAGTATTAGTAGGTATAACTCTGAACCTATATAAAATGTGTATCTTGGTATCAGCCAATATTTATCGATATACTGAACTTTGCCAACTAATACATGTCAACCTCAACATGTGTATTTAGGTATAAATTCACATTATCTAAAAAACTTCAATCGCCAGTAAAAAAAATAAAGCTTTATAGGGTCAAAGTATAAAGCTTGGTTAACCGATACTGAAACAAAGTGCACTCTACTGCTCAAAAGACTCTTTGTAGAGTGCTGGCACCAATCAAAGCATGAATCCTCCTACAAAACAAAAAAAATGCATCTTGAATGCAAGATTACCAACGTCTCACCTTTAAATTTGTTGTAGAAGATTTCCAATGAACCAAAAAATAACTGTAGCTAGCACTGACAATAATAAAATCCGAACTTCCAAGGATATCATATATGACTGTAACAGAATAAATTGATCTAGTTTATAATTCAATAAACAATTGAATTGAGTGTTTTTTTAAAGATCTGAATAGTATATCCACCTTTAAATTATTTACTTAATTTTAGACACTCAAGAACAAGGCTCTAAATATCGGGTATTGGGACAAATATAGGAAGACAACTTTTACATATGGGATATCAGATATTAGGGATATACCAAACATATTCACTAAATGTCAGGTTTTCAAATGAGAAGAAAACAATATCCAAATTCCTGGATGTGATTTAATTCTGTACATGAAATCACAAGCAATCTAATAATACATTAATGAAACATACTTAATTCTGTAAATGAAATCACAAACAATCTAATGCATTAATAAAACATACTTAGATAGTAAAGATCCTAAATTACATAATAAGGGTATATTTATGATAAAAACATTACCATTTTCTACTCTGCTAGAGCCTCTAAAGGGGGTCTTACTTATGTAAGTACTTTCACAATAAATTCTATAGTAAACAATTGTTTTAAATATCTTCCGACAGTCGTTATGTCTCATATATTTGTTGGTATATCGAGTTTCGCCCTATGTATCAGCAATATTTTCCCACATATCGAAAAACAATATTAAAACTACATATAGGTAATGCCCAACCCCCCAAAACCAATATTCAGAGATAATGATCATACCAGTCAATAAATAAAACAATGATTAAAGAAACTAAAATGAAAAACCTCCACCATATGTTAAAATCCGATGCTTCCAAGAATGCCAAAACTAATACCAAAATTAGGAGGCTAATAGGTAGCCTATGAAGCATGTTTATTTGTGATATCCAGGATCAACATATTTCTTCCAAAGAATTTTGGATTCCTATTAGATAATTTCCAACTGTCATATTTTGTGGAATAGAGGAAATGGTTATTGATCAAGAGCAATTACAATAAGACAATAGCCTTGGTAAAAATAGGCAAAGCCTGTTGGATCTTCGTCAACAAAGTGGAAATTGGTTCAAGAATTTCATCAAATAGCTTGAGTGCAAATAAAGGGGTAAAGAAATAATTGGGTGAGAAATTTCACCAAACACTTTGAGTGTAGAAGTGACATGAATTTGTGGATATGTAAATGAGTTGTTAAGAGGAGGAAAGAGGTCAATGGTTCTCTACTCCCTCTAGAGATCTGAAAGAGGATGAAAAGGAAAGTGGGTTAACCTCTTTTGGGTTGAAAGCACGAGGAGGGAGTAAAGAGGAAGTGGATTCAGATCTATAGCAAATTGGAGAAGATGAAGAAGAAAACAACAGAAAATGACTAGAAAAAGTAAAAGAAGATGCAACCCACTCAAGTGGTTGATGCCGACAACTCGAAAATTGAGCAATGTCAGAGTAAGGATTAGGATAGATGAACTCTTGAAACCCAACAACCCAAAGCTCTAACTCGAATTTGGCCAAAAAAATCCACTTCGAGTGACTGAAGCCGGCAACTTGAAAGAGTGGGTTTTGAGGATGAAGAAGTGGGAAGGAGAGCAAGCAAAGATCACCAGCCCATTCGAGCAGCAACTTATTGCAGATGGCTCGAAGGATGGCTGACGACAAAGGAAGGAGGAGAGATAGAATTATGACTGAGTTAGGAGCCCTAGAAACACCAGGCTCCCATACCATGTTACATTTTGTGGAATAGATGAAATGGTTATTGATCAATAGCAGTTACAATGAGGCAATAGCCTAAATAGGCAAAGCTATGTACAACTCAGACAAACACATCCATATATAGACCTACTGTATAGCTCATTCAATACCTACTTCTATGAGAAGGCATAATCATAACGATTTTGTTAGCTTTTACAACAAAAAAGTTGAAATTTAAAGTTTTCAGTTCATAAACAACTTCCACACCACCACCTCCTTTACAAATGCATCAGCTATCAACCCATTGCATCCAGATTTACCACCTCGATCATTTAGCAGATGATTGAGAAAAAAACATTGTTCTGCTTGTTACTCTTAATTGTATCCATCATGTCGCACATCCTTCTTCCTCAAGGTGGACGTTAATATTTTTCTTTACTTTTTCTCTATTTGTGAACAATTTGAAACTTTTAAAGATTAAGGTGGAGCAAAACGAACTTGGTAAGGAACCTGCTTCGCTACCCTGGAATATGTTACAGCTAGGATATTTTATCCATTCCCTTTATTTGTATTCAATCCAGGATGTAGAATGGACACTTTTATCATGGAGATGTGCCCGTGTGTAATCGACACTCCATGGACATGAGTCACACACTTCTTACACAAATTCAACATTTTATTTCTATCACTTTGTTTTGGGACACATCTTAAACACTTTTGATACTTAATAAGACACTATCAAACACTTTAAAAAAAAATTATACTAGCAATCTTATTACTTTTGTCATGCCGTATTCATGGTTCCTACTTCCTAGAGTTTTAATATATCTAAGATTCTAAAAATTAGGCTAGAGGAATTGATCTTTTAAATCTGACATGCAATGCAAATGGTGTGTGTTTACTATATTGTCTATTATTATGACCAACGAGGTAAATGTAAAATTACGTTATACTCAAGTTTCAACAATACTTTTTTACTTTGGTGATGCCTCTCCTGCACCTTGTACAGGCACCGGAGGCACTCACCTAAGTTCCCAAACAGAGGAATCACCTCCTTTACAAAAAATTTTATGTTCACTGTATAGGTGACTAGATATTAAAAAATAAAATTAAAAGCTAAAAGTAGATGATACCTTCATGCATTCCACATACATTACATGGCTGTATAAATATGGAATGAAAAAAAAATGAATTACCAATTAATTTAATGGCTTATCTGTTCTGAAGTAGCACGGAACTTATGAGGATGTCAGGATGTGGGAAGTTTTGTATTTGTTGGCGATAGTTGATCCATTATAAAAAAAATACACAATCATTAAAATAAAAAAAACGTACTATTTCTTTTTCGTCCATTAAGTCGAACTTTATCCCAAGTAATTGCGCTAACGGCACCATCTCCTCAGTATTTGAAGAGTTTGTCATACTGACATTCCAATTTGATTTTTTTTTTTTTTTTTTTGGAGTAAAGGGCTAAGTCGTAGCCTGGTCTCGGACGATTCCAACTTGAATTACCTACAAAAATAAGACTCAGTTATAACCAATAGTATTGAAGTTGTTAAAGAGGTAAGGGCAAAGAATGCAAATGAAAGACATAATCTACCCATCTCATTTACATTCAGCTATTTACATTGAGAACCAATAATACCATTACAAGTACAACAATAATATATAGGTAAGCATACCAATTTTGGTACAGAGCAAAAAAACAAATTTATTACAAGAAAACGTTAGTACTGTCGTAATTAAGAGTTATAAGTGTTTCAAGAAAAATAATGCAATGCAGACAATTTTTGTATATGATCTAGAATTAATCCATACTCTTATAAAGAATGAAAATCAAATTTAGATATTTGAAAAATAGCAAAAAAATTAACATAGCTGCAGACTAAGTAGAAAATGTTTTTGAAAATAACATGATCATGCAAAGACAAAGCCAAGGTGGCAGCAATAAACTCATAAACGAACAAGAAACACACAAGATGTAGAGATAACTGCATACTTTCTATATAAAGCTAAGAATACAGAATGTTACAAACGATTTCTCCAAAAAACTACACTCTCTTTAAAAGGATTCTCTGCTCTCTTTGACCACTCACAGATCTATCTCAATAGGCTTCATCTGTTTCTCGCAGAATTATCTGTGTGCTCTAATTCATTTTCCAACCTCTTGATTTCAACATCTCGTCAAACACTGAATCTCTCTCGTTCAACAAACACAGCATGAACACTTGGATCTACACATATCCAACAAATAACATATATAATTTACCTAGCTTGCCTCAACATTGGGAGTTCATCCTAATGCACTAAAGGGAACTCGTCACTCATTGTTCTATTTTAAATGGGCTTTTTATTTTATTTTTTTTCAATCACAGTGCTATTTAAAATAGTTAAGATACTAGAATGGTCGTTAATGATAACTTACAGTAGCAAATAAGCCAAAGCGAGTATAGCATGAGCTTCAATACTACTTTCTGCTATCACACAGCAAACGTATCACTTGACAGTAACTGCATCGACACTAGAGGTGACAAAACTTGTCGAATCACTATGTTCTCTCTAATTCAACCATTGCTGACAATGACAGCAAAAAAAATATGGGGGCGGGGGCAAGTTCAATCGATACAAATTAATGGGATTATCATACAACATACAAATCTTCCATTCAAATTATTCGATATTTAAGGAACAATCCATCCTCAGTCTAAATTGGAAATTGCATGTTTGGCGGTACCTTGGCAAACCCAATTGCTCAAAACTAAATTTTCACACAAAAATAAAAACCCAAATCGAGAAACCATCTAAAGAACCTGTATATGATCAACCAAATCACTGCCTCCATTGACCCACATACCTCTAACAAAAACAATCAAGATATCAACTTAAACATGCAATTCACATCAAGAAAAGAGGGGGGAAAGGTGATACCTTTACAGAACAGAAGAGCTCACTCTCTTATTGCCTTCCATTCTAATTTCCCCACCATATTTTCAAACAGTGTACCCAGAATTTCCAATGGGTAAAAGGATGAGAGTGAGAGAGAGAGAGAGAGAGAGAGAGGGGCGGGGGTAAAAACTAAAAAGTATTAACCCTTAATACAATTCAAGAATTAAATGAAATGGTTATATGACAGAGATTTAAAAAAAAAAAAAAAAAAAAAAAAAGAGGAATACAAAAAGATTACAAATACAAGAGAAGTTCTTTTTCTCTCTCTAACCACTCTTTCTGTCTCTCTAGTCTCTACTGCAAAATTTCTTGCTTATGTTGATGATGAGAGAGAGAGAGAGAGAAAAAGTGAGATAGTATTAATTGCAAATAAAAAAGTAATTAAAGAAACAAAGGGAAAAAAAAAATATGGCCGCCAATTTCTTTCCCAAAAAGTATAAACACAAGCTGCACTGCAAATCTTCTTAGATTTACATACATACCCTTGTCTCAGTACGGAATTACGGAACTGCCACAAAATATAAGAGTTCACTGAAACATGGCGGTGTGTTCAGACTTTAGACGGCCTTTTTTAAATGGTGGAAATTTTCCGTCGAGGTCCCTAGTTGGTGGGTTAATTTTTTATTACGCAACATATTTTTATGATTAAATTGCACACGTGAACGAGGACAAAAATAAATTATTTATTTATTTACCTATATTTACTGGAGTATTTTACAGGGTTGCAGACTTGCACTGTACTTGTGTCATTTTGGGGTAAGTTTTAACAATGGCGTTTTGCAGATGTCCAGGTAGAAATTTAGGAGAGCAGAAGGGGAAAGTAGCATTTTTCCCTTCATAAATAGTAATTAATGGTGCTATTGTGATTTTTCATTTTATTGTTTAGTGTAAATAGGTAAAAGCATTTATGACTTGCGAGATATTATAATATAGGAGTATTAAATTAATGGATCTATCCCCATCTCTTCTTTCTTGATTTTTAATACAGAGAAAGTTAGACACAAAAGTATGAATTTCATTTGAGTAATACTTGCTAATACCAATTTCACTACCATTCTTTTCACTATCTTAGGTGGCATATTTCTATTGGAGAGTTCTCCTACCTACTCTATCTTTCCCTACCTATTAGAGTGTGCCACCTAAGATAGTGAAGAAAAATGTAGTGAAATTGGTAGTGGATGTAGCATTACTCATTTCATTTAAATCTCTACTATTTTAATGGGAGAGTTGGGGTTTGTAACAAACAAATTCTAACTTTGTAACTCTTATCTTTTCTGTGGAGATCGAATTGTCCTTTCTGTTTAGAGTTTGATCTCTCTCAGCGTTGCTGGAAGACTGTTACTTCCCCTCTATTTTTCTTGAGCTTTCCGTCGATTTCTCCCGGCGTTGTAAAGTTATTGTTTCTTTTCTTCTCCAGGTTTTCTCCTATTCGTGTTCTTCCTTCTCTGTTTTGTTTGTTGGTGGGCCGTTTTAATTGAAGCCCATGGACCTCACTTGGGTTCAAGTGGTTAAAAAAAAGAAAAAAAATCAATGTTTCTCCCCATCAAAATTTTCTCCCGTTATCTCATCCTCTTGGGCCTTCGAAGCCGGACTGTATTAAGCCCTGTCGCTCGAAGCTTCCACCTTCCTTCTCATCTCCCCTTTCCCGCTCATCCTCCCCATACTCATCATCTTGTCCTCTCTACTCTCCCTCTCAGCATCGTGTTCCCTTACCTGTTTGCTATCGGTGTCTTCTGAGAGGTCATATTAAGCTTGATTGCCCCAACAAGATGAGGTGTCTCTTCTGTAACAAATCTGGCCACGCTAAACAGCGTTGTTTTGCCCTCCAAAAGATCCTTGGACTTCCCAGAGGAGTGCCTATTGCTGAGCATGTGGTTAATGCCCTGGATCTTTCTTCTCTCCATTGTCAATTGCCAGTTCCCAAACCGCCTATCCCCCAGAAGCAGCCATCTCCTTCCAATCCTCCCTTGCTTCCCACTCCCCCTTCAGAGGTGCACAAGTCTACCAGTCCTCCTCCTCCCTCGGATTCTTCGTCTCAGCTTTCGCGTTCTGCCAAGCTCCCTATTACTTAGGTTTTCATCCCTAAAACTGAGTTATCTGATCGCCTTGTTTATTTTGGTAGCTTTGGTGTGATTGCATTCTCGGGTGGAACGGTTCCTTTCTACACTGTCAATTCATTCCTTAGCAACTATTGTAATGTATCGGACTGGGATTGGGTGCTCTATAACTGTTCTAACGGTGACTTGGTCATTCACTGCCCTTCTTCTAAGATTTTGGAGGATCTTATCGCCAATCAATCGCTTACTATTGGTACCATCTCTTTAACAGTGCGGCAATGGGTGAAGATTCCCCCTTCTTCTTCTGAAGATCTTCATATTCCTGATACTAAAGTATCTCTGGTGGGTCTTCCCCCATTCTGCGATTCTCTCCGTCTGGTTGGAGAGATGGCCAAGTGTGTGGGAGGGATCGTCAGCATTTCATCTAAGTCCAGATTGGCCTCTGGCAGTCTTCAAATTGAGGCTGTTTTTCGTTGCTTCTCCTCTCCGGAGCGTATTGAAGCTTTTGTCCTCACGGATGGTGTTTCTTCTTTTCCAGTATCGGTTCTTTATCAAGACGCCAAGTCTGGTAGCTTGGGACCTCCTATCCCTCTTCCCTGTTCCAAATCCTTGCCTCTGGATGCTGATCTCACATCATCGTTTCACCCAGGTGCTTCATCGTCATCTAAGCCAAAAGCTCTTATTGTGAAATCTAGTGGTGCTGGAGTTTCGCGCAGCAAACATCCTTCTCCTTACAAGCCTCCTACTCATCCCTCCATCCCCAAAGTCTCACCTTCGAAATCCCCCAATTTGGTTTGGATCAACCCTGATCGTCATCTTTCTAAGGCTGGCTCTAATACTGCAACTTCTGTCACTCCCTCTCCCTCCCTCACTGCTGCTCCTCAGCCTATCTTCTCTCCTGCCACTCCAGTGATTGAGTCGCCTTCTCTAGGTGCTAAGGACAAGAAATCTTCTTCTCCGTGGCCAGCTTGGGAAGTTAACCCGAATTTTAAGTCTGATTGGGAGCTTTTCCAACAGCTCGCGCACTTTCCCACTCCGAAGAAGTCGGAACCTGCTTTCTCCCCATCCAAACCTTCTTCTTCCCTGCCTTCCAAAGAGTCAGCTTGGATTGAGCAGGATTCCCTCTTATCGGAGGAAGAGGCGGAGCTGGCAAGTGGTCCTTCTCAAAAGGTATTCGATGTATTTATTTTTCAGCTCTCTTTAGATGATGTTTATTTTGTTGTTGTTACTGTGTTCAATTTATTTCAGTCGGTTTTTTTGAGTTTAGACTGCTCTTTTTTCCGGTGTTTTCATCCCCCTTGCGGGAACACTTCTTCTGTTCTTGCTTCCCTTAAATGGACTTCCTTTTTTCTTGCGGCTAAAGCCTGAGAATTATTAGCTTTCTCTCCTCTCTGTATAGCTCAGTCGGTTGAGCATTTTTCTTCTGTCGCTGTTAGCAAGGTTAATTCTTCAGGCCTCTCTCCCTCGTCTATCGTTTTGGAGGAATGTCCCGAGAGGCCCTCTTCCTCTCAGGAGGAGGAGGCCTCTTCATCTTTGCACTCCCCCTCCACTCCTCCTAAACCTTGCTTCATTAGAGCGAGTGCGCGCATTCAGGCTAAATATTCTCACCTACCAGTTTATTTGGGATTGCCTGAGATGGATTATTCTCCCAGTGCTGAGCTGCGTCAGTTGCAGCCGGCACATTCTTCCCTTATCCCTTCCCAACGTTTAGGTTCCATTTTTGTTCCCATCTTCGACTCCCTCTCCAACCTGGAGCTTGCTTCTTCTACCCAAGGTCTTGGGTTTATTATAGATCCTTTGGACTCACCTCGTATTCATTCTCTTAGGAAGAAAGAATATTCTAGAGTTAAGGAGTTCCGTTCTTCCAATGATTAGTGTCTCATGGAATATCCGTGGTTTGCACTGCCTTACCAAGCGTAGGGCGGTTTTTGATTTAATCTCGTCATCTCGCTGCGATCTAATTTCCCTTCAAGAATCCAAGCTGGAATCACCCTCTCCTGCGATCTTTCGCTCCTTAGGTGGATCCATTATTTCTAGATGGATCTCCTTGGATGCTATCGGATCCAGAGGGGGCATTCTCTTTGGGTTCAAGGAGGCACATTTCTCCCTTATTTCAGTTCAGCATTTGAACTTTTTCTTAATAGTCAAACTCCACTGGTCCGCTTTCAACTGCCCGCTTACCGTCATTTCGGTTTACGGTCCCTCCTCCCCCGATACGCGACCTTTATTTTGGAATGAGTTCTCTTCTTTACAGCAATTCGCCTCCGATCTTTGTTTCTTTTGCGGAGATTTTAATGTGACCCGTTTTGCATCAGAAAGATCTAATCAGGTTTTTTTCGTATCTCAATCGGACCATTTTAATGATTGTATTCGTAACCTTCAATTATCTGACTTACCTATTTCTGGTAGGTCATTCACTTGGTCCAATCAACGGGATCTCCCTATCCTTGCCAAACTTGATCGTTTTTTGGTCTCGCACTCCTGGTTGATGAAATTTCATCAATCTTTTGTCCAGGCTCTCCCCAATCCTTCATCGGATCATATTCCTATCTTGCTTCATTCTAATTTCTGTTTCAACATCAAGCATAAATTCCGTTTTGAAAAGTTTTGGCTTCAAGATCAACTGTTTGTTAATCTTGTTTCGGAATGCCTTGCGTCGGTTTCAGGATCTTCCGAGTTAGGTAACATCCTGCTCAAGCTTCACGCTATTAAATTCGGTTGCAAAATTTGGAGATCGGAGAGACAAAGCAACACCAATTTCCTTACGAATTTTCTATTGCAAACCATTGCTTCCATCGTTAGGATGGAAGAGTTTGGGCCCATATCCGAGTCTTGTAGATCGGAACGCCGATCTTGCAAGCTTGAATATGAGGACATCCTTCACCAGGATCATCTTAAGTGGGCTCAGAGAGCTCGTCTTAACTGGATCAAAGAGGGTGATGCTAATACAACGTTCTTTCATAACTTTGCTTCCCATAGACAACGTTGCGACCGCATTTCCTCCATCACTGCTCAGGGTGAGGAACTTTCTTCTGATGAATCCATTCATCGAGAATTTCTTTCTTTCTACAAAAATCTTGTTGGATCCAATAAGCATCGTATGCTAGAGCTTGATTGGAATCAACTTTATGGTACCCATCAGCATGACCTTTCTTCCCTCGAAGCCCCTTTCTCCCTGGAGGAGATCAAATTGGCCATATTTGCTTTAAAAAGCGATTCGGCCCCCGGGCCCGACGGTTTTCCCGCTTTCTTTTTCCAAAAATTTTGGGATCTGCTTAAAGCAGATCTTCTCAAAATGTTTCAGGATCTTCATCAAGGAACCTTCTCTTTCGACCGTATCAATTATGCTCATATAGTTCTTATTCCTAAGTTCATTGGGGCTCATCTTGTCTCGGAGTTCAGACCTATCAGCCTCATCAACACTTCTTTCAAAATTATTATGAAAGTTCTTTCCTCCAGATTGAGTGCTATCATTTCTCCGTTGATCGACTCGGTTCAGTCCGGATTTATCAAAGATCGTTTTATCCTCGATAGTGTAGCCTCGGCTCAGGAAATTATTTCCCATTGTCATAGAACCCAATCGGAGGGCATCCTCCTTAAGCTTGATTTTCAAAAAGCCTACGACAATGTTAATTGGGATTTCTTGTTTGACATTCTTAATTTTCGTGTATTTGGTCCCAAATGGATAGCGTGGATCAAATCTAGTTTATTTTCAGGCACGTCTTCCATTTTTATCAATGGGGCGGAAGGTCGCAAATTTAAACTCAAATGCGGTCTTCGCCAAGGAGACCCCCTATCTTCACTCCTCTTCTCTCTAGTAGCTGACGTTTTTAGCAGGCTTCTCAGGAACGCTTGGAATTTGAACATGGTTGAAGGGCTGGGCAGCTCCCCCTATTTTGAGGGAGTGCTCAACCTTCAATATGCAGACGACACTATCATTTTCACCAAACCTAATTCTCACTCTCTCCGTAATCTCAAGCTTCTCCTCTACTGTTTTGAGATGGCTTCTGGTTTATCGATTAATTTTCAAAAATCCTCTGTGCTCTGGTTAGGTGGATCTCCCAATCGCCAAGTGGAAGTTTCCAACTTTTTTAACTGCCCAGTAGCTTCCTTCCCGATTATTTATCTGGGCATCCCCCTTCGCTGGGGCAAGCTGCATAGATCGGATTGGCTTCCTCTTGTTGACAAAGTTGAGTCTAGGCTTAATGTTTGGACAAGTAAACTTCTATCAAGAGTTGGTAGGCTTACTCTTATTAACTCTGTAATTTCATCCATGCCCCTTTACCTTATGTCTTTTTACTATTTACCTTCCTGGGTTATCAAAAGGATTGATCAAATTCGTAGTATTTTTTTTGGAACGGTTCTTCTTCCTTTAAACCGGGGTCCCATCTGTGTCAGTGGAAACTGATCTGCTCTCCCAAAGAGGAAGGGGGCCTCGGGGTTTTGGACCTTCGCGATCATAACATTGCGCTTTTAGGTAAATGGTTGTGGAAATTCCACAACAATGATCACTTACCGTGGATTAAGATTGTTAGGGATTATCGCTCCTCCACCAGCCAATGGTGGGAATTTCCAGAATCCTCTTGTCGAATTGCTTCCCCCTTTTGGAAGGGTATTTGGAAGGCAGCTTCCGCTTTTCATTGTGGGGTTTATCGTATTTGCCATGATGAGTCAAGAGCTAAATTCTGGTCTGACCTTTGGATCGGTAACACTTCACTAGCCACGGCTTTCCCCTCTCTCTTTAATTTGGCGGTTTATCCGCTGGCGACCATCGAGGATTCTTTTATACTTTTCGACAATATTCGTTTCTGGGTTATTCCTTTCACTATTGATCTTCCCCAATCTTTGGCCGAGGCCTTTGATGACCTCATCTCCTTGCTCAACAATTTTGAATGGAAATCTTCAGAGGGCATCGGTTGGCGATGGTCTACTTCGGGATCGTTTTCAGTTAGATCCTTTTATAAATTCCTTAACTCTAGAGGAGTTAGATCCCCTGTAGCTAAATTTTTCTGGGATATTTCGGCGCCTCTTAAAGTGATTATCAACTCTTGGCTTGCCTTTAATTTTAAGTTACCCACGGTCGATATTCTTAACAAAAGGAACTTAGCGTTGGGTCAGCTTTGTGCTCTTTGCACTGAGCATCCTGAAGATGCGAATCATCTTTTTACTCAATGCTCCAGTGTTATCCCGTTGTGGAAGATTAGCTCCCTGGCTTGGGGCACAGGTGCTATTCCACCTGATTTATCTTCTTGTTGGAGCTTTAAACCCTCGAACCCCCAGTTCGGTAAAGTTTGGATTCTGTCGATTCATATCATTATTTGGATTATTTGGAAAGAGAGGAATGCTATCTTATTCCAGCACCGCAAGCACTCTAGAGTCGCTTTGATTGATGATTTTCTTTTCCTTTTCAATCTGTGGTCTTCGAGTTGGAAATCTTCGGATACTTTAGTTCTAGCTAATCAGAAATTAATTGACGCTTTTACTTGTCTTCATAATCTTCATAGCTTATAGCTTGAATGTTCTTTTTCTGCTTTGATTATGTATTTAGCTCACATTTTATTGTTCTCTACCTTTTGCAGACTTGAACTCTGCTCTCATTACCGCTCGCATGATCAGGTTTTGTGCTCTTCCGGATGTTCTTGATGCCTGTTTGGTACTTCCTTTCCGAGCGGTAGCTTTTGGGTTTTGGCTTGCTCTTCCAGTAGTTTATCCCTGTTCTGCTTATGTTAATATAATGAATTTCAATTTTTGTTACTGATGCTTTCTTTCATCAGTTTATGTTAGTGCTTATTTGGCCTCCCTACTTTTTTGTACTGCCTTTTATGGGATAGTGTTTATTAAGAGGTCTCTTTCCTCTCCTGGTTTTTTAGCTTGTGTGCTGCGGTTTTGTTTGGTGCTTCTAGCTCTTAAAGCATCCCTTCTTTTATGGTGGTGTTTTAGCTACTGGCTTTCTTTGTGCCACTCTTGATGAGAGGGCCTCCTGATGTTCTATTCGGCCATTGCTTTTGTTGGCCTATTCTTTTTAGGTTGAGCTATACTGGAAGCTCGCTGCTGTCTCCGTAACACAGCTGAGCTTATATGATCTCTGAAGTTTGTTCTATGTTGATTGCTGCTTGATTTGCTTGCGTTTATTTGGTTTGCTCAGGTTCCTTTCCTTGTCGTTCGACCCTATCCAATGCGTGGCTTCCCCACATTTTGGCGCGCGGATTGCTTCGCCAGATCTGGGGATGTTCGACTGTTTCGGATTGGATGGGTTGTAGCTATTTTCGCTGCCTTCTCCATCATCGTCTCTGATAGATCAGCGCGTTTGGCTGCGTTCGAGACTCTTGCCCGGCTCCTGTTTGTTTGGTCTCTTTAGATATACTATTCCTTGTTTGTTGTTTACATCTGTTCTTATTGTTATTCCTTTATGTGTTATTGTGTTCATTTTACAGCTTGTAAAATCACTTTGTATCTGACTGTTATTGAGTTATTATTATGATATTCTAATGGCTGGGGTCCTTAGGACCCTATCCGGTTCATAAAAAAAAAACTTTGTAACTATATAAACACGTATAATACACGTCCAAATTACATCCAACAAATATAAATGTGCACCGCACGTGTAGCCCAAATTAAAACATCCAAATATAAACTATTTTTTTCTTATTCGATATATATTCATTTAATTTGATGACTTTACTTTTTTTAGACGTGCATCGCACGTACATTATACTAGTTAGAGTAATGCTTCATCTACTACCAATTTCACTACCATTCTCTTTACTACCTTATATGGCACATTCCTATTGAAGAGCTCCCTCACCTACTCTCCTTTCCCTCACCTAAGGTATTGAAGAGAAATGTAATGAAATAGACGGTGGATGTAGCATTACTCTTTAAATTAACACGTACATTTTGTATGTTTTCTTAAAATAAAGAAATACAAAATAAAAAACCTCAGACCTCGCCTCCCACGTGCCCTCCTCACCTCCGACAAGCCTCTCATGCTCCCTCCTCACCTCATACTCGTCTCCGACCTGCCTCCCACACCCTCCTCTTCCCCAAGCCGAGTCGCCTCCCGTGCCCCCGCTCCTTCCTGACCTCCAACGATGTGACCTCCCACGCACCACACTATTTTCGAACCATCGCGCTCATCAGGGCAATATTCCTGGTGGAATTGCGGAAGAGTATGAGTTGAAGACGGTGATGATTGCGACGTCAGATTCAAGATTGAGATTTGGTAAGGTTTCTTCTACTTTCCCTTTTTGTTATTATCTCAAGAATATTTGAGAACTGTGTGTTTGCTCATCAATTGTTCGATGAAATGATTATGTAGCATGCAAGGTATTTGTGAAAACATTTTTGATAAAATTTACTTTACTAAATTAGTTGTATCTATATGTAGTATATATAATAATTTCTGAAACTCTAATTTACTACCTGATTCCATTTTCAATTTTTAATTTTTTTTTTAATTCCAAAATTTGGATTTGGAGAAGAGCACGTGTTGAAGACGGGAATGATTGTGATGTCGGATTTAAGAATAAGATTTGGTAAGGGTTTTTTTTTCTTGTTCTTTTTTTTTTGTCACTGCATCATACATATTTGAATAAAAAACACACGAAACCCTACAAATTTGATACTTAATATCTAGAATTTTGTTTTGCTGATTAAGTGTTCGATGAAATGTCTATATAGCACCAAAAGTGTTTGTGAAAAATAGTTTTGAAAAATTTTGCATAACTAAATCAATTGTATCTATGTATGGTGTATGTATTAATTTTCTGAAACCTTAATTTACTACCTAATTTAATTTTAAGTTCATAATTTGTGTTTTGAAATCCCGAAATTTGGATTTGGGGAAGAGTAAGTTTTTGAAGACGATGATGATTGCGGTGTTGGATTCAATAATGAAATTTGGTAAGGAGGGAGGTGGCGAAGGGCAGGGTGGGGCGGATGGAGATGTGGAGGGAGATGTTAGAGAGAGGGACGTTGCGGTGGTCCGGGACGACGAAGACATGGAAGAGGAGGGCGGCGTTAAAGAGAGTGTGGATTGGAAAGGGAGAGGGGAGGGAAGGGAGGGTCGAGTTGGGGTGGGTTAGAGCCTCGATTGTGCCTGTCAAAATGTACAGAAAATACGGGTTGTGCGCGTATATTTAGAGTAAAATTTTCCAAACTATACTGCTAAATATGTAATTTATCTTAATTCTCTCACACTATTTTAGAGTTCATATAATTTTATGAATTTCTCAAAATTAGTTTAATCTGTGCAATTTGCACAAGATAATGCTAATTTTACGATGAATAACTTCGGTGTTTAAAGATTTTTCCTTTGAAGATATTCTTGGCTATAAACAGTGATATAGTAGGTGAAAGGCTTTGAATTTTGATGCATGCATAATCATCATGAATAATTTCTAGGTGCAGTGTGTAGTCAACTTTTTGCTTATGGCAATGAATAATACTTTATATGCCCTCACTTTATATTAATGAAAAGGGATAAATTTCACTGAACACTACATAGCTTTTACCAATTTACTTACAATCCTATTCAATTCTTTAATTTTTTGGCGGATAACCTTACTATAGGTCAAAATTGCTGCGATGGGCTCAGGTCCTCTAAAAAATTTGCTACTTGTTTGGGTCCGAGTCATAAATATGTACTCGACCACACCGCCTCCTCGCAAAGCACCTTCAACACATCATTGTTATCGTGGTGATTTGGTAGCTTATAATTGTCGTAGCTCCTTAAACCCGCATAGATCTTCACCGCCACCGCCCACCACCTCCGCTCTCTCCTCCGGTTGTTCTCCCTCTCCATCGTCGTCGGCATCCGGTTTCCTGACGTCATCGCTTTCGGAATTTAGAATCTGCACAAATTTTAAGGAGAATTTGGGAATTTTTTGATGGCGGAATTAATGAATGAAGGTAGGAAGGAGACAAGTTAAGACTGAAATAGGTTGGAGTTAAGAAAATGTGCATGGAGTTGGGTGGTATTTACGGGGAGTGCCATTGGGGGGTTGGACAGGGATGTGCGGCGAGCACGTGTAGCGCAAGTGGAGGGGAAGGGACAGCTCTTGACCGATTAGATATTTGATATTTTTTGTCAGGGTTGGGTTCATTTTGAGTAGACTCAAACCCGGCTTTGAAAATATCAATGGGTCTTATTTTAGTATCTGGACCCTACCCACAATAGACCAGGGTCAGTTCATGTCTAATGTTAGGTTCAGGTTGGTTCTAGGTATTGGGTAGCAGATTTTTATGATAGTGCTAGTTGACGCCGTTACTTTTTAACATAAAATTATAATTTTAGCTTTGTAAAGTTCAGTAATATTTTCTGCAAAAATAATAATTATATATACCTATTGTTTAAAAATTTTGTATTTCAAAATTAGTGGCTTATTAGAAAATATTCTCTCTCTCTCTCTCTCTTTACTTATTTTTTAAAAGAATTTTCATTTAAGTCTCTCTAATATTTGTGGTTAACTAATTATGGTTAGGTAAAAAATCAAAAAACCGTCCAAAAGACAAATTTATAAGATTTTGGATAGAATTGGATGAATCAAAAGACAAATTTAAATCTATCTCCAATGAATAATGCTTTACATCTACTATACATGTATTATCATGAAGAATGCAAAATGTTTGTTGACTCCAAATGAACCTACAAATTAAAGCAAAGTAGAATTAGCACTAGACTATACCTATCTATATAATAAAAACACAACGCATTTAAAAAAAAAACTATCAAGTGGCTCCCCTTCAATTGAAACCAAATCAACGACTCAAATTCACCCTCATAAAACCCATCCCCCCATCCCCCCCCCCCCCAATTTTTCCCCCCAAAACCAATTTTCACCCTCCAAAACCTATTCCCCCACCCCAAATTAACTCAAATATACCCCCCTCTCTCTCTTCCCGACCCCCCCGCTAAAATTCGCCCCTCTCTCTGTATCTCTCTCCTCCCTTCCCGAAACCCTCTCTCTCTTTCTCTCTCTCTCTCTCTATCTCTCCCTCTCTTCCCGATTACCTCCTAAATCTCCCCCTCTCTCTCCCTGAAACCACCTCTCTCGCCCCTCTCTGCCACCACCACCCGACGCTAGCCCCGACGCCTGTAGCCACACTCGCTCTCCAAGCCTTCACTGCAGCCCTACTCCTCCTCCTGTGCTATCCTGAAGCTCCACCGGTGCACACTCGAGCTCACCTCAACACCCAACTCCTTCTCACTGTCTCTCTCTCACTCTGTCTCTCTTTGCGAATTTGTCGGCGGTTGGTTGTCATTCGGTTGGTTGTCAGCGGCGATGTCAACTGCGGTTGGTTGTCGGCGGCGATGTGAAGATTTGGTATCGTCCTTTTCCCATTTTGGGTTAAAATTGGTGATTATTTTTGATTGGTTGTTCATGAAAACGTGTCGTAGGCACGTGTCCACGGGCAAACCTATCAAGTCTCAAATTTCACAGTTATATACTAGATTCACATGCATGTTGAGTGGAAGCATAATTTTACAGCTCGTGTTTATTTTTACCTTTTTAAGAAAGTTGAAAATTGTTTGTTACTCTAAATATGGAGGATACATGTAAGAGAAAATTTAGTGACGTTTCTCGATTTTCAATAAAGATTGGCTTGACAAACTCGAGTTCACTTCAAGCTACCCAACACCATCATTGGTATTATATAGCCAGTTTGAGTAAATAATAACTAGTAATTTACACGTGCGATGCACGTTTTAATAATTTCAAAAAATAAAAATAAAAATTTTGACGTAGAGAGGATTTGAACCGGAAACCTCCTTATTATTAGTTATGTACGTGCGCTGCACATATTGGTAGAATGACAAAATGACTAATGACACTAAGGGCTTCTCCCATTACAATATTAGAGATTAGAAATAGTAAAACAAAGATGTGATTCTTTGTTCTTAATGATTTTATTGGGAAATGGTGACAACTAGTGAATATCTCAAATTCAGCTAGTGGTCAAAAAATTTCATATGTATATATTTGACTCGCATTCTATTACTATTATTAATTATTGTTATATTTTAGGTAATGTTGCTACTGATTTTGGTGTGGGAGAAAACAGATAAATTTGTGGATTCTTTAGGAAACAAATAAGGCAAACCTGTTGACTTTCACCGACGTTTGACCGATTCCTGGCCGCTGTCGTTAACCTGCAAAAAGTTCAATATACCGGGATGGATCCCGGCGACGAACCCTCCAACGCTCAAGTCAGTAATCAGGAAGATTATGAAAGAGCATTTATGTGGAAAAATATTAATTACCTTTTTTATGGTGGGGAGAGAGGGGTATTTATAGTCGCCGTAAGAGACAGTTTAGAGATAATCATTTATCTCTATGTCTCGGTATTTTTGGATAAGATGCAGAGTTTAAATCGTTTCATGATAAGAGATTTGGTTTAAACCGTCTCTTAGAGATAATCATGAATTTGAATTACTCTTAAAATATCTGAATTGGTTTGTAACGGGCTGCTACCCATACCCAATAGGACAGATCCGTTTATGGGTTATTGGGTTTTGAAGAAAGACTCAGTTCCCATTTCAGACCTGTTTGTACGTGAAATTACTGTTTTATCCCTGAGAGTTTTAAGATTTGTGCCTGATTTAAACGGTCCCGATTTGGTTCTATTTTTAGCCATATCATAAGCCCCCTACTCCTGAAGACTGAGTTTCACAGCCTTTGAGGAGTAGTTTTGTCCGTTTTCAATGGCTAATAGAATTTATCGGAATTATTGGGGGAGTTTGGATCTTGCTCGAGGTGTAACGGTGATTTTCTGAGCTTGTAAAATACCCAAAATTATTTTTAGAATTTTCTAGATTTTTTGTAATTTCTCCAAAATTTTCTATTTTTTAAATTATTTTTTGAATTATTTATTCAATTTCGCGAAGTAACAATATATTTTCAAAAAGTATTAATTAATCATTCTAATTAATAATTGTTTATCCAGGAGTTCAAAAATATTTTTCCCGAATTTATAATTATTTTTTAAGAATTTTTAATTAATTTTCTTGATTTTTTAATTATTTTTTGCAATTTTTAAATAATTCATTTGAATTAATAAAAATAAAAGAATTAATCAATTAAATACCGATGTGGCGAAATCTGGAATGTCGATCATGTCACCGGCATGATTTTTCGAATGATCAGACGGTCGATCTGCCGCTTGATGACGCGGCTTAATCTGGATGCTCTGATCGTGGGCGCGCATCGGGAGGGGGGCATTTCGCCCTATTTCACGCTCAGCGCCACGTATGCTCGGAATTTGTTTCCGAGGGATGCGACTCAATCTGAGCCATTGGATCTTGATCAAGTGCGAATTTTGAGGCAACGTTTTCCCCCATTTTCATGCTCGGAGCCGCGTTTGCTCAGAATTTGGTTCCAAGGGACGTGGCTCAATCTGAGCCATTAGATCTTGATCAAATGCAAATTTTGAGGCAACGTTTTCACTAATTTCACATTCAGAAACATGTTTGGTCAGATTTGGCTCCGAGGGACGTGGCGACATTAGGGTCGTTTGATCTTGATCAGGCACGAATATTGAGACGAAGTTTTTCCCCAATTTCACGTTTGGGGACACGTTTGCTCGGATTTGGCTCCGAGGGACGTGGCGACATTAGGGTCGTCTGATCTTGATCAGGCGTGAATATTGAGACGATGTTTTTTCCAATTTCACGTTCGGGGACACGTTTGCTCGGATTTGGCTCCGAGGGATGTGGCGACATCAGGGTCGTCTGATCTTGATTAGGCACGAATATTGAGATGAAGTTTTCCCCAATTTCATGTTCGGGGACATGTTTGCTCGGATTTGACTCTGAGGGACGTGGCGACATCAGGGCCATCTGATCTTGATTAGGCGCGAATATTGAGACGAAGTTTTCCCCAATTTCACGTTCGGGGACACGTTTGCGCGGATTTTGCTCTGAGGGACGTGGCGACATCAGGAGCATCTGATCTTGATCATGCTCGAATATTGAGACAAAGTTTTTCCTAATTTCACGTTCGGGGACACGTTTGCTCGGATTTGGCCCCGAGGAACGTGGCGACATCAGGGCCGTCGGATCTTGATCAGGCGTGAATATTGAGACGAAGTTTCCCCAATTTCATGTTCGGGGACACGTTTGTTCAGATTTGGCTCCGAGGGACGTGGCGACATCAGGGCCGTCTGATCTTGATCAGGCGCAAATATTGAGACGAAGTTTTCCCAAATTTCACGTTTGGGGACACGTTTGCTTGGATTTGGCTCCGAGGGATGTGGCGACATCAGGACCGTTTAATCTTGATCAGGCGCGAATATTGTGTTGATTCTTGATTTTGATGATTACAACACACTGCAACATGTATCTGTGCTATACTATATAATTGCAGGTTGTATACACAAAGGCCTTATTTCTATACAGCTGAACAAATGAACAAGCACAAGCTCTGGATAAAGACAATGGTTTCACTCAAGACTCAAGTCAAGACCTATGCTTCAAATATTATTTATTTCTTGTAAACAAATGTAATATTTTTAATTATTTGAGTCTTAGAATGATGTACAGCCTTGTCACACACACATACACTCACATATAACTCATTCTGAATGTGTGTTTTCAAAACCAAAGGTCAAAATAGATTGAACTAGATTAGCTGTTGTGTACCAGTCGACTGCTACTTGCTCCAGTCGACTGAGTTGGTACAAAACTGCCTAATCTTATTCAAACTCTGACCAGTCGACTCATTATGGCAACCCAGTCGACTGATCAAGTGTGTTTGACAATTTTCTGTTTTTAAAATCGCTTTTTCAAATTCAAATCATTTTTCCGTTGGATGACAGTTGGAGCAAATGTTTCCCAACGTCCAGTGTATCTAACTCTATAAATAGAGGTTAGAATCCACTGTAAAAACTTACTAATACTCCAAGTATTTTTTTTGTGATCTTAAGTTTTCATACTTTCAAGAGATTAAAGCTTTCAATTCACTAAGACTTGGTTCTCTGTCTTCAGTCCTGTATAACATTTGATTTCGTTCTGGACTGGATATAGAAGTCAACCATTTAGCCACGTACTTGATCACAATCACAAATAAGGCTATAGGTTGATTGTAAACAATTTTTATTGTTTTCTTTTCCTCTCGGTTGGAGAGTAGGACTCTAGGATGTAGAGTCAGGTTTGTCACTCTTGGTGGAAGAGTGGGTTGCTTTCTCTGGTTGAGAGAAAGGACTACGGGTTAGACAAGGTTGTTGTCTGAACGCCGTAGGGTATTCTTGTAAACTTTTTTCAAGAATAGTGGAAATCTCAAGTGGGTTGCTTGGGGACTGGATGTAGGTCGGAAGGACCGAACCAGGATACATCGTGTGCACTCTGTGGTTATATCTCTCTACTTGCATTTATATTTTCTCAGTTTGTGTTTTTACTGTGAAACTTGTCTGGACAGTCGACTGAGTACTTGATAGGTCGACTGGTCAAACTCGTATACTTTGAAAGTTTTCTGTATGTTAAGTCGACTGTCTCAACTTTAAGTCGACTTTACAGACCTATTTAAATTACTTTTTCATTTTGTTAATTCAGTCGACTGTTTTATCCCTTAAGTCGACTGTACAGAAGAAAAATCTCCATTCTGCAATTTAATTTCTTATAAACACTATTCACCCTCCCTCTAGTGTTTGTTGCCCTGCCTACAGGATCCAACATATTGAGACGAAGTTTTCCCCAATTTCACATTCGGGGACACATTTGCTCGGATTTGGCTCCGAGGGACGTGGCGACATCAGGGCCGTCTGATCTTGATCAGGCGCGAATATTGAGACAAAGTTTTCCCCAATTTCACATTTGGGGACACATTTTCTCGGATTTGGCTCCAAGGGACGTGGCGACATCAGGATCGTCTGATCCTGATCAAGCGCAAATATTGAGACGAAGTTTTCCCTAATTTCACGTTCAGGGACACGTTTGCTCGGATTTGGCTCCGAGGGACGTGGCGACATCAGGGCCGTCTGATCTTGATCAAGCAAGAATAATGAGACGAAGTTTTCTGTTCTTGAGTTTGACCGGTCAACAGGTCTATTGGCGTTGCTTGAATTTTTGCCTTTTTGTATTCTGCCACTTAGTATTCGATGTCCACTTGGGCTTTTTACTGGTCTTGGGGGCCCAAAAGTCTTGGAAGCCCAAGTGACGCCCCTCACTCACTATAAGTTCTCACCCCTCACACCATCCTCTCATTCTTTACTTTTACTATTGAAAAAAAATTCTTTCGCTCTCGGGTGGCTCCACTAGCAGTCGCTTCCAAGCATTTGATTTTCCAGTGATATATTCCGACCGTAGCCGCCACATCAAGGTAAATATATATTCTCTTTTATTTATTTTACGAGATGTGTCACACCCCGCTTCCTAAAAATACGGAATACGAGCACATGACAGTGGCCCAGCGAATGACTAACGTCACCTATAAGCTGTTTAACCGATTAACTCAACAATATAATCAATACAGAGCAATTGCGCATGCAATAATAATAATTTCACGAACAATAATACTTGGAATGAAGTAATGTAAAATATCCAAGTACAATAATAATCCAACATTTGAAAACAAATAACAATATTCGGGACATAAGCCCGACACAATGAAATAATAATAGTCCAATAATTAAATTACACTTAGGATCAATATCAATAACACTTAGCCAATATTCGATATCAATAGGAACAATGATGAACAATATGCAATGTCGATGTGGTGTCAATTCTTAAGTCTATTAATCATTTTAATTATAACTAATATAGCACTTCATGCGTCCCATTTATTTACCACATAGTTGCTACATACAAACAAGTTACGTTAGACTTAGTGGTGGATTTTATAGTTCATGTACTCAGCACGATAACAATGTTCCATCCATAACGGTAATTTATCCATAAGATGCTACAAGATCACAAGATCACAAGATAACGGTATAGGGAACCATGAGCCCCTTACCCGAGTACAATCTTTATATTTTCCACTACTAGAGTCAACCCTTAAATCCCGGTTTATTAATTATTTTATCAATGCAACAATATATTATGCAATCAATGGATATTTCGATGAACGATAGTATCAATAGGGTAATAATAGGATGGTAACATAAAGTAGGACAATTAGAATGATGACAATAACTCATTAGGATCATGAAATACAACATACATACATTAATTCATACAATACTACGATGTAGGAATAATTAATCTATTAAAATTTGGAATATAAAATTCTGGACAGCAAGAGTAGTCTGTATAAAGATGCAGTTTTCCGCTGTTTCATAACTCGAAAATTGAATCCGACAGAACTTTTAGAAATTAGACTTCCACACGGTTCCAACGCATATTTAAAGTTCAAAATCCGACAACAGTAGCTAGGTGAAACACACAATTCTTTACGGATTTCATTTTCAGGCAGAATTTCGATATCATGTTGTTATAATTTTAGAATCAGCAAAAACTCAACAATAAATTTATTAAAAATATTTTCTAGACTCCTAAACATGATTACTAACAATCTGAAAATTATCAGAGCAAAATTTTATCATTTGATCAGTATTTTTACTGTTTAAGCATGCAAGATACAAGAATCTGAAAATCTGAAAGTTAAAACACAGCTGTAGTAAAACGGGCATAACTTTTTCTACACAACTCGGAATTTAGAAATTCAAGTTATTCTGGAAACTAGAAAGATAAGTCTACAATTCTTAATCAGAAAGTAATTTATTTTAAGATCATTTATTGGGTAGAAAATAGCCGTCAACATACAGCCAGCAAGCAACATACAGGGTTTTAGGGTATTTTCATGAAATAAGTTAATTAAACAAGGTGGATATCAATTATACTAGTCGCATGAAGGGTAAAAAAAAAAGATGAATAAAATTAGAACACACTCATATCGATTTATCATCAACCAACAACAATCAATCAACCAAACATACAACCTAACAATTATGTCTACAATAATTTATTTGTGTGACCATTATATGGACAACCCTATTCTCAATTCTATATGCACACATGAAATATTCAATCTTTGGAGTCAAAAGTAGCACGATGTCAAGAATATCGGGGTTAATTCGTGTAAACCCTCAATAGACCCAACAAAGAGATGAATAAAGTATAATACGATAAACAAGGGATCTACTTGCAACAATTTCAACAAAACTTGAATTTAATACAGTTAACAATTCAAGAGGACGGTGACTTGCCTTATTGATGGTTATTTTGAATATCAAGAATAACGGGATGAGAATCCCGGAGTAACGAACACATAAACCCACAAAACACGTGCAAACTATGTGCAACACTCACACAAAATGGCAAACACCGGATCTCCAATCCAAACACCAAACACAGCAAGAAGAGCACACAATGCAACAGAAATTCCTCTCCAAAACAGCAAACAACGGACTCACCAAACACCAAACAGCCAATACTCCAACTCTACACTTCACAAACAGCAAACAGCCATCCCTTGGATCCAAACAGCGTACAGCCAAGCTCAAACCAAACACCAAACACCATCAACCAATCCCCCTCTCCTTAACACCAAACCGCAATCAAGAGGGAGAGCGACAGCAGATGGCTCGACGGTGGGGGACCTTGGCAGTGGTGGCGTTGCTGGTCGGAGAAAGGCGGTGGCAAGGGGGTGCTCGAGGTGAGGCGAGGGTGTCGTCTGGTGGTCGACAACGCTCAGGGGAAGAGGTCGCATAGGGCCAGCGGGGGATTAGGGGTAGGCGAACGGGGGTGTAGTCGTGCAGTCGACGGTGGATGGTTGCATGGCTGAGGAGCACAGGAACGAGGCAATGAAGAGGTCGATGATGGGTTCGACCAGCGACGAGCTTTTTTGTTTTGGGCGGGAAAAATAGAGAAGCAGTAAGCGTCGATGAGGAGCAGTCAAGGGCAACTGGCGGATGGAGGTTGAGATAGGGAGGCAATGGTGTTGGGGTTGTGAGGAGCGGCGATGTTGTCGAGGCTGACAGAGTGCAACAAGAAGGGGAGGGAGATGAGGACGTTGGACGATGACAGAGGAGGACCGGGTCTTCGGTCGATGGGGAAACAGAGGTTGAGGGAGGCTCGACGAAGGTGGTGGAGGTCGAAGGCGAAGAGGCGGAACAAGGGAGGAGAACGATCAGGGGTTGGCGACGGGGAATGACGTGACAGGAGAATGATCGGAGGACGGAGAGGACGAGGCGGCGTGGGTTCGGGAAGACGAGGAGTAGTAGGATGGAGGGCGGTCGAAGCTTGGGCGATGGGTTTTGGAAGTAAGCGTGAAAGGAAGAAGATGAGGGTGAACAGGGGAAGAGAGAGAGAGGGGGGGGGGGGGGTCTATACAGTATGGGGGTAGGTTAGTGTTTTAGGTTAGTATATATAGGGAATTGTTGGGATATTGGGTTTCGGGTAGGATCCAATAAGAGAATAGACTATAGGATTTGTAAAATATACATATAAACATACATTAAATCAAATAATAAAATACAAATAAATAAGTATATTCGGGCTTTACAAAAATAATAATAATAATAATAATCTCTACTATTATAATGGGAAAGGGGCTTAGTGTCACCGGCTGTCATTTTGAAGCCAACACGTGCAGCGCACGTGTTGGCAAAATGACTCACTTTGGTAAATATTTTCAAAAGTGGACCAGTTTGGTAAATATTTTTAAAAGCGGATCAGTTTGGTAATTATTTTTCATCCTTCTCATTTGGTCAATATTTTCGAAAGTGGATCAGTTTGGAATTTTTTTTTCTCCTTTTCATTGTCCCTTCAATTTTTTCCACGTGCACGTATGCACGTGTATAATACTAGTAATAATAATGACAATAAGAGTAGTAATACTAACAATTACAATAATATTAGTAACAAAAATATTACTATTAATACCAATACCAATAATAATAATAATAACAATAATAAAGATAATAACCACAATTAAAGTAATAACAATAATAAAAGATTAAAATGATCTAATAATAATAATATATATGCTTTAGACTCAAATGTAAATATCCGATCAATAAGAAATATGAAGTAAGATCAAAACACACCATTATTCGAAATAAATAAAAATTTTGTTTAGAAAACACTTTAATAAAAGATCCGAAATGAATTTAGCACAAAAATAATTTTACAAAAAATCAAATTGTAGAAAATATACGGAAAATACTTATTTGCGGGAATGGGGGTTACAAGATGTCTAGGGTTTCTTCGGGGAGTGAGACCTCCACCTCCGACCACGAAGGGGACCAACAGTTAGTGGTTACCCCGGCAGTGGACAAAGGGAAGATGGTGGTAAGATCAGTGGTCATTGAGATTATAGTGGAGGAAGAGAGGCGAGCCGGGATGCTGGGCCGACTTCCGGGTCCCTTAACGGGCCTTGGCGGAGTTCGGGAGTACTCAGACGACCTTTTAGCGAAAGTTGTGTATGGGATGTCGGCTTCGTAAGAGGAAAGCAGGCCGAGAGAACATTCTGAGGTTGACGACATCCCCTCTATGTTAACAGAGAAGGACTTGGTTCGGATCCCAGAGAGTCAAGATTCCGAAGGAACTCAATCTCCTTCTTCCAGGTGCGGGTACCCGAGCCTGCACGCCGACTTCCCCCGACACATGCGTTTTCCCATTCGACGCATTCTTTGCCCGTCTCCGCCTACCTATTCTCCCGTTCGTGGACAAGGTGCTGCAATGATATGGCTTAAGCCCGGTCCAGTATATGCCGAACATGTGGAGGCATGTCAATGGATTTGTCCTCCAGTGCCAAGCGATAGGGGTCGTGCCTTAACTCACCATTCTCCGAAGGCTCTACCGTATCCATCGGAAGAGTAGGGTGGAGTACCGGTACTATTTATCACCGCGTCGAGAGGTGAAGCTGATACACAACCCTGATTCTATTAAATTTTGGAAGGAGAAGTACTTCTTGATCCGGAGCAATGTGCCGTGGAACATTCCCACTAGGTGGAGGGAGGAGGTGCCAAAATGGACAAAGGCCAAGCCGGTGTTGACTCCAGAGGAAGATGAGATCGTAGCCAAAATCCTTGCTCGTGAACCCTCGGGTTGGAAGGAGTTAACCGAGGAGGTCCTCTTCAGTGGGGGTCTTAGTCCGATTGACCCTAGTACGCCCCGTATTTTTTATTATTTTAATTCAAGCTTTCCCCCTTCTCTTTTTCACATGCCCATCTCTTTGTTGTCTTTCTTTTTCACAGAGGCTTCAAAAATGGACTTCAGGGCGATGTTGCTCCACCGAGGGGGAGTTAGCAACAAGGCCCCCGGTGGGAGAAAGAGGAAGAGGACGACCTCAAGGCCACAGTATGCCAAAGTTGTGAAGACACCGGTGTCGACGATGCTGGAGGTCAACTTAGAATCCGAACCCCCTGCCTCGCCTGCCTCCCCCGTTCTGAATGTTGAAGGAATTTCCATCGAGCAGGTACTGCGCTCGAATCCCTTCCTCTGACAGCGGTAGCAGAGACAATTCTTATCGAGGAGCACAAGAAGCTCATCGTCCCTGACTGGCGTGTGATGATGCACAACGGTTTCCTCGGGGACTCCATCAGTTGTATGCAAGAGGTTTGGCACTTGCCCACCCCAAAGGATCGTGCTGCCCTGAAGGCGGGGACGATCAGTGACGATGCCCTCGAGATTGCCAAGGCGACCATGACGGTGAGTGGAGTCTTGTTTCCTTTTTTTTAAGGGTGACTTTCGTGCTTAAAAGAGTTTTCTTTCTTATTTTTGTCCTCGTAGATCACCTGCCATTTTAATTACATGATGGAGCAGTTCGCCGAACAGGAGAAAGAGCTCAAGGCGGCGAGCGATAGAGATAGGTCGGAGCGCGCTAAGGCTGTAAAAATGTACGAGGCAGAGAAACACTTGTCCGAGTCTCAAGTGGCTCAGATCCATCTCCTTGAGGCCGCCTTGTCTAAGATGAACGAACAGATCGCCCTGGAGAAAGAGAGAGCAGACAAAGAGAAGGAGAGGGCCGACAAGGAGAAGGAAATGGCCGTGAAGGCGGCTGAAGAAGCAGTGAGGGAGAGGGAGGCCACCGTGGAAGCAGCTGCAGAGACGATTAGGGCTGAAGCGAAGTTGCATATGCACACGAACATGGAACAGTCCTATGTTCGGGTGCTGAAGCACGTGGAAGCGCGCGTCCCCGACTTCGATGGCTCGGAGTACTGCCTATATGATCTTCTAGAAGACAAAACTGCTCCGACAGCCGAGGAGGTGATTGAAGAAGAGGAAGAAGGAGAAGAGGACGAGGGGGAGGACATCACCGCGGACCCTCATGCAACCAATGCGGAGGCAACTGAGGAGGATGATCGTGGGGTCACAGTTCCCCTAGTGACGTCTACCGAGGTGAACCACTGTCTCCTATCGCATCTTCGTCATGTTTTTTAGTTGCTCCCTTTTTCTTTTGAATGCACTTGTGTCGATGCCTTATAGCAAACTGGCCACCACTTTTGTATCTTCACTTTTTGTAACGAAGTGCTTTTTGTGTGACGAGACGTGTGGCTGTTATTCAAGCATAGAACTATCTTGTAGCCCTGACTGAACATAGAACCATCTTTATAGATTTGTCTCGACTTAAGAGTGATTCAAACATCTCTCTTTTGGTCAACTTCTCCAGGGTAGCGAAGCGTCGCACCTCTGTGCCCATCTTCATGTCATAGGCTAGGGGTCGCTCGCTCTCATGAGAAGCTATCTAAGACTGAGTTTGAGCTTGGCCATCTGAGGTTGGTCTTGGTTCGTCGAAACATAGAGGTGAAGTGCCTTGAGGAGGCTCTGCAAGAGGTGCCCCTCAAGGGGGAGAGGTGGGCCCCTCAATGGCAGCTAGCAAAGCTTCATGGCTTAAGTTCCTTCGGCACTCTTTATTCCCGGTGAAGACCGAAAGAGACGAGCTGAAGAGCTCTTTATCCGAAGTGAAGGCAGAGAGAGACGAGCTGAAGGACGCTCTATTTGAAGTAAGGGCAGAGAGAGACGAGCTAAAGAATTTGGTGCTCAAGAAAAGTTTAGAAGCAGCTCATCTACGGAGGAGTATCTTCGAGTTTTGACAAGGAGGGAGCGCGAGCGGGGTACCTCGTTTGAAGCTCAGGGTGACAGACGAATCCCTTAGAGAGCGGCTCATCGAATTAGAGGCAGAGAATCTTCGTTTAAAGCGGCTGTCCAAAGGAAGTAACGTGAGGAGTACTTCTTGCCCACGGGGGGAGTACGCCCAGGGAAGATCGTTCCATGAATTAGCTCTTCACATGCCTAACGCTTTGCAGAACCATGGTGATGCACAAAGTGGAGTGGCCGGCTTGTCAAGTGGGGCATCTGTTAGGGCGACGGTTAGGCCCATGGGTGTTGATGGTGCGACCCGGCTTGCAGGCCTGGAGACTTCTTTGGAGACAAGGCGAGAGCAACATAACGCTCGTCATCATCGTGTGTCGCTTAATCGGAGCGTTCCCCTTCCTAGAAGAGCTAGGGCGATGCCTTGTAGTTTCGTAGAGTTTTTGGTCTTGAATAAAACTTGTATCCTCAATTTTGATGGAATAATATATCGCATCTTTCGATCTTATAACGAGCTTCTTATAAGAGTTTAAGTGTTTTGCAAGAGAATTTCAACAGTTGTGGGAGCAATTTTGAATGGTGAGATATTTCGCACTCGCTTGTTCGCAAGTAGCTAAAGTGGCATCGAACCAAGTGTTGGACTCCGAACTTGTTGTTAAGAGAGTTTCAATAGTTGTGGAAGCAATTTTGAATGGTGAGCTACTTTGCACATGGCCCTTCCCAATTAGGTGATAACTTGTTTTTCTTGCTCGGAAAAGAAATTGATAGCTTTCTAAGCACCCAATCTCCTTCTTTGAGATTAGTGGGGTGAACTTTCTTGTTGTAGGACTGCTCAATCCTATGCCGATAAATCTCTGACGGATGGAGGATCTTTCTTGAATCTTATTGATGAGGTCCAAGTTATCCCGAAGCTGGTTCAAATTTTTCTCTTCATTAAAGGCAATCAAGTGGGGCGAAGGTAGGCCAACTTCCAGTGAGATGACAACTTCGGAACCATAAGTAAGGTTGAAGGGAGATTCTCCTGTGGGGTCCTCTTAGTAGTGTGGTAGCTCCAGAGCACATTGGGGAGTTGCTCGAACCCTAACCCCTTGGCAGACTTGTCTAGTGTTTTCTTTAGGCCTGAGAGAATCGCCAATTGACGTTCTCTGCTTGACAGTTAGATTGCGGGTGGGATATCGAGGAGAATCGTTGCTGGATGTCCAGGTCTGTACAAAAACCGCAAAAGGCTGCCCCCGTAAATTGGGTCCCATTGTCCGTTACTAAGATTCGAGGTACACCTGCAGACAATGTTCTTCCAAAAGAATTGCTGGACTCTGTTCTCAGTGATCGTCGCTAGTGGATCGGCTTCGATCCATTTGGAGAAGTAGTCGATTGCAATAATAAGGAACTTCAGCTGGCCCGATGTTGGAGGGAACGACCCGAGCAAGTCCATCCCCCACACTGCAAAAGGGGTCGGACTGGATAAGGAGGAGAGCTGGGCTTGTGGCTAAACACCGAATTTTTGAGAACTTTTGGCAGGGGGCGCATTGGAGAACGTGTTGTTCGGCGTCGCTAAGGAGTGTGGGCCAGAAGTATCCGTAATTCAAGATTTTGCGGGCGAGGGACCGTGCTCCCAAATGAGCGCCAACATCCCTTCATGGGCCTCCTTTAGAGCGTACTGGGCCTCCTCGGGAAAGAGGCATCTCAAGTAGGGTCTGCCGTCCACTTGAGTGTAAGAGCTCTTGTACATGACCCCTTCGATGAGCATGTATTGCTCGGCTCTGGTTCTGATTCTTCTAGCATCTTTAGGGTCTAGAGGGAGGATTCCATCTTTGAGGAACTCTAGCAGGGGCCTCATCCAATTCTCCCCGAGTGCTAGGGACAGTGTCTCCATCAGTTCGGGACCATCTTCCTCGATGCTAGGTCTCAAGAGGAGTTCTATCAAGACGGTTTGTTCTAACCTCTGGAGGGAAGAAGATGCCAGCTTTGAGAGGGCATCTGCCTGCGCATTCTCATCTCGGAGGATTCAATGGAGTTGTGCATCTTCGAAAGAGGCCAGCAGTTCTTTGACCTTGGCCAAATATTTGGCCATGCGACCATCTCTTGCCTCATACTCCCTTGATACCTGGTTCACTACCAGCTGTGAGTCACTGAATATTTTGACGTGCCGGGCCTCGGCCTTGCGTGCCATACACAGACCGGCTATGAGATCCTCATATTCAACCTCGTTGTTTGATGTCCGAAAATTAATGCGGAGTGAGATTGCAGAACGAAGTTGTAATATCCCGGTCGGACATTATATTGTATAAATTATTATTTTTTAAAATTAAAATATTTTTAATGAAAATTTCTTGGTTTTTCTAATTAAAAAATTATCTGGATATATATACTAGTAAGTATATATATGTATTGTATCAGTTTTGTGCACTTGTACAAAATCTTGAAAAATGCATTTTTGAGAAAATGTCTGGAAAATCCCTGTCAGATATTAAAAATTATTATTTTGTTATTATTATATTTTTATTTTTAGAATTGAAATATTTTTGGTGGATATTACCCGGTTTTGTTAATAAACATTATCTATACGTATATACTAGTCTGTATATATCTGTTTGGTATCAGATTGACACCGGAATCTTCCGAGCCGGTAATAAAATTATTTTATTTTTATTTCTCGGAATGAAACTTTTTTTGTACAGATTAATTCGTTTTAACTAATAAAAATTATCTGTATATACAGATATATGTACGTATTTGAATTGTATCGATTTCGTACGTTTGTACGAAATCATGTAGTATGTGATTTGGGGAAATTAGCTTTTATATATGATCCATCATGATGAAATGAAGGGTTAGAATTGGATTAGGGTTTGATTACAAATTTATTGGGTTTGATTGCAATTTAAATTTGCAAATTGATTCAAATTAATTAGAGCCACAAGAGAGAGAGACAAGTGGCTCTCTCTCTACCACATCCTCTCTGTCCCTCTCCTACTTATTGGCCGGCCAACACAAAAAGGGCAAAAGGCCTTTCATTTTGTTCCTTCATCCCATCTCTTCTCATCTCAATCTACTTCTTCTTTGCTTAGTTTATTTTAGAAAAAAATTGAGAAAGAAAGGAAAAGAAAGAGAGATCAAAAAAATAAAAATAAAAAATAGGGGTTGAGTTCATGGTTTCTCTTTTCATGGTGTGTTCTTGAAGGGGATCAAGAACAAGGAGCAAGGAGGAGAAGGCAGTGCTAGTTCTTCCAACCGAATTGGGTGGGGGTTTCTCTACTTCTATGATTTGTTTGTTATTTATCATTTTATTTGCTTGTATGTAGACTAAAGTCATGTGCATATTATTGATTGTGGACTAGAATAAGATGGTAAACAAGAATGAAGTGGTTGGATGCAAAATAAGGCGATTAAGATTCGACTTTTGTAGTTCTAGAGTTAGAATTAATTACCCATGTTAAAGGTGAAATTTTGACTCTAAATTAATTGGAGGGGTTCTCATATGCGTTGTTCCCATGCTCAATTTTTTGTAGAATTTTTGGGGTTAATTTGATAGGTCAAATAGACGTTTCCCCCAAAACAGCGAGTGTTGGGCAAAAAATAGCAACTTGCTGTTTTTGTGGTTAACATCAATTATGTTCAAGGGGCAGTATCTTGAATTCCTTAGGAAATCTGGAAAAGTGATCAACTAGGAAGTTGTAGTGGACGTTCTCACCTTTCCAAAATGCCTTATTTTGTCAAATTCCGATAAGTGGTGCAAAAGTTATGACCGTTCCAAAACACAGCAGCCAACCTGGCTGAATGGTTGCTGTTCTGTTTGCTTGATGTTTTTTGTACCTCTTATTGCTTGAATCTGAAAAAGTGTTCAAATAGAGAGTTGTATTAAAGTCTCTCACCTTTCCGAAATGCCCTATTGTGTCAGATTTCTATAAGCGGATCAAAAGTTATGACCGTTACAAACACTGCAGCCAGCTTTTGGGCTGAGTGCTTGCTGTTTTGATTGCTCGATATTTTGTACCCTTTTTCTTACTGAATTTGGAAAAGTGTTCAACTAGAGAGTTGTAGTAGAGTCTCTCACCTTTCCAAAATGCCCATTTGGTTAGATTCCGATAAGCGGTGCAAAAGTTATGACCGTTCCAAAACGCAGCAGCCAGCTTTTGGCCAAATGCTTGCTGTTTGGATTGCTTGAGGTTTTTGTAACTCTTATTGATTGAATATGATAAAGTGTTCAACTAGAGAGTTGTAGTAGAGTCTCCTATCTTTCCAAAATGCCCATTTGGTTAGATTCAGATAAGTGGTGCAAAAGTTATGACCGTTCCAAAATGCTTTTGGCCAAATGCTTGCTGTTTGGATTGCTTGAGGTTTTTGTTACTCTTATTGATTGAATATGATAAAGTGTTCAACTAGAGAGTTGTAGTATTTTTTAAATTGTATCCCGGTCGGACATTATATTGTATAAATTATTATTTTTTAAAATTAAAATATTTTTAATGAAAATTTCTTGGTTTTTCTAATTAAAAAATTATCTGGATATATATACTAGTAAGTATATATATGTATTGTATCAGTTTTGTGCACTTGTACAAAATCTTGAAAAATGCATTTTTGAGAAAATGTCTGGAAAATCCCTGTCAGATATTAAAAATTATTATTTTGTTATTATTATATTTTTATTTTTAGAATTGAAATATTTTTGGTGGATATTACCCGGTTTTGTTAATAAACATTATCTATACGTATATACTAGTCTGTATATATCTGTTTGGTATCAGATTGACACCGGAATCTTCCGAGCCGGTAATAAAATTATTTTATTTTTATTTCTCGGAATGAAACTTTTTTTGTACAGATTAATTCGTTTTAACTAATAAAAATTATCTGTATATACAGATATATGTACGTATTTGAATTGTATCGATTTCGTACGTTTGTACGAAATCATGTAGTATGTGATTTGGGGAAATTAGCTTTTATATATGATCCATCATGATGAAATGAAGGGTTAGAATTGGATTAGGGTTTGATTGCAAATTTATTGGGTTTGATTGCAATTTAAATTTGCAAATTGATTCAAATTAATTAGAGCCACAAGAGAGAGAGACAAGTGGCTCTCTCTCTACCACATCCTCTCTGTCCCTCTCCTACTTATTGGCCGGCCAACACAAAAAGGGCAAAAGGCCTTTCATTTTGTTCCTTCATCCCATCTCTTCTCATCTCAATCTACTTCTTCTTTGCTTAGTTTATTTTAGAAAAAAATTGAGAAAGAAAGGAAAAGAAAGAGAGATCAAAAAAATAAAAATAAAAAATAGGGGTTGAGTTCATGGTTTCTCTTTTCATGGTGTGTTCTTGAAGGGGATCAAGAACAAGGAGCAAGGAGGAGAAGGCAGTGCTAGTTCTTCCAACCGAATTGGGTGGGGGTTTCTCTACTTCTATGATTTGTTTGTTATTTATCATTTTATTTGCTTGTATGTAGACTAAAGTCATGTGCATATTATTGATTGTGGACTAGAATAAGATGGTAAACAAGAATGAAGTGGTTGGATGCAAAATAAGGCGATTAAGATTCGACTTTTGTAGTTCTAGAGTTAGAATTAATTACCCATGTTAAAGGTGAAATTTTGACTCTAAATTAATTGGAGGGGTTCTCATATGCGTTGTTCCCATGCTCAATTTTTTGTAGAATTTTTGGGGTTAATTTGATAGGTCAAATAGACGTTTCCCCCAAAACAGCGAGTGTTGGGCAAAAAATAGCAACTTGCTGTTTTTGTGGTTAACATCAATTATGTTCAAGGGGCAGTATCTTGAATTCCTTAGGAAATCTGGAAAAGTGATCAACTAGGAAGTTGTAGTGGACGTTCTCACCTTTCCAAAATGCCTTATTTTGTCAAATTCCGATAAGTGGTGCAAAAGTTATGACCGTTCCAAAACACAGCAGCCAACCTGGATGAATGGTTGCTGTTCTGTTTGCTTGATGTTTTTTGTACCTCTTATTGCTTGAATCTGAAAAAGTGTTCAAATAGAGAGTTGTATTAAAGTCTCTCACCTTTCCGAAATGCCCTATTGTGTCAGATTTCTATAAGCGGATCAAAAGTTATGACCGTTACAAAAACACTGCAGCCAGCTTTTGGGCTGAGTGCTTGCTGTTTTGATTGCTCGATATTTTGTACCCTTTTTCTTACTGAATTTGGAAAAGTGTTCAACTAGAGAGTTGTAGTAGAGTCTCTCACCTTTCCAAAATGCCCATTTGGTTAGATTCCGATAAGCGGTGCAAAAGTTATGACCGTTCCAAAACGCAGCAGCCAGCTTTTGGCCAAATGCTTGCTGTTTGGATTGCTTGAGGTTTTTGTAACTCTTATTGATTGAATATGATAAAGTGTTCAACTAGAGAGTTGTAGTAGAGTCTCCTATCTTTCCAAAATGCCCATTTGGTTAGATTCAGATAAGTGGTGCAAAAGTTATGACCGTTCCAAAATGCTTTTGGCTAAATGCTTGCTGTTTGGATTGCTTGAGGTTTTTGTACCTCTTATTGATTGAATATGATAAAGTGTTCAACTAGAGAGTTGTAGTAGAATCTTTCACCTTTTCAAAATGCCCTATTTGGTTAGATTCCGATAAGCGGAGTAGGAGTTACGGCCTTTACAAGTTTCAGCTTTGGTGTAGCTTTTGGCTGTCCTTTGTTGTCTTTGTATTGTGTGCAAAGGACGGTGGATTGAATTCCATGAGGAATCCGGAAAAGTGTTCAACTAGAGAGTTGTAGTATATATTTCCACCTTTCTAAATTGTATGGTTTGGTTAGATTCCGACAAGTAGAGCAAAAGTTACAAGCTTTCAAAGTTTCAGCTTTTTTGTTAAGAAATTTGATGTTGGTTAAATTTTATGTGTGTTCAAAGGACGGTGGACTGAATTCCATAAGGAATCTGGAAAAGTGTTCAACTAGAGAATTGTAGTATATGTTCCCACCTTTCTAAATTGTATGATTTGGTTAGATTCTGACAAGTAGAGCAAAAGTTACAAGCTTTCAAAGTTTCAGCTTTTTTGTTAAGAAATCTGCTGTTGGTTAATTTTTGCATGTGTTCAAAGGACGGTGGATTGAATTCCATAAGGAATCTGGAAAAGTTTTTCACTAGAGAGTTGTAGTATACGTTCCCACCTTTCCAGAAAGTATAATTTGGTTAAATTCCGACAAGTAGAGAAAAAGTTACAAGCTTTAGAAGTTTCAGCTTTTTGTTGAAATTCTGCAGTTTGGTTAACTTGTTAGTATGTTCGAGGGGCTGAAATTTGGAATTCTTTATGGAATCTCAGAAAGTGTTCAACTAGGAAGTTGTAGTAGATGTTCCCACCTTCCCAAAATGTCCTATTTGGTTAGATTCCGATAAGTAGAGCAAAAGTTATAAGCTATAGAAGTTTCAGCTTTTTTGTTGAAATTCTGAAGATTGGTTAACTGTTTGCGTGTGTTTTAACGAACCGGATTTTGAATTCCTTACGGAATCTAAAAAAGTGTTTAACTAGGAAGTTGTAGGAGATGTTCTCACCTTTCTAAAAAGTTTAATTTTGTCGAATTCCGATGAGCGTAGCACTGTTTGCTTCTAGGGTGTTAGAAAGTTTTTTATGTCGCTTTCGGGTTTTCAATGATAGTATGTGTATATTAGACTGTCAGAAGATTCTTCTGTTGCTTCTAATTATAAAAGATCAAGTTTTGCTTGTAAGCACGTTTGGTTGCTTCTAGGTCGTTAAAACACATGTATGGTTATTTCTGTATGTTGTTATCTCATACGCAGCTCGCCTGGCCCGTATGTAGTTGTTGGTCTCATACGTAGCTTATTTGGTTCGTATGTATGTTGTTGTCTCATACGCAGCTCACCTGGCTCGTATGTAGTTGTTGCTTTCATACGTAGCTTGTTTAGCTCGTATGTGTTTTGTTTACTCGTATATAGCTTGAGTACGCTGTTTGCTGTGTTCGTCTAGGGTGATATCATTGCCCTAGGGGCCATAGACCATCAAGACGAGTGTTTACCTTACTCCTAAGGGACTGTGGACGAGTCACTTCTCGTGTACCGTTAGATCTTAACCAGTGTAGGTTGATTGCAGACCGGAGCGTAGAGGGAATCCAAGTTCAGGGTAGTAGCTTGCGAATACGTTCGTATTGCCTGAGTCTTGGATCAATAGGCTGTGAACAGGATCCTTAGGGATTCTGGTAAGTCTAGGTTGAGCACCTAGTAGAGTTATCTTGCGAAGTCTAACTTAAGTCCCAGCATATTTGTGTTAGTACTGTTGTCACCCCTCAGGTTGTTTAGGGTTAGTAACATCGTTAGGGTAGTAACTTATAGCTATTACTACTTAACCTTACTTATTATCATTTTTGCCGAAGGAAAAGAGTTGGTGTTAAAGGTCATACCTTATGATCCGACCTGTCCTATAGGCCGACACTAGGTGGTGTTATTGGGTTGTGCTATTCTTATGAAAGGGATACAGTCTGTGCCTTCTCACAAGTTGAGAGCATGGGATCCGTATCTCATCTGTTAATTTCTGAAGTGCCATGATAAGGGCGGGAGCGATTCCTGTCAGAGCTTGGGGGATGGACCCTCGGAACTCCGTCATGTTCTATATCTAAGGGCGAATGATTTTGATATTTGCAAGTGGACAAAATCGCACAAGTAATATAGATAGATGAGTAGAGTGTCGAACCCACAGGGACTAGATATTTTACTGAGTACCGATATCGCTAGATGAATCACTATTTGGAAGATCAAATTTTATAAGGATAAAATTACTAAATTAAATTAATCTAACTAAATCTAACTAAATTGGTGAAGAGGGAGAGGGCTGTAAAACTTTGAAGCTCTTGTAATTTGTTAAGGGTAAAATTTGTTCTAGGGCTCTTGGTTCACCTCGTTTATCACACACACAAATTATTATTCCTTATAAATAAAAATATTATCTTTCCCAATTGTCGACCAAAATCCTAAAAATATTAACCACTCTATCAACGTAGTCTAAAAATTATTCTCAATTAATCATTCGTCTATCCACCAAATTATTAATTGAGAAATTGGATCTCTTAACGGTCACGTCCTCCAATATACGGTCTTAATTTTTATTAATCACAAATCACCTATTCGGTCTCTTTATGATTTAAAAAATCATACAAATGTCTATCCACCATGTTGTACGCATAAATAATAAAAATTAAAACACAATCAGAAAAAATAGAGAAATAAGAAGGAATTAAAATTTGTGTTCAAAACTTGGCTACACCTTAGCCTCTAGAAATAATAACTTCAGTTCATATCAAATTTGCAATTAATAGAATTGTTTGGATTGCATCTAAAAAATATTTAAACAAGAAGAAGTACAAAAAAATTATAATAAAAAAAATTATGTATGCACCCTCTCACAAATACCGAACCCAGCAAGCTCTGAAAACGCGTCGAAATCAGCGCTGCGTGCCACGTCAGCACTGCGGCGCGTCAGATCGGCCTGTCACGTCGCCTGTCGCTGTCGATGCACAGGAGTCCGTTCTGTTCTGAGCCGACCCTGTGTCACGTGTGGGACCCAGCGGCCAGCAGCTGTCTTCTCTCCCTTTGTTGATCTGAGCGCAAGACAGAGAGAGTGATACACTCTCTCTCTTTGTTTGTTCTTTTCAGCACGCAAAAGGAGAAGAATCGAAGGAGTCGTCAAGTCGTCGTTTTCCGCGCCAGCACAGGGTCCAAGTCGAGACAGCCGGGTGCACTTCGAAAACCCCAAGTGAAGAGGATTACTACTGCCCGCACAGTTCTCCTTGTCCCCTTGAGTGCCGTGCAATAGTTCTATCTCTCTTTTTTTTTTTTATGAATAATGATGAGCCGTCACCTCTTAAATCTCTTCTCTCTTCTTTGATTTGTATATATAGAGAACGGGAAGGAGTTAGGGTTTGCACTTTTTGCAGATTAGTCCTCCCACTTTCTTTATTTCATTCCTTTTATAACCCAGAATTTTATTTACTTCCCCTTCTTTCTTTTCTTCCTTTTATTTCCACCACGTGCTCCTGCGTACACAATATAATACCAGAAATTAGGATTTTTAAATAGAATAAAATTAATTAGTTTAAAATTAATTAAACTAACTAAAAATTATATTAGCGTATAAAAATCCTTTTAAAATTTATTTGTCGCACTTTTAACTCAACAAAACAATAAAAATTTATAAATCCATTATTTTACTTTGTTTGTTGATTTTTTCCACAAATCTTTACTTTTTGCATCAAAAATATTATTTCTTCAAAAATAATTAATTAAATGAAATCTTATAGAAATATGATGGATTATAGACAATATCAGCGAAAACAAGTCATTTTAATAGGTAAATGAGTATAAATATTTGTATATAAATTCGACACATCAGCGAACAAACCATAGACTACGGTCTATCTGCTAGGGGGCCATAGGGGATGCTTCGAGCTAACCTGTGCTGTCGGATACCTGCTAGGGGGCACAGGGGATGCTTCGAGCTAACCTGTGCTGTCGGATACCTGCTAGAGGGGCCACAGGGGATGCTTTGAGCTAACCTATGTTGTCGGATACCATACGTTCGCCAGATTTTTGAGTGAGGTCCGGTACGCCGGGCAATAGTGGCAAACGGAGACACCACTATATGACTGCGAATGGCGGGATTAGACCGTTTCAGAGCAACCTCATTAGTCACGATGTATCTTCAGAAATAGATTGAGTACAAGAGTAGAATTCATGGCGCGAGTTCAAATCCCTATATATGAAGAAACGGCTTGAGATGGGGCGTATGTAGTGGGATGCATACTGTTCTAAAGACTTGCTTGCATTAGAATAAGAGCATCCTTGCATTAATTAATCTTGCATTAGAGTCTAAGTCATAGCATACACTAACACATCAATTATATATATATATATATATATATATATACACACACACACACACACACACACACACACACACACACACACACGTTTCTCTTTTCATCAATCTGTTTGTTTAAAGTTGAGAATCGCTGCTAGTCATCAGCCTTAAAGCGTCAGTACATGTACTGACGTCCCCAATTCAATAGGTACTGGATTGCAAAATTACAGGTACTGAATTACAGAGCTACAGGTACAGGATTTAGGAGGACTCTAGGCAAAAGAAGCAAAGTGTTAATTTATTTTAATTGTAATATATGTTGTAATTTATTAACTGTTGAGAAGCATCCAAGTGAAGTACCAAGTGTTATGTATTATTCATTGTACTCTGATGTATTTCTTATTGAAAGTTTGTAACATTTGGACTTGTATGGCATTATTGTAACACTGATGTAAAGTATTGCAGTGTTATACCATTTGGACTTGTAATACATTTGTGTTGAATAAAAAGTTTTAAATTTTCCTGTTTTTCTGTGTATTGTGGCTAATTGAAGGAAAAAATTCTGGCTTATGTCACAGTTTCCCATTGTATGGAAATCGGGGCGTTACAGAGTGGTATCAGAGCCGACTTCAATTTACAATCCAACACAGTAAGAAAATTAAACTTGGATGCATTTTAGGAGTCAGGTTTTAGCTAGTTGTAGACAATTATAATTCATATTGTTGTTTCTTTCAACTTATGTTTTATAATTTTTCTATATCTGGACTAATTCCAGTATATATGTGTTTTAAGGATGGTATTCGAGGATATCCTAACCGAGGATGTGTTGATAGAAGAAAGTGAGCCGATTTCGAGGGATGATCCGATGATCTTGAGCGAGGAGCAGAAGGAGATTTTACTACAAGCTAACCTCAAGATGGACTCGCCTTCACCATCGCAGTGGCTAAATGTGGATCAACACACAGCGGCGGCGGCCAGCATACATCGGGAAATGAGGAAGCTGAGGAAGTACGTGACCAGGAAAGGTCGTCAAGCTAAGCAACTGGGTAATGCTTGCAGAGCTGCATTAGCAGGCCTAGCAGAGGAGCAGAAATACTTTAATTACAGATTAGCACGACTGCAGCATGAATGGGAGCAAATCCAGGAGACCTCCAAGGTTTTAGTATGCCATTCCTGTGGGAGAGCTAGGCACGAGAAACCAGTCTGTCCACGACTACGAGGAAAAAGATCTACACCAACATCAGGGTTCGAGAACTGAGGTCAGAAGCAGAAGATTCAGAAAACGAAGGGCAAACTTGGAGGTGCCAAGCCAGGAAGCTGTTTCCTATGTGGTGAGCAAGGTCATTTCATGAGCCAGTGCCCGAGGAAGGATCCTCGGATGGAGACCCGTGTCTGTTACAAATGTGGGGAGATTAGTCATGTTAGGCCGAACTGTCCCCAGCTTCATAATAATGACAGCAGATCAGCCCCGAAGATGAACAATAAAGGAAAGGAGTCTGTTCACCAAGAGCCAGAGTTCGCACTTACTAAAGGGAAGCTAAAGAAGGCAGAAGAACCATTACCAGTATGTGCATATGGAGTTGCAACTAAGTTTAAACGTTGTATTTCGAAATTTATTTACTTAGCCACTTTTAAGCTTCTTTGAGTGTAGCATCAACTTGGGGATTTTGTTCAGCTTCTACCTCTAGGCACAACATCTTATCTAACACCAGTTTCTTCTTCACATGAATGTGACAAAAAAACTCATTTCTCCATCTCCGAATTCTTCTCTTAAGTAATACCAACTTCTGAGCAAAAATATCCATTGCTGAGCCAGAGAAACAGAAGTAATTTCACCAATCATTGACTGTTGGAATAAAATTTTCATGTGACAACCATATCTTCTCAATTTTGAAATAATGAATAGATAGGGAGATTGCTTGCGTATCCAGGATGAGCATGCAGTGATCAGTGAAAATTCTTGGCAGTGAGTGTTGGATATAGTTAGGGTGCATTGCCTCCCAAGCAGTTGAGATAAAAAATCTGTCAAGTCTTGCCATCGTCGGAGTGTCTCTAAGGTTGGACCAGGTGTTTCCTTACCCACCAAGGGTAGAACAATTAGAGCAAGGTCTTGAATGAAGTCTCTAAAGTTTCTCATGTCTCTATTTAAGCCACGCCCACTTGAACGTTTAGAATCAGATATGGTAGCATTGAAGTCCCCACAGATAATCCAAGCATTCTTTAGCATGTTTCCCCTCTGCTTGATTTCAGGAAAACGTAAATCTCTATCCTCTAACTCAAAGGGAGCATAAACATGTTGATTCTTGATTTTGATGATTACAACACAATGCAAAGTTTGTTGTGCTACTTCTTATATATTACAGGATATACACAAAGACAAAATGTTCTAACAAGCTTTAAAAGGTTCTTAAAGCAAGTTGATCAAGCAAAGCTACAAACAAAGCTTTTATAGCTAATTGATCAAGAAAGCTACAAGGTTGCCAGCTTCAAAGAAAAAGACGAAGACTAAAGCTCCATCTCAAGACTCAAGACTTAAGACAAGACCTACACTTCAATATGTTGTATTAAGTGTTTTGTAACAATTGTAACTTTTTTATTTCTTTGAGTCTTAGAAATTCTGTAATAGTCTTGTCACACACACTCACACATATCTTTAAAATAATTAAGTGTTTTTCAAACTTAAAAAGATCGAAACAAGATTGAAAAAGCTCAGCTGTTAAGTACCAGTCGACCGCCATTAGGCACCAGTCGACTGTCCTAGTACAATACTGTCTGAACTTATTCAAAGTCTGACCAGTCGACTCATAACAGCAACCCAGTCTACTATTCAAGTCGTTTCGACAGTTTACTGATTTCAAAACTTGATTTTTTGAATTCAAAAGTTTTATTTCCGTTGGTTGACAGTTGGTACAACTGCTTCTCAACGTCTAATGATTCTAACTCTATAAATAGAGTGTAGAAATCAATCGAAAAATATTACAAGACAATACTCTCTTTTACAAGCTTGCAAGTACTTATTTGCAAAAAGAGAACAAGAGTTCACAAGCTTTTAAATCCTCTAAGTTTTTGGTTCTCTGAAATCAGTCTAGTATAACAGTGATTTCGTTTTAGACTGATTTCGGAAGTTGACCTAATAGCCATGCACAAAATCATATTCACAATAAGGCTATAGATTGATTGTAAACATTTTGTTGCTCTTTTTCACTCTCGGGTTGTGAGAGTGGTTCCTCTCGGTTGGAGAGTAGGGCTCTACGGTGTAGATTCAGGTTTTCACTCTTGGTGGAAGAGTAGGTTTCTTTCTCTAGTGGTGAGAAAGGACTACGGGTTGGACAAGGTTGTTGTCTAATGCCGTAGGGTATTTTTGTACATTTTTCAAGAATAGTGGAAAATCTCAAGTGGGTTGCTTGGGAACTGGATGTAGGTCGGGAGGACCGAACCACGATACATCGTGTGTACTCTGTGGTTGTATTTCTCTGAACTTGCATTTCATTTACTTCCTTTTTAAGTTCTCTGTTAAACTTGTCTGGACAGTCGACTGTGTCCCTTTTTAAGTCGACTGATCAGACTTGTACTACATTCTCTCTGAAAACTTATCTGGTAAGTCGACTGGTTCTTCTATAAGTCGACTGATCAGACTCGTCTTAAAATACTCTTCTTAACTGTCGCCCCAGTCGACTGGTTTCTCTTTTCAAGTCGACTGGACCGAAGAAAAAGTTCAATTTTGCAATTATTTTTATAAAACACTATTCACCCCCCCTCTAGTGTTTCTTGCCTTGCCTACAGGATCCAACACTTGGTATCAGAGCCTGGATGAGTGCAATGGCAACTACTTCTAATGCAAATCAATACCATGAAGGCCAATCTACAAAAAGGCCATTCCTCTTTGATGGAACCAATTACAACTATTGGAAGTGTAAAATGAAGATCTACCTTCAGTCCATCAACTATGAAATATGGAACACGATGGAGACCGAGTACACCGCTCTTACCATTCCATATGCACATTGGAACGACGACATGAAGAGCCAAACAATGAACAATGCAAAGGCGATGAACGCGCTATTTTGTGCCCTTACAAAGGAGGATTTCAACCGTGTGTCCAATACAACAACCGCACATCAAATTTGGCACACACTCGAGGTAACTCATGAAGGAACAAATAAAGTAAAAGAATCTAAAATATTTGTTCTTGTTCACAGGATTGAAATGTTTTGCATGAAGGAGAATGAGAATGTGTCCGAGATGATTACAAGGTTCACAGACATTATCAATTCACTTGTGGCACTTGGAAAGACGTACACTCAAGTCGAGATGGTGAGGAAGGTACTTCGTGCACTAACCCCCGAATGGGAGAAGAAGACCACCGCCATAGAAGAGGCCAATGATTTAACACAACTTTCTCTTGAGAATCTTGTGGGAAATCTTATGGCTTATGAGGTACAACTTGAAGAGCGCAAGAAGGATGCTGAACCACAACAATCAAAGAAGAAGACATTAGCATTCAAAGTGTAGCGCCCCGATTTCCATATACTGGGAAACCGTGACACGAGCCAAGACCTTTGCTTCAATTAGTCACAATACACAGAAAAAAAACAGGAGAATTTAAAAATTTTTATTCAATACACAATGTGTTACAAGTCTGAATACTGTACAACTGTAATAATTTACAATGGAGTTACAATATTGCCTTTACATTTCTAAGTATTACAACCTTCTACATCTTACATCAAAGTACAAGAAATGAAGAACAACACTTGGTAACTCTCACTTGAGTACTTCTCAACTAAATAGATAATCAATACATATACTGCAGCAGAACTAAACATAACACTGACTCCTTGCTTTCCTTGCCTTGAGTCCTCCTGAATCTCGCCTTTGTACTTCGGCGATCCAGTACCTATGGAAGTGGGGACGTCAGTATTCACTGACGCTTAAAGGCTGATCATATAGCAGCGAATCTTCCAAACAATATACAAAATATAGCAATGGTGTTGGTGTAGTTTAAGTGTTCGTGAGTGCTATGACTAGACTCTAACGCGATATTTAAATAGAACTAATTATACACAACCCGTTCCTGACAATACTCCATGACTCTGTGAGGTTGCAGAAGGGGTCGAGTCCCCCTATGCAGTCTGCTTATGGTGTCTCCGTTTTCCACTACTACCCGGCATGCCGAACCTCACTCAAACAAGGTTGCAGGTGCGGTCTAGTTCCGCCACTGCAGTCATATAGTGGTGTCCATGTTTGCCACTATTGCCCAGTGTATCGGGCCTTAATCCAAAATCCAAATCATAGGGTTTCGCAAGCGCAGGGCAGCGCGAAGCCTACCCTGTGGCACCATCTGGGGTATCGCAAGCGCAGGACTGCACAATGCATCCTGCGGCACCCCAGCCACGGTATTTCAGGAATTAACAGAGCGAGATACATAACCCGTGTCCTCAACCTGTGAGATGGCACCGTACGTATCCCTTTGACGGGATGCTTCCTATTCTAATGTCAGCAAGTCTCCGAGAGCAACATGCAGCCCATACTACATGCGACTCCATCTCAAGCCGTTTCTCCATATATAGGGATTGAACCCACGTTAAGAACTCTAATTGTACACGACCTGTTCCTGACAATACTCCATGACTCTGTGAGGTTGCAGAAGGGGTCAAGTCTCCCTATGCAGTCTGCTTATGGTGTCTCCGTTTTCCACTACTACCCGGCAAGCCGGACCTCACTCGATCCCAGTATATCGGGCATCGTTCCAAAATTAAACCATAGAGTTTCGCAAGCGCAGGGCAGCGCGAAGCCTACCCTGTGGCACTCTCTGGGGTCTAGCAAGCGCAGGACTGCACCATGCATCCTGTGGCACCCCAGCGCGGTACTTCAGGAATTAACTGTAATACCCTGACTTTTTAATATATGGAAGATTATTCATTTTTATATAGTATACTTGTGCAATATTATTGACTAGTATTTTTCAACATCGTTTTATAAAGCATTAATTTACTTATTTCTACAAAATAATTAGTTTGGCCCAAATTGATTTTAAGCCCATGAATTTGAACCATCCTACTATTTTCTACAACTTGTATTGTAGCATTTCTTACTCCTTTTATTCCCGGGTATTTAATGTACATATTGTAGTGTGGCTTGTGCCTGCACGTGCACTTTATGTACACGTGCAATAAGCACACTTCTTGACCGGATTGTGGAGTGATGGGTGAGATCATGGGTGGTTACATTTTGAGGTGTGGGTAGTTTCTAAACTTCCGATTTAATCTCAGCCATTGTTTCTTCAACTCCCAAATAGATCTCAACCCTTCATTCTATCTATCTTCTAGTATAAATACCCCTTCTAATCCCTATCTTTTTACACTTAAAAATTTCCTGAGATTTTAAGAGAATATCTGTGAGTTGTGTGGGAGCTTTTCGGTGGAAGCAAGCAGCATTGCTGGAGATTTCGGTGTGGAGCAAAGGAACAGGAAGTGCTGCGCTATATTGAAGGACTTGCGGGATTTCGTTATTTTCTTCATAAAAGGTGGGTGTTTCTCAGGACTTCTAACGTAGGAGTAATACTATAATTATCATGATGGATACCATGTTACAAAAGAGAATTGAATGTGGTAGGAATTGCTTGAACATGCCATTAATTTGAGGCTAGACTGTCGGTACAGTCGACTGCCATATGAGCCAGCCGACTGATACGAGACATTTACTTTTATAAAGTGCTGATAAAATGTGTATGAATAGCCATGATAGTGTGATTATTAAATGCATGTTTTTCCCTATGACACATATGATGGAGGGAAGGTAGACAAACAAAAGAACTAAAGGTGATAAATATCTGAAGTTGTCGGCTCAGTCGACTGACTTGGGGTTAAGTCGACTGGTGCTCGTGCTGAAAGTGACTGTTTGATGGTTCCTCGAATAAAGATATTCTATTTATGTAGACCCATGATGATGACTAGAAACTTATATCTCCATTGTCGTATGTAAGCATGAGCAATATGAATGCATGTTTAGAGTAATTTTCTCTAAAAGAGCATGTTAATAACTGGGAAAATTGTGCTGTGAACGCTACTGAACAAGAGGATCTCTGTTTATGAAACATGAATTGGTATATATTGTTAATTGATATCATGATGCAAGTATATGTAAGAAACTGTAAGTAAATTCCCAAATTAAAATGGATCTGTCCAGTCGACCGATGCTTGTGGCAAGTCGACTGCTCTGGACGTAGAAATATTGCTGTTGAAATCTCCAGGACAGACGACTGATGTGTGAAACAGTCGACTGTCATGTGGTTAATATTGTGAACATGGAAGTTGCGGGACAGGCGACTGGTCGTGTATACAGTCGACTATCCCGAGCATTATGATAACCCTGTATGACTGTATAAGTCGACTGGTGTTCTTCCAAGTCGACTGTACAGAGTGTACTTTGGTATACTTGAATTCATGTTATTTGCTGTTAGTAATGGTGAACCTTGTGATTTAAGTCAATGAACTCTGTTTATGGATGCATGAATTGTGTAAATGAATCATAGATGAGAGAATTAAACGAAATTATGAAATGTGAAATCATGATGAGGAAGTCTGTGAGACTCTAAAATGAATGATGAGCTGTTGATGCTCAATTGGATATTGTGAATTTGAAATTGAACGAAGGAGTAGCTAAGTCTCCCCGGCAGTGAATGAAATGATATTGAGAATTAGACCAGGTTGGTCAAGTGAAATGAAATGATAAGTCCGGATGATGGAGAGGCTAACTCTAGAGCTTGATTTTATTCATGATTCTAATGTAACTTAAATACATAGTGTGGAGGTGATGAAGGTGAGAGAAAAACATGAGTATGAGAGCTAGGGTACGGTGCGGGTGTGTGAGCCGCAGAATGCATGCTTGATGAGTCAAGACATGGCGCGGGCACAACTCAGTAATGATCGGACTCTAGTCACGCTTGTGGGATGTTTTGGTGACTGCAAGAGGAGTGTGTTCAGGGAGGAGACTGAATTGTCGCAGAATGCATGCTTGACGAGTCAAGACATGGCGCGAAATTCTACTCCAGGGGCCAGGATACATGCTTGTACTCATAGATTCATCTAGGATACTCATTGGAATTACAGTAGTAGAATAAGTCATGGCGGGGGATTGAACCCTACTAAAATGAAGATCGATTAAGGGCTTGCCCTCGGACCTATGTAGTATGGGATGCATAGAATTCGAACAAGTGTGCATTTAGTGTCATAATTAATTAAGTAAATTGCATTAAGGATTTAAGTGCACAATCACGACACGACATCATTAAAAGTTCCCCTATTTGCATGCTTATGTTGAACCAGTTTGTGATTTGTAAGAAATGAGATTCATTATACTGTTTCTGGCATAGAGAGGATGGCCATGTATAATTATCGTCGGTTGAATAAACTGACGTACCCACAGTGTTTTATGCAGGATAATTACATGTAAGAGGAATGGATGCACAAAGAGTTCATTATGTTGTTGTTCATTTATGTAAATATTGTATATTTTGCTTCCGCTGTGTAAATTCAAATGTAACATGTTGTAACTCTGATGTGAAGGTAAAGTTTTTAAATTCCTTGTAAAATTGTATGTGAAGAAAGCGAAAAGATCCTGAAGGACATCTCGAATTCAGTAAATTGGGATTCGGGGCGTTACATTAACAGAGCGAGATACGCAACCCGTGTCCTCAACTTGTAAGACGGCACCGTACGTATCCCTTTGACGGGAAGGTACAACCCAGTACACCACCTAAGGCCTCCCTCAAGGGACAAGTTGGTCGTAAGGTGCCCCCTACAACCAACTCCTCTCTCTTCGGCAAGGGTCCGAGCAAAATGACCTTTATAAGTCACTACCCTAATGATGTCCCTGACCCGACGATCCTGGGGACGATAATATTATAACATAACATGCTAGGCCTTAAATTAGGCTTCGCAAGACAACTCTACTAGGCTGCTCAACCTAGACTTACCAGAACCCCTCCGGATCCGGTTCGTGGCTCATCGATCCAAGACCTCGGTCGTGCGAATATACATGCATGCCGCTATGTCTTGATGGTCGATAGCCCACAACGAACTGTGTACTAGCTAACAGCTATACACGAGTAACAACCACATACGAGCTAATATGCTACGTATGAAACGATAACTACCCACGAGCCAGGCGGGCCTCGTAGGGGACAACAACGTACATACCAGCCAAATAAGCCGTGTATGAGACCCACAGCTACGTACGGGCCAGTCGAGCCACGTACGAGCACAACCGTGTGCAAACAACCATACAGGTAATCACTCCTAGAAGCAACCAAGCGTGCTTACTAGCAACTCGATCTTCTATTATTAGAAGCAACAGAAGAATCTACTAATATTCTATGGTCGGTATCCCACTAAGGAAGAATCCGAAGGCGACCTAACGGCCTTTATCGGACCAACTATCACTAGTGGTCTTCCCAACCCTCATTACTTCAACCTATAGCGCCTTAAGTACGGCACACAATTGCAAGCATCTTCCTACGATCCATCTAATCATATAACACGACCACCATGATATTCCTATGTATGAGTGTGATTAATGCTTATGCTTACATCGAGCTCACGCATGAAAAACACTACGACCTAGACATAAAGCCCACTATAGTCAAGTGTAGGTTACAAATTGATCATGAAAGCTTACTACTTATCATGACTAATCACCGCAACCCAATTAGTATAAACAAGCAACATTCCAAGGCATAGTAGGTAGTTCTACCACTACTCCTACAATCATTCTAAGCAAGTATTTGAACTTTAGCATGGTATACAACTTGCTCACCATCTAGACTAGCATGACATACAACTTACTCACAATGGCATACAACTTACTTGTAATCAAGCTAGCATGGCATAGGTCCATAATTAAACTAACATGATATATCACATACCTATAATTAAGCTAACATGGTAAGTAACTTTATCATTGATCCTACAACGTCCTAGGCATAATTAATTAATCCAAGCATGATAGGAAACTCTTAGATTGATTTCTACAACATTCTAACATCATTAAGCATGCTAGATATTTTTAGAATAAATCCTACCATTAACTAAGCAGGAAACATGATAGGATATTTTTAGAATACATCCTACAACATTTTAAGTATAAAGGCATGGTAGGATATTTTTATAAACAATCCTACAACATTTTAAGCATGATAGCATATTTTTAGAAGTAGCCCTACAATTAATTAAGCATGAGAACATGGCTTCTAAGCATTTTTAGAAGTAATCCTACAACATTAGTAGCACAAATATGGCTTCCAAATATTTTTAGGGATGATCCTACAACATTAGAAGCATGAATATGGCTTCTAAATATTTTTAGAAGTAATCCTACAATATTAGTAGCATGGAAATGGCTTCTAAACATTTTTAGAAGTAATCCTACAACATTAGTAGTATAAAAATGGCTTCCAAATATTTTTAGGGATGATCCTACAACATTAGAAGCATGAATATGGCTTCTAAATATTTTTAGAAGTAATCCTACAATATTAGTAGCATGGAAATGGCTTCTAAACATTTTTAGAAGTAATCCTACAACATTAGTAGTATAAAAATGGCTTCTAAACATTTTTAGAAGTAATCCTACAACATTAGTAGTACAAATATGGCTTCCAAATATTTTTAGAAGTAATCCTACAACATTAGTAGTATAAAAATGGCTTCTAAACATTTTTAGAAGCAATCCTACAACATTAGTAGTATAAAAATGGCTTCTAAACATTTTTTAGAAGCAATCCTACAACATTTTACTACTACTACTACTCCTATTTTAATCAAAACATAATTATCTACTACTACTACTACAACATACAACTTACTACTATTACTACTACTTCATTCTCATAAAAAAAAATCACAACATACAACTTACTACTATTACTACTACTTCACTCTCATAAAAATCATAACATACAACTTACTACTATTACTACTACCTTATTAATCAACATACATGCTACTACTACTTCATTTTATTACATACTACTACTTATTATTTTAGCTTACTACTACTTAGTTGCTTACTAATCTTTGTTATTACTAGTGATAAAAAGAAATCATTTTTATTTTATTTTACTTTACAACTAGTAAAAAGAAAAGATCCCCCCCTTTTTTTGTATGTAGCTACAATTAGTGATCAAACATAAAAGAGAAGCTCTTTTTTAATTAACTACAACTAGTGATTAAAGTAGAAAGAAAGATCCTTTTTAATTAGTTACAACTAGTGACCAAAATAAAAAGAGAAGATCTTTTTATTTAACTACAACTAGTGATCAAAAAGAAAAGAAAGATCTTTTTAATTAACTACAACTAGTGATCAAAATAAAGAGAGAAGATCTTTTTAATTAACTACAACTAGTGATTAAAATAAAAGAAAGATCTTTTTAATAGAACATAAGCTTTTATTTTTAGTCCAAGTTCCATAAAGAGTCCTACAACCCACAACGGTTGTAAAATGAATGTTCATATGCTTATGTGTATTGTCCTACAACCAACAATGGTTGTATGTCCAACATTATGCAATATGTGAGTTCTTAGTCCAATAACATACAAACAATAATAAAGTTTTGATCTTTGTATGTTTAGTAGTTACTACTACTACTTTATTACTTTACTTTTACTTCTTACTACATTCTCACACAACAATACACCCAACAAAACTCAAAGAAAACAAAACAAGAGGGTAAGAAGAAGAAGTCAAAACAACAAACAACAAACAAACAAACAACAAACAAAGAAAGAACATGAAGAAACTCCCACCTTCCTTTCTTGTAGGAAGGACTTGCTATGCCCCTTCTCCTTCCCCTAGCTTTTTAGAAGGCTTCTAATTAACCTACAAAACAAAACTCTCAAGTTAACTTGTTCTCTCTTTCTTTTCCTTTCTTTCTTTCTTTCTTTCTTTCTTTTGTTTTCTAAAAATGAGAGAAGGAGGATAATGAAGGGTTATTTATAGAAGAACTAGGAGGTGGTAAGTGCACCCAATGGCACAAAATATCCCCAAAAGAAGGGGCCGGCCATGCTTATGTGGGAGGTGGGATTGGGGGGAGGTGTTATGTGAGGGAAAATTGATATGGAGGAGGGTTTGTTCTAGAAGAATTTCTCCTAATCCCTTATGTCTTTGTAACCCTAGGTTTAACCTCCTAATCAAACCCTAACCCTCTAATAGGTTTGTCATAACAAGGCAAGTGTTGTCCAAAAATACACAACACACAATTTGTATGATGTACTAATCGACATACCACACGTATGTGCGCCTATATGTCTGAATACCGAAAATCTTCGCATAATCCGTATAAAATAATTTAATCTTGGAAATAATAATAAAATAAATTTTATTATCAGTTTGGAAGATCACGGTATCAATTTGATACAATACGGATATATACTGACTGATATCTGGATCCAGATAATGTCTAGGGGCAAACCGGGTGAAAATCACCAAAATGTTCTAATTTTGGAATTAAAACAAAATAATAATAAAATAATAATAAAATAATAATTTATTCACGGTAATATCCGTCCGGGATATTACACAAAGTCATGTCGGACTCCGAGGATGAAGAAGAAGATGAGGAAGAGATTACCACATTCATGAGAAAGTTCAAAAAGTTCCTAAGAAAAGGTAAGTTTAATTCAAAATCTAAGGAATCTAATGAACCACCAACTTGTTTCAGGTGTAACAAGACAGGCCATATGAAGAAGGATTGCCCATTAGAGAACGCAAAATCTAAGGAAAAGATGTCCAACTTCAAGAAGGACAAGTACACAAAGAACAAGTTCGTGAATAACAAAAAGGCATACCAAGCAACTTGGGATGACAGTGATTCTTTGTCGGAAGAAGAAATTGATGAGACAAATGAGGTTGCAAAAGTGTGTTTTATGGCGTCTCAAAATCAAGTAAGTAATGAGTATGATTCTAATGATTTACTTGATGCTTTCAATGAAATTTTTCAAGAACTTAAAAAAGAAAAGATTAGAGTTAAGAACTTAGAGAAAGTTAATTAAACACTTTCTCAAGAGAATCTTAACCTTGATAAAGAAGTAAAATTCTTAAATTCTCGTCTTTCTAGTTTAGATATAGATTTTGAGTCTCTAAAGAAAAATTATGAAGAGATATCCAAGAACGTATCTAAATTTAATAAAGGAAAAGAGAATTCAAATGATGTTCTTCAAAATCAAGTGCAATCTAGTCAAAAGTTTGGACTTGGTTTTAAAAAGTCCCTTGAAAAATCTCATTCTTCTAAGAACACTAGTGTAAATAAACCTGTATCTATTTCCAGTGTTAAGCATAAACTTTATGAGTTTTTTGAAAATCCTAAAACTGTAAGTTTTCATGATAAAGGCAAATCTAAAGTTCAGACAAGTCGACTGCACCCAGCCACCAGTCGCCTGTCCAGAGGTACTGAGTCTCATTCAACGAGACAAATACCTCAGATAAGTCGACCTATACTACCTCCCAGTTGACTGAATAATAGTAAAAGTTGACTGAAAGGTGCTGTAAAGTCGACTGGACAGAGCAAATATGTATGGGTTCCAGTCAACCTGAGTTCGAAAGATAGAATTGCTTATATTAATTCATATATGCTTACTGTATGTAATTCTGCTAATTTTATTTCTGCTTATGGTGGAAAATCAAACTCATCATGGGTTTGGTTTTTCACAAACTAATCTAATTTGGACCCAATGAAAAGGGTACCATATTCACATTGAATATTTTATAGGTACCTAAGAGAGATCGTTGGATACTTGACAGCGGATGCTCGAAGCACATGACTGGTCATGCCAACCTCCTATCTTCCATACAAAATATTGATGGAGGAACAGTCACATTTGGTGACAACAATAAATGAAAGGTCATAAGAATTGGTATGGTCGGTAAGCACACTAACCCCTCTATAGAAGATGTCGTATTAGTTAGTGGACTTAAGCATAACCTATTAAGTATTAGCCAACTTTGTGATAAGGGTTATAAAATTATGTTTGAAAAAGATGCATGTTTAATTTATGATTTTACCATGCAAAATATAATTTTTCATGGTTTTAGGAAAAATATCATTTATGAATTGTGTTTAAAAGCATATGAGTTTTCGAATGATTTTTGCTTAGTAGCTTCTAATAATGATTCTTGGCTTTGGCATAGACGTTATGGCTATGTGAATATAAAAAATCTCTCTAAATTGTCTAAGTACAACCTAGTTAAATGGCTGTCAAGACTATTCTTTAAAAAGGATAAGTTATGTGATGCATGTCAACTAGGTAAACAAATTAAATCTACTTTTAAAACAAAAGAAGTAATTTCTACTAGTAGGCCGCTCGAATTAATTCACATGTATTTATTTGGCCCTACTAGAGTTGATTCTTTAAATAAAAGTCGGTATGTTTTTGTTTTAGTAGACGATTTTTCACGATTCACTTGGACTTTCTTTCTAAAACATAAGAATGATGCTTTTCAAGAATTTGCTAATTTTTGTAAACGAATTCAAAATCAAAAGTCTCTAACCATAGTCACTATTAGAAGTGATCATGGTGGAGAATTTGAAAATGAAACGTTTGTAGAATATTGCAACAAGAATGGTATAACTCATTCATTTGCATTTCCTAGAGCTTCACCACAAAATGGAGTGGTTGATAGGAAGAATAAGACTTTGTAAGAATGTGCACATACCATGTTTGTCGAAAGCAATTCACCTAAGTATTTTTGGGCTGAAGCCGTTGCTACAGCTTGTTATGTTTTAAATAGAATTTTGATTAGGCCTAAACTAAAGAAAACATGTTATGAGCTATTTTCTGAAAGAATTCCTAAGGTCTTTTACTTTAAAATATTTGGTTGTAAGTGTTTTATTCTGAACACTAAGGATAATTTAGATAAGTTTGATCCCAGATCTAATGAGGGTACTTTGTAGGATACTCAAATAGGAGCAAGGCATATAGAATCTTCAACAAGTCAACAATGACTATTGAAGAATACATGCATGTTGCATTTGATGAATCTCTGTCTTCACCGACTTTAATTGAAGAAGATGAAACTAATTTATCACCTTTAAATAAAGTAATTACATCTTTAGAACAAACTAGTCTTGCGGACAAGTCGACCGATAAGGAAGTCAAGTCGACTGTTGTAAATCAGTCAACTGATGGACTTGTCAAGTCGACTGATCCTATTGTGATGTCTCCAACTTTACCAAAGTCTTTTGTTGAAGTTAGAGATCATCCTCATGACTTAATAATTGGTGACATTTCACATGGTATTCAGACGAGATCACATGTTAACATAATATCTCACACAGCTTTCTTGTCGGATTTTGAACCAAAGAATATACAAGAAGCGTGTGAGAATGAATTTTGGATGAATGCCATGCAAGACGATTTAAATCAATTCATAAGGAATGATGTATGGGATTTAGTTCCACGACCTCCTGATCATACTATAATTGGTACTGAATGGGTATTCAAGAATAAGTTAGATGAATCAGGACAAGTTGTTAGGAACAAAGCTAGACTAGTTGCTCAAGGGTATAATCAAGAAGTAGGCATATATTTTGATGAAACATATGCTCCTGTTGCTAGATTAGAATCAATTCGTATCTTATTATCTTTTGCTTGTTTTATGAATTTTACACTCTTTCAAATAGATGTTAAAAGTGCATTCCTTAATGGGTTTATAAAGGAAGATGTTTATGTTAAACAACCACCAGGTTTTGAACATGAACAATTCCAAACCACGTTTTTAAATTGAAAAAGGCTTTATACGGTCTTAAACAAGCACCTCATGCTTGGTATGATCGATTGAAGACTTTTCTTTTAGAAACAGGTTTTGAAATAGGTAAAGTAGATACTACTTTGTTTGTTAGAAGAATTAAGAATGATATTTTAATTATACAAATATATGTTGATGACATAATTTTCGGTTTTACTGATAGTAATCTATGTCAAGAGTTTGCTAACACCATGAAAAATGAGTTTGAGATGAGTCACATGGGTGAACTCAATTATTTCCTTGGACTACAAATTAAGCAGTCACATAATGGCATATTTATTAATCAAGAAAAATATGCTAAGAAATTACTCAAACGGTTTAACATGGATAGCGCGAGTAGTAAGACCACACCTATGGCTACTACCACTACCCTTGACAAAGATGAATTAGGTAAGATTGTCGATCAGAAACTCTATCGAGGTATGATTGGCTTACTCTTATATATAATTGCTAGTAGACCGGACATTATGTTTAGTGTATGTTTATGTGCTAGATATTAGTCAAGTCCTAAAGAGTCTCATTTAAAAGTCGTGAAACGCAATTTAAGATATATTAAAGGCACGTCAGATTATGGTCTATTTTATCCACGCACCGACAACTTTCAACTTTTGTCATATAGTGATACAGATTTTGCCGGTAGTAAAACTGACCGCAAGAGCACTAGTGGGACATGTCACTATTTGGGACATTCACTAGTCTCTTGGTGCAGTAAGAAGTAAAATTCGGTATCCCTATCTACTACAGAAGCTGAATATATCGCTGCAAGTTTAGCTTGTGTCCAAATTTTGTGGATGAAACAAACCCTATTAGACAATGGTATTTCATTTTAAAAACCTTCAATAATGTGTGATAATACTAGTGCCATTAACTTATCTAAAAATCCGGTTCAACACTCACGTACGAAACATATTGATATTCGACATCATTTTTTACGTGATCATGTTTTAAAGGGAGATATTTCTTTAGACTTTATTTCTACTGATAAACAGGTAGCTGACATTTTTACCAAACCTCTTAAGGAGAACACCTTTATCACCTTAAGAAGAGAACTAGGGATTTGTAGTTTTCATGATGTTTCTTGAATTTTTTCTGGTAAGTCGACTTACAAGTATTGTTCAGTCGACTGCCAAGTATCTTTTTCTAATTTTTGTCTGAGTTTTATGCTCTGGAAAGTCGACTGTGCATAGTACCCAGTCGACTGACCAGTTGTATTAATACTATTTTTATATTTTTTCTATGTATTTCCTACTTATTGTTGCATTTTCTATCTATTATGTAACCATTGAACTAAGACTATTCTCTTTTTATATTATTTTTGTGGTTTATTTTTTTTTCCTCCATGTTTTTTGTTGATGACAAAGGGGGGAAAATATAAGCTATAATCTTTCTGTTGCTTTGTGTTATGTTTTGGTGATGCATATCTTTGTGTACGTCTTTGTGCATGTTTTCACACCTATGCATGTTGTACATTTGATAGGGAGAGCATGTGAGCATTTGTAATATTTATTTCCATTATTGTAAGCTATTGTGTTGTCATCATCAAAAAGGGGGAGAATGTTGATTCTTGATTTTGATGGTTACAACACAATGCAAAGTTTATTGTGCTACTTCTTATATATTACAGGATATACACAAAGGCAAAATGTTCTAACAAGATTTACAAGGTTCTTAAAGCAAGTTGATCAAGCAAAGCTAAAAACAAAGCTACAAACAAAGCTCTTATAGCTAATTGATCAAGAAAGCTATAAGGTTGCCAGCTTCAAAGAAAAAGAAGAAGGCTAAAGCTCCATCTCAAGACTCAAGACTCAAGACTCAAGACAAGATCTATGCTTCAATATGTTGTATTAAGTGTCTTGTAACAATTGTAACTTTTTTATTTCTTTGAGTCTTAGAAATTCTGTAATAGTCTTGTCACAGACACTCATACATATCTTTAAAATAATTGAGTGTTTTTCAAACTTAAAAAGATTGAAACAAGATTGAAAAAGCTCAGCTGTTAAGTACCAGTCGACCGCCATTAGGCACCAGTCGACTGTCCTAGTACGAAACTATCTGAACTTATTCAAACTCTGACCAGTCGACTTACAACGGCAACCCAGTCGACTGTTCAAGTCGTTTCGACAGTTTACTAATTTCAAAACTTGATTTTTCGAATTCAAAAGTTTTATTTCCATTGGTTGACAGTTGGTACAACTGCTTCTCAACATCCAGTGATTCTAACTCTATAAATAGAGTGTAGAAATCACTTGGAAAAGGTTACAAGACAATACTCTCTTTTACAAAATTTCAAGTACTTATTTTCGAAAAGAGAACAAGAGTTCACAAGCTTTCAAATCCTCTAAGTTTTTGGTTCTCTGAAATCAGTCTAGCATAACAGTGATTTCGTTTTAGACTAATTTCGGAAGTTGACCTCATAGCTACGCACAAAATCACATTCACAACAAGGCTATAGGTTGATTGTAAACATTTTGTTGCTGTTCTTCACTCTCGGGTTGTGAGAATGGTTCCTCTCGGTTGGAGAGTAGGGCTCTAGGGTGTAGAGTCAGGTTTTCACTCTTGGTGGAAGAGTGGGTTGCTTTCTCTAGTGGTGAGAAATGACTACGGGTTGGACAAGGTTGTTGTCTGACGCCGTAGGGTATTCTTGTACATTTTTCAAGAATAGTGGAAAATCTCAAATGGGTTGCTTGGGGACTGGATGTAGGTCGGGATGACCGAACCAGGATACATCGTGTGTACTCTGTGGTTGTATTTCTCTGAACTTGCATTTCATTTACTTGCTTTTTTAAGTTCTCTGTTAAACTTGTCTGGACAGTCGACTGTGTCCCTTTTTAAGTCGACTGATCAGACTTGTACTACATTCTCTCTGAAAACTTATCTGGTAAGTCGACTGGTTCTTCTATAAGTCGACTGATCAAACTCGTCTTAAAATACTCTTCTTAACTGTCACCCCAGTCGCCTGGCTTCTCTTTTCAAGTCGACTGGACCGAAGAAAAAGTTCAATTTCGCAATTATTTTTATAAAACACTATTCACCCCCCTTTAGTGTTTCTTGCATTGCCTACAGGATCGAACACTTGGTATCAGAGCCTGGTTGAGTGCAATGGCAACTACTTCTAATGCAAATCAATACCATGAAGACCAATCTACACAAAGGCCACTCCTCTTCGATGAAACCAATTACAACTATTAGAAGTGTAGAATGAATATCTACCTTCAGTCCATCAACTATGAAATATGGAACATGACGGAGACCGAGTACACCGCTCTTACCATTCCATATACATAATGGAACGACGACATGAAGAACCAAACAATGAACAATGCAAAGGCGATGAACGCGCTATTTTGTGCCCTTACAAAGGAGGAGTTCAACCGTGTGTCCAATGCAACAACCGCACATCAAATTTGGATTTAAATGAGCATTTGTAACTGAAGCAATAGAAAGGAGTTGCCTGTTGTTTTCTTCTTGATGGTGGTCATCAAATGTTTCATGAAAGGCCTGGTGCTTGGCATTTTTCCTAAGGACCTGCTCCTGCCGTTTGGTCACAACTTCTTCAAAGTCAGAGGATAGAAGTTGAAGTGCAGGAAGTCTTGGGCTTTGGCTTTCTAACCAAGGATCGTGTCTTGAAACTTTCCACTCTTGCTTTACTTGATCCAGCAGTGAATTTCATGGGTGGTTCAGTTGTGATCATTTCAGCCATGGGGAGAACAGAGTCTCTAAGTGCACTTTCGATAACATGTTGAATTTTGGGGGAAAAAAGATAGCGGGAACGTAACCAATTTCCCCTTCTAGTACAATTGGCGAATCTCCTTGTTTGATTCGTCACTATTGTCTGCTGAGTTGTCCGAATCTTTAACGAGCCCTTCAATTCCAAAATTTTTGTTGCTATTGGAGGATTCAAATACCACAATAATTGGGACTTCCTTAAGAATAGCTTACCCTATCGAGCTAGTCCCCCCTTAATTTCTGGGACAACTGAGGAATGAGCCAAAATTCCCCTTTCCATGCTCGAGTTTGCCAAACCAGAGATATTAAAAAAGTACCAAATTCGTTATCTATCAGAGAAGGAGAATCCAAAACCACATGTTTGCCTTGCCTTGATTCACGAGATTTGGGATCTTCGACATGCATCGCCTGAGTTGGAGGTTGGGGAATGGTCGTGGTTGGCCGGTGACATAAGGTATGGCTTGATCAGGGACTTTGGGTCGCCAGAAAGAACCGAGACCATCCTCTTTGCTGCTACTTGTCATGGTAAACAATTGAACTTTACCGGTGTGGACATTCTCCACAGGAATTGGCCCCCTAGGAGCAGGATGGGAACCTCATGCACATATTTCTCCATGGACCAAGGAGCAATGTATTTGACACAGAGATACTTTAGAATCATGGTTAGGTCTTCAACCTCTGTAATATCCCGGACGGATATTATATTTATATAATTATTATTTTTGAAATTAAAATATTTTTAATTGGAATTTAATTGGTTTTTCAAATAAAAAGTTATCTAGATATATGTACTAGTAAGTATATATACGTATTGTATCAGTTTTGTGCACTTGTGCAAAATCTTGAAAAACGCATTTTTGAGAAAATGTCTGGAAAAATACCGGGCAGACATTAAAATTTATTATTTTATTATTATTTTATTTTTATTTCCAGAATTGAAATATTTTTGGTGGACATCACCCAGTTTTGTTAATAAACATTATATATGTATATATACTAGTCGGTATACGAATGTTTTGTATCAAATTGATACTGAAATCTTCCGAGCCAGTAATAAAATTATTTTATTTTATTTCTCGGAATTAAATTATTTTTGTACTGATTTGTTCGTTTTCATTAATGAAAAATATCTGTATATTCAGATATATGCACGGATTGAATCGTGTCGATTTTAGGCGATCGTACAAATCGTGTAGTATGTGATTTGGAAAAATTATATTTTATTTTTGATCCATCATGATGAGATGGAGGGTAGGGATTAGATTAGGGGGGTGTTTGTAATAATTATTTGCAAATAAATCCCCAATTGATTAACCATGAGAACCATTGACATGTGACTTCATTCCCACCCACACAAATTCACCCCTTACATTATAAAACACCCCCAAACCACTCCCCCAATACCCTTGGCCGGCCTCCCTCCATTAGGGCAAGAAACCCATCCATTTTTGAAGTGTTTCCATCTCATTTCATCTCATTCTACACATCTTCCTTCTACAAATTTCTACTTCTTGTTTTACTTGTTTTAATTTAGTAAAAAGATTGAGAAAGAATTGAAAGAGAAGATCAAAAGAAAAAGAAAAGAGAGTTAGGTTTTCATGGGTTCTCTTTTCAAAGAGTGTTCTTGAGAGGAGCAAGAACAAGGAGCAAGGAGAAGGCGTGGCTAGTTCTTCTTACACGATATTAGGTGGGGGTTTCTCACTCATGCCTTGTTTTAGCTATTTTAGGGTTTGTTATTTTTGTATGTTGTTGTATAGAGTTAATTTCATGTGCATAGGGGCTAAATTAAAGAGCATGCAAAGTTAGAAGTAGTAGAACACTAAAATCAAGCATAAAGAAACGATTTTTATGGTTGTAGGGTTGATTTTGTTTACATGTGTTAAAAGTAGAATCTCAACCCAAAATTTATTGGAGAGGTTCTTAGGGGTGTTCTTACCATGCTAGAATTTTTAGGGATTTTTCAGAGTCATTTTGATGGGTGAAATGATCGTTTCCCCCAAAACAGCGAAGGGTTGAGCCAAAATCGAACAGTCGCTGTTTTGGGGTTGGTGTCGCGGTAGGTTCAAGGGGATAAAACTTAGGTTTCCTCTCAGACTTTGAGGAGGAGATTAACTAGAGAGTTGTAGTAGACATTCTCCCCTTTCCGAATTGGCCTTTCGGGTTAGATTCCGATAAGGGACGCAAAAGTAATGGCCGTTACAAAAACAGGGCAACAGCTTGGTTGAATACTTGCTGTTTGACTTGTCCTAGATTTTTGAGTCTCTTATTGGATGAATTTGAGGAGCCGACCAACTAGGCAGTTATACTAGAGACTCTCCCCTTTCCGAATTAACCTCTCGGGTTAAATTCCGATAAGCGGAGTAGGAGTTATGTCGTTTGCAAAGTACAGCAACTAGCTGTCTTGACTAGGTTCTTGCTGTTTTGCTTCTTTGAGGTTTTAGAGTATCTTACCTGTTGAATCTGAAGTGGAGACCAACTAGGAAGTTTTAGTAAACATTCTCCTCTTTCCGAATTGGCCTCTCGGGCTAGATTCCGATAAGCGGAATAGGAGTTATGGTATTTGGAAGATGCAGCAGCCAGCTTGAGCTAAGTGTGCTTGCTGTTTGACTTCTATGATGTTTTAGAGTGTTTTACCTGTTGAGTCTGAGGTGGAGACCAACTAGGAAGTTGTAGTAGACATTCTCCCCTTTCCGAATTAACCTCTCGGGTTAAATTCCGACAAGCGTAGTAGAAGTTATGGGCTTTGAATGTTTTCAGCTTGGCTGTGTATTTGGTGGGTTGGAATTGTATTTGTCTTGATTTCTTATAGTTTTTGAGTGTCTTACTCGCTGAATTTGAGGATCCAACCAACTAGAGAGTTGTATTAGACATTCTCACCTTTCCAGATTGTCCTCTTAGGTTAGATTCCGACAAGCGGAGTAGAAGTTATGGCCTTTGCAAAACAGCGCAGTCAGCTTGGCTGAAGCGCTCACTGTTTTGCATCTTTGTTATTTTTGAGTGTCTTATTTATAGAATCTGAGGAGGAGACCAACTAGAGAGTTGTAGTAGACGTTCTCACCTTTCCGAATTGCTCCCTTGGGTTAAATTCTGATAAGTGGAACAAAAGTTATAATCTTTCGAAGTTTCAGCTTCTTTTGTAAGTCTGCTGTTTTGTTACTGTTTGTATATGTTCGAGGGTCAGAAATTTGGAATTCCTTATAGAATCTGAGAAAGTGTTCAACTAGGAAGCTTTAGTAGATGTTCCCACCTTTTCAAATTGTCCAGTTTCGTTAGAGTTCGATGAGCAGAGCAAAAGTTACAAGCTACAGAAGTTTCATCTTTTTATTGAAAATATGTAGTTTGGTAATTATTTGCGTATGTTCGAGGTCAGGAATTTGGAATTCCTTATGGAATCTGAGCAAGTGGTCAACTAGGAAGTTTTAGTAGGTGTTCCCACCTTTTCAAATTCTCAAGTTTCGTTAGATTCCGATAAGTAGAGCAAAAGTTACAAGATACAGAAGTTTCATTCTTTTATTGAAAATCTGTAGTTTGGTAATTGTTTGCGTATGTTCGATATCAGGAATTTGGAATTCCTTCTGGAATCTGAGAAAGTTTCCAACTAGGGAGTTGTAGTAGATGTTTCCACCTTTTCAAATTGCCCAGTTTCGTTAGATTCCGACGAGTAGAGCAAAAGTTACCAGCTTGCAAGGTTTCAGCTTTTGTTAATAATCTGCAGTTTGGGTAAACTGTTTGCTTGTGTTCGATAGACCAGATTTTGGATTCCTTACAGAATCTGAAATAGTGTTCCACTAGAGAGTTGTGGTAGATATTTTTACCTTTCTAAAAAGTATATTTTTGTTAAAATCCGATAAGCGTAGCACTGATTGCTTCTAGGCTGTTGGAAGGCTTTTATGTCGCTTTTGGGCTTCTCATTGGTAGAATGCCTATTTTAGATTGTTTGTAGATTCTTCTGTTGCTTCTAATTATAGGAGATTAAGTTTTTCTAGTAAGCACGTTTGGTTGCTTCTAGGTTGATTACCTGTATGGTTGTTTTATGTGTGGTTTTTGCTCATACATGGCTCGACTGGCCCGTATGTAGTTGTGGTCTCATACGTAGCTTATTTGGCTCGTATGTATGTTGTTGTCTCATACACAGCTCGCCTGGCCCGTATAACTGTTAGTCTCATACATAATTTATGTGGCTCGTATATATGTTGTTGTCTCATACGTGGCTCGCCTGGCCCGTATGTAGCTGTTGGTCTCATACGTAGCTTATTTGGCACGTATGTAGGTTGTTGTCTCATACGCAACTCAACTGGCCCGTATATAGCTGTTGGTCTCATACGTGGCTTATTTGGCTCGTATGTATGTTATTGTCTCATACGCAGCTCGCCTGGCTCGTATGTAGTTGTTGGTCCCATACGTAGCTTGTTTAGCTCGTATGTGTTTTTGGTTACTCGTATGTAAATTCTTAAGCTAATACGCAGTTTGTTGTGCTCATCTAGGCTGATATCATTTCCCTAGAGCTATTGACCATCAAGATGTGTGTTTACCTTACTCCTAAAGGACTGTGGACGAGTCACTCCTTGTGTACCGTCAGATCTTAATCGGTATTGGTTAATCGCGGAACGGAGTATGACGTAATCTAAGTTCAGGGTAGTAGCATGCGAATACGTTCGTATTGCCGAGGTCTTGGATCGATAGGCCATGAACCAGATCCTTAAGGATTCTGGTAAGTCTAGGTTAAGCAGCCTAGTAGAGTTATCTTGCGAAGTCTAACTTAAGACCTAGCATGTTGTGTTTATACCGTTGTCATCCCTAGGATTGTTCAGGGTTAGTGACATCGTTAGGATAGTAACTTATGGATATTACTACTTAACCATTACTTATTATCATTATTTGCCAAAAGGTGTTAAGGGTGATTCCTTATGATCCAACCTGTTCTATAGGCCGGCACTAGGCAGTGTTATTGGGTTGTACCTTCCCGTCAAAGGGATACGTACGGTGCCTTCTCATGAGTTGGGAGCATGGGTTGCGTATCTCGCACTGTTAATTCCTAAAATACCGTGACTTATGGGTGCCACAGGGTAGGCTTCGTGCTATTCTGCACTTGTGAGACCCTATGTTTGTTTGGTTTTTGATTGAGGTCCGGTACGCCGGGCAATAGTGGCAAACACGATCACTACTATAGTGACTGCAGTAACGGAACTAGACTGTACCTATAACCTTGTTTTTGAGTGAGGTCTGGTACGCCGGGTAGTAGTGGCAAACGGAGACACCATGAGTGTACTGCATTGGAGGGGACTTGACCCCTTCTGCAACCTCACCAGTCACGTTTTATTGTCAGGAACAGGTTGTGTGCAAAGTAGAATTCATAACGTGGGTTCAAATCCCTATATATGAAGAAACGGCTTGATATATGGCGTATGTAGTATGGGCTGCATACTGTCCCAGAGTCTTGCTTACATTAGAATAAGAGCATCCTTGCATTAGTAATCTTGCATTAGAGTCTAAGTCATAACATACACTGACACATCAAATATATATACACGTTCCCCTTTTCATCAATCTTTTTGCTATAGTTGACATTCGCTACTAGTTATCAGCCTTAAAGCGTTAGTATATATATTGACGTCTCCACTTCAATAGGTACTGGATTGCAGAAGTACAGGTACTAGATTGCAGAAGTACATGTACATGATTTAGGAGGACTCGAGGCTAGAGAAGCAAGGAGACAACTTTATTTAAGTTTCCGCTATAATATATGTTGTAATTTCATTTGTAACAATTATTGTAATTTATTCATTGTTGTAATTTGTTTATTGTTGGGGAAGCATCCAAGTGAAATACCAAGTGTTGTTCTTTATTCATTGTACTCTGATGTAATTTGTTGAAAGTTGTAACACTTGGGATTGTAAAAGTATTATTGTAACACTGTTATCATGTATTGCAATTTTATAACATTCGGACTTGTAATACATTTGTGTTAAATAAAAAGTTTTGAATTTTCCTATTTTTCTGTGTATTGTGGCTAATTGAAGAAAAGATTCTGGTTTATGTCACGGTTTCCCAGTGTATGGAAATCGGGGCGTTACAACCTCAATGAGAACTAGGGACTGATCCCGCATTTTCACTTCTTTCATCTTTCTGCTCATCGTGATGAACTTTCCGATGGCTTGATGAGATGTTCAAGGGATGATTGATTCCACTGGTGAAAAAGGAGTAGGGGGATTGTTACCGCTGAATCTGGTGTGGGGGCAAACAGATAGTATTTGTGGATTCTTGAGAAAACTGAATAGTCAAACCTTAACTTCTTCTACCGGAGTTGGACCGCTGACTCCCGCCGTTCACATGCAAAAAATGCGAGACACCGGGGTGGATCCCGGTGACGCACCCTCCGATGCTCAAGTCAGTAATCAGAAGATTATGAGAGAGCGTCAATTGGCGAAAGATTGATTACCTCTTAATGGTGGTAGATGGGGGTATTTATTGCCGCCTTTGGGATCAGATTAGGAATGTAATCCCTAGAAACAGATTAGGAATGTAATCCCTAATTCCAGTGAAAGGATAGATATGAATCAGGGCCGCTGATTAGGATTAATCAGAAACCCTAATTCTATCCTGCTGGACTGGATTCGCTGCGGGTCGAAACCAGCACCCAGTTGAGATGGGCCCATTCACAGGCTGTTGGGTTTCCCCAAGAGAAGACCCAGCACCCGTTTTAGACCTGCTTGTACGTGAAATTACCATTTTACCCCCAAGCTTTAAGATTCGCGCCCGATTTGGACGGTTCCGATTTAACCTTATTTTTAGCCATATCACGAGCCCCCCACTCCCGAAGACTGGGTTTGATCAGCCTTTGAGGAGTAGTTTTTCTATCATGATGGCTTGCGAAGTTGTATCAGAGTCCAAATGGGAGGTGTTGGATCTTGAAGTGGGGGCAGTATGGTGATTTTCCGAGTTGGTTGCACGCTCTAAGTTGTTCTTGAGCCCTTCTGGTTTTCTGGCATTTTTCCTTAATTTTTATGTAATTTTCGAACCATTTATTTAATTTTGCGAAGTGTTGATTCGTTGTTCGGGGGTCTTAATTAGCTCTTCTAAGCAATAATTATTTACCTCGGGGCTCAAAAATATCTCCCCGAGTTTATAATTATTTTTTAGAAATTTTAATTAATTTTCCCGAATTTTTAATCATTTTTTCGCAAATTCTAAATAAATAAATCGATTTTAATAAATAAAAATTAATTTTTAATACCGAATTATGACGTTGCAAGATCTGGGCCCTCCATCTTGTGTTGGCACGAATTTCTGGAAGATCAGACGTTCGGAGTCGCTCGGCGCCGTTTTTCGCCGTATGAGCAGCTCGGATGGCGAGTTGTTCGGACTCCGAGCTATGTAGTTCGGCGCTATTTTCTTCGTGTAAGCGGCTCGGATCGCTAGTCGCTCGGATTCCAATTTTCGAGGGACGTGGGGCGATCTGAGTCGTTCATCAGGTCGGGGTACTAATTTTGAGAAGATCTGGTGGCTGTTATCGCTCGGCGACCGAGCGGTGTTGCTCGGCATTATTTTCTTCGTGTGAGCAGCTCGGATCGCTAGTCGCTCGGATTCCAATTTCCGAGGGACGTGGAGCGATCTGAGCCGTCAGATTGCTGTGCGGACCTTGAGGACAGGCTCAGATTTTGAGGAAACGCTATCTTTTCGTCTTGTGGGCGTGGCAAAATTTGAGACGTTCATCGTCTTTTGACGCGATTTTCGCGACAATCCGACGGTTGGGGTAGCTCGGCAGGATTTTTCTTCAAATGTCGAGGTCGGATTGCCACTCGCTCGGATTCTGAGCATCGTTACTTTGATATATTTGTATTGTGAGTGGCTCGGAACTCTGGTCGGTCGAACAGGTATCCGAGTTATTTTCTCAGCTCGGATCGTCTGTCGCTCAGATTTTGGCTCTGAGGAACGTGGGGCGATCTGAGCCGTTGATCCTAGTGCGGATCTCGAGGGTAGGCTCAGTTCTCGAGAAAACACTATCTTGTTGTTTTGTGAGCGTGGCACAATCTGAGCCGTCTGATCGCAATCTTGCACGAATTTTGGGGAGAAAGGTCGTTTTTCTCCAATTCGCAGCTCGGATTGGCAGTTGCTCGGTTTCCGAGTCACTTTCTCGTGTGAGCAGCTCGAGTTGCCTGTCGCTCGGACTTTGGCTCCGAGGGACGTGCGGCGATCTGAGCCGTTGATCTTGGCACGGATCTCGAGGGTAGGCTCAGTTCTCGAGAAAACGCTATCTTTTCATTTTGTGAGCGTGGCACGATCTGAGCCGTCTGATCGAGATCTTGCACAAATTTTGGGGAGAAAGTCGTTTTTCTCCAATTCGCAGCTTGGATTGGCAGTTGCTCGGTTTCCGAGCTTCTTCTATGTGTGATCAGCTCGGATCGCTTGTCGCTCGGGCTTTGGTTCCGAGGGACGTGGAGCAATCTGGGCCATTGGATCATGGTGTGGATCTCGAGGTAAGCTCAGTTCTCGAGAAAACACTATCTTGTCATTTTGTGAGCGTGGCACGATCTGAGCCGTCTGATCGAGATCTTGCACGAATTTTGAGGAGAAAGTTGTTTTTCTCCAATTCGCAGCTCGGATTGGTAGTTGCTCGGTTTCCGAGCTTAATCTATGTGTGATCAGCTCGGATCGCTTGTCGCTCGGGCTTTGGTTCCGAGGGACGTGGAGCGATCTGGGCCATTGGATCATGGCGCGGATCTCAAGGTAGGCCTTGTTCTCGAGAAAACACTATCTTGTCGTTTTATGGAGGTGGCATGATCTGAGTCGTCTGATCGAGATCTTGCACGAATTTTGGGGAGAAAGTCATTTTTCTCCAATTCGCAGCTCGGATTGGCAGTTGCTCGGTTTCCGAGGGATCGGCGACTTGGGGCTTGAGGTGCATCGGCGACTTGGGGCTTGAGGTGCAGCCGAGCGGAGCGGCTCATGCCGAACCGTCGTTACTTCTTGTGAACCATCGCCGCTCTTTGCTACTTAGTCGTTTAGGCTTTTATAACACCTTGAGGGGAGGCCCAAAAGTTGCGTCTTTACGTTACAAAGCCCAAGAGTCGTTTCTTTTACTATAAGTCTTCACCCCCCTCACACTTTACCTCATTCTTCACTTTTCATTTCTTACTTTCACTTTTACTTTCTACTAGAGGAGTTTTCGCTCTCGGGTGGCGCTACTAGCTATCGCAGGCAAGGCGCTTTCAGATTCCGGTGATCTTTTCCGGCCATTCACATCACTTCAAGGTTAGTGTCTCGCCTTATCCTTAGAAAATGGTTAAGTTTTCTTCTGGGGATGAGACCCCCACCTTGGACCAAGACATCAGCCAAGCGGTGATGGTTAGGTCGAACAAGGGGAAGGAGATCGCCGAGCCGATCGAGGTGACAACGGTTAGGCCTGAGCAAGGGGAAGGAGGTCGCCGAGTCGATCGGGGTGACGACGATTGTTGAGCATCCGAAGACGGCCGGAGAATTGGGTTGGCACCCGTTTGTCTTATCTAGCATTGGGGGTGTGCGGAGTTACCCTGAAGACTTGTTGGAGAAGGTGACGTAGGGCACGACTCCGTCATACGAGGAGAATGATCCGAGGGACCCTTCCGAGGTGGATCAGATCTCCTCAATCTTGACCGAGGCGGACTTGCATCGGATCAGGAGTGGGTCTCGTATCCCCAAAGAATACATTCTTCTACTCCCCGGCCCTGGTGTCCGAGCGTGCACATCTACTTCGGCCGATACTTGCGTCTTCCCGTATGGCGCATTGAACGTTGGGCTTCGGCTGCCACTGCACCCTTTCGTAAACGAGGTGCTGCGGTGGTTCTGCCTGAGTCCCGTTCAGTTTATGCTGAACATGTGGTGACATGTGATCGCCTTCGTCCTTCAGTGCCAAGAGATTGGTGTGCAGCCGGAGATGGTCATACTTCGGAGCCTCTACCGCATCTGCCAGATGAGCAAGATGGAGAAGAGGTACTATCTGTCGTTGAGGAAGGGCGTAAAACTGATCGAGAACCCGGACTCGATCAAGCACTGGAAAGAGAAGTACTTCTTCATCCGTGCCCCCGAGCCGTGGGTCTTTCCGACACTGTGGAAGATCGGAGTTCCGAAGCGGGTGAAAGAAGGAACCCGTGCTCGCTAAAGAAGAGGAAGAGATGGTGGAGAAGCTCCTCGGTCTTTCGACCCTTAGTTGGAAGGACATCACCGAGGAGGTCTTGTTTCGTGGGGTCTCAGTCCGATCGACCCTAGTACGCTTTTTTCTTCTTTTCTTGCTTCAACTTTATCTTTTGGTTAAAATTTTCTAACTCCTTTCGCTCTGTTTTTTCAAAGGCCCCCGGTATGGATTACAATGGACTGATGGCTAAGGCTCGTGCGGCGAAGGAGCAGGAGTCGAGAAAGAGGAAGAGGACTGTGGCCGGACCTCAGGGGGGTCGGGCCGCGAAGGTCCCTTCGGCACCGTCGACCGTCGTGGAGCTGGTGGCCGAGGCGCCTTCGGATGCGCCTGACCTCACTGCCTCAGAGACGCCCGCCAAAGCTCCTCCGAAGGCACCGGCTCAGGTTGATGCGCCCTGGGTCGTCGAGCGGAGCGTTCAACGTGAGCGCGGCCTTGGCTCTTAAGGTCCCCCCTCTCACCGCCGAGGCCGAGAAGATCCTTACCGAGGAGCACAAGCGCCTCTTCGTCCCCGACTGGCGGGTGATGAAGGTGGACGGGTTCCTCAGAGACGGGGGCATCTGCATGCAGGCGGTGAAGCACCTGCTGACCTCCAAAGACTGAGCCGCGCTGAAGGCGGGTACCGTTGGCGACGACAATATGCAGATCGCTCGGAACGCCATGTCGGTGAGTATCAAAAACTTCTATAAAATTTTTCCAAGTTTTTTCGCTCAGGCCTAATAGCTTTTTATGTCACTTGTAGACCCTATGCCATTTCAACCACTTGCTCGAAGAGAGTTTGCGAGCAAGGAGAAGGAAATGACCGTGCTGAACGATCGGGAGCGGTCGGAGCATGCCAAGGCAGTCAAACTGCTCGAGGCCGAGCAGTTGCTTTTCGCTTCGTGCGCAGCCGAGGTGGCCGGTCTTGAGGCGAAGCTCGCCGAGGCGCTGAAGCACTCGGCCGCCGAGGCTGTCCAAGGCACTGAGGGTGTCGGAGGAGGCTCTGAGCAGCCAGGCGTCGAAGGTGGCGGCTGCGGAGCAGGCGGTTCGGGACGAGGCCGAGGCCCACATGTTGACAAACATGGAGGAGGCGTACGCTCGAGCGCTGAAGCACGTGGCCGCTCGCATCCCCAAGTTCGACAGCTCCTCCTACTACTTCTACGACCCTGTAGAGGGGGAGGAAGAATTGCCTCTGGCGGAGCTTGCCCCCGGGCAGGAGGGCACAGAGGCCGAGGACGAGGTGCGCGTCGAGGGCACGATAGTCATCGTGCCGAGCGATGATGCTTCGGAACAACATCACGAGGTCGACCCCTGACTTAGTCGCCTCTTCTCTCATTGTTTTTGCTTCTTTTGTTTCGTTTTTGTTGTAACGCCTAACTGCGGACTGGCCACCGCTTTTGTGTATATTTTGGATTTTTAATGAAATGACTTCCCCTTTTGAAATCTTGGCCGAAAGTTTGAAATTTTTTGACTTGCGTTCGTCTTGTTTTGAGATGTTGCTGTATTGAGGGTGGTGATACTATTATTGAAATTTTGCTGAAGCGTTGTGAACACATTGAGATTTCGCTAAGTGTTGATCGCTTTTCATTCGTGTTGAGAACTCAAGTGTTGTGAACTCAAGTGTTGTAATGCCTAACTCAAGTGTTGAAGACTTCCTTTGATATTCTTTCACTTTTCAGGTCGAGTCGAGTTCGGCAGCTGAGGTTTCTCGCCTTCGTACTGAATTGAAAACGGCGAAGCGGGCCCTTTCTCGCAGCCGAGAGTGCTTCCTCAAAAGCGAGTTAGATCTAGAGGAGGTCAAGGCAATGGTGAGAGGGTATTTCTCCGAGCTGAAACAACTACGGAAGCGATCTTGCGAGATTCGTCTTGAAGGCGAGGTGGAGTTGCTCCGAAAGGCGCTGTTCGACGTTACTCGAGCGGAAGGTGATCTTGTGGCGGAAGTTCAAGATTTGAAGATAGCTGAGGAAGAACTTTTGGCGGAGGAAGACGAGTTAGCTTCGGCAGTGGAAAAATTAATGGCCGAGCGTGACGAGTTGACGGCGAAGGTTGACGAGTTGAGGAGGGTTATGGTCGACAGAAGTATCGAAGTGACCCACCTTCGTTGTATCATAGCCGATAGCTCTGGCACGGAAGGTTTTGCTCGGCTTCCTCATTTTAAGATATCTATGAAGGACGACTCTTTGAAGGATCGGATTGTCGAGCTCGAGGAGGAAGTCGGTCGACTCAAGCCTCAGCCGGCAAGAATCAACGTTCGGAGCACTCGTGTACACGCGAGGAGAGTGAGAGGGGAATCTCTTTTTATGAGCTTGCGACTCGTTCGCCTGTCATTAGGTGGAGCCCAGCCGATGCTCAAAGCGGGGTGGCTGCCTCGTCTAGTGGCGCTTCGGTTGGGGCCATGGTTAGAGGCAGCGCCGAAGAGGCGTCTCGGTCCGTTGGCGTATAGACGAGCTCTGAAGTTAGGAGACGCCGTCCCCGAGTGTCTTTGAACCAAAACATCCCCATTCCGAAGAAGTGTTGAATAAGTTGTAATTTTCTTTGAGTTTTTGTAGCGCCCCGTATTAGTAACTCGGTTTTGTAATTTGGGTTCCTTTGTCGAATTTTTTAATGAAATAAAAGCTCGTTTTCTTTCCGATGTTCGTGTGTTGGACGTGCATGGTAGTTCGATTCGAAACGAGTCATAAGAACCAAACGTTGGCTCTTTTAAGCACTTTTTCTCCCATGTCTAGTCTAGTTGTAGAAATTTTGCGCGCGTCGACGGTTGTGGGAGCAATTCTGAATGGCGAACCTCTTCTAGCTCGCTTAAGAGCGAGCTTGCGAAGCGGAGTCGAGCCAAGTGTTGGACTCCGAACTCGTCGTTTGAGTATGTTTCAACGGTTATGGGAGCAATTCCGAATGGCGAACCACTTCTAGCTCGCTTAAGAGTGAGCTTGCGAAGCAGAGCCGAGCCAAGTGTTGGACTCCGAACTCGTCGTGTGGGTATGTTTCAACGGTTGTGGGAGCAATTCCGAATGACGAACTACTTCTAGCTCGCTTAAGAGCGAGCTTGCGAAGCGGAGTCGAGCCAAGTGTTGGACTCCGAACTCGTCGTTTGAGTATATTTCAATGGTTGTGGGAGCAATTCCGAATGGCGAACCACTTCTAACTCGCTTAAGAGCGAGCTTGCGAAGCGGAGTCGAGCCAAGTGTTGGACTCCGAACTCGTCGTTTGAGTATGTTTCAACGGTTGTGGGAGTAATTTCGAATGGCGAACCACTTCTAGCTCACTTAAGAGCGAGCTTGCGAAGCGGAGTCGAGCCAAGTGTTGGACTCCGAACTCGTCGTTTGAGTATGTTTCAACGGTTGTGGGAGCAATTCCGAATGGCAAACCACTTCTAGCTCGCTTAAGAGCGAGCTTGCAAAGCGGAGTCGAGCCAAGTGTTGGACTCCGAACTCGTCATTTGGGTATGTTTCAACGGTTGTGGGAGCAATTTCGAATGGCGAACCACTTTTGGTTCGCTTAAGAGCGAGCTTGCAAAGCGGAGTCGAGCCAAGTGTTGGACTCCGAACTTGTTGTTTGAGTATGTTTCAACGGTTGTGGGAGCAATTCCGACTGGCGAACCACTTCTAGCTCGCTTAAGAGCGAGCTTGCGAAGCGGTGTCGAGCCAAGTGTTGGACTCCGAACTCGTCGTTTGGGTATAAAGAAGGTAAAAAAATAGAGAGATACAAGCAATTCACAAGTAAGATATGAAGAAAAATGTTCTTTATTGAAAACTAATGGTCGGCTGCTTCTAAGTTGCGAGCCGTTATTAAATTGGAGAAATAAAGAAGCAAAATTAAAATACAAGTGGGGGGAAAGAAACGGTTCGACATCTGAAGGTACTTAGAGAGGAGTTCATGCACTTTCTTGGTACTTCAAGAGATGGTCGGCATTCCAAGTCCTGGGAATCTCTCTTCCTTCAAGGTTTTTTAGTCAGTATGTCCCGGGCCGAACCACTTTGGTGATCTTGTAGGGTCCTTCCCAATTTGGGGCTAGCTTGTTCTTCTGACTGAGGAATGAGATAGCTAACTTTCTGAGGACCAATTCCCCTTCTTTGAGGTCGGTGGGACGGACCCTTTTGTTGTAGGCCAGCTCGATCCTCCTTCGGTAGCTTTGTTGGCGAATTGAGGCTCTTTCACGGAGCTCATCAATCAGATCCAAATTCGCCCGAAGCTTCCTAGAATTCTGCTCTTCTTCATAGGCAATGAAGCAAGGAGAAGGTACACCGACTTCCAAGGGGATCACAGCCTCGGACCCATATGTGAGATTAAATGGAGACTCTCCTGTAGGGGTCCGTTTCGTAGTGCGGTAATTCCACAGTACGTTAGGGAGCTGATCAACCCATAAGCCTTTAGCGGACTTATCCAGCCTCTTCTTAATACCGGAGAGGATTTGTCGATTGGCATTTTCTACTTGACCATTTGACTGCGGGTGGGAGATAGAGGAGAAGCATTGTTGGATGGCGAGGTCTTCACATAGAGCTCGGAATGCGGCCCCTGTAAATTGTGTTCCATTGTCGGTTATGAGGACCCGAGGGACACCAAACCTGCAGATGATGCTCTTCTAGAAGAACTGAAGGACTTTGTTCTCGGTAATTGTAGCCAAGGGCTCGGCCTCTATCCACTTCGAGAAGTAGTCGATTGCCACGACTAAAAATTTGAGTTGGCCGGGAGCTGGTGGAAACGGCCCTAGTAAATCCATCCCCCACATTGCAAAAGGGATCGGACTTGATAGGGAGATGAGCTGAGCTTGGGGTAGGTGACGAATGTTGGAATGCTTTTGACAAGAGCTGCACTGCCGAACGTGTCGTTCAGCATCTTGGAGGAGGGTAGGCCAGAAGTATCCATAATTCAACACCTTTCGGGCAAGTGATCTGGACCCTGAATGTGCTCTGTCTATGCCTTCGTGAAGCTCTTGTAAGGCATACGTGGCTTGTTCCAGGGAAAGGCACCTCAGGTAGGGTCTGCCGTCAACTTGCGTGAAAGAGCGTTTGTACAAGATCCCCCTAACAAGGGTGTATCGCTCCGCTCTTGTTCTGACTCGACGAGCTTCCATAGTGTCTTCGGGGAGGAGCCCATCCCTTATAAATTCTACCAGGGGTTTCATCCAATTATCTTGAAGTTAAACCGGCAGTGACTCCATTGAGTCGGAAGTTTCTTCCTCTATACTCGGCCTCAGGAGCACTTCAATCAAGATGGTCTGCTCAAGACCTTGGAGGGAGGAAGAGGCTAACTTGGAGAGGGCATCTGCTTGGGCATTTTTCTCCCTGGAGATCCGCCGAATAAGTGCCTCTTCAAATAGAGCCATGAGATTTTGGACCTTGGCTAGATACTTAGCCATTCGGTCATCTCGCACTTCATACTCGCCCAAGACTTGATTCACGACCAGCTGAGAGTCACTAAATATGCGGAGGCATTGTGCCCCCGCTTTGCGGGCCATTCCGAGACCGGTTATAAGGGCTTCATACTCCGCTTCATTGTTGGAGGCCTTGAAGTTGATGCGGAGGGAGTATTGAAGAACGAAGTCATCTGGGCCTGCCAGAATGACCCCGGCTCCGCTCCCTTCGGTGCAAGAGGATCCATCTACATATACCGTCCAAATAGGAGGTCCATTTACCGCTTGACTGACCTCGGAAATGGTGCTCTCAACTATGAATTCAGCTAAGGCCTGAGCTTTGATTGCGGTCCGAGGCTGGTATGATATATCATGCTGGCTCAGCTCGATCGACCACTTCATGAGATGGCCCGAGGTCTCCGGCTTGTGCAGAACTTGCTTCAGTGGTTGGTCGGTAAGAATGACCATCGAGTGAGACTGAAAATATGGGCGAAGCTTCCTAGCTGCCATAACCAAGGCGTATGACATCTTCTCTAGCCTTGGATAACGAAGCTCGGCATCCTGAAGTACCTTGCTTACGTAGTAGATGGACTTATGAGCCTTATCTTCCTCCCTCACCAGGACAGCGTTGAGGGTTTGTTTGGAGGCAGCTAAGTAGAGGTAGAGTGTTTCCCCAGGGATAGGCTTGCTGAGGAGAGGGGGGTTGACTAGATAGGCTTTAAGCTGATCGAACGACTCCTGCTGTTGTTGACCCCATTCGAAGCCCTTAGCCCCCCTGAGAGCCTTGAAGAAGGGAAGACACTTCTCCCCTGACTTGGAAAGGAAGTGCCCTATAGCTGCGAGGCGCCCAGGTTAGCTTTTGAACTTCTTTCACATTTTTGGGAGGAGCCATATCCAGTATGGCTTTGATCTTCTCGGGGTTGGCTTCGATCCCTCTTTGGCTGACCATGAAGCCTAAGAATTTTCCCCGATGAGACTCCAAACGCACACTTGTTCGGATTGAGCCTCATATCATGTTTCCTGAGTACATCGAACGCCTCTTGCAGATCGTTGATATGGTCGGCCCCATGGATGCTCTTTACAAGCATATCATCAACATACACCTCCATGTTGTGGCCGATCTGACTTTGGAAGACTTTGTTAACGAGGCGTTGATAGGTGGCGCCTGCATTCTTCAACCCGAAAGGCATCACCCTGTAGTAGTAGAGGCCCTGATCGGTAACAAAGGAGGTCTTTGGGATATCCGGGGGGAACATGCGGATTTGATTGTATCCGGAGAAAGCGTCCATGAAGCTGAGAAGCTCGTGGCTCGAAGTGGCATCAATCAGGGTGTCGATGCTTGGAAGAGGGAATGGGTCTTTGGGGCATGCTTTGTTCAGGTCGGTAAAATCGATGCAGATTCTCTAGCTCCCGTTGGCTTTCTTTACCATCACAACATTTGAGAGCCATTCGGGATAATTGACCTCCTGTATGAACTGAGCCTTAAGGAGCTTGTCCACCTCTTCTTTTATAGCTTGTTGGCGCTCGGGAGCAAATTTGCGCCTCTTCTGTTGAACCGGTTTGGACCCCGGTGCAACACTCAGGTGGTGGACGAGGAGCTCTTCGGAGATTCCTGGCATGTCGGCAGCCGACCATGCGAAGAGGTCACGGTTCTTTCTAATACATTGGACTATGTCTGAGCTTAGGGCAGATGGGAGGATCTTGCTGATACAGAACTTGCGGTTCGGATCTTGCTCAGAGAAGAGCACTTCCTCCAATTCATCCATCGGCTCGGACGTTGGTTGGACTCCGTCCTGGGGGATTTCATGAGTTTCGGGGGAAAGGACTGGACCCCCAGTAGAGGTCATGTAGCATTTGCGAGCCATTTCCTGACTGCCTCTTACTTCCCCTACTCCTGCCCGGGTGGGGAACTTCATCTTGAGGTGATAAGCGAAAGGGATGGCTTCGAGAGCAGCTAGGCCGGGTCGGCCTAGGATCAAATTATAAGCAGCGGGGACATCGATGACCATGAAGTCCATCGGCTCCGTTCAGGGCAGTAGGAGTTTTGCCTAGCAGTTACGTCGAGGGTGATCACCCCTTCAATAGTCGCTGGCACTTCCGTGAACCTGTGGAGTGTGTAGCCAGTGGGCTTAAGTCTGTCACGGGATAGCTTAAGTCCTTTGAAAGCAGCAAGGAAGAGAATGTTAACGGAGCTGCCATTGTCCACCAGGATCCTCTCCACTTTAAAATTCGCCATATGGAGGTAGTGCATCACAGTGGGGGGTTCAGACACCTTCAAGGTCTTCATCTGAAAAAATGACCGGCACTCCGAGGCCTTTGGTGGGGGGCATGCCATGTACTGAGTTGACTTCCCTTATGAAAGCCTTTCGAGAGGAGTTGGAGGGGCCTCCCATGGGGCCTCCATGGATGAGATGTAGGGTGCGCTCCTCTTCGAACTCCGGAGTTTCATCGCGTCGTTCAGGACGCCTGTTAGACCCCCGAGGTGGAGGAGGGGGATTGGTCCGGTCCTTTCTCACAAATTTGACCAGCTGCCCTCATTGGATGAGAGCCTCAATCTCGTTCTTCAAGGCCTGACAATCATTGGTGTCGTGGCCATGGTCTCGGTAATAGCGGCACCACTTCTCTTTGTCCCTCTTCTTGCCAGGGGTATTCATCTTCGGGGCAGGAGGTATCACCCCTTCCTTCTCAACTTCCATGAGAATAGTGGAAATGTTGGCATTAAGAAGAGTGAATTTTTTGAATCTGGGGGGGAGGGCGGCGCTGACCGCCATTGTCCTTCTGGAGCTTCTTGGCTCCCTCTTCTTCACCTGATTTTCTTTTGGTTCTGGAGGAAGGCCCCTCAAAGGTGGGGCGATGCTCAGCTTCTTCTGCCCGGATATATTTCTCGCTTCAGAGAAGGAGGTCGGAGAAGTTCTGCGGGGGCTTCTTAGCGAGGGAGGACCGAAGGCTGGAGTTAAGGACATTTGATTGGAATGCTGCTGCAGCGACCGACTGGTCGAGGGAAGCAATGGACCCGGCTTCCACGGTGAACCTTTTTACATAGTATCTCAGCTTCTCACCCTTCTTCTGGTTGAGATAGAGTAGCGAAATGCTGGTCTCCTCAGTTCGGTGGCTACTCACGAAGTGGGTGACGAAGAGGATCTCGAATTGCTCGAAGGAGAATATTGAAGATGGGCTGAGACGAGAGTACTATTTTCGGGCCGGACCCTTGAGAGTAGCGGGGAAAGTCTTGCACAGCAGAGCATCGAAAGCTGGGTGGATTAGCATGAGGGTCTTAAAGCTTTCGATGTGATCGATGGGGTTGGATTCCCCTGAATAAGTCTCGAATTGGGGGAGGCTTGAAGCCTATTGGAACGGGCACCTCCATGATGGTTCGAGAGAAAGGAGGTCGGCTTGGGCAGAGGGTCCTTCCTCTAAGCTCTTCTTCTCTGTCTAGCTGACCTAAGCGCCTCTCCATTTCGTGGAGACGACGGTAGACAGTGTCATCCCTTCGACGGTAATCAAACGAGCCTCTGGACTCGTGTTCGTACGAGGGGGAGCGGGGGCTACGACGACGGTAGCTCCGAGAGTGACGAGGACTAGGAATTTGCTGGGGGTTGCTAGGAGCTGGGGGAGGAGTTAGGGACCGACGGCGAGGACTTTGGACCAGAGCAGGAGTGGGGACCCTCCGAGCATTGTTATTGTTGGGTCGGAGATTGAGGGCTTGTAAGATGGTTGCTTGGAATTGCTGGAACTCGGCACGAGTGATGGGTGCTTCATCGTTCCTCGGAGGTCACCGACCGTCATGAGAGTGAGGTCTTCTCCTATGGTAGCTTGGGGACTCTCTCCGCTCTCGGAGAGGAGGGGACCTTCTGTAGTCTCGGGGATGAGGAGATCGCTCATTTGGACATTGTTGGCGGGAGGCTCCCTCTCGGGCCCGCCTTTCATCCAAACGGCGGCGAAGATCCTCTTCCTTCTGCCGATTGAGGATGGTATTGCAAAGGTCATCGGAAGCTCGGGGGTTGCGGGATGCCATGGACTCGGTAGTGGGATTGTGTACGGAGACGTGGTCATGTTGGAGAGGTTGTTTCGGAGGATTGGGACGGCAGCCCCCCGTACCGGCATTCTGGGGACCGGTTTGACCGCGAGGGGGTTGATGATTCTGAGGAGGGAGTTGGTCCTGCTGCGGGGCTTGGTCGGGTTGAGGAGGGAGTCCCTGTGGCTGGACCGTTTCTAGGGGGTTCTCTTGTTGAGGAGTAGGTCTGCGGTTGGACCCCCTAGACCTAAGTTTCTTTGGAGGCATGGCTGGGTAGGATCTGACCAACGGGAAGAGGAAGGGCTGCTATTCGTTGGTTCTCACAGATGGCGCCAATCTGTTATCGCTGAATCTGGTGTGGGGGCAAACAGATAGTATTTGTGGATTCTTGGGGAAACTGAATAGTCAAACCTTAACTTCTTCTGCCGGAGTTGGACCGCTGACTCCCGCCGTTCACCTGCAAAAAGTGCAAGACACCGGGGTGGATCCCAGCGATGCACCCTCCGACGCTCAAGCCAGTAATCAGGAAGATTATGAGAGAGCGTCAATTGGCGAAAGATTGATTACCTCTTAATGGTGGTAGATGGGGGGTATTTATAGCTGCCTTTGGGATCAGATTAGGAATGTAATCCCTAGAAACAGATTAGGCATGTAATCCCTAATTCCCAGTGAAAGGATAGATATGAATCAGGGCCGTTGATTAGGATTAATCAGAAATCCTAATTCTATCCTGCTGGACTGGGTTTGCTGCGGGTCGAAATCCGCACCCAGTTGAGATGGGCCCGTTCGCGGGCTGTTGGGTTTCCCTAAGAGAAGACCTAGCACCCGTTTCAGACCCGCTTGTAGGTGAAATTACCATTTTACCCCCAGGCTTTAAGATTCGCGCCCGATTTGGACGGTTCCGATTTAACCCTATTTTTAGCCATATCAGGGATTTTTTTTGATAACTTGGAGTAGGGGGATGTTAATCAAGATAAAACTAAGCTTGGCGTGTAGCTTAGGGCCAAACTCGAGCGACCAGGGCAAGAACGCAACGTTGAAACCAAAGAAGATAAAAACCCCATCAAGTATGGCTTCCTCTGTTGTCGTCACCGCCGCCGAAGGGAACTGAACATGGTAGACTCCCTTGCTAACATGCTTGAGGGTCCACCACCCACCATGCCTTCCCCATGCAAAGTTAAGGGCACATTCGACATTCTTCATGGAGGGAACTCGCCTGGGGTTGATGAGATGGAGAAAGACACTTGCATGCAACGCCGGGAGAGCCTGCGAGATCTCGGAGTTGTGGGGGAGATCCACATTAAGTGTTTCATGGCGGTTGAAGATCGGGCATTCCCTACCTTTGTGACCAAACTTCTTGCAATTGAAGCAATGAATGCCCAATTTTCTGCAGTCTGCCATCCGGTGATCACCATCGTCGCACTTCTTCAACCTTTGTTCCATTTTCTTCTTGGACTTGCGATTGGTTTGGGGAGGGTGAAGGGTTTTTTGGGGAAGAAATCAGTGGATTTTGGTTGAAAATAGGGTTCTGGGTAGAGTTGGGAAATGTATTTGGGAGTGGATGTCGAAGGGATAAGGGGGTGGGAAGGGGGGGGGGGATAACAAGGATGGCGGGGTAAACGAAGAGGTTGGGGTACATGGTAATGATGATAGTAGGGAGGGAGGCAGAGAGCCTGAGCATAAGATTTGCTCGGAGCCCGAGGTCGCCATACAACCTCTCTCCTATGTCCATCCTTTTCCTTAAAAAAACTTCAAACTATCCTCATGACATGGCTAAAAATAGAACCAAATCGGGACCGTTCAAAACGGGCACGAATCTTGAAGCTCTCAGGGGTAAACAGTAATTTTCACCACAAACGAATCCGAAATGGGAATTGGGTCTTTTCCAAGCCCAATAACTCAAAAATAGGGTCTGTCTTTCTAGGTCAGAGTGACAGCCCATTATGAAATATGAACAAACCCAGGATATTTAAAGAGTAATTCAAATTCATGATTATCTCTAAGAGATGGTTCAAACCAAATCTCTTATCATGAAACGATTTAAACTTTGTTTCTTATCCAAAAACACCGGGAAGTAGAGATAAATAATTATCTCGAAACTATTTCCAAAGGCGACTATAAATACCCCTCGCCCCCACCATAATAAAGGTAATCAATATTTTCCACAAATCGCTCTTTCATAATCTCGCTGATTACTGACTTAAGCGTTAGAGGGGTCGTCGCCATGATCCATCCCGGTGTTTCGAACTTTTTGCAGGTCAACGACAGCGGCTAGAAATTGTCAAATGCCGGCAAGAAGTCAACAGGTTTGCCCTCTTTTTGTTTCCAGAAGAATCTACAAATCATCTGTTTGCTCCACACCGAAATTAGCAGCAACAGTTTGGTACCGTCAGTGGGAAACAGAAAAAGTAATCCAACCTTACTTCACCGGTGAAAGTAGTTTCCAGCCAAGCCTCTAAAAGGAAAAGGGAAGGCAGCGGCATCTAGCCAAAGAGCCACTCCTCTTCCTCCTCCTCCTCCGTCACTCAGTGATGTTCTTCCTCAACCAGACCAACAAGTTCAACAACCTCAGCCTGAACAGCCACCTCCCAAACAGGCTCGCCCTATGCCCAGGGGGCTCCCGTCAAAGCCGTCAAGAACAACATCCTCTCCATGACCATATATCGGTCCACAATCCTTCCACCGATTTGCTGGCCTCACGAGGTCCTCATGGGTCAAGAGACCTCCATCAAATCATTATCAACCGCCAACAAGAGATCGACCTCCGAACCCGCTTGAATGAGAGACGAGCCCATGACGAGGTCCCTCATCCAGAACACCCCGTAGTTTTCAAAAGTGTACAATATATATAGAGGAATGCTCCATTGAAAACGTGCTGTAGCGATGAAAACGTGGAAAGCCACCTAGGCCGTTGTTATAATGCATTATAACCTAGGCCGTTGTTTCCAACAACGGCCCAGGTGGTTTTCACGTGTTTTCACAACATTTGCATTTTCAATGGAGCATTTCCCATATATATATATATATATATATATATATACTTTGGTAAAGTTGGCTGGTTGTATAGAAATATGCATGATGGCATATATATGGTAAAATAAGATGGAAAATGTGAGTAATGGGGGGGGGGGGCACGTGAAGGAATGAAACAGGTAAGGCCTGTTGACTCGATCAAAAACCACGCTGAGGTGGCATCTGTGTGGTGGGCCCACCCGGATGTAAAGATGTGTGTTTGTACACTGGTTTGAATTAAAGAGAAAGAGATAGTGAATAATCCCATATCGGTAAGAAACTATAATAAAATAATATATAAATATAATTGCCTATGATCAAGAGTCACCAATCTGGTTAACCACCTTTTGAGAGGCAGCCTGTGGTGGGCAGCTGTACTACATAGTATCTAATTTGTATTCTAAATTGTATAAATTGTCTGAGCTAGGGGCATGGGCATTACAAGAGAAGTTAAAGGAGCCGTTCTTCCCGAAGGCCGAGATCCAGAAGGTCCGCCTCCCCAAAGGGGCGAATGGGGTCTCCTCCATGTCAACAACGAAGGAGCCACACGACTGTGGGCCGGTCACCACCCAGGGTTCCCTATGATGGAGGGGCACCAGTCACCCAGGCAGAATTCCGAAACTTCAAAGATGACATCCTGTAAGCCCTTGACATCGTCCCAAATCACGACCGACAAGCACACAGCCCTAACCATGCCACCATTCATAAAGGAGAGTCCTGATGGTCGACTAGATCCGACCAGAGGAACGACTTGGTCCATCGCCGCCTCCGAGGTATGGAAAGGCGTCTAAACAAGATCAATCCCAAAGAAGAACAACGGACCAATATGTTTTGCCCAAGCAGACCCCCCTTTTCCAGGGCCATCATGGAAGCTCTGGTCCCAGAAAACTTTAAGTTGCCCCGCTTTGAATCCTACAATGGGGAGTCAGACCCAACCGATCATATCGAGAGTTTTAAAATTCTCATGATGATTCATTAAGCCTCAGACGCGCTCATCTGCAAGGCCTTTCCAACAACGTTGAGGGGACCAGCGCAAGAGTGGTACTCCCGTCTATCCCCAGCACCCATCTTCTCATTTGACCAGTTTAAGGAGCTCTTTCTTCACCCACTTCGTTAGCAGTCGCCGAGCCGAGAAAACAAGTGCATCTTTGCTAGCCCTCTGCGAAAGAAAGGGTGAACGTCTAAGAAATTATTCAACGCTTTACCACCGAAGCCCATTCTATTGTCTTTCTCAATCAATCAGTAGCCTCTGCAGCATTCAGGCACAACGTCACTAACGCCGACCTTAAGGCATCCCTTGCCAAGAAGCCTCCTCGAGATTTCTCGGAACTTCTGCTTAAGAGTGAGAAGTACATCCGAGCGGAAGAGGCTCTCAACCCCCCCCAGTCAAGAGGAGTCATCTTCCGGGAACAAACAAAAGAATATAAGCGAAGATAGGTCCCAGAAATTTCAGAAGATGACAATGGCCAGTGCCGTCCAGCTCCTCGTTTTGAGAAGTTCACCCCCTCAATGCTAGTATATCAGCAATTCTTATGGAGGTGGATAAGGAAGGGCTTCTCCGCGCCCCCTATATGAATACTCCAGAAAAGAGGAGGAACATACAAAAGTTGTGCTGTTTTCATAGGGACCACGGTCACGAAATGGGTGATTGTCGGGCTCTCAAGGCGGGGATCGAAAAACTCATACAGCGGGGACACCTGGCCAAGTTCGTCAGAAAGGATGGGGTCAATCCTTCACCCCGAGGAGCCAACAAGCGAACTGAAAGGCTCGTCGAGTTCCAATAATCTAAACCTGGGGCCATCCTCCACCTTATCCATCGAGGTCCAATGGGGGGGAATCAAAATCCTCCCGAAAGGCCTTCATCCGAGAGGTGAGTTCGGTCCATAACTTTCCCCCGGGCAAGAACCTTGGGGTCTCGGTGACATTCTCAGACAAAGACTTGGAAGGCATCTGAATGCCCCACTGTGACGTGCTCGTAATTAGTCTCGACATGACCAACCACGAGGTGCACCGAATCCTGGTTGACAGTGGAAGTTTCGTCAATATCCTCTTCCTAGAAGCCTTCCAAGGCCTCAAACTTTCTCGAGATCATCTCAAGCTTGCCGGATACACAATCCACGGGTTCTCTGGGGTCCCGATCCCAATCGAAGGAATAGTCACTCTTGATGACCGCAGGAAAAACCCCGACTACCCAGACAGAAGCAATGAACTTCATGGTCGTCGATGTGAAGGCTGCTTACAATACTATCCCGGGCCGACTAGGCCTAGCAACACTTCATGCTGTACCCTCAGCTTTTCACATGAAAAATGAAGTTTCCAACCTCTACAGGAGTAGGAGAAGTCAAAGGAAACCAAGAGACATCTCAGAGGTGCTACACAACCACAATGGGGGGCTCGGTCCCCCCCTTGAAGCATTAGAGCTCCCTCAACGGAACAGTCAATGAACTCAAGGAGATCCCCCTCTCCAGGGAAGGCGGACTTGGAATATTGAGCATCAAATGAAGTACCACGAGGGTGCCTAACACCCTCTCATAGAAATAGATTTTCAGTTTTCAATAAGGCCGCCACCAGCAATATGGCCAAAGCATATGATAAAGGCTCGCACCATTGAAACGACCACTTAGTTTGTTTCAATAAAACTTAACTTTTTTCTTATGAAAATTATTGCAATGGCCTCATGTCTATCTCTCTGAGTCCCATCTATGAATCGTTAAACGGTAAGTTCGGAGTCCAGCTTGTCCCACATGGCTGCTCCCACAACTTTCTAGGATCAAAAGAAGAGTTTGAAGTCCAACACTTGGTTCAACGCCGCTTTAGCCACTTGTAAACAAGCAAGTGCGGAGCAGCTCACCATTCGGAATTGCTCCTGCAACTCGTTGAAACCCTGAAACAACAAGTTTGAAGTCCAACACTTGATTCGACGCCGCTTTAGCAGCTTGTAAACAAGCAAGTGCGTAGCAGCTCACCATTCAGAATTGCTTTTAAAACTCGTTGAAACCCCCCAAACAACTGGTTTAGAGTCCAACACTTGGTTCGACGTCGCTTTAGACACTTGCAAATAAGCAAGTGCGGAGCAGCTCACCATTCGCAATTGCTCCTACCACTCGTTGATAACTTCGAAACAACTAGTTTGAAGTTCACAATCATGGTTCGAAATTGCCCTCACAGCTTGCAAGTATGTGGTTTCGGGGCTCAAAACGAACATTCATACTACTCCCACTACTGGTTAAATTTTGCAACAAGCAAGTTCGAAAACTGGCTCTTTTCCAGGGCTATCTCCGAAATTTTACTCAAACATACTGAATCTAGAGCTCAACTCACCCCTAGAGTTGATCCTCAAACTCGCCTCCCGAACGGCTCTCTCCTAGAGCCTAGTGATGCTCTTCGCTCCGCTCGCCTCTCGAGCGCCCTTCGTCTAAACGAGTTCGGAGCTCAACTCAACCCTATAGTTGCTCCTCAAACTCGCCTCCCGAACTGCTCTTTCCTCGAGCCTGGTGATGCTTTTCGTCCCACTCGTCTCCCGAGTGGTCTTCTTCCAAATGAGTTAGGAGATAAACTCCCCCCCAGAGTTGTTCCTCAAACTTGCCTCCCGAATGGCTCTCCTAGAGCCCGGCGATGCTCTTCGTCCCACTTGTCTTCCGAGTGGTTTTCTTCCAAACGAGTTAGGAGCTCAACTCTCCCCTCGAGTTTCTCCTCAAACTTGCCTCCCGAATGGCTCTCTCCTAGAGCCCAGTGATGCTCTTCGTCCCATTCATCTCCCGAGTGGTCTTCTTCCAAACGAGTTAGGAGCTCAACTCTTCCCTAGAGTTGTTCTTCAAACTTGTCTCCCGAATGGCTCTCTCCTAGAGCCTGGTGATGCTCTTCTCTCTGCTCGCCTCCCGAGCGGCCTTCTTCCCAATGAGCTCGGAGCTCAACTCTCCCCTAGAGATGCTCCTCAAACTTATCTCCTGAACGACTCTCTCCTAGAGCCTGGTGAAGCTCTTAGCTCCGCTCGCCTCCTGAGCGGCCTTCTTCCAAGCGAATTTGGAGCACAACTCCCCCTAGAGTTGCTTCTCAAACACGTCTCCCGAACGGTTCTCTCCTAGAGACTGGTGATGCTCTTCGCTCCGCTTGCCTCCTGAGCGCCCTTTTTTTAAAAGAGTTTGGAGCCTAACTCGTCTAGAGACGCTCCCTAAAACTCGCCTCCAAGAACGGATCTTCCCAGGAGTCATGCAAAACTCTTCTCAAACTTCATGGAGTCAAAGATATTGCGGGCCTATTTTGACCATGAAGAAGGATGATTCTTCAACTGACTTCCGAAGAGAAATTGTAGGTCTTTGAGTTAGCTTCGAAACGGGGCGTCAAACGCCCCGATCGAACCTCTATAGCTCTGTTACGCCGAGCCAACAAATCGTTGACTGGTCAACGGTCAAACTGGACACATATCAATCAGCTGAACCCCTATGGTACTTCAGTGGCAGGATTCGAGCAAATGCATCACAAAGCGCGAAATTGCACAAAAAACGGTCAGTGATCAACGTTGACTGAGTTAATGGTCAATCGTTGACCGCCATGTGTTGACATGGCGAGCGCTATCAGCGCTGTTCGGCGCGATCCGAGCAGAAGTGGATCTGAACAGGAAATGAAAGAAAATGCTCTACCACCTGATGCGCGCTTGATCTTGATCACTGAGATTTGCCCAAAAAAGTCAACGGTCAACGTTTATCGAGTCAACAGTCAACCGTTTAATCGCCATGTGTCGACATGGCGAGCGCTCTCAGCGCTGTTCGACGCGATCCGAGCAGAAGTGGACCCGAACAGGAAATGAGAGAAAATGCTCTGCCTCCCGATGCGCGCTTGATCGTGATCAACGGCTGAGATTCGGAAAAAATTGCCAAAAAAATCATTAGTCAACATTGACCGCCATGTGCCGCGCTGGCAAGCGCTCGCAGCGCCGTTCGGCGCAATCCGAACATAAGTGGATCCAAACGAAACGGAGGGAAAAATTCTCTCTCGATCCGTGCTCGATTGTGATCAACGATCGTGATTAAATCAAGGTAATTTCTTTGATTTAATTCCTTTATTTAATTATTAAATTGAATTAATTATTTAAAAATTCCGAAAAATATTTAAAATTTAAAAATATTAATTAAAAATTCAAAAAATAATTTTTAATTCAGAAATATATTTTTATATTCCGAAAATAATTATTTTATTTTTGGAATAATTAATTACAATTCAAAATTTTATTATTAAAATTCAGAAATTAAATAAAAATTCAAAAAAATGAATAAAAATTGAAAAAAATTCAGAAAAATATGAAAAATCGCTAAAAATCCCAAAATTTCTAAAAATCATTTTAGGTATTTTACAAACTCAGAAAAACGCCGTTACACCTCGAGCAAGATCCAAACTCCCCCGAGAACGCCGATAAATTCTATAAGCCATTAAAAATGGGCGAACTACTCCTCAAAGACTGTGAAACTCAGTTTTCAGGAGTGGGGGGCTTGTGATATGACTAAATATAGAACCAAATCGCAACCGTTCAAATCGGGTACGAATCTTGAAGCTCCCAGGGGTAAAATGGTAATTTTCACCACAAACGGGTCCGAAATGGGAACTAAGTCTTTTCCAAGCCCAATAACCCAAAAATGGGTCTGTCTTTCTGGATCAGGGCGACAGCCCATTATGAACAAACCCAGGATATTTAAAGAGTAATTCAAATTCATGATTATCTCTAAGAGATGGTTTAAACCAAGTCTCTTATCATGAAACGATTTAAACTCCGTTTCTTATCCAAAAACACCGGGAAGTAGAGATAAATAATTATCTCGAAACTATTTCAAATGGCGACTATAAATACCCCTCTCCCCCCACCATAAAAAAAAGGTAATCAATATTTTTCCACAAATCGCTCTTTTATAATCTTGCTGATTACTGACTTGAGCATCAGAGGGTTCGTCACCAGGATCCATCCCGGTGTTTTGAACTTTTTGCAGGTCAACGGCAGTGGCGAGAAATAGTTAAACGCCGGTAAGAAGTCAACAGGTTTGCTCTTTTTGTTTCCAAAAGAATCTACAAATTATCTGTTTGATCCCACGCCGAAATTAGCAGCAACACCTCATAGATCAAGGTTTGTTTTTCATGTTACAAGTTTATTAGTCTGAAAAGGGAAAAGAAAATACTCTCTCTCACAATATCTATTAGTATACCAACATTTTATTTTTTCCAATACATATTCTTATGCAAAAATTTGCATTCCGTGATTTTTTTTTAAAAAAATTGTTATACTTGTTTTTATAGTTAAATATTTGGGCTATTCTTTGGTGCTCCACCCTCATTTTTTGTAAATAAAATAATTGGATAAACCATGTCAATAAGATCAACACGATTAGCAGATGAGTATGTTCCCCGTTGCAGAACGTGTTGTGTGGAAATTGAGGGCACAAATCTCGCATGTGCACAAGTCGATCGCAACTTTACGTGAACTGCTTTTTCTTTAACGTGTATATTGTAGTAGCATCCACAATCATTTGCTAAAAATTATAGCAAAATGACAAATGAAAATAGCAATGTGAAAATTTGCATGCAACGGAGCTTTGCTATAATTTTGCCATTTTTTTTAAGCGGACGAGACAACATGTCCCATCTCACTTTAATTTTTTAATATTTTTAATCTTAACAGTACATTGGTGAGGTGGGATAAAAATGACCCAAGGCCTAGCCAGGGCCCAGGATTGCTTCCACTCAATAGCACGCCAGCTCGGCACCGGACCGTCACGCCCTCGGAGCCGAGCCGATAACTCGCCCCCACGAAACCGGCCGCCTCGTGCCGACGATCCGCCATGACCTTCGGCCTCCGATCCTCGATAGTCCCGTGGTCCCCCCATCAGCCTAGTAAGGGATAAGGATGACCTGGCACTACCTAGGCCATCCGATCCTCCCAGAGGCACAGGGACCCCACGATCCGCCACGTCAGCTCCAAAACCACCTAGGGCCTTGCCACGTCAGCCCTAAACCACCCATGGTACTGCCACGTCTGCCCTAAACCCCCTGGGCCTCCTGCCACGTCAGGCCCATGGGCTTTCGGGTCTAGACCCGGCCCCCAAACGGATCCAAACCCGGTTGGGATTATCTATAAATACCAGGCCCTCTCCCACCTTTACAGGTAATCAATCTTTGCCACTTAAAAACCCTAGTTACTGCTACTCTCTCTCAGAGACTAACTCGATCGTCTGAGGGTCTGCCACCGGGATCAACCCTGGTGGTCCAAGACCATCTGCAGGTACGCGAGGCGAGGCATCCCAATCCGAGCCGATCCTCCAGTACCGAAGCGAGCCTCCCGCTCACCGTCCAGCACCGCATCCTTCCACCATTACAAATCGAGTCCGAACTCACACCTGGTGCATCCACACTCTCCCCAAAAAAAAAACCACATCAGGTTGGCGCCGTCTGTGGGAAAACATTAATTGTTCGGTGCGGACGACAGCCCGAGCCTCGCCACCAACGGTCTCCCTTCGATCCGCTCTCCCATGGCTCCCAGGGCCCGGAGAGACGGGCCTCCTCTTCAGGATGCCCTCGACGGGATTCACGGATCAAACAATCCGGGGGCAAACTCCGGACCCCAACGGAGCGCACCTCACGCCGCCGAATCTGACCTTTGTTGGGTCATCCAGAACCGAAGGGCCAGCCAGGCTAGGGGAGGGACCGCTTCCAACTCGGCTCCGAACCGTTCCAGGCCTGCGCCTGGGGAAAGGCCATCGGTACTCAGCCGCATTGGCCGAATTCCGACGCCACAACCCGACCCTACTGACCATGGCGCGGTCACCAGGGCCGAGTTCAGGAGCTTCCAGGACGAGATCATGGAGGCCCTTCACGGGGCGCCAAGGGCCGCGACGCTCGACCGACCCCGTCAAATAAGCGAGGGAAGGAGCTACACTCGTGACCCAACTCCTCCCCCTGAGCGCACCGACGAGGTACTCCGATGCCTCCTAGAGATGGAGAATCGCCTCGAACGCATCGATGACGGGAATCCGAACCCCGTCCTAGGCCGAAGGCCTTCCCGGCCGCCATTCTCTGTCAACATCTTTGAAGCGGAGATCCCCCGGAACTTTCGGCCTCCACAGTTCGAAACTTACAACGGTGAGGGTGATCCAGCTGATCACATGGAGGGCTTCAAGGCCCTCATGATGATTCACAGCGCTTCGGATTCCCTGCTGTGCCGAGCATTCCCGGCCACCCTCCGGGGTCCGGCCAGGGAGTGGTTCTCCAAACTCTCCCCCAGCTCAATCTTCTCATTCAATCTTCTCATTCGTCACCAGCAGGAAGGCCGAGAAGACGAGCGCGTCCCTGCTCGACCTCCGGCAGAGGGAGGGAGAGTCGCTCCGTGACTTCATCATTTGCCTCCACATGGCGAATTTTGAGGTTCGCCAGATCCTCGTCGACAACAGCAGCTCGGTCAACATCCTTTTCCTCGAAGCCTTTGAGAATCTCAAGCTACCCAGAGACAAACTCAAGCCGGCCAGATACACCTTGCACGGGTGCTCCGGCGTCCCTGTCGTCATAGAAAGGGATTGTGACTCTTGATGTCACAGCGGGCTCGGCTCCTATCAGGCGGACCGAATCTATGGACTTCATGGTGGTGAACGTCAAGGCGGCGTACAATGCCATACTCGGCCGGCCCGGGCTGTGCTCCCTTCAAGCAGTACCGTCGGCTTACCACTTGAAATTAAAATTCCCCACCGAGCAAGGGGTCGGTGTTGTCCGCGGCAACCAAGAGGCGGCGCGGTCTTGCTACATGACCGCCATCGGAGGGGGCGTCTTCCCCCTCGACGCCGTCGAGCTCGGGTCCGAGAAGGGCGGTTCCGAGCCTGAGCCAGCCAACGAGCTGGAGGAGGTCCCGTTCGGGACTGCAGACAAGTCGAAATGGTTCCGGGTGAGCCGCTCGTTCTCCGGAGATTTGAAGTTAGGCATAATCGACTGCATCCGCCGCAACGTCGATCTATTCGCCTGGAAGCCCTCCGACATGCTTGGGATATCCGAAGACCTGATCATGCATCGGCTGAGCATCATCCCGGGCTCCAAGCCGGTCGCCCAGAAGAGGCGCAAATTTGCCCCGAAGAGGCAGCAAGCTGTGAAGAAGGAGGTGGACAAACTCTTGTCCGCTCGGTTTATTCAGGAGGTCAGCTACCCCGAGTGGTTGACGAACGTTGTCATGGTTAGGAAGGCGACCAAGGGATGGCAGATCTGTATAGACATCACGGATCTGAACAAGGCATGCCCAAAAGATCCTTTCCCCCTCCCCAGCATCGATGCCTTGATCGACGCGACCTCGGGACACGAGCTACTGTCCTTCATGGATGCCTTCTCGGGGTACAATCAGATCCGGATGTTCCCGCCGGATATTGCAAAGACCTCGTTCGTCACCGACCAGGGTCTTTTCTGTTACCGCATTATGCCCTTCGGGCTGAAAAATGCCGGAGCCACTTACCAACGGCTCGTGAACCGGATTTTTAAAGACCTGATCGGCCGCAACATGGAGGTCTATGTCGACGACATGCTCGTCAAGAGCCGGGAAAGGCCAGACCACGTCGCCGACCTCGAGGAAGCCTTCGGAATCCTCCGACGTCACAACATGAGGCTCAACCCGGCCAAGTGCGCCTTCAGTGTCTCCTCAGAAAAATTTCTGGGGTTCATCGTCAGCCAGCGCGGCATCGAGGCGTACCCAGAGAAAATCCAGGCCATAATAGACATGGCCCCACCTCGGAATGTCAAGGAAGTTCAGAGGCACACGGGCAGGTTGGCGGCCATTGGTCGTTTCCTCTCCAAGTTGGGGGAAAAGTCTCTCCCCTTCTTCAAAGCTCTGCAGGGAAAAGGAGGCTTTGAATGGGGCACCCATCAACAAGAGGCCTTCGAACAGCTGAAGCAGTACCTTGCCAACCCTCCTCTCCTCAGCAAACCCGAGCCGGGCGAACCACTGTGGCTCTACCTGTCCGCCTCGGATAGCGCCCTCAGCGCCGTCCTCGTCCGAGAAGAGGACGGGGTTCAAAGGCCGTTATACTATGTAAGCAAAGTCCTACTCCCCGCCGAGACGAGATATGCAAAGATAGAAAAAGTGGCTTATGCTCTGATCATGGTGGCCCAGAAACTCCGCCCTTACTTCCAAGCTCACTCCATCCAAGTACTGACTGACCAGCCATTAAAAACCTTCCTCCACAAGCCCGAGAACTTCGGCCGCTTAGTCAAGTGGTCAATTGAGCTGAGTCAATACGACATCGGCTATCAGCCGAGGACTGCGATCAAAGGTCAGGCCCTCGCCGAGTTCATCACCGAATGCACCATTTCCAAGCCGCCCGATATCGGAGGGTCGGATCCGACCTGGGAAGTTTATGTCGACGGATCCTCCTGTGAAACCGGGAGTGGCGCTGGGATCATCCTCCGAGGCCCTGACCAATTCCTCCTTTAATACTCCCTCCGCCTCAACTTTTCGGCCTCCAACAACGAGGCGGAATACGAGGCCATGATTGCCGGACTGACCCTAGCCCACCGAGCTGGAGCCAAGAAAATTCGGGCCTTTAGCGATTCTCAGCTCGTGGTCAATCAGATCACCGGAGAATACGAGGCCCGCGACGACCGGATGGCGAAGTATTTGGCTATGGTCCGACGACTCCTAGCATCCTTCTGCTGCTCCACGGTCGTTAGGGTCCCCAGGGAGTAGAACGCCCAGGCAGATGCATTATCAAAACTCGCCTCTTCCTCTTTCGAGGGTCTCGACCAAACAGTACTCATCGAAATCCTCTTAAGGCCCAGCATCAATGACTAAGACCAAGAGGCGATGTGTGTACAAGACGGCGCCAGCCCGGACGACTGGACCACCCCCATTCGAAAATTCTTAATCAATGCGAGCTTCCTGAAGACCGGGCTGAGGTAAGAAGGGTCAGGATCCGAGCTGAAAGGTTCATCATGATCGACGTCGTCCTCTTCAAATGCTTCGTACACACTGGCAGACGGGAAGCTGTACCTCCGTTGCCTCGTCAGTGACAAAGCTAGTTATGCCCTGAGAGAGCTTCATGAGGGGATCGGTGGATGCCATATGGGGAGCAGATCACTCGCTCGAAAGGCCCTAAATCAGGGGTACTATTGGCCAACCATGCTGCAAGACTCCCAGGAGCTAGTCGAGAGGTTGCGGCCCGTGCCAGAGGTTTTCCCCTATCAAGATGCTCCCTCAAGCCAACCTCCGATCCCTGGTTAGTCCCACACCATTCGCCATGTGGGGCATGGACCTGGTGGGCCCCTTTCCCTTAGCCACCGGACAGAGGAAGTTTCTGATAGTCGCCATCGACTATTTCACGAAATGGCTCGAGGCCGAGCCACTGTCCAGCATCACCGAGCGCCAAACCCAGCAATTTTTCTGGAAAAACATTATTTGCCGGTTCGGAATCCCACAGGTCCTCATCACGGACAACGGGACCCAATTCGCAGGTCAAAACTTCCGAAAATTCTGCGAGGACATCGGCGTCCAGCAACGCTTCTCCGCTATATGCCACCCTCAGTCTAACGGCCAAGCGGAGAACGCGAACAGGCAAATCCTCGACGGGCTTAAGAAACGCCTCGACAGTTCCCCCAAGGGACAGTGGGTAGAAGAGCTGCCCAGCGTGTTGTGGGCACACCGAACCACCAAGAGGATCCCTACGTGAGAGATGCCGTTTAGCTTGACCTACGGGACGGAGGCGGTGATCCCCGTTGAGGTCGGTCTACCTTCTCCCCGGATCATGGCCTTCAACGAAGCAGACAACTCATCCGGCCTAAGGGCCAACCTGGACCTCGTTGCCGAGGTCAGGGAGAAGTCTTCCGTCCGAAGGAGCATCTATCAACAGCGGATCGAGAGTTTTACAACAAGAAGGTCCGCCCAACGGACATCAAGGCCGGGGACCTCGTGCTACGTAAGTTGTCCGTCTCCGACCCGACCAAGAAGAGGAAGCTGGCCCCCAACTGGGAAGGCCCATACAGGGTAGCCGAGGCTATACGCCCCGGCACGTACCGACTGGTGGATATGGAGGGTCGGGCGATCAAGCGACCCTGGAACGCCGAGCACCTAATGAAGTTCCTAGAAGAGCGGATATAGGTTTCCTGCTTGGCTAGTGTAAATAATGAGTTTTTGTAAACTTTCTTATGTAAAAGGCCATTAGCGCCCTTCTTTATATGTATGAAAGAGATCCCTTTTTGTTAACTCCAAACGCCTCGGTGGGTCCGACCCAACGCCGGACAAAGGGATCGCTTTCTCAAAGCTGCGACACCCGATTCATCACTCCGGTGCCGGCCACCGAGGTCTCGGTAGGTCAGAACCGGCTCCGAGCCAAGGAGTCGCCTTAACGCCCCACGGTGCCCAAGAGGCCAAACCTGGTACCGATCCCCCACGGATCGACGGATCCGACCCTCAACTCCACAGACAATCAATTAACAAATTCATCAGAGCAAAGAGTGGAAAGAAACCCCTTATTCATACTCCCTTATTACTTCTGAAAACGAACAAAGATCGTTACAGGATCACTCCACTCATCTAAACAGAAAGAAATTACTGGCTAAGGGACCTCTTAGGGCCCCTCGGGTCCGACAGAGGGTAATCCCACTCCGACCGAACGGCTAGGAGCCCTTTCCTCGTCACGGTGGTCCTTGGACTCTGAAAAGGTCGACACGCCGACCACGGAGCTCTGGGCGTCAACCAGTCGAACACGCTCCAGCAACAGCAATGCCGAGGGAACCCCCTCCGTTCGCCGGCCTCCCGAGGAGGATCCCCTCCTCGTCCCAGACATACCCAGCATCGTCTTATAACGGTGTATCTCCATCTCCTTCTCCACTATGACGTCACGAAGGAGCCTCTCAGACGAGGGCCGCTGCACCGACGCACTCGACATGGTGTACCCGAGGCCGGTGCTTCCGAGGTCCCGATCCACCATTGCCCTCTTCAGTCGGGTCGCTTCCACGCTTAGAGCCTCGGACTTATCCCGATAATAGTTAAAGGCGACATCCTGATCACGAGCCCCCTCGCAGTAGCGGACCAAAGTGGCCTCCAGGACCTTGATTTTACTCCGGAGCCACGCCACGTCGGAGCGATGGGGATCCGCCTTGGGAAGAAGAGCCATTACCTAAAAGAAAACCAACCACCACTCAAAACACATCGGCAAAAGGGTCCGGAAAAATACGGGGTCAAAATACTTGGCCAATCAAAAAATCCTTTTTTATATAAAATAAAATTCCATACAAAAATGCGGTGGCCAGTCCGCGGTTGGCAAATACAACAAAGAAGAGAAAGAAGACAAAAACAGGGAGGCAAGCAGCCTAGTTCCCCACCTCTGCGTCGGCTGGGTACATAGGCTGGTCGGTGGCCGGTCCTTCACGCACGTCCCCTTCGGGAGTCTTCGGCCGCGGCTCGACTTCCAAGTCATAATCGAGGCCGGTCAGGTCGATGGTCGGATAGAAGTGCCTCACGTGGCTGAGGGCCTTCTCATAGACCTCATTCTGGGCCGCAATTACCATGTCCTGGCCCGTCGTCGTCAATACCTCCTTCTCCTTCTCAAACTTCTTCTTCAGGATGCCCACCTTCTTAACCCACTCAGCTTCCTTGGCCTCGAGCTTGACCTTCAGTTGCTGCTCCCTCTTGTGCGAGCCCGTCCTCGCTCCTGCTCCACGGCCGCCTCGTAAAGGCTCTTCACCTTGGCCGCCTTTAGACAAACCTGCGGTAACCAAGAACGGCTCAGGAAAAACTCGCTTCACGAAAAATTACAAGGGAAGGGGGTCGGCAGACTTACCAGCACGCTCGCCTGCGATAAGCGCATGAACGCCTCCTCCATAGTCTCGCCGCTCATATTCTCACGGTCCCGGGGAGTCACCAGCTTCTCTACCACCTCGATGGCGTTGGGCCCGCGAGTTAGGCTGTCCCCCTCCCGTATCGACCAAGCCGGCGCCCACGGCCGCTGCACCTCCTCCACCACAACGTCCACTCCCTCGGCTCCGACCAGAGGGGCCTTCCCCTTGCTGCGATCGACCACCTTAGCCTGGCCCGGGCTCATCAGAGCGACCACCTCCTTGCCCACCTCCGAGCGCGTCCTCTTAGCCCTTTGGTCGCCCGGGGCCTCAGAAACGACCTGGGACGACTCCCTCGTCCTCTTCGCTTGGCCCCCCTCCTTGGACTTCTACTTCTTCAGGGCGAGCCTCCTAGCCTTAATCGATTCTGGGTCCATACCTGCAAGAAGACCCATTAAGGACAATGAGCTCGAAAGAACGACAAAACAAGAAAAAAGAAACGACTACATACTAGACTCGGTCGGGCTCAGTCCGACGCTGACCAGATGACCCTCCGTCACCCTCGGCCAGCTGATGCTGTGCCCCAGACGGAGACGCTCGACATGTCTCCACTCCTCGGCAGACAGATCCTTCTGCCTCGGCGCTTTGAAGTTTGGTTTGTAAAAGTTCCATCGGGTGGGGATGTCCCAAGGTTCCGCACTCCGGATCACGAAGTATTTCCGCTTCCACTCCTTAATGGAGTTCGGATGGCCGTGGACTATCTTCCCCCGGCTCCGAGGAGAGATATAAAAGATCCCCTCAGACTCCCCCGACGAGCTGATCCCCAGCATCGCGCGGAACACATCCAACCGAAGCGGCACCTTCCTCTCCTCACAGAGCAACACGAAGCATACCATCTGCTTCCATGAGTTCGGTCCATACTGCATCGGGGCCAGAGATGCACAATTGAGCACCTCCCGGATAAACGGATGGATCGGCAGCCTCAGCCCGGAACCAAATGCGTCCATAGGGAAGATGCAGTACCACTCCGGTAGTGGGTCGGTGGGACGGAGACCCGGGCTCGGTAACATCAGCTCGTAACCAGACCCAATGTGGAAGGCCGACTGAACAACCTCCAGATCACCTGCCTCCAGGATCGACGGCAGCGCATCCATCCTCATATTCTTTCGACTCGGCGATGAAGGCTCTACCCCGTACAACTCCTTGTCGGAGAGGTCGTCTGGATACCGCCTAATCGGCTTCGGCCGCACCGGTGACCCTGACACTATATTTCGAACAGGGGACGTCTCCTTCGGACGGCTGGCCTTTGCCCCCTTCTGCCTTGGCATCCTCTTCTTCTTGGCCCTCTCCGGCGAAGGGGTAGCTAGGGGCTCGAGGATGGTCGCCGTGGAAGAGGAGTCTGCACCCCGATTCCGCCTCCGAGCCAAGAATTTTCTCCCAGTACCCTTCCTCCGAGCCTCAGCCGCTTCGGCCTTTCCATCGCCCTCACTATCACTACTGTCCTCCTTCGACACCGGATCTAATATCTGCACCTCGTCCGAGCTATCACTACTGTCCTCATCCTCGGAGTCGCTGCTCTGCACCACGTATGACTTCCAGACACGAAGGGGCTTCACATCATACACCCTGGTGTTCTCTTCCCACGACGTCGAGTCTGAGAGCCCTGCGCCAGGGTTGTCTTCCCCCCTCGAGGTCGAAGCTGACGAGCTGGACTGAGCCCTAGACATGCTAACGGATAAAGCTAAAACTAACCTGTGTTGCCTCGGAAAGACGAGCCGGTGCTGCTAATCAAGAGGGCGAGCGCCGAGGTGCTTTTGTTTTTCTTTTGAGGAAGGCAGCGAGAAAGAGATAGGCAAAAACAAGAGAAGAGTGGGGGGTATTTATAGAGGAAAGGTTGACTCCTCGATTCTCGCGTTACTGTTCCTTGATTCGCGTAAGACTGTTCCTAGAAAATCACGCCACTCCTCGATTTTCGCGTTACTGTCCCGTGACGTCACCCGGTTAGGCAGTTGGCAACCCCTCGGTTCCCGCTCAAACGCCGTCAGATACAGGGGTCGACCCGGAAAGAAGGCCCCGGTACCCCAGCGCCACCACTTGTTCTTGTCAACAGAAGAAAAGTTTTGTTTAAAGTTTTAAGGCGCTCGCCTTGGACGAGCGCCCCGGGCTCCAGAACTCGGTCGGATCCCCTCTCACCCGTGAGCAACTCGGGGCTTACAGCCTCGGAAGCCGAATCCCCGAATTATTCGAGGGTGGGAGAAAAACCACCTTCGCCTGGGACCCTATCGGAAAACGGATCGGCCCGCCTCCCATCCCTGTGTCCTTCGGGCAGACAACCCTCAGAAACCATCGGCCCAGAAGGAAGATAGAGATTACAGAAGAGCCATCCATCCGAGGCTCCTTATTCCCCGGGCCCGGACTTCGGTCGATACCCCTCCCGTCCCGATCTCTCTTGGGCAAACAACCCCATCAGGGCCGTGTACCCAAGAGAAGATCCGGACAGCAGAGTAACCACCAATCTGGGGCTCCCAGAATTGAAATTTTTTAAGTATCAGGCGTCCGCCCAAGGCAGACACCTCTGATGGTCGGTGGACCACTCCCGATGTGATCGAAAAGGTAGTGGGGGCGTGGGGTATTTATAGCCTCCCCCAAACCTGCCATTATGGCCTCTGGGAAGCCAAGCGACGGAAGCCCAATCGTCACGCCTGGGGAATTGAAACGCCGCGCATTTATTAGGGAACATCATTAATGCCCGTGGGAAGTTGGAACGTCACACACACCCCGGAGCGCCATTAACGGTCTGTGAAATAGTAATCAACTTAGGGCAGCCTTCCTATGAAGGCACAACGGCCCGCCATCGTCCTTGCCGACCCGTTAACCCTCGTCAGTCCGAGGTCAGGTCGAGCACCAGGGCAGCCTTCTCACGAAGGCACAACGGCCCGCCATCGTCCTTGCCGACCCGTTGACCCTCGTCAGTCCGAGGTCAGGTCGAGCACTAGGGCAGCCTTCTCGCGAAGGCCCAACGGCTCACCATCACCCTTGCCGACCCGTAAACCCTCGCCAATCCGAGGTCAGGCCGAGCACAAGGGCAGCCTTCTCACGAAGGCACAACAGCTCGCCATCGTCCTTGCCGACCCGTAAACCCTCATCAGTCCGAGGTCAGGCCGAGCACCAGGGCAGCCTTCTTACGAAAGGCCCAACGGCTCGCCATCGTCCATGCCGACCCGTAAACCCTTGTCAGTCCGAGGTCAGGCCGAGCACCAGGACTCACCGTCCAGCACCGGCCCCAGAGGCCCCCGGAAAACCTCTCCCGTTCTTCTCCACGACTAAAAATACTCCTCCACGACTAACTCGCATCCCCGCGGGAGTGGGGGGCTTGTGAGGTGGGATAAAAATGACCCAAGGCCCAGCCAGGGCCCAGGATTGCTTCCACTCAATAGCACGCCAGCTTGGCACCGGACCGTCATGCCCTCGGAGCCGAGCCGATAACTCGCCCCCACGAAACCGGCCGCCTCGTGCCGACGATCCGCCATGACCTTCGGCCTCTGATCCTCGACAATCCCGTGGTCCCCCCATCAGCCTAGTAAGGGATAAGGATGCCCTGGCGCTACCTAGGCCATCCGATCCTCCCAGGGCACAGGGACCCCACGATCCGCCACGTCAACTCCAAAACCACCTAGGGCCTTGCCACGTCAGCCCTAAACCACCATGGTACTGCCACGTCTGCCCTAAACCCCCTGGGCCTCTTGCCACGTCAGGCCCATGGGCTTTCGGGTCCAGACCCGGCCCCCAAATGGATCCAAACCCAATTGGGATTATCTATAAATACCAGGCTCTCTCCCACCTTTACAGGTAATCAATCTTTGTCACTTAAAAACCCTAGTTACTGCTACTCTCTCTCTCTCAGAGACTAACTAGATCGTCGGGGGGTCTGCCACCGGGATCAACCCCGGTATTCCAAGACCGTCTGCAGGTACGCGAGGCGAGGCATCCCAATCCTAGCCGATCCTCCAGTACCGAAGTGAGCCTCCTGCTCACCGTCCAGCACCGCATCCTTCCACCATTACAAATCGAGTCCGAACTCACACCTGGTGCATCCACACTCTCTCCAAAAACAAACCGCATCAATTGGTATAAGTAAGTTAGTAATTAGTAGTAGTATTAGATTATTAAATTATTTAACGGTTAATTTGCTTTTCATGATATTTAATTATCTGTTACTGAAGATACATACAGTCCAACTCTCATTCTCACTGTCGCCCTTTCAAATGTGTTAATTCATAGAAAAGAGCGATCTCTTCAATTCTCCCACTTCTTGCTAAACAATCAAAAAGTTTCTGCATGCCTTGCATTAATCAACTTCTGGAGATTCAACTATCTATCATTTTTTTTGGCTTAATCTGGAGTAAATTCGATTTGAAATTTCTAACTGTTGGGAATAAATTAGTGGGCTATGTATATCCAAAATTTTCTTTATTATTTTTGCCTATTAATTGTCGATCATCTTAGACCATCTCCATCCATGCCAGCCATCTTTCAATTTTAGCCAAAATAGCTAATATAAAGACAAAAATATGCTCCACTGGACTAGCCAAACCACTCGCCAAAATAGATTTCTAATAATAATACTAATAATAACCGAATACAAATAAAATTATTGATAGATTTTAATAGAAGATCCAATAGTACAATTTGACAAAAAAATTTAAAAACCGAAAAAATAATTTGCGAAAATTTTGAATACAAAAAATACACAAAAATGCGTTTTTAGGAAAATAGGAGTTACAAAAACTCTCAATATGATCAGATGGGTTAGACTCCCTGTTGTAGGTTTCAAAATGAGGCGGCCTGAAGATTTCGGGGACACGGACTTCCATGATGGTTCTGGAGAAGGGGGGTCTGCTCAGGCAGAATTTCTTAGTCTTTCGACCCTCTTCGGGGTTGATCTTGCTGAGGCACATCTCCATCTCTCGAAGTCAGCGATGAACCGAGTCGCCCCTCTGGTCGGATCTAGTCGACCATCGGGACTCTCCTTCTTGAGGGGGGCATGGTGAGGGTTGTGCACTGGTCGGTCGTGATTTGGGGCGATGTTAAGAGCTCGCATGATGTCATCTTTAAAATTTTGGAACTCTGCCTGGGTGACCGGTCTACCTGGGTGACTGGTGCCCTTTCATCATGGTGAACCCTTGGTGGTGATCGGCTCAAAGCGATGTGGCTCCTTCGCTGTTGACGAGGAGGGGACTGTAGCGCCCCGAATTTCCAATATGATATCTCAGAAATATATGGCACAATTCTCAGCATCAACTTCAATTATAATAGTAAACATACCCAAAAATACAGATAAATTTTTCTTTCAACCTTTATTACATTAGTTCATTACAAAACACAGCGGAAAAAACAAACACCTTGAATTACAGTCTTTTCATTACAACACCTTTTTTACAATTTTCATAAACTTTATTATCATTCTACCTCATGTATCCAAATCCCAATGCTATAGGTAATCACCTGTAAAACATGAGGCTAGAGATAACCCTAACCCCCAAAACTACAGGGGTCAGTCATAACGGTGTAAGTGACATAAAAACAAAAGCAACATAAATAGAACATGAAACATGGAATCATAAACAACAAGTAACAAAGACAAGAATAAATTAATAAAGAAATAACAAAGAAACATGAAAAACATCAAGTGTAGCTAGACTAAGTGTCAAGTGTAGAAAACAGGAAAACACATGCATAAACCAAATCAAGAAAACACAATACTATATGCTGACTCTCTAATGCGTACTTGTCGGATTCTATGCATCCCACGTACATAGGTCCGGTGCAAGCCCTTAACATCTCCACTTTATAGGCTTTAGTCCCCTGCCATGCGACTAATCCTACCACGATGACTACTACGAGATATAGATAAACTGTGAGTATTAGCCCATGCCCCAATAATTCCGGAGGTCAAACTCTATCCACAGATAATTTCAGAGATTATTTCACTCACACCTAGGAATCTTCGAGAATACCCCACATCGCAAGCTATGGCACCTCATCACATGAATACCACATGAGTGTCGCCTCGACCCCGATAATTCCGGAGATCAATCCCAAACCACAGGTAATTCCGGAGACTATTTCACTCACACCTGGATAATTCCGGGGATTATCTCACACTGCAAGTCATACTGAGGTCCATAACCCATGTTCTCATTCATCATATCACCACTAGTGCATGTCCTTATCCTTTTAAGTTAATTAATTTAATTACGAACCTCCTAGAGATGGTGTACCCTACCGGACTTAACTCAACAACTGATCAACAATATGCCTCAACAGGCCCAAAACACATTAACTCAACTGCCGGCATACTAGGATCTCACACAACCTCTAGAGACTCACACTCAACTATCCAAACCCAACAATAAAACATCTTGAAAACATATGTTCTGTAGAAAGATAATATTTAGAGTAGTAAGTTATAGTTCCCAAGAACATTTAAAGAATCAATCGTTTAAAGAATATCAGAATAACTCAAGGAACATCAGTAACAGTCGACTGTAAACTGGAGTCGGTCGACTGTCCAAAGCGAAAAACCAGCACTTTAAGAAAAATATTTCTAAGTAATGGCAGTCGATTATAAAGTTATCGGTCGACTGTCCAGAGCGAAAATCCAATATTTTTAAGAAAAATAATTCTAAGTAATGACGGTCGACTGTAAAAGTCATCGGTCGACTGTCCAGAGCGAAAATCCAAAACTTCGAGAAAACGTCAAAACAGAGCAGAGTCAATCGACTGTAAAAATGGGTCAGTCGGCTGTTCCTCACAAAAATCCAAAACTCCAAGAAAACACTATAGCCAGGATCACGACGGTCGACTTTCGAAACATACCAATCGACTGTCACACCTACAGGCTACAGTTTGGGTTGTGCATGTTTCAACCGATACAAAGATTTACTTTATAAAAACGAAATCTATAAAAAGTGTATTTCTGATATGATCAAATATAACTTGTAGAGTATATAAGAGTCCACAAAACCAATCAAAATCACTTTGAATTGATAAAAATAGCTTTTTGATGAATTCCTTTAAATTGAAATATGAATATGTGCATATATCAAAATAAAGTTTTTGAGAATCAATTATACATCAAAAGACCTTCGTATTATGTTCCAAATCATATTAATACCAAAATATATTTAGATATAACCAAAATCTTCAAAAACACTTAAACATTCAATTCCTTCGAAACAACAAAATGGGATATTCATGTAATAGTATTCATGCTAGTTTGTGCACCACAGAAATTTCACAAATTCATCAATTTAGAAATAGACAAATGTTCAGATTAAATCTTTAATAATTGAGCAATGCAAATTCAAGTAAAAACTTCATAAAATCACGAAATCTCCAATTTAGTCATAAAGCATCAAATCCAAATCTAGTTATCACAACTCCAATCCCTAAGACATGATCTTTTAATTCATTGGTCCTTCTCAAAATTTCTCAAACTCATTCACAATTATTTTCAATAGTTAATTCATGAACATAAACCAATTTAACATTAACATAACCAAGTCGCATTCATCCAACTCACCAATAGACAAAAATCTCATCCTTAATCTATTTATGCATAACATTCACCATATCCAATCAAATCAGCAATAATCCAAAAGAAATAGCCTACTCATGATTTATATTAGGTCCTCTATCAATTTTGAATCATCCACATGCAATTCCAAATATAAATAACTAGGTTTTCATGAAAGATCCAATTTTAACTCATCAATTTATTCATTCCATCATATAAATTCATACCCAAACCCCTAGCATGCTTTCTAGTTAACGAAACACCACATACAACATTCAAAGAACAAAACAAAATAATTACATCACTCACCTTGTTGAAAGAATCGAACGAAGACGAATAGAAAGTAAGAAAAGCCCCTCCTTAGCAAGAAATCCAAGATCTTCTCTTTAGGACTCCAAAATATAAGAAATAAGAAATTCCCTGTGTTGTGCAGCAAGTTGACGGCTGCACTACACCCTAAGTAGGTCGGGATTAAAGATTCTAGGGGTTTTGAGTACATTTGCAAAATACTCCCTTTCAAATATACATTTACATAAATAGATCCCCATACTAGGTAATTAGTTAAAACCAATTTAATCGGGTTCAAAAATTAAAAAGATCCCCTACTAGCATTAGTCGGCACTGTAGGAAAAACCCAAAAAATAATTTTGCAATTTCATCCCTTCAAATAGCAATTTTGCAAAAGATCCTCTTTTATCAAAACTTATAAAATATATCAAATGTGTTGAAACGAAAGGTAAACTTTTTACTCCTGAATTGACTAGGCATTATTTCCAGCCTAAAAAAATCCGAAAATCTGGAGTTTCACCCCCATTTGGTAATTTTGCACAAAAGTCATTCTTTTTGAAATATTTGCAAATGGGTCCAACCATCGTCAGAAAAATCTAGAAAAATCACAAATAATCTCAAATAATAAATAATGAGTTTCTCTAAAAAGAATCTTATCTTTTGAACCTCCCGAGAAAATATTTGCACGTGTTTTGCACGTGTAAGAAGATAAATTTTTAGATAAATATTTATTAAATCACCAAAAATCATTTTAACTCATTTAATATTCTCAAAACAATATTTTAAAAATACGGGGTACTACAGGGACCCCCCCTCTCCCCCTTGGGGAGGCAGGCCTTCGGGATCTCAGCCTTCGGGGAGAATGGCTTCTCTGACTTTTGTGGTGTTCTGGATGTGGGACCTCGTCATGGGCTCATCTTTCATTCAAGCGGGTTTGGAGGTTGATCTCTTGTTGGCGGTTGACAATGATTTGACGGAGCCATCTAGTCGGTGGAAGGATGTTGTTCTTGACGGCTTCAATGGGAGCCCCTTGGTGCAGCCTCTCTGAGCGTAGGGTGAGCCTTTTGGAGAGGCGGCTGTTCAGAATGAGGCTGCTAAACATGTTGATCTTGTTGAGGGGAAACATCCTCAAGTGAAGAAGGTGGAGGAAGAGGGGTTGCTCTTCGGCTTGATGCTACCGCCTTTCCTTTTCCTTCGGAGGCATAGCTGGAAAAGTCAGTTTTTTGTCGGCGAGTATGGTCGGATTGCTTTTTCCTAATTTCCACAGACGAAGCCAATCTGTTGCTGCTAATTTTGTTGTGGGAGCAAACAAATGATCTGTAAATTTTTTTGGAACCAATAAAAGCTAACCTTCTTACTACTTGCCGATGTCGACCGTTCTCAATGCTGCTGCTGTCCTGCAAAAAGTTCGAAACACCAGGATTGATCTCGACGAACCCTCGGCCGCTCAAGTCAGTAATCCAGAGAAAGATGTTGATTACCTGATTCTGACTGTGATAGCGGTATTTATAGATGCCTTTGGGACCAATTTCGAGATAATCATTTATCTCTACTTCCAGGTATTTTTTGGATAAGAAAAAGAGTTTAAATTCATTCATGATAAAGAATTTGTCTAATTCGTCTCTTAAGGATAATCATGAATTCAAATTACTCTTTAAATAATCTGGACTTATTTATAATGGGCTGTCATCCTAATCCAGTAAGGCAGACCCGATTTTAGGTTACTGGGCTTGGAAAAAATCCAATTTCCATTTTTGGACCCGCTTATAGTGGAAATTATCATTTTATTCCAGAGAGCTTTGAGATTCGTGCCCGATTTGAACAATCCATATTTATTCTATTTCTAGCCATATTAGGATTCATTTCTACGCTCAAAAAGACGTTATAATAAAAAAGAGATGAAATGATACGTACTTATCATAACTAGAAGTGCAGGCCATCCAATTCGAACTGCTGCCTTCCATTAAGGGCATCTCCAACCACGTTAGCTATTTTGGCTAACTAAATTAGCCAAAATGGATAACAAATGGATAATTTGGCTAGCAAAAAAAGTCTCAAATCCAACCATGTTATCTATTTTGAATAACCATTAATAATTTAGAGTCCAAAATTTAATAAAATAAAAAATATTAAATAAAAGCCCATAAAAAAGTCCCATATAAAATAAAATTTCCAGCCCCAAAAAAAAATTTGCAATTTTTGCGATTGATTTTCACGATTCTGCAACAACAGAAATATAAATATCGCGATTCCGCAATTTTCCGCGATTCCGCAATTTTCACGATTGATTTTGCAATTTTCGCGATTGATTTCGTGATTGATTTTGCAATTTTTGCTATTGATTTCGCAATTTCGCGATTGATTTCCACGATTTCGCAATCTTGTGGTTCTGGGAAGAAGTTTAGCGAGCGGTACATACTCGCCAGATCTAGCAAGTGAATATTATGTTTAAGTTTATGATTATTACTGTTGTTGTTATTATTATTATTACTGTTATTTTTATTATCATTTTTATTATGGTTATTACTTTGATTGGCTATTAAAAACCTAGTTCTAATTATAAATCAGATTTGTTGTTATTTTAAATAAAGTCTATTGTAACGTAAATTACATTATTTTATAAATTATGTTTTATTGGTTATTTAATTTTCTTATTGGATTTTTATTTAAAACCCAATTAACTATTATACCCTATTATCTAACCTATACCCAAAACCCATTTTAACCCATATACCCATTCATTTAAACCCGTTACCCATTTATTAACCCAAACCCATTACATAAGCCCTAAAACCTAATTCCACTGCCCTATTTATAGACCCCATCTCTCTCGCCTGTTCACCTTCCACCCTCAGCTGCCTCCAAACCCATCTCTCTCCCCTATCTCCCCCTCATCCCGGTGTCGTGCCGCCTTCAGCGCCGCACTGATTCCCAGGCGACCCCCGTCTCTTCTGCTCTCTTCCTCTCCCGCCTATCATCCCCTGGGCCCCCTCGACAGTCGCGGCTGCAGTGACCAACACCCTGATCACCTCTCTTTGCCTCTTCCGACGTCGACAGCAGCGTCGACATCCCTGTGCTGCACAGCCTCACAGCGCCACTACCTCCCTGTGCCGTGCTCCTCCTCTCCTCGCCGTTCACCCCGGGTGCTCCCCTGTGCGTCGTCTCCCCTCCATTGCAGCCATCTGCGACAGCCCCCCTGGCCGTCGCTCCACTTCCCTGACGTCCGACTGCAGCCCCGTCGCCTTGTGCCGCCCTCAGCTCGAGCGCCAGCCAGCCAGGGCGACAGCAGCCCTCTCAGTTTCCCCTTGCCGGCACTGTCCCTGTGTACCGTCCTCTTCCTTGCTGCCAGTCCTAGCCACCATCAGCCATGTCCCCTGGCCGCCGCCTTGCCATCCACTGTGTTGAGCCAGCCGTTGATGGTTTGGTGTTTGATTGGGTTTGATCAAGTGTGTTGTGAGCCGTCCGATCACCATCGTGATCGCGATCATGATCTCATGATCTTGATCTTGATTGATTGATTCCTAGCCGTCCGTTGATTTGATCTTGATCATCACCATCGGGGTGATCTTGGCCGTTCAATTGCGATCATCATCAACTTCATCATCACCTTGATCTGGACCGTCCGATCTTGTTGATCTTGATCTTGATCTTGGTCTCATCCGTGCCGATCCGCCCGATCGTTGTTTGATCATCTTGATCTTGATCATCATCGTGATCTGTTCGTTGGATTGTGTTCGTGATTGATTCGTGATCCGTTCGTTGTGTTCGTGCCCGAGAATCCGTTCCATTATTCTTGTTTGGAGTCGTTTTCTTCATCTTTCAGGCAAGTAACTTGTATTCAATTCCTTTGTATGATACAAATCATAAATTCCGCTTATAGTGTAGTTGGGTTCTAGAGAAAACTCGTGTAATGTATCTTGATGAGTATTGTCTCTATAGTGCTATTTGACCATAGTTGCCTCATGACACAAATTTGACATGAAACAACTTAGGTTTTGACCGTTCTTGACGTGATTATATTTGAGAGATAATTATGAGAATTTGTGTGTTGTTTGGATCCATATGATATACTTGTTGTGGACATGCTATACACCATATTTCATGATGTTTGGACACTTAGTAGACTCTATAACATGTTTGGTTGTGTTTGGGACAAGTTTCGCATGTTGTATGTTGATTTGTTGTTAAAAGGAAAATCTGTATTTTGTCAGTGATCAGTTTTGATTGGTATTTTAGACCATATTAAGGTTAGAATCTTAATTTTAGTATTAAACATGATTTTTAGAGAAATCCGTCTTCTTTCCAAACTTTCTGACCTTGATCGATTTCGTTTTCGTATGTGTGAGATATGATTGTTTTATTATAGAGGTGTATTATATTTCCAGATTTCGTTTTTTGATGATTTCGATGACTAAACTATTTTGATACTAGTGATAAGCATATTATTTTGATCTGAAATTTTGGACAGTATTTCTATACTTGATTAGGGCTTACCCAGAATTTTGGTGGATTTATTTAATAATATTTACATACCATTTCATGCTTTCGAATAAAAACTATACTTGCTGGATTTTGCTCGTTGTTCTGTAAAGAAGTATATTTTCACCCTAGTTCCTTTTTCTGTATGAAAAATATTTATGAAATATGAAAGTTATATTATTTTCTCTATTTTCTTCTCCCTTTGGCGGATTTGGATTTCGTCTCACGGTTTGCGAGATATTATAGTTTTTGTACAGCAGTGTTGGAAATTCCAGATTTGCCAAACTATCGTGTCTTGATATTTTCTGATTTTTGTTGACTGAACTAATCTTACTAAAAATTATGAAATTTTATATTCTGATACTAGACTTATAGGGGAATATCCCAGATTTTTCCAGGATTTATTTAAGGTGTTTTGATGATGTTTTCCTGACTTTGAATTCGATTTACTGATTTCTTGCTGAACGTATTTTCTGGATTCAAATCAGTTTTGAGTTATGTTTTTGTGTATTACTATATGGCTTATTTATATTTGCTGGATTCGGCAGAGAGTCTATTTTCTAGACCTTTCGATGGATTCAGATTTGCATGTTTGTAACACCGAAAATCACTGTTTTACTACAGTTTGATCTTGCTGTCCTGAATTAGAAATTTGGTTATTTTATCCTTTTATGAGTTATCTTGCACCCGGGCATGTTTATCTTGCAACTTGAACTTGTTATATGGTCATGCCATATTATTCTTGATATGTTTTGCACACATACATACTTGTTTGATAATAATACCAAATAATCAAGCCGGGGTTTAAGGGAAAGATCGAATAGTGGATAATTCGGAAACGTGTACTCGGAAGGGGGCCCATGTTTTCCATTACTTGTTGTCATGTTTCGTGACTACATGATTCATGCTTGATACTACTTGTTGCCATGTTTCATGACTATACAATTCATGCTTGATACTACTTGTTGCCACGTGTTCACGATTACGTGACTCGTGCTTGATACTACTTGTTGCCACGTATTCACGATTACGTGACTCGTGCTTGATACTACTTGCTTCCACGTGTTCATGATTACGCGACTCGTGCTTGATACTTGTTTACTTGATACTTGTCCCTGAGTACATTGCCCTCTATGGTCCACTATGAAATCTAAAGCAAAACTGTTTGTTGTAGCAACCATGTAAGGTGGGTTGCATGAAGTGCTACCTAAATAGTAATCACTACAATACTTGATACATGATACATGCTTACATGATACTTGAACATGATACATACTTACCTGATACTTGAACATGATACATGCTTACTTGATACTTGTACTGATCACATGATACTTGACACTTGATACTTTTTTACATGATACTTGTTCACTTGACACTTATTACATGCTACTTGTACTTGTTTATCTTACCATGCTAGTTGTTATATTTTGTTATCATGCATATTCCATGTTATTAGTTATTTTTCCCATGTACTTGTATTTAGCACTACAAGCGGTCCGTAACTTGCATTGACGGGAATTTGTTTTCTTTTTCCTCTTCCTGCAATTTGTTAAATTGCAGATTTTGGAGATCAGTTGCCAGATGGAATAGGTGAGATGAGATACTAGATGCTGGAATTTTGCTATTATTATTTCTTGTTGCTTATCTTGAATATTGTATCTTGTACTTGGATTTATTTGTATTTGGGCAATGTGACCCAGGATATTTGACTTATTCAGATCTGGATTATTTGAGATTAATATATTTTGGTTTCAAGTATTCTTGTTGGTATTTTGGTTCATATGTGCATACATGGTTGATTCTTTTGCTTTCGACCCCGATTATTCTTATGAAATGTTGTAAAGATTCTTGAACAGCTTATGGATCATGAAAATCATTCGCTGAGCTTAGTCACGTATCCGTATTCCGTATTCCTTTTTGGGAAGCGGAGCGTGAAAGTTTTAAAACCCTCATGATGATCCATCAAGCCTCGGACACGCTCCTCTGCAAGGCCCAGCAACGTTGAGGGGACCGGCGAGAGAACGGTGCTCCCGTTTATCCCCAGCCCCCATCTTCTCGTTTGACCAATTTGAGGAGTTCTTTCTCACCTACTTCGTTAGCAGCCACCGAGCCGAGAAAACAAGTGCATCCTTGGTAGCCCCCAGTCAAAGGAGATTATGTTCGATGCTTTACTGCCGGAGCCCAGTCTATTGCCTCTTCCGACCAATCAGTAGTCTCTACAGCATTCAGACACAACATCAATAATGCCAACCTCAAGGCGTCCCTTGCCAAGAAGCCTCATCGGGACTTCTCGGAACTCCTGCTTAGGAGTGAGAAGTACATCCGAGCTGAAGAGACTCTCAACCCCCCCCCCCCCCCCCCCCCCCAGTCGAGAAGAGCCATCTTCTAGGAAAAAAATGGAAGAGTGCAAACGAAGAAGGATCCTAGAAATTCTAGAAAGGTGACAATTGTCAGTGCCGCCCTGCTCCTCATTTTGAGAAGTTCACCCCCCTCAATGCCAGTATATCAGCAGTTCTCATGAAGGTGGACAAGGAAGGGCTACTCCGTGCCCCCTAGAATGAATACCCCAGCAAATAGGATAAACAGACACAAGTGGTGCCACTTCCACAGGGATCATGACCACGACACGAAGGACTATCGGGATCTCAAGGAGGAGATCGAAAAGCTTATATAGCGGGGCACCTAGTTAAGTTCTTCAGAAAGGACAGAGCCGATCCTCCTCCACCCCTGAGAGCTAACAGGCGGGTCGAGAAGACCTTTGAGTCCCAAGACTCAGAGCCGAGAGAAGTTCTCCATTCCATTCACGGAGGGCCTATGGGGAAGAAACAGACTCCTCCCGAAAGGCTTTCATCTGGGAAGTTAATTCGGTGCGGAACTTTCCCCCGACCAAGTGCTTCGGAGTCTCAATGACATTCTCAAACTGAAACTTAGAAGGTGTCTGAACTCCCCACTATGACGCGCTCGTAATTGATCTCCACATGGCCAACCACGAGGTACGCCAAATCCTAGTCGACAATGGCAGCTCCGTCAATATCCTCTTCATGGAAGCCTTTCAAGGCCTTAAGCTTTCTTGAGATCGTCTCAAGCTTGCTGGATTCACACTCCACGGGTTCTCTGGGGTTCCAGTCTCAATCGAAGCAATAGTCACTCTTGATGTGAACGCAGGAAAATCCCGACAACCCGCACAGAGGCAATGTACTTCATGGTCGTTGATGTGAATGCCGCTTACAATGTCATTCTGGGCCAAAGAGGTCTAGCAGTGCATCATGCCGTACCCTCAGCCTTTCACATGAAAATGAAGTTCCCGACCTCAGCAGGAGTAGAGGAAGTCAAAGGAAATCAAGAGACAGTTAGGAGGTGCTACACAACTACACTGGGGGCTCGGTCCTCCCACTTGAAGCATTAGAGCTCCTCCAACGGAACAGTCATGTCATTCCCGAACTAGTTGATAAACTTAAGGAGATCCACCTCTTCTAGGAAGTCAGACTTGAAATACAGAACATCAAATAAAGTACCACGATGGTGCTTTTGGTGTATGCCCTAAAAGTCAGTTGTGTATTGACATTACTGATTTACATTATATCATGACATTTATGTCATATTTAGGCATTTCATTTATTGTGTTTCTTATTGTGAATTAAATGAACATAATGAAGTCCTTAGAATAGTGAGTTCAACCCGCATAGAGGCAATGTACTTCATGGTCGTTGATGTGAATACCGCTTACAATGTCATTCTGGGCCAACCAGGTCTGGCAGTGCTTCATGCTGTACCCTCAGCCTTTCACATGAAAATGAAGTTCCCGACCTCAGCAGGAGTAGGGGAAGTCAGAGGAAATCAAGAGACAGTTAGGAGGTGCTACACAACTACACTGGGGGCTCGGTCCTCCCACTTGAAGCATTAGAGCTCCTCTAACGGAACAGTCATGTCATTCCCGAACTAGTTGATAAACTCAAGGAGATCCACCTCTTCTAGGAAGTCGGACTTGAAATACAGAACATCAAATAAAGTACCACGAGGGTGCTATTGGTGTATGCCCTAGAGGTCAGCTGTGTATTGACATTACTGGTTTACATTGTATCATGACATTTATGTCATATTTAGGTATTTCATTTATTGTGTTTCTTATTGTGAATTAAATGAACATAATGAAGTCCTTAGAATAGTGAGTTCAATGCTATGGGATATCAAGTGCATGACTTGATTGTGAGATCCTATTGGCCGAAATCAGAACATTGTTCTTAAATGTCCCTAGTCAAGTATTATTATGAATTAGAACAACGATAATACATAGAGACTAGTGTGTGAATAGACTGATGACCATTCTCACAAGTCATGGATATGAGATATCAAGTCTTCACATAGGTACATATTGGAGTAATAATGTACTCGACTGACCCATCATGAGAATGCTGCATAGATCGTTACGTGAGTGTCATAAGCGGTTCTCACAGTGACCATGGTGTACGTAGTCCTTTTACTTGAAGTCACTACGATTCCCTACATGAGAAGTTATATATTTTAATGCCGCATGTAATAAGGTGATTATAAAGTCAACTATTAGATATATTACAAATCATGTAGAGGGATGTGAGTGACTTAAATAGGATTTGTCACTCTTACACAACATGGGCGATATCTACAGGCTCCTTGATTGAGTGAGACTGCAAAATGCATGGTCATGCTCAAATGAGTCAATATGAGATATTGATCTCATTTGTTTTAGTAAGTCTACTCAGACATAAAGAAACCAAAGATTGAACTATACAAGTGTGACACGCTCTATGCATTGTGGTCAATTAAGATATCTAGATAAAGGGACTAGACTAAATGGTAATATTGGTCACAGATAGGTTATGTCAGATCACTGACATTCCCATTACTTGAGTAGTAGTGATGTATTGCTAGATACCATTCATTATTTGTAATACTCGAATTTGATTTTAGTATTATTGTCAACGTAATGGGAACCTACAGGGTCACACACTTAGAATGATCGAAATTGGGATTTAAATTCATAAGATGAATTTAATTATGGATCCAAGTAAGACTTAGATACCTGACATTGGTTGGACATTTAATTAGATTAAATGAGCCGACTAAAGTTCAAAGGCACACACACGAATCTGACCCAGGTCAAGAGTCCAACAATCTCATTACTCTCTTAGGTTTAATTTTCTGCACCTATATATATGATATGTATCTGTGAAGAAACACACGTGAAAAACCTTAGTCGTCACAAAAAGTGAGAAATAGTGATCATAAGGAGGAACACCCCCTTCCCGCAGCTAGCACTGTGGTCTGACAGAGAGAAATTTTTTGTTCCATTCGTGTGGATACCGTAGAGGCACCGCAATATTACAATGCTGTGATCGACAAACTGTGGAGACAACAAATCCATTTTTATGGTATAACTCCTAAACAAGATTTATGATTTTCGCATGGATCCATGGCTAGGTTTCGATAATTTTGTAATTTTTCTGCTGTATATTTAATCTGTGAATGCCTTCAAAACCTAACAGGTGCCTAACACCCCCTCGTAGAAGTAGGTTTTCAATTTTCAATAAGGTCATCGCTTGTGATACGACCAAAGCATGTAACAACGGCTTGTCCCCTTCAAGGCAGCGACTTAATTTGTTTCACTAAAACTTAGTTTTTTTCTTTTAAAGATCATTGCACTGGCCTCATGTCTACCGCCCTGAGTCACATCTATGACTCGTTAAACAGCAAGTTCGGAGTCCAGCTTGTCATCAGGGTTGCTCCTACAACTTGCTAGGCTCAAATGACAAGTTTAGAGTTCAACACTTTGTTCGATGCTACTTTAGTTAACCCCCTCAAACAACGGGTTCAGAGTCCAACACTTGGTTCGACGGTGCTTTAGCCACTTGCAAATAAGCAAGTGTGGAACAGCTCACCATTCGGAATTACTCCTACAACTCGTTGAAACTTTCAAACAACAAGTTTGGAGTCCAACACTTGGTTCGATGCCGCTTTAGCCGCTTGCAAACAAGCAAGTACAGAGTAGCTCACAATTCGGAAATGCTTTTACAACTCGTTGATAACTCCTAAACAACTGGTTCAAAGTTCACAATCATGGTTTGAAATTGCTCTCACAGCTTACAAATATGCAGTTTTGGGGCTCGAAATGACCATTCAAACTACTCCCACTACTGGTTAAGTTTTACAACAAGCAAGTTCGAAGACCAGCTTTTTTTCAGGGCTATCTCCAAAATTTGACTGAAACATACTGAATTTAGGGCCTAGCTCGCCCCTGGAGCTGCTCCCTCAGCTCGACAACCCTCATCAATGAGCTCCATGCTCAGCTCCTATTCCGAGCCACACAAGCAACTCCCTAACTCCATGTGATGGCGCTGGAGCCCAGCTCGTCCGAAGAGCTTCTCCTGCAACCAGTTCACCTTCAAGCATCGGATATGACATCCAACTCACTCCTCGAGCTGGTTCTACAAATTTTCCAAGCTCAAACGACCAGTTCGACATCCAGCTCACCCCCAGAGTTGCTCCCTGAACGCACTTCCCTCACGGCTCTCTTCTAGAGCCTAGTGATGCTCTTCGTCCTGCTCACCTCCATAGCGGCCTTCTTCCAAATGAGTTTCGGAGCTCAACTCACCCCAAAAGTTGCTCCTCAAACTCCCATCCTGAACGATTCTTTCCTAGAGCTTAGTGATGCCCTTCGTTCTGCTCGCCTCCCGAGCGGCCTTCTTCCAAACGAGTTCTGAGCTCAACTCTCCCCTAGAGTTTCTCCTCAAACTCGCCTCCCGAACGAATCTCTTCTAGAGCCTAGTGGTGCTCATTGTCCTGCTCACCTCTAGAGCAGTTTTCTTCCAAACGAGTTCGAAGCTCAATTCACCCCTAGAGTTGCTCCTCAAACTCACCTCCCGAACTGCTCTCTCCTAGAGCCTAGTGACGATCTTCATCCCGCTCACCTCCCGAGCGGTCCTCTTCCACAACGAGATCGGAGCTCAACTCGACCCTAAAGCTACTCCCTGAACTGGCATCCCGAACGACTCTCTCCTAGAGCCCGTCGATGCTCTTCATCTCGCTCACCTTCCGAACGGTTCTCTTATAGAGCTCGATGATACTCTTCATCGCGCTCGCTACCCAAGTGACCCTCTTCTTCACCAACAGTAAGTTCAAAGCCTAACTCAACTAGAAGCGCTCCCCAAACTCACCTCCAAGAACCGATCTTCCCAAGAGTCATACAAGGCTCTCTTCAACTCCGTGGAGGCAAAGATATCGTGGGCTTGTTTTGACCCAGAAAAATGATGATTCTTCAACCGACTTCTGAAGAGAAATTGTAGATCTTCGAGTCAGCTTCGAAACGAAGGGTTACATGCTCCAATTGGATCTCTGTAGCACCGGGAAAAGCTAGTTACAATACAGCTTACAGAAGAAACTCCAACGTTCGGAGGGTAGATCCGAGCAAACAAGAACCAAACGAAATGTGGGAAAAATGGCGTTGACCTTTCAACGGTGAACGTTGACCAGTTAACGGTCAAATGCCACATGTCGCCTCATCGTCGTTCACTAACTCTCACCGAACGCCCCCATCGATTGCCAACTTTCGTTGAGCAATCGCAAAACCGTTCAAGAAATAAAAGAAAATTCTCTCCTCCCGATCCACACCCAATCTTGATCGATTGCTGAGATGCAACCTAAAAAAGTCAACGGTCAATGTTGAGTGAGTCAGCGGTCAAACATTGACTGCCACGTGTCGCCTCGCTAGCGCTCGGCGAACCTCGTGATCGATCGCCAACTTCCACCGAGCAATCGCAAACCCAATAGAAAAATGAAAGAAAATGCTCTCCTCCCGATCCGTGCCCAATCTTGATCGATGACTGAGATTTGTTAAAAAAAATCAATGGTCAACATTGACCGAGTCAACAGTCAAATGTTGATCGCCACATGTCGACGCGCCGAGCAATCTCAAAGATCGCCGACGCGCGCCGAGCAATAACAAAACCGTACTGGAAATGAAAGAAATATCCTCCTCCCGATCTGCGCATGATTGTGATCGACGATCTCAAAAAAGCTCTTCCGTAATCCTTTTAATTACTGACTTGAGCGTCGAAGGGTTCGTCGTCGGGATCAATCTCGGTATTTCAAACTTTTTGTAAGTCAGCAGCAGCGTTGAGAACGGTCGACATCGAAAAGTAGTTAGAAGGTTAACTTTTATTGGTTCCAAAAGAATTCACAAATTATCTGTTTGCTCCTACACTAAAATTAGCAGCAACAAATCTCAATTTTTTTTGATAAAAGATGACCCGCGTCATCGCTTCATTAATGATAAATAATGAAACAATATACTACCAAAATACATCCAAAAGTAGAAGCAAAAATCTCCTAAAGCTCCCAATATCATCCACCTACACATCAATAGATACGAATCACAAAATAAACAGTCTATTACATTCATGACATAAAAAGCAGAAAAGGAAGGTGACCGCCTCTAAGCCTCCCCGCTCACTAGGCCTTCGGGCATTCATATCGACGATCCGAACCGTTCACATTGATCTACACATCTAAATTAGTCCAAATATGTAAAATCAAATCATTTGAAATTCATTTGCCCATCCATCATGTGACTATAAAAAACAATGATTTTCAGCCATATATATATAGAAAGCTTCGGTTGTGCACTACCTCTAGTGCATATGGCGTGTGCACTAGGCCTTCGGGCGTTCATATAGACGATCCGAACCGTTCACATTGATCTACACATCTAAATTAGTCTAAATATGTAAAATCAAATCATTTGAAATTCATTTACCCATCCATTGAAGTGTTACAAAATTGTATGGCTGAAAATCATTGTTTTTTATAGTCACATGTTATAGTGCACACGCCATATGCACTAGAGGTAGTGCACAACCGAAGCTTTCTATATATATATATATAGGGTAAAAGGGATATGAACAACTTGCTCATTTAGTAAATGAGCAATTGATTATGTGGCATGCTCATGCCCCTTTTCCCCATCTATATATATATAGAGAGAGAGAGAGAACATAGACGAGGAAACCCACGACGCCACGCTGCACTTGTCCAACTAAATTATCTCTACTACTATAATGGGAGAAGGCCTTAGTGTAATTTGTCCTTAACCCAACCCGTGCAACGCACGTGCTGGTAGATTTTTTTTTGTCCTTTTCATTCTCCCAATTTTCTTTACGTGCACAGCACGTGTATAATACTAGTAAACGTAAAATTATGAAAGTGGATGTGGTTTATACTTTCCTTGGAAGACAATTACAACCATGCATTAGCTTTCTGAAAGGGAGCTAGGTGGCGTTTTGGAGATATCATAGAAAGAAAAACAGACATTATAGAGCAAGATGATATTGAAGTATTCAACAATGCATGCATTAGGAAAAGTGAGATTATTGATTTTAGGCTGCAAAAAGGAAAGGATATTAGAATATTGATTACACCAAAAGATACTTGGACAACCTTCGTGCTCGGATAAACAAAATGAAAAGAGATAAAGGTGATGCTTAAATGGTATTAAAGATCGTGAAATATCATGAGGATAATGATCCCAATTTTTTTTTTATTCTTATAATAACAATGATGAGAAACACTTAAATCATTAATTTTGAGTTGATGGACAATCTAGATTAGATTACTTGTACTTTTTTTTTTTTTTTTTGATAAAAAGATTACTTGTACTTTAGTGAGGTTGTTTTATTTAACTCAACTTATCGTACCAATAAATACTAAATGCCTTTTATCTATTTTAGAGTCATCTGTTTTGGAGCATTTGTAGTTGATGGTTATTAAAATTTAGGTACTTGGCAAATAAAAATAAGAAATTTGAAAGTGAGTTATGGTCATTTAAATCCAAAATTTATCTTTTTAATGTAATAAAGAAATAGACGAAAGATCATTTTCTGTTGGAACATTTTTTTTAATTTTAAAAAATATCGGATGGGAAATTATATTCCGTTCGAGAAAAAAAATGAATTAAAGAGTGAATGGACCCATAATATGGCTTAATGTGTAGGATTAAAAAAAGGGAGAATTGAGTTCTGGGACGGAATATGATCTTCTTTTTAATGTTTTTTTTTATTAAAAAAAAATCAGACAGGATATCAATTAAAAAAATAAAAAATAAAGCAGCCATTGAACGGGATATGATATTCCGTTTGCCAAATTTTAGCTTTTTCATTTATTCCATCAAATTTGGTCAACGACTGTTAGCCTTGAACCCAAAATTTAAAAATTTGGCCAACGACTGCAGCTTGTTTTTTGCTAAATTTTTCAAAATTTAAAAATTTGGCCAACGACTGCAGATGCTCTTATTGGTGCAAAATAATCATATAGGTCTAGGGTCGGCCCTCCAATGGATCCAGGGAGGCAGCCGTCTTGGGCTCCCGATTTTTTTGCAATTTTAGAGGCCTCAAATTATTTTTCTTATATTTATATATACATATTTTTCTTGTAATATTTTTTAAGGGGTGCCAAAATTTAATTTTTTGGATTTTTTTTTAAAAATTAATATTTGAGCTAGCTTATTTTAGTTGGGATTGAGTTTGTATGGCGATTTTTTTTTTTCTCAAATCACTAAATCTCCATTTATTTTTATATATATATTGATTTTCAAGAATTGTAGTAAAAAAAAAAAACCAAAATTTTTTTCGAACAATTTCTTTTAAATAAGTAAATTTTGTATGGGGGCCATTTCAAGAGTTTGCCTTGACACTCATGTAAACTCAGGACCGGCCCTGGGTCTGTCTACATCATTTTTTGGTTGAGTAATTGCAATTTGCAAATAAAAATCCAGCATCTCATATTTGGAATTTAAGAGTATTTCCTAAGTGTAATGCCCAAAAAACGTCCAATGACCGTTGTAACAGATGGTGATAAGGCTAAGCGAGAGAGAGAGGCAATATTGGAGGTCCTAATAACTGGCATGACACGTAGATAATGTGGTTGGCATGTCACAAATATAATGGCAAGAAATCTCTGCCATAAGGCGGAAAGATATGTCATTTAAGAAACTATTATCTTTCCACTATACCCCTAATGGTTTTGATCAGGAATTTGTGAAATTTGTGAATATATAAAACTAGAAGATCGAAAGATCTGTTGGAAAGATTGTAGTAAATAATGAATGTCCAGCATCGTCTTTTTTCAGTAAAAATTGTTACAAGTAATGTTTACAAAATTTCTTTTACAAAGAAAGATAGAGAGGCACAGGAAAACCGAGAAGGGAACAGAGGAGGGAAATCCGAAAGAAAAAGAAAAGGAAAATAAATTAATCAACTTACAGTAAGCAAATGAAAAATTACAAGTCCAAGAAAGCCGAGGCCTGTGTATCACACAGTATCCTTAAAACAGATTGCGCCTCTCTCCGGTTGCTGGATTGAACGGAGGCGTCTGTCTCCCAGGATGCAACGACTTGGAGCGATCCCGTAGGCACCACGTATCACTCCCGAACCGAGTACAAGCGCTTGAACCTATCACCTGACTTACCAACGACAGAAGGACGGACGAACAGTACAGAAGAGAAGGAGAGAATAGGATCTGGTTTGTGCAGGGAAGAAAGTAAGGGGAAGACCTCTATTTATAGAGCCTGGGTTAGACAAGGCATTAACAGCCTTCATTGTAACGGCAGACAAGGCATTAACAGCCTTCATTGTAACGGCAGACAAGGCATTAACAGCCTTTAACAGCCTTCACTGTAACGGCAGACAGTGAATTGAATGCCTTCAGCGTAACGGCAGACAAAATATTAAATACAGCACTGAAACGGCAGACAGAACCGTTTCTGCATTCATTTCAGCCGTTACAAAAAGAAAACTATAGCAAAAGGTGGCTCTGCACGGGGTGGGATCAAATCGGTCCGGCATTCGTGTCCGCAGGGCGCACACAAGTCGCATGTAAACCGGTCCGTGATTTGCACCCCCCCCTGCGCGCGCGAGAGAGAGCCTCTCTTCTAGCCATCTTACAATGCTTAGAAGGAGATTACTATATATCCTCTTCTATTTCCTTTGTTATTTCCGATGTGGGACTATGTTCCCTTAACCCATCTTCAAGAATGAAAACATCTCACTTTGAGAGACAATTTCTCATTCACCCCTTAACCGATTTTAGCGAACCAATATATGATTTTGATCTACTCACGAAGGAGAACACAAATCAATCAAGATCTCTCAATAATTCATTGAGGATCTTACTCAAAAAATTGCTCAAAAATCGGTTCGAAAATGGTGTCTAAAACACTCATTTTCTAACAAAAATAATAATAGATAGCATAAAAATTTCTAATAAACTTAAACTAAAAATAAGTTCAGAAAATATGTTGGTGTTATTTTGAGGAATAAAGTCAAGTTTAAAAAGCTCTACTATAGAAAGTCTTACGATTGTCTCCATGTAGCTAGTGTATACAGTCAGTTCCCTAACGGTGAAGATATTCACAAGTATTTAGCTCCTAGGCACATGGGTGAACCGAGTCTCTTAGACACGAATAGTGCTTCAAGTTGTTCAAAGATAACATACTAACTTTATATTTTGTAGATCAAATAATGAAATAAATTATTCTAGTTATATCATGTTCTATTCATGATATGCCTTTTTATAGGCTATAAAATGTTTTAAAGTAATAAAACTCAATTAACTCTCCAATTAATTGCTTTAAATGGTCGAGTAATAGCTATATTAAAATAATGAAATAATGCAATATGGGTTACATTTTGTTTTAAAATACTGATGAATATTAATAATATTTTAAAATTTTAAAATTTTCAAATAAAACTTTAAACATTATTAATTTTTTGGAATATGGTAGGAATAATTTAGATTAAAAAATCAAGCAAATAATTATTAGGAATTGTATAAAAGTACTAACCTAGGGTCAGGTTGGATCGATTCGTTTAGCTTTCTATAATATTTGGATATATAATACATTAAGCCAGAGATATGCATGAGAGACTGACCTAAGGCGATTCTTAATCCTCATGTGGGTGACTTGAGAATATACCCGAAGATACGACCAGGGTGCTCCTCATGCGAACATGATAAAAGATGGGTAGGTTGAGATTGTTCAACACCCGACTAAAATAAGATATAGTATAATAGATTTATACTTGCAATAACACATCACTTATATTATGGAAGAGACGAAGAACTATATATATTTGTCATATAGAATCATTAGCTTTTTATATAGAAACATTAGCTTTATATATAGGTTTGTTATTCATAAAGAATTTAATTGCTCATAAATTCATGGGTTAATGAGGAAGTTTTTTTTTTGAGGAAAAGGTGGAATAATGCCACCGGTTAATGAGGAAGTTGTTTAAAGCATATAAGACAATATAAGTCAAAAATGGAGTAACTCAAAATCATTAGTGAATACAATAAAAATACTAATGGTTATAAATATAAATAATTATTGAAATAAATACAAAAGGTTAATGCACCAATGAAGGTTAATATACTAAGGGAAAAAGAGGTATGAGCAACTTGCTCATTTAGTAAACTGGTATTATACACGGATTTTGTACGTGGGAAATTTTTTTTTTGAGGGGGGGATGAAAAAGGGAAAAAAATTACGTGATTTGCACGTGGGAGAATTTTTTTTGGTGGGTGGGAATGAAACAGGCCAAAAAAAAAAAATTTACCAACACGTGCGTTGTACGGGTTGGGTTAAGGACTAAGGCCTTCTCCCATTATAGTAGTAGAGATAAGCAATTGATGATGTGGTATGCATGTGATTGAAAAATTCTTTAAAATGTTAGTTGTCCAATGTATTACATGCATGTCACATAATCACTTGCTCATTTACTAAATGAGCAAGTTGCTCATATCTCTTTTACACATATACTAATGGTAATAAAATAGGCTATACACATTGTATTTTTAAAAATGACTTTGATACCCTTATAGTTCGCTTAGAAAAAGGGGACAAAAAACATTGTATACAACACAAAAACAGTACAGTACACAACTTACAAAAATGGTACAACATACACAAGTTTTTTTGATGTATCGGATAGAGCCAAAAGGCTCCAGCCATCAAAAATATATTAATCAATAATAACAGAATACAAATAAATAGTCGATGGCTTTACAAGATGTAAAACAATAAAAAGCGAGCAATAAATAAACAAACAAAGGCTATGATCCAATAATACAGATAAGAGCGCTTCAGCCAACTCCCTCGCCGAAACAAGACAGAGAAATCAACCCTCCCCCAACGAGGGCATCCCAATCCGCTAGCAGTCCAAAGAAAAACTCCAGCAGCACAACAAAGGCGACGCGCAGCCGAAATGAAGGGAATCAGCGTGAAGGCAAGACTCAACGGTGCAGAGATTGATGGAACGACGCAGAAGCTGTTTTCCTCGCTAGAATGCGAGCACTCACACGAGTAGGCAAATGCTGAGTGACGTTCTTTTTAAAACTCCGCTTGACGGGGGGAGGGGCATCCCTCGCCGAAGAGGGCAAAAAAATCGCAACGACCGAAGTAGAGGCTTCGACTTTGATAGAATACGGCGGGGAAACGCAACAACTGAGAGCGTCCGAAGTGACAGGAGGGAGATAAGGATCATCAGAACTCGGAGAAATCTTACGGGAGAGGGAGAGGAAGAGATGTTTAAAAGCTGACAAGAGCTGATAGAGTCCCGAGAGAACCCCTAAACGTTGATACCAAGAGAATAAGCATCCTGGGAAATGAAAAGAGCACGTAGCAAGTTGGGGAGAAGAAACCTTAATAACACACGGATAGATAAAATAAAGAGAAGAATCCATAGTGTCGACCATAGTCCTATCAGGACGCACAGGGGAATCAGAGGAAACGCAATGCAAAGCATTCCCCCTCGCGAAACGAGGCCACTCAAGCGAAGGGGAAAAGGATTTAATCAAGTTAGACTTGTAATCCAGCTTCAAAATCAACGAAGGAGACAAAAAGTTGGAACGGGTATGGTCCTTAAAGGAACCCAACCGGGGGTAGGAACCCAGAGACGAACTAGCTTTTCGATCCTTAACAAGGATAGCAAAATTCGGATAGGGAAGGGTAACAAGAGGATCACAATTAGGGGATGAATGAGAGGAGGTGTTCGTCGTTGATGGCGAGACCGAAACTGAGGAGTCTAGGTTCTGGCCCGAGACAACGCTGCTCTTGCTAGCCACACTCTCATGAAACTTCCTAGCCAAGCTAGCCAGATACTTGCGCTTTAAAAGGGGATAGTTAAGAAAGGAAAGAAGTTTGGCCGGAAGAAGATGACCTTTAGGAAAACCAAGAAGTGTTTGAAGAGAAAAACATCTACTGCGAGAATGACCCCACTTATCACAGAAAATGCATCTAATTTTATTCTTGCACTCGTGTTTAAAATGCCCGGGAAGAAGGCATTTGTAGCAAACCACAAGAGGCTCAGCCTTACAAGAGGAAGGGAGGTGTGTGGAGGAAGCAGAAACTTGAAAAAGATGGGAAAAATCGGAACGAGGAGTAGCCAACTCCCTTTGCGATACTAAAACCAACTCCAAATAATTAGGCCTAGCATCAAGCTCGGCGAGATGCATGGTAAGAACCAAACCAAACTTGCCAACCGAAAACACCTGCAGGTAAGGAACTGTACAATAAAACGAGGGGGGAACAGTACAGTTCCAACTGCACCAAAGTGGCACCACCGAGGAGGAAAACAGTGGAGCACGAGAGGGGTAAAATACTACCCACAATGGGGATTAAAATCACCCTCCAAATAGAGAGAAAAGGAAGGAGAAAAGAGACGATAAGGGAAGAAAAATAGAGATGACTGATCTAGAGACTAAAGCTCAGTGCATCACAATACGCTGTTTATCAGCAACTGACGGAGCGGAGCCGTCGGGGGAAGAGAATAAAAGTAGTGACAAATAGCACTAGTACCACAATAACAATTACTAGCACAGCACCACAAAATCGATAACGAAACCACTAGAGAAACGAGAAGCTCTACCAAAGCCAAACGAAACAAACAACACCCAATTAAAGCTGAATACTCACAGTGAAGGAAAGGCGGATCCACCGGGAAATCACACTCAGACCAAGGAAGGGAATGAGGGCCGCCGGAGAACGGAGACCACCGGGATGGATCTCGAAACCGGGGGAAACAATCGGAAGAAACCCTCAAAAGGGGACAGCCGTTGATCCACCGAAGCCGGGATCGCTACTGCAGGAAACAAGCGAAAAGGGCTCGGATCTACCCGAGACTGGCGAACCCACGCTGAGCGAGGCGACGCCAGAGAACTGTCGAGGAGAGAAAAGGAGGAGGGAGAGGGCGGACGATCACCGAGGCGACGGAGAGATGGCAAACCAAGGAGATGGGTCGAGAGAGGAAAGCGGGCTGATCAAGTTTAAAGAAGGGGAGGAGGGACGAAAGGTAGAGACGGCGCCGGATCTGGCTGATGAAAGCCGGAGAAGAAGCCAGATGAGAATCGCAGAAGAATCGCTTTTTGAATCGCTCTGTACGGAACTTTTTTTAGGTGGTACAACACTTAATTTGTAACTTCAAGTGTTGACACAAGCGTTGTTGTAGTACAGTAGTGAAATATTTTGCGGTGTGCAGACAACATACACAAGTTGGTAAAGCATTTGCTTTTAGTGAAATAAAAATAGAGATAGCAATGACGATGACGAAGATCAGTGACGAAGCCAAAACTTTTTTTAAGATACAAACTAATTAACAATTCATATCACAATTAAGTATAAAGTGAATACCATGAAAAAAATACAAAAGTTATTATAAAACATGAAGTATAATTTATTAGCATATATATATATATATATATGATATGGTACAGATGACGTGATCTCTCCTGAACCACCGGATCTCCTAAAAAATCGCACCTCTATGATCATCAGGTCAACCCAGAGCCATATGGGCTTCTGCCACGTCAGGCCCACGAGAAAACGGGTCCGATCCGGCCCAGCAGGGTCTCAGACCCGTTTTTCCTGCCTATAAATATCGGACCCCCTCCTCACTGTAAAAGGTAATCAAACTTTCTTCCCCTGAACCCTAGCTACTGTTGCTTTTCCAGTGACTGACTAGATCGTCGGATGGCCTGTCGCCGGAACTTCTCCCGGTGTTTCTAGGCAGTGTGCAGGTACCAAGGACCAAGCCGAGCCCACAGATCCGAGCCGAGTTACTGGATCCGAGCCGAGCACCCGGTCCCTACCTCACTCCTGCTACTCCCGTGCCAGTCCCTCAGTCGAAGGTCGGACCAGGGCCAGTACCGCAGCTTCCACTATACAGCTCCGCCCTTATTTTCAGGCGCACTCAATCCAGGTCCTCACGGACCAGCCCCTCAAGGCCGTGCTCCACAAGCCAGAGAGCTCTAGCCGATTGGTCAAGTGGTCAGTCGAGCTAAGTCAATACGACATCAACTACCAGCCAAGAACAGCCATTAAGGGGCAGGCACTCGCTGAATTCATCACAAAGTGCACCATCTCCGAGCAACCAAACAGTCAGGAGGCCGATCCGACGTGGGAAGTTTACGTTGACGGCTCCTCTTGCGAAGCGGAAAGTGGTGCAGGCACCATCTTGCGAGGTTCCGACAACTTCCTTCTCTAATATTCTATCCGCCTCAACTTTCCGGCCTCTAACAACGAGGCGGAGTATGAGGCTATGATCGCGGGACTTACCCAAGCTCACCAGGCGGGCGCAAGGCAGATTAGGGCCTATAACGACTCTCAGTTCCTGGTCAATCAGATCACTAGGGAGTACGAGGCTCGTGATGATCGGATGGTCCGGTACTTGGCAGTGGTCCAGCGGCTGTTAACATCCTTCGACTGTTTCGCAGTACTACGGATCCCAAGAGAGCAAACGCCCAGGCGGATGCCCTGTCAAAGCTCGCATCCTCATCCTTTGAAGGCCTCGAACACACGGTGCTGATTGAAGTCCTCCTAAAGCCGAGTAACGAAGCTCGGCCAGGACAATTGGACCACTCCCATCCGAAAGTTCCTGGTAGAGGGCGAGCTCCCCCAAGATCGAGCCGAAGCAAGAAGAACTAGGGTCTGCTCAGAAAGGTTCGTCGTGATCAACGAGACCCTCTACGAAACGCTCGTACACAACGACGGATGGAAGACCTTACCTCCGCTGCCTATCCCCTGACGAGGCCAAGTACGCTCTCAATGAGCTCCACGAAGAATTGGCGGGTGCCACATAGGGAGCCGTTCGCTTGCCAGAAAGGTCCAGAACCACGGATATTACTGGCCCACAATGTTACATGACGCCTTGGCACTAGTCAAAAAGTGCGGTCCTTGTCAAAGATTCTCCTCAGCAAGAAGGGTTCCACAAGCAAACCTCCGTTCTTTAGCCAGTCCGACCCCATTTGTCATGTAGGGGATGAACCTGGTCGGCCCTTTTCCGAAAGCAACGGGCCAAAGAAAGTTCCTGGTGGTAGTCATCGACTACTTCACCAAGTGGATCGAAGTCGAGCCCCTAGCAACGATCATTGAACAGCAAACTCAGCAATTCTTCTGGAAACACATCATCTGCCGGTTCGAAATTCCGCACATACTCATCACGGACAATGGGACCCAGTTTGCGGGCAAGAATTTTCGAAAGTTCTGCAAAGATCTCGGCCTCCATCAGCGCTTCTCTTTGGTATGCCACCCGCAGTCGAACGGCCAGGCCGAGAACGCGAATCGCCAAATCCTTGACGGCCTCAAGAAACGGCTTGATAATTCCTGCAATGGACTATGGGTCGACGAGCTGCCGAGCGTGCTCTGGGCACATCAGACGACGAAGAGGATCCCCACGGGAGAATCACCGTTCAATCTAACTTACGGCACAGAAGCAGTGATCCCCCTCGAGATCGGGCTCCCTTCGCCCCGGATCATTACCTTCGATGAAAATAGCAACTCGGCACAACTACGTGCCAACCTGGACCTCATAGACGAGGTCAGAGAGAAATCCACCATCAGAAGGAGCATGTATCAGCAGAGAATCGAAAGTTTCTACAACAAGAAGGTCCGTCCCACTGACATCAAACTCGGGGACCTCGTGCTAAGAAAGTTGGCGGTATCCAACCCGGGCCAAAAGAGGAAGCTAGGCACCCAACTGGGAGGGCCCGTACAAGGTTTCTGAAGTTGTGCGCCCCGGCACATACCGACTCACCAACCCCGAGGGCAGGGCTGTGAAGAGACCCTGGAACGCGGAACACCTCATCAAATTCCTCGAGGGGGAGGAATAGCTCTTGTAACTTCGGAACCATGTGCCTCGTTTTGTTGCCTCGTTTTGTTGCGAGTGAATATGATGTAATTTTTTCCTTATTTTGCCTCATGCCAGCTTTCTTAAAACAAGTATGGGGGCTCGATATCGACCTCGAGCAAGGCCTGTGCTTTTTCAAGCCCTGCGACCTTGACGCTCGGCGATGACCTCAAGCGACACCATGTTCCAGCAAACTTGGGGGGCTCATCGCTCGGTTGTGACCTTGAGCCATCCCAAAGCTTTTCCAACAAGTTTTGGGGCTCGGAGCATGGTAGTAAATCCGAGCCACACCAGAGTTTATCCAACAAGTTTTGGGTCTTTTTACAAACAAGTGTGGGGGCTCGACATACGGCATCGACCTCGAGCAAGGCCATGACCTTTTCAAGCCCTACGACTCGACGCTTGGCGATGGCCTCGAGCTACATCCTGACCTTTTTACAAACAAGTGTGCGGGCTCGACATACGACATCGACCTCGAGCAAGGCCCTGGCTTTTTCAAGCCCTGCGACCTTGATGCTCGGAGATGGCCTCGAGCTACATCCTGTCCATTTTTACAAACAAGTATGGGGGCTCGACATACGGTATCGACCTCGAGCAAGGCCCTGGCTTTTTCAAGACCTGCGACCTCGACGCTCGGCGATGGCCTCGAGCTACATCCTGTTCTTTTTTACAAACAAGTATGGGGGTTCGACATACGGCATCGACCTCGAGCAAGGCCCTGGCTTTTTCAAGCCCTGCGACCTTGACGCTCGGCGATGGCCTCAAGCTACACCCTGTCCTTCTTACAACAAGTATGGGAATTCGGCACCCGGCTTACTGAACAAGCCACCACTTAAAAAACAATTCGACAAGTTGAGAAAAAAATCAAAGTGTTATTACTCATAAGCACCACAAACGGCCACGATACAATAAAGACTATTACAACCACTCTGGCAAAAACCCGGACTAAGTACTTCTCATGGGACCTCCTCGACTAACACTAACCGTCTCAAGCCCCGCGGAGTGAGACCGTCCCTCTGCATGCTCAACCTGCGCAGCTAGTAAGGACGTCCCAGCAACAGAACTCTATGCATCGGCGGGGCTCGCCATATCCAGGTAAAGGGTCGGGGAAGGGCCCAAGGTAGAATGGCTTCCTCCCCCGAACAGGCCGAGTCGAGACCGACCCGTGCCAAACATAAGTTTCAACCTCTGAATCTCCAGCTCCTTCTCTACCACGACCTCGCAAAGAATGGATTCCGAGGTCGGTCGCCTGGTGGAGGCATCCGAAATTGACCAGTTTGTCTTAGCACTCCCCCAGCCTCGGTCGGCTATGGCCTTCTTCAAGCGAGCGGCCTCTAGACTGGGCTCCTTCGACTTGTTCATAAAATAGCCTACCGCGGCTTCTCGATCGCGAGCCTGCTTACGATAGCGAATCAGCACACTCTCCTTGGACCCTAGCTTATTTCGAAGTCGCCGGACCTCGGCAGAACTGAGGTTGGCCCCGACACTCTCATTCATCTAGCAAAAACAAGGGAGAAACAAACTAAAAAAGCTTGCTAAAAACAACAAGTCACAGAGGGTCGGCAAAAATTTTATTTTTATAAATTCAAAAATTGTGTTACAAAAAGCGATGGCCAGTCCGCACTAGGAAAATACAAATTTAAAAAAAAGCAAGAATCCTACACTACTTTTTAGGGGGGATCGGCACCTCTTCAGCATCCGGTTCACCCCTTGCCTCCTCCTCAAGGTGAGGGTCCTTCGGCGCCTCGTCTCCCTCACCGCCGGGGGTCAACGGATGTACGGGAGGTGCCCACCCGTAGTGGAGGTGGTCAATCTTGGCCTCTGGATAGAGGTGCAGGAAGTGCTCCTTGGCTCGGTCGTAGGCGTCGTCATGAGCTTGGATCAGCACATCCGCAGAAGACATCTGCAACTCCTTATACTCTGCCTTGGCCTTCGCTCGAACCTCCACCAGCTCGTGCGCATGATGATCCTATAGAGAGGACATCTCGTCTTGGAGGATCCCCTGAGCCCCCTGAGCCCCTGTCAGCTCGTCCTTCAGGCGCTTTCCCTCTCGGAGGAACTGCCCGGCATTCCGCTTCTCGACCTGAACCACCTTCTCCAAGCACTTCCTCAGATGTGCCCCGTGCAGTAGCGTCTGGCCGAGGAGAATTGAGTTAGATGCAAAATTCATAAATATTAAGCACAAAGCAGATAACTGACAAATACTTACCGCGACCTGCGCCTGAGCCCACCTCATGTAGGCCACTTCGAACGTCTCTGTTATCCGGTCGCACCACGTAACGAGCTTTTCCACCACCTCCACTGCGATCGGGCCCTCAGTCAGAGTGTCACCCTCCTTAACCGCCCAATCTGGGGCGAACGACCTTAGACCCCTCTTGCCCACCATCTCCTGGGCGTCAGGGCAAAGTGCTGGGGTCCCTGCCTTCAGAACCTCCATCACCTTCTTACTGCTGGAGCTTGGTCCTGACTCCTTCGCCCCTTTAGACGAGTGACTTTTTTTCGACTTCTTTGAAGGCGGCTCCGAAGATCCTTGGGCCGCCCCCTGGGTGGACCCCGGTGCCGAGGCAACCTTCTCCTTGTCAGCTCTCCTCTTCGCGGCCAAAGCCAGAAGGGCCTGCCTTACCCCGAGCTTTGCCGGTTCCATCACTACAGCAAAAAGAAAGAATGTTAAGACGAAGGCAGAAAATTAAGCAAAGTGGAAACAAAGACATACAAGAGTCGGCTGGGCTCAGTCTGGCTCGGGCCAGATGTATCTCGGTGACGCGCGGCCAACCGATGCTGTTCCCCTCGACAATTTTATCTACTTCAGCCCACTCCTTTTCCGTCAAGTCCCTCCGCCTCGGGGTTTATGGTTCGGCTTGAAAAAATTCCAGACTTTGGGGATCTCCCAAGGTATCTTGCTCCGAACAACGAGGTACTTCTCCTTCCATGCTTTTATCGAGTCCGGGTGTGTGCATCACTCTCTTGTGGGGACGTGGCGACATATAGAAGATTCCCTCCATATCTCCGAGCAAGCTCACCCCCAAGATGGCACGGAAATACTTAAGCTTCAGCTTGACCCCCTTCTCCTGGCACTTTAGGATGAAGCAGACTAGATGCTTCCACGAGTTGGGGCCGTACTGCATCGGACTCAGCCCCCCCCCCCTCCACCTCAGCACCCTCTTGATAAACGGGTGTAGTGGCAACCTCAGTCCCGAGACGAAAGCGTCCTCAGGAAACATACAGAAGCTCTTCTCCAACTCAGTGGTTGGACGAAGACTGGGGCTCGAAATTAGTAGCTCAAACTCCCGAGGGATGAAATTGGTCACCTTTAATATAGGCAGGTAGTCCGCCTTCAACACACACTGGACGTTGTCCATCTTTATCATAGTCCGATCAGATTCATGCAACCCCGCGGTAAATTGGACAAGTCCTTCCACGTCTTCAGGATACATCCCTATTGATCCTGAGTTCCTATTGGACAGGTGAGGAGCTGCAAGCCCTTCTCCTGGCTCGAGTCCAAACTCATCCGACGTGCTCGGGGGCGAGGCTTCCACATCCTTTTCTTCCTACGGGGGTGAGGCTTCCTCTCTGGAGACGGAGTCGACAACGGGGGCAGAGGGGGGAGACCTTTTCTACCTCCGCTACCACTCCCTCGGCTCCTCCTTCACCCCCCTTCTGGTCGCCCTCTCCCTCGGTTCCTCTTTTGCCCCCCTCCTGATCGCCCTCTTCCTCGACAAGCTCCACCTTGGACCCCTCGTCGGTCTCTTCCCCCGACTACCCCCATTCTGGCATATGACTTTGCAAAGGGACCACATTAAAAACACATCGCTCGTACCCTCGGATAACGAATCCGACTGTCCTTCCTCCTCCGAAGTAGAGTCATCCAGGGACCAAGACGTTGACTCTAACTCGACCTCCACCACACCACGACTCGAAGAGCTCGCCTCAGAGCCGGACTGAGAGCGTGACATAAGAAAACAAAGTGCTAACCTGATTAACCGGAAAACGAGAGGATCACCGTAAAAGTTATCGCCGACAGCAAAGAGAGAAAAATTCCTGTTATGAAGAGAGAGAGTGCGAAGTGAAGAAATGAAGGGAGTGGGGGACTTATAGAATGGGAAAGACTCCTCAAATTCCGCAAGAGAATCCTCACCGTCCAATCTTGATCATCAATATCTAACGGCCACTAGGATCTCAAAAGCCTCGATTTCCACACCCATGACGTCAGCCTGACACGTAAAATTCTGATTTTACCCTCGGCCTTATAAGTTGGTACAGTGGCTCGGTGTCCCGTGGCAACGGCTTAAGTACTGCACTTTCTTCTTTACCACTACTCCCCTTTCCTCCCACGACAGAGGAGCAAGTTAAGACTCTTCGTTCCGTAAAGTTCAGGAATTGATCAAAGCTTTTCCAACACCAAAGCTTTTCCAACAAGTCTTGGGGCTCGGAGCTCGGTTGTAACCTCGAGCCATCCCATAGCTTCTCACAAGCAATAAGGAGGCTCGTCGCTCGGTAGTGAATCCGAGCCACACCAAAGGTTTTCCAACAAGCTTTGGGGCTCGGAGCTCTGTTATAACCTCGAGCCATCCCAGAGTTTTCTATGCCAAGTAAGGTGGTTCATCGCTCGATGGTGAATCTGAGCCACACCAAAGCTTTTCCAACAAGCTTTGGAGCTCAGAGCTCAGTCGTAACCTCGAGCCATCCCAGAGCTTTCTACGCCAAGTATGGGGGCTCGTCGCTCGGTGGGGAATCCGAGCCACACCAAAGATTTTTCAACCTAGTTTTGGGGTACGGAGCTCGGTTATGACCTCGAGCCATCCCAGAGCTTTTCGCATGCAAGGTAGAAGCTCGTCGCTCGGTAGTGAATCCGAGCCACACCAAAGCTTTTCCAACAAGCTTTGGGGCTCGTCACTCGGTGGGGAATCCGAGCCACACCAAAGCTTTTCCAACCAGTTTTAGGGGCTCAGAGCTCGGTTGTAACCTCGAGCCATCCCATAGCTTTTCCAACAGGTTTTGGGGTTCGGAGCTGGGTTGTGACCTCGAGCCATACCAAAGCTTTTCCAACAAGTTTTGGGGCTCAGAGCTCGGCTGTAACCTCAAGCCATCCCAGAACTTTCTACGCCAAGTATGGGGGCTCGTCGCTCAGTAGTGAATCCGAGCCACACCAAAGCTTTTCCAACAAGCTTTGGGGCTCGGAGCTCAGTTGTAACCTCGAGCAATCCCAGAGCTTTCTACGCTAAGTATGGGGCTCGTCGCTCGGTGGGGAATCCGAGCCACACCAAAGCGTTTCCAACAGGTTTTCGGGCTCGGAGCTCGGTTGTGACCTCGAGCCATACCTAAGTTTTTCCAACAAATTTTGGGGCTCGGAGTTTGGTTGTGACCTCGAGCCATCCCAGAGCTTTTCACAAGCAAGGTGGAAGCTCGTTGTTCGGTAGTGAATCCGAGCCACACCAAAGCTTTTCCAACAAGTTTTGGGGCTCGGATCTCGGTTGTAACCTCGAGCCATCCCAGAGCTTTCTACACCAAGTATGGTGGCTCGTCGCTCGGTCGGGAATCCGAGCCACACTAAAGCTTTTCCAACAAGTTTTGGGGCTCGGAGCTCGGTTGTAACCTCGAGCCATCCCATAGCTTCTCACAAGAAAGGTGGAGGCGCGTTGCTCAGTAGTGAATCCGAGCCACACCAAAGCTTTTCCAACAAACTTTTGGGCTCGAAGCTTGGTTGTAACCTCGAGCCATCACAGAGCTTTCTACGCCAAGTATGGGGGCTCGTCGCTCGGTGAGGTATCCAAGCCACACCAAAGCTTTTCCAACAAGTTGTGGGGCAAGGAGCTCGGTTGTGACCTCAAGCCACCCCATATATTCTCACGTGCAATGTGGAGGCTCGTTGCTCGGTGGAGAATCCGAGCCACACCAAAGCTTTTCCAATAAGCTTTGGGGCTCGGAGCTCGGTTGTAACCTCGAGCCATCCCATAGCTTCTCACATGTAATGTGGAGGCTCGTCGCTCGGTGGAGAATCCGAGCCACACCAAAGCTTTTCCAACAAGTTTTGGGGCTCGGAGCTTGGTTGTAACCTCGAGCCATCCCAGAGCTTTCTACGCCAAGTATGGGGGCTCGTCGCTCGGTGGGGAATCCGAGCCACACCAAAGCTTTTCCAACCAGTTTTGGGGCTCGGAGCTCAGTTGTAACCTCGAGCCATCCCATAGCTTTTCCAACAAGTTTTGGGGTTCAGAGCTTGGTTGTGACCTCAAGCCATACCAAAGCTTTTCCAACAAGTTTTGGGGCTCGGAGCTCGGCTGTAACCTCGAGCCATACCTGTAACACCCCGAATTCCAGAATATAACTGAATTCGAGTTCCACAGGATCTTTACACTTCTTTCGTACAATTTTACAAGGAATTAAAAACTTTTCTTTTCAACAATAATTACATCAGAGTCTTTTACATCAATACGCAGCGGAATCAATAAAGTACAACAATAATAAATGTACAACTGTAACAACTTTAACATTTAAGTAATCAACAGCATCAAATCATCTTTATATCAAAACTGTGGGCACGTCAGTTGCTTACAACTAACGAAATATTATACACGGTCACCCTCTCTATGCCGGAAATAGTATAACGATTCTTAAACACTTTAGCAAGCACAAACTTGATCACAAACAAGCTACAAAGGGACTATCCTGTTGATGTCGTGTTGTGCGGTGCACTTAGTCCTTAATACAGTTATTAATATTTACATGACACTAATGCGCACTTGTTCGGATTCTATGCATCCCATACTACATAGGTCCGAGGGCAAGCTCTTAATCGTTCTTCATCTTGTAGGGTTCAATCCCTCGCCATGACTTAATCTACTACTGTAACTACGGTAAGTATCCTAGATGTTCTATGACCTACGAACTCATGTCTAGGCGTCCTGGAGGGAATCCCAACGCACTGACACATGACTCATCATGCAGGCATCCTGTGGTAATTCAGCTCCTACAATAGACATGACACCACCCGCAGTCACCAAACACCCCACGAGCGTCACCACCGGGACGGTACTCTGGAGCAGTATCCATGCCTTATCATGACGCATCATGGGACACCCTATGAATACTCTCACGCTGCCAATCCAATGGCCCTCATACTCATGTTTTTCTCTTACTTTCATCACATCTTCATTATGTATCTAATCCTTACAATTTTGTTTGTTTTAAAAGAAAATCATTACAACCTAGAGCTAGCTTACCCTACCGGACTTAAATCAAAACAACAGAGCTAGTCAGCCTACCTGGCTACTTCTCAAGAGATGCTCAACCCTCAACGGTTAGCTCTCAAATCATAAATAAATTGTCGGTCATTAGGGTCGTGCCTAGCCTTTAGATTCCAACAACTATCTCTTTCTAGAGATCAACAATAATTCATAATCAATCTCAAATAATCATTTCCATTTCTTTTGTTCACAAACTCTTTCTCAAAACATTTCTTTTATAATCTCATAACATGAGAAACAATTCAATTCAATCTCTTAACCAATTCCATCATTCACACCCTTGTGTGCATTTCAAAATAAACTCAATCCAGTATTAATAATCATAAAATCTCGTATTCAATCTTTTTCAACTTTCACATGTCAGAAATCAAATCCAAACTCAAGAACAAAAGCCAGTTCAGTTCAGTCGACTGTTGACAAAGAATCAATCGACTGTTCTGCGAACTTTGAAACTCAAACACAACTCAGTCAGCTCAGTCGACTGTTGGCAAGGGATCAGTCGACTGTTCAGCGAAACCTTGAAAACACAAACACCGAAATTCAAGACAGTAGCAGTCGACTGTGGAAAGTAGACAGTCGACTGTCCTGCTGATAAAAACCGAAATTTTAATACTTGACAGTCGACTGTCGATTGCACCAGTTGCAGTTTAAAGTAGATCCTGAATATATTTTTCGACCTTTCAACTGATTTGTACTTCTATAAAAATATAGATTATTTCCAGAATGTATTCCTTTGAAAAACAATATCGTACATGTTCTCAAATTCACAAGTTTCTCATTTTTGCAATATAATAAAATCCTTCTTCAAAATGCATAAAAACACATACAATCAATTTTCCAAATAGAATGTTGTCTTTTATCAAAAATTACTCTATAAAAATCTCTATATTCATAAAAATAAATCTTTTTGAGATTAGAATCAACAGTTCTTTTCTACACATTTACATTATTTTAACCAATGTCTCAACATGCATCAATTTCATACAAATCCCTTCAATTCTAGCATTCTAAACTAACAATCATAACAATTTAGAGAATAGATTAAGAAATTAAGTCTACCACACCAATCAAAATTTAGCAATTCAACTCTACATTAATTTGCATGCAATCTCATCATACCACTTCAAATTCAACAAATAAATTGTATATTATCTATCATGAATTTTCTACTCTTAAATTAGAAAGGATTTAAGAAACACCCACTTAAAGTTGAAGAATTTGTACTCAATGAACTTCTAGAATTATGAGCTCCTAAAGAAAACTCCGATGCAAACTCCTCGAAATCCGCACACCAAAGCAAGGCCACACTCCATCTTTCGGTCAGCAATAGTGAGGCCCAACTCCACTTTCGGCAAGCCAATAGCACCTCCTCATCTTTTTTCATATACATATACTATGTATGTATATATATACATTAGTATATGTATATAGGCATGTGGAATAGGTGATTAGGTGGAGAAATGGACAAGGGCTTGGCTGGCTTTGCTTGGTTTCTTTTCGGAAATGACATGAGAGAGAGAGGAGAAGAAGGGGAGATGGAGATGTGTAGGCAATTTGGACTCATATATATATAAATGGACATACTCAATTGTATGGTGGATAAACAAAAAGGCAAAGAGGGATTTGCTGGACTTAGGGGTTGCTTGTTGGCTTCGAAAATCTAACAGAGGAGGAGGAAGAGATGAGAGAGTGAGAGAGACTTAGGGGTGTTTTTATAGGTTAATTAAGGGTAGTTAGAATAACCACATCCCACATGAACACCACTAATCCCTTATTCTAAAATTTAAACTTGCTTTCCCTCCTACTTTCAAAAACCAAAAGTTCAGTTTACCCTCTTCTTATAAAACAGCCCAGCCCCAAAATGTGTGCACATCGCACGTGTGCACATGCACGTGCTTTGTGTACACCCCAAAATAAATTATTTATTTAATCCCTTTAAAAACAATTATTTATATGTGTATATAAAATTAACTTAAAAATTATATTTTTCATGCACAATTAAAATAGACACACACATCTCATGAAATTTATTTTGAAAGAAAAATACGCTTAAAAACGTGCACCAAAACACGTGCGTCGCCCGTAAAATCTCAAAAATACAAAGTTGACTTTATCAACCGAAAAAATATTTATAATTAATCGGAATGCAACATAAGAATATATTTAATATACATATTCGATAATGTACTCAAACGTACAGAAAACACGTGTATTGCACATATAAAAATTATTTTAATTAAAATAGACAAAAATTGAATTTCGTTTACAAAACGAATTTAAACACGTTTATAAATAATTGAAACCCATCGAAAACTTTGCACGTAACGGTAGAATGCCCGAAATCGACACGTGCATCGATAATACACAAAAAGCACGTAAAATATAAAGATTGAAATTTAGCATTTGAGTTGACTCAAATGGAATTTTAAGAATACTAGAATGCATAAATAGTTGGAATCCAAAATACATATCGAAATACGTTACGGATATCACCAGTAATGGTACAAAATGTACGTGTATAACACCCGATGGCAAAATTGTCATTTTCAATTTTGCGGGGTGTTACAATACCTGAGCTTTCTACGCCAAGTATGAGGGGCTCATCGCTCGGTAGTGAATCCTAGCCATTCCAAAGCCTTTCCAACAAGCTTTGGGGCTCGGAGCTCGGTTGTAACCTCGAGCCATCCCTGAGCTTTCTACGCCAAGTATGCGGGCTCGTTGCTCGGTGGAGAATCTGAGCCACACCAAAGCTTTTCCAACAAGTTTTGGGGCTCAAAGCTTGGTTGTGACCTCGATCCATCACAGAGCTTTTCGCAAGCAAGGTGGAAGCTCGTCGCTCGGTAGTGAATCCGAGCCACACCAAAGCTGTTCCAACAAGTTTTGGGCCTCGGAGCTCGGTTGTAACCTCGAGCCATCCCAGAGCTTTCTACGCCAAGTATGGTGGCTCGTCGCTCGATAGAGAATTCGAGCCATGCCAAAGCTTTTCCAACAAGTTTTGGGGCTCGAAGCTTGGTTGTAACCTCGAGCCATCACATAGCTTCCCACAAGCAATGTGGAGGCTCATCGCTCGGTAATGAATCCGAGCCACACCAAAGCTTTTCCAACAAGCTTTGGGGCTCGGAACTTGGTTGTAACCTCGAACCATCCTAGAGCTTTCTACGCCAAGTATGGGGGCTCGTTGCTCGGTGGGAAATCCGAGCCACACCAAAACTTTTCTAAAAAGTTTTGTGGCTCAGATCTCGGTTGTGACATCAAGCCATCCCATAGCTTCTCACGTGCAATGTAGAGGCTCGTCGCTCGGTGGAGAATCTGAGCCGCACCAAAGCTTTTCCAACAGGCGAAAGGGGCTCGGAGCTCGGTCATGACCTCGAGCCACCCCAGAGCCTTCACAAGCAGATGGGGCTCGGAGACCGGTCGTGACCTCGAGCCACCCCAGTGCTTCCACAAGCGAAGGGGGTTCAGAGCGCGATAGTAACCTCGAGCCACCCCAGAGCTTTCACAAGCAGAGGGGGCTCGAAGCTCAGTCGTGACCTCGAGCCACCCCAGAGCTTTCACAAGCGAAGGGCGATCGGAGCTCGGTGGTGACCTCGAGCCACCCTAGAGCTTTCACAAGCGAAGGGGGATCAGAGCTCGGTCTTGACCTCGAGCCATCCCATAGTTTTTTACAAGCAAAGAGGGCTTGGAGCTCGGTCCTGACCTCGAGCCACCCCATAGCTTTCACAAGCGAAAGGGGCTCAGAGCTCGGTCGTGACCTCGAGCCCCCACAGAGCTTTAACAAGCAGTTGGGGCTCGGAGCTCGGTCGTGACCTCGAGCCACCTCAGATCTTTCACAAGCGAAGGGGGCTCAGAGCTCGGTAGTGACCTCGAGCCACCCCAGGACCTTTACGGGCAAAGGAGGCTCGGAGCTCGGAGGTGACCACGAACCATCTCTTGGTTTTCACAACTGGCCTCGACGCTCGGTCTTGACGCCAAGCCGCCCCAGGGCCTTTCCCACAAGCCTCGAGGCTCGATGCTCGGCATCGACGTCGATCCACCATGACCTCGGGACCGACCCTGGCCTCCACATGGAATGGAGCTCGACGCCAACCACCGACTCGGCCGCCGACCCTCGGATGCTCAACCTTCAGCACCTCTTCTCCTCTAGGGGGTCCCCTTCATCCTACCCTGTTGGCCTCTCCAGGAAGTTATAGACCGCATTCCCATACTCTCCGTTCTGCTCTTCCTCTAGAGACAAAACCACTCTTCTACGGCTGGATTTCCCAGTCCTCAGGAGTGGGGGGCTCCTGATATGGTACAGATGACATGGCCCCTCCTGGGCCACCGGATCCCCTAAAAAAATGCACTTCTATGATCATCATGTCAACCCAGAGCCATATGGGCTTCTGCCACGTCAGGCCCATGAGAAAACGGGTCCGACCTGGCCCAGCAGGGTCTCAGACCCGTTTTTCCTGCCTATAAATACCAGACCCGGTCCTCACTGTAAAAGGTAATCAAACTTTCTCCCCCTGAACCCTAGCTACTGTTCCTTTTCCAATGACTGACTAGGTCGTTGGATGGCCTGTCGCCGGGACTTCTCCTGGTGTTTCTAGGCACTGTGCAGGTACCTAGGACCGAGCCGAGCCCACAAATCCGAGCCAAGCTGCTGGATCCGAGCCAAGCACTTGGTCCCTACCTCACTCCTGCTACTCCTGAGGCGGTCCCTCAGTCGAGGGTCGGACCAGGGCCAAGTACCGCAACTTCCACTATACAAACTACACGAACTCACACCTGTTGTAACCACACCCCAAAAACAAACCACATCAATATAGTATTCCATATTATAACTATATATATATTAAACTAATGGGTATACCCCTCTCTCCTTCCTCTATTTTGAATTAGAAAAAGAAGAGAAAAATTAGGAAAATCTGATTTAAACTAACATGTGTATTCCACACATTTTCAAAAAATAAAAATAAAAATTAAATTAAAAAACCCAAACCTTCCCCAGCCACGGTCTGATCCTCTCCATCCTCTCCCACTTTCAAAATCATCTCCCAACCCTCGCCTCCCACGTGTTAGGAAATTGAGGATCTTGTTGAGTATTCGATACAATCAATGCAGACGACTATCAAGCAAAATTAGATCACACCAATCACATAAAGCACACAAGAATTTTCCTGGTTGGGGCTTTTGTCTTAATCCGCGGGAGGAAGAACCGAAATGTTTTTTCAACTAGAGGAGATACAAGAATATTACAATTCTCACAACGACTCGCTCTCAAGTCTAACTGAAACTTGGTTGCTATTTACAATAGAGAAATCTCTCACCCTCCCAGATGAAGTACTCTATTCTTCTATTCGGCACTCAAAGAATCATGTCGTTCTAGGATCCGTTTATATAGATCTAGAGAAACCCTAGTTTGATACACTTAATACATTAACCATCCGATTACTACCGAAGAGATAACCTTGCATTGAGAGCCGTACGATCTTACTTGAAGAAAAAATTGGGCTTCTCACGAATCACCAAGTCCCGACCCAAATAACCCATCAACGCCACGATCGGTCGATTATACACTATAGACGGTCGACCATTCCCCTCTCGGGAACCCTGTACAGTCGGGGCGGTCGATCGACCCCAAGTGCGGACGACCACAACTCTACCTGTTTGCTTTTGCTGACTGCTTTCCTTCTTCTTCGATGCATCACTGTAACACCCCGAATTTCAAATAAGACTGAATTCGAAGTTTCACATGATCTTTACACTTCACTTCATACAATTTTACAAGGAACTTAAAACTTTTATTACAACAGAGTCTTTTACATTAAAAAATTGTGGAATAAATAAAATACAATAATGATAAATGTACAATTGTAACAACTTTAGCATTTAAATAATCATCAGCAACAAATTCATCTTTACATCTTCTTGTAAATTCCAAGTGCTGCATATAAAACTGTGGGCATGTCAGTTGCATACAACCGACGAAATATTATACACGGCCATCCTCGCTATGCTAAAAGTATAACGATTCTTAAATACTTTAACAAACCACAAACTTGATCACAAACAAAACTAATGAGGGACTATCCTGTTGATGTCGTGGGTGTTGTGCACTTAATCCTTAATGCAGTTATTTATATTAGATGACACTAATGCGCACTTGTTCGGATTCTATGCATCCCATACTACATAGGTCCGAGGGCAAGCCCTTAATCGTTCTTCATCTTGTAGGTTGATTTCCTCGCCATGAGTTAAACTACTACGGTAACTATGGCAAGTATCCTAGGTGTTCCATGAGTTACGAGCCCATGTCCAGACATCCTGGAGAGAATTCCACGCACTAAAATGATGCATCATGCAAGCATCCTATGGACAATTCACCTCCGCCATGGAACGATGGCACTATGTCGTCACCAAGTACCCCACAAGCGTCGCCAACGGTACGATATCCTGGAGAAGTATCCACGTCCTGACATGACGCATCCATCCTATGAACACTCTCACACCGTAGATCCGAGGCTCTCATACTTATGTTTTTCTCTTGCTTTCATCACATCTTCACTGTGGTGTTGTCCTTAAGTTTTAATTTGTTTTAAAAGAAAAATCATCACAACCTAGAGCTAGCACCCTATCGGACTTAAACCAATACAAAAGAGACAGTCAGCCTAACTGGCTATTTATCAAGAGATGCTCAATCCACACTGGTTATCTCTCAAATTCATAAATAAAACTACCGGTTACTAGGGTCTCACCTAGGCTCTAGATTCCAACAACTATCTCTTTCTTGAGATCAACAATATTTCATATTCAATCTCAAAATAACATTTCAATTTCTTTATTCAAAAACTCTTTCTCAAAGAAAATATTTCTTTAATTACTCATAACATGAAGTATCTCATTTCGACTTCTTTTACCAATTTAATCATTCATAACAATGTATACAATTCAAATAATCTTAGTCAAGTATTAATAATCATAAAATCTCATTAAGAAGAATTTAAGTGCTTTCCAAACTTTCATTTCGCTTAAATTAAACAAGAGTAACAATTTTCAATATAAAAATAACTTTTAATTCTTTTAATCGAAATAAATTCGAGTTCATTAATGTAAAAATCCTCTTTCAATACTCACAAAATATATCAAAATATTGTAGAAATAATTTTTATAAAGTCTAAACAATTTTAGAGAATTAAATAGAATTTTTCCCAATTTTTATTTCACTTAAAAACTCAATATATCAAAAGATCAAAAAAAAAAAAAAAACAAAGTGGCTAAACCCAGGTCAAACCCTTGCCCTATGAACAGTAACCGCACTAAAGTGCACCCGAAGACCGGTTGGTCCAGAGTGGTTGACTATTCTATTGGGGACTTATATTATACGTAAGTTTCGGGCTTTCAGTTTTGAGTAAAAATCAATTTTTAAAAAACAGAGTCTCCTGAGAGACTCGAACCCGAGACTAAAACTCCGCTCTGCTACAGTAACGGACCCAAATTACACCCGAAGACCAATTGGTCTTGAGTGACTAACCGATATGAAAAGAGTTAAATACTTTTTATATATACCGCACTGCAATTAATTTTCCTTTACAAAATTCGATCTTTCAATCAATTTGTACTTATACAAAAACTTAATATTTTTCCAGAATGTATTTATATCCAAATAATACAGTATAGGGCGTATGTTTAACTTCAAAAAATTTATTTCCGACAATATAACAAATACTTAATCTTGCATTAAGAACTCATATTATTAATTTACGAATAAAAAATTGTCTTTCATCAAAACTTCTCCATAAAATTCTTTATACTCATAAAATAAACCCATGAGACTATTTCTTTACTATAATCGTATTATATAACCATTTTCATACATGTTACAATATTTTGACTATAAAAAGAAATATATTACCATGCATCAATTCTCATTCCAATAATTTACCAAATGATATTTTCTTTTTCCTCTTCTATTTTTCATGGGTCTAGCCATTTATTAAATTACAATATCAATTCAATACATCAAGACACAATTAAGATGAGATCATGCAATCTACTTTTACCATACCAATCAAAATTTAGCAATTAAATTCTACATTAACTAGCATGCAAATTTACTCCTAAATTAGAAAGAATTTTAGAACCACCCACCCAAGAAGCTTTGATGTACTCAATTAAACTCCTTCAAAAGTTCTAAGAGAACTTCACTTTGCCTCCTCGAATTCCGTGCACAAGGAAAAGACCCCAACTCCCATTTCGGCCTACAACAGGAACTCTTTCACCATGAACAGTTACCACTCAAGCACACTTATAATTATATATATGTATCTACATATATATAAGTATATACCTATATATATAATGAATAGCTTAAGATATATATATATATATATATATATATATATGTATTATTATTACTATTATGTGTATTATTATTACATATGGTGAGTAGGTGGAGAAAGCAACAGTGGGGTATGCTGGATTGGGGGTTCGGAAATGACAGAGGAGAAGGAAGAAGGAGGAAAGGAATGTGAGAATAAGCATTTGGGGGTATAAGTATATATATACATATATATGTATACTCACACATATATTTGAATGGTGAGTGAATGGGGGAAACGAAAGGAATTGCTGGATGATTTGGTTTCGGCAGAGCAACAGGGAAAGAAAAATAAGGAAGGGATGATGAGAAGTGGATGGGTATGAGGGGGTAATTATATAAGAAAATCTGTGAAGGGTATAATAACTACTTGTCCATTAACTCTACTAAATCCACTAATACAAATTCAAAATTTTATTTTCTCTCCAAGTGCAAACAACTGGCCTCTCTTTCTCCATGCAAAATACGTGCACGTGCGTTGCACTTGCACACACTTCATTCATACACACATATATATTTAATTTAAAATATATGTATATAATATTTAAGATGCATATAAAATTTAGTTTAATTAAAAATTATAGTTTTTCATGTACAAATAAAATAAACACGCACACACTTCAAAATTTCGTTTTGAAATACAATGCAACTAACATGTGCCTTACAAACACGTGCGTCGCACGTAAAAACATTAAAATACGAAATCGACTTTATCAACGAAAAATATTTAAATATAACCGAAATACAACATAAGAAAAATATATTTAATATATACATTCGATAATGTACTTAATATGTACATTGAAAATACGTGCACCATACGTATAAAATATTTAAATCAAAATGAGAGAAAAATGAACTTCAGTTTATAAAACGAATTCGAACATGTAAAATAAATAATTGTAACACATAGAAAATATCACACGTAGCGGTGAAAAATATGTAATCGATACGTGCATCGATAACACGTATAAAGCACGTAAAAATACATAGATTGAAATTTAATATTTGAGTTGACTCAAATAGGATTTTAAGAATACAGAAAATGCATAAATAGTCGGAATCCAAAATACATAGTGAGATACATTACGGATATTACCTGTAATGGTACAAAATACATGTGCGTAACACACGAGGGGCAAAATTGTCATTTTCAATTTTGCGGTGTGTTACAATCACTTTGATCCATCTCAACGCTTCATCATTTTCTTCATCGGTCATGTTATTTGCAAGACATACAAACCCAACAATCTCCACCTTGAATTGCATATTCATGAATCCATACTCGTGTGATTTAAAAATCTTCTAGACATTTCTTCTCTGCTTTATAAACAACACGTTTCTATGGCTTTTTTTGCTAGTTGAAATCTACCTCCACCTGTATGCCCCCCCCCCCTCTCAAGGGCACACCCCTATAGATGTGATCATGGAGGTGTCACCCTCCACACGAGCTCCACTTACTTCAAGGCTCTCTCCACATTCCAACGATATTCGAACATTGCAGTCTCGCTTCGGTAATTCTAGTGACAGCTTACTAGATAATGCTTTCAGAACAATGGGCTTCCATACACTCGGCCGAGTTTTTCTGCTCCCACAAAGCTAGTAGAGGTTGTGCTGACTGCTCAATCTCCCTCTTACCTTTCATTACCTTACGACGACTATCCAAAACTGTTGGAACTCCACATCGAGCTGTGTACCTGCAGCCACGAGCATCAGGAGTCCCCAAGGATATCAGATTTTGATGTATCGAAGGAATATGCATGACCTCTTCCAGTGTGAATCCTTTACCATCTGGCGTCTCTAATTCAACTGTTTCCTCACCCAATACTTCACAAATCTCCCCTCTAGCCGTTCTAATACTACGACTTGTTGACAACTTGTAAGTAAAAAACATCTCCCTCTCGGAGCAAATATGAAAAGAACTTTTCGAATCTAGATACCAACTTGAATCCACATCTGAAGAACTTGAAACAAGAAGACATAGATCGAAGTTATCAGATTCACCTGATTTACCTGAATTAGTAGCGTTGACTACATTGTCTTGATCACCTCCTTTCGTAACACTCTTCTGACTCAACCACTTACGACAGTCTCTTTTGTAATGCCCAACTCTTTTACAATAGTGACAACGAATCTTACCCTTGTGTGCCGCATCCCTTCCAATTGAAGTATCACCATCCACCGCAAAACACCATAGAATCTCCTTTATGAGTCTCATTTCTTAGTTCATCTTCCTTCAGACCCTTAATCACCCTGGCTACTATAAGTGTCATCTTGGCTGACTTCACATGTAGCATGGTAGTTATCAAGTGATCATAAGAAGTTGGCAGTGAATAAATTAAGTTGAAAGCTTTATCCTCTTCGCTAAGATCATCAGCGTTAATCACCTTCAGTTCAGATATTACCTTATTGAACTCTACAATATGATCTTGAAGATGGGTACCTTCCTTCATTGAGAACCTGAACAACATTCTCTTCCAGTACATCTGATCTAGCAACGATGATCCTGAGTAGTTAGATTTGAGTCTCGCCCATAGACTCGCCACATTTTTCTCCTCAAGAATATTACACTTGACTTCGTCCGCAAATTGCAATCGGATTAAAGTCAAGACCTTTAAACAAATCTCATTACACTTCTCCTACTTCATGTCAGTTGGCTTCTTCTCTTCTAGGACAAGGTGCAAGTCCTTCTGAACAAAAACATCATACATGTCCACCTTCTACAGATTGAAGTTGGCCTTTCCATCAAACCGCTTGATCTTTGTCTTTTCATCTGTCATATTCTCCAAGGAACTTGAACAAACCCACGAACCTGATTTCTCTGATACCACTTGTTAGGAAATTGAGGATCTTGTTGAGTCTTCGACACAATCAATGCAGACTACCAAGCAAAACTAGATCACACCAATCGCACAAAGCTCACAAGAATTATCTCGGCTGGGGCTTCAGCCTTAATCCGGGGGAGGAAGAACTGAGATGTTATTTCAACTAGAGAAGATACAAAAATATTACAATTCTCACCATGACCCTCTCTCAAGCCTAACTGGAACTTGGTTACTATTTACAATGGAGAAATCTCTCACCCTCTCAGATGAAGTATTCTCTTCTTCTATTCGGCACTCAATAGAATCATGTCGTTCTAGGAACCGTTTACATTGTATTACAGATCTAGAGAAACCCTAGTTTAATACACTTGATACATTAACCATTCGATTAATATTGAAGAGATAACCCTGCATTGAGAGTCGTACGATCTTACTTAAAGACAAAGTTGGGCTTCTCACGAATCACCAAGACTCGACCCAAATAACCCATTAGTGTTGCGATCGTTCGTCCGTACACAACAGACGGTCGACCGTTCCCCTCTCAGAAACTTGTATTTTCGGGGCGGTCGACCGACCCCAAGTGCGGTCGATCGCAACTCCACCTGTTTGCTTCTACCGACTGCTTTTCTTCTTCTTCGGTGCATCGCTTCGATCCATCTTAACGCTTCATCGTCTTCTTCATCGGACATGTGTATGCAAGACATACAAACCCAACACCGTGCTGCCCCCTCGCACTCTACCTCTTACACGCCCTCATCGCCTCCGACCTGCGCACCAACCTTCGCTGCCTCCTCCCATGCCACCTCCCACGCGCCCTCCTTGCTTCTGACGCTGCCGACTCCCATGCGCCCTCCACCCGTATGTAGTAACTCTCTAATATGTATGTAACACTTTCTTTACCATTCATTTATTCATTTGTTCATTTGTCAATTCACTATTGTTTTAATTTGGTTTTTTTATTGATTTTTATTCACTATTCTTCTTATTTTTGTTTCATGATTTAGTTTTCTGATGGAAGATTCGGCAGCGCAGACGCACGAGGAAAGGGTGCCGGTGCCACCAAGAAGGAGCTTCAAGAGCACCCAATGTTCTTCTCCTAATAGTAGATAATTTTTGGAACACATTCACATCCCTCATGTTTAATTGGGCTGTTTAAGTTTGGATTTGGATCACATCCACATCCTTCATCCTTCATGTTTGGTTGGGTGGTTTAAGTTTGGATTTAGATCACATTCACATCATTCATCCTTCATCCTTCATGTTTAGAGAAAAGCTACTTTTCCAGAATTGTTATGGTCACGATCTTTGTGCACATGCTTTACCTGAAATTAATGTGACAAAATATAGAGTAGATTGAATAGATTTCTAGAAATACAGGGGTAAATGGAGATTGTGAAAAAATACTTTGATTTGGGCAACTTGATTTAGTCTGTGCAAAATTGCACAAAGTTATTCAAGTTTTAATCAATGATAATTTATTCTTGTTCTCACAATTGTTTCGATATATCTAAGAAAATGATAAAAAATAATAAATATGTCGACAAGTTACATAATGTTATGATCTGTATTATTTACTAAATATGAAAGAGTTACCTATATTAAAAAAGGAATACTATAAAAAACTAAGTATGAAAGAGGGTTTAAATTAGATTCTTTTTGGGCGGGGGGGGGAGGGGGGGGGGAGGGGGGGGGTCTAGAATAAAAATGTTATATATTCAAAGGGGCTTTTTGATAACCGAAGGGAGCATGAGCCCCCCTTGTCCCAATGGGACTCCGTCTTTGATGAAGATGATGTTGATAATTAAAAAGTTTAGGGAATAAGATGTAGATAAAGAAGAGGTTGATAAAGAGTGTAATTAGAGAATGAAGAAAGAAAAGAATGAATTAATTGGTATAAACAGACCTAAAAGATACTTACTTTTGTTCTTCAGGGGTTTATAAGAGTTAGATAAAAAGGTCTACAAAATATTCAAAGTAAACCGACTGGCCTAAACTATGTTGATTACATCCCAAAACCACACAAGTTCTTTTATTTTGTTCTCCTTATTTATCTTATTTTGAGTCTTATACATAAAATTATACTTTATGATTACATCCCAAAATATTGGATAGACTTTCCTAAAATCTTGGTCATGAACTAGTCTGTATTCATCTTTTTATTATGCTGGTATGTTTGATCTTTCCTCTACTGTTGGTGGACAAACCAATTATGGTGGAGGTAAAAGCAAGGAGGATTCAATTGGTCAGAACTAGTCCCTTTACTCCCCATCATTAGTTGAGTTTGAATTCTTTTTGGAGGAGGAAGGATGTGAGCAGTTATGAGTCCAAGGCAAGGCCATTCTGAATTCTCTGGTGATTCCCATTAACAAGGATGAACTCCATTGGGAAATCAAAGGTGGCAACGCGGTATTTGTGGAATTCAGAAGTGCTAACTCTCACGAGGATTCTTGGAAATTTTAAATTATATAATGTGCATATGAACAAATCTTGTAGGATTCATGTTATTTCTGATGTTCATGCTAAACTAGGGTAAATATTTTTTTAAACGGGAGGGGGGGGGCTACCTCGAGGGACGAGTCATGCAAGAGAGACAACCTTTGCTTTCCTCACTTCCCCAAACGCCATTACAATCCCAACCTTCCCAAACCCAAACAATTTTTCAACCAAAACCTTATGCCAAATCCACCAAAAATTCCATCTTTTTCACCCCCAAAACTCACAAACCCTAGATTCAACACGAAGAAGCAGATGGAGATGAGGTGTTTCATATGTGGAGATGACGATCATTGGGCTAGGGACTGCAAGAAACAGGGTCTGTTTTAACTACAAGAAGCAAGGACATCGGGTGAGAGACTGCCACATTTGCAATCATCATCAGTCCCTTGGAGTTGGCCCATAACCCTTTGATAGCACATGCGACAGAGGATCTACTAAAATGTGGCTTTCGTCATGTCATATCAGGGACTCCACCGGACACCCATGATTTCATTTGGGCGCTTAAATGGTTGTGGGAGGCCAAAGGGTACTAGTGGGAATTAGATGAGATCAGCGAGGAGGTCTATCTCATCCGATTCCCCACCAAGATGGATCTTGAAGAGGCTGTAGAAGGAGTCATTATGGTTGTTGGATGTGCTGCAATCATTACTTCATTGCAACCGGTTATGTGGCCAAGCTCAAACCAAAGCCTTGCTATATTTGGATAAATATGCCTATTCTTTCCGTGCATTTCTGGAATGAGGCATCCCTATGCTAAGTCCTTTTGCGAAGCAAATCACAATGAGCACAAAGATGAAAAAACCAAGCTGGGTTGGAGAATGCATTGGTCCTCATTGAAGTCCATGACATGAAGGGTATCCCCAAAATGCTAGGTGTTGAACATGTTCATATATGGAATGGAAGCAAAGAGTCCTATGATGTCCCTGTCCTACTTGCTAGCAACCCCATCCTTGTGGAAGATGTTCAATCAGGAAAAGTTCAACTTTTCACAACCAATCCATCCAACAAACCAACATCACAGGAGGGAATGCAATCTTTTTGGAGGAAGAAATAGCAAGGGAGTAATAGTCCAGTTGATCATAGTGTTCTAATACGTTGGCGGCAGCTGTTCCAAACCGAGATGCGCCAATTCAGGGTGGCAATTCAAATTTAAAATCCCCAACCAATATGGAGGATCATAGGCGCCAAATCAGGAAAGAAAAGAAAATTGTTGCCGAATTTGAAGGAGAATATGAAGTAGGTAATTTTTTTTAGTGTAACCCAATTTGCATTGCTGGCTAATTCCTCTAACAGCACAATCAAATCAAGTGAAATCTCAACCAGCTTAGCAGAGGAATCAGTGGAAGGAGTTATGGAGATGGTTAGAAAGGGTAATGTGGTCACACTCCCAACTTCTTTATTCACATAAATCTAGCCAGCAGTTGAGAATGCTTTGACTCATGTTGTCATCAAGGAAAATGTGAAGAATGTTGGGGGGCCAAAAGTAAGCCTTAAGGAAGGCCCTTATACTAGATTCCACATGGCCCAACTGACCAACAAAGGGCCTAAAAGTCAAGTCAGTGGTGCACAAGCTCAAGCCAAAATCTAGAAAGACTTCATTCTATATCCCACATGGTTGTGAAGAAGTTGAAGCTAAAAGAAGGAAGATGAGGAAGATCAATTCCAATGGTTGCATCAACTCACCCATTCATGAGGCATCTGACCAACTCAATGAGGACTTCTTCTGCTAACAGGAGTGGAGGTAATTCTTCTTCTATTGCTTTAGTTTCAAAAATTCTTATATTTCTGAAATAGTAGAATTAGTAGAATTATATCCTAAGGGAAAACATGCTATTGATAAGATTAGAAACTCAGAGAAGGAGCTTGTTAATCTACCTAATCAACATGCCTTTCCTATTGAAATATAGTAATTACTAATGTGTATATTCTATTTTGGGGAATCTATAGGAAATAGATTCCCCAAAATCTCTCATCTCCTTAATCTTCTCTCAATCTCTTTTCTTCTTCTTCAAGAATGTAATTCTTAAATATAGATGTATACAGTAGACAAACAAGATGAATAAGAAAAAAAAATATTTTTCCCAAATCAATCTGATCTCAATATTTCAATATTGTTGGATCCTGTAGGCAAGACAACAAACACTAGAGGGGGGTGAATAGTGTTTGATAAAAACTGCGGAAATTTTTCTCGGTGCAGTCGACTGAGGTAAGGACCAGTCGACTGATATGTTCAAAATAACTGAAAATAACAACTCTGTGCAGTCGACTGCTGAAAGAGACAGACGACTGAAGGCACACTGAAATTACAACTACAAACGGCACTGACCAGTCGACTGATGGTGCAAGGAGTCGACTGTTCAGAAACTTTTTGCAGAATTAAAATAAACCAGAGTAAATGCAAACACAAGATAATCAATCACAGAGTACACAAGATATATCCTGGTTCGGTCCTCCCGACCTACATCCAGTCCCCAAGCAACCCACTTGAGATTTCCACTATTCTTGAAAAATTACAAGAATACCCTACGGCGTTACGACAACAACCTTGTCTAACCCGTAGTCCTTTCTCTCAACCAGAGAAAGCAACCCACTCTACTACCAAGAGTGAAAAGACACCGACTCTACAACCAAGAGTCAAAAACACTCTCCAACCGAGAGCACGAGTACAAGAATACTTTACAGTCAACCTATAGCCTTGTTGTTGTATGTGTTGATGCACGTGGCTAAAAGAATAGGTCGACTTCTATACTCAGTCCAGAGCGAATTCAATGCTATGCTGGACTGAATGTAGAGAACCAAAGTGTATGAACTTGAAAGCTTTGTTTCTCACAGAAAATCACTTAAAATGTTCTTCAAGAGTGCTCGGAGTTCAGAGAAAAATTCTGTATAAATTCTGTGTATCTTTTCAGTGTGATCTGAACTCTACTTAAAGAGTTTGATCTCCTGAACGTTGAGAAAAACAGTTACTCAACTTTCAACCAACAGATCTGACCTTTTGAGTTTGAAAAAATTCGATTTTGAAAAACAGAAAACAGTCAAAAGCTCTCGAACAGTTGACTGGGTTGCCATATGAGTCGACTGATCAGAGTTTGAATAATTTTAAACAGTTTTGTACTATCAGTCGACTGGCAGAAGCTTAAGTCGACTGGTACTTAAAAGTTAAAATTCTTCAAACTGTTTTGACTTCTTTTTGGGGGTTTTTAAGAGACACACATTATGAAATTTTGAGTGTGTGTATGTGTGTGTGTGACAAGGCTTTACATCAGACTAAGACTCAACAGAAAGTAAAATACAATGTTTACAAGACACAACAATATAACACATTTGAACTTGAAGTCTTGAGTCTTGAGTCTTGAATTGAGTCTTGATCCTTGTCTTGAAGTCTTCATTTGTATCTTTTTGAGCTTGTTCATTTGTTCAGCTAGAATTGTCTTTGGTCTGTGCACTGCAATGTTAGCTGTATAACATAGACACATGTTGCACTGTGTTGTGATCATCAAAATCAAGAATCAACATTCTCCCCCTTTTTGATGATGACAACACAATAGCTGATAACAATTTATATAGAAACATACAAGCATAGGTTTTAAAAAGCTCCCCCTATTAAAAACATAATATGCATACATAAAACAAATTCTTGACATACAGAATGTATCAGTCGACTGAACAATAGATCAGGCGACTGAACAGAACATGAAAATATATCCAAAAGCAGTTAACAAGTATCACAGATGCAGCAAGTATCAGAGCTGCACCAGTTTAGCAGCAGTCGACTGTATCCTTGGGGAAGTCGACTGACCAGAGATATTTCAATATTCAGAATACGCTGAACAGTGTAACAATGTTTAACAAATGCAGAATATAACACATAGCATGCAGAATATAGATAGAACATAACACAGATAGCTGATATAACTCAGATCTTTCTTTCTCTCCCCCTTTGGAATCATCAAAAAGCACAAAGTAACAAGGTTTTGCATTGAAGAAGAAACTTAAGTCTGATACAAAAAGGAATGCATTAAGAAAGCAAAAATTACATAATAAGAGGAAAGAAAATCTTCAATCTTCTTCATCGGAGTCTTCATCATCATCTTGAGAAGGAGGATGAAACTGAGAAGTTAAGAGATGAGTTAGGTTGTCTAGTTTGGAGTCGAGGGTATGGAGTTGGGTGTCTACAGAGACTGAGTGGTTCATTAGGTAGGACACATAGTCGTAGAGAGTACGAGGGTCATCAAAATTGGCTTGAAGAATAGGTGGATCATCAGATGTAGAAGGTTGAGAGGGTCTGGGTCTAGAAGTAGAACCTAAAGGAGCTTGGGAGAGAGGAGGAGACCTAGGGGGTGATCGAGTAGGAGCATCAAGGAGTTTCATACGTGCCAAACTAGCACGATCAAAACACTCATAACGAGAAACAACAGTTTTCTCCGAATCAAGATCAACTCCAAAAGCTATAAAAACTCTAGTGAGAAGACCTCCAAAAGGTAGAAAGTGAGTGTGGTCTTGATTAAGTTTAGAAAAAATAACTTGACCCCAATTAACAGCAATTCTACCAAAAATTGCATATATAGCTTTTTGTAATTCAATAGAATATTGGTCATAACTACCCTTTTTAGGAAGGATGTTATAGGCTAATATTCTACCTACAAGCTTAGCAATTGGTTTGATATTTTTGCTTGTCATTGGAGGGCCAGAATTAGGTAGGAAAATTCTAGATAAAATAGAAGGATTATCTAAAAGAATTTCATCAAGAGGTAATCCCACATCATCAATACCCAAAATTTCATTAATCCTAGTCGGTGTGAGTGTCATTCTAATATTTTTCACAGACGATCGGATTAGGACATCCCCATTTGGTTTTTGCACAACTCTCATATTTGTGTAAAACAAATAAATGAGTTGGGGATAGTAATTAGGTTGGTTTGATAATGAGAGAAAGTCATAGAGACTGCAATTTTGAAATAGTGGAATGAGATTAAAACGGTCTAGGTCATCAAAATTTACAAATCTTCCAGGGAAGATTTGAATGGTACAAAAGACATACCAACGATCAAGAAGATCGGAACTCAAAAGATATTGAGTGTATTCTTGGGAAGAAGAAGTACCCTCATGAGATCGTTTCGATCGTTTGGGTGCCATGAGAAAAGAGTCGAAAGGGTTATACCTAAGAAAAGAGAGAGAGTCGAGCAGGAGCAAGCACAAGCACCACGGAGAGAGCAGATCACCTTCTTCTCCAAAAGCTAGGGTTTTGAAATTGGGGGTAAAAAAAAACTTGAGAACGGTAAGGAGTGAAAGAGGCTGGTGAAAAGGGGTTTTAACTGTGAGGGAACGGCTGAGATCAAGGAGAGGTGAAATCGACGGTGAGGATTAAAGATCACGGGTGAAAAATGAATGAATTCCATCTCAAAAGACGCGATGAATAGTCGCTGAAGATGATTTAGCTCGCGACAGTCGACTGGTAGGGAGATCAGTCGACTGAGTCGAGAAGAAAAAAAAAACATTTTATGTCGACTAATCAGTCGACTGGTAGAGGAACCAGGCGACTGGTTAGAGAAAAAAATTGGTATGTATATTAAAAAATCAGTACAGTCGACTTACTCAAAAGTATAGTCGACTTAACAGTAACAATTTTCAGCAAATATCAATAAAATCACAAATTCCAAGTTCTCTTCTTAAATTAATGAAAGTATCTTCTTTAAGGGGCTTGGTAAATATATCTGCTACTTGTTTATCAGTAGAGATAAAGTCTAAAGATATATCTCCTTTTAAAATATGATCACGTAGAAAATGATGTCGAATATCAATATGTTTCGTACGTGAATGTTGAATCGGATTTTTAGATAGATTAATTGTACTGGTATTATCACACATAATTGAGGGTTTCTCAAATGAAATACCATAATCTAATAAGGTTTGTTTCATCCATAAAATTTGTGCACATGCCAAACTTGCAGCGATATACTCAGCTTCTGTGGTTGATAGGGATACGGAGTTTTGCTTTTTACTGCACCAAGATACTAGGGAATGTCCCAAAAAGTGACATGTACCACTAGTACTCTTGCGATCAGTTTTGCTTCCAGCAAAATCGGCATCGCTATAAGACAAAAGTTGAAAATTATCGGTGCGTGGATAAAATAAACCATATTCAGATGTGCCTTTAATATATCTTAAAATTCATTTCACTGCTTTTAAATGAGACTCTTTAGGACTAGATTGATATCTAGCACATAAACATACACTGAACATAATATCTGGTCTACTTGCGGTAATATATAAGAGTGAACCAATCATATCTCGATAGAGTTTTTGCAACACTCTTACCTAATAAGTCTTTGTCAAGAGTAGTAGTAGTAGCCATAGGTGTGGATTTACTACTAGTACTATCCATGTTAAAACGTTTGAGTAATTCCTTTGCATATTTGCCTTGATTGATAAATATGCCATTTGAAGACTGTTTAATTTGCAGTCCAAGGAAATAATTGAGTTCTCCCATGTGACTCATCTCAAATTCATTTTTCATGGTATTAGCAAATTCTTGACATAGATTATTATTAGTAGAACCAAAAATTATATCATCAACATATATTTGTATGATTAAGATATCATTCTTAACTCTTTTGATAAACAAAGTAGTGTCTACTTTACCTATTTCAAATCCTGTTTCTAAAAGAAAAGTTTTCAGACGATCATACCAAGCACGAGGTGCTTGTTTAAGACCGTATAAAGCCTTTTTCAATTTATAAACATGATCTGGAAATTGTTCATGTTCAAAACCTGGTGGTTGTTTAACATAAACATTTTCCTTAATAAACCCATTAAGAAAAGCACTTTTCACATCCATTTGATAAAGTATAAAATTCATAAAACAAGCAAAAGATAATAAAATACGAATAGATTCTAGTCTAGCAACATGAGCATATGTTTCATCAAAATCTATACCTTCTTCTTGATTATATCCTTGGGCAACTAATCTAGCCTTGTTCCTTACAACTTGTCCTGATTCATCTAACTTATTTTTGAATACCCATTTGGTACCAATAATAGTCTGATCAGGAGGTCTAGGAACTAAATCCCATACATCATTCCTTATAAATTGGTTTAGTTCATCTTGCATGGCATTCATCCAATATTCATTCTCACAAGCTTCTTGTATATTTTTCAGTTCAAAATCCGACAAGAATGCTGTATGAGAGATCATATTAACATGTGAACGTGTCTGAATACCATGGGAGATGTCACCAATTATTAAGTCATGAAGATGATCTTTAACTTCAACAAATGACTTTGGTAAAGTTGAAGATATCACAATCGGATCAGTCGACTTGACTTGTTCTTCAGTCGACTGCTTTACGTCAACCTTTTCCTGATAAATACCACGTGGCTGGTTAATCCTATAGTTATTACTGCTAACACAGTGGTGTCCCCGTTTGCCACTCGTGCCCAATCCGATCTGGATCACACCAAATGCCGTGACGATCTTACAGATATGCGTTCTGCATATCCATGGCACCGAAGGTCCATGAGACTACCGTCCCTTATGGTCCGTTTATGTCCAACAACATAAGAACATGATGGCCTCAAGGGTCTAAGCCCCCTAGCCAATAGAGTTTCTCTCCATTCTTACCACGACACTTCAGAAATTAACATAGTGAGATACGGCTTCCGTGTGCTCAACTAGTGAACGAACACAGTCTGTATCCCTACGACAGGAAGAGAACAACCCTGGTTATCACCGCCTAGTGCTGACCCTCAGAACAAGTCGAATTATAGGGAATCACCCCTAATACCAACTTGGTCCTTAAGCGGAAATAAGAAACTTAATTAAATAACAAATACTAAAACATGCTTTTCATCCAAAATCATGCACGTAGTTCTATCGAACAATTGATCCCCGACTGGTCTGCCAAAATAATAATCTGGCGAGTCGATACTTATCGGCTGCCACACTCCTGTTGGTCCTTGACCACTTCTGTTGATTCTTGATTTTGATGATTACAACACAATGCAAAACATATTTGTGCTATGTTGTATATATAAAATTGCAGGTTGTATCAGAAGATACACAAAGGCCTCATTACTCTAAAGCTGAACAAATGATCAAGCACAGCCCCGGATAAAGACAATGGCTTCACTCAAGACTCAAGTCAAGACCAAAGCTTCAAATGTCATATAATTGTGTGTCTTGTAAAAATGTAATATGTTTTCTATTTTTTTGAATCTTAGATTGATGTACAGCCTTGTTACACACACATACAATCACATATAACTTTTTATAACTGTGAGTTTACAAAATCCAAAGGTCAAAACAACTTGAACTAGATTAGTTGTTGAGTACCAGTCGACTGCCATTTATACCAGTCGACTGAGTTTGTACAAAACTACCTGATCTTATTCAAACTCTGACCAGTCGACTCATAGTGGCAACCCAGTCGACTGTTCAAGTGCTTTTTGACCATTTTCTGATTTCAAAAGCTGTTTTTCGAATTTAAAAGAGTTATCCGTTATTTTTCTGTTGATCAAACGGATATAGGTAACTGTCTTTAACTGCCAGGGACCCTAGTCTATAAATATAGCCTAAGGTTCACCTTCAAAAGGTTACCAAGAATTTTTTAGAACAATTTTAAGATTTGTGCATTCAAGAGAGAAAAGCTTTCAAAACTCACTAAGTCTTGGTTCTCTGTCTTCAGTCCAGTATAACATTGAATTCGTTTTGGACTGGATTTGGAAGTCAACCAATTAGCCACGTACTATATCACAATCACATCAAGGCTATAGGTTGATTGTAAACAATTTTATTGTTTTTCTTTTTCCTCTCGGTTGGAGAGTAGGACTCTAGGGTGTAGAGTCGGATTTTGTCACTCTTGGTGGAAGAGTGGGTTGCTTTCTCTGGTTAAGAGAAAGGACTACGGGTTGGACAAGGTTGTTGTCTGAATGCCATAGGGTATTCTTGTAATCTTTTTCAAGAATAGTGGAAAATCTCAAGTGAGTTGCTTGGGGACTGGATGTAGGTCGGGAGGACCGAACCAGGATACATCGTGTGCACTCTGTAGTTGTATCTCTCTACTTGCTTTTCTATTTTCTCGGTTTATAATTTTTACTGTGAAACTTGTCTGGACAGTCGACTGTATACTCATATAAGTCGACTGGTCAGACTCGTACTACTCTGAAATAATTTGTGTGACTAGTCGACTGTCTCATCCCTAAGTCGACTTAACAGAATTCTTTAAAATATTTTTCTTTTTGTGGTTTCAGTCGACTGGTCTATCTCTCAAGTCGACTGAACAGAAGAAATTCTCAGTTCCGCCTTTTTAAATTTTTATAAAACACTTTTCACCCCCCCTCTAGTGTTTCTTGCATTGCCTATAGGATCCAACACTTGGTATCAGAGCAAGGTTGAGTGCAATGGCAACTACTTCAAATGCAAATCAGTACCATGAAGGCCAATCTACACAAAGGCCACCTCTCTTCGATAGAACAAATTACAATTATTGGAAGTGTAGAATGAAGATCTACCTACAATCCGTCAACTATGAAATATGGAATATGACAGAAACAGAATACACCCTCCTACTATTCCATATGCACAATGGAATGACGACATGAAGAACCAAACAATGAACAATGCAAAAGCAATGAATGCATTATTCTGTGCTCTCATAAAGGAGGAGTTCAACCGTGTGTCGAATGCAACAACCGCACATCAAATCTGGCACACACTCGAGGTAACTCATGAAGGAACAAACAAAGTGAAAGAATCTAAAATATCTGTTCTTGTTCACAGGTTTGAAATGTTCCGCATGAAGGAAAATGAAAGTGTGTCCGAGATGATTACTAAATTTACAGACATCACAAACTCACTTGTGGCACTTGGGAAGATATACACTCAAGCAGAGATGGTGAGAAAAGTACTTCGTGCACTTACCCCCGAATGGGAAAAGAAGACCACTGCCATAGAAGAGGCCAATGATTTATCACAACTTTCTCTTGAGAATCTTGTGGGAAATCTAATGGCTTATGAGGTACAAATCGAAGAACGCAAGAAGGATGCCGAACCACAACAGTCAAAGAAGAAAACATTAGCATTCAAGACCATGTCAGATTCCGAAGATGAAGAAGAAGATGAGGAGGAGATTTCTATGTTCACAAGGAGATTTAAAAAATTTCTAAGGAAAGGTAAGTTCAATTCTAAATTCGAAGATTCTAATGATCCTCCAACTTGTTTCATGTGTAACAAAACAGGTCATATAAAGAAGGATTGTCCACTAAAGAACACAAAGTCTAAGGGAAAGACATCCAACTTCAAGAAGGATAAGTACACCAAGAACAAATTTGCCAAAAACAAAAAGGTATATCAAGCAACTTGGGATGACAGCGATTCTTCTTCAGAAGAAGAAATTGATGAGACCAACGAGGTTGCAAATGTGTGCTTCATGGCATCACAGAATCAAGTAAGTAATGAGTGTGATTCAGACGATTTACTTGATGCATTCAATGAAATTTTTCAAGAACTGAAAAAGGAAAAGATTAGAGTTAAGAACCTAGAGAAAGTTAATCAAACACTTTCTCAAGAGAATCTTAACCTTGATAAAGAAGTAAAATCTTTAAATTCTCGTATTTCAAGTTTAGATATGGATCTTGAATCTCTAAAGAAGAATTATGAAGAGATGTCCAAGAACGTATCTAAGTTTAATAAAGGAAAAGAGAATTTAAACGATGTTCTTCAAAATCAAGTAAAATCTAGTCAAAAGTTTGGACTTGGTTTTAAAAAATCTCTTGAAAAAGATCATTCTTCTAATAACACTAGTATAAATCTGTATCTATTTCTAGTGTTAGACATAAATTGTATGAGTTCTTTGAAAAACCTAAGTTTGTAAGTTCTATTGATAAAAGCAAATCTAAATTTCAGTCAAGTCGACTGAATCCATCCACCAGTCGTCTGTCCAGAAGAAATGAGTCTTATTCAACAAGACCAAAACCTCATATAAGTCGACCTATATTATCATCCAATCGACTGACATATAATAGAAGTCGACTAAATGATATTTTAAAGTTGACTGGACAGAACAAACATGTATGGGTTCCAGTAAATTTGAGTACGAAAGATAGAATTGCCTATATAAACTCATATATGCTGAATGTATGTAATTCTGCAAATTTCATTCCTGCTTATGGTCGAAAATCAAACTCGTCATGGGTTTGATTTCCCACAAACTAATATCTTTTGGACCCAATAAAAAGGGTACTATATTCACATTGAATATTTTATAAGTACCAAAGATAGATCGTTGGATACTTGACAACGGATGTTCTAAGCATATGACTGGTCATGCCAATCTCCTATCTACCATACAAAGCATTGATGGAGGAACAGTTACTTTTGGTGATAACAATAAAGGAAAAGTCATAGGAATCGGCATGGTCGGTAAGGACACTAACCCTTCTATAGAAAATGTTTTATTAGTTAGTGGACTTAAACATAATCTGTTAAGTATTAGTCAATTGTGTGACAAAGGTTATAAAATTGTGTTTGAAAAAGATTCTTGCTTAATTTATGATTCCACTATGCAAAACATTATTTTTCAAGGTTATAAAAAAAACAATATTTATGAATTATGTTTGAATACAAATGAGTTTTCGAATGATTTTTGTTTAGTAGCTTCTAATAATGATTCTTGGCTTTGGCAAAGACGTTTTAGTCATGTGAATATGAAAAATCTCTCTAAAGTATCTAAGTACAACCTAGTTAAAGGGCTGCCAAGACTATCCTTTATAAAGGATAAGTTATGTGATGCATGTCAACTAGGTAAACAAATTAAATCTACTTTTAAAACAAAAGAAGTAATTTCTACTATTATGCCTCTCGAATTAATTCATATGGATTTATTTGGCCATACTAGAGTTGCTTCTTTAAATAAAAGTAGATATGTATTTGTTTTAGTAGATGATTTTTCACGATTCACTTGGACTTTCTTTTTAAAACATAAAAATGATGTTTTTGATGAATTTGCAAATTTTTGTAAACGAATTCAAAATCAAAAGTCTCTAACCATAGTCACTATTAGAAGTGATCATGGTGGAGAATTTGAAAATGAAACGTTTGCAGAATATTGCAACAAGAATGGTATAACTCATTCATTTGCATTTCCTAGAGCTTCACCACAAAATAGAGTGGTTGAAAGGAAAAATAGGACTTTGCAAGAATGTGCACGTACCATGCTTGTTGAAAGCAATTTACCTAAGTATTTTTGGGCTGAAGCGGTTGCTACAGCCTGTTATGTTTTAAACAGGATTTAGATAAGACCTAAGCTAAAGAAGACTTGTTATGAGTTACTTTTTAATAAAATTCCTAAGGTCTCTTATTTTAAGATATTTGGTTGTAAGTGTTTTATTCTGAATACTAAAGATAATTTAGATAAATTTTATCCTAGATCTAATGAGGGTATCTTTATAGGATACTCAAATAGGAGTAAAGCATATAGAATCTTCAACAAGTCAACAATGACTATTGAAGAATCAATGCATGTTACATTTGATGAATCTCTGCCTTCATCAAATTTAATTAAAGATGATGAAACTGATTCATCACCTTTAAATAAAGTAATTACATCTTTAGAACAAACTAGTCTCGCAGATAAGTCGACCGATAAGGACATTAAGTCGACTGATGTAAAACAGTCGACTAGGAACCTGTCAAGTCGACTGATCCTGTTGTGATATCTCAAACTTTACCAAAAATTTTTGTTGAAGTTAGAGATCATCCTCATGACTTAATAATTGGTGACATCTCCCATGATGTTCAGACAAGATCACATATCAATATGATATCTCACACAGCTTTCTTATCGGATTTTGAACCAAAAAATATCCAACAAGCATGTGAGAATAAATTTTGGATGAATGCCATGCAAGATGAATTAAACCAATTCATAAGGAATGATGTATGGGATTTAGTTACACGACCTCCTGATCATACTATTATTGGTACTAAATGGGTACTCAAATAAATTAGATGAATTAGGACAAGTTGTTAGGAACAAAGCTAGACTAGTTGCTCAAGGATATAATCAAGAAGGCATAGATTTTGATGAAACATATACTCCTGTTGCTAAATTAGAATCAATTCGTATTTTATTATCTTTTGCTTGTTTTATGAATTTTACACTTTATCAAATGGATGTTAAAAGTGCTTTCCTTAATGGGTTTATAAAAGAAGATGTTTATGTTAAACAACCACCAGGTTTTGAACATGAACAATTCCCAAACCATGTTTTCAAATTGAAAAAGGCTTTATACGGTCTTAAACAAGCACCACGTGCTTGGTATGATCGATTGAAGACTTTTCTTTTAGAAACAGGTTTTGAGATAGGTAAAGTGGATACTACTTTGTTTATTAGGAGAATTAAGAATAATATTTTAATCATACAAATATATGTTGACGATATAATTTTTGGATCTACTAATAGTAATCTATGTCAAGAGTTTGCTAACACCATGAAAAACAAGTTTGAGATGAGTCACATGGGTGAACTCAATTATTTCCTTGGACTACAAATTAAGCAGTCACAAAATGGCATATTTATTAATCAAGAAAAATATGCAAAGAAATTACTCAAACGGTTTAACATGGATAGCACAAGTAGTAAAGCCACACCTATGGCTACTACCACTACCCTTGACAAAGATATATTAGGTAAGAGTGTCGATCAAAAACTCTATCGAGGAATGACTAGCTCACTCTTATATATAACTGCTAGTAGACCAGATATTATGTTCAGTGTATGTTTGTGTGCTAGATATCAGTCAAGTCCTAAAGAATCTCATTTAAAAGCTGTGAAATGAATTTTAAGATATATTAAAGGCACATCTGATTATGGCTTATTCTATCCACGCACCGATAACTTTCAACTTTTGTCGTATGGTGATGCTGATTTTGCTGGCAGTAAAACTGATCGCAAGAGCACTAGTGGGACATGTCATTTTTTGGGACATTAACTAGTTTCTTGGTGCAGTAAGAAGCAAAATTCGGTATCCCTATCTACTACAGAAGCTGAATATATCGCTGCAAGTTTGGCTTATGCACAAATTTTGTGGATGAAACAAACCCTATTAGATTATGGTATTTCTTTTGAAAGACCCTCAATAATGTGTGATAATACCAGTGCCATTAACCTATCTAAAAATCCGGTTCAACATTCACATACGAAACATATTGATATTCGACATCATTTTCTACATGATCATGTTTTAAAAGGAGACATCTCTTTAGACTTTATCTCTACTGATAAACAAGTAGATGATATCTTTACCAAACCCCTTAAAGAAGACACCTTTATTACATTAAGAAGAGAACTAGGGATATGTGATTTTCTTGATATTTGTTGAATTTTACTTTTTGTAAGTCGACTTGAACATATTATTCAGTCGACTTCCACATATTTTATATATATATATACTTCTTTTAACAGTCGATTGAGATGTTCAACCAGTCGACTTCCCAGTTGTGATAATTATCTATTTTTCTCTCGACTAAGTCGACTGAATACTAAGAACAGTCGACTGTTGCGACTCAGTCTGTCTTCAACTTCAAATCGTCGCACCGATTTTGAGATATCTATTCATATTTTGACTCACCTTGACCATTCTTGGCCATTGATTTCATTTTCCCTTCGATCTCAGCCGTTCCCATCAAGTTAAAACCCTAAATCACTGCCTCCCCTCTTTTCACTTTTACCCCATCTATTTTCATCTAGATCTGGAGTTTCAGAAGAGAAGAATAGAGAAGAAGTCGACTGAGGTGTTGCTATCTTTGAGTTGATTTTTTGCTCCTTTGCTGTTTGATTCCTTGCATTTTCTGTTGGTAAAATTTCTTTCACCTTTATCTTATTATGGCACCAAAAAGATCAAAAATCTCTCATGTTGATGAAGGTTCTTCCTCTAAGGACTATTCTCAATATCTCAGAAGCCCTGATCTTATGGAAAAATGGTATATCATTTGTATCATGATTATTTTTCCAGGTAGATTTGTTAATTTTAATGATCTTGATAGGTTTAATCTTGTGTCTCTATTTCAAAATTGTAGCCTTTATGATTTCTTTTCCTTAGAAAATCAACCCCATTATTACCCTCAACTCATTTATCTATTTTATACAAATATGAGGGTGGTTCAATCGGATGATGGTGAAGTTATAATTTATTCTTCTGTGAAAAATAAGAAGATGAAACTCACATCCGAAAGAATTAATCTGATTATGGGTATAGATGACGAAGGACTTGATTTAGGAGAAATCATAATGGATGATGCTTCTATCTTGTCTAAAATCTTTTTGCCCAATCATGGACCTCCTATGTCTAATAAATCCATTACTCCTATTGCAAAACTTGTTGCACGGATACTATCCTATAATATTATCCCTAAAACAGGGAGTTATGATCAATATTCCTTGGAATTGCAGCAAGCTGTATATGCAATCTTTGGTAAAATAAATGTTAATTGGGGTCGTGTCATCTTTCCTAGACTTCATAAGTCTCACTCCACTTTTCTTCCCTATGGTGCTTTACTTACTCTTGTTTTCCGTGCTTACGATATCGATCTCGACTCAGAGACCAATGTTGTCAAGCATTATGAATGCTTTGATCGTGCAAGTTTAGCACGCATAAAACTTCTCGATCCTCCACCTAGATCTACCACTAGGTCTTCTCCCCAAACCCAAGTTCCTTTAGCAACTTCTGCTCGACCATCTTCAGCATCTAGCTCTTCTCACCTCCGAGCTGATTTTGATGATCCACGCAATATCTATAATGCTATTAACTATCTCATGGATCGTCAAGATGCTCTTGAATCCCAACTTTCTCATCTTACTCATCTTTTCACTACTCAATTTCCACCTCCCTCTCACGATGACGACGATGATGATGACGAAGACGAAGACTGATGATTTTATTTTATTTTATTACTCCAATGTATTTTTCTTATTTTGACTTTAGTAATTTGGTGTTTTGTACTAAGACTCAGTTATTATATTTTAATTCAGTGAAATATTCGTTCCATTTCTGTCTTTTTGTTGATGACAAAGGGGGAGAGAGAACACTGATAATCTTCTCTCTATTGGTAATTTTTGTGATAAGAACACTGATAATCTTCTCTCTATTGGTAATTTTTATGATAAGTCGACTGACATTTTTTATAAGTAATCTTCTCTCTATTGGTAATTTTTGTGATAAGTCGACTGACATTTTTTATAAGTCGACTGCAGTACATTTTTGTGATGAGATGTTAATTTTTTTGTGATAATTTATGCATAATGTATTATTGATAGGGGGAGCATATGAATGCTTGTATTATTTTCTTTTATTATCAGCTATTGTGTTGTCATCATCAAAAAGGGGGAGAATGTTGATTCTTGATTTTGATGATTACAACACAATGCAAAACATATTTGTGCTATGCTGTATATATAAAATTGCAGGTTGTATCAGAAGATACACAAAGGCCTCATTACTCTAAAGCTGAACAAATGATCAAGCACAGCCCCAGATAAAGACAATGGCTTCACTCAAGACTCAAGTCAAGACCAAAGCTTCAAATGTCATATAATTGTGTGTCTTGTAAAAATGTAATATGTTTTCTATTTTTTTGAGTCTTAGATTGATGCACAGCCTTGTTACACACACATACAATCACATATAACTTTTTATAACTGTGAGTTTACAAAATTCAAAGGTCGAAACAGCTTGAACTAGATCAGCTGTTGAGTACCAGTCGACTGCCATTTATACCAGTCGACTGAGTCTGTACAAAACTGCCTGATCTTATTCAAACTCTGACCAGTCGACTCATAGTGGCAACCCAGTCGACTGTTCAAGTGCTTTTTGACCATTTTCTGATTTCAAAAGCTGTTTTTCGAATTTAAAAGAGTTATCCGTTATTTTTCCGTTGATCAAACGGTTATGGGTACCTGTCTTTAACTACCAGGGACCCTAGTCTATAAATATAGCCTAAGGTTCATCTTCAAAAGGTTACTAAGAATTTTTTAGAACAATTTTAAGATTTGTGAGCGAAAAGCTTTCAAAACTCACTAAGTCTTGGTTCTCTGTCTTCAGTCCAGTATAACATTGAATTCGTTTTCGACTGGATTTGGAAGTCAACCAATTAGCCACGTACTATATCACAATCACATCAAGGCTATAGGTTGATTGTAAACAATTTTATTGTTTTTCTTTTTCCTCTCGGTTGGAGAGTAGGACTCTAGGGTGTAGAGTCGGATTTTGTCACTCTTGGTGGAAGAGTGGGTTGCTTTCTCTAATTGAGAGAAAGGACTACGGGTTGGACAAGGTTGTTGTCTGAACGCCGTAGGGTATTCTTGATCTTTTTCAAGAATAGTGGAAAATCTCAAGTGGGTTGCTTGGGGACTGGATGTAGGTCGGGAGGACCGAACCAGGATACATCGTGTGCACTCTGTGGTTGTATCTCTCTACTTGCATTTCTATTTTCTCGGTTTATAATTTTTACCGTGAAACTTGTCTGGACAGTCGACTGTGTACTCATATAAGTCGACTGGTCAGACTCGTACTACTCTGAAATAATTTGTATGACTAGTCGGCTGTCTCATCCCTAAGTCGACTTAACAGACTTCTTTAAAATACTTTTCTTTTTGTGGTTTCGGTCGACTGGTCTATCTCTCAAGTCGACTGAACAGAAGAAATTCTCAATTCCGCTTTTTCAAATTTTTATAAAACACTATTCACCCCCCCCCCTCTAGTGTTTCTTGCATTGCCTACAGGATCCAACAACTTCCCGGTCTGTGACCCTCAGCAAGTGGTACAACGGTGCCCAAGAAATGCCTTTAACCGGCAATGCTTTCAATCATAATCCAAACTATTGACAGACCAAGGAGATAAACACAAACAAACATACTCCAAATGCGATAAGGTCAATTTCTTGAGTATTGCAACGCTACTAGCCACAAGTCCATAACTTCTAATCTATGTACTGGGCTTGCATGAATATCACCTATTACCCTCAAAAGCAAGTCCATTAACTCTTATCTATAAGAGGGAAAATAGTACTCAACACTTAGTCAAAAATCATGACTAGCAAACTATGTTGCTTCTGCCTGGAACTTAGAAATGTCATAACTCCCACAATACAACTCAGATTTGGGTGTTCAAGCCCAATCTGTAAAGTTAAAGACCTAGGCTACAACTCTTTAGTTGATCATTACCTCAGATTCAGTCATCTAAATCCTCAAAATATCCTTACAAGCCTCAGTCTGTATACTTTCTATACACTGGCTGCACCTTACCGATAGCATAAAACTCTACCCGCTCATTGGAGTGATACAAATCAAGGTTCTGTGGAAATGTGTGAACGACCTCTACAACTTCCTAGTTTATCACTAATACAAATTATATCATTTGATCACCCTAAAATAGACATTTCTCTCAGGTGTACAGAACCACACATAAGGCAAAACTCAAACAGAACCTTCAGCTCAGAATCTGGTTTCTATCCAATCTTGCAAAAATCATATTTAATAATCTGCTCACAGGAATTTCTTCAAATAGGGCTTTTTGGAAATCTATAGATGTCTACTATAATTTCCTAATTGAACACTTCCTCAAATTCTGCTCTCACAGAGCCACAAAAGCACCATCTTATCAAAGTGTCAAACTGACTGAGTTAAGCACAGTATATGCTAAAAAATCCATCATAAATCACATACTTATCAAATGGTCACCAAATTTGCATTACAGAAACTAGACATCTTCAGGTATAACATCTAAAAAGTTTCATATCCAAATTCCAAGTAATCAGTGAGTTCTACCTATTGTAAACATGCATAAAGATTATGCTGTTCTTCAGTTACTGTCTAAACTACTGTTGATTGATTAATTTTGAACATGCATGAAACTTCAGCCAAATAATTTCATGATTTTTCCATAGAGTCTATATGCATGCAAGAAACCATGGTAAAAATTTCAGAGCTAGATCATAAGCCAATTAATTCTAAGAATTCCCACAAGTCCAGTCATCACAATAGACAGACCCAGTCTCTGTCTTACGACTTAGTCCTCAAAATCGATTTTATTAAATTATCAAACATCATCAGAAAATTCCGAAATAAATCATGCATCTACTAGACATGTATGAGATCATTCTGTGAAAATTTGAAGATCAAATTCCAAGTATTTTGTTCTCTGAAATTCGGAACTAAGTCATGAAGATCTTGGTTTTCTGTTTTAGTTTCAGATTTCTAACAATCAACTCTTAAACAACCATTCTCAACTACTACTACTCATGCATGCAAGTAATTAAACAAGAATGAACAAGAACAAGTTAAGAGAAATCCTCACCCTTGGTTGGCTTGAGAAGATGGGGTGTGTCTTGAGCTTGCTCCTCCAAAATCCCACTCCAAAGCTTGGAAATGCTCCTTCTTTCTTTTGCTCCTTTCACTCTCTCCTTTCTTTCTTTTTCTTTTCTGAAATTGCAGAGCTCAAGAGGTGGAAAAGGAGGAGTTTCATCAAGAGAGGAGTGAGGGAAAGAGAGGGGAAGGGGCCGGCCAATAGGGTAGGGGGTAGGGGTGAGGTGGCTAGGTGGTTTTGCCAAAAACCATGGTCTAGCTCTCTGTTTTTGAGACAAGGCTTGAGCTGAAATTCTTTAGTCTTGATCAAGATCTAAATGAGAGATGAGAGGTTAGATTTGAGTGCATGCAAAGTATATCCATTGTAGTACCATACAATTATATATTTGCATACGTACCACACTCAAACTAGTGTATGTACTAGCACCGGTCCTTCTCATTCTCGCGCATCATCAAGAACACAACCATCCACCCGAATCGCCCCGCAAAAAAAAAACACACTCCATCATTCATACATATATAATCAAACAACACTGTAATATATATATACACATAAACAATATATATATATATATATATATATATATATATATATATATATATATATATATATATATATATATATATATATATAAAAACAAAAGCATTATATTATTCGGGGTATTACATTTATAGCCCCAACGCCCCTCCCTGTCATTGTTGAAGGCTCCGATCCCGACACCCCTTTTTGAAGTCAGATATGATCTCCCCACTTGTTTTGAAGTCGGATCATATCTGTGTTAGAAGTCAGATCTGGGTAGCCGCCCGAATTCGTCGCCATCGACCACCTTATCATCGTCGATCCGTCCACCCGAACTCCTGATCACAATCTCCACTCCGACCAAGATTCGCAGTTTTACTTCTTGAAGATCTCATTTACTGGTTAAAAAAATTCATGTTTGTTGATGTTGAAGATCAAAATTTCGTTTGCTGTTTGTTGAAGACTTGGAGCTGTTCTTGGTGTTTGCTGGTATTTGCAAGTCAAGTTGTGTTGTTTGCTATTGGTTGCTGGAGATCAGATCCGTTGTTTTTTATCAGATCTGTTGTTTTCTTGTGCCGCTACCATGGGACAAACTGATGAAGCTGAGAAGAGTATTGGACTTGTTTCTATATTAGTTACAGCTGTAGGTAAGGATGGTAAGGTATTTAATATTTTTGCCTCTGTTATGAATAATGCATGGATAATTGATTCAAGCACTACCGACCATATGACTTTTGATTCTAGACAAATCCAAAATTTTCAACCATCCACCAAATCAACTGTGTCCACTGCCAATGGTGATCCTGCCATTGTTACTGGCGAGGGTTCCATACCTCTCACAAACAACCTAACCTTAGATACTGCCATAGTTGTGCCATTATTGAATTTTAACATACTATCGGTTGCTCAAATAACTACTGTCGTACATTGTATTATAGTTTTTTGGCCTTCACATTGTGTTTTAAGGATATTCGGACTCGCAAGACGATTGGTTATAGGGTTAGACACGGGAAGCTATATTACCTAGATTTAGAATCTGAAAGTTCAAGTAAGTTGACTCAAGCTCTAAGTATGTAAGGATCCGAAGGTGAGAAGAAGAAATCAGATATTTGGCTATGGCATAGGCGTCTAGGGCATGCTTCTTTTGGTTATTTGAAGAAATTATTTCCAAGTTTAATTTTGAAGTTGGATATTTCTGCCTTTCGTTGTGATGTGTGTGAACTTGCAAAAGGTCATCATGTCTCTTTTCCTCTAAGTTCAAGTAGAAGCTCTCTTCCATTTATGATTATTCATTCTGATGTTTGGGGTCCATCCAAAAACACTATATTTGGATGAGCCAAATGGTTTGTGACATTTATTGATGACTGTACTCATATAACCTGGATTTGTTTGATGAAGTCGAAAAGTGATGTTAGTGACTTGTTTCAGAAATTTCACAAGCATGTTATGACTCAGTATAAATCACAGATTCAAGTTCTTAGAAGTGATAATGGCGGAGAGTACCTGAGTTCGAATCTGCAACAATATTTGGTGGAACACGAAATTGTTCACCAGACTACATGCTCATATACACCTCAACAGAATGGGGTTGCAGAAAGAAAAAATAGACACTTACTCGAGGTGGTCCATGTTTCTCTTATCCATAGAAATATGCCACTCATTTATTGGGAGAAGCCCTTGCTTCTGCTGCATACCTAATCAACCGAGTTTCCTCTAGTATCCTAAACTTCCTCACACCATTTCAAGTATTTACTCAAGATGTGAATGCACCAAAAGTCATCTACTTGCCACCTCGTGTGTTTGGGTGTGTTGCATTTGTTCATCATCATCAACATGAACGTAATAAGTTAACTTCTCGAGCTGTTCGATGTGTTTTCGTGGGATATGCACAGGATAAGAAAGGGTATCAGTGCTATCACCCACCAACTCAAAGGGTGTTTGTGACTATGGATGTTGTGTTCCATGAAGATGAGATGTATATTTTCTCTGAGGTTGAACTTCAAGGGGAGTACCGACGTGAAGTTCAAACTCTTGCCTATAATGAAGTGGTTACCATTCAGACTGAACAATCGGATATAAGGGGAGAAAATCTGGATATAAGTAGTGACGATCACTCGAATGAAGATTTGGTTGAGGAAGGAGATTTCCACAAAGAATTGCAATCAGTGTCGAACCACCATGAAGATGGCCATCTCTATCACCAGCACCGTCAGAACCATCCCTACCACCAGCACCATCAGATCCATCTCTACCCCCAGCAGAATCTCAAAACCAATCGTCATCGTTGTCCGAAGCTCTAAGAAGAGAACTCCCAAATCGTACTATTAGAGATATCCCAAAACCCACTTATGAGCCTGATCCCACTAGTAATGTCAAGTATCCTATGAGTCATTATGTATCCACTCACCGATTTTCTAAATGAAATAAGTCATTTGTGAATCAATTATCTATTGTATCTATTCCTAACAGTGTGCAGGAAGCCTTAGCCGATCTAAGGTGAAAAACAGCTATGGATGAGGAGATGAAGTCCTTGAAGAAGAATGAGACTTGGGAGATAGTCGAATTGCCAGCAGGAAAGAAGCCGGTAGGATGTAGATGGATTGATACAGTAAAGTATAAGTCTGATGGTTCAATAGAGCGATACAAAGCAAGGCTGGTTGCCAAAGGGTACACTGAAACTTATGGAATTTATTATGATGAAACATTTGCACTGGTAGCAAAGTTCAACACCGTTTGAGTTTTACTGTCACTTGCTGCAAATCTTAACTTGTCGTTGGAGAAATTTGATGTGAAGAATGCATTTTTGCATGGGAAATTGACAGAAGATGTTTATATTGATCTTCCACCAGGGTCGAACAGACCAGTCCAACACAGAAATAAAGTATGTCGTTTGAAGAAAGCAGTGTATGGGCTTAAGCAGTCGCCAAGAGCTTGGTTTAGGAGATTTACAAAATCAGTGAGAACATTCGGATACTATAAGAGTAATTCAAACCATACTCTGTTCCTAAAAGGGAAAGAAGGTAAAATTGCTGCTCTTATTATTTATGTGGATGATATGATAGTAACTGGAGATGATCCTGAAGAGAAGAAGGCATTAAAGAACTACTTGTCACAAGAGTTCGAAGTGAAAGATCTTTGGCCCTTTGAGATACTTCCTTGGTATTGAAGTTTCTCGCTCAAGAAATGAGATATTTCTGTCTCAAAGAAAGTATACTCTTAATTTATTGAAGGAAACTGGAATGTCCGCTTGTTAGCCGATTAGTACACCGTTAGAAGAAGGACTGAAACTTTGCTACGAATCTGATCATGTGCCTTGTGATAAGGAAAGATGTCAGAGATTGGTTGGACGGCTGATGTATCTTGCACATACACGACCAGATTTTTCATATGCTTTAAGTGTGGTAAGTCAGTTTATGCATGCACCTTGAAAACAGCATATGGATACAGTGATGAGAATTATGAGATATATTAAGTCTGCTCCAGGAAAAGGGGTCTTATTTGCGAAACATGGTCACTTGAAGGTCGAGGCATATACTGATGCTAATTGGGCAGGATCTATAATTGATAGGCACTCCACTTCAGGATACTTCACCTTTGTTGAAGGAAATTTAGTTACATATAGGTGCAAGAAGCAAAATGTTGTTGCGCGCTCTAGTGCAGAGGATGAGTATCGCCGAGTAGCTTTAAGTATAGCGAAAGCTTTATACCTGAAACTCTTGTTGCAGAACTTAGGCTATGGACCGAATCAACCTATGAAAGTATATTGTGACAGTCAATCGGCGTGTGATATTGCTGCTAATCCAGTTCAGCATGACAGGACGGAACATGTAGAAGTGGACAAATTCTTCATCAACGAAAAATTAGATGAGAAAGTCATTGAGATATCTAAAGTGAGGTCATAAGATCAACTCGCAGATATCTTGACCAAGGCATTTTCGAATCGGCTCTTCTTGAAGTTTGTTGACAAGTTGGGCATGTTCAATATCTATGCACCAACTTGAGGGGGAGTGTTGAAATATAGTAATTACTAATGTGTATATTCTGCTTCCTAATCTGTAGAAAATAGATTCCCCAAAATCTCTCATCTCCTCAATCTTCTCTCAGCCTCCTTTCTTTTTCTCCAAGAATGTAATTCTTATATATAGATGTATACAGTAGAGAAACAAGATGAATAAGAAAAAATATTATTTTTCCAAATCAATCTGATCTTAATATTTCAACACTTCCTTCATGGAGTAGTCTAGTCTTGTTTATTTGTCTTTATGACGTTCTGTGATGTGCTTACTATCTTACAAATGAAGATTGGTAGTTGGGAATGTTAGAGGTCTAGCCTGCTCAGACAAGTGTGCACTGATCAAAGATGGCATCAGAGTTTCTGAGTTAGTAGTGGTATGTCTGCAAGAAACCAAACTGCACAATCCTTCGGTTAGGAACCTTTCATCCATATAGGGACCTATATTTCCAAGTGGGTAGAGCATGATGCTATTGATAGTTGTGGAGGTGTTCTTGTGGGTTGGAATGACCATTTGGTTTAGTGTTTCAACATGACTATATATATATATATATATATATATATATATATATATATATATATATATATATATATATATATATTAATATCAATTTTCATTAAAAGCAGAGTGGATGGATAACATTGGTCAATTACCTCACTATATGCACCTTTTGAACTTGATGACAGGGATGTTTGCTTCCATGAGATTGTGCAGAGAAGGAGATTCCAATGTGAGGAATGGGTCTTGTGTGGAGATTTCAATGTGACAATTAGCAATGCAGAGAGAAACCTGGTAGAGGTTCTCCTAGAAATATGCAGGTCTTCAGAGATTTTGTTTATCAAATGGAGCTCATTTGCCTTTCTTTGGCTGGAAGAAAATTCACCGAGTCCAATCTAAGAGCCAACCCCTTCATGGCTATATTGGATAGATTCTTTGTTTCTCAGAAATTGGATTCTATTTTCCCACATTGCACTCAACACTCTCTTCCTAGAATAACTGTTGATCACTGCCATGTGGTTCTTAATACTTTAGCATCATCACCCAAATTGCACTATTTCAAATTTGAAAAGGCATGGCTGGAACATAATTAAAGTTTCCCCTCAGTAGTTGAATGGTGGAATAACTTCAATTGCACTGGATCCCTTGTAGATATCTTTGCCACAAAATTAACATTGTTGAAAAGGAAGGCTTAAGAGGTGGAAGTTTGAAGTTTTGGGGGATATTGCTAATAAGAAGAAGAAGCTTTTTGAGAAAATTCAAGCTTATGATGAGATTTCTAACTCTAGACTCCTCCAACATGAGCTAGAGGATAGAGATTTAGTGTACAAGGAGTATACTACCACAGTCCAAGATGAAACTACTTAATGGAGGTAGAGTTACATGGATTATAGAGGGAGATGGATGATGAGTGTAATTTATACATGATTTTATTACTCTTTTTAAGCATTTAAATTGTGAATTCTTGTTTATTTATTTGAATTTCATCTTCTTTCTACTTAATTTTATGTATTTGTTTGGTTTTGAAGGAATGAGATGTATGTTAGGCGTGAACTCAAGTATACATAATCACGGAGCTTGGAATTGGAGAAAGAGAAGACACAAAGCAATCCGAAAAAGCGGCAATAACATCACCTAGAACTTGCACGGCTGTTTTGAACAAGAAGATGGATGAATAATAACTTTTATTCTAAATCAAAGATGTTGGTCGTCGAGTCTTCTTCGAAATGAGTACTCATATACGAACGGAGTTCTGTACTCTGAAAAATCATTTTTTTTCTACACATGCGGCTAGAAAACAACAAGTTAGCAATCGATCGCAGAAAAGCGCAGTCAACTGCTAAACTCTCTGTTTGGAGAATAGAAAGATGCAGTTGACCATGCAAAAATGCAGTTGACCGCGTCGAGGCTGATGTTATATTTTGAGTGCAGGTTTCGGGTCCAATGAGGTATATTTGTGTATATCTTTTTAAGAATTCTTTGGGTGCTATAGATAGATGCTGATGTGAACTCTAGATAAAAAGAAGGAACTTGGAGGCTACGAGAATTAGAGGAGATGACTCATCACACTGTTGGAGAGCAAGTGCCATAGCGTTCATCAAGATCGTCTAGAGTTCTTTCTTCTATTTTATTTTTCATTATGCAATTTAATACGATGTTTGTTAGTTTCAAATTTGCTATGAACTAATTTTATTTTTCTAGGGCGTCGATGTAGCCTAGCTTTGAAAATACAATTTGAATATCATCGTTACTTTATTATTCTACTTTTTTCGTGGTTGTGTTTAATTTTTGTTTTTAATGCTTACAATTATCTGGCCAACTATTGTTTGATTTATTGAATCATGAGGAATATCGAGAGGTAACTTGTGATTTAGAACATTAGAATTGAACACCATTACTTGAGGAAAAATTAGAGATAATTTACCGTGATTAATGTGACTGTAGAGAAACTCATAGAACTTAATGAATCTTCAAATAATTAAATTCTAAAATAATTAAAATCACATAGAGATGTGACGAATTATTAGTTGGGGATATGTTTGGTGTTATTTGAGAGAAGACATTGAATATTTGGGAGATTTTGGTCTACAACTTGGAAGAGTAGAGTTGAGTTTCATGGAATTATGAATTGTGCGGGATTAGCTAGGTGAACCGAAAGCCCTAGAGTTAGTTTTGCTATTAATAAACCCTAAAGTTTCAAATTTCATTATTTTTAATCAGTTAAGTCTTGCCTTTAGTTTAATTCAATTTAGTTGGTGTTATCAAATTTTCGATTATCTAAATTGTAGATAATCTGGTGAATTTTGGTTCTCAACAAAATAATTAGTCCTTGAGGGTTCGATACTATTTTCTTTTAAATTATACTACTTGTGATTTTGTGCTTTGCAAATTATTCCATCAATGCATATACCGGGTTCTTCCACTGTCTGGCAAATGGTGGGCGGAGGATAAACTATATCTACTCAATAATGCATGAAAAGTCTCTCATTACTTCCCTCCCACAATTAGGAAGTGATTTGAGGGTCACTTCCAGGAAATTTGTGGCACAAGTGTTACCCCAATATTTAATGTGGATTGGCCTACTTTATATCCCGCACCGCAAGAAAATCTCAGTCACCTAGATGGCCCTTTTATACCTAAATAGATCAGAAATGATGTCTTTGATATGAATAGAGATAAAGCTTTTAGGTCAGATGGATTTTCTATGAGTTACTACCACAAGTTCTGGAACACTATGGAAGGATATGTGATCAATATGGTTAATGAACTTTATTCTGGATATGGAGAGATTGAGAGGCTAAACTACTCCAATATTATACTCATCCCTAAATGTGAAGGAACCTCCACAGTTTTTGACTATAGGCCAATCAGTCTCCTTAATTGCTCTATTGAAATTTTCACAAAGATGCTGACAAATAGACTGAGTCCAATCTTTGACTCTCTAGTATCTTCATCACATAGTGCTTTTCTGAAAAGTAAATCCACAGTGGATTACTTCTTGGTGGTCCATAAGGCTATCAATTTGTGTTATAAGAAGAAATCTGACACCATTATGCTGAAGATTGATTTTAGGAAGGCTCTTCACATAATAGATTGGAGTTTCATAGAAGTTATGCTTCAAGCCAGGGGCTTTGGAAGCAAATGGTGTGGGTGGATCAGAATGATTCTGCATTCAGCAAAGTCCTTAATATTGATTGATGGAGAATGTGGGAAATAGATAAATAGCAAGAGAGGATTGAAACAGGGGGACCTCTATCTCGTATGTTGTTTATTTTTGTTGTGTATGTGCTTGCTAGGATGCTGCATTGTGAAAGTTAAAATGGTATCTTCTCTTAGTTAATCCTAAAGGAGCCACTAGCTGGTCTTTCAGCACTGCGATGATACACTCATTTTCTGTAAAGAAGATGAACAAAATGTAATTAATCTCAAGTTACTTCTTCACGTGTTTGCTAACATGGATAAACATCAATTTCTATTTTGGTTCATCAAGTGCAAAGCTTGAAGCCTTCTCTACAATCACAGGATGCAAGAAGGAGACATTGCCTCTGAATAACCTTGGAATGCCTTTATCTAAAGGGAAATTGAGCAAGAATAAATGGATGCTAGTGATACTCAAAATTGAGAAGAGATATTTTTGGAAGGGAAGGATGTTATCTAGAGGAGGTAGACTTATTTTGATCAGTTATGTGCTTAGTGTACTTCCTATTTACCATGCATCCTTCTTGAAAAATGCCAGCTTGGGTGGTTAAAATTATTGATCAAGGGAGGAGTAGATTCTTATGGGTAGGGGAAGATGTGGATAACAGAGGTTCAACTGTTCAACTTGTATGAATTGGGGAGAGTGTGTCAACCAAAGGAGTCTGGAGGCTTAGGGATTCTTGACCTCAAGACTTTTGATGAAGCCCTCTTGATGAAATGGTGGTGTAATCTATCAGCAATTCAGCAGTCCTTGTCAGCTCAGACAATTAGGGCCTTTTATTTCAATCCTAGAGTGTGTGTTTATTCACTCCCTGGTCATGCCTCAAGCTTCTGAAAGGGTACATATCACCTTAAAGACTAGTTCATGGCAAATGTGAGTTGGATTTTAGAAGATAGCAAGACACTTCTTTTTAAAATATTTGGTTTGGTGCAGGGTCTCAGTATTGCTAATCAATACCCAAGCCTGGAATCCAAAGGCAGCTATTTTTTTCTCAGGGAGATCTCATAGATGGAGAATAGAGATAGTGTAGCGCCCCGATTTTCGTATGCTGGAAACTCGTGACACCTATCAGAATCTTTTACTTCAAAAGAGTACACAACACAGAAAAATCACAGGAAATTAAAAACTTCTTTTCTTACCCTAATGCTTTTCCTCTTGAATATGAATGTCCAACACAGCTTAAGCTTACAATCCCCAAAATCGGGTAGTCCTGCAACCTAAATATAAGTGGGTACGACTGACGCAAATTGATAAAAACAGTGAGCTTCACTCCTTAACAATCAATCACAATCAATCAATATAAAAAAAATATATATTTTTAATATAAATGACAATATGAAATGTGAAATGCAGACAATCAAAAGTGTTAGAGTGTGCCACGACTTAAATCTAATGCACAAACATAAATGCACACGATGCTCCTATTCTAATGCAAACTTGATTTGGAAACATATGCATCCCATACTACATACTCTCCAAATCAAGTTCGTATTCTCCAGATGAAAGGGTTCAATCCCTCGTCATGCATCCTACTCTTGTACTCTTTCCTATTTCTGACATTCATCTAGTGACTAGTAAGGTTGTAGTTGTTCGGTCTAGTTCCGCCTCTGCAGTCAGAAATCATTGGTCATGCCACCATGTATGCCGAGACCCTGTGGTCCTATGCCACTCCCCGAGCATACTCCGCCCGGTCCCTGTAGTCCTACGCCACTCTCGGACCTTACCAAAAGTTGTTACGAACGTAAATGTGACCCTACAGGTCCTACCTGCTCCACTGAGAATTCGCATTAATCAACAGAGAACCTTAGGTGGATCTGGATGGTCCATTCCCTAACTTCTACCGTATAGTTCTTATCACTAAATCCCATAAATTAACAGACGAGACCACGCTGCACGTGTCCCAAACGAGACCACGCCGCACGTGTCCTCTTAACAGGTGAGTACATGTCCTACTAGTGCCTATCATTACCAATTTATCCCAATCTTCTAGGAAGTTCTAGAACTAGCGGTTGAGTTACGTTAAAAGGATTTCTTAATTCACTTAAATTTACCTGATCTAAATTGCTTTATTTAGACATTTTCTAGTTCATTTCAAACAAGTATATCATTAGTTAATTAGAAAGGTACTTAGTCCACTTGTTAGTGGGTAACCTCGGACAATCTAGGTTCTTAAGGAACACTTGAAACTGACCATTTAAGTTATTTACTATTTTATTCTAATAACTTATTTATCACTTCTAGTTTCTAGATTAACTGCCTAGATTACTTATTATATCATCTAGTTCAAGTTTTAGGTAATCTAGTTCAAGTTCTAGGTTTAAAAGACTCTTCGGAATGGTAACCACCATATGGCAACTTTCCGAAATGTTCCACCAATCATTTATCCCAGACAAATACTAACTCTCACTTTTCACATGCACAACACTACTATTTATGACAACATACCCATATGTATTACAATGTCTTTCTACATTGTATAAAAACTCTTTTGTGTATAACAATGCACATCTTTCATACATATTTCTTAACAACTTTTCTACATTATGTTGTTTAGACATGTACATGTGTGAACTTGTATTCATGAAAATAACCAAATACTCATTTACAACTTCATTCACATGGTTTGTTAAGCTACTTTTCTTGTTAAGCTACTAAACATTCTAATGCATGCGTTTATTTTCTTTTGTTATCTATGTTTTTTAAATATTTTACTTTATATGCAAAACCTTTTCTTGCATAATTTCCATCATAATTTTCCATTACTCAAATTTTAAAATTTGTGTATTCTTCATAGATTAGAAATAAAAACATATCTTTTCTATCTTATCTACTTAGTTCCTTTTTGTTTCCTTTGTTTCTTTAATCCGGTAATTTCAAACATACACACAAGCATGCATACATAACCATTGCATTTTATTAATATTTTAATCTACAGTAATTTGCAACCTACTAACAATTATTACAATCACTATAACAAACCACAATTTTCAATCTGTTAACAACTACTTCAATAAACTATTAACACTTTAATTCTTAATACTTTAATAATTTTCAATTTTTTAACAATTATTACAACTTCAAAGTTCTAACAATTTGCACAATCTACACCACCCAAGCAATCCATTATCAATAATTCATTCTACTATCAATTTCTTTTACTACTAATAAACTACTACCCAATTATTTAAATATAGATAACAAACTATTAATAATCAAATAATCAAACAACATATTACTAACAATCTATTAATAATCAAACAATCAAATACTAAAAATTAAAGAAGCATACAAGGAGGAAGAACACTCACCTTATGTTAAAAGAACTTAACCCTAGCTTTATCCTCTTTTGATAATCTTCTTTTGATATCAAGCTCCAATAACCATCTAGCTTACTTGACTTCTTGCTCCAATAGTAGTAGTATAATAGGAATGAGTAGTATAGTAGGAGGAGTAGTAGTGGTAGGAAGTAGTGGTAGTAGAAATATGAAGTAAAGTAAGATGAAATAGTAGTAATAGGATGAAGTAGCACACATATATATAGAGAGGGGGGTTGAGAGTGGCCGGCCAAGGCTTGGAAAGGGTTAGGATGAGTGTGGAAGTGTGTGGGGATGTGTAGAATTTCCTAGAGGGGCTTAGTCACTACTCTAAGCCTTAGACCCTAATCCTTAGGGTTTACACCTAAGCTGAACTAAGCTTAGCTAAAAAACTTCGCCAAAATTGTAGGCTAGAAGTCTTTAGTCAAAAAATGTAGGCTAGTTACTAGCTTAGTGTGTGTATATATATATATATATATATATATATATATATATATATATATATATATATATATATATATATATATATATATTCTAGTATATTAATCTATTCCATATGTGTTGGGCTAATAAAACATGCAAATTAGGTTGGGCTTAATAAGACATGCCCATTCTATTAGCAAAACAAAAATATAGTTATATAAACAATTAAATTTTGGGGATATTAGAGATGGTGACTGAGACTGCATAGGGTGATTAATGCTCATATGCAAGATGACAAGCTCAGCTCCTAGCCAAGCTACAGTCTATATCAGTTTCTGATACCATCCCTAATACCCCAAAATGGTATTATGTCAATAGTGAATATCAGTTCTTCATCAACAGAGGCCTCAAGTCACCTTATTTTAAAGCCACATGGAGAAATCTTGCACCCCCTTAAATGCAAATTTTTTATTTGGCTACTCAGTTGGGATAGATTGAACACTAAAGCTTTCCTTAATAGCAGAGGTTGGGAGTCAGATTGAATCCTCTTATCCCATGTTCTTTGAGTGTCCATTTGCAGTATCTGTTTGACAACACTTCAGTCACATGTTCAACATCCCCTTACTCCCACCGTCACTTCATGTCTCACACTATTGTTTTAGAAAATTTTGCCGAAATGCCCTTGTTTTTGAAAATAATTAGCGACCTACCCTTGTTTCGAAAACATTTAGCGATTTGCCCTTGCCTGTGACACGTCAGCAACAAACGTTATTGGGAAAAACGGCATCAGCTAATTGTATGCCGTTATTCCCAATAACGGCATCTTCATCTGAAAAAATTTACGTGCCGTTATTCCCAATAACGGCATTGCTTATTTTTAGTATAGATCTATAATGTATCAACATTGACTCGAGATTGGAAAGCAAAAAAGAAAAGAACTGATGCCGTTATTCTGGAGAATGGCATCGTTTATACTGATGCCGTTTTTCAGAATAACGGCATCAGTTCTTTTCTTTTTGCACAACTCCCTATAATCGAAAACCCCTTTCTTCTCCCCCTCTTCACTTCGATTCTTTCCTTCACATTTTCCACACCGAAAACCCTAGACGCTCTTAAAAAAAAAAACCACAAGATCTTCGGTGTGTTATTGACTTCTATTTCGGAGTATACTCTTCAATCCTTCATTCAGAGTTCCTTCTCATTCCGAATCCGAAATCTTTGTAAGTAACCAAAAACCCTAATTTGTATTTTGTATAGTTGATTTTGACTGTTTTATTATGTAGTATAGTACAAATATTGTAGATTAGGGTTATTGAAGTAGTAATTTTGGAAGTATTGTTAGCGAAGTAGGGTTTACTAAATGTTGAATTTTTGAGAAGCACAAATTCTTAAATATTGAAGTACTTTATTTTGAAGTAAGGGTTTTGAAGATCCTAATACACTTAATTACTACCAAGTAAACCAGTCCTATGTCTTCAAACAATTGATAAGATGTTAAGTTTTGTAGAGTATATGTTTTCCCGTTTTTTGAAGTAGGGGTTGTGCTCACATGAACAAAAGTTTCATCCCCATTAACACATCCAGTATATGTGATTAAGGAGTAGTTGAGTGTTGTGTTTGGTAGTTCTTCTTGTATGCATAGAAGATCATCTTTTATATATATCCTGCATTGCTAATTTCAACAAAAGGGCATTTGCTACACTATCTGCCTAGGCTCATCTCAGTGTAAGGAGATTTGTATACATCACCTATATATATATATGCACACCTACTTCATGTCAGTGTGAGGGAAATTTATATCAGATACATACATATACACACTACAATTCACTAGCAGATCTACTCCTAAGACTGCTCATGCTCTCAATTTTTCTACTGAAAATGTTGTTGATTAGTGTTTGTTAATGTGTACAGGCCAATGGATCCTGCACAACCATCTTCTTCGCATGGTGTTGGTGCTTCTTCTGCGTCTTCATTTGGACCACGGGGACATCCGGGTCCATTAGATCCTACAGTTCTATTTCTGCAAGAAGACCACAGATCACAGGCCGTTTGGACCAGGGATGTGGAGAGGATGAGTTTCAGGATGCACAAGATCATGCCTGTGATCCCCCGCTGTATTGCTATGGAAAATTATTTGGTTAGCAGTGATTTAGCGGGATGTCAAAGCTGGCCAAAATAAAGTGTGATCACACCTTGCTTACCGCACTGGTAGAGCGATGGAGGCCGGAGACACACACCTTTCACTTACCGTGCGGTGAGATGACGGTCACCCTACAAGATGTAGCGGTGATTTCGGGTCTTCCAATTGACGGGGTGGCCGTCACCGGCAATTTGATGTTTAACAAGGTTGCACTGGTGTGAGATTATTTGGACTTGGATGTGCCTGAAGAGGACCACGGCATATGGGTTGGGGAATCCATTAGACGTTCATTCCTAGACGATAGTTTCACTCATCGAATGGCAGAAGTGCCGACGGACATCGAAATCCAGAACTATACGCGCGCATACTTACTGTCGATGATTGGAGGGATTCTATTCCCTAACTCTTCAGATGATGTAGTCCACCTCATGTATCTTCCATTGATAGCTGACCTGCAGACAGCCGACAGGTATAGTTGGGGAAGTGCAGCTCTAGCCTCCCTTTACCGTGCACTCTGCAACTGTTCGATGGGGTCGATTCAAATGATCGGACCGATGTACATCTTGCAAATTTGGTGTTGGGAAAGAATACACCTCGGCCGACCCCGTGTGACGGTACTATCAGAGAGTTGGAGAGTACTCCAGGATAATCCCGTGATGAGAGCTCCTCTCGGTGCCTACTGGGCGGGGAAGCGTACGTGGAGGGATAACCCACGTGGTGTCCTAACCTATTATCGGGACGAACTAGATCAATTGAGGGAAGAGCTCGTCAATCGGACCCCGTACACGGATGATCGGCTGCAACATCTACCACCTATTTGCACTGCTAATGCACAGTTGTGGTTGACCCTAGCTCCACTAGTGAACTTCTCAGTTGTGGAGTTTTATTACCTCGGCCGTGTTCTTCGCCAATTCAATGCACAACAACCCGTCCCCGTGAACTCATTATACGATCGTAGACTACACAACATCACGGGCCAAGGTCATTTACCGAACATAGATTGGGCCGATCACCACCGCGCTTATGTAGGAGCATGGAATGAGCGGAGGTATGAGTTGGTAGTTGAGGGTATTGAACGTCCGTATGACGGATCTATGCACACAGCTTATATGGCCTGGTACCGTCGCATAATGAGACTTTATATCGCACCAAAAACGGATTTTCCAGCGGGTATCCAACAACCGATACCCGCGCCCCAGGTTGAACCACCACCGGCATTTTCATCATCACAACCGATGTATCAACCGAAAGCTTCATCATACCGTATAATGGTAAATTAGTTTGTTTGTTGAATTTCAATTATTTCGATTAATTTTACTTATGCATCTTTACTTACAACATATATGGTTTACTATTATAGATCGAAAGCACATGGGACATGGCTAGAAAATGTGCGAATGTGTTGAAGAGCAATGCCAATAAGGCATGCAAAGAATTGGCACGAGACCTCCTGTGCAATTGTCGTACCTCTTTTGAAGAGGTTGGAGATGGTCCTCGTTTCAATGAACTAGTGCGGTCAACCGAAGGGCAACGCCAACAAGAACGGCCTACCGCTAGCCAAGCTGCACCTCCACCACAACAAGCATTGGAATTGGAAAATCCATCACGTCATCGAAGATCCAAGTCCATTCGTGACCCTCCACCGCAAAGCGGATTGGCAAATCCGGAGATTGAAGAAGGAGAAGGTCACGAAGATGAAGGAGCTGGTCCAAGTGGACCCCCAACACAAGAACAACGGGAACGTAGGCAGAAAGTCCCGGTTCGGATGAGAAGAGCACCCCAACATTTTACACCGAGTTAATTGGAAGCAATATTTGTCGTTTTAATGGTTTTTTTTGTAATACAACACTTTCTTTAGTATTACACTTTATTCTTGGATTTTGAAGTCTGTGCATGTTTTGTGAAGTATGCAAATATGGGAGTATCAGCATGTTTTGAAGTTAGTGCAGGTTTATGCATTTGAGTTTGTTTAATTTGAAGTTTGTGCAGGTCTGTGCAGGTTTATGGGAGTATCAGCATGTTATTTTGGAAGTTATGTTGAACTTGTACAGCTTATATTTATGAGTTGAATTGAGTTGAAATTAGAGGTTGATGAAGTTGATGTATCTGTGAATTGAGTTGAGTGAACTTGAGTTAAATGATTCTGTGAAATTAAGTTGAGTTGAGTAAAGTTGATGTAAAGTTGATGTAAAGTATCTGTGAATATAGTTGAGTAAAGTTGATGTATCTGTGAAATTAAATGTATCTGTTAAATGAGTTGAGTAAAGTTGATGTATGTGCACTTTATTTATAATTTTAAAGTCTGAGAATTGTCTATAATGTATCTGTGCATGTCTATTGATGCAAAGTGATTTTGAAGTTGGTTTGAACTACTTGATTTCTGTGGATGTAGAGATTTAACTCAACTCAAATTTGGTTATGAAAGTTGGTTTTGATGTATCTGTGAAAGTGATTTTTGTGCAATTCAACTCAAATTTGATGAATCTGTGAAATTTGATGTATTTGTGCATTGGATGTATCTGTGTAAGTTGAAGTGAAATATGAAGTTGAATCTGATCATGCTTCAAGTTGTGTAAGCTGAAATGTATCTGTGTAAGTTTCATTTTGATCCTGTGCATGTCTGAAAAGTTAAAAAAAAGAACAACCGATGCCGTTATTCGCAATAACGGCATCTTAATCCTGTAACGTTATTGAGAATAACGGCAACTTTATATATGGAAAATTATAAAATTGGTAGTTTGCTGCCAAATTCCTGTCTCCACAGTCGTTTTTGAGAATGACGGCATAGATCAAAGATGCCGTTATTCTCAATAACGGCATCTTTTAACTATGCCGTTATTCTCAAGAACAGCATCAGTTATACTCAAAATCTCAAGATTTGAGTATTCTGCCAAATTCCTGTCTCTACAGTCGTTTTTGAGAGTGACGTCATAGATCAAAGATGTCGTTATTCTCAATAACGGCATCTTTGAACTATGCCGTTATTCTCAATAACGGTATCAGGTATACTCAAAATCTCAAGATTTGAGTATTCTGCCAAACTTTCTGCCTCCACAGTCGTCTTTGAGAGTAACGGCATGGATCAAAGATGCCGTTATTCTTAATAACGGCATCTGTTAAATGTACAGTTGTGCATGTTTTGTGCATGTTTTGTCCTGTTTTATTATAAACAACATATATAACTATGTCCACCATTGATTAAAAACACAAATCTCATTTCAAATAATTCAAACGTAAATTACTCAACATTAAGAAACAACTTTAAAATACCGTACTAACGCTTACAAAGGAAAACATTTAACTAACATCTAATAACTAAGAAAATATTCAAGTGCGGGTAGATTGTGAAGTCCCCACACTTTGTACATTCTTACAACTGCGTCTATTATGTCTGCTCACACCACATTTTGAACATACTTTTCCACTACTCTCACCTTCTCGAGCGTCCATGTCATTGCGGATACAAGTACTCTTTGGCCTCCCCTTGACCCGACGAAGACTAGGATCAACTATTAGTACCGGTGCGCTTTGGGTAGGCCAATAAGATTCGTCTGGGATAGGATTGAAAGATGGTGCCCATGTTTTTGCTAACGAATCTGTAGAGTAGAAAGGATCTATGTACGGTTGATAATCAAGCGCCCGGGAAGCACATGCTGCTAACACATGAGAGCATGGAACGTGGAACAATTGAAATTTCCCACATGTACAAGTTCGGCCTTCTAGGTCCACCGTATGCCAATGCCCACCCTTTTGATATCCACCATCCATTCTAATGCTCGTTTTCACCCCAAAGACACCATCGCGATTATTGAACATTATGGCCTCATGTAAATTGGATTTTTCACGCCGGACATCAATAAGATCCTGAATCCGGGGTGCCCATAGTTTACCTTCAGCGATAAGTGTCTGCGCGGCCTCACGGCGGTCGGTGAAATACATGTTGAGGCGGAAAAATATCTGTTCTACAATTGCGTTGACAGGTAAGCTACGAACACCTTTTAGAACCGAGTTAAAAACTTCGGACAGATTTGTTGTCATAATACCATATCTACGCCCACCATCACCAGTAAGTGCCCACTTCTCAATTGCTTTTTCCTTAACCCAATTAGCCGCATCAGCATTGCTAGCTTCAAGTTGTGCCATCTTTTTCTCGTACTTTTTCTACTGATTTTGACAAGCAATTACCTTTAATTTATTCATCAAAAATTTCGAACCAAATTTTTTATGAAAATTGCTAGCAAAATGCCGCATACAATACCGATGATATGCAAATGGTTCCCTCCACGTGCCAAACTCATTTTCCATTGCTGATAAAATACCGGCATATCGGTCCGAAATAACGCAAATACCTTCACGATCTGTCACATAGCACCGAATACAGTTCATGAACCATGTCCACGTTTCTATACTTTCACCTTCAACAAGTGCAAAGGCAAACGGAAACAACCTCCCGTTTGCGTCTGGTGAAACCGCAATCAACAAACAGCCTTTGTATTTTCCGTACAAGTGAGTACTGTCTACACTTATAACTGGTCTACATGATTTGAATCCTTCAATCGAAGGACCGAATGACCAAAAAACACCCTTAAATGTTTCTATACCCGGCCCGGTCGTAGTCTTTCGCCCACTGTACAGCCGTTCCCGGATTTGAAGCTTGAATTGCATTGAGTAGGTATGGTAATTTAGTGTACGCTGTTTCAAAAGAACAATATAGTTTCTCAATTGCTTTACGTTTTGCCTTCCAAGCTTTCCAATATGATATTGTGTATTGGAGCCTACCCTTCACCTGCCCAATTATGGCTCTTGGTGTTACTGAGAGTTGTTCCCTCAGAGTATCTATTATCAGCATCGATACGACCGTCAAGTCAATTTTGCTGTGATCCTGAGTCAATGTAGGATTCACACATGTGTGTACACCTTCAAGTTGTTTCACCACAAAATAATCACGACCTTTGGGAACAATTGCACGCAAGCGCCATGGACAACCAACTACATTTTGAAGTGATGGATTTTTTGCAATCTGCTCGGCTGGATAGTTGATGGGCGCGTATTTACATTTCACATGGTACAGACAACGATCTGATTTTACCGTCACGAATTTCCTGTGGTTCTTCACGGCATACATCTTTACTTGATGTTGTAGAGCATCTTTGGATGGAAATCTTTGACCAATGAAGAGTTCATCCAAGTTGGAAGACCCAATGGAAGACTGGCCATGCTCATGTACGGTGGCACGGGACATCCATTCGCTTGATTGCGATCCACGCATAGCTGGACTTATGTCCTGACTTGGCAACACGCAGGCATTATTAACCGGCAGATGAACATTGGCATCAACAACTGGAGCTTCAAGGGCGATCTCCTCATCATCATCCTCGAGCCCGCGTACCTCATCTTCTTCCTCTTCTACCAAGTCGTTATTTACAACGGCGTTGTCAAAGTCTTCCAAAGCAATGCCAGCTACCAAAAAATTTTGTGGCAATGGGGTCGGATGTACCTGCTCGTATTCGGAGGAAACAGGTACCGTTGGAGATGTGTTAGTATCTCCAACAGTATTTGAAATCCTTGCGTGTGACTCTTCAGATGGTCTCAAAATCCTATTTGGCCTTGGAGCTTCGATAACAACTCTTGTAGTATTTAGAAGCCTCGTTTGATCAATATATAACTCAACTATATTCCAACCACAACTTGGATGAAGTGTCCTAAGCAGGACAGACCTCAGAGAACTGTCACTGTCTATGGGTACCAACATGAAGTACTGCCCATCCCCTTTACCAGCAGAATAATGGGCTCTCAATTTCAGACTCATTTCACTTCTGTCCCAATTGGTTACTTCATATATCTTATCTATTAATTCTGAGTAACCAAAATTGGGGGTAGCCCAAATAATTACCGGTTCAACATCACTATAAGAATATCCAATTTTTGGATCCCTAATTACTTCACCCCCATAATATAACCAAATAGGGATATCAAATTACATACCTATGCATAAAAATTAAAACATATTCAAGTCATTCACTACTAAAAAAAAACAAAACATTGAAATAAAAATCAAACATAAGGTTAATATGATAATACCTTTCAAATTATACCAAAAAAACCACCGGCAAAAAATTCGTTGTTGAGGAAGACTGAAAATGAGAGTGGGAGTGAGGAGGTAGGATGTATGGAATTTTATAGGACTCAAATGGTTGAAATTTTTTGATTATGAGATCTAGGGTTTGTGGGTAAAAGGGGTGATGTGAGAGAGATGCGTTTTACGAATCAGAAGGGGAAGAAAAGGGGAGAAGAAAGGGGTTTTCGATTATAGGGAGTTGTGCAAAAAGAAAAGAACTGATGCCGTTATTCTGAAAAACGGCATCAGTATAAACGATGCCGTTCTTCAGTTCTTTTCTTTTTTGCTTTCCAATCTCGAGTCAATGTTGATACATTATAGATCTATACTAAAAATAAGCAATGCCGTTATTGGGAATAACGGCACATAAATTTTTGAGATGAAGATGCCGTTATTGGGAATAACGGCATACAATTAGCTGATGCCATTTTTTCCAATAACGTTTGTTGCTGACGTGTCACAGACAAGGGCAAATCGCTAAATGTTTTCGAAACAAGGGTAGGTCGCTAATTATTTTCAAAAACAAGGGCATTTCGGCAAAATTTTCATTGTTTTACCCCACACTCACCTAGCACAGCACATGCATGGTTGTTACTGTCAATTGCAATTTGCTGGAGTCTCTGACCTGAAAGAAATGCTAGAATTTTCAATTCTAAAGTTCCAACTCATGATCAAGTCATCTCTAATGCTAAGTATTGGTTCTCTTATTGGATTAATGGAGTAGGTGAGAGCAAAGAGAAGGCTAAGGTTCTCAAAGGCTTAGAGCTGGAAGGGAAAGAGCATCTGATGCTTGGTGCTTCGATTCAAAACCCAATCACCCTTGACAGCATTGCCTCTTCAGTGGGAGACAACGACTTAGTTAGTTAGAAGATTAGATAGAAGAAAGCCACCTATACTAGCAGTTTATTAGAGAAGTGATCTTTTTTTGTTCCTAGTTTTAATGTGCAGCAAAACTTATTTGGCTTGTAACTAATTTATTTTCTTAGACTTCAGTACTAGTTTGTATTTGTGATGTGAGGGATGCCAATTATTATTATGTTAGAGGGTAGACTAAGCTAGAGGAGCTGAGGACTTAGAAAAGCAGGAGTTAGGGTAAGTAGAGATCTACGACAATAGTCCTCTAGTCGCTCTTCACTCTAAAACTTGTTGTTTCAAACATCCAGATTTCCACTAGCAAAACTCTCATATAGTGCTATCGCTCAATTCTACTATATGCTGGTATGTAACTTTAACCTTTATAGTTATATATGCTAAATTTACTTGCCTTTTCTGGGAAATTTTTTTTTTTTTTTTTTTGAAGAAAATGTGGAGTATGGCCACCCTGTTTTATTAATAAGGGGTTAATAAAACAAACTCAGAGTACTAAGCCAAATACAAGGTCCTACAGTCAAATCAAAAGTACATAAACTCCACCCCAAACATGGGAGGTGGGACAAAAGAAGAACAGAATGAGCGCAACATACACGCTTCTGAACAAAATACATCATATCCCCAATCTAGCAGTCAGTCAATCGTCGGGGCTATCTGGACTTCCTCATCATCAAAGTCGTCAACCTGGAATACGCTCGCTATCCTCCCTCTGGGACCTACTGCGGCCACATTTTTCCAAAATGAAATAAAATGCATAGTGTGAGTCAAATTACCAGAAATATTATTACAAGTTTTGCAGAAATAAAGATTGTTCCTATCTAGCCATAGAACCTATGTCGTTGCGGTGATAGCGATATATCACACTTCTCTCATAGTTCTTCTTTCAGTAGCGAATTTTGAACCTACCAACAGATCCTCATACACATCAGGATACTGATTCGTCCCCAGGGCGTTGAGTACCTCGACGAGTATTGCTTTGCTCTTAGAACATTGTAGAAAAAGGTGGCCTCTAGTCTCTGGGCAGCGTGGCAAAACCCACAACAAGAATCCACGTTCAGTTGGTGTTTAGTGAGGTTTTCTCTAGTCAAAATCGCATCGTTCAGCACTACCCATAAGAATACTTTGATTTTCAACGGAACTTTCGAATGACGCCTAACCATTTTGGGGCACATCCCTTAAAGTGCATTCTGTTATACAGGGAGCGCACGGTGAACGCGCAATTCTTTCCCATTCCCCAAGACTTCATGTCTGGACCCTGAGAGCAACTAATTCCAGTGTTGGCTATGTAGGTATGAAGTTCCTTGAGCCTAAGCTGAGAGTTCGGGTCCAATGGTTGTTTAAAGGTTGGATTCCAGGAACCTCTTTTCTAGGTTGCGGCCACCGTGCAGTGTGGTTGAGACGCATGATCATATAGGTCGGGGAACAGAGCTCGAAGTATGTTATCACCACACCACTTATCCCACAAGAATCTGGTGAGTCTGCTGTCATCGATATTTGATGTCACACCGCTAATGAATGGTTCGTAGGCCTTAGCTATGCCTCTCCAGAACCAGGAAACACGTGGTCCTACCCTGAACCCCAAATTTCTTGTTCAGTTCCCATGTAGGTATCCCTGAACAAATTCTTGCCACCCTTCTCCATTGGGGTGGAAAATTTCCCACCACCATTTACCCAATAGGGCAAGATTCATATCTTAAAGATCAATAATACCTAATCTTCCGTGTATATTTTTCATGCATGCTTTCTCCCATCTGATAAGGTGGTAACCGCCTCTATCTGGGTCTGCCCCTTTCCATAAAAACCGTTTTCGAGTTCGGTCAATTCTCTGAATCACCCATTGCGGCATTTCAAAGAAGGACAGATAATAGGTTGGTAGATTTGAGAGAATTGCGTTAATGAGCGTGACTTTCCCTCCCAATGATAGGGCTTTACCTTTCCATCCTGCAAGACGGTTCTCCACCCGGTCAATGATGGGTAACCAATCGACCTTTTTGAGTTTTCCAGATCTTAGTGGCAACCCCAGGTACTAAATGGGGACTCTCTAGGTGGAACAGTTGAGAATCGTGGCATGTTCTAGTGCCTCCTCTGTAGATATGGCAATGGGGGTGAGAGCACTTTTGTGGAAGTTAACCCTGAGGTCCGACCAAGCCTCAAAGCTATATAGTATCCCTTTGAAGATGGTTGTTTCCCTGAGGTTGCCATTTGAAAATAGAAGAGTGTCATATGCATATTGAAGGATTGAGCGGCCTTGGCGATTGGCTCCCATGGCCACCGGAGCGATCCAACCTGCTCTTCTGCAGTTAGCCATCATGGACCGAAGTACGTCAGCTACGATGGTGAAGAGGAGGGGAGAGAGTGGATCCCCTTGTCTGAGGCCCCGTTTGAAGGAGAATGGGTGTCCCGATATCCCGTTCACCAATATTCTAGTTCTGCTAGTGGTAAGACATGTGTGGATCCATCTGATCCATCTATCCCCAAAGCCTCTTCCAGCCAGCGCTTTCAGAAGACAATCCCATTCAATCGAGTCATAAGTTTTCTCGAAATCTAGTTTCAGGAGGTAGCTCTTAGCGTTTGACATGGGGCATTGGTGGATCGTTTCTTCAGCCGTGGCCATACTTTCCTGAATACAGCGTCGTTTAATGAACCCCGTCTGATCGTGACTAATGAGATCATCCATCACCTTTCCGAGTCTGTTAGTGAGCGTCTTGGTAATGATCTTGACAGAGCAGTTAAGAAGACTGATGGGACGGAAGTCTCCCACCTGCCGAGAATATTCTTTCTTAGGGATCAGCACAACCTGCAAAATTAAATCTGCCTAATTTGGGCTTATGGTCGTAGAAATCAGCGAACACCTTCAGCAAATCGTCTTTGATTTCTTCCCAGAATGTCTGATAGAAAAGTATCGGAAAACCATCTGGACCTGGGCTTTGTCCTTTCCAAGTTGCTGGACTGCCTCCCAGACTTTGTTCTCCATGAAAGGTGCTTCTAGGGATCGCCTCATAAGGGCAGGGTTGCCCGTCGGGCCCTGCCAGGATTTGTGATGGAGAGGGACTCTCAGAGCCTCTTTGCATCCAAATAGGAGTTTGAAATGGGATTGGAATGCCATTCTGATATCCTCATCGCCTTGGACCATTCCCAAGTCCGAGTGGATCGAGTGAATGTGGTTAAATCTATGCCTGACACTGGCAACACGATGGAAGAATGCAGTATTCGTGTCTCCCTCTTTGAGCCACAAAATTATGGACCATTGCTACCATTTGATTTCCTGAAGCCTATATAGTTGGTCAATTTCTTGTCTGAATTGTAGCAACCTATTCCGTTCTTCCTGTAACAGGTCCCTAGTTTCTTCAAGCTTCTCAAGTTCCTCAATACTTTGAAGCAGGGATTCTTTTGCCCTCCAAATCAGTGCAAATCTAGTCTGGTTCTATTTTCTGAGCATGCCCCTAATTCTTGTAATTTTCTCACACCATATTGCGGTTGCTTCAGTCCCCTTAGTTGGACGGGTCCGCTCTCGTAGACCATGTGATGAAAACCTTGGATTTCTAATCATGCTCTCTTGAATCTAAACTTTGGTGTTCTCCTAGGTTGAACTTCCCCGAAAAACAAGATAATAGGTACATGATCCGAGCTGGGTTTAGAAAGTGATTTGGCCGAGGCCAACGGGAACTTGGTCTTCCAGTCAGTAGAGACCAAGATCCTATCAAGTTTAGCTAAAATGGGCAGCGTTTGCATGTTTGACCAGGTGAAAAGCTTATCAGAGACGGGAATGTCAACCAGATCGAGGTCCGTGATAACCTCGTTGAACGCTTCCCTATCTGAGTCTGGGGATCCTCTGCCTCTATGTTCGTAGGCGAATCTAGTAATGTTAAAATCGTCCCCCACGACCCAAGGGTGAGGCCAATGAGCCTGTATTGCTCTAAGTTCTGTCCAGAAAGGCGTTCTAGAAGCAGAAGTATGCGGACCATAGACCATAGTAACTGATTGAGTCCACAGGTCGGCTTTACTTTGGATCAAGACCGAGATTGAAAATTGCCTGTAGATCTCATCTAGGCAACCAAACATGTTGGGGTTAAACCCTAGAGCAATACCCCCAGACGCCCCTACAGATGGGCACATCTGCCATTCAGAGATTTGATTTCCCCCCAACCTACTCAGTCTAGATATATGTTTAAGTTTGATCTCTTGAAGACCCACAATGTTAGCTTTTGATTTAGCAATGACCTTAACCATTTTCCGCTTGCCCCGCCTACCCAGGACTCTAACGTTCCAGAATAGAATCTCCATTAACTACGTATAGGAAAGGGAACATTACTCGATTTGGAAGTTGAGTTTGAAATAAGGCTAACTCTATCGTTCTACCAACCTCTAATCGTATTGAGTAGGAACGCATTCCGAACGGTATCGCCTACCGCAAGACCACATGTTTTGGCTAGACTAAAAATCTCAGAATCAGACATGAAATTAAAAATAGATGCTAGGAAGGAAAGTGTACCTTCGTCGCTAGTCTTAGCGGATTTAGCCGCCGCCGCAATATCAAGATAATCGTCCAGGGACTCCTCAATAGCCTTCTTAGCCACTTCTGTACTCTAAAACTTTGTCACAAGCGAGTAGGGGCAGGGGCAACAGGTTATGTGGGAGGGAAAGTGGATGGAACAAAGTCAGGAGATATGTCCACTGCCTCGTCAGCGAACTCTTCGGATTCCAAAGATTCCTCATCCGAATAGGTAAGATCAACTTCGAGATTTAGTCTCTCATCTCGATCATCCTCCTCGATGTGGTTCTCTGATATGTTAGCTGACCTAACAACTCCAGGGCTATTAGTGGCACTTGTGTACTTGGGCTGTTGCGTCTTGTTCAACCAATTGGGCTTTCTAAAAAATGAATTTGCCAGCTCCAAATTGGACCCCTCAATAGGTCCACAGTACACACCTGTTGGCGTGGAGCTCGAGGAGGGCCACGTGGGTGTGCCACGTGTCTCCCCACGCGTCCCCTCTTTAGTAGTAGGCACTTCAAACGAGGCTAAGAGCTCCGAAAATGATGCCTTCGGCGGAAACGAGGCATCTCCCTTAATCACTATGTTTCTATCCCTTTCGTCTTCCTCTACCCTAAGAGTACCTCTTTTCTCATACGAAACCTTCTCCAAGGTTTTGATCTCTCCCCCTTTCGTCTTCTTCCCCAAAGTAGCTCCATTCTTTTGGTGCTCCCCTCCCAAAGTTCCCAACTCTTCCATTTCTCTCATAAGGGCATGCTCGTCTTTCAAAAAAACTGCCTCTTTTATCGATTGGAACCACCTCGGTGGTTTCGATCGAGCCCCCGTTTGTCCTCTTCCCCAAACTAGCATCCTTTTGCAACCTCTCTCTCTCCAAAGCTACCAACTTTTTTCTTGTCACGCCCCGCTTTCCAAAAATACAGAATACGAGCACGTAACATTGGCCCAGCGAATGACTAACGTCACCCATAAGCTGTTTATCCGATCAACTCAACAATATAAACAATACAGAACAATTGCGCAGGCAATAATAATAATCTCATAAACAATAATACTTGGAATGAAGCAATAAAAATATCCAAATACAATAATAATCCAACGTCTGGAAATAATAACAATATTCAGAACATAAGTCCAATACAATAATAAATCCAATCCAAATAATCATAAGTCTCAATACATTAAGCTTATTAAAGCAATAAGCAATTTAGAAAGCAGAAATCTTCAGACTGTTTGTTCTCCAACTCTAGCAGGCAACTGTTCTCCAAAATCTGCAATCTAATAAATTGCAAGAAGAGGAAAAGAAAACAATACGCCCGTCAACGCAAGTTACGGGCCACTTGTAATGCAGGCACAAGTACATGGGAAAAATGATAACTAATAACATGGAATATGCATGATAACAAAATATAACAACTAGCATGACAAGATAAACAAGTGTGAGTAGCAAGTAATAAGTGTCGAGTGAACAAGTATCACGTAAATAAGTAACGAGTATCACGAATCAAGTAGCTAGTGTCAAGTGATTATGTTCAATTATTGCATTATTACTATCTAGATAGCACTTCATGCATCCATCCTTTTACTACATGGTTACTACATTTAAACAGTTTTGCTTTAAACCTAGTGGTGGATTTTATAGTTCATGTACTCTTCAACGATAAACATTATTCACCTTTCGGTGTACGATACGGTCATCGGTAACGATACAATACACGATAGATTGGGTTACTGTCGTAACCACAATCACACGATAAAACAATAGCCGGAACAATATGATCATCGCCAATGATACAATACACGATAGATTAGGTTACCGTCATAACCACAATCACATGATAAAACAATAGCCGGAACAATATTTAGGGAAACACGGGCCCCTCCTTCGAGTACAGTCACTATATTGTCCACTACTAAAAGTCAACCTTTAAACCCGGCTTGTTAATTATTTTATTAATATAACAATACAATGCAATATGCAGATATTTGACATTAGATGAACAATAATAACAATAGGGAAACAATAGGATAATGACATGGAATATGGTGTACTAGATGTCCAAGTAACATGGTATGGGGTATTTTACAAGTATTCGACAAGTATAACACGAATAACACGTCAAACACAGATATCTTAAGATAGCATAAACATATATATCAAAAGTGGTCAACCCTAGGTTAATTCATGTCATATATATCGTGAGGCAACTATGGTCAAATCATCACAATAGAGATGACAATATCAACAAGGGGTTTCACACACGAATTGTCTCTAGAACCCAACTACACTACAAGCGGTATTTAGTACTTGTATATGCAAAGGAATATAATACAAGTTACTTGCCTGTTAGACGATGAAAACGAACACCAAGAATAACGGGAAAAGATTCCCGAAGCAACGAACCCACGAACACACAATAACACGTGCAATATACGTGCACACAAAGAGCCAAAAGCAAATATCAGCAAGATCAGTGGCAATAGCTGTGGGCTTCGGTCTGGCTGACGGCGGGGCTGACGCGGCGTCGACGACGAGGCAACGGGGGAGGGGTCGAGGAGCTGCGATGGGGGTTTCGCTAGGGAAGAACACAGGGTGGTCGGGATTTGAGGAAGAAGGTGAAGAGTAAAGGTGGAGTTTTGGGTTCTGCTGTTGGTCGAGGGCAGAGGAGGGTCGAGGAGATGTGCTGGTGGCGGCGCGCTAGGAGAGCGGTGCCGGAGAAGACGATCGGAAGTGGAGTTCAGGGGATCGGGATTGGGTTTTGGGTTCTTGTCTGTTGTCGAAAGGGAAAGGGGGAGGAGAAGGGGTTCGGCGCTGATGGTGGCGCCGACTGGAGGGCGGCGATTGGGTGGGGAGTCACCAGAGGGGCTGGTGGTGGTCGGAGAAGATGGGGAAAGGTTAGGGCGGGAAAATCTGGGGTCGAGGAGAGAGAAACAAGAAGAGAGATTAGACGGCTCCAGGGTTTCGAAGATGTGCAATTTTTAGGATTTGCAGTAGAGTTGTATATATAAGGTACAATTAGGGTACTGGGTTAGAGGTTTAGGGTCCAATAAAAGTGGATTTGGGTCAAGAACAAATAAAATTGGGTTCTAGGGTTCAATAAGAGGTAGATCTAAATCAATAGGGTTCAAATAAAAAATACCCACAATAAAAAAAGAAAAATAGGATTAACAAGAAAATAATTCATCAAGAAAATCAAAGAGTTTCATGAACAAGAATTTAAATCCAAATAAATAAATAAATAATACAAATGAATTGAATATAAACTGGGCTTGAAAATAAGTTGGAATTTGCCAAGAAAACTAAGTCTACTGCAATAACAAAATAATTCAATAGAGGAATTTTAATTAAATAATCAAGAAACGACAATTAATTATTATAATAATAAAATCATACAATAAAATAATATCTGGGTTTAACAATTTACTAAAATGACCCAATAAATATATATATATAATATTGGACTCAAATACAAATAGTTGATCAAAACACATCGTTATTCGAAATGAATACATTTTCGATTAGAAAAACACTTTAATATAAAATCCAAAACAATTTTAACAAATAATGAATTTATAATATCGAAATACAGAAAATATTCAGAAAATACGTATTTACGGGAATGGGGATTACATTCCTATTTGGTGAACAGCTCTGTCTGTTGGCAAAGTTGCGGGCCAGAAGCTCCCCTCGAGGCCCCTCCTCGGTAGTTGGTAGGGGTTGACTTCCTCTTTGGGTGATTTGTTTGATGGGGGCTCCAAGGCTGGGCAGTGGGTCTGCAGACCTTGCCTTTTTTGGGCAAGACTGTTGTACCATCAGTGGGTGAACCTCTTGACCGTAGGGTTTTTGGGTGTGACCTTTGTTTTGGCCGCCGCAGCGAGTCGGAGTTCTCTGTGGTTCAGGATTCGCCGTCTCCTCACCTTGGCGCTCCTCCCTACCTCTAGCCGCTCTGATTACTTCACGGTGCGCACGCTCAATTTCGTGGGCTCCGTCGATGGTGAGGTCCCACTCTGGCGAGACCACCTGCTTGTAGGAGCGGCCATCTCTGAGTGCGGCGGTAGGGGATGAGAGAGCCAGGGCCTCCTTCTCCGGCTCCTCTTGCTTATCCAAAACAAATCTTATGAGGTATGATTCCTCGAATGAAAATATCTTAGCAAATATGGGCATTAGCGTGATATCAGGGCTACGGATTAAAATCATGGCAGATACAATCTCCGACTGCCTCACCATCTTGTCGTCTATGTCTTCGACGGTACCAAACTCCGATATGATCTCTTGGAGAGCTTCTTTTTTCCAGAAGTGTAATGGTACATTATGGATCCAAATCCAAAACCATTCCCCTTTAGGCAGTTCAGCTCCGAATTTTGGTGACCATGGGAAGAATTCCAACTTAAAGTGCCCAAAGTCCACTAAGCCCATGGCTGTTACCTCAGTCATCTTCTCCGGCGATGGAAATGACACTAGGAATTGGAGATGACACATCTTTTTAGCTACCCAATCTCTATGAGCTCTCAATGGCCATTTTGCATTCAAAGCTTGGAGTAGATGGTTCTCCTGTTGGGAAGAAAAATTTTGATGTTGATTTATTGCAGGGTAAGTAAGGAGGGAAAGCCAATCCAACTTCCAAACTCTTTTCGGGCCAAGGTGGCCTCCCATATTTTTGCAGTCCATGAAACTATTAAATATTATGATGAATAATAATAAGAGGCATTTGGGCAGCTCTTTGTGGCCTCTAATGCCGCCTATCGGTTTAGTGAACCTCAACTTTGACGGATCCCTAGATGAAAACTGAACGGGGATATGTTTTTATATGAGAGACTCATCGGATAGACTTTTACTTGCAGAGGGAGGGAGACCCTATACACACCAGATCTATGACCGTGGCGGAAAGAAGAGGCATTTGAGAAGCTCTAAAATCTCTTCATTTGATTAATCATGATGGTCCAGTCCTTATAGAAAGAGACTCTAAAGTTCTCTATCACATCTTTGAAGCATATATTCTGTGAGAATATTATTGGTGGCGATCAACTTGCCAAATGGGTGAAGTCTCATAATAATAATAATAATAATAATAATAATATTATTATTATTATTATTATTATTATTTTGTGGTGGTGGTGGGGGGGCGGTATGCGGGTTGCGCGTGAATGATTGTAGTTATTTTATTTAAATTTGTTTACTTATCCACCAAGAAAAAAAAAAAAAAAAAAGAATTAGGGTTAAAGCCTAGACTAAGGTGCTTGAAATATTAGAATTTTTTGCCGTAATACTTTTTAAAAATTTTGCGATTATGGGCCAGCTTTGAAACTATTCGCACTCGTGGGCTACTTTGTACCACATCAACAGCGACCGCTATTCTTATTAGCGACCTCTTCATTTTGAAAGTCGCTAATGGGAATAGTGGCCTATGTTTCAAAATATTTTGAACTTTTTGTTTGCTATTAGCAACAAAAGCATATATGAAGTCACTAATGAGATTGACGGCCTCAAATGAACTGTATTCTAACACTTAGCAAAATCTAGAGAGCTTTTGCTCTATGAAAAAAATAACATTCAATTTATTTTGAAAATTAGGTTGCTATTCGGAATAACGACCTTAGTTGTACAAATGTTGTTATTCCAAATAGAGACCTTAGTTGTGTGACAGTTTGCAAAATTTTACAAAGAACAAAGAGATTTGAGTTTCCTACTGAGGTCGCTATTCCCAATAGCGACCTCAGTTTTAAATATTTTTTCCAAGAGAGTAAAAAACTCTCTAGAAATCGTTAAGTGTCTCAATACATTCATTTGAGGTCGCTAATCCCATTAGCAACCTCTTATATACTAAGGTCGCTAGTGGGTGGGAATAGCGACAACAAACAAAAAATTCAAATTATTTTAAAACATAGGCCGCTATTTCCATTAGCGACTTTCAAAATAAAGATGTCGCTAATGAGAATAGCGGCCGCTGCTGACGTGACACAAAGTAACCCACAAGCGCTAATAGTTTCGAAACTAACCCATAATCACAAATATTTTCGTAAAGTGGCCTATTACGTCAAAAATTCTGAAATATTATATGCTATGTATCAACATGGAATACTTAGACCGCTTCCTCTAGCGAGAATTTATAGGAGTATTAAGCGAGAATTTATAGGAGAAATACTAGGTTTGGGTATTGGACTCGGCACACTCAACCCATATCAGTACAAGTTACCCATACCATTTTATTATGCATATTATAATATACCCATATATCCAACAGAAACTTTCAGCTCCACCACAAAAACGCCGGAAGCCCAACAACAGCTCCTCATCTTCAGTTTCTTTGGATACCTCTGTTCTCAATCCCACATGGCTTTCAAGAGCAAGCAGTTCAAAAAGAAGTTGAAGAAAAAGTGTGCAATGAAGTCTATTTCTCATGAAGATTGGTAGTTGGAGTGAAATTTTCTAATAAATATGCTCTAGTAAATGATGAAATTAGATTGGAAAAAATTAGAAAATATGCTCTAGTAAATGATGAAATTAGATTGGAAAAAAAATTCAGCGATCTGTTTGCAAGAATCTAAGTTAGCTAGCCCCACAGTTGGTTTCTTTATATAGCATTCTAGGTGAGACTCAGCCATTGTACCCACCATCACCCTCTTCTTCTCTTTTGCGACTCTTGAGATTATGCATGTTTTGTTTTTTTGAGGAAAGAGATTATGCATGTTGTAATCATACGATCATCACGTGATTGTTTTATGCGTTTGGCCCAATTGTCATTCTTGAGTTATGCATGTTCCCATTATACGATCAAGTGACTGTTATGCAGCAGCTGAGCCTGACTCCTGCACGGTACCACACTGATCTCAAATCAAGCCACTGATTTGCAAACTTTTTTTTTTTTTTCCTTTTTTTGTTTTTTTTTTTTTTGGTGGTGAAGGAAAAGGTGAAATATGGCTATCCTGATTTATTAATAAGAAATTAATGATACAAACTCAGAGAACTGGGTCAGATTACAACCTACAGACAGAAAATAAAATATACATGAAGCAACATGACCCGTACAAACAACAATCCTGGAGGGTGGGCCGACAAACAAGCTCGGTCCAGCAAAATTGTAAGTGCGTTAGTTTAGCTTCGTACACTGCCTCCACGGCATATGCACACCCACCTGAAACTAGTCTGGCAGGATTTTAACACCCGCCGATCCCTGCATTCTCCTCGCTGGGAGGACCCCATCTTTGGGCCCAAGCCCCGCAGGCCGACTAATGACACCACGACACATGCACAGCAACCACACCCTCCCACCAACTCCACCATTCATCCAATAAACGCGCCAACAGCTCCCACAACCGCTACCAAAGAGATAGCCGTGAAGAGGATACCTTCACCTCTCTCACGATTGTGCTATCTCAGGCGATTTCTTACCAAACAACTGTCTCGCTCACCCCACCAAAAACCACGCTCCAGAAAAGAGCCGTGGAGAGGATACCTTCACCTCTCGCACGCTCTTGCTCTCTCAGGCGATTTCTCACCACACAGACTCAACTCGACTCTTACTCCCACCGAGGGAAAAGGCGACGCTGTTACGAGAGTGACCTAAGCTGGAGGAAACTCAATAGCCTGATAGTAGGCGCTGTCAAGATTGCATCGGCGGCATCGTTGGACACGCAAACAAGTGAGCGCACATCATGGAGGGACCCCATTTTCGGGCCCAAGCCCCACAATCGTGCAATACAACGTGCTACACAGTCCCCACCTCGCACAGCAAACAACCACCGGCCTAGCCCCACGAGCCCCATACCGAACCACCGACCTCACACACTTAAGCCCCAGATCCATGGCGTTCGCGACAACAGGCGCGGGAGGATGCTCTGACGCGACATAGTCGCTCCGCGACAGTTGGGACAAGCGCCCCGAAAGTTAAGACAAGTGAGCGCACATCACGGAGGGACCCCATTTTCGAGCCCAAGCTCCACAATCGTGCAAAACAACATACGACACCCTCCACACCACCCACACAAAGGCGTCGACACATCAATCGATTCTCTTGCTGCCGACACCACCCACCGGCGTCGACATGGCAGCAGACAGCCTCCCCGACTGGGATTGCGACATGGTGGGGGGGGGGGGGGGGTCGCGCCAGAGGGGCGGCGAACCGGGAAGAAGAGGGAGGGAAGGTAGCACGGCGGTGGAGGAGCACCAGGGCGGCGGGCGGCGAACACTAGCCGCCGCCCCCATACTCACAAGCTGGGTGGCGCGATCGATAGGGCGTCGGCGACTTCACCAGGGGAGGGCCTTCGTCTTCAGCGATCTGGAGCTCCGTCGACGCGAAGGCCTTCGTCTTCAACGCCGCGAAGGAAGGCGTCAGCAATCTGAGGCGCGCGCGTCTGGAACTTCGTCTTCGACACGAAGGTGCTCCGGCGGCGATCGAAGGATGGGTCGCAGCGGAGGTGGAGGGAAGGTCGGGGGGACGACGGGGGGGGGGGGGGGGGGGGGGGGGGGGGCTGAGGGCTAGCCGCCGCCGCCCCTAGGAGTTTAGATCTAGGTTTTTTTTTTTGGATTCTTTTTTCAGATCTAGTTTCTCTCTCTAGAATTTTCTAGAGAGAGAAACTCTTTTTTGGTATATGATTTGCAAACCTGTTCATATGCAAAATTCTACGATACACATGATTTCTACTAGTACAAAAATTCAAAAAAAAAATTACTTAATTTCTTTTTCTTCTTGGAAAATAGGCAGCGACATTGGTAGAAATCAGGAGTTCATTAGCTGCAAGCATTGTCAGGGTCACGATTACCGGGTTTGTTACCATTACCTGGTTTGTTACATTATATACGAGAGACTTTTTTGATATATCGGATAGAGCCAAACGGCTCCGGCCATCAAAAAATATATTAATCAATAAAAACAGTTAAGATACAAACAAAATTACAATTGTTAAGATACAAACAAAATTACAATTGTTTCTCCAAATAAAAATAATTTTTTTTTTTATATAATAGCCTCAGACGGGGAATGATACCCCGGCCGGGGTATTAAACCCCGTCCCACTCATTTTCTAAAAAATTTTTCTATTTTTTTTATTATAGAACCCAAGAAACCCCTAAATCATCCTCATCCTCATCAATGGCGGACTGGTCGTCCCTCCCACCCGGCGCCCTCTGCCTACTCTCCGATCTCCTCCCTTTCGCCGGCGACTTCCTCTTCCGCTGCGTCTGCAAATCCTGGCACTCCGCCGTCCCCCGCCGCCCCATCTACCTTATCGCCAACCACCGCGACAATTCATCAACCCTAGCCTTCTTCAACCTCCCCTGCATCGAGATGCGCGCTCTAGAGATCACCGGCCATTGCCGCGGCTCAGCCCACGACTGGCTCGCTCTCCTCCTTGCTGATGAGCCATCCATCACTCTCTTCAACCCCATCCTCTGTCGACGAATCAAGCTCCCATCTTTCTCTCAAGAAACTGTGCGTTTTGACACCAACAAAATTCTCTTATCATCAGACCCATCGTCAATGTGGTGGTCTTCGTCTTCATCATCATCGTCGTCAGTTGGTGTGGTTTTGGCGATTCGGCATGATTGGAAGATGATATAGTTCTGTAGAGTTGGGGATAATTATTGGAACGTGATTAAGTTTTTTTTTTTTTTTTTTTTTTTTTGTTGAGAGACGGGGAATCAACGGGGAATGATTCCCCGTCCCGCCTTTTTAAAATTAAAAAAAGAGGGACGGGATATCATATCCCGTATCCCGTCTCTAATCCAAATGAGAAAAATATAGCAAAGCACGACTGCACGATACGCATCCAATTGCTATTACTGAAGCTGCCATTTTATAACAAATGAGAAAAACGACTGTGGATGCTCTAAATGTATATATACGACAGACTTACCATTATTCCCAAGCCTCCCATCTGCATTAAGCACCCAAACATTTATCAAATACGCTGTTTGCCCGGAGTCTGAACAGGGACTATTCACTATTGTTTGTCAGGCATTTTTCATTACCTTGTGACTATAAATGCTATTATCAAAAATAAAAAATAAACAAATAAACAAAATTGTAATGGGAAATTATCGGATATTTAATCTCATTCCGAATTCTATAATCATAAATCTGAGAGATTCAAAATTTTTAATTACACATCTTAAGAGCAGTAATACTCTAAATAATTATTTGTTGGTCTTCATTAATAATTTAAAAACTGCCAGCAGCCTTGTAATTAATAATTTAACAAAAAGTAAACACCTCAAAGGAACAGTACCTCCTGCAATAATATTGCAAGTTTGGATATTTGTATGAAATTATTAAGCTGATGGAGCATAGTCTTGGATTGCAGCTGCAAGCTTATCAGTCTCTTCCTCGGATTTCAGCCTTAGTAGGTACGTTCGTGCCACAGCCCCATCCCCATTTTGCTCGCTATTCTGGAAATAAGATAAAAAATTTAATTAAAAACCACAAGAAGCAATTAACATATAAAGGGTAAATTGTGTGCAATTCCCTATAGAAACTGAAATTTAAGCTCCTTCGCCGTTTCAATTTATTTTCAAAGCCCTAGTCAAAAAGATTCCTCCATCTCACACAGTAAGATCAACACCTAAGCTTGAAAGAGACTTAATAACCAGATGACGAAAAAACTACAAAAATAAATGCTATTTGTTTTTACCCTCTCTAATTGGCGGTAATAATACCATACATTGAGCATTTACTTCACGGAAGAGGATTTATATCCCAAACAACGAAAATAACCTATATACTAATGATGTGACATGTAATAGGGAAATTTCCTCAGAAGAAAGCTTTATGATGTGTTAACATTCTCATTCATCACTGCTTACCTTGTTCTAGAAAGTAGTAGAAACTTTACAATTATGTTTAGCATCTCTTCTTGGGTGTTTGTGTCGGTTGAAAAATTATTCCTTAGAAATGTAACAGATGTTAAATGCATTGTGTATATCACTTCAATTTGAGAGTGTCTGAATGAAATGCACGATTTGTTGCTTCATGCTCATGGCAAAGCTATATTTGTAAAGCATGAACTTCATAGTTGTGTAGTAATTTACCAGTTATTTGTGGAATATTTATCTTGGGTAATTTCATAACGTGATAAAGCAAAACCATCTAAGATGCATTAAATACGTTGATGTCCGGTAGCATGGGTATTACTAGATTAAAAAAAGAGAATGGTTAAAGTAGCTTAATGGGATGAATCTTGATGAAGAAGAGCTTTAAAACAATTCAAAAACGATGTGAATATAGATAAGAGCAGTGCTATCAACCTATGATCACTCCTATTTTACTCCACTACCTAATGAGGCACATCACATAGATCTCTAGAAATACTAGGGAAAGGTGTGACATCAGGTGGAGTAAATACAAAGTATACAAGATAATTTAAGTTTCACACTATCTTACTGAGGTGTGAAATATCGAGACAATTGTTCTCTTGTTGACGTTCGTCTTTATGCCTGGATAAATCAAAGCATTAAGCAAAACCTTCCCAACCTGCAGAGGAGACAGAAACGTTTTAGAAAACTTCATGGTCAAAACAAATAATTATTTTAAAAGGCTTACTAAACAAAATTAAGAAACTGCAAGAATATCGTAGCAGTTTTTTGCTCTATAAAAGCATCATAAGATAGATTATGTTAAAGGACAGCTTAGTCGGGAGCTAGCTCATTATATTGTGCGAGGAATTTACCACACTGTCTGTGCCTGCATTTATGAAGGATTTACAGTTCCACCAACCAAACTATATATGGTTCTAGTCTATTCCAAATCAGTCCACATGATCAGCAAAGTTAGAATATGTAAAAGTACAAAAATAATGAGATATCCCCCCCCCCCAACAGTGATTGCAACATCAATTCAGCTCTGACCCATCAATTGATGCATTTTAATAAAGAAAGGCATTCAGGTAGCATAATATATTTAAATAGACCCACCATCAATTGGATGAATGCAAACATAAGAAAAAGAAAAAAAGTCCTCATGGAGAACTTATTAACAAGAGCTTTATGAGGCCCTGAATCTCAGTAAAATGTGTGCACCATGCATGATCTCCTCTATTTGGATCTCCTGCAGCCTTAAATGATATTATATGCACCATTGAGTATATGTTGTTTTTCTCACAAGACGTGTTGGCTGGAGAATATAACTATTTTGGCTGATATGTTAGCATGCATTCTGCTATTTTCTTCACTTCAGGATGGTTGTAGTTTCAGTGGTGGAGTGTATGTCTGTTGGTGTTGAGGATGGTCAGTGTGGGGGATTTGGCACCGAGTCCTTGAGGTCAGCATAACCCAACTTTTGTACTGTAAGTATTAAATAAATATGGTGGACAACTCACAAGACATCTAAATTCCTATAATAATTTGTTTTTGTTGTGGGATCCTCCACGAGCAAAGGAAGATTGCCACACACTGCTATAGTGCAACAGATATAGACCTAGCAAAGGGCACATCTAGTATGCCTAAAAAGGTCGTCATATACTTGAGTTTCTAATAATATACTTGAGTTTCTAAGAATATGTGTATTCCCCAAGTGCAAATTCCTAATGGACCATATTCTGAGTCCGAACCATAGTCAAATAGTTCATAGACAAGAATGCACCAAAATAAAAGGTCTAAACTTTAAAGTGACAGCTTTCATTCAATGCTTATGAGCTGAGCCATTATGTATCACAACATGATATTATTTAATTTGATGACTTAGTTACAGGAAGTCAAATGCATCAAGAAAAGCCTTCAGTTGAGTATTAATTTACATGGCCATTACGATCTAGTCCGTAGGCGCATATCGTATTTATCCCATCCTAACTCAGCAAGTATTATGTATCATATGCTGGCTTGATTCACAAGAATAAACAAAACATTCATTCTTTACTCGGATTGTTTTAGAGAAGTGTCTTGACTTGATTCATCAGAAATTAATATAGAAGCCTTTCTACAGAAGATTCCCGGAAATTATCCTCCCATCATCGTGTAAGCTTTCTATCCAAATGAAGCTTTTACAACCACTCGTCAATGTGATGTGACATCAACAATCTAAATTTCCTTACGGAGAATTATAGACATGAAGAGAAGAGACTGGAGCAAGTAGGTAATTATTCCTGCTATTAGTGGCAGATCCAGAATTTTCTTAAGGCTGGCGAAAATGAATAGTAAAATTTTATAATCTTCCTACAAAACAAAAGAAGAAAACGCTAAAGCGAAAGCTACAAGTATTGGATGTGTCACTAGGTAAGATGACAAGAAGCATGGAACACATGCATAGACATGAACAAGATGTGACATAAGTCACATAACACACAGGCGGAGAAATACTTAGAGCATCTGTAGTCGTTTAAGTTAAAAAATGGGTATATGGATATTTTGGAAATAGCAAATAGCTCAAATGTTGCAATCGTCTATACTCAAAAATTGGCTTTTTTTGGACGAAATAAAAGATCATATACCGTTTGAAGATCTGCGTAATTTTTTTTAAATAGTGTGAAGGACGGCAAATGATCTGCCGTCTCCTAATTATTAAAATAAAAGGTGAAGGACGACACATGATGTGCGGTCCAACACAGACAAAAATTGGCTTTTTTCTCACTCTTCCCCAAACGGAAGATCTTCCTATTTCCATTTTTTTTAATAATTCAAACGGCAGATCATATGTCGTCCGGTCATTTCTCAATTAAAAAATTTGTCTCAGACGACAAATCATATACCGTCCGACTATAAGACGGTAATATGGATAAAGCCATTTCCGCTGCCACATATAGCTGTTTCCTCTTCAATCGAAACCCAAAAACTGCCAAATATAGCCGTCTCCTATTCATTCGAAACCCAAAAATTGGGTATATAGATGACGACTGCAGATGGTTTTTTTTACAAAATATCAATTTTTTGGATATATAGCCAACGACTACAGATGCTCTTATGCAGAACTAGGGCTACAATCGAGCCGAGCCGAATACCTTCAGGCTCGAGCTCAGCTCGTTTACGAAACGAACTCAGTTTTGAGCTCGAGCTCGGTTCGAGCCGAGCTTCGACCGTATTCGAGCCGAATAGCTCGCGAGCTTAGCCTAAAAAAAAACCCAAGCTCGAGCACGGCTCGTTTACGAAACGAGCTCAGTTTTGAGCTCGAGCTTGGTTCGAGCCGAGCTTTGACCGAGCTCGAGCCGAATAGCTCGCGAATAGCTCGATTCGTTTGCAACCCTATGCAGAACTATATTGAAACAATTAGTATCCTGTCAGATATGACCATGCAAAGTTATGTCTGCCGGATGTTATATACAACATGAGTTCCATGTAGAATTATTTGTACTTCATAGTGTAAGACGTACAAAAACCTCTTGCTGATATGTACTGAGCATGTACGAAAGAGTATCATTTTGAGAAATATATAAGTTTCATTAAACCTATTACACTAATAGCAAAAATAAAAATTAAAGCTATTTAGGAGGAAAAAAAAAATCTTCTAAAAACAAGCTGCATTCACATTGATTTATCAACTTCTAACCTAATTGTGGTCCACATGTTTGCTGAGCCTAAAAAATAATTAATATATTCAATTCGGTACTTTATTTACTAGAAAGACTATAAGTGCGCATACGAAAGGTCGGCAAAATTTAGAATATATTTAGAATTACCATTCCTTAATGGTACTACTAAAAGATTTTTTCAGACTTTAAGGTGGGCAATTGCCCAACACTAATGCATCCAGCCCTGCCTGCTATGTTGCTTATCCAGATTAAGGGAGTGTTTGGCAGCTTACAAGTGCAATTGCAAGTGGAAATTCAAACTTTTCTCCCCAAAATTTTGAATTTCAATTACCAAGACGTTATCTAAGTTTTGGAGGGAAGTAATGATTGAAATATATAAAGGATAAGTTTTGATGAAAAGTAGCAGATTTTTTGGTGACTGAGCCAATAACTTTTGGAGGAAAATTTACAACTTCCACTTGCAAATGCAATTGCAATTTGCATTTTCAAGAAACCAAAATAAACTCATACAAGTGAGGAGCAAGTCCCAATTTCACCTAGATTAAGAAGTAGAAAGTGAATTCATGATGATGATATATGTGAAATTGGATTCATCTTTAAATCTTAAGAGAGATTTATTTCTTTGAACTCTTAAATATGTCAAAATTTTCATGTTGATTTCGTCATTAGTAGAATATCAAATTACTTGATGAAACACAGAGTCCATTCAATAGAAGATCCATTTTAATCCCTAATAGTCTAGTGGTAAGCCTCTTCACTAGTAAGCCAAAGCTCGGTTTCAAGCGCCGCTTGCACCAATCCCTTATTATGGGTTTTAATCCCAAAAAACAAAATACATTGATTACAGTAACTGCCTGCTCGTTTCTCACTTTGTTTCTTCAATAGCATGACTGAGTTTTTTTTAGTCTGTTTGGATCATAGTGATAATGGTAAATTGATTTTGAATTCTTAACTCCATGGTTTTTCCTGTATTTGTGGAGAAGGTAGGGCCAGAGGCAAGGCTGTGAGGTTGTTTTCGAATTCCAGAATTCCAGAAGACGAATAGAAGTTTGGTTTCGGCAATGGTATGGGAGTGCAGTAACCTCCTCCTGGTTGCTTGCTTTGTTTAGTTTAGACGAAAAAAGGCACAAATGACTTCAATTGAAATGTCCCTCACCGAGTTGGTATCTTTCATGTCAATACTACCAGTAAGATCATTTTACAGTAATACAAACTTCAGAAAAAGATTTTAAAGCCAACATATATAGGTTGAAGAGAAAATAACAATAACAATATGTCAAGACAACTAGAAAAGTGTAGCAAATATGATGAACTCGTGATCTCTTGATGAATTGATTAGCAATTTAGCATATAATGTAAAATAATACATTACGCGAGTGTTATGGCTCTATATGCATTAACCACTAACACAGCATTTATGAGCCGAAAGAGGAACAAGCCTAGTGCACTTAAGAAACAGATTGGAAAACTTGATATGAATATTTCCTTACATAAACTATTAGTGTTACAAATTATGATGTGATAATGACAATAAAAACATTATTATAAAATTTTAAAAATCATGAATTCACAGTTATATTATAAAATTTTAAAAATCATGAATTCACAGTTATAGGAACTTACATCATTTCGAACAATAATAGTAGGTTTTGACTCCTTTGCAGCTTTTTCGACACCTTCTTTACATTTAATAGATAGTTGACCCATGCCCATATCTTTCCAACTATTTTCTTCAGGTTTGTCTGGCTGCAGATTATTGAAATAAAATTATTAACAGAAATAAGTTTCTTGAGATGTTGTGAGGTTGAAGGGTTGGGTGTAGTTACAGTAGTAAAGCTTGAATAGATGGAAAAATACAATTACAATATTGAAGGCAAATGTAATAAACATATGAAGAAGGCATGTTCTTTTTTCAGTGTAAAAAGTCAAGGCATGTTCTTTTTGAGAGTAAGGCACGCAATCATAAGTAGAGAGAAGCTTCTCTTGGAAGGTAAGTAGCTTTGCAGGATATGTTATCTTTTGTATATGCTTGCTAATAAATATGTGCTACTTCCATCTTCCTTCATATAGAAAGCAAACTACAACAAGCAATTGACTGAACGTATTAAAATTAAGCAAAGAATCTAATATTCCCGCATAGAGAGGAGTACGCCTTAACAATCCCACAGTTCCGGAAAGAAAATACATAAACATAGATAAAAGATTCATATTGCCTACTCATGAATTATATGATGTGAATAAGTATGATGTAACAATCATATGTTGGCTGGTATATCTACTTTTAAGAGGGATCAGCCAATATCTCGCCACGGCACAATTAATCAAATGAAATAAATATTACTTCTGCAACTTGGGTTTCAAGAAAAATCACATATGACCTTATAGGGTCTTATTTGTTAACCAAAAACTCAACTTGACAAGTCCAAACCAATTCAAGGTTCTAATGTTAGATTTTGATGTCGTGACGGCCTAATAATTTTTATTTTGGATTTTCGAATTCGAGGAAATATCAGGATATTTAAGAAATATCGGGTATCATGACCGTTTAAAATGTCTCCTAAATATGATGTATATAACCTATACACATACTATGTATCACAATATCATATATGTATCTCAAGCAATATTGATTACAACCAAATATAGCACAAAACACAAGAAAAAAATTAATCGTACAATATTTACATACTCAGTATATCACTATAATCACAATTCAAACAAGAAATTGCAAGATGAATGGTCGGATCGAGTTGGGTTTCCAAGGTTTTTAGTTATGTGAAGCGGAGAGGTCCGAGAACCGCTTCACGCTTCCTCACTAAAGCGACCACTTAAGCGGTGCTTCACCACCACATCACTCGTTTTTTAAATATTTAACATATTTATTTATTTTTAACATGGTGAAGATGAATCGAGTTGTGGAGTGCAAGGTGGAGTCAAGGAGCGCGAAGGAGGAAAAGTGAGAATGGAGTTACGTAGGAGTGGCGGTAAGGAGATTGGAGGAAGGGCAGTTTGGAATCTGGAGGCTGAGAAGAATTTGGGGAAATTTCTAGGGTTTTTTCTTTAGTAAGAAGTTATAAATTGGGTTATTGGATCTGGTTTATACCAAAAACTAATCAAACCTGCACTTTTGGCCCAAAAACCTGTTCTCAGCCTAGCCAAGCATCAATAGAGCGCTTCAAGCCTGAGTGAAGTGGTGAAAGTAGCGATTTCGCTTAAGCGGATGATGTGCTCGCTACTAAACACATTGTGGTTTTCAAAAGTTTTTGATATTAAAACTGCCCTATCTTGCCAATTCAAAGACCAACCAAATAATAGAAATATTGGCCAAACTAGGGGTGGGCATCGGTCGGTATCCGACCTAATATGGACCATCCACCACCGATCCAAAGAAGGTCGGTTTATAAAGTTTTTCATCCGCAATCAATCCGGGCCTTAATTGGATCGGTTTCTATCCAAGTCGACTAAGCTCGATTTGGGTTGAATTGGATGGTTGGTTTGGTGTGCTACTTTTCACCGCCAACATCATTGATAATTTCAATGAAATTTAAAAGATCAACTTCAAGCAATCTTTAAGAAACAGCATGCTAGGAACCTGCTATTTTCAACACAATATAATCTGTTTCAATATGAAAAAACGAAATGCTATTTTCATTAGCAAATAATACAACCTGCGACCTATTCTTTTTCAATCCTACACATCAAAAAATTTCTAGCAGGTATTTCAAAATCAACCCAAAATTTCGGGAATTTCATTTAAAATTAGATAACCGACTTTTTATGTTATTTTGGTGTCGCCATGTTCTAAAAATAGACAAATTCAAAAGAATCAACCCATTGTAAATTCCTTACCTCTAAATCCTAAAATCCTGCTACTCTCTTATCATCTATACATCACCTATAATCTGCCCCAACCTTCGACTGCTGCCACTTCGCTCCTCATCATGAAGCCACATGTATTTTCCCCCTCTAATTATAGTCTTCTTCCTCTTTAGCTCCTCACTCCTCACCCCTTTCATTCTTTAAAGTACCGATCAAGAATTAAAATTAAAATTAAAAGGAACACCCCATGCTTGAACCTGAGAAGAATGTAAAAAATAGTTGCTTCCTTTATTTAACCACATTCATTGATCAATCTAAAATATTGCTTCATTCTGCAATAAAATGATGCAACAAAAAACCTAATCCAGAATCTAGAGCAGTTAATTACAAAAAACCTAACAATCAAAGAAAACTGAACGAATTTTATTTAAAATTGATTTTTAAAAGGCCTATATAAGGTTGACTGGGAGTTTCTGTTTGAGATTATGGAGCATAGGGGGGTTGACTCTTTATGGATTAAGTGGATTAAATCTAGTCTTCAAGCTGGAACTTCAGCATTAGTCATTAATGGTATAAACAGTAGGAAACTTATGTGTAAATGAGGCCTTAGACATGGTGACAAAATCTTTGCTTGTAATGAAGGTTTTATAAAGGATTTGGGTGGTTTATTAGTTTTAAAAGAGTTTTAATATCAATATGTTGAAGACTAGTTATTATTCCATCCCCTAATGGTCATACTTTAAGGAATTTATAACATTTATTGTATTTGTTTGGTATGTCTATTAACTTTTCAAAAACTTGTGTTATTTGGCATGAGGGTTCTGAAGGTTGGTAACTTAAGGTGGCTAATTTCTTCAATCGCCAAGCTGGTTCTTTCCCTTTGATCTATCGAGGCATCCCTTTGAGATGAGGTCTAAGCAGTTAAAATCCCAAATTACGTCCGATTAATCCCCGATAAATCTCTAATCGGAGGCTAAGCGATTAGTTTTTTAGCGATTTATAATATTTCAAAAGTTAGCGATTTAATCGGGTATAATCGGCCGATTAGTGGTTAATCGAACGATTTTAAGTGGCCGATTAACCGATCAAATCTCCTCCAATTTTCATGCCCGTTTGCATTATTTGGGCTCAATCTGGCCCAAACCCAAATCCAAATCCAAAATCCAAACTCCTTCTGGTCCTCGCACAAATTCAAACCCGACATATTGCCGCTCTTTTCTTCTTCCTCGCGCAAACCTAAATTCAAACAGATTCTCTTCTTCTTTCTCGAGCAAACCCAAACCCGATCCGCTGTCGCTCACACTGCGTCGTCACATACTTGACGTGCTCTGCATCTGCTGCACCTCCTACTCCTCTTGCTGCTCGTGCTGCTCTACCTCCCCGATTATTTTTGTTTGAAGGAACCGACCAGCAAACCTGACCCAACCCACATCCAGAGTTCAAGCTCAGCTCAAACCAATACTCTCTTCTTTTTCTCTATAACTATATATTCCTATTTGATAATCTCATAATAGCTTTATGTTAGATTTAGGCTTACTACATGAGGATATATTTATATAATAAAACACAAAGAAAGCTATCAAGTGGCTCTCCTTCAATCCCCCAAAATCAAAGGCCCAGATCTAACCTCACAAAACACATTTCCCCCCAAAAAGTTTCCCCCCAAAACTCAAATTCAAATCCCCCCACCCAAAACAACTCCTTTATTTATTTAATTATTTCTCTCTATTCAAAAAAATAACAAATTACAAAATTTATTTTTTTTTTAAAAAATAAAAAACTTAAAAATAATTCAAAAAAATCAAAAACTTGTTAAAAAAATTTTAAAAAAATTTTTAAAAATATATTTTTTAAATATCTAAAAATTTTAAAATTTTAAAAATTTTAAAATTTTAAAATTTTTTAAAAATTTAAAATTTAAGAAATTTTTAAAATTCTTAAAATTTTTAAAATTTTTAAAATTTTTAATTTTTAAAAAAATTTAAAATTTAAGAAAATTTTAAATTTTTGAAAATTAAATAAAAAAATTTAAAATTTAAAATTTTGAAAATTTGAAAAATTTTAAAATTTAAAATTTTGAAAATCTCAAAGCAAATCCAATGTCGAACCCCAATCAAGAAGTCGTCGCCGATATCTGATCCGCTGCTGATTCTGTATGGGTGATTCCCCTCCACCAAATCGAGCGCGAATATCAAGCGACTCCGTATCGGCGACTCCCCTCCACCGAATTGAGAGCCTCTATATGCGATGTGACGACTCTAATTTCATCTCATTAACTGAATTCTCATTTTAATTTTTAATTTTTTGAGTGCAGGGGATTACTTAGTTTTTTGCTGAATCGAATTTTGTGTGTGCATGAGATTTAAGTTCAGAGAGGTATGATTGTTTTATTTTTGGGTTTAAAACTTTTTAATTTGGTGATTTATTTGATGAGTTTTTTATTGGTTTTGATTTAAAGTGTACGCAAGTGAGAGATGGATTATTTGGTGACCTCAATTTGGGCTTCCAAACCATAGCAGGACAGGTAAGCTGACTAGCAACCTGAATAACTTGGCAAATAAGCAACATTAATTTCTTTACTACAAAAGAAAATACTATAGTGAAGTGTTCCTTTCACTGGTTATTAGAAACCATGGATAACATAACATATAAGAACTTTTAGTGTATATTTGGATATATAGGATTAGGATGACTGGAGTTTACCAATGAATGGTGCAAACTCTCCACTCAAGAAAGACAGCTAAAGTAATTTGTTATTTATCCATTTTGATTTTTTTTATAAAGGTGCAATGAGGAGACAAAGTTGAGATAAAAGAAATGATTAGCTTGGATTAGAGTTTTGAGAACTTCATGTATTTCATTTTGGTTGAAATAATAATAATGGGTATTTTAATTGGAAACCGAGTCTCAGACAAACAAATGTTTAGATTATTGGTATTGTAGATACCTTCACACATGCACTTGCATTACCATTGTATTTAGACATGTGCATGTGGTTATGGGATTAGAATAAGCTCTATAAAACCTATATGATAATGTCCTTGCATAACTATTACAAGCATCTAAAAGTGATGTTGAAGTTAAAAAAAACTCGATGCAGTGTTTCTAACAAACTATATGCATTCCAGTTAAGTTCAAGCTAATGATCAAGACGGCGACGGTTGAGCTTAAAGGTAGATATACTGCTTTCTCATATAATATGTTTAGTACTTCAATTAATTTGTTGGCCCTCCAAAACTATTTCATATAATCAAACCAGGTGCACCATTCCGAAGACGTGCCGTAGGCACGTGTCTACGGGCAAACCCAGTATATATATATATATTTAACGATTATTTTCTGATTAACCGATTAATCACTAATTGCTCCGAGACCGATTAGTTCCAAAAACTGATTTTAACTGCCTAGGATGAGGTAAGCTCCATAGGTCTGATTAGCTCCCACTAATTATAAGGTTGAGCGTATATTAAATGTTTGGTCTGGTAGACTTCTTTCGAGGACTGAGATACTTACATTAATAAAGTCAATTCTTTCAGTGATCCCTTTATATATTATGTCAGATTTTTAATGTCTTTGATTGGGTCATTATGAGAGTTGATAAGATTATAAGGAAATTTTTTCGGTCTGCAAAGGCTAAAAACCTGTAAGGATAAAACAGAAGGGGGTTTAGGTATTTTTGACTTAAGAAGTAAGAACTTGCCTTTGTTAGCCAAATCGATTTGGAAAACCTCCGATTAAAGCTTCCTCAATTTGGAAAGGGATTCAGAAAGCTGTTAGTCCTTTTAAATGTGGGAATTAAAAATTTTGGGGGGATGGAGCTACAATTGGGTTTTGGACTGATTTATGGATAGGAGAAAATACTTTAGTCAATCTTTATCTAGATTTATACTCCATATCTTCTTCTCCTAATGCAGCAATAGCTTCTCTTTATACTAGTCACCATAATAGTAAAGACTGTTTATTTAGAAGAACTTTGTATTCTTTTGTATTCTCTCAATAATCAGTTTGTTAGTTTTGCTAAGCACTCATGCTTGAAATCGAAAGATACTGGCAGATGAAAATGGAGCTCTACTAGTAATTTCATAGTCAAATCTTTCTAAACCTTTCTAAATTCAGGTGGTACTATTTCCCCCTTTCACAAGTGTACTTGATAGAATATTTCTCCTCTATTAGTACGGATCAATACTTGGTTGGTTGTCAATAATAAACTATTTACAATGGATAATCTTAATAAAAGACATTTGGCTTTGGGGCAGTAGTGTGTTCTCTGTGACACTCAAGTTGAGACTGCAAAACATTTGTTTATCTCATGCCCTTTGTTCAAAGTTTTTTGTTTTTTTTGTAAATCAGCTTGGGATATTAAGCGAAACCTGCTTCTATTCACTCTTGGGGGAGTTGGTGGAGAGTGAAGGCTAAATTCATATTAGTTTAAGATCTTTCTGTGATAGCTTTTATTTGGGTCATTTGGTATGAGAAAAATGAAGACTAACTCATTGGCTAATCTTTTAGATAAATTTCTCTTTTATCTACATTTTTGGACAGTTATTTACATTTTTGGATAGATATTTTGCCCCTGCAAAGAAGGCTAAAGTGGATCTTTCCCTCATGGATACTCTTATCAATAATCTTCTTCAATCACGATTGACTCAGCCTTCATCTCCTCAGTCTTCAGATGCAGCGGAAAGGAATTCCCCAGATAAGGTGGTTTATGGTAGGTGATGCATCTGAGTTTGTTAGTGCAGAGCTAATGGAGGATGGTGGTTTCTTGGTATCAAACTGCTTCTGCACACCTCTATTTTGTAGTGTTTTTTTATGTAGTTGCTTGTTATAACTGTTTTTGAGTGATGAGATTATATGTTTAAGTGGGAGTAGTTTGTAGGGCTGGCAACAGGGTGGGTACGGGTCGGGTATGACATATACCTATACCCTACCCTACCCTTTAAATCACTACACTTTCTCTAACGGTTAAGGGTTAGTTAAAAAGTCTCTATCCTATTCTAACGGTTGCGGGTAAAAAAGATCATTATCCGATAGGGTAAACAGGCAAAATGGGTAAAATTATATCACCAAAACAAAACAAACTGTAGCTATACTTTTAACGTGTTTTTAATAAAATAATATCGAACCGGAATAATACGATGTACCCAAATAGCAACATCAAGATATAGTTGTAACTTGAATGCAAACAAAGATAAAACTAGCCTGAATCGGCCGTAGACAGAGGACGTGAGGAGCCGAAGTACATGTATTAGAACCCAAAAACATATACATTACTTAGTATTAAAAGACAGCTTAAATACAACTCACTTGGAAGCAAATATAGGCAAAACTGACCTAAAATTGCTCCAAAATTAGTTATTGGATATTAAGTAAAGGGTATTGGATAGTGTTATATACTAATATTATTATTTTACTTTTTCTTTACCCTGTCCGACTTCTAAAATGGGTACAAATGTTATATCTTTACCCTACCATTTATTAAATGGATAAGAAAACCCCTACCCTTACCCTTAACCATAGGAGGGTATTGGATATTGTGTTATATACTTATACTAGATTTGCCCGTGGCCACGTGCCTATGACACGTCTTCAGAACGATACATCATATGAAAAGTTTTGTAAACAGTAAATCAACAATTATATAGCTGGAGTTTGAATAGTATGATAATAATTTGTTATAAATAAAAGTCCATGTTTCCATTAGTATATGGTGAAAAATAATTATAAATTGGGGTATAAAAGTCCATGTTTCCACATATATATATATATATATATATATATATATATATATAGAGAGAGAGAGAGAGAGAGAGAGAGAGAGGAGAAGAGAGAGAAATAATTAAATAAATAAATGAGTTGTTTTGGGGAGGGGGGAATTTGAATTTGAGTTTTGGGGGAAAAATGTGTTTTGTGAGGTTAGATCTGGGCCTTCGATTTTTGGGGGATTGAAGGAGAGCCACTTGATAGCTTTCTTTGTGTTTTATTATATAGATTAGTATTTTACTTTTAATATATACAAACAGGTAAACGGGTCAGGATAAAATTATTTTCTTTATCCTACCCAACTTTTTAAACGGGTACAAATGTTATGTTTATTAAATGGATAAGAAACCCTTACCCTTAACCATAGGGTAAAGGGGTATGGGTAAACGGGTTTACCCTTACCCATTGCCAACCCTGGCAGTTTGTTGTTGTTTACTCCTATCCTTTTATTGTTTTTTGGGTGTAGTAAGTAAACTCTGGAAACCTTATTATTACTAAATATTTGGTTTCTTTGACAGGGTTTTTGAATCCTATCATGTTATCCACAAAATTAATTGCCATTTAAAAAAAATGCTTTATAAAGATTGTTCTTTTGCGTTTCTTCATTTGGTATCAGCCAGGAACTGAACTTCTATAGTGATACACTTTTGATATTCTGATGGAACTCACTTTGGATCTCAAAAGACTGGCTGGCTAAATAATTATACTAAATAATTACAGGGTAAGTGGCAAAGAACCCCTATGAACTACAAGCTATTAATTGTGCTAACCCCCCTGGACTACAAGATTCCACATAAAAACTCCCTATTGTACAGATATTTGCAGACGGGGTCCATGAGATGTTTGTTAAGTTCCAATCACATGACTTCAGCATGATTTCAACCTAGAGAACACCAAGGTGCACCTAAATTTTTATCATCTGTTTACAATTTTCAAACACAATTATGTTCACATATAAGCTTGGGGCCCTAATGCTTGCTCGAACACAAAACAATTATCACCAAAATTTTGAGTTCTAAATTATCTATTTTTTGTCTCAAAACTGCTTATATTGCCAGTTACATGCAGGAATATTTTTATCAAAATATATAAATCATGATTTACAACTAATAAAAACTATCCAGTGCTAACCTGTGCTTAATCTGAAGACATGGCTATTCAGTGCTTAGTTTGTTGCCTTATAAAGGTACTTGGTCTCAAAACCACACTTATTTTCTTGCTTAGTTTGTTGCATGGACAAATAATCTTCAAACTTCGTGATATTTCATACTATGTTTTAAGACATGTTCATCACTTTAAACGGTATGGATCATGCATTTTAAAAGTCGAGATGAGTGAAATAAGGTTCACTTATTTTCACTTATTAAATGTGTCACTTACTAGATCATCTCCCTATATATATACTAGATTTGCCCGTGGGCACGTGCCTACGGCACGTCTTCAGAACAATACTACATATGAAAAGGTTTGTAAACAGTAAATCAACAATTATGTAGCTCGAGTTTGAATAGTATGACAATAATTAGTTGTAATTAAAAGTCCATGTTTACATATGAGAGAGAGATAATTAAATAAATAAAGAAGTTGTTTTTTGGGATTTGAATTTGAGTTTTGGGGGAAAACTTTTGAAGGAAAAATGTGTTTTGTGAGATTAGATCTGGGCCTTTGATTTTGGGGATTGAAGGAGAGCCACTTGATAGCTTTCTTTGTGTTTTATTATATATATATATATATATATATATAGAGAGAGAGAGAGAGAGAGAGAGAGAGTTGGGAAGTTTGAGAACAGATAGTGATATAACGAGGGACTACAGGCAGAACATGGAGATGTATAAAGAGAAGAGCAATACCTAATTTCTTGTTGAATGACATCGGAATTGGGTCTTTTGTACCTCAAGGGTATTCAAAAAGGGAAGACGGAAGGAAAGATTAGACGCGGGGATAAACATGGGACGAGTTTAGTTATTGCTGGATTCAGGTAACTAAGTGCATTTTACCCAATTCATGCGGTATATATGCGAATCCAAGTCACAAGACCGACGCTTAACAGCTCTTGAGAGCTGTCAGCAAATAAGTGTACAAGAGGGGAATTTCAGTAAAATATAATAATCCAGTGGGAATACTCATAGACCAGAGGGCAACATAAGGATGCCTATGCTATATGTAAATCATCAAACAAGGCACAAAATGACCAAGTGCGCCAAACCCACAAAATTCCATCTGACCAGAAGCAAACTCAGTAATGGAAGAAATGATAAAAAGAATATTACCTTCACATATACCTTGCACTTAACTTCATGGACAACAACAACACCCTTTTCTTCAGTCTTCTTCAAGGAAGGACTGGTTGGCTGCTCCAATTCGTTTTCTGTTCAACAAGTATAGCCATTCTAGTTAACAAAAAGAAGAAAATTTTGAAATACTTCTGAACAATCTATTATGAATGACTTGGAATGATTACAGAGCTTAGTGACAACAAAAGAAGTTATTGCATAAACAGAAAAATACCAATTCACACACACACTGACACACACTTAAGAAGCACCTGTGACTGTATGGTACCAACACTTAAAAAAGGGAGACACAAGAAACTATATAGAACACAAAAATGTGATCTGACATTACGTCAACAGACAAGCAACCATACATATCACTTATCACTATAAAAATTTACAGGGTTCGTCCTTGTTTTTTTTTTCGTGGGGGGGGGATAAAACTTAACGGGATTGAACCTAAGACCTCTTGCCCACTGCTAAGAATCTTTACTACTCTCCTAGAGCTACACTTGCAATAAATATATAGCGCTAAAGAGAGATATATATGATACAAATAAATATTATGATATTATCGTAGTCAAATAAAATTTCAGAAAATATACTGAATATGGTTTGGATAAATTTCAGTAAACCCTACTGAGGTTTCACATATTTTCAACAAACCCTAACTGAATTTCTTTTTTATAAAAAATTTTGCTATAATATTCTCATAAACTTGTGGCGTTTTACCACTAGTTGAATCATGTAGTTAACTTATGAGTCAATAAAGGATTTTGCCCCTCAATTACTTGTATGCAGAGCCAAAAAGTTCTGAATTGTATCAGCCGTCCATATCTAGATGGTGATGGAGTCCATATCTAGATGGTGATGGACGAATGATATTAATTTCTAACTGAAACAAACATAATTTCTTTCTCTCATCTCTACCTCATCACCACCTCCTTCTCCATTCACACCTACCACCATTACCACCACCAGAAACTCCACTCTCGTTTGCAACTACAATTAAGTGTTAGCAAAATATTTTTTAATTCACTATTAATTTCAATTCACCAACCATCTCAATAATCTCATCATCATCTCTCTCAAAACAAAACAAAAATGCAATTTTTCCTCATTAAAAATCAAAGAGCTCTTTGCTTCCTATTGATTCAAATCAAGAACAAATTTTGGATATGATTTGAAAGTGTTGATTCATTCATCCCCAAAAAAATTGTGATGACAAACAAAATCAAGAACCCAAAAAGAAACATACAGGTAAAAATATAAAAAATGTTCAACATATGAAAACTTAAGCAAACCTAACCCCCCCCCCCCCCTTTTCTCTCTCTCTCCTCTGCAAACTCCCCTCTCAAACAAAGCCCAAACCCAAACTCCAACCCTTTCCTCTTCATGAACTCCTCTCTCTCCTCTCCCTCTCAAACCCAATCCAACCAAAAATCTTTTTACACCCAAATCCATTTTCAGAAAAGGTATGTTAAATAGATTCTCCCTTCACAGAAAACAAAACAATACATGTAAAAACTTCAGAGCTAAGTCACCTAAGCTTTGCATTTGTTATCAGAAAAGCTAGAACATAAAACAATCCTAGGGAGTTGGCAGAGTTGCCCATGTGTAACATTTGACGTCAGAAACCATGTAGTCATTGGTCAAGATAAGTTTGAACTATAACTTGACTCTCCGTAACAAATCACGGTATCCACAAATAAAGTCTAAGTACCCCCACCCAAAACTTATCTACTTCCAAGCCCTGAACACCTCTAGCACTTCTCTTCTTCAATCCCTAATAAATCTATATGAAGGCTGCAATAAGAATTGGCAAGCAAGGCAAGCCAAAACAGGAATATATGTTTTCGACAGACGATCACATCTAAACCCTGGATGGGATGATAACCCTTGACAACAAAGATTACACAGCTAGGACTTGATGAAGGCGTCAGGGTGAATGCGACCCTCCTGACAGTAAACGGGAACATGATACATTTATGTGCATAATAAATACAATGGATTTGGTTAAAAGATAAAATGATAGATCTGAGGATGTATATTGAGTTTGTTTTATTTTGACAACTTACATGTCTTCCCACATTCTCTGGCCTGGACCCTATTGACCTGAATTCCAAAATATCGTCATTCTTGTCTTAGCTTATGCTAATATTATGTTTGTAGCCATACATATCTTCAAACATCTTTGGCCTATTGTGAAGTATATAATAAGCATCAACTAAAAAGCAGTCATAACATTGCAAAAGCTCTCGTTTATACCTTTCTTTATATAGCAAGATCTAAATTGAAGTCATTTTAATGTATAAACAACGATAATACTAATTAATCGATTTTATGTAGTAGCTGGACCAATGTTTAAAATATCCTCGATATATCTCATATATCGGGTTGGAGACTATGTAAAGACTAATTGAAAACAGTGAACAAAGCTCAACAATATGACTGAATATTTGCAACTTAAGAACAACCTTATAATAGGCAAAGTACAAACAACGAAATTGCAGCCCACTTCTTAGCATGTTGGAATGCTAGTGGAAAACCTAAACAGGAATGAATCAAAGTCTAACTACAAGCCTACAAACTAGGGATTTATTCAAAGCATAACAAACTTGCCCTATACTCAAGCAACTAACAGAAAGAGTCTCAACAAACCCTCCCTTAAACTTAATGCAGTTTCAGCAATTAGTTTGATACAGGTACCTCACAAACACCAAGCTGCTCACGAAGACGATGAAAAGCTTCCAGTTTCAAAGGTTTAGTTAGCACATCTGCAACTTGATCAAGCGTACCACAAAACATCATCTTATGTAATACCCCTAGTATGTGTGGTTAATAACATTTGTTTTTCTTTTATTTAAAATAAAAATATACATATCTATTATTATTATATATATATAAGGTGAACCATGTTGCGTTAATATTGTAGATACTCGTTAATCATGTTAAACTCATTTAGTAGGTTAATGTTGTGGTTGTAGCTACTTGTTTAGTAACTACTTGTTAAGAGTATTATCTCGATGATGAATTACTTATAGATGCAGAGATATAACATGTGTTTTTATGGCGATTGCCTTTCTCATGAGTTATTCGTTGGTATGGCCAGATGCGCCGGTTATGGACCGAATAAGGGCCAAGTTGGTCCAATAACTGAGAATAAGAATGTAATGATAATCTAGTGTAATTGTGAACAGGGAGACCTTAAGTACTAATAATTTTCACCTAGAAAGCAAGTGGTGATTAATGAGGGAATTAAGCGGATGAGATTTGACCTCAGTTGTACAAATTAGTAAAGGCGTTGGTCCTAAATAGTGTGACTCATGATTGGTAAGGACAGACACTAGTTGAGCGTGTACTCACCTGTCAAGGGGACACGTACGGCGTCGTCTCGCCTGGAACACGTGCGGCATGGTCTCGACTGTTAATTTCTGGAATTTAGTGATAAGAACAGGATGCAGACGTAAGTCACAAGTCCTGTCGGAACTTAGGAGATGGACTCTTAAGTTTCCGTTTATGTTCTGGGTTATCAATACGAACAAGGAGCAAGAGTGTTAATAAGTCTCTTGGCGGAGTAGGGGTGGCCCTATTGATTCGCCTTATGTTCATGATAACTCTGGTAGGGGCAGAAGTGAAGAAGGACCATAATTCCGGCAGAGCTGATGATCACCGGCCTGACCCGGAATGGAGAAGGACCACAATCCTGTCGGAGTGGAGAAGGACCATGATCTGAACGAACAGAGTGATCACTGCCGTTCGGAATGGAGAAGGACCACAATCCGACTACAGGAACGAAAATGAACCGCATGTACTGCAGACTCTACCAGTCACTAGATGAATGTCAGAAACAGGAAAGAGTACAAGAGTAGGATGCATGGCGAGGAATTTAACCCTATCATCTGGAGAATACGAACTCGAATTGGAGAGTATGTAGTATGAGATGCATACATTTCCAAATCAAGTTTGCATTAGAAAAGAGCATGGTGTGCATATGAGTTGCGCATTAGAATTTATATCATGACATACACCGACATTTATGTTTGTATGACTTTCACGTTTCTTTTCTCCTGCATCAAATATTGATTATTGAGGATTTTAAAGATTGCGGGTTTCATCCGCATTGCGTCAGTTATATTCGACTGACGTGCCCACAGTTTGCTAATTGCAGGATTGCTGATCGTGGAGCAGGGGACTCAAGCTGCGGAAAGCATCCAAGAGGAAGAAATAGTTTCCTTCTGTAATGTAAGTTTCTAATTTCCTGTGATTTCTGTGTTGTGTACTCATTGAAATAAAAATTCTAGGTAGTGTCACGAGCTTCCAGTGTGTGGAACTCGGAGCGCTACATCTTAACAGTACCTTCATTAGTGAGATCTCTTAGAAAATAAAACCTCACATTAATATGCTTGCTTCAGCTGCACTGGATTCTTGGCAAGTTTTTTGGCCGAGCTATTGTCACACATGATAACTGTTCCTCCTTGTGCATACCCCATTTCTTTTAAAATCCTTCTCATCCAAACAGCTTGACAAGCACAACTAGCTGTTGGAATGAATTTGGCTTCAGTAGTGGACAAAGTAACAATTGGCTGTTTCTTTGAGGACCAAGCAACAACAGCACCATTCATAAGAAACACATATCCAGAAGTGCTCCTTCTTCCTTCAAATTCTCCGGCATAATCATTGTCGGTGAACCCTACTAGCTCTTCAGCTCCTCTTTTATACAAAATTCCATAGTTGATGGTTCCTTTCAAATACCTGAGAACCCTCTTTGCAACCTGATAATGTAACTCAGTTGGACTTTGACATGAAACGAGCAATTAAACTCACCACAAACATTAAATCGGGCCGAGTAGCTGTGATGTACATCAAACTGCCAACAATTTGTTTGAACTGTGTCTCATTCACCTTGACTCCTCCATCTTTATTCAACTTGTCAAACTGAATTACTGTCCTCCATGCCAAACCGTCTCAGAACTTTTAGCAAACTTTCTCTGACAAATGTAGATTTCGGTAGAGCTCTGCAATACTTCAATTCCCAAGAAAAATCTCATTTTCCCCAAATCTGTCATGTCAAACTCTTTTTTGCATGGACTCTTTGAAATTGCTCATCATCAACTCATCACTCCCAGTATAAATAAGATCATCAACATATACATTGATAATGAGAATTTTACCTCCATCTTTCATCTTGAAGAAAAGAGTCTGCTCACTTTGACTTTTCTGGAACTCTTTTTCAAGAAAATAAGACTCAATACGGCTAAACCAAGCTCGTGGAGCCTGTTTTAAACCGTACAAAGCCTTGTGAAGTTTATAGACCATCTGCTCACACCCTTTCTTCTCGAGGCCCTTAGTTGATCTACATACACATCTTCATTCAAAGTTCCATGCAGAAACGCAGATTTGACATCGAGTTGAAATATTGTCCAACCTCGTTGAGCAGCAAGAGCTAATACCATTCTCACGGAGTCCATCCTCGCCAATGGTGCAAACACCTCTGTATAATCTATCCCATGTCCAGTGAATACCCCTTTGCCACTAGTCGTGCCTTGAATTTGTCAACTTCACCAGACTCATTCAACTTTGTCTTGTAAATCCATTTAACACTGATTCTCTTTGCACCAATTGGCAATTCAGTCAGCTCCCAGGTTCTGTTTTTTTTAATTGCTTTGATCTAGGCCTCCATTGCTTGCCTCCATTTCGCACTATTTTTTGCCACTTCGAAACTAACAGGGTCTGTGGAATCCACCAATGCCACATTAACAACTTCTTCATCTTCTGTGAAAGGCCTTCACCTGAAATGTAGTCGTCCATCCATGTTGGTTGAGCGCTAACCCTGCCCTCCCCTGCTCTTGATTCTTCTCGGTTAGGAGTGTTTGATGTGCCAATGCCAACCTCTAAAGTTTCTATTTCAGCTGCCTCTGCTTCTTCACCTTCTTCATTTTCTTCCTCTCCATTAGCACCAGTTTCTTCATCTTCCCATTCCAGGTCCATGATCACTTCTTCTCAGTGACTTGCATCCCATTTCCACAAACAATCCTCTTCAAACACGACATCCCTGCTCACTACAATCTTTTTATCAATAGGATCATACATTCTGTAGCCCTTGGACTCGTCATTGACACCAAGTAATACACAGCTCATGTAGCGCCCCGAGTTCCACACATTGGGAGCTCGTGACACTTACCCAGAATCTTCACTTCAATGAGTACACAACACAGAAAATTACAGGAAATTAGAAACTTACATTGCACAAGGAAACTATATCCTACACTTGGATGCTTTCCGTAGCTAGAGTCCCCTGCTCCACGATCAGCAATCCTGTAATTAGCAAACTATGGGCACGTCAGTTGAATGCAACTAACGTAATGCGGATGAAAACCACAATCTCCAAAATTCTCAACAACCAATATTTGATGCAGAAGAAAAGAAACGTGAAAGTCATACAAACATAAATGTCGGTGTATGTCATGATCAAGATTCTAATGCACAACTCATATGCTTCCTACTACATACTCCCCAAATCGAGTTCGTATTCTCCAGATGATAGAGTTCAATTCCTCGCCATGCTTCCTACTCTTGTACTCTTTCCTGTTTCTGATATTCATCTAGTGACTGGTAAAGTCTACAGCACATGCGGTCCATTTTTGCTCCTGCAGTCGGATCGTGGTCCTTCTCCACTCTGAACGGAAGTGATCACCCTGTTCGTTCAGATCATGGTCCCTCTCCACTCCTGGTCAGGCCAGTGATCATCAGCTCTGCCGGAATCATGGTCCTTCTCCACTCCTGCCCCTACCAAAGTTATCATGAACATAAAGCGAATCGATAGAGCCACCCCTACTCCGCCCAGAGACTTAGAGTTACACTTACTCCTTATTCGTATTGATAACCAAGAACATAGACAGAAACTTAAGAGTCCATCTCCTAAGTTCCGACATGACTTGTGACTTACGTCTGCATCCCGTTCTTATCACTAAATCTTAAAAATTAACAGTCGAGAACACGTCGCACATGTCCCAGACGAGACGACACCACACGTGTCCCCTTGACAGGTGAGTAGTACACGCCTAACTAGTGTCTGTCCTTACCAATCATCCTAAATTAATTTCTTAATTCACCAACTTACCCGATTCTAATTGCTTCATTATCACAACTTCAATTTTGTAAGTTAATTGAACTGTGCTCCTAGTTTCCACTCTCATCCTTCAGCGAGTTTACATAACTAATTTAACTTAATTCACTAACTAGGTTCTAAGTGAATCCAACCTAGTTAAATCTCACCAAGTCTTATGTAGATTTAATTTTGGGTTCAACTTAGCTTTCAAATCATGCGAGAGGTCGGCCCAACATACACCACACTAGTGCACCCAATGTGCACAAAACACTACCATATGTAAATTTTCAAGTATGCATACCCGCATACACATGCATACGGTATTCCATCAGTCACCGTATTTATTCCTACAATCTCTTCTATACCACCAATAGTTCTTTACTACAATCTACTTTACTTTATTTTGAGTTTCTAATTAGCAAAGCATGCAACTATAATCACTAAGCATATTACTACAAGTGTGTAGTTTCATGCAATCACATCAATTAAGCATTCGAGAAGTAATCTTTTCTACTAACATACAACAACGTTCATGTTATTCTATATAATGTACATATACACTACCATTCTCATTCATGGCTATTATGTAGCTTCTACAATTTGTAGTACTTCTACATAACACTTTCTACAATTAGTAGCAATTCTACACAACACTTTCTATAATGAATTATACATGTAATTTCTTACAATTAATAATACATGCAATTTCCTTATACAATTTACACTACTTTTACCTATATAATTTCCTACAAGTGCGTCTTTAATTAAACTACAACTTTTTCCTCACATAACTATTTATACATAAATAAACAATTAGTTAATTTCTTAAGGAATACAACATGATTGGGAGTAAGCATACATCATCTACTATTCTTCTATGTAGATTATTTTCTTGTTATGTTTTACTTTACATAAACAAGAGTTTATAATACTTTTAACAAATATCATAATAACAAGAATAACTAATTCTAACAAGTACTTTCAATCCACAACATTATCAAGCATAACTTCTATATAAAAAGTCACAAAAAGTAATCAAGTGGTAAAGGAAAATACCCACTTTGATTTGGTGAAAAAGTTTTCAATCGCCTTCTCCTCCTTGCTTCCCTTGATTCTTTCTTGTTTTCTTGCTCCAATAATAGTAGTATAATAGTAGTAGCAGTAAAGTAGTAGAAGTGGTAGTAGTAGAAGTGGTAGCAGTTGTAATACCCCGAAAATTCTTACTATATATATATATATATATGCATTGACATTACTATTATCATTTTTTCATGCACTACACTATTAATTTTATGTTAGTATAGTTATATTTTTAAAGAAACTAGTATGTTTTCTTTTAAAAAGCCCAACTTGATTTTTTAAAAAGCCCAACACCTTCTTTCTTAAGCCCAATCCAATAAGATTTAGGGCTTAAGTGCAATTTCATAAAGTATGAGGGGTTATGTGCAAAAAGTAGGGACACCTAAGCCTTCTACACCCTTCCACACTACTCTCCTTCTCTCTTTTTCCTTCTTTCTGCAGGCAGCCAGCAGTAACATCAGTTTTTGTCCCTTCTTTTTCTATATATATACATGTGTATTATACTCTACCATTACTACCTACTACTACTTACTCTCCCACACTTTCTCCTTCTCTCTTCTTTTTTTTCAATGCCGACAGCAGCAAATAGGCAACAAACCAGCAGCAACTTCCTTTTCTTCCCTCTTTTTCTATAAAATTACTACTACTTACTACTACTTCAACTACTAGTACTTAATACTACAACTTCTACTACTACTATTCCTACTACTTAACTACAACTAACTCCTACTACTACTACTATAACACTCTACTACTACTTTTGGATTGGAGCAAGGAGTTAAGAAGACTAAAGGTGCAAGGAGGAGGAGTAGCAACTTGAAGCTTGCAAGAAATCAAAGTGGGTATTCTCCATTCCTTTTGTGTTTCAATTTATGAATTTAATGATTGATGCTTGCTAGAAATTTTAGTGAGTGTTTACTTGTGTATGCATAAATATACTAGTGAATAAATAGAGATTTGTTCTTTGTGTTAGGAATAATAGTATAAGTGTGAAAGATAAATCTTTTATGCAAGATTATGAATACAAAACTTGTCTTGAGCATGAGGATTGTGTTGTTAACTATTAAACATAAGTGGTGATTTTGTGATGTTGTGTAGTGAATTGTCTAATTAAATTTTCATGCTTAAATGTTTAAAGTCCCTTTTACTAGCAAGTTGGTATCTTGATTAGCAAATTTACATTGATAGTAAGCTACTAGCATTGTACTAATAATGTTAGTAAGCTTAGTTGAAATGGTTAGTATAAGTTAGTAAGTTAATATGTTAGTATGGTAGTGAATTAGTAGAATAGAATGGTAGAATGCCATGATAGTGAGAAGTTAGAAAGTTAAAAATGTAGACTTGACCTCGTAGTAACCCAATTGCTAACCAATTGTTTATGGTTAGTAAATATACATTGTTAATAAACTACTAGTTTTGTGTTAGTGAACTACTAACATTGTATTAGTAAGCTACTAATGAGTTAGTAAGCTTAGTTATAATGTAGTAGAAAAGATTACTCCTCACATGATTAAATTGATGTGATTGCATGAAACTACACACTTGTAGTAATATGCCTAGTAGTTGTAGTTGCATGCTTAGCTAATTAGAAACTCATGGTAAAGTTAAGTAGATTGTAGTAAAGAACTATTGGTTGCATAGAAGAGATTGTAGGCATAAATACGGTGATTGATGGAATACCGTATGCTTGTGTATGCGGGTATGCATACTTGGATATTTACATATGGTAATGTTTTGTGCACATTGAGTGCACTAGTGTGTTGCACGTTGGGCCAACCTCTTAGCATGATTGGAAGCTAAGTTGAACCCAATTAGATCTAGATGAGACTTGTTGAGTTGGTGAATTGAGAAATTAAACTAGGATGATTGGTAAGGACAGACACTAGTTGGACGTGTACTACTCACCTGTCAAGGGGACACGTGCGGCGTCGTCTCGTCTGGGACACGTGCGGCGTCGTCTCGACTGTTAATTTCTGGGATTTAGTGATAAGAATGGGATGCAGACGTAAGTCACAATCCTGTCGGAACTTAGGAAATGGACTCTTAAGTTTTCGTCTATGTTCTGGGTTATCAATACGAACAAGGAGCAAGAGTGTGACTCTAAGTCTCTGGGCGGAGTAGGGGTGGCCCTATCGATTCGCCTTATGTTCATGATAACTTTGGTAGGGGCAGGAGTGGAGAAGGACCATGATTCCAGCAGAACTGATGATCACCGGCCTGACCGGGAATGGAGAGGGACCACGATCCTGTCGGAGTGGAGAAGGACCACGATCTGAACGAACAGGGTGACACTGCCGTTCAGAGTGGAGAAGGACCACGATCCGACTGCAGGAGCGGAAATGGACCGCAGGTACTGCAGACTCTACCAGTCACTAGATGAATGTCAGAAACAGGAAGGAGTACAAGAGTAGGATGCATGGCGAGGGATTAAACCCTATCATCTGGAGAATACGAACTCGATTTGGGGAGTATGTAGTATGGGATGCATACGTTTCCAAATCAAGTTTGCATTAGGTTAAGAGCATGGTGTGCATATGAGTTGTGCATTAGAATCTAGAATATGACATACACCGACACTCGTGGTTTGACTTTCACGTTTCTTTTCTTCTGCATCAAATATTTATTGTTGAGGATTTTGGAGATTGTGGTTTTCATCCGCGTTGCATCAGTTGTATTCAACTGACGTGCCCACAGTTTGCTAATTGCAGGATCGCTGATCGTGGAGCAGGGGAATCGTGCTGCGGAAAGCATCCAGGTGTAGAATAAAGTTTCCATGTGCAATGTAAGTTTCTAATTTCCTGTAATTTTTCTGTGTTATGTACTCATTGAAGTAAAGATTCTGGGTAAGTGTCACGAGCTTCCAGTGTGTGGAACTCGGGGCGCTACAGTAGTAACAACAGTAGTAGAAGTAGTCTGCAGTAGTAGTAATAGGAGTAGTAGTAGTCTGCAGTAGTAGTGATAAAGTAGTAGTAATAGTATTAGCAGCAGCAGTAGGAGTAATAGTAGCAGTAGCAATAGAAATAGTAGCATTAGGTAGTAATAGAAGTAGAAGTAGTAGCAATAGATAAATATATAGAGAAAGGGGGGTGGAGGGGGCTGTCGGCCACTGCAGGAAGAAAGAAAGAGAGAAGTGGAGAGAAGTGTGGAATTGTCTAGGAAATGCTTAGGTGTCCCACTTTTTTTACATTTAACCCCCTTAGTTTTATGTAATTGCACTTAACCCCCAATTGTTTTTTTTGTTGGGCTGGGCTTCTTTCTTTTTCTTTTTTTTGTAAACAATGTTTGGGCATTAAGGCTAAAGAAAAAATTATTGCAATACTAATAGTATACAATAATACTAATAGTATAGGATAATAACTCTGATAAAGATAACAATAACAATGTATATGTATATTCATTGTAAGAAATTTAGGGGTATTACAGCTCACACTTTTGTTCTCAAGCTTCGTTCTCTTCGCATCAGGAACATGAACATGCCCCACACAACCAAACACTCTGAAGTGTTCTACTGAAGCCTTCTCACTGCTCCATGCCTCTTCTGGTGTCATCTCCTTAACAGCTGAAGTAGGAGACCGATTCAACACATATATTGTCCACTTCACAGCCTCGGCCCAAAAGGTTTTAGGAACCTTTTTCTCAGACAACATTGACCTCACCAAATTCATAACAGTCCTATTCTTCCGCTCAGCTACTCCATTTTGTCGCGGAGTATAAGTCGTAATCAATTGTCTGTTTATCCCACTCAATTTACAAAACTCATTAAATTCTACAAAATTGAATTCCCCTCCCCTGTCTGTACGAAGACACATAATAGGCAAGCTACTCTCCTTCTCAACTAGCATCTTAAAACATTTGAAGTAATAAAATGCTTCTGACTTCTCTAACAAGAAATATATCCATGCTTTTCTCGAATAATCATCTATAAAGCATGGGATGTACCTCTTTTGGCTGTTAGAAGTTGGAGTAATCGGGCCGCAAATGTCTGCATGAATCAACTGTAATTTCTGAGTAGCCCACCACTGACTTTTCTTTGGAATTGGATCACAATGCTACTTCACCTTCATGCAGTCTTCACACACAGCTATGGATGCCGGTAACTGAGGTAGGCCTCAAACCATTTTCTTGAACTGAAGAGTTCTTAGACCCTTGTGGCTGAGGTGAGCATATCTGCAATGCCATAGGTGTGCTAGGTTCAATGCAGTGGCCTGAAAGCATGCTTCCTTCCTTTCTTGAACTCGAGCAAACAACACAAACATCCTGTTTGTCGTCATGTTTGTTTGGATGATCGGTCCCCTGAGTGGATGGCAAATCCGACACATCCCTGATTGAATCAAGATAGTCAAGCCCCTTTCCTGTAATTGACCTATACTCGAGAGATTGTTCTTGAGCTCAGGCACATAGAACACATATCTTGAATCATATTGAGTTACTCCACTTACATTCAGCTTTATACTCCCTTTTCCGAGTACATTCATCCTCATGTTGTTGCCGAGTTTCACCATCTGCCGGAAAGCTCCATCTATCTCTTTGAATGCCGACTTATCTCCGATCATATGATTTGAACAACCAGAATCTAGGAACCAAGCTTCTTCATTGTTTGCATCAGCCATTTCAACATAAGACATGAGCAGTAACTCTTCTTCATCAAATTCAGCAAAGTTTACCTTCTTGTCACATGTCATGTAGATAATATCTAGGATTTTTTTTCCCTATATAACAACCCAACATATTTACATATCCCGATATATCCCGACATATACAAAAATTCCTAGGCCGACACGACACCGATATTTAATACCTTGAGCTGGACAAACGAGAGGCTGGCTTGGATCAATCATATGGTTGTAAGACACATAAGAGACTTCTATGGTTAAATTTACCTATTAATGTGGTTTGGCCTCTTAAAGTGAAACTTGCAATTATTCATCTTACTTGCAACTAATCATCCAATGACCTACTGCAATAACTATAAATTCATAGTTCTAAAAAATGCTAAAAACCCCGTTTAAATGGTTCGTTTAAACAAATGTTGAGCCTACCGTCCTGTTTATGAGAAGGTTGAAAACGGGTTCCTCCATTTTTGTTTTAAAATGGGTAAAAATGGGTTTATCAGGTACTAAATGGGTACGGGTTTAAACGGATTTTTAAAAAAAACTTTTTTGGGCTTAGATTTTAAACTTTTATCAAATAATTCTATTAAAACTAGATCATCACCTATATAACGAACTCGACCTGTTACACTTTGCAAGTTTCCTTAATTTTATAATGAACTTATGAACTATCAATTTTTTTTATTATTTATGTATATGAAATGTCATGTGATGAATAATTTTATATTTGACATTTTCCCTAAATTTTCCCTTTATTTCTAGATTTTTATATATTTTTCTTTCATGTTTCCTATTTATAAAATATTTGTAAACTAAAAATAGAAAAAACTGTTTTTCCCATTTAAACCCCGTTTCAATGGAAGCAAAAAACCAACGTTGCCCAACTGTTTTGATCCTGTTTCCGTTCTTTACAACCTTGCATAAATTTGCCTGAAGTCTTAACAGAAGTGTATCAGATTGTAAAAAAAATATATCTCCACTGTCTTATCACGATTCACGAATTCATTGGAATTGCTTGAACCAGTAACCCCTTCTTATGCAGCTTGCAACTCTGAGCTTTCTGATTGACATAACCAAAAATAGCCAGACCAGGGGAACCAAGCCATCGCGAACCAAATAAAAGGAAATAGTTCATGAACCAGTTCAGGATAAAAAATCGTCGAATAGAAGAAGTGCCTTCAGCATGGTTATCAAAAATAAAAAGTATATAAATGGTGGTAGCTACCTAGTTGGTATCTTGCATGGAGATACGTAACTTAGGATTCCACAAGGTTTAGAAAGAACAAAAATATAATGTACGAGTGTATGCGCAGCTATCAAATTGAGATGCATCATATCATTTCTATGTTTATCATATCACATATTCTATTGTCTCATATATGTAAGAAAATTGTCACGTGAGCAACTAGCTATACATATTCAAACAAACATTCAAAAATCATTCGATTAAGAGAAAAATTGGAACATGTATATTTAATAAGCAAGCAAAATGCTTAAAAGTTGTAAGGTATAAGCTACAATACTTGTATATTCAAAAGTATAAATCAATGAAAAAACAACTTAAATAAAGACAAACACAAATTACCTGATCATACCTAAAATTCAAATACATCAGACATGCGACGATAAAGTCACTACAAAATGAACCCACAAAATTAAATTATAGAAAAACAAAAAAACATAATAAATATAACTGACAAATTAGATGAAAAACAAGTAAAATATACGGCAAGTCACTCTCGGTCAAGGTGTTACATGGCTAACATATATCAAACGATATAGTAAATCACTCTTAAACAATGTAATGCACACATACCATTATAAGAATATCATAAGCACCATAACCAACTTACTGTATAGGGATGCTATCGTTGTGTTCCATAACAAACCTATACAATGAGATAAGACAGTTGTTGATGATGTAAAAAGCACGGACACAAACAAACCGAGAAGGACACGATGACATGACACACCTATACGGAGAATTTTTTTTCCAAACTACATTTAAATACCAAATGTTATGTGGGATTTGTGTGTCCCACACGAGCATCGGATAGAACATGCCTACCAAATAGAAGTGCCTTTGCTTCATAGGTTATGATGATTACGATGTATCAACAATTAAATATAAATAAATACATTCCACACGTCCACCACCTGCACATTATCCTCCCACCATATAAAGTTTTGCAAGGTAAGTAAGAATCATGTATATTCTCTTTTATTACCGTCCTATCCTTTTTTTTGAAGAATCAAAGGAATGTTGAACTTTGCCAGAAAATCAATATATAAGTGATATAGGTTATAATTTAAAGGATGATATAGTGGCCGAGGTTCTTATTCAGTCTGTGGCAAACTACTCCCTTCTCTATCAAAGAGGGACCCAAAATTCTGTACATATATATCCTATCTTTTGGCATCAGTTTTTGGTTCAAATGGTTTGGATTTTTCATGTTGTAGTTAGAACCCCAAAATAATAAAGAATTATTTTGTATGAAAATATATTAATTTTATATGAAAATATATATATTGTGTATTATTGTACACTAAGACATTTCCATTATATGTTATTTATAATTAGAGTTAGCCATGATGAAAAAAAAGAAGCAAAACAAACAAAAATCTAAAACCACCTACCCTCCACTCATCTCAATCCTCACTTGGTGAATTTTCAGCCACATCACCACCTCAAACTCCACTTATTTTTTTTACTTAGCATTATAAAAATGATCTTCTCATTCATTCCACTTCTTCTCATTTAAAAAAGAAATAAAGAGAGAGCTGCAGCCGAAGCCAAATAGAAGCCAAAAAAAAGGACAAAGAAACCCTAGAAGCCAAAAGCAAAACACTAATTTTCTACTCAATTCCTACTTCAAATTCATTCTACTTCAATCCAATCTCTCAACAACCAACTCTTCTCACTCCCCCTCATCTTTTTGATTTCGGCCAAAGGTCAAGAAGGAAGAAGGTGAAGCCCTTAGTCACTTGGATCATTCCTACTTCAATTCTTTATTCAACTTTTCACTTCTAATTCAATTTTTATTAAAAAAATTAAAGAGTTTTGGAGCTTATTGGAGCTTAGGAAATCAAGTGAGGATTAAGGAGAAAGGAGCTAAGAATCTACTCATTAAGAGGGGTGTTCTTCTTAATCTATAAAGTTTGAATTTTGTTAAATAAAAATGTGAAAATGTGAAATTATGAAGAAAGCTTGCATCTTTAGACATAAAGATTGAATTTTGCTTAAGAATGCTAAAATAAGGGTAAAGGTATTATCTTTATGTTTATAAGTGGATTAAAACTCATAAAAGATTTCTTCTTGTGTATGATAATAAAAATAAACATTTTAAATGAAAGTTAGTGGACATGTTTTGGTTGTAGGAATGTTAAGGTAGGATTTTTATGATTGTGTAGAAATTTTGTGTCGGTGATAGTCATGATGTTCATATTAATGGACAAATTTTGTACATGATATTCATAACTTGGGAATTATTACATGTAATAAGTGTATGTTAGTATGCAATGAATAAGGGTATGTCACTAAATTTAGTTAGTAAGCTTGTGGAATTTATTAGTAAGCTTAAAGTGTGATTTTTGATCAAGTAGTAAGAATATTATGTAGTTTGATGTGTTGGTAAGTTTAAAGTGTAATCTTGATCACGTTAGAAAGCTTGATATGGTAATTGTATGAATGAAACTAGTATTAATTTTAATCTAAGCTAGTAAGCCTGTTACTAGATTATAAATGAGTTAATAAGCATGTTAGATTATCATGGAGTTAGTAAGCTACTAAGCTAAGCAGTTAAAATCCCCGATTACACCCAATTAATCCCCGATTAATCTCTAATCGGAGGCTAAGTGATTATTTTTTTGGCTATTTATAATATTTCAATAGTTAACGATTTAATCGGGTATAATCGGCCAATTAGTGGTTAATCGGCTGATTTTAAGTGTCCGATTAACTGATTAAATCACCGCCTCTAATTTTGTTGCTTGTTTGCATTATTTGGGCTTAATCCGACCCAAACTCAAATCCAAACCCAAAATCCAAACCCCTTCTAGTCCTCGCGCAAACCCAAATCTGACATGTCGTAGCTCTCTTCTTCTTTCTCGCACAAATCCAAACCCTAACAGATTCTCTTCAAACCCAAACCCAAACCCAAACTGGTTCTCTTCTTCTTCCTCGAGCAAACCCAAATCTAACCCGTCGTCGCTCCCTCTGCGCCGTCGCATACTTGACCCGGCCCGCATCTGCTGCACCTCCTCCTCTTGTTGCTTGTGCTACTCCTCCTACCCGATTGTTTTTGTTTGATGGAACAGACCAGCAAACCCGACCCGACCCGACCCACATCCAGAATCTAAACTCAGCTCAAACCAAGTACGCTCTTCTTTTTCTCTATAACTATATTTTCCTATTTGATAATTTCATAATAGTTTTATGTTAGAATTTAGTGTTGCTACATAATGAAGATATATCTTTTTTAATATATATATATATATATATATATATATATATATATATATATATATATGGGTAAAAGGAATATGAGCAACTTGCTCATTTTGTAAATGAGCAATTGATTATGTGGCATGCATGTGATACATTGGACAACTAACCCTTTTGAGGATTTTCCAATCACATGCATGCCACATCATCAATTGCTCATTTACTAAATGAGTAAGTTGCTCATACCCCTTTTTCCCTATATATATATATATATATATATATATATATATATATATATATATATATATATATAACGATTTTTCCGATTTAATTCCCGATTATTTTCCGATTAACCGATTAATCACTAATCGCTCCTAGACCGATTAGTTCCAAAAACCGATTTTAACTGCCTAGCTACTAACATAACTAAAAGTAGTGCATTTATAGTAGTAAGCTTGAAAATCATGTTAGTAAGCTTTAGTGAGTACAAGGTTGAAGCAATTTTGATTTCAATGGGTTATATGATAATGTGTATATTGGTGACTCAAATAAGTTGACAAAATAAAATTTTGAAGTAGTAGATTATAATAAGAAAATGAGATTTTTGGAAACTATTAGTAATATATTAACAAGAGAAATTGTTAATAACTTCATAAGAAACGTTAGTAATTTGAAAACAGGGAGTGAAAGAGTGAAATCTGTAATGATGAAAGAATTTATGAAGCTAATTGTAGTACCCCGTATTTTTAAATACTATTTTTAAGATCTGAAAATGAATTAAAATGATTTTTTGGAGATTTAATAAATATTTTCTGAAGATTTATCTTTTTATACGTGCAAATATTTTCTTGAAAAGTTCAAAAGCCAAAATTATTTTGTGGAAAATCATTATTTATTATTTGGGATTAATTGTAATTTTTCTAGATTTTTCTGATATTTATTGGACCTATTTGCAAATATTACGAAAAAAATGATCTTTTTGCAAAATTGTCATTTTGAGGGATGAAAGTGCAAAATTGTTTTTCTGGACTTTTTAATCAGTGCCGACTGGAAATGAATGGTTTATTTTGTTTTTAAATCTCAATTAGATTGGTTTTATCAAGTTTCCAAGTATAGGGATCTATTTATGTAAAGATATATTTTTAAAGGATTATTTTGCAAATGTGTTCAAAACCCTAATTCTTCTAATTCCAGCCTATTTAAGAGGTGGAGTGCAGCCGTCTTTCGCTGTACAACACAAAGATTTTATTATTTTTACTTTCTTGGAGATTTAAAGAGGGGATCTTGGATTTCGCAAAAGAAAGGCTTTCTTATCAGATTTCTTCATTTGAGGTAAGTGACAATGTTTTGTTTTATTTTGTTTTGTGCATGTTGTATGTGAGTGATGTAAATTATTTTGTTGTTTTGTTTTATGTATGTGGTATGTGGTGTTTCATCTATTAGAAAGCATGCTAGGGTTTCATATAAATATGTATGCTGGATGGATGATAAAATTGGATCTTTGAGAAGAACCCTAGTTGTTGTGAGTAAAATTGCATGTGGATGATTTTGGATTGTATGAGAACCTAATATAAATTTTGAGCAGGCTATTTCTTTTGGATTTATTGCTGATTTGATTGAGTATGATGGATGTTATGCATTAATTGATTAAAGAAGAGATTTTTGGACTATTAGTGAGTTGGATGAATGCAACTTGGCCATGTAAATGATAAATTTGCTTATGGATCAACTATTGAAAATAGTTGAGTTTGAGTTTGAGGAATTTTGAGAATGAGTAACGGATTAAAAGACTATGTCTTGAGGATTTGAGTTCTGATGACTAAAATTAGGGATTGATACATTTTTTTGATTAAATTTGGGGATTTGTGATTTTGTGAAAGATTTCATTTGAATTTGGATTTACTCAAATACTAAGTTTGATATTTGAATATTTTGTTATTTTAGTTTATGGATGGGTGAAGTTTTCTTTGGTGCACGAACATGCACGAACGTTTTCATGAATATAGTATTTTTGTTGTTTTAGAAGAAATTGAGTTTTATGTGTTTCGAAGAATTTGACTATATCTCAACTTATTTTGGTATTGATATGTTTGGAATATAAAACAAAGTTATTTTGATGTATGATTTATTCTTAAAAAGTCTAGTCTTGACATATGCACACATTCATGTTTTATTTCGAAGAAATTCATCAAAAAGCTATTTTATAAATTCAAGTGGTTTTGATTGGTTTTTATGGATCCTTGTATATCCTATAAGTGGTATTTGATCATATCAGAAATATACTTTTTATAGATTTCATTTTTGTAAGGTAAATCTTCGTATCGGTTGAATTATGCACAACCCAAATTGCAGTCTGTAGGTGAGGCAGTCGACTGGTATGTTTCGGCAGTCGACCGTCGCTACCTGGCTGCTGTGTATTCTCGTTTTTCTTGAAATCTCGTTCGGAACAGTCGACTGAACCATTTCTCCAGTCGACTGTCTCTACTCTGTTTTGATATTTTCTCGAGGTGTTGGATTTTCGCTCTGGACAGTCGACTGGTGTCTTTTACAGTCGACCGTCAACACTTAGAATTATTTTCTTAAAAATGTTGGGTTTTCGCTCTGGACAGTCGACCAGCTCTGGTTTGCAGTCGACCGTTACTGATGTTTCTTGAGTTTTCCAGGTGTTCTTTAAATGGTTGATTCTTTAAATGTTTTTGGATCTACAACTTACTATTCTAGATATAATTCTTTCTATAGAACATATGTTTTCAAGACATTTTATTATTGGATTTGGATTCTGAAATTTTATAAAGATTTGGATTTTTGTTGATTGGAGAGGTTTCTCCATTTGATCGTTTTGAAGATGGATTAGTGAATTTTGGTCTTGTTGCGATCTCTAGGAGTTGAGTGGGAGTCCTGGAACCGGCAGTTGAGATTTGTTGAGTTAGACCTGGGAGGTCTTGGTTTGGTTGTTGAGTATTTAAGTCCGGCAGGATACATTAACTCTAGAGATGATGATTTTTGGTGGTTTAATAATAATCAACTTAAGGACAAGCACTAGTGGGGATGTGATGGAACTTGGGAAACGTAAGTATAGGTTCATGGTTTTGTTAGTCCCACGGATGCGTTCCAGGACTATTTGTTGTTATGTCCCGAGAGGATAATTGCATGTTCGCGTGTCGAGGGACTGCAGGCCTATTCACGGAGCATGCAGGGTGCATTCGCGTGTCGAGGGTCGGCAGGCCTATTTACGGAATGTACCTGGTGTATCTACACGTCGAAGGCCTTGCAAGCCTATTCGTGGGGTACACGGGTTGGGAGATGATTCTCCGATTGTTTTGAGCTATCTTACATGATGCTTGCGCATCGAGGGCTGTGGTGCCTATTCGCGGAGTATTCTGGATCATGCTTCCCATCACCGTAGTAGGATTAGTTGCATAACGAGGGGTTATCCCTATAAGTGGAGATCGTTAAGGGCTTGCACCGGACCTATGTACTATGGAATGCATAGAATCCAACAAGTATGCATTAGAGAGTCAGCATATAGGGCCTGTGTTTTCTTGACTTGGTTTTATGCTTGTTATTATGTCACTCACACCTTTATGGCTGACCCCTTTAGTTTTGGGGATTAGGGATTATCTCTAGCCTCATGTTTTACAGGTTGTTGTTGCTTAAGAGCTTGGGGTTTGGATGCTTGAGATAAATTGATGTAATAGAGCTTTTGTGTAAATTTTGTAAAAGAAGTGTTGTAAAAAGAAAATTTGTAATTCAAGGTGTTTGTATTCCGCTGTGTTTGTAAAGATTGTTGTAATAAAAGTTTGGAATAAAAATTTATCTGTGTTTTGGGACTGTGTTTAATATTACATTGAAGTTGATGTTGGGAATTGTGCCACGTATTTCTAAGATATTATATTGGAAATTCGGGACGCTACACTAATATAGGGAACTAAGTGAGTTGCTTTCGTGAGCCGGACATCGGGCCGGATATGGGCCGGGCGTGGGCCGGAGACATGGTGGACGTGGGCCGGATAAGGGCCGAATTGGGCCAATAATTGAGAATAAGAATATAATGATAATCTAGTGTAACTGTAAATAACTAACAAATCCACCTAGGAACTAAGTGGTGATTAATGAAGGAATTAAAGTTGATGAGGATTTGACCTAAGTCGTATAAATTAGTAAAGGCGTTAGTCCTAAGTAGTGTGACTCGTGATTGTAAGGACAAACACTAGTTGGCATTTGCTCACCTGTTAAGGGGATACATGCAGCATAGTCTCGTCTGTTAATTTCTGGGATATAGTGTAAGAACAAACTATAATCGAAGATAGGAGATGGACCCTATGCCTCTGCCTAAAGGTAGTCTGAGCTGTTTAATGCGAATGAAAAGCCTGTAGGGTTACCTTGATGTCGTAACAGCTTTTGATGAAGTCCAGGAGTGAAGAGAGATCACAAAGTCCGGCACCTCAAGTGGAGGTTCCACGAGGTTGTCCAGGAGTGGAGAGAGACCACAGGATCCGGGCAGAGAGATGTTTGTAAGACCGGAGTGCAGAAAGACCGCAGGGACTAGCACCATTATGGGTGTACAGGAGCGGAGAGAGACCACGGACCGAACAACTGCAACCTCATCAGACACTAGATGAATGTCAGAAACAGGGCTAGAGTACAAGAGTAGATGCATGGTAGGGGATCGAACCCTGATATCTGGAGAACACGAACTCATTGGGAAGTATGTAGTATGAGATGAATACGTTTCCAATGAAGTTGCATTTGGAAAGGTATGTAGCGTGGGATGCATACATTTTCAAATCAAGCATACATTAGAATAGGTGCATCATGTGCATTTTGTGTTGCGCATGATCATAGGATCATGTCATACACCAACACCTTGTATGTGAGTCACTTTTTTTTCTTGGGCATTAAATTGTTGTTAAAGATGGAAGTTCACTGTTTTTATCAGTTTGCGCCAGTTGCATTAAAATGACGTGTCCACAGTTGATTAGTTGCAGGACTGATCGTGGGAGCTGGAGTTTCGAGTAGGGGAGCGTCCAAGTGGAGAATATTGTTTCCTTGTACAAATGTAAGTTTTAAATTTCCTGTGATTTTTGTGTTACGTACCCTTTGAAGCAAGATCCTGGTTAGTGTCGCGAGTTCCTGGTGTATGAAACTCGGGGCGCTACAGTTGTTGATGTTGCAATTGTTTTCAATACAGTTTTATACAAAGTACAAGAGTTGATGAGGCAGCCTCATTCTTAAGAGAATGGCTCTAATAGCATACCCAGTGTATAATTCAGTTCGAGTCTTGTTTAGGACCTTGTTACAAAACATTGTGCAGTGTTTGTAAAAATTAAATTGACAACTCAGATGACAAGTTTGTGGAACGATAAATTGACAACTTAGAAGAAATGCCTCTCACTGCTCGAGAGATACCTTCTCACTGAGGACTTTGCGATAAAGGTTCGAGCTTTATAGGTTTGTCAATGCGATAATTTTTTATACATGGAAAGACGAGGAAGTTAGATGGAATGTTGACATTTATGTTTGTGAATTTGAGCAGATATGTCGTGCTTCAAAGGACTATTCTTTTGCCCTGAAGTTGCCTCATTGCTTCTTCACAATTTTTGCATATATCATATAAGTCCTCCTGTCACGAGGTTGATAATTGTGTTGTTAGTTTTGTATATTAGTGTAGTTTTTTTGTTTCTTATCTTTTTGGGAAACTTGCTCGAGATTTGTGGCAGTTAGGAGCTGATCCAATTTCTTCAAATGTGCCAGTCCCTGCAGTTTGACGATTTGGCCGATCAGTTCTTGATTTCTTTGGGTAATGCTCGATGCTGATTATTCATCTTTGTAACATTTTATGTTTAATCCAACGATTTGGGGCAAAGCCTAATTTTGAAATATAAAATAATAATAATAATGTCTTTTTTACTGTTTTTATAGTATTTGACTTTTCAGTTGTAGATGCAGCCACCTTGCCATTTCTGAACTAACTGGACTTGAATTTTCACCAGTCTCACATACATATCTATCATGTTTTGACCTACAAATTGCTTTTCCAGTTGATAATGTATTATGTATGACTGTTATATATGCTATATAGAGATAGAATACATGAAGTAACCAGATCAAAATTTTATAATCCTTGTTATTTCTGAGTCCATGTTCGATTAGTAGAAATGTCGAGACCATTGCCATCGTTACCACAAATATTAACTGGCATTGGGAGCTCTTATTCAGCGTGGACACCTGTGTGGAGGGACTTCTGCAAGATCTCGCATCATCCACTGAGGTTCAAGCAAGAATGGATGGCATATTGTTTGAAAGTTTGGAAAATGCACCAGATGGTAATCCCATCTTTCAACTGATAAAGTGCTTCAGTTCATATTAATCTGATGGACTGCTACTCAACCTATTCAATTATGTTGCCTGGATGTTTAGATACAAGAGCTTCGACTATACAAATCAAATAAATAGATAAAGTGGATGAGAAAAGAAAAGGGGAAGTTAGTGTACTCTGGATGTAGATATGATGCACTCCAAATTTTACTGTATATCTAATTGGTTGTATTCTTTTCCTCTCGAATGATTACCTTATTGTTCTTATATTTGGGTATTTTGTTGATTTTTAATTAAATTGTCTAAGCAAATTGCAAGTACTTAAAAGAACTTATGGGGCTTCTATCACCTTAATCAACGAGGATTGCTCTTGACTGGGTTAACATATTTACAGACTCCGTGTTGAAGATCAGCACATATACTCAAAAGTTAAGCTAAGATGAATTTATCAATTCTGAAAGCTTGTATAGGCTCAAGGGAAGTCTTGCAGAAGTGCATTGTTCCATCAGGGGCGATGAGACTTGTCTGCAATGAGAGACAGATAAGGGGTGTTGTTGTCAGAGTTTTTGAGGTAAGGGCATCCCCAAGGGCCACCAAAATAGATTAATTACAAGAGTTTGAAGACTGGTAATCTGTGAGACGACAAGAGAAAGATTGCATTAGAGGGAGAAATAAATAGGAATATGATACATACAAAGAGGATAAGACTCGGAACAAGATGCTTTGATACTAATAGTGAGGAAGGAACACGAATATCTTTTTAGTAAACCTAGCAGAATTTAAAGGAAAGAAGTACATAGTCAATATTTTGCCCTATTAAATAACTCCTTGGCTAGACCAGTTTTAGTGATCGTCCATGGTACAGGGGCTTCACTCAATGGATTAGCATGCTCAGTATTCTTGGTTGTTTTGCAGAAACTGGAGCACCTAATCATTTTAGGATTTTTACTTGAATTATGTTATGGTTGTTTGTAATTTTAGCTGCGGATATTATTTGTAAATGTAGTTATAATGTAGAATATTAGATCAAGTTGTTATACGGAATAATTTAAAGAGATTTAGTATTTTAGTTGAATTAGACAATGATCAGAAGGAAGCAAAATTTTGATATGATCAGTGCAGGATTTTGGTTCAGTTATAGATTCCATAATAATAGGTACAACAACATAAAAATAAGACCATGTTTTGATTAATAATGTCAAGTTGTAGGATTTAATTCATTATGTAGAACCAAATAAAAGAGATTTTTTTTTTTTTTTGAAAAGTTTCTATCAGTTTTGATTAGGGATGAAAAGCTAAGCCACCAACTGTTCATTAGGAATCCAGCTCATTTCATTTTCTGAGTCCAAATAACTAGTAAAAATCAGAATAAGTTTTGATTTTTTAACACTATTTGTTTGGACTACTTTAAATATTTGCTTTCACAGGGTAACAAAAACTTGTTCAGTAGTAATCCTCTTTTGCATGTGTTTATGCTATTATTGTTGAATTCTTCTTCTTATTTAAGACTACTTTATATATTTATGATTTTTTTTCTATAAAATTAAGGATTCATACCATAGGAGGAAAAGAACTCAATCTTCACCGACTTTTTGTGGAGGTTACTTCTCGAGGTGGTATAGAAAAAGTATCTTCCAAATATCCCACAATCCGTTATGTTTGGCTCCCTCGTCCCTAGCTTCCCCTCGTTACCAATGCAGATCGCCACCATTGCATACGCCTTCCCACAACTCCAACGGCCCTATATCTTCCCTATCACCACTGTTGCAAACGCCTCCCACAACGTCGACGTACCTCCATCACCGAGAACTCTTAGCTCTGGAGTTGACTTTCTCAAGGTATTTTCTAAATTCTTGGCTATTGTTAAAGTAGTCTTAAGTTTAGTCCCAATCTGAAATAAACTCAGATTAGTTTTTGTAATCTATATAATAAAACACAAAGAAAGCTATCAAGTGGTCCTCCTTCAATCCTCCCAAAAATTAAAGGTCCAGATCTAACCTCACAAAATATATTTTCCCCCCAAAAGTTTTCCCCCAAAACTTAAATTCAAATCCCCCACCCAAAACAACTCCTATATTTATTTTAAAAAAAATTTCTCTCTCTCTCCCTCCCTCTTCTATTCAAAAAAATTAAGAAAATAAAAAATTTTAAAATTTTTAAAAAATAAAACATTAAAAAACTTAAAAAAATAAAAATTTAAAAACTTTAAAAGTTATTCAAAAAATATATATATATATATGTTTTTTGCTGGACCCCCAAGTGTTTCTCATATAATATGTTTGCTACTTCAATTAATTTGCTGGACCTACAAAACTATTTTATATGATCAAACAAGGTGCACCGTTCCGAAGACGTGCCATAGGCACGTGTCGACGGGCAAACCTAGTCTCCTATAGGAGGCAGTGTATTCAATTATAATTATTCCAATAAAGTATTCTTTTCAGTCTCTATACTTCAACATGGTATCAGAGCTGAAAATTAAAACAAAAAAAAAAAAACAATTGCCTTTCTTCTTCCCCTCCTTCTGGTAACTCTATTTACTCGGGTAATGTTTGTCATATTTTCTCACATCAATGGATAATTGATTCAGGTGATTCTGAACATATGACCCTTCACCACTTTCTCCCCATATTCTTTGCTTCCAAATTATCATCTGTGTATTGCTAATGGATCACTTGTCCCTGTTCAAGGGGTGGGGATATCTCTCTTACTCCAAACCTTCATCTTAAATTGGTTTTACGTATTCCTAACTTTCCAAATAGCTTATTATTAGCTACTCAACTTTACAAAGTTTTAAATTGTTCAGTGATATTTTTTCCTTCTCATTGTGTGTTTCAGGATACCATGACGAGGAAGGTGATTAACACTGGTCATGAACAACATGGATTATTTATCTTGGATTCTCCAGTCTCGGCCTTTAATTCTTCTGCTAATCCTGAATTGTGGCACCGATGACTAGAACATCCTTCCTCTACGACTCTCAAGCACTTAGTTTCAAGTCGTGAGTCTTCATTTAAGTATCATGTGAGTCATGTGAGTTAGGTAAACATCATAGAGTTTCCTACCCAGGACGCATCAATAAATGTAATGAACATTTGTTTAATTCAGTTCATTCTGATGTTTGGGATCCTATTGGTTTTCCCACGTTTAATAACTTTCGTTAGTTTGTTACGTTTATTGATGATTTCTCTCGAATGACATGGTTGTTTCTTTTGAAAGATCGTTCTGAAGTATTTAAAGTTTTTCAAGAATTTTTCTTCGAGATACAAACACAATTTGGCACAACTCTTCAAGTGTTTTCGTTCTGATAATGCTACGGAATACATGGTTCTCATTTTCAATAATTTTTTCTCAACATGGAATCATTCACCAAACTTCTTGCACCTACACTCCTCAACAAAATAGAGTAGCAGAACGCAAAAAAAAAAATTTACATAGTACTGCTCGCTCTCTGATGTTTGAAATAAAGGTCCTCAGGTTTTATTGGAGTTTTGCAGTTCTCACTGCATGTTTCCTTATTAATCAAATGCCTACTCCTATTCTTCAATATCAATCCCCATTCAACCTGGTATTTTCATCTACAAATCCATTTTCAATACCACCACGTATTTTTCGTTGCACTTGTTTTGTTCAAAATCTCCACCCGGGCACTAATAAACTTGAGCATGCTACTAAATGTGTATTTTTTGTATATTCGCATTTTTCAAAAAGTTATCATTGCTATTGTCCTTCACACAAAAAATGTTTACCTCAGCGGATGTTTCTTTTTTTTAACATAAATCTTTTTTTGAACATATTTCTTCACACAATCCTGATTTACCGAGGGCTGTGGTAGTGTCTTGATTTTCCACCACCACCATAACCACCACCGCCCCAACCATCGCTTCCACCACTTCAGGTTTATGTCAAAAGACGTAAAAGTCGTTCAGACTCGATAATCCAAGATGTACCCTTTATTGTTCAACCAGTGCCAACCACTACTATCAGTAATATCCCTAACACAAATGATTTACCTATCATTCGCCGTAAGGCTAAACGTTCTTGTGCTCACTATCCTATTGCCCATTTTGTTTTTTTTCTAAACTGAACAGATCTTTTCGCGTCTTTACCTCTTTCTTGGATTCCATCTCTATTCCTAAAAATGTTCAGGAAGCACTATGCCTAAGCAGTTAAAATCCCCGATTAATTGCTAATCGGAGGCTGCACGATTATTTTTTTAGCGATTTATAATATTTCAATAGTTAGAGATTTAATCGGATATAATCGACCGATTAGTGGTTAATCAGCCAATTTTAAGTGGCTGATTAACTGATTAAATCTCCTCTAATTTTCACACTCGTTTGCATTATTTGGGCTCAATCCGGCCCAAACTCAAATCCAAACCCCTTCTAGTCCTCATGCAAACCCAAATCCGACATGTCGTCGCTCTCTTCTTCCACCTCGTGCAAACCCAAACCCAAACTGATTCTTTTCTTCTTCCTCGAGCAAACCCAAATCCGATCCGCCGTCGCTCTCCTTCTGCCGTTGCATACTTGACCCAGCCCGCATCTGCTACACATTTGATGAAACCGACCGGCAAACCCAACCCACCCCACATCCAGAATCCAAACTCAGCTCAAATCAGGTACTCTTCTTTTTCTCTATAACTATATGTTCCTATTTGATAATCTCATAATAGTTTTATGTTAGAATTTAGGGTTGCTACATAATGATGATATATCTTTTTTTAATTTTATATATATATATATATATATATATATATATATATATCAAACAAATTTTTCGATTTAATCCCCGATTATTTTTCTGATTAACCGATTAATCACTAATCGCTCATAGACCGATTAGTTTCCCAAGGTATTGCAGACATCAAGCAGCAGTTAGCTCGAACCTTTTAAACAAAGAATCTTGGTCCGCTTCGATATTTTCTTGACATTGAGGTTACACGCACAAAGGATAATATCTTTCTTTCTCCAAGAAAATATGTCCATAATATTCTTACCGAGACAGGAATGTTAGGATGTCGTCACTGTGACACTCATATGGATCCCAATATTAAGTTGTCATTCTCCAATGATGCATTGCTCTCTAATGCAAGACGATATCGCAGGCTGATTGATAAACTCATATATCTCTCTCAGTGACTAGGTCTGTAATACCCTGATTTTTCAATTAATGGAAAATTATTTATTTTGCACGTAGTGTGCACGTGCAATATTTTGGGTTGAATTATTTTTATTATGATGTGTATAAATATATATATAATTTGTTCTCAAATTATTTTGTACAAAAAGCCTTTCTTTAAAGCCTTATTTTGATTTAATTAAAAAGACCTTTTCTTAAAAGCCCAAATGTATTTTATTTTATTTATTTTTATAAACTATTTTGGCCCAAAAAGGAAGCCCATGAATTAATCTCTTTTAATTAAACTTGTCATGTAGAAGACTTTTTTTTAACTAATTTATTTTTATACAAATTAAAAAGGTACAAATTTGGCCTAGTTGCATGCACGTGCACTACACGTACACGTGCAATGCACACCCTCTTTCTAGGCCGGGTTACATTCTTTTGGAGGGATTTTCAAAATTGATCATGGTGATCATGGTGGTAGTTTCATGGAAGTGGGTAGTTTGCATAACTCCTACTTTGATCTAGGCCCTTCATTCTACAACCAACCACTCAATCTTGGCCCTCCATTTCACCTATTCTCTAGTATAAATACCCCCCTCTCATGGCTATTTTGATATGCAAATTATATTTCCAAGCTATAGTATTATTGTTGTAATAGTGTGAGTTATAAAAAGATAGAGAGTTGTGTGGGTTTTGCTTGCTTGGAGTGGCCGGCCATCACAAAGGGGGAGCATTCGGTTGTGCTAGGAAGCATTCGGCTTTGGCTAGGAGGCTTGGAGCTTGTGCGCGCTTTGGCTAGGAGGAGGTGCTTTCATTTGCAAGGCTTGTGTTGTTTAGTTCTCTCCATTCAAGGTGGGTAAAACATTTCATATTTCTAATATAGGAGTGTATGCTAGATCTCATTTGCAAATTGCATGAAAAATGATTAATAAGAATGCGCCTTTAATTGAATAAATAATCTCTAGTTGATTGAATATTTGATATGTGAATTATGTGGGATTGTATGCCATAAGAATGTGATTACAAAGTGAGTTGATTATCTTTGTTCTTAATTAGAAATAATCTATGGAAAATGTTAGTAAAATACATTTTTTTGGGAAAATTAGTTTACAACTTGATTAGCATGTTAATGAACAATTGCATGTGCTTATTAATGTTAATTGAGTTGTAGATAAAATCTCTTCATGCTCATTAGAATAAATGGACGACGTTAGTATTGATGTTTGAGAATGCTAGTTTAATTGGAAAAGATGAAACATGCAAATTGATTAAGAAAGAGCACGCTTCTTAAAGGAGCAACTTTCTTGTATGGTGATATGTGAACCTAATAATTGATAAGTGACTACATATTTTTGTGATGCACATGATTGAACTAGAAGTATATGTTAAATTAAAGGAAACACTTTTTGCTATCACTAATTGTATGAAAAAGAAAACCCATATCTTGTTAGTACTAAATTGTGAAGAGACCTCCTTAATTATTGTGAGGATGGGTAAATTAAAAAGAAGTAGATTTGTGTATGTTAGAGGAAAGATTAATATCAGCAAAAATGCACAATAATTTTGGGATGGAAGAGACTTGGGGACTGATTGTAACCAATGTCGAAAATAAAGAATAAAATGATTTGTGATTAACAATTCATGGTTTTGTGTGAAAAATATACTTTTATTTATGCAAAAATTATTTTAATCTTCCTGACATGAAGATCATGTAAGAGAAAGATAATCTGGAATTTTTCAGTACCTTTCATAAAAGCCATATGAGACTAAGTGTAGTCGAACATCGAGTTGTTTTAACCACAGTATCAAAATAACTTATTTAGACTTTAAACCAATACTTGGACAACCTGAGCTAGTAGCTCAGGCGGTCAGCGTCGGCGTGTGGCTTCTCTGGGTCGAGCGGTTCGAGCCCCAGTGATTAGAACATTTTTCTACAAATTTTGAGAACTTATAACTATCGGTCTGTACACCATATATACTATTTGACCCCCTTTCATACCGCTAGCACAGCTTGGCCGGTTGGCGGGTGCTCTTGGCTTGTTTCCCGTTGTGCCTGGGTTCGATTCCTCCCTTCGGCACTTATAAAAAATATTTTTTTTGTGAGTTTGTGATGTCCAAAAAATGTGGAAAAAATATGGTAATTCTCATAAAAATGCAAGGAATTTTATAAGATTGAGTTGGGTATTATTTGAAGGAAATACAATATGGTTTGTGAACAAAAGGCACAATTAGAGCTATGGTTCTAAGATACACACTTATGAAAATTATAGTTTATAAAGATAAATTGAAATGGATTTATTAGAAAGCAATTGGCAAAAAGAACCTTGTTGTGTGACATGATATTATTAATTCTCACTTGAGAATATTGTGCAAAATATGAAGCATGAATGTTTATTAGTAACATGAATTTCAAATGTGAAATTATGAAGTGCATGAGTTCATGTATGATTATGGAATTAAAATCATGTTGATGAAAAGAAAAAGAAATTTGTTTGGCTATGAATATGAATCGTATGAGTTGTAAGTACTCAAGTTGAAGATTGTGAAATGAAATTCGAACTAGAGTAGCTAAGTCTCCCCGGCATTGAAAAAAAAGAAAATGAGTTGAGATGAAATTAGACCAAGGTTGGTCATGATGAAACAAATGAATAAGTCCGGTTGATGGAGAGGCTAACTCTAGAGATTATTTTGTTCATGATTTTTATAAAACTAAGGATTAGTACATAGTGGAGACGTGATGAAAGTAGAAGAAAAACATGGGTATGGGGGCCATCGGATAGCGGTGTGAGAGCGATCCACAGGCTGCCTGCTTGATGCGTCAAGACATGGCGTGGGCGCTACTCCAGAATTATCGTCCCGGTGGCGACGCTCGTGGGATGTTGGAGTGGCTATGGGTGGTGCCATTGTTCCATGGCGGAGGCTGAATTGTCCATAGGTTGCCTGCTCGATGTGTCGTGACAGTGCGTGGGATTTCCCTCCAGGCTGCCTGGACATGGGCTCATAGATCATAGGACATCTAAGACACTACCGTAGTTACAGTAGTAGACTAAGACATAACGGGGGATTGAACCCTATAAAGATGAAGAACGAATAAGGGCTTGCCCTCGGACCTATGTAGTATGGGATGCATAGAATCCGAACAAGTGTGCATTAGTGTCATGTAACATTAATAGATGCATTAAGGATTAAGTGCACAATCACAACACGACATCAATAGGGTAGTCCCTTTAGTTTGAATGTGACAAGTTTGTGTTTGCTAAATATGAAAAGTTAAGTTATACTATTTCCGGCATAGAGAGGATGGCCGTGTATAATGTTCGTCGGTTGAATAAACTGACTTACCCACAGTCTGATATGCAGGTAAATGTTATGCTAAAGATTAAAGAGGATTGGATGCTTAAAGATTATATCAAGCTGTTGTACTTGTATTCAATTGTTGTATTTTACTTCCGCTGCGCAAAAGAAAGATGTGATTTGATGTAATCTCTGATGTATGAAGAAAAGTTTTAATTTCCCTGTAAAATTGTACTAAAGAAAGTGAAAAGATCCTGTAGAACATCTCGAATTCAGTGTATTTGGAATTCGGGGCGTTACAAGGTCAGATATTGCATTTGCATTTAGTCGAGTCAGTCAGTTTATGCATGCATCGACCATTACTCATTAGGAAGCAATGTGATGTAAACTTAACCCTAAATAGAGAATTTTCAAGAATATTAAAAGATTAAGTTTACCAATACGTAATATAAATTAAGTTAAAAACTATAACTATTAATTGGTTTGATGGATTTTCAAAATATGAAATAGTTTAACAAGCCCAATTAAAAGTTCACGCCTAATAATCAACAATTACACCTAAGTGTTAGTAAGTAAGATATTCAATAACGATTTGTATCCTAATTAGCAAATAGAAGCACTCACTCTCAATATTTGTAGAAGACAGATAAATCAAATAATATTATAAGATGATCAAGCAGTAACACAAATATTTCAGTAAGTGAAAAGAGTTTACCGGGTTCAAAGCAAATCGCGTTAGTGCTCCGACGACTGCAGTGAAGAGGCACCGCTGTGGTGGAAGAGTTGGCTGTCGTCGAGTGGCATGCAGCAAGATGGATGGAAGGACGGCGGCCAGAGGTGGTGCCGAAGGCGACGTCGAGTGTGGTGGGGGTTCGGTTTAAGAGAGAGGGAGGAGGTTGGGTTGACGACAGTGGGGGGTTTCGGTAGTCAACGGCGGGAAAAAAGAGGATCGACAACAGTGGGGGGGGGAGTTGTCGACGAGGATGAGGGAAGAAAGGGGCTATCAGGGGTCGTCGGTGGCGCGTGGGGCAGTAGGTAGGTGGTCAGTGGTCGTGGTCGACAGTCAAAAGAGATAGAAGATGAAGAAGAAGAGTTCAGGGAAATTTAGGGATTAGGGTTTTAAATTTGTAGTGGATGTGAGAATTAGGGTATAACTTAGGATTTCTCACAAACCCTAATTTTATCTCAATGTCTCACACAAAAGAGATGAATGAAGAGCAAAAACCACAATAATTTTTTAATCAAGAATAGCATATGTTCTCATTATTCTCACGACCTATATATAGGCTTAAAACAAATCTCAATACAAATCTTCAAAATATCCTAATGCATAAAATAAATAGTGCAAATTGCAAAACTACTAGATATGGGTAAATCTCAAAATAAAACAAAACAGAACCGATGTCCTCATCATTCTCTCAGGGTGGGAGAGAGCTCGACCCAGTCGAGTCAAAACCAATGATCATGTCATAGTGCTCCAAAAGATCTGGATTCAAGTTCTTGAGCTCTTCATGATCAATCCAAGTGTCCTTCGACTTCGGCTTGTTCTTCCATCTCACCAAATACCTATGAATATCATCATCCCTGCTAGTAGAGATTATCTAGAACATCTAAAATATTATCCAATTTGTCTATCGGTGGGTAAGTAGTATCAGGTAAAAGGGAAAATGTGGAAATCTCACCATTAGACTGCAGGGTAGGTTTATCTATAAAAAAAATTCTAGGGTTAAATTTTAAGCCTTTATAGAGTACTAGATCTTCAATATTGAAAGACTTACTTATGCCAAAACCTTCAGAAAAGGTCAACAACATAGGCATTATTATTGATTTTATGCAGAATTTTAAATGGGCTTGCAGCACGTATATTCAATTCCTTTACGGATCCAGCTGGAAACCGTTCCGGACAAATCCGAACCATCACTTCGTCACCAACATCGAGTTTTAAATTTTCTTCTCGTATTTGCGATTAACTTGTAGTTAAAATTGTTCTCAATAATTTTCTTTAAAATTTCTCTATGCAAATCATGAATGCGGGATGCAAATGTGGATACAGACTCTAAGACTATGATGTTCTAACACATGGATAAAATCTATAGGCTGCCAAGTGACTTGGGAAGATATGGGTGACTCAGGTATATTCAATAGAGGTGATTGGACCGACCAAATACAGTTGAGACTAAATGATGTAAGAAATAGGGTTGGTCATCATCCTTTTCATCATAGTCATCATTTATAGGAGGTTCATTGGTAAACTCATTGTCAGGCTCATCGGCGATGACAGCGGTACCCTCTACTATATTGATCCTACTTGGGCTGGGACAGTTGCCAGCAATATTGCCGTATTTTTTATATTTATAGCACTTAGTGAGAGGATCAATCTTAGAATAGTCTCTTTCAGTGTTCTTACCTGTGTTGTCATTTCTAAGTGAATAGGAATTTGAAGTAGGCTTGCTTGGGTAAGACTTGTTGGGGTACTAAGGAGAGGAGTGCTCAGGCGTAGAGGGATCAGGAGGGGTCATTCTAGAGAAATGATCCAAGGAATCGCTGGACTTGTAATGAAAACTTGCTTTAAGGAAATCCATATCGAGAACAAGGACATAAGTTGCCGCCAATGAGTCCACATTTCTATGAATTAGCTTGTTCCTAAGGTCGACTTGTAGTCCAGTTCTGAACCTAGAAAGAGTTTGTTCTTCGCTCTCTTTACCTAAGGCATTGCACCAAATAAGGAAGTCATCAACTTATCAACATACTCTTGAGTGGATTTGATTCCTTGATAAAGTTGGTTCCACGAATCTAGCAATCGGGTGGAACGATAACGAGACATATCTCTCAGAGAGCTTCTCTTTTTTGGGTTTCCAAGTGGCTGTGTAACACCCCGTACTTAAGCGGGTATATATATAATAATATTTGGAAATAATATATATATATATATATATATATATATATATATATATATATATAATAATGTGAGAAGAAGTTGGTTGTTGGCCTATAGGGGTTCTATAGGGCCATGGGATTAATTGGATTTGATGAGAAGCCTATAGCATGTTCTATGGGGCTTAGGCATAATATGCATTAAATGAAAGATTGAATGGAGGAAGTGGGGTGCTGCACTTTGGGCGTGGGGATTAATTCCCACATTGCCAGAGAGAGAAGAAATAGAGCGAGTTATGTAGGATTTACCATATGATAAAGGTACCTATAGAGTTAACTCACCTTTTGATGGTGCCTGTGGTGGGCGTGGCTAGAGTTTTGTGTTTGTTCTTTCGCGTGCGCGTAGCCATGTGCGCAGCTCAGCCGGGCTCGGGGCGTTACACTATGGGTGCCAGGCCTCAGCCTCTGCGGACATGTTCAATTTTATCGTGACAAATTTCACTCGCAGGGCTTCGCTCATCAAACCACACGAAGTAGGGGTCCATGGCACAGATCCAATCGAAATAAGCTTAGGGTTCCATACGGCCTTCAAAGTGGGGAACGTAGACCTTAACGTTCTTCTTATATTGTTCGTCAGGGTCACGATCTTGACGTCGATCGTCACGATCATTCCCTTGAGGGATCTGACGATGAAGCTCAAGGGCAACATTTTGATTCAATTCCACTTTCTCAAGCCTCTGATTGATATTGGCAAGAGTTTCTTGAATGGCAGCGAGGGTAGTGAAAATATCATAATTGTCATTTTCAGTGCTAGGAGGGACTTGCTGAATTCTAGGGTTCCCGATTTGGTAGTTTGAAAGGGACAAGAAAGGCTCTTCGGGATTCGTGATGGTGCTGCGAAGATGCATTGACCAACGGTGGACAACTAGAGGTCGTGGGGACGTCTTTGCTGAAAATTGGGAAAACGGGTCCTAAATGTACTTAAGTTTTTTTTTTAAAAATAAATCTAAAATGATCTAAAAGAAAGAAGAAAAAAAATATATAAAAAAAGACTCTAAAACGATTCCAAATGAATGCAAAAATTATGACTAAATGATGCAAGAACTAGAGTTTTAAAAAACCTTCGCTCTGATTCCAAAATAATGTAAACTTAACCCTAAATAGAGAATTTCCAAGAATATTAAAAGATTATGTTTACCAACACGTAATGCAGCTTAAGTTAGAAATTATAACTATTAATTAGTTTGAAAGATTTTCAAGATATGAAATAGTTGAACAAGCCCAATTACAAGTTCACGCCTAATAATCAATAATTATACCTAAGTGTGAGTAGTAAGTAATATATTCAATAACGATTCGTACCCTAATTAGCAAGTAAAAGCACTCACTCTCAATATTTGTAGACGACAAATAAATCAAATAATATTATAGAGATGATAAAGAAGTAACAAATATTTGAGAAGTAGAAAGAGTTTACTGGGTTCAAAGCAAATCGCGTTAGTGCTCCGAAGGCTGCAGTGGTAAGGCAGTGAAGAGGCGCCGCTGTGGTGGAAGAGTTGGCTGCCGTCGAGTGGGATGCAGCGAGATGGATGGAAGGACAATGGCCAGAGGTGGTGCCGAGGGCAACGTCGGGTGAGGGTTCAGTTGAAGGGAGAGGAAGGAGATCGGGTTGATGGTGTTGGTCGGAGGGTGAGAGGAGGCGGCGAGGAGCCAAGGAGGGTGATGGCGACGACAGTGGAGGGTTTCGGTAGTCGACAACGGGAAAAAAGGGGATCGACGATAGTGGGGAAGGGAGTCGACAACGAGGATGAGGGAAGAGAGGGGCAGTCGGGGTCGTCGGTGGCACGTGGGGCAGTACGTAGGTAGTCGGTGGTGGTGGTCGATGGTCGGGAGGGACTTGAGAGAGAAGATGAAGAAGAGTTGAAGGGATTTTAGGGAAGAGGGTTTTAAATTTGTAGTGGATTTGGAAATTATGGTATAACTTAGGATTTCTCACAAACCCTAATTTTATCTCAATGTCTCACACGAGATGAATGACAATAATTTTTTAATCAAGAATAGCATATGTGCTCATTATTCTCAAGGCCTATATATAGGCTCAAAACAAATCTCAATACAAATCTCCAAAATATTCTAATACATAAAATAAAGGGTGCAAATTGCAAAACTACTATATATGGCTAATCTAAAAATAAAACAAAACAGAACCAATGTCCTCATCACAATGGTTCACATTCATCGTTATCTTAAGAAAACCCCAGGGCAAGGACTTCTCTTCAGGCCTAGTGATTCTTTCTTTACGAGGATATTCTGATGCTGACTGGGCAGAGTCAGTTGATGATAAATGATTTACTAGTGGATACTTTATGTTCTTTGGAAAAAATCTGGTATTTTGAAAAAGCAAGAAGCAACCTGTTGTAGCAAAATTAAGTACAGAATCTGAATACCGAGTCATTGGGCATTTGATTTCTGAAATTTTATAGCTCAAATCTCTTCTTCGAGACTTGGCAATCCCAGTATCATCTCCAGTTCTACTGTATTGTGATAACCAAACTGCTATGCATATTTCTGAAAATTCAGTGTTTCATGCACAAAACACATCAAGGTCGATTGTCACTTCGTTCATGAAGAGTTGGAGAAGAAATTGATCTCATTTTCATATGTCCGGTCCGATGAACAACTTGCTGATATCCTAACTAAAGCACTACCTCCTAGGCTCTTTCAAACTTTCTTGAACAAGCTTGGCTTCGACAATATCTACATACCAGCTTGAGAGGGAGTGTTAAAGTAGTCTTAAGTTTAGTCCCACATCTGAAATAAGTTCAGATTAGTCTTTGTACTCTCCTATATAAAGGAGACAGTGTATTCAGTTATAATTATTGCAATAAAGTATTCTTTCAATCTTTATACTTCAACAACTATGAACCTGATCATCTCATAGAGTTTATTTTGAAGAAAATATCTTATGATTTTGAATTGCTCTATATTTATTACAAAACTTGAATTGGTGGTAGATTTGTCTTTTTCTCTCCGTTGTTATTTGATAGGGTTTTCTTTGAAACATGGATTTTATTCATTGATCTTTTGCTCTAAAATTTTACCATCCATGGCATCGGCGCGGGTGGTTTTCGGAGACAAGGGCATATTTTATGTGATTCTAATTAGACTTTACTTGGGACAAATTTTATCTATGTATTTAGTTAATCTTTGAGTTAAGCTAACTGCAAGTTCAGTGGAAATCTCTTAATTTGTGGACAAATATTACTTTAAAGGTTGAATCGTATTTATCTGGTAATCTAATGGGTTAGCTAGAATATTTTCTTGTCTTTTTTTGTACTCCCTTGCTAAAATGTCAAGGGAGCATTTCATGTGAAACTTTTACTATTTATCTTTCATAACTTGTTCCAATTTGTGCATTGCATATATTGTTGACTGTTCATTTTAAATTTATGTATTTCTTGGTGTAGGTTTTGTATTCAATTATCTATACTCATCGCATAGCATATGAAAGGTTGTGATTTGTTCATCGCATACAACTTTGTACGAACTTTGTTCATTGAGAATTCTTTTTTGGAAAATAATTGTTAAAAGTATTCTTCTGAAATTCTCATATGTAATTGTTAAAATCTTTTGCAAAAACTGCTCGGTCTGAAATTCTTCTGTGATTGATTTTTTCCACAAGATAAAATCATGTTAAAATATTCAACTAGCATGTGCACCAAGCCACATGCACTTGGTGCACGACCAATTTCAACTAGTCGTATTATATTTAGATTTTAACATCATATGAAAAATCAATACAAGATTGGAAATAGGAAAGATTATTGGAGTGTTCGGTTCCTTGCACGTAAATTTTGCAACTGCAAGTGCAAGTGATTGCTTCCAATCTTTATGCTACAATTTTTTACCATTTCTCGCCAATTTTGACTTCAACTTGCACTTGCAAGTAACAAACGTACTAAAACACACCTATATTATATAATCAATATGTAAATTTCCTTTACTGTATCATTTTTAATGGATAACATAACCAAAATGTAAATATTATATGGGCTCTAAGGAAGAAGAAAATATAAAACTTCACCAACCAACCAGAGAAAAGCTGATGAGAATAATTGATTGTATTAACAACACAACAATTACAGTAGGCATAGAGGTATATGATATCTAACCTTCATCTCCTCCTGATTCTTCTACTTTCTGGGTAGCAAAACTTTGGTTTCCTGAAAATAGAGGACAATAATTTGGTGGACATTAGCGCAGGTCGAAAAAGTAGACCATCTGTTGTTTTTTATAAGCAAGCCTTGTCAGTGTTGATAAACATAATCCTCAGACACCTGACTTATTATCATGCCTTGAGGTTTAAGCTAAAATGCTAATCTTTGCTTTCCATTGACAAGGATCAAATACAGAAAGACAACAAATCTATATTTCCATTCAATTTTCAAAATTTACAGCAGTTACTGGAAATGCAGCAATAATTCAACAGAATAAATTCTTACCACTAAAAACTAGCGGTTGGTTAAAATTGAAGAAGCCTGAGCTTTGTGAGCCAGAAGTAGCAGAGGTTTGACTAGTATCAAACAAACCTGACCTTTGGGTACTTGATAAACCAGAGGTTTGCAAACCCGAGCTGTTTAGTGTTTGACTAAAACCAGAAGCACCAGACGTCTGTGAATTAAATAACCCAGAGGTTTGCACACTTGAGCTAGCTGACATTTGACTAATACCAAAGAAACCTGTACTCTGTGGTGGAAAAAAACCCACGCTGTGGGAGCTTGAGCTGGGTTGTTCTTTATTCAAAGAGAAGAGCCCTGAATTCTGTGAACTATATAGAGATGAATTTTGCAAATCTGAAGATTTGGCTGCCGTTTGACTCAGAGAGAAATGGCCAGAGCTATGTGAAGTAGGTAACCCGGCGCTTTGCGGACTTGAAAACTTAAATTCTTTTCCGAAACCACTGTTGAACTCAGACTTCAAGTTGGGCCTAGCATTCTCTAAAACAGTTGCTGAGTTGCTGTTATCACTTAGAGAACCTGCAGTTGCTGCGCCTTCAGATTTTGGAGAATTTGCTCTAAGCCAATCCACAACATCCTTGAATTTCTCCTGAAAGGAAAGACTAGTTTCTTTTTAACATCCATATTAGCATAAGTCATGAAACACCAACCACCTAGTTATTAATTCCAGTCGCCAAAAGTTTTTTCATTCATAAAAAAAAGTAAGGCAGAAAAAATTGAAGAAGCTAGATGATTACTTATCAGTTGGATTTTAATCACTTTCCTATTTCCCCTCATCTCCCCCTCAATAATATATACGATGTTAAATCTATTTGAAATTCTGAATAAACAATGGGCATTATGCATATACATTGAGAGGGTGAAATATTTACAAGGGTAGAACTGGAAACACCTTTAATGTTTGATGAAAGGAATTAAAAAAACTATGATTTTCCAAGTAGAAGATTCACCCCTGAAAGTATAAGCATAATTTTATACCAAAATACCTCCTCATCTTCTTCTTCCTCTTCCTCTTCCTCTTCCTCTTCCTCTCCACCTCCTCCACCTCTACCTACATTTCATCACTTGGGAATTTTAACAATCCAGGTTCAGTTATGGTAATAAACATTTTACAAAAGACGGAAACGGGATCAAAATGGCTGGGCGCCGTTGGGAATTTTGTGGTTTTTTTCTGTTAAACAGGGTTTAAACGGAAACAAAGATTTTTCTAATTTTTCATTTAAAAATATTTTAGAAATAAGAAAATTGAAGGATCAAATATAAAAAAATTCAAAAATAAAGGGAAAAATTGGAAAATGTCAATGTTCATCATACGATATATCATATGCACAAATAATAACAAATTTGATAGCTCATAACTTCATTGTAAAAGTAAGGAAACATGCAAAAGTATAATAGGCCGGGTTCATTATACGGGTAACTTGTCAAGTTATAATTGAATTATCTGTTACAAATTCGAAACTCATGCCCAAAATGATTTAAGAAAAAGCCTTTTAAATCCCGAAACGGTTTAATGCCCATTTAACCCGTTTTGACCTTGTTTTATCCTTTTTTACAAATATGGAGGGATCCATTTTTAACCATCGTTTAACCTAAAAACAACTCCGTCATTGTCTGTCCCAAGCCAGGAATTCGACCACAAAGCGGGTAAAGAGGAGGGTTGTGGTGAAAAATGTGAAGGATTCCTGCACCAATCTGGACGTGTGCAGGTAAAGAAGCTGGTCTAGGAAAATAGGCTTAGGTTAGCGACTTGGAATATAGGAACATTGACAGGAAAATGCATAGAATTAGTAGATACCATGATTAGAATGAATATTAATATAGCTTGTTTACAAGAAACAAAGTGGGTAGGGTAGAAAGCTAAAGAGATGGATGGTTTTAAATTATATTATACTGCTGAAATTAGAAATAGAAATGGAGTATGAATTTTAGTAGATAAGAAATTCAAAAGAGATGTAGTAGGTGTTAATGGGAAAGGTGATAGAATAATACACATTAAGCTTGTAGTAGGAGAAAACATAATTAATATCATTAATGCTTATGCACCCCAAGTAGGATTATATGCACGCTATCAAAATAAATTTTGGAAAGATATGGATGAGATAATTCAAGAAGTACCCTTAGGTAAGAAACTATTTATAGGAAGAGATTTCAATGGACATGTAGGAGAAGATAACATGAGATATGAGATGGTACATGGAGAACATAGATTTGGAAATAAGAACAATGGTGGAGAGGCTCTATTAGATTTTGCGGCTTCGTATGATCTTATACTAGCAAATACTTATTTTAGGAAGAGGAAGGAACATTTGATAACCTTTAAAAGTGGGCAAATAAGAGTCAGATTGATTTTTTCATCACTAGAAAAATAGATCGCTTGACATGTAAAGATTGTAAAGTTATACCGGGAAAGTGCTTAACCTTACAACATAAATTAATGGTATTGGATGTTAAGATTGGAAAACAGATATGTACAAAGAAGGAGACTAGGAACCCAAGAATTAGGTGGTGGATCTTGAAGGAAGATAAACTAGAAGTTTTTAGAGATAAAGTCCTTAAAGGAGCATCGTAAAATTGGGAAGGGGAGACAAATATGATGTGGACTAAAATGGCTACGTACATAAGAAATATTTCAAATGAGGTACTTGGAGAATCTAAAGGTAGAGGGTTGCTAAATAAAGAAACATGGTGGTGACAAGAAAAACTCCAAAATATTGTGAGAGAAAAAAGATCAACCTTCAACAAAAAGATTAGAAATAAAGAAGATTTGAAGAGATATAAGATCGTTAGAAAAGAAATTAAAAAAGCGGTAAGAGATGCAAAAGAAAAGGCTTATGATTAATACACAAAATTAGAAACAAAAGAAGGAAAAATAACATTTATAAACTTGCTAAACAAAGGGATAGAGAAACAAAAGATCTGGATACAATTAGGTGTATTAAGAACGAGGATTCAAGAGTTTTAATAAAAAATGAGAAAATTAAAAAAAGATGGAAAATTTTCTTTGAGAAGTTATTAAATGAAAATATTGTGGGCAACTTAAATATAGAGGACTCGAGGGAGAGTCGAGAGCAAATGTTTTTCCGTAGAATTAGGACCTCGGAGGTTCGAAATGATCTAGAAAGAATGAAAATAGAAAAAGCTTTAGGACCAGATGATATATGCATTGAAGTTTGGAAGTGTCTTGGGGATGTAGGAGTGGGTTGGCAAACAAAATTATTTAATGAAATTTTGAAAACTAAGAAGATGTCCGATGAATGGAGAAAGAGTATTTTAGTACCTATATATAAAAATAAAGGAGATATACAAAGTTGCTCAAACTACCGAGGAATTAAATTAATCAGTCAAACGATGAAAATTTGGAAGAGTGGTCGAACATAGACGGAGACTAGAAACTACAGTGTCTAAGAATCAATTTCGATTTATGCCTGGGAGATCAACAATGAAGCAATTTATGTACTAATGAGACTTATGAAAAAATTAAGAGAGAATAAGAAAGATCTACACATGATTTTTATAGATCTAGAAAAAGCATTCGATGGTGGGTGTTAAATAATAAAAGAGTAACTATTCGGTATATTGAGATAATTAAGAATATGTATGAAGGGGCAACGGCCACAATTAGAACAACCACAGGACAGACCAACGATTTTTCTATTACAGTAGGTTAACACCAAGGTTCGGCTTTAAGCCCCTACCTCTTTAATTTGGTTATGGATGAATTGACGCAAGGAATACAAGATGAGGTGCCTTGGTGTATGCTTTTTGCCGATGACATCATCTTAGTGGACTAGATTAGAGCAGAAGTCAACGCTAAATTAGAATTGTGGAGAGAAACTTTGAAAGCTAGAGGCTTTAGGATAAGCAAAACTAAAACAGAGTATATGGGGTGTAATTTTAGTGATATTCGGAACACAACTGAGGAAGTAGTGAAGCTTGATGGCCAAGGAATACCTAAGAGAGACCGTTTCTGATATTTAGACTCGATTATACAAAGAGATGGGGAGATTTGTGAAGATGTTATACATAGGATCCAAGCAGGGTGGCTTAAGTGGAGAAATGTCAGCGGTGTTTTGTGTGACAAACGTATACCTTTGAAGTTGAGGAAAAAATTTTATAGGATGACTGTTAGACCAGCAATGATATATGGAGCAGAGTGTTGGGCAACAAAGAAACATGTTCAAAAAAATGAGTGTAGCGGAGATGAGGATGCTAAGATGAATGTGTAATAAAACAAGGATAGAATTAGAAACGAGCATATAAGTAACATGCTAAAAGTAGCTCCAATCCAAGATAAGTTGAGAGAGAATCGCCTCAGGTGGTTTGGTCATATCACATGTAGACTTAGTTTTGCCCCCGTTAGAAAGAGTGATTTGATAGGGATAGAGAAAGACCTAAACTAACTTGGGTGAAAACGGTGAAAATATATGATAGCTTGTGACCTTACGGAAGATATTGCGCTAAACCGAGCAGAATGAAAAACCAAGATTCATGTAGCCGAACCCAACTAGTTGGGAAAAAGACTTTGTTGTTGTTGTTGTTGTTGTTGTTGTTGTTGTTTGACCAAAAACAAAACGGTGAGCTCAAAATCTGTTTAAACGGACTCTTTAAACATGTTTTTACCCTTTTTTGGAACCATGGTGATAAAGAAGGTTTTGAGGAGATGGTTGAAAAATAGTGTAGCAAAGTGGAACCATGTGACTAAGTAGAGAGCTTCAGCATATTGGAAGTGGATCCAAACCAATTTAGATCCAATGGAACCCGAACCCAGTAACTCCAAAGAGATGTAGATTGATCAGACCTTTATAGGAAAATCAGGGTCCATTGGTCCACATGGAGATTCCCAACCCAAAAAATTCCCTTCCTTTATATCTGACCTATTTTCCAACAGAGATTGCATTAATATTTTTAGAGAATGATCAGACTCCAACCAAATTGTTAGAAGCAAATTACATCTGATGCAGTTGGAGGTGGAAGACGGAGGAGGAGAAAGAATATGAGGGGCATTATGGGTATAAAATATCTTGAGATACTTTCAGGGGGTAAATGAGTTACATGATAATGATAAACCATAGGGTTTTTTTTAATTTCTTTCATCAAACCTTAGGAGGTTCTTTGTAATTGACCCTATTTATAATTACACAACACAACCAAATACTTGTAAAATCTATTTAATTCATTTTTTTATAAAAGCATACGCTTTTTAAGCTTAAGCGCCCGAAAATGCATAAGTATGGGAATTGCCCTAGAAGGAATCAATAGCAGCCTATTTAGCAGTCCACTAATTTTAGTGCCTTTTTTAAGTTATGCTAATCGTTTAAGCTGTATGATCTGTTGAAGCGGGCACTTTTTTTCTTTTCCAAAGAACTACTATACATTAAACCCAAACAGCTCGCGACGAGTGTCTGTTACTTACTCCGCCAGTTCTCGGCCTCGTTGTCTGGTGTAGCCTTTTAGTCTTTTCGGAGGCGCAATTCTTCTAGGGAATCAGCTCAGAGCTCATTTCACTAAACAAATAGGCATACACCGCTCATTTGTCTTCTGACTTATCTCTTCTCTGGCTCGCAATATCCAAATTATAAGTTCTTTCAATGCAGAATCATGCTAGTTTTTCAAACCTATTCACGCTGCCTCCTCTATAATGCATCTCCTTCATTATCAACAACATTTCCCCATGCCCTTAATTGCACTGATGAATACTTTTACTGGTATTTAAGTTATATGTTGAATTAATTTGTGATTCCCTTCATAAGCCCCTTACCCATACCGTAATACATCTGATCATGTTAATGTATACTTCTATTGCTACTTAACTCAATATACTGAATTATTTTTTTCATTTTATTTCGGTTTTTTACATTTTCATTGCATTATACAATCACATCTTCCTGCAATTTGTAGGATATTTCTTGCATTATACGATGTTTATTTTTTATTATGCACCAATTTATACCATTTTCTACATTTTCTAACATTTTTTTAGATTTTTCAGAATTTTTTGAAATTTCCTACAGTTTAAAAATATTTTAGATAAAAATCCAAACAATGTAGCACTTAATGGCATGCTTTTAATCCCGCATAAGCGCTAAAAGTTCTATGCGGTCATTGAGCGCTAATGCATGGTTTACGCTTTCAAAAAGCTTGATAAAGACAGCACTATTATTATTACAAACACTTCATCAATATACAGTCGTATATGAGGCATGAGACTTGAGGAAGGATCCGACAAGAATATACAATCATACAATCACATCATGTAGATGTTGACCTTCCAAATTGATGATTACTAAAGATCATGAAGAAGAGACCCCAAAAGGAGTATGCAACAGAGAGCATCGTATCTTAGTGGTTTCAGCATTTTTCAATTGATTATTTTCATTAGTGACTTTTTTATGGGTTCCAAAAATAGCAGTTAAGCCAGTTATGCTTGCTTGGGCTTAAATATAGCTATTACTGCTTGCATGAGTTTGTTGCACAGCAAAAATAGTATACTTGGGATTGGAGCTTCTATAAATTATAAATGACCCCATGACCCTTTCTAGACTTGATACCTGTTATCAAACCTAGAAGTTTTTCTAAGTGAGATTCACCACTATACAAAAATTAAATCAACATGGAATCATCTCCATATGTAACTAGAGAGTTTGCGACATCGTGTGTTGTGTGTAGAACCACCAATTTCAAAATTAAAAATAGGAGTTTGCATCCAAGCCCCACAAAATGTGTACATTTGTACAAAAGTCCATCAATGCCCTGTAGCAAAGAAGTCCAGTCCATTAGGGTTTTTTGCATGTATGTCCCTCAAATATCCATATTTACTGAAAAAATCCTCAAAAGTTGAAACATAAATATTTGCATATAATTCCCTGTACATGCATATTTGCATATAAGTCTGCCATCTCATTTAAAGTGTTTCCATTGAGTCCCTTATTTAGGAATTACGGAACATGGACTGAACATGTAAATTACTTATATATAGTAACTACTAACTAGTAAGATTTGCATTGAAGTTACAATGTACCCCATAAGAAATTTGTCCTCAGCATCCATAAGATAATTACCAAACTGATTGATATTTGTTACGTATTGCAAGTTACTATCTTATTGATAACAAAATATTATATGAGTGCACGCACTCATAAACCTGTTCTGTCAAGTATTATGTCACATGTTTGCCTACTCATATTTGTGTCCTCTTGAATGCAGCTTTTCCCTCAAGTAATTTGCACTTGGATTTTGGTCAAGACATACTGGAATAAGCAGTATTAGTTCAACCTTTGACCAACTCCTAGGGGATTTTTATTTATCCTTTTAAATATTCTTATTGCCTCGAAAGTCACCGTAGCAAGGAGATTCTGAAATTGCCAATATGAGGCCTGTAAGATCCCCAAAATAATTAATAATTATTTTGTAGAAAATTATTTTATTTATAATATTATGTTGTATACTTTTGTATAAAAACATATTTTTTTTATACATGGGATATAAATTGTATTTGCCAACAACATTTGAGTGTTAGCAAATATTATACTTGTTTGGTTATGTTAATTCTATAGTTGTACTCATTTATTCATATGAATTAAACAGTCGTATTATAATTAATTTTATTGTTGTATAGTTGTATTGATTGTATAACTTGTCTATATTATATTTTATTCATAAAATATTTTGTGCTTGTTTGTGCTTGAGGATTGGCTAGGGTTAGCTACCCTAGGGCATGAAGGGTTAGGATTGAAGCATGAGTTGTGATGCATATAGTGCCACATCACTACATTTTCATTCATTCATTTCTCTGCGCCCCAAATTAGCCATGTCACCACTTCCAATCCCTCTCTCCCTCTCTTGGTTTGGTTTCGGCCAGCCAACACCCCCAAGCCAACCCCATCTTCATTCATCTCATCCTATCTATTTTATTTTCCTACCATCTAAGCCCAATACTAAGAAGCTCCCACACCTTCTCTCCCTCTCATTTTTGGCAGACCAAAGCCCCTCCCAAACTCCCCAAGCTTCATTTCCATCTCTTTCTCTTTCATTTGTTCTAAAATAAAACCTTAGTTTCCTTTCTACTTCAACTTCATTTCCTACTTCAATTTTTATTTTTTTTATTCTAAAAAACAAAGCAAAAAGGGAACCTTAGCCCTTGAATTTGGGCCATGGTGGAGCTTTTGGATTTCGGCCTAGGGTGAAGGAGGGAAAATGTGAAGTATAATTCAATTCTAATTCAATCTCTTTATCCTATTTTCAAATTCTAATTTCATTCTTATTCATTTCCTAGAGCTATTGGAGCTTAGGAATCAAAAGGAGCATAAGTGAGAAGGAGCTAGGTTTTCATTTAAGCAAAGGTGGGTGTTCTTCAATCTTATGTGATTGTTTTATTCTGACTAAGTTTTGAATTGATTACTTATGAAAAGATTGGTTAAGGTTGTATGGAATGTTATTAATTTTAGATATCATGCTTCAAGTAGTTCATGTATGGTTATAGTTAATGGAAGAGTTGAAGAATAGACCTTAAAACCATGTTTATGTGCTAGGAAATATACTTATGATTTGTTTAAGTTTATGTGAGTGGTAGTACGCTTAAATTTGTGTTGTAGAAATTAAACAATTAAGTTAGTCGAGTGTAACTTGTTTACTTTCTACTTCGATGTTAATTGTTTGTAGATTATTTTGCTAGGAGAATTGTATTGGAAATTAAGTTTGATGTTTGTAGTAGCTTAAATGGGTTCCTTGATGAAGTTCATGTAGGAGCATCATTAAGAGCTTGAAGGAATGAATGAATAAATGTTAGGGTTTGGGGTTCTTAGTAATCATGCTTAAATTGTTTAAGTATATCTTGAAGTAGACTTGCTAAAGTTCATGTTGGTTTTAAGTAGTAGAATTAGAATTGAAGTGTAAATAGAAATATAAGTGGAATCGAATAGTAAAGAGCTGTATATTAATATAGGTTGTATGTTAAGTTAATTAGGAATCAAGTTGGCTTATGGATGTAGGTTGTGTAGTATGGTTACTACCAGATAGAACTAGAAGAAGTAGTATTGTTAATAGCTTCAATTGTTACCATTATTAGTAACTTACTTATTTGAGATGAATGCTTGAGAAATTACTTGCTTAGAGATGGAGGTATGAATTTTAGTATTGTTAGGGATCATATTGAAGTAGTAATAGCTTAATTCTTAGTCGAAATGCAAGCTGGTTTGTTGTAGAAATTGGTGGTAGGGTGTGAGTATCTTAATCAACTTGTTAAGAGATGAAGGCATTGGAAAATTATGTTAAGTAGCAAGTGGAGTAATGGATTAAATTGTGAAGTACCACTTATTTATAGTTTGCATTCCAGTAGAATGATAGTTATGATTAGTGGCTTGAGGGGAGTAATACCTCTTGTTGATAGCATTAAGTGTTGAAAGATTGTAGATTGATCACATATGCTGGTGGTTGATTATTAGTAGTTTAACCATAAGTACAAATATGATTGAGAACACTTGTGAATAGAAGGAAATATGAATACATGGAAGGTGTTAATATACCTTGTTAGTAATGAAGTTGTACATGACTTCGTAAATGGAAAGTAATAGATCAGAGGTTGGAAGTAACTTAGTAGTGGTCTAAATTGTTAAGAGTTGCCAAGATTGGGATATAAATGAATGTTACAAAGTTGAAGAATGACAGGTGGAGATGCATGGTGGTGACGAGTGAGTTGCTTGTGGTGTAGGCAATGGTCAATATTGGTACCACTTCCAATTCATGCCTAAAGGTGATGGATCACGGTGTACTACTTAGTACTTGTTTGAGTTCGAATAACACTTGGAACGAGTTTAAGAATTGATATTAGTATTTTTAGTTAAGTGAGATGGTATTACCGTTCGACAGTGTGAACTCATTGTTGTTATTATTGGCTCGGACTTGGGTCGAGTTGGGTGGACTTTGGGTATGATTTGGATGGGTACGAATTGGATGATAAGCTGGAATCCGGTTTCGTCGGCCTGCGACTTGTTAAGATGATGACCGTGGGCAAATTAGTTGTATATGAATGGATGATGCAACCGGAATACATAATCGAATTCGAGAGAATATATATATATATATATATATATATGAGAATCAAAATACAAAAATACGTAGAAAACATTTATTTTAAAATACATTACGGATACTACTCGTAACAGAACAAAAAACTGCAACCTGGCATGGCACGACCGACTGCAATAGCGGAGTAGACCAAACAACTGCAACCTCATCAGACACTAGATAAATGTCAGAAACAGGGCTAAAGTACAAGAGTATGATGCATGGCGGGAAATCAAACCCTAATATCTGAAGAACACGAACTCATTGGAAAGTATGTAGTATGGGATGCAAACGTTTCCAATAAAGTTGCTTTTGGGAAAGTATGTAGTATGAGATGCATACGTTTTCAAATGAATTGCATTAGAATAAGTGCATAGTGTGCATTTGAAGTTGTGCATTAGACTCTAGGACATGATATACACTGACACTTGTGGTTTGACTTCACATTTTTTCTTCTTGCATTAAATACTGTTTGATAAGATTGGAGATCACGGGTTTCATCCATATTGCGTCAATTATATTTAACTGATGTGCCCACAGTTGGCTAGTGTGCAGGACTGTGATCGTGGGAGCGTCATTCGTGGAGCAGGAGACTAGAGCGGCGTGGAGTGATCAAGAAGAGATTGTTGATCGGCGGCTACGTAGATTATTGATGTAAGCATTGAGGTAATTCATCATTGAAATCGTGTCGTAATTTATTGTAATTAGTGCATAAAATTTTTTAATTCCCTGTGATATTTCTGCGTTGTGTACTCATTTGAAGGAAAGATCTTGGTTGTGTCTCGAGTTCCTAGTATACGGAACTCGGGGCGCTACAAGGCCAAGTCGAAGGCAAAGGGCTGACAGTTGGCTGCAACCTCCAGGACCCATCAAAAATCAATTGTTATAGGACAGTATATGATAGTCTCTCAAGTGTGTGCATTGTGAGGGACAATGATGGTTTGTTTCATGATGCGAACTGCCAGGACAGGAAGCATTGACACGGTGAAGGCCAGAGCAACCAAGCCTGTAAAGATCCTTTGAGTTGTAGAGATCCTTTGAATGGATCATGTGCATCAAGATGTTTTGGGTTGTAGAGATCCTTTGAGTTGTTTACCTATATAAACCTAATTCATGAAGAGAGGGTTCTTAACATGGAAGCTTAAAAGCTGGCTAAGATCAGTTTATATGGTGTGTGGAATGATGTTTGCCTTCCACCTCCACTGAAGGAGGTGCTGTTAGAAGGAGTTTGTATTATCGAGCTTAAATAAATTCAGTAGCCTAATATTTTAAGATAAAAAAATTTTAAAATAAATTACAAGTCAGCTTGCTCATAAATCTTTATGCTACTATTAACATTGAATGAGGATTTTTTTTTTCTTTTTTGGGTTGGGGGTGATTTAAAAAATGAAAAGAGGAAAAGGGGAGGATAAAAGTAGCAAAAAAGATGCTATGGCAGCAAGGCCAATCGCAAAAAGAGCATAGAAGATTTTACAGAATCTCACTATTTCTTATTTACTGGGAATACCAGCTAAGTGATATGTTTTCATGTATATTACTAAATCTTTCAAATGGTTTACTACGGTGTCATTCTTACTAATAATCTAATAGGATACCATCCATCTAAACCCGATATCTGGGCTTCTTCATGGGTAATATGAACAAGTTCAAGCAGAAATTTCAAACATAGATTGTCATGAATATGATTGTATATTATTCACAGCATCCCCTTCCAGACAAGCCAGTAAGTTTCTTTCATCAACAACTAATCACTGTTTCACAATTTGACATTAGTGATAAATTATAAATATCACGGAAAATTCAGAAGAACGGAGTAAATCATGATACAATATCAACCAGGACATATGCATTACCCAAAGAAACCTATTGAAACAACAGTTGAATACAACCACATTGATACACAATAAAACAAAGCTTAAACTAGATTATACAATATCAACATTACCATTATGTGTGATGCATGAGATAAATAGTCTTTCACACCATCTTCCCAAAGCTCGTCTGGATGGTTTTGCATCTGTAGTTGGACCCAACTGCACGTATAGGAAAACTGTCATCTAAATTTTGCAGGCAAGAACTATATATATGATATGATATCATACTTCCTATACATCTATGCTAAACTCAAAGTCCCTTCTGTCGCAAAATGTAAGTGATTGTTCACAAAAAATCATGTGAGCAGAGAAGTATGTTATGCTCCCAGAGCTCCAAGAGAGAAAATTATGTTATGCTCCCCAGGGCTCCAAGAGAGAAAATCATTTTTTTCTTATCGAACTTAGGTAGCGTTTGGCCCAGCTTAAAATTAGCTTCTCTTCTCCTTTAGAAGGAGAAGCTGAGCCAAACACATATTTTGAAAAGCTCTACAGAAGGAGAAGTAGCTTATTTTTAATGAAGAAAAGGAGCTTCAAAAAAAGCCCTCAAGATCAAGAGCAACTTCTGACTTCTCCTTCTCTTTTTTTTTTTTTTACCATTTCTCTTTTTTTGCCCTTCCCACATATCAAATCCTAACAACAAAGGATTTGCTATTTTCATTGATCTTATTAAAATGACATTATGGAACCACATAATGAACCAATTTGCCAGCTCAAATACAGTACTCGTTGAGTTTTGATATAATGTGTATATTTTATAACCTTTTGTTATTGATTCTAATTAATCCATACTAATTTCTGTGGCACAGGTGACACATGTTGGTACTGTGGCGATTGCTGATTTAGTTAAGACTACTCTTGGGCCAAAAGGAATGGTACGTAACCCCATTCCAAAAAAATTGCTGCACCAATCCAATTTGTCGATCATTCTAACCTGATCAAACCTGTTGTATAATGTAGGATAAAATATTACAGTCTACTGGCAGAGGTCATAGCGTTACTGTTACAAATGATGGTGCCACTATTTTAAAGTCACTTCATATTGACAACCCCGCTTCATATTGATTTCACATTAGAAAATAATAATTTTAAAGGAACTTCAGATAATATAAAGATTTTTTTTGTAATTGGATAACTTATATTTTATTCTTAAATAAATCAAGCTTAAATTGAGTATAAAAGTAGCTTACAATTGATATTTTATGCCAAACAACTTCTAACTTAAAAGTAGCTTTAAAGTTAAAAAAAGCTGACTATCCAAACAGCTTCAGCTTTTAATTTCAAAGCTCTACTTTCTGCCTTCTCCTTCTGAAGTAGCTTTAAAGCCCAAAAAAAGCTAGGCCAAACGCACCCTTAATACTCTCTCCGTCCCATTTTAATGGTCAGCCATTTTCATGCATATTAAGAAACAGTGTAAGATTACTAATGTACCCCATGTACCCCTATTAAATAACTATCCAACTTTCAACAATCTCTCTTTTTTCTTAACTGTACTCATATTCTCTCATTTTTCACACTTAGTGGCTCCCTCCTCTCACTTTAATTTTCTTGAAACTTTAAACTTTTTTTTCACACTTAGTGGCTCCCTCCTCTCACTTTAATTTTCTTGAAACTTTAAACTTTTAATAAGGATATAATTGGCATGTTGGGGTAAAAAAATCTCCAAAATAAGAAAGTTGATCGATAATTCGGGACATCCAAAAATGTCAAAGTGGACAGTTAGTATGGGATGGAGAAAGTAATATTTTGCTGCTTTCATATATGTATAAAAACTCAATGAGCATTTATGAATGAGCACATATTGATGTTTACATTGGGAAGGCTTCCCTTTTGGTTATTGACTTACATGTGCATTAGAGTCAAATTACATTCCTTATAGCAAAATTCTCATCTTTTTCCTTCTTCTCGACTATTTTCCTTAGTCTTGGAGAATTTAGAGGATGCCAAGTGGTCATTCTAGAACTATCATAAACCCTCTCTTACCATAGTTTTCGACTTTTTGTGTCAACTAATTAGAGAAGGTTGGCATCAGGTCGACAGCTCGACCCTGGTCATAAAGCATCCAAGCGCTAGACCTTGACCCATTAGCCGACCCCATTTTAAAGGGATAAGGCTTAGATTATGATGATGACATATTGATGTTTGCACATGTCGAGTTAGTTTAACAGTAAATTTATAAACAGTAATAAATAACCTGCTGATGGGATTAAATGTCATTATAAACACAAAATAATGCATATCCAAGCCTACTTATGCACAAGAGAAGGAGCAAGTATGCAAAACATAAGAAGAATTAACAACCTTGCAAACTGGTTATTAAGAGCCCTCACATGCTGGCGAGAAGATTCTGCCCGTTTCACATCTAATGTTATTCCTTCCACCAGATGTTGACGGGAAGACTTCGCCCTGTGAACATCAAAAGAGGGTGCGTCCGTTACTCTTTTACTTCGTAGCTGCACCATGATAAAAATAAAAACAAGAAGAGTGTTTGAAAAATCACAGCCATCCCACCAGCCCTTTATATTTTCCAAAAGGAAACTGATAGGTAGAAATAATTTATTCTGCAAAATAGTACAAACTACAAATCTTGCATATTCAATTTGTAATGATTTGGTTATCCAGATTTAAGACATGTATATATGATAGCTACATAATTGATTAAATATAAGATTTTTGTTTGGGAAGATAACTCTCACAGAATAATCTAAATTAGCTACCCCTACAAAACAATAAAAGAAATTCGTTCATAACCCCCATGAACTAGTTACTGTAAGTTATGGAATTTACACCCCTTTTATTACAATAAAATTCAAATTGTATCATTGTCATATTTCTATTATATACCCACAAATGCATTTTTTAAAAATCTAGTAATATTAATTCACTTGAGCAAATATAGTATGCTTCATTCATTTTTCCTCAATTTATTATGAAGGTTTTCTTTACATATTGGTCCCTGAAATCTTGTTTAAGAGTGTATTAAATCCTTCAAAGTAAGTTACTCCCTCAAATCCTTTAAGTTATTGATATCAGGTGTGACGGTTAACTTAATCAACTATTATAGGTGCATTGTCATTCTGCCTAACAACGTTTGGATCTTCGCCTATTACAATCCCACAGCTAACCTCATAGTACAAAAAACACATTATTTCCTCCTAGTTAATCTCCCTCAACTTTATCTCTCCCTTCTCCATCAATTCTCTACCGCCATGATCTCTCTTCAATTGCTTTTCAATTACAATTTTTCTCCCTCTTCCTCTAATCTCCTTCAACTTTCATGGAGAGATTGAAGAATTCGGGCTTCTGGGTGTTTAGCCCAAGTTACGGATTAAAGTAGTAACTTACTTACAACGGTGAGATTAACTTAGACAATTTAAAGTGGTCATATCATCTAAGAAATACATAAATCTAATATTATTATGGTTATAATATCAACTAAGGGGTGCTGTAATTCTTGATTAATAACTCACATTTCAATGGGTATTTCAAGTGAGTCTATGCAAATAACCCTAAAAAAAAATTAAATTTTGGATGGTAGGTAACTAATTCAAGCTTACAGTCATCAAATTATCAAAAATGTCACAAAACCCCCCATAAGATAATATTTTTTTCTTGGTCACTCCCTCTTTTATTCTTAATAATCATTTTTTCATGAAAGCATTCAAAGATCAAGATGGAACGATTACGACATCAAATTGATTCCAAACTCTCTCTAAACAAAGATCCCAGCGCCCCCCCCTCCCCTTCCCCCCTCCCCCCACCCCAAATCAAATAGCCATCTTTTACCTTGAATTTTAGGGCAAAGATAGAGAGAGACGTACAGTGAATTCGGTGGTATCGAAATCGGAGGCGGCCGGGCGCTTGGCTCCGCGATTCATCTTTAGGGTTAGGGTTTTGAACTCTGGATTTGAAATCCAAGGTTTTGAGAGGAGAGAGAGAGAGGAGGGGGGAATGATAAAACTGCCTTTTTTTATATATATGATAGGTGTGCACATGCGGCGCACGTGGTGGAAAGAAAAGGAAAATAATGAGAAACAGAGGTCCACAGGTTTCGACGATAGAAGTCTCGAGCTCAAATTCTTTGCCTATTTTTTCAGAAACTGCTTTTGCGCTACGACTGAGCCTGTGTCAAATTTACAACTTTGTGCGCTATTTTAGGGTCTGTTTGGTTGGAGGAGAATGGAGGGGAGGAAAGGGGAGGGGAGGGAAGGGATTTTTTAATACTTTTTTTGTTTGGTTTAATTTTTAGTAGGGGAGGGGAGGGAGGGGAGGGAAATTGGGGGTGCAACACCCTTCCTGAGCCAATTTTGGCTCTCCTCCAAAACTGGGGAATTTGGAGGGGAGAGAAAATATGGCTAATTTTTTAAAGTGGCAAGACTAAATTGCCCTTTAAAAAATCTAAATCCTAAAATTTATAAAAAGTAGAAGAAGCACCTTCAAAGGTCTCTGTTAATATAACAGCAGCATAGTGTACAGACTAAGACTACTCCTTTTATTTATAAATTCGCGATACTATTCGAAGTCGAGAGAAGCTTTATTTCTCCAACTTATGCAGTTTACTTTATTCTGGTGGGAGCTGAATTTACTGCTTCCTCATTTATTTCCTGCAAACAATCAAAGTTCAACAAAATTCCAAAAGAAAAAGTGATAATAATAAAGTTAGAGTAGTCTGAACTCTGAACAGTACATACAGAAGTTTAAATATTTGAAGATCATTAGGTTGGATTTAAATGACTCGATGGATAGTCAGTTTGCTTGATTTGATTTCAAGTTTGCAAATACTTATTTGAACATAATTTTTGTGTGTGAAATCTCTCAGATTCTAGTTATAAACAATAAGTTCATTTATTAATGTGTCATATATATATATATATATGCTTTTCTTTTCACCAATTCCAGTCTCACATATAGAATTGTTATCAATACTTTGATTTAATGAACTTCCAATGTATGCTTGAAAGATTTTACCAGTCTAGATTTTATGCATTTTTCATTGTATGCTTGGAAAGAAGAAAAGCATGTTGTGCAGGCTGCGAAGTAGTGTCGAAGTGGTTGGCTCTTACACTACATTTGGATGCATAAAATTGTAATAGTAAGATATACCTATATTTTATATTCCTGAAGTTTGCAATACTTTTTAAAGTTTGTTAGTAAATCTTTTTGAAGATATCTTCTATTTAGTCAAAAAAATTCCCCGACTGATTTAGTATGCTTCGTTAAAGCTGCTAACTTGATATTGGAGCAGTCTCTTATAAAATCCAGTCTTTTATATGCAAAAGGGTATAAAAGTAATTTTATTATAAAATCCATTTCCTCCCCTTGTGAACCAAACAAGAAAATAATTATTTTCCCTCCCCTCCCCTCCTTTGAACCAAACAGAGTTTTCATTAAATCCCTCCCCTCCCTTTCCCTCCCCTTCCCTCCCCTCCATTAAAATCCCTCCCCTCCCCTCCCCTCCTTTGAACCAAACAGACCCTTAATGAAAATGTTTGTCATCAAATAAATATATGCATTGTAACTCAATAAACAAATGCAATGCACATGCATAACTAACACCAGTGAAAAATCTTGCAATAACAACGAATCATTTACGTTCAAGCTAAGCCCAGACGATCTTCCTCTTCTTCCTCTTCTTCCTCAACTTCCTCCTTTTAACTTCATCAGTATGTGGGTGATTAGAGGGTCATTCAAGGAATGGATTAGCAACTCCACCACCCAACGAGATCAAAACCACCATCACCAAGTCATATCGGACCGTAGGCTTCACTCCTCCATGTTATCGAAGCTGGACTTGAGTGGGTGCGGGCCCAACGAGGGAGTCCGGCACCCACCAATCCCCCCCCCCAACTGCAGCTACCTCTCTCCCACCCCCCACATCCCCTCCACCTCTGGCTTCACCCCCCAGCCCCACTATCATCCAACCCGCCCCACTCAACCCCCCCCCCCCCCCCGGCGGAGGAACCTCCTAGGCTCAGACAATCGCTCACTCCGCCGAGGGCACACCGAAGTGCACCTCATCGACAGTCAAGGAGTGGCGTCGCTCATCATCGCCATCAGGAGTTAGCCTCGAGAGAACGGGCCCATAGAGGGGGTCCTTCTACGAGCCACGACGGGCGTAAAAGCACCCCCCCAAGTTCCAACGCTTCTCCCAAAGGCGACAGGGTGAGCAGCATTACAGGGATGCTCTTAGACAGAGCTCTTACAGAGAAGGTATCAGAGAAACCCATTACAGAGACACTCATCAAGACCACAAATACAACAGAAAGAGGGAAGTTAGCAGGGATACTCACCGCCCCCACCAACACAGAGAGCAGCGGCATCGCCATCATCAGCCTACTAACACTTCACTCCCAAGAACCACTGCATACCAACAAAGCCCCCCCCCCCCCCCCCCCCGTCACTCTTCATCCAATGACATCCAACAACCAAAAAAACATCCCACCACTTCCCCCCTCCTTCACCCAAAACCTTTCATCTTCAAAAGAAAAGAGCCCAGTCCCCCGGAGCAACCCCGACCACAACCCGAACCGGCCGACCCCCTCAAATCCATCGTCACCTGGGCCCAAAGAGAGGGTCCAGAGGGGACGCGAGAGGGTGGGGAACAGATTGAGGTGGGGGAACACTCTGAGGGTTGGCAAGTGGTTTCACGAAAAGGTAAGAGCATAGCCATCTCATCTCCCCCTCCCCAAAAAGAAAATCAAAAAAAGCAAAGAAAAGGCAAACGAAGGCCGGTACCATGCTTCAACTGCGATGAACTAGGACATTTCCGTAAAGATTGCACCAAGGAGGTACGGTGTCTCAAATGCTTGAAATGGGGTCATCTCTCTTATGTGTGCAACAACGTCGTTGAAACTCACCTTGATGAGGAACGCCCGGTCAACAGAGGAAGATCGCCTGACAACCCCGCCCCGATCAGGTTAGCCAACAGTTTGGACATCATCAAGAATGAGGAGAGGTGGTTGCGGCAATGGTGTGCAGTGGCCAGGGTGCGGTCAGGGAGGGCCCTCTGAGACCCACCTTCTACAAACATTGGAGGCTAAGTGGCCGATGAAGGCACACAAAGACTGGGTTGCTAAGAAGGTTTGCCATCTCCAATACTTGGTTTCCTTCCCATCGATAGAGAAAGTAGCGGAGGTCACTGGAATGGGGATTGTGGACTTCGACCATTTCTCAGTGGAGTTTTTTCCCATGGTCTCCGAGCTTCGGAGCGGAGCTCCCCCAAGGCGAGCTCTATTGGATTTGGATACACAATGTGTCGTTGCACTTTTGGAAAAGAGAGGCATTACAAGAGATTGTCGCCGACTTCGGCTCTGTGGAAGAAGTCGACGAGAAGACGGTGCGCCGCTCCGAAATCGTCTCAGCAAGAGTGCTTATCAGAAGCATAGACATAGCGCAGATGCCGAGATTTGCTAAGGTTTACTCATTTGATGCCTTATACCTCATCCGCTTCCTGCTCGACATGCGAGTTGAGTCAGAAGCTGGGCGAACGGCCATCACCTCCCCCAAGTCACACAAAGCCCTTAGAGACTGCTGCTCCTACTCCCAGGTGGTCTCTCCGGCTAGGGATGCCACCATCGATAGGGCGCATGAGATCGAGCGAGCGCATAGAGAACTCATTAAGGAGGCGAGAGAAATGGAGCAGCATTGGAGCCATGTGGTTGAGGGATCAGCACCGCCGAACGGATCTCCGATCAGGGATGGGCAGGAAGGAGCTTCGTCCAACAGATCCAATGGTCCAGATGTGAAGATTTCAAATCCACGCTCAAAGCCAGATTTGGGAGGTTCGGTAGTCACAGAGGAGACCCACCAAAAGGAGGGTCAAAAGAGACCCAAAAATGGAAGCCTACACATCGGAGTTGGTGGAGTTGGTAGGAGGGAGGACCACAGAGAAAAGACAGACTACGCAAGAGCTGCAAAAGGCAAAAGCGCTATGCTTAGCGTCTTGCATAACGACATGCAGGGTGGTTTTGTAAAGGGGCAAGGTCAGGTGCTGCGAGAGGCGCAGGGTAGGGAGACAGGTTGTGAAAGGGCCAAAAATGGCAAAAACACCTTGGGTATCGACATGCAAGAAGTACCGCACAGTCGAAACCCAAAGAAGCAAGAACTGGTGGCTTTGGATGGAGGGTCGAGAGGGGATCTTGCCATACTGGGATACACGGAGCGAAGACCAAAAGGGTGGCAGATGTTCCTCCCAAAGTGGGAGAACCACAGGCCCTAAGGCCTTCGCCCTCGTGGAGGCGAGAGCTCAAAGAGGAAACAAAAAAAAGGAAGTGAAGAAAGGGTATGAAGACGAAGGTGAGAAGGGGGTTTTTGAGGCAGTCAACGCTTCGGGGACAGAGCCCCCTGCACACTCTGAACCCACCGCAGACCAACCCATTCGAAGCGAGACAAGTGGCAAAATATTGCAGGCGGCAGATGATTTGAACGAGGCGGTAGGTGATTTGAACGAGGAGGGCATTGTGGTGTCTCACAGAGGAGGGAATGGCTTAAATGTTCACAGCGGTGTGGATGTTAGTGAGAGGGGGGGGGGGGTATCATTGTATTGGGCCCAAAGAGAGGTCCAAGTTAATTTATTCTGTTATTGGGCCCAAATAGGGGTCCAACCTACGCTCCACTGTTATAGACTGGTCTCCAAATAAATTTGTGGGCTCAAACAAGTGCGTCCCAGACTCACCTCACTACGAAGAAGACAGAGAGGATCGACTTAATCTTGAGGACGATTGTGTTTACTCAGAGGGAGATTTGTTGGACTCCGATGAAGAGACAGAGGAGTTCCCGAGTCAATCACCAGACCTGGTTCCATGCACTTTTCCCCCAACTCAAGCAACGACCACATGTGCGTCTCAAAGCGATACAGATCTCAGATTCACAAGAGGGCTATGGAGGAGTCCTTAGATGACTATTTGGAGGTTGCGGCAGCTGCTAAGGCAGCTAAAACAAGTGTTGGAGGTACAAGCTCTCTCCTAGCTTTAATTTTTAATTTTATGACCGATACTGAAATTTTCTATCTAGCCGAAACATGTGGTCTTGTGGTTAATGATACTGATAGAAACGCCCGACTTCTCAATCAAATTAGAGGGTGGGAATCTGATAGGGTTAGGCTCATCTCGAAATCGAACGTAGATTTGAGTAACGTACCCCCCCTCTAATAGTACTTAATGGATGCCCTTTTCTGGAACGTTAGAGGCCTGGGTGGACGGGGTAAACGGGAAATGGTTAAGGAAGTTGTAGCCAGATCTAAGGTGAACGTCGTGGGACTTCAGGAGACCAAATTGTCTCACATATCTAGACTCAAGCGAGTGGGGGGTTGTCGAATCTCCGAATGGAGGATGTTACCATCGGTTGGGGCATCTGGGGGCATTGCTCTTGGTTTTAATCCCAACGTCTTCTGTTGTGTTGACAAATTGCACGGGCAATTCCCTCCATCGGTACTGCTACAGAGAAAGTCCGACCAATGGCTCCAATCGGTCACGGTGGTGTACGGGCCCCACACGTCCACTGCTAGAACGGCCTTCTGGACGGAACTGAGATCTATCAAAACACACTGGCCCCACCCGTGGGTTGTGGGAGGTGACTTCAATATCACTAGATTTGCCTCTGAGCACAGAGGCAGAGGCATCAGTGATCTAGATAGAGAAGCGTTTAACGAGGTCATCACAGACCTGGAATTGGTTGACATTCCCATTTCGGACAGACTTTTCACCTGGTCAAACATGCAGGTGTAGCCCACTTTAGCCAAGTTAGATAGGGTCATGGTCTCCACGGAATGGGAAACCAAATTCCCTCTAGCATCTGCTAAGTCCCTCCCTAAGCCAACTTCGGATCACGTGCCAATTTTCCTTTCTTCAGGGGAGGATCAACCCAGAAAGCCAGTAAAATTCCGGTTCGAGAAGGCCTGGTTAGAAATTCAGGGTTTCCACCACATGGTGAACGAGTGCTGGTCTCGCCCAACCAGGGGCATTGAGGCGACTGCGATATGGTGTGAAAAGATCAGTAGGCTTAGGGGGCAAGCTGCGGAAGTGGAACCAGACCAAATTTGATCTAATTTGGAGAACAAAGGAGACCCTTCTTGAAGGAATTGAGGAACTCGAGAAGACGGAAGAAGCTAGGGACCTTTTACAGGAAGAACGGATGTGATTTCTCCAACTCAGACAGGACATTGATCAGCTCTACAGGATAGAGGAAATCAGATGGCAACAACGGTCGAGAGTCACATGGCTCAAGGAGGGAGACACAAATACCGCTTTTTTGACCGAGTTGCCAGTGCACGGCGTAGAACTAACCTCATCCACTCCGTCAATTTGGAGGCTGGTTTAATTCCAGGCGAGAACGCTATTAAGCTGGCCTTCCATTCCCATTACAAGCGCCTCTTTGGGTGCAAAGCGGAGTTCAGAACCCCGCTCCGGCACGACTTCTGGCAGGACCAAGCAGGTGAGCCAAGTCCTGGAGTGCAATCCATTGAAGCACCATTCACCGAAAAGGAAGTATGGAAGGCTGTCCAACAACTGGGTAAGGATAAAGCCCCAGGCCCAGACGGATTTCCGATCATGTTCTATCAGACATTTTGGGAGGAAATCAAAGGAAACCTGCTAAAACTGTTCGCAGACTTCTATGAGCATAAACTAAAATTGGGGAGAATCAATTATGCGGAGGTGGTGCTCATTCCCAAACAAGAGAATTCACGGTGCATAGGTGACTTACACCCCATAAGCCTTCTTAATTGTTTGGTAAAGATCATTACAAAGACCCTAGCTAACAGATTGGGTAAGGTAATGGATGGCCTCATCAGCCAGGACCAGACAGGCTTTATTAAGGGGAGATGCATTCAGGACAGTATTGCCACAGCTGAAGAGACTATCCATCAGTGTCACGCCTCCAATGCAAAGAGCTACCTCCTCAAGCTAGACTTCGAGAAGGCCTATGACTCAGTGGAATGGAATTGTTTATTGGAAGCACTGGCTGGACGGGGGTTCGGGGACAGATGGATCAGATAGATCCATACGTGTCTCACCACTAGCAAAACGGCCATTTTGATCAATGGCGCAGCAGGTCACTCATTCCCCTGCAAGTGAGGACTCAGACAGGGAGATCCACTATCCCCCCTCCTTTTCACCATTGTGGCAGACATGCTTAGATCAATAATGACCAGATGCAGTAGAGCAAGCTTGATTGTACCAGTAGCTAAAGGGGTACAATGGCAAGGCTGCTCCATACTTCAATATGCCGACGACACTCTGTTGTTCGGCAATGGACACCTAGGGGAAACTATTGTTTTCAAAGGAATTCTATATTGCTTTGAGGCTTGGTCTGGACTCAGAGTTAATTTCCACAAAAGCGCCCTAATTCCCATTGCCCTGCCCCCAGAAGAGACGCTGGAGCACGCCTCTATTCTCAACTGCTCCGTCAAGAGGTTCCCCATTCAGTACCTTGGATTGCCACTGAGATCCGGAAGACTCAAAAAGGCGGACTGACTCCCAATCATTGATAAGGTCGATAAACGGCTAGCAGGATGGAAATGGAAAGCCCTCTCCTTGGGAGGGAGAGTAACGCTCATCAATGCAATTTTGTCAAACCTTCCTACTTATTATCTCTCTTTCTTCGAGATTCCATGATAGGTTATTCAAAGAATTGGCCGGACTAGGAAATGTTTTCTGTAAAAAGGGGTGGACCCAGACCGAGGAGGATATCATCTCATTAGGTGGGAGAAGGCATGCATGAGAAAGATTCACGGAGGCCTGGGCATTATCGATCTTCGGGACATGAACCTGGCACTACTGGGTAAATGGTGGTGGAAAGTCTTTCATCCCAATGGAGAAGGGTGGCAGCAGTTTGTCCAGGGATATATGCATGGGAATGGAACTAGAAACCTAGGTTTCAGGGTAGGCCCTAGAGTATCTTACTTCTGGAAGGGTATCACCAAGGTATACGAACCCTTCAATAGCTGTGTTAAGTCAGTCATAGGTAATGGCAGACTCACTAGGTTCTGGTGGGTTAAGTGGTGCGCGGACCACCCACTCAGATCCATGTTCCCAGACTTATACGAGCAAGCAACTCTACCACACTGCACGGTGGCAACAGCCTTGGAAAAGAGGTGCATGGAACCCAGCATTCAAACATCCGCTTGACACGGATTCCCAATGCAGACTGACGGAACTCCAGGCATACATCTTAAACACTGGAATTGGCTGCACTCAGGGGCCCGACAAGAAGACCTGGGATCTGGAGAAGAACGACAAGTTCACGGTCCGCTCAATGTACAACCGCGACCACTTTAGGGGTTGCTCACCAAAATGGTCGAACATTGTATGGAAAACGAAAGCGCCCCTGAAAATAAAAGTTTTCATATGGCTAGTGCTGAACGATGCAATCCTCACTAGGGAGAACCTGGTTAAGCGCCAACCAAATCTGGATGCTCACTGTGGGTTCTGCCAGGTCAACCCAGAGACCAGAGATCACCTGTTCCTTCACTGTCCTAGGAGCAAAGCGATTATCGTCGAGGTCCTTAGTGCACTAGGGATGTCTCAATACCCTAATTCATACGACGACCTATGGGTGGGGTCCTTATTCGCGACGGAATGTGGGGCGATGAGAGAGGCGTGGTTTATTGCGATTGCCGCTATGACTTGGGTGCTTTGGCTAGATAGAAACAATCTTTACTTCCGTAGAACTTGCAATACCATCTCTGGCAATTTAAATCACATTATGCATCTAATTTTATTTTGGGCTAATGTGACAACAGCAGGTCCCAGGGGCAGGATCGCCATAGTGTTCCAGGTGTAGGAGTTCGACGACGAGGAGATCGAGATTGGCCCGACGATTGACTGAGGCATGAGTAGTGTGAGACAGTGATACCCACCACCCCAGGGTTTGTTGGGGGGAAAGATGTATTAGTTTTGTCTTTCTTATGCTCTGTCTGTTTTTTGTCCATCCACCATGTTTAGGGTGGAGAATGTTTTTCTGTTTTCTTTCTAGGATTTTGTTGTTTGCTTGGTACTCTGAGTTTCGTTTATTAATCTCTGATTAATGAAACAAAGTGGCCAGATTCCACCTTTTCCTTCAAAAAAAAAACAACGAATCATTTATGAGTATCAAAATTCTCTTGTTAGTGCTACCATCTACAACGGATTAATCACAACAAACCGCTTCGTTGTGAATGTTTTTGACATCCGCAAAAGATTCTATTAATTCGTTGCAATTGCAACAATTACAAAAGAACAATTGTAACATAATATATTCCATTACTAAAATAGTTTTTTAATCTTTAACATTAAACATGTATTAGACACGTAAAATTACTTTCCTAAAATAAAACCCATCCAGTTCGAAAAAGTCTCCTTCACCATTCCTCCGTTTCGATCTTTTCCTTCTAAAATTTCACTTCGTTTCTCAAACCATAAATTCGACCCCAAAACCCCCCCAAATTCCCAAATCAAAATCTCCAAATTCGAATCCCTAGCAATCGAGAGCATGAAGGATCGCATGCCAATCCCGACCCGATAATTGTAGAAATGCCAATCATGTCCCTGCCCCCTTTGTCTTCTTCCTCTTTGATGAACAACAGCAGCGCGCAAGCTCTGGCCTTTAAGACCTACTTCAAGATGCCAGAGGGGCAGTACAGGCTGCAGTATGAGAAGAGCCACGCTGGCGGCCTCCTGCACTATTCTCAAAGCAAGGCCGTTTCACAGGTTCTGTTTGGGTTGGATTCAGGGTTAGGGTTTTTGGATTTGATTGTGTGGGTTGGGAATTGGGGGCTTGAAAAAAGATGAAATTGTGATGCCCTAATTAAAAAAAGTTAATTTTGGCAACTGGATTTGGATTCCAGTTTAGAACTTGACAATTGTCACCATCACTAACACACTTGCAAAAACCGTAATTATTACAAGATCTGGATTGCTAATAAGGATAATGGCCACAAGGTATCTGATCAAATGCTTCACCGATTCAATGTTTTTTTTTTTTAAATTTAAAATATAAATGTGAAAGCAATTTTGAGTTATTGTGTCATAGGAATGAAGCTAGTTATACATGAGCGTAACTGACGAATGTAATGTTGGTAGCAACATTATATATATTTTTAACGAAAATGAATTATATTAGGTCATAGGTTGGGTTTTGAAGGTATCGTAACAACTGCTCATATATTCATTGAACAAATTAATAATTGTCTTTGAAAATTAATGCCATGAAACCTAATATTACAAGCCTTGACCAGGATCAGTTGGAAGCTTACTTATATTGCAATTGATTTTATACTCTGTTTATGCTCAAGAGATTGTTTTTATAGACCTGTACTGATTTTAAAATAGGTATCTCATATGTTGCTTACTTCTTTTTAGGTGTTAGCTTCAGTATTGTTAGTATCGTACGTGCAATTCATGTTCTAAATTTGTTCTTTTGAGGTCTTGAGCATTTATTTTTGGTTGTCTGTGCAATATATGTTCTAAATTTGGAAGGCATATCTATCTATAACTACAGTTAATTAATACAGGTTCTACTCCATGTAATCTTGATTGGTTTCTTCCTTGCTTCATATGTTAACAAAATTTTAATATTTGTGATGTAGAACACAAATCTTTAACTGTTTCATACATTTAATAATCTTAGTCAACAGACTTTAACCTTATTATGCTTTTAAAAAACCCAAGTTTGTATTTTCTTTTCATCGGTATTGATAGAAAATTGGATTATGGAATTCTAAGGTATATCTTGTTCCTTTTTTCAGGTTCTACCGAGAAAAAATGCTTGCTTTTCTTGAAGCTCCAGTTCTGTTTATTGTGAGTATGAGATTATGCTCTTCTTTGTATCTTGTTTCTATGGATATTTACAAATTGAATGTGTTAAATGACCTACTTGTATTTTCATCTTGTAGTTTCCTGTGACATAAATTTTATTTGTCTTGTGACAATCTGGTTCTCATTTGTCTACCTGTTAGATCAATTTGGTAGGCATACAACTCAGTCACTCTCATGAAACCCCACTGGTTGGCTTTTACACAATTTTACTTCATATGCACTTAAATGGCTTAGTTTGTTATTCAACATTGCATTATCGGTTTCATGGGTTGTGTTGGCTTAATGCTGTGTCCTTATGCTTAGTTTATAACAATACACATTTTAAAGCTAATTCATCTTGCTTAAAACTGATATTGGCTGTTGTTCATATATTTTGTCTTGATCTATGCTATTACTAATTGTCTTTGGTTATTTGAAATATTTTGTTACTGACAATGAGTGGCTTATAACAGTTTTCATACTTCTTCGTCGTATTATATTATGATTATAATGCTTTTTTTGGGAATTTCTAGGTAGGAATTCAGTATAAGCCAACTGATAGAAAGATGAAAGCTCCGGATCTTATACGAGTTGACGTGCACAAGGACCAGGTTAATCTATGCATCTGAGTGTCGTGTCATTTATCACCTATTTCCCTTTTCTCTATCTTATTAAATATGTCATTGGTTTTTATAGCTGAGTCTTCTTGTTAATTGTAATTTTACATGCATTCTTGTACAATTGATGGGCATGCACTGACAATTTGATCCATGAAAATTTTCCATATTGTTAGTAAATTTTGAAGCCTTAGGAGGCGTTTGGTACAAGTTTTCCTTGCTCTAATTATGAATGTTGTAGACACATGGTGCTTGTACCCTTTGAGGCCAATAGATAACTATACTGTTTGATGTGATTCTTTTAACCAATTAATCTATTTACAGAAGAAAGTTTGCATTTCACTGGAGCACTTATGAGGTGATTGGGTGGCAAACATATCCTTGAAGGCGTTGAAAATATTATATTATCCATCCCACGTTTTATATCACTTTTCCTGTTTCACACAGAAGTTGTCTTCCATACATACACATGTATTTTCTGCATTATCAGTGTTTTGTGAAATTCATTTTAATTAATCTCCAACTTCTCTTTGTTGTCCTACTTTCTAAATATAAAATTTTAATATTGCCTACTGTCACTTGTGTAGTTTTATAATGACTCATGTTTGCTTGGATTTTTTATTAATGCCACTCGTATGCGTATAATTTGTGAATGGCATGTATGTATTTTTTGATAGTTTATTAATCCTTTTTGTCGAATGCTGTAGTTCTTTATGTGCTAATTCTTGGTAAATCACATCTATTTTAGGTACCTAGATCAGGATGCACAATACCATTTCTTCAGGAATTATTTGTTTTGTGCCTAATAAAAATTATTTGTTACTGGGTAGTTGTTGCTTCTGGCACCAGTGTATGGAAAGTGGAAACCCCAAGTTCTGCTCCCTGATTTACCACGAGAAGATTTGAAAACAAAGATTGACAATACTGTGAAGCATCCTTCCAGATCAAGAGGAAACCCCAAGTTAGAAGTACTTTTGAAAACAGTCGTTGTATTTCTTAGTTTGACAACTCATATATCCTTCTAGAATGTATAGATGGTATTTTGGCACTTCGAAACAAATATATAATTCTGTAATGAGAATGTTGTATACTCTATAACATAATGCTTATTTTGGTGTTCTTAAGTTTAATATTATCTAAAAATGTATTGTTTGTTCAAATTGTATATTTTTCATTATTATGTTTTCTTTATATAATTGTGCACATCAACAGGTGAAATAAGTATATGTTCTTTATTGAAGAAATACATCGTTTTTAAAAAAACTGATTAAGCCATCCGAACGAAATCAGCAATGAAAAATTGCGTCCAATTGCATTCGCGATGTAACAATTGCATTTGTGAGGTAACAATTGCAAGGGAATGACTACATTGCGAAACTCTATAGCAATAGTTCATCAGCACCAGGAAAAATCCCTTTTAAAACACACTTGCAATGGAAATATTTGTTGTAGATATTTTCTTATAGATGAGAACAGCAAGAAACAACTTCCGTTGCAGATATTCTGTTGTAGCTAATATTCGCAAGGAATAATTAAAATTCCGTTGCAAATGTGTGCATTAACCAGGAGAGATTTCACAACAGCACAACTACAAGGGAATGAGAAAAATTCTCTTACGAATGTACATATGAAATTTCACTCCTTTACAAGGAAAATTACTGTTGCAATTGTGGCATTTTCTACTAGTGATGTCTTAGGTTTGATGCAAGACAACGTCGGATTTTTTATAATATATATATATATATAAAGACGTGCATCGTACGTGTAAATTACTAGTACTATTAACCCCAGTTCCCTCGCGGCTATGGATTTTTTTTAACATATGCAATTTTTTAAACTATTTGCAGAAAAATGACAGTTGCCAAACAATTTGCACTCGGGAACTCAACAATTAGACTCGTCGTTTCTAACGACGAGCTTAGTTATTTCGTGCTCACCGTTAGGACACAATGAGTGTAGTTTTTTTTTCGAGAAACTCAACGGCGAGTTCAGTTCAAAATTTTCAAACATGACTCGTCGTTTCCAATGGTGAGGAGATTTATACTAGACTCTCTGTTGGGAACGACGAATTTAGTTCAAAAATATTTTGTATGGAGGTTTTTTTTTGAAAATTCACTAAGTCCAATATAGAGTTTCACTCTCTGTGAAATTTCCTATATCCTCGCCGTTTCAACAACGAGTTTAATATAAAGAACCTCTTCGTTGAGAACGGCTAGTCTTGTTTGATAATTTTGAACTAAACTCGTCATTTCCAACAACGAGTCTAGTATAAAGAACCTCGTTGTTCCCAACGACGAGTCTTGTTTGATAATTTTGAACTAAACTCGTCGTTCCCAACAGCGAGTCCCTAAAATAAAAAATAAAAAAAAAAACAAAACAAAAAACAAACAAAAAAAGTAAGCCCGCCGTTCCCAACGGCGAGCAAAAAATAACTACACTCCCTGTTGGGAATGGTGAGTTTATTTTTTGAGTCCCCGAGCGCAAATAGTTTGGCGACTGTCCTCTTTCTGCAAATAGTTTCGAAAAATGACAAATATTAAAAAAAATCATGGCTAATGAGATTGGTCCAGTTGCGATGGATGAGCCCATAGAGAGGTCCACTATCATTAATACAAGTGCAAATGTGGATTTGCGAGTGCTTCGGGTAGAGGGGCATATGACGGGGTCCGATTCGGAGATAGCTCACATTGGGTCTATGTTGGGACCCAAGGTCAGTGTGGTGCAAATTCTTATAGTGGACACATCTATTAGTGATGACAATTTGGATGCGCATTTAAATCTGGATGAGGAATATATTTACACAGATGACGACTCAGACGACTCAGAGTATGTAGCTGATACTCAGATAGCAGTCTCCCGTAAGATGGTTGCTTTTACATACCGAGAGTCTGCTTCACAGTGTAGTTTCGGGGCATCGAGAATGCCGATGGGTTTCAGGGTTCAACAAGTGGCTAAGAGAGCTCATGAGGAGTCCTCGGACGACTACCTTGAGATTGCTAGCAGCGGCCAAAAACGTCGGTGGAGGTACGCGTTGCTTTCTAGCTTTTATTTTCAACTTTATGTCAATTTTCGATGTTTTTAAATTAGCTGAAACCTACGGCCCAGCGGTGTGCGATTTAGATCATAATGCTTACTTAATAAAATTAGAGGGTGTGAAAGGAATAGAGTTCACATAGGCAAGACCATAATTCCCATTTCCACCCTTCCTTTAGAGGGGGGCCATGGTGGAAGGACACTCCCCCAACAACATGTGCAACCCCCAGAACGGTTCCCAAAGAGTATCCTTTTTTGGAACATTGGGGGCGGGGGCGGGGGGGGGGGGGGGGGGGGGGGGGGGGGGTAAAGAGCAATGGTCATGGATGTTATTATTACTTCCAAAGCGGATGTTGTAGGTCTGCAGGAGACCATCCCGTGATTGGAGCCTCAGGGAGTATTGCCTTTAGCTTTAATTCGGATTTCTTCACATGTCTTGATGAATTCTGAGGTGATTATTCTTTGTCGGTTTGACTGCTTCATCAGACGAACAAGTGGGACCACAAAAGGTTACAGTTGTCTATAAGCCGAATCTGTCCATTGCTAGAGGCGCGGTTTGGAGTGAACTTTTCGCAATCCAAGCACGGTGGCCGAATGCCTGGGTGGTTGGGGGTGACTTCAATATCACTAGGTTTGCCTTTGAGCACCATGGCAGAGGTTTGAGTGACATGAATAGGGAAAAGTTCAATAGGGTGATTACTTATCTAGAGCTGATTGACATTCCAATTATCGACATGCTCTTTACTTGGTTGAACATTCAACCAACCCCTATTATGGCTAAACATGATAGAATCCTACTCTCCTTTGACTGGGAAGCTTTGCAAAATCACTTCCAAAACCAACCTCAGACCATGTCCCCATCATTCTCTCCACAGGAGAGCAGTTTTGCTGAAAACCAAGGAAATTCATATTCAAAAAGGCGTGGCTGGAGATCCAAGGTTTTCACCACATGGTTATGGAAAGTTAGGCGTTACCAACCAGAAGTAAGGATGCTGCATCCTACTGGTGTGAAAAACTCTGGAGGCTTCATAATAGATTGTGAATATGGAACCACATTAGATTCTCGACTATTTGGCATACCAAAGAATCATTCCTGAAGGGCATTGACGATTTAGAGAGATTGGAGGAGTCTCGTGACCTATCCCAAGAGGACCAGAACAGACTACTCAAGCTTAGGAATAACATTGCAAATTTATACAAACTTGAGGAAATCAAGTGGCAACAGAGATCCAGGATTTCGTGGCTCAAAGAAGGAGACGCGAACACTGGCTTCTTTCATCGGGCGGCCAGTGTAAGGCAAAGATCTAACATTATCCTATCTATCCAAATGGATTCAGGGATATCTCATAACGAGACGGAAATTTTGAAAATCTTCCAAGATCATTACAAGGATTTATTCGAAAAAAGAATGGTTTTAGAGTCCCTCTACGTAATAAATTTTGGCATAACAATCATCATGAAGTTGCTCAGTCCCTGCGAGAGATGGATGTACGATTCACGGAGGAGGAAGTAAAAGAGGCGATTACTCAAATGGGACTTGACAAGGTGTCAGGGCCGGACAGTTTCCCTATGATGCTTTACCCAATCTTTTTGGGATGAAATAAAAGGGGATATTATGGCCCTTATGGATGAATTCTTCGACAATAGCTTAAAATTTGGCATGTTCAACTTTGCTGAAGTCATCCTCATACCCAAACGGGAGGAATCCCTTAGGGTGGGTGATTTCAGGCCCATTAGCCTCCTTAACTACTCAGTCAAGATTATCACCAAGGTCCTAGCCAGCCGATTGGGAAAAATTATGGACGACTTAATCAGCTGCGAGCAATCTGGCTTCATTAGGGGGAAATGCATCCTGAACTGTGTGGTCACTACTGAAGAGGCTATTCATCAGTGTCATATTACAAATGAAAAGAGCTTCCTACTGAAATTAGACTTCGAGAAAGCATATGATTTAGTGGACTAGTAATGCTTGCTGGAAACTCTTAAAGGTAGAGGATTTGCTGACAGATAGATTAGATGGATCCGACACTGCTTGTGAACGAGAAAAACGTCCATCTCGGTTAACGGACGAACATGTCACCTATTCTTCTGTAGGAAAGGGCTAAGACAATGGGATCCACTCTCACCCCTTCTTTTTACCTTCGTGGTAGATGTGTTTAAGTCCATGATAGACAACTGCAAGCAAGAAGGCCGGATCACCCCATTAGCTAGAAATAGGACACGACAGGGATGTACAATTTTACAGTATGCGAATGATATGATTATGTTCGGTAACGGGGTTAGGGAGGAAACGATCTATTTTAAAGTGTCACGCCCCGCTTCCCGTTATACGGAAACACGACATATAACTGAGGCCCAGCGAATGATATAAGTACGACAACTCGTATCATTTATAAACTGTACAATACCAGTATGCTCAACAATACAATAATGATAATCACATGAACAATAATAGCATGAATAACCCATATCTGAGATACAATAACTTAAAATAAGCCCGAGAATATGCAATACAATAACAAATATATCAATACCTTTCAGTATCCCATCATCAGTACCTGTATAAACATTAACTTAAAAGAAAGAGGAAAGGTACCCATTAGAGCAAGCTATGGGCCGCAAGTAGTGGCAAGCGGTTAAACAATAAATAGGCGATATATCAAGAACAAGAAATTTGAACGATATCATAGTCACTAAATAACAGGCGATAACATGATCAAGAAAGCAAGGGTCGGTAAACAATAGTCGATAATGCAATGATCGGTAATCAATATTCAATAATCAATGATCGATAAACACTATTCAATAATCAATAATGCGAGTGTCGATGCTCAATGTTATTCTTATGCATATCAGTCTTTTATTAATATATCTAATGCACGCAATCTTGCTTCCCATACCACAAGTTCAAGTGCATACAATCAAATGAAAGTTTCGACTATCGTGGTGAATCTTATAGGTTCACATACTCGGTAACAGTAATCAATAAACAGTAATTTAGTAACGGTACTGTACACGATAGTTGGGATACTATACTCAGTAATCCACAATCAATCAATAAAATAGTAATCAATATCAGTAATCAATATGGGAAACATGGGCCCCTCATCTGAGTACAATCTTCTATATTATCCACTACTAAGTCGTTCCCTTTTTACCCCAGCTTGTCATTATTTTATTACAATGAATCATGCATATGCAATCGATGGAACGGAGTCAAGAAATGGTATCAAGGAGGTATCAATGACTGTACAATGAACGGTATGCTGTGCAATTCATTAGGTGCAAAGTTTGAACATATTTATGAAAATACAATTCTAGACAGCAATACGTTGCTGTACAAAACTAACTTTTCCACTGCTACGGAAAAGTGAATCAGGTTCCGTCAGAAGTTCTAGAAATTAGACTCCATGACGATTCCGACGCATATTCACATGATGCATTTCGACAACCGTAAATATGCCTACTAGTTTGTTCATTATGAGTCTACTGTTCAGACAACAACTCAGTATCAAGTTATTATATGTATAATTCAACTAAAAACTTAACTAAAATTTTACTAAAATTATAATCTAGTTCTTGGTATCTATATAATAAAACACAAAGAAAGCTATTAAGTGGCTCTCCTTCAACCCCCCCAAAAATCAAAGGCCCAGATCTAACCTTACAAAACATATTTTCCCCCCAAAACTCAAATTCAAATCTCCCACCCAAAACAACTCCTATATTTATTTAATTTTTTTTCTTCTCTCTCTCCCTCCCTCTTCTATTAAAAAAATTAAGAAAATAAAATTTTTTAAAATTTTACAATATTAAAAAATTAAAAATTTTAACAATTTAAAATTTTAAAAACTTTAAAAATAATTCAAAAATATCAAAAAAAACATATAATATGTTTTTTGCTCTATGTTTGCTACTTCAATTAATTTGCTGGACCTCCAAAACTATTTTTTATGATCAAACAAGGTGCACCGTTCCGAAGACGTGCCGTAGGCACGTGTCAACGGGCAAACCTAGTTGTTAATTAACATTCTTGAAATCTAAGGTCATAATTCTCAAGTTAATCTACTGTTTCAATTAGTTCAATATGACAATGTAACTATAAGGCTAAAACTCCTGAAATGAAAAATGCCAAGATAGGAATAAAACCTGATATTATTAGAAATGCCCAAAAAATATCATATTCGTGAAGCAAAAACATAAATGTACTATTAATGTGGAATAGGCTGAATTATTCGATTTGAGTGGAATAGGTTGAATTATTTGATTTGAATGAGATTATGTTCTCTTTTACTTTTTTTCTAGTTTTTTCATACTTTTCTCTTATTAAAAAAAAGTTAAGTCGTCATATATCATATATATATAAAAATAAAAAAAACGAAGTTGTCTAAAAAACTTACAATTTTATAGGAGTTGAGGGGTAGGAAAAGACAGGCTAAATTTCATACACAGTAAAAAAAAAATCTGCTCTTTTTTCATTTTTTATTTTCTTTCATATTTCTTCTCTTTCTTACTTTCTGCTATTTTACAGTGAATCTGGAATTACAACAGTACAATGGTAGAATCTAAATATTTTACAATCTATAAGTCGAATTGAGAACCCGTTAGATGTTCTAGAAACTAGACACAGTGTGCTACAATTTCTATTTAATAAGTTCTGGATTATACAATCAGTAACTTGGCCGAATTCTCACTCCAAGTTGGAGCAAACAGCAGGCCAGAAATATACTATGTTGATTTTAATGAATTTCATTTGCGAGCATATAATTTTATGGTAAAAAATAAACATACATCCACATCTAGAAATTAGTATGGTTCTTATTATTAACATGACGAGCATTAGCATTTCAACGATATTAAACTACAAATATTAACATATAATCATATGCAAATACAATTCATTCAAATCACTCTTTCTTTTATAAATTCGTGCCTTTAATTTGTGTTTGTGTAACATATGCATATTTAAACGGTTTCTCATGTATTTCTATGATTTTTGGGTTGATGAAAGTCGAATGGAACGATGAACGATGTCAAGTTCAAATTCAAACGATATATAATGGCAACGAGTAGATTAACAACATGGATACAATGATGAGACTACTTATGGAGATCAAGAATGTGCTTGCACAAAAATAAAAAGATTGTACAAGTGATGCTTGCCTTATTATGGTGATGATTTCGAATACGAGCGAACGACGGAAGGAAAAGGAGCAACGATGACCAAGTGGGATGACAACAACAAGTAAGAGCTACAATGGCAATGGCACACGAACGATGATAGTGACAATGAACAAAACATGGCGACGAGTGAGACATCAACAAGAATAGCACCCACAAAAGCAAGAGATAGTAGCGACACAAGTAGTGACGACAACGGCACAAGCAAGAACGACAGCGACACACGGCATGGCAACGAGCAAGAGACTGTCGGGTTGTAGCGCTTGGTGGTGCTCGCGGTGGCAGCGAGGAAGTTGCGAGGTGGAAGAGGAGGAGCAATGATAGCAATGGCAACATCAAAGGCAGCAGCGGTTGGGGACAGCCGTAGCGAGGGTGAGGGAGACGGTGGTGGCTATAATGGAGGAGCATCGATGGATGGCGGCAATGGTGGGAGAGAGACGGTGAGAATGGCAACAGATGGTGGCTGTTCAGGGAAGAAGATGAGAACGAGGTGAGGTGTGGATGGAGGTGGCTGGCCTTGGCGCTCGGGGGCGTACAGGAGGCAGGGCTGCGTTAGAGTGGAGCTCGGGGATGACGGTGGTGATTGACGGGGAGGAGGGTGGTGTTAGGTGCAGGCGCAGAGCAGTGGTCGCCGGTGTGGGTGAGACGGCAAGCGGCGGTGGAGGCAGTGGCTGTCGAGTGGTTGTTGGTGGTGGAGTCGGTCGGCTGCAGTAAGAGGAAGAAGAAGAGATTGGGGGGGGGAGGGAGGGGGGATTTATTAAATAATAGTTATAATATAATAATGGGGTGATTAATAGATATTTGATTAAGAATTAGTGGGGTAGGTTATGATTTTGTTTTAATAGATTATGATGGATCCAGTTATGGAGGTGAAGAGGTTTTGTCTGTTGGAGTTTTGGTTGGGTTGGGTTTGTATTAGGACGTGGGATTTTGTTGGGCTCACAATAAAAATAAGAAATTATGTTTGTACAGTGGGCTAGAAGAAAAATAATAGCAATTAAGATATACTGGGCTCTACATTAAAAACTTATATATAAATAGAAGGAATATAAGATTGGAATTCAATTAATAATAAAATAATAAAATAATTATAAAATGGACTAGGAATTAAATATGGTTTACCAAAATAAGTAGCTAAATAAATTACTGAATGGATTGGGCTTAACACATGAATCAAATAATAAACCATGATGAGATTATAGTATGGATTAAAATTGGGCTCAAATAAATTAATCGGATATACAAATGAATGCAATTGGTTTCAAAAGAATATAAAGATTTGTAGAAAATTGAAATACAAGATTACGAAGAAAAAGAAAAAGTGAAATCCGTATAATCGGAAATAAGGGTTACATAAAGGTGCCCTATATTGTTTTGAAGCGTGGTCCGGTTTAAGGATTACCTTCCATAAAGTGTGTTGGTTCCTATTGCACTGTTGGATGCAGAGGCGGATACACACACTACCATCCTCAATTGTAAGATGGAAATCTTCCCTATCAATTACCTAGGACTACTACTCAGACCAGGGAAACTAAAAAAGTCAGACTGGCTACCGACCATTGACAGAGTGGAGGCTTGACTATTAGGATGGAAAGACAAATCTCTCTCTCTCTCTCTCTCTCTCTCTCTTTTGGTGGAAGAGTGGTCCTTATCAACTCGATTCCCGTCTAACCTTCCTACATACTACATGTCTTTCTTTGAACTACCAAAGTGGGTGATCCAAAAAATTGGCCACATCCGGAAGCGATTTATGTGGAAAGGATCTGACACGGATAAATAAGGCGACCATTTGATCAAATGGAAAAAAGTATGCATGAAGAAAATGCATGGCGGACTAGCTATCATCGATTTGAGAGACATGAATCTTGCTTTGCTAGGCAAATGGTGGTGAAAAGTGTTCCCCCCAAATGATGAATGTTGGCAAAAATTCATTCAACCTTACTTGCAAGGGAAGGGAATGAGAAGTTTGGGTTTCTGGGTGGGTTCTAAAGTGTCATGGTTTTGGAAAGGGATCGCTCGAGCCAATGAGCCGTTCCGCACGATGATTACATCATTTATCGCCAATGGGCAGTCGACCAAATTCTGGTGGGACAAATGGTACTGTGCTCACACTCTCGAAGAGAGATTCCTAGACCTATACGAGCAGGCGTCCGAACCTCACACCTCCGTCGCCAAGACATGGAGGAGGGGAGCATGGAAACCATCCTTCAGAACTTGACTCAGTTCAGAATCCTACCAGATGCTAGGAGAACTCCAAGAATACATTGCACAGACTAGGGTGAAATGCTCTCATGGCCCGGATAAAAAATCTTAGGGACTGAAGAACAATGGCTCATTCACAGTTCGGTCCTTGTACAACTGTATCCATTGCCGTGGATGTAAACTTAGATGGGCTTAGATCCTCTGGAAGAAAAAGACGCCTCTTAAAGTTAGGGTTTTTTGCTAGCTGGTACTCAATAACGCCAACATGACTAGATAAAACCTAGCCAAAAGGCAACCGAACATTGTGACTAATTGTGGGTTCTGCAACTTTCATACGGAAGAGCTGAACCACCTCTTCATTGGTTACTGACGGAGTAAGGCAACACTGGTTGAGGTTCTATGGGCCTTAGGTATGTGTAAGCCCTAATTTCGAATTTTATTGTATTTTGTATTCTTTTGATTATTGTATTTGAGCTCATTTATTATGGTGCATTTTGTCTTTTCTTACGTTCTTTTGTTCTCTTTGGATCAACCTGTGTTCTTTTAATTAGATTCTGTTCTTTTGGGAATTTGGCTCGTTTCTATTTTGAATTTGATTTGTTGTCCTTTGTGTTCGTCTCATCTCATTATATTTGTTTGTCTCTTTTTGGAGCCAAAACCGATACCCAGAACCTACATAATCTCAACCCAAAACCCTAATTTCTTGATCCCTATAAATACCCCCATTAATTAACCCTAATTAATATACTCTCTCTCTCTCCGCCGCTTTCTCTCTCTCCGTACCCTCTCTCTCTGTTTCCGTTAACCCAAACCCAACCACTCACACCCTCGACCCCCGTCACTCCTCCGACCATCGTCCACCCCATCATCACCACCGTCACCATCTCCATCTCCTCTCCATCCCCATCACCGTTGCTCATACCCCCATCCTCGCCATCCCCGTCACTAAGACTCCATTGTTGAGTTTGCCTCGCCGAAACTTCATCTCCGTCGCCCTATTCCCTCTCCGTGCTCCATCATCGTCTCTGTCGTCTCTTGCCGTGCCTATGCAGCCCCCTAGCACTGCCATTCGAGCCCCGGAGTTGTGAGCGCCGTTTCTCTGTTTTCAACCGTGAAAACAGAGTCCCCTTCGCCGAAGTTGTTGTCACCGCCGTTGCTTCCCGACCGTGGTAACGATGCCGCTCCGCCACCGCAGTCGCCCCGTCGCAGTCGCCCCGTTGCAGTCTTCGTGCCGCTCCAGTCTGCCACTCTCCCTCTCTCTCTTTTTCGCTGTCGAGAGGTAGGAAACGCACTCCGATTGGTCGATCTTGCTGTTTGCTGTTCTGCCGCACCCGTTCCCACGCTCGTTGTCCCCTGTTCGGTTGGATCCGGTGTGAGGCAGCATTCTGATTGGGCCATTTCATTGTCCCGTGTTCTGCTGCAGCCAATCTCGCTCTTGCTGTCTGCACTTTTGGTGTGGATCCGGTATGGAGCTGAGATCTTATTGGGTTGTTTTGGTGTTCCGTGTTCCGTGTACGCCAGATCCAGTTTCGGTGTTCTGCGTTCTGTCCCGATCTGGTGTGTGGGAATTACTCTAGGATCTTGTTGTTGCTGTTGATTCTTCGTACATTTTTGAGAGATTTTTCGTCCGGGATTCTGATCCCGTTATTATATTTTAATAATATCTGCAATAACAGGCAAGTCTCTTCTTGAACCCTTTTTATTATTTGTGTTCAAGATCCTTTGATCTCCTGCAAGTAGATCCTGTCCTTTTATTATCAAAACTGCTTTTGACAATTCCGTTAAGATTATCGATGGTTTACACGAGCTAACCCGACATACTCTTAACATCGTGTTTTCTCTTCGATCTAAACCTAGTCCCCAATGTTTCATGCATTTGCACATTAAACAACTAGATTCATGCATAGGATTGCTTGATAGATTGGACATTGAAATTGAATATGCTAGAATTGAATTTAATTGATAAATTAACACCATGACCGTGATAAATGTTTCTTAAACCTTAGAAATTTACATGTTGACACCTAGGATTGCTTTGATTACCAATTTGCATGCTATATGTGATCGTATGATCTATTTGTTATCTTTTCATGTTAAGTTAATTTCTGGACTGCCATATGTTTCATTTTGAACCAGATTTTTAGCCATTCTAATGACATAATTTGAGAAAACTTACTGAACATAAAATGTAGCCCTTGATGTCTAGATAATTTTTCCTTGGTCTGAATTTGAATTCCAATTTGTCATCTGTTAGATATCATCACTTTACTGAAACTGTGTTAGTAATTTCAGACTCATAATTTCATGCGTATCCTGCTGTTGTCTATTTTATTTGACCCTGTTAACAGTAAAGGAAAAATCTGAAATAATTTAGACTGAACCTAGACATGTATAGCTACTTCCCTGAATTTTTGTAGATTTTAATAACAAGTTCTCTGATCCGAAATAATTAATGGAACATAACCTACTGCATGCTGACTGAACATAAAACCTGATTAGATTAGAGTTTTCACCCTAGTTCCTATGTCTTTCATATGCCTTAATTATACTCGCTGGAACCATATGTAAGTCTACTTTCCAGATCTTCCGGCGGATTCAGTTTTGCTTTCATGTAGTGGCCATGATCTATGTTTTAGTACAGCAAGGTCATGCTGTCCTGATTTTGTGAAATGTGTTAAATGATGTGTTTGCTTCATACTTTATCTGTAGCACTTAAAATTAGTCACACATAGTAATATACAACATTGACACCCTCTTGCATTCTCACATAGGATGAAAATAAACTATTAACAGGCCGGAGTTATTATGGGTAAACTTGGTAGTGAACAGTCGGGAAATGTACTTGGTAAGGCCTCATCGTTATAATATATTGTCTTGGAAGGAGGTGTATTGATTGCAATGATTTATTGATGATTCGTGATTGTAAATTATTGTTATCAATGCCAAGTACACGAACTGTGAATTCACCATCGATCTAAAACGATCACTGTGCTGGCATGGAACCTGTAGTATGGGATGTAGTAGTACATGCACTAGTTAGGTTAATAAAATACTTAACAACCTGCATACTTGATCTTGTATTGACATTGACTTGACATCATTCACCACATGTGTGATTATTTTAACCCTTTGATATTGCCTACTCTTTGTGTTGTTCTGTCTTTGACTATGTTCCTTTCCTTTGATATTCATGTTTTTCCTATCATCCTTTGTTTTCTCTACTTGCCGCCCATGACTTGCTCTAAGGGCACTCTTTTATTTTTTTTAGCCCAGAAATTTATAGGTACTGAAGGATCTGTTCTCGAAGAAATTGGTGAGCAACGTTTCTAGTGTTGGATCCAGTCTCCGCTACGTAGTTTATTAATTGTTGCTATATTTATTTTCTAAACACTGTTATCTCTTGTACTTTGTTTTGGGCTCTATGACCTGTAGTTTTGTTTTGATCCCGGATGATAGATATTTATACTGTTGGTTTATTTCATTATTATTGGAACTTTATCATTGATTCATGTGGTTATGTCTCTTGCGTGGCTGTATATTTGTTGATCTTATTGCTGAGTTAGTTTGGTACAGCTTATGGATGGTGTTTACATCATTCGCTGGGCCTACGTTACGTACTCTGTTCCGTATTTTGGGAAGCGGGGCGTGATAGTACGATTGGTTATCTCAACACATATGAGGATTTGTGGATTGACCCCAAATTTTCTTTTAGGTGTCACGAGATGAAAAAAGCTTGGTATATCACCATCGCTGCTACAACTATTAGAAAATGGGTGTTTTAACACCATTTTACGAACCAGTTTTGAGGCATTTTTTGAGTAAGATCCACTATGAATTAGTGAGAGATCTTTATGGATTTGTGTTCTCCTTCATGAGTACATCAAAATCATATATTTACTTGCTCAAAACGGTTATGGGGTGAATGAGATATTGTCTCCCAAAGTGAGACACTTGATTTGAGAAAATGGGTTGAGAGACTTTAGTCCCATATTAGAAAAATCATAAGAATTAGAAGGTATAAATAATATCCCCTTTCTTTGCTTTGTAAGAAAGCAAGCTAGAAGGCTCTCTCACGTGCGCTCATGGAGGGTGCAAATCTTGAACTGGATTACATGCGGCATTGTGCGCCTGCAAGTCCTGCGGAAACGAATGCCGAAATGGACGAAATAAATGCAGAAACGGTTTCTTTTGCACCAGTTTTGATTTTTCGATCTGTAACGGCCGAAATAAATGTAGAGACAATTTTTCTATCGCTACAGTTTGGGCATTCACTCACATGTCTACCATTACAGTGTGTGCATTCACTCACTTGTTTACCCCCTGACCCTATAAATTGAGGCCCCTTCTATTCTCATTATTCACCCCTTTAAAATTCTCCCATATTCTCTGTTCTATTCGGTTTTGTCCGGTTCATTTGTTCAAGGTCAGTGATAGAGTTCTAACCATTTTAGTTTGGGAGTGTGACATGGTGCTACAGTCGACGCTCTTCAGCTGTTGTATCCTGGGAGACAGACACCTCTGCAATCTCCAACACCCGGACGAGGCGAATATGTTTTAAAGGTATTGTGTGATACACAAGCCTCAGCTTAAATCGGTTTGAGTTTATATTTTTTTATTTCATTTTCTTTATATTTTTTTTGGTTTTCTACATCTTCTTTTCCTTATTTGTTTTTATGTCTTTAACTTTTATGACAAACTTAAAACATGTTTTTTTAAAAATTTACTAATATTAAGGTACTCCTTTTTCTTTCCTTTTCAAACTAAAAACTTACACTATTATTGTGTGTTTTCAGACTCGAAATGACCACTGCATCAGAGAATGTTGTTGTGGCTGAAATGGTCTAAGTGTCGACTGTTGCTGCGACACAAGTGCCGACCATTGGTGAGGCACGAGTGTTAATGCCTACCGAGGTACCTGTCTCAGTCAACCATGGCAAGGCGTTTTTGAAATCAGCCTCTCTGTTTTGATCTCGGAGGCGAACTTGATGGGTTCAAACCCTAAAGAGTGGTGGACTGACATTGGAGATACCCGCCTCGTATGCTCTAATAGAGGAATGTTCTCCACTTTTGAACCATTAGAGAATAGAGAGAAGATGTTCATGGGGAACTCGACCACTTCAGAAATCAAGGGTCAAGGCTAGATGATCTTGAAGACGACTCCTAGGAAGGAGCTGACTCTAAATAATGTTGCGTATGTTCCTGAAATCCATAAGAACATGGTATCGGGTTCGTTGCTTAATAATCACAGATTTCGCTTAGTGTTTAAGTCAAACGAATTTGTTTTGTCTACGAGTGCAATGTATGTTGGTAGAGGATACATGAATGGTGGAACGTTCAAACTCAATGTAATAACCATGATCATGAATATCAATAAAGCTAGATCTTATACTTATATGCTTAAGTCTTCTAATTTATGGCATGGTAGACTAGGACATGTTCATTATGATACTTTGCATAGACTAATTAACTTGAATTATATACCAATATTCCAAATTGATTCCAAACATAAGTGTAAAACTTGTGTTGAGGCAAAACTAACAAAATCATCATTTAAAAGTGTAATGACCCAAAATTTTCACCCATTTTTGTTTTTTTCTTCTACGAATAATCTTCATAGATTTCAATTATAATTTTGGCAAGTCTCCCCTAAAATTTTAGCCTTATTCACACAATTCCTTATGGAATTGTACACACAAGCAAATATATCACATCACAGGCAATAACATCTCAACCTCCCCAGGCCAAGTCATCATACACAAGACACATATCATATATAAATGCTCTGGGGGGTATAGTCACCATCCAATATCAAAATATTAAATAAAAACCAAAAATTCAGCTAAGTAACTAAGTGAGATATTATACCTGACTCCGGTCACCAACTGCTAAAAGTGCAACCCTAAACCAAATACCATCACTAAATCTAATATTTTACAAATCATCCATAATTACAAAAGATAACTCTAAATTATACAGATACATATATAACAACAGCTAAAACAATAACTCCAATCTACATACGATACAACTAAGCTAGAAAGCCAAAATCTTAACTTCGCTCATCAATCCAGCAAGGTACCTACCTACGAGAAACTGAGGTCTAGTGGGGTCCACCCTCAGTGTAACTCCCGTTCCCGCAAATACATATTTCCTGAATATTTTTCTATATTTCGATTAATTATGAATTCATTTTGATTTAAATTCATTTCGGATCTTGTATTAAAATCTTTTCAATCGAAAATTATATTTATCTCGAATGATGGTATATTTTAACTTTATTTTCTATTTCTAATTGATCGACTATTTATATTTTATATTATTACTATTTGGATTTTTAATAAATTTGTTAATCTCAAATCCTATTCTGATACATATTATTATTATTATTATTATTATTATTATTATTATTATTATTATTATTATTATTATTATTATTATTATTATTATTATTATTATTATTATTATTATCGGTATTATTATTATTACTTTTGATTGTTTATTAAAAATCCATCTTTTGTGATTGTGAAGTCGTTTCTCCAATCTAATGTTTTTATTATTTTCTATTGAATCCTGAAAATTTTATTGTACAACCTGTTTAAATATTTTGTGTATTGAGTGCTCCAATTTAATATATCGTAATCCTATTTTTATTTATTCTTTTCCCTTTTGGATCAACACCCCAAACCCTAATTAAACCTAAGCCCATCTCTTATTAGATCCAAACCCACTACGCATTAACCCATTACCCTAATCCTACTCTATAAATACTATTATATTCCATAACCCTAATCTCCATTAACCTAATCTAATCCCCCCCTAACCCAGCAACCTACACCCCTAACCCCCCGATCTCCATCTTCCTCATCTGCATTTCCTGAACCCATCCGCTATCCAGCTCATCTCCTTCATCCTCGTCATCCCGACCTCCGTCTCGTCCTCGACCTCCTCGACTGCGCCCTCGCCCTCGCCCACCTGTGTAGCGCCACGAATTTTCAATATAATAAATGCAGAAATACGTGGCATAATTCCCAGCATCTACCTCAATGTAATAGTAAATATAGCCAAACACATATTTTTTTTCAACTTTTATTTCATCAATTCTTTACAAAGCATAATGGAAAATTAACACCTTGAATTATAATTTCTTTCTTTTACAACATATTCTTTTACAATTGCATAAGCCACATTATCATTCTACCACATGTATCCAAATCCCAAGCTATACGTACCTACCTGTAAAACATGAGGCTGGAGATAACCCTAACCCCAAAAACTACTGGGGTTAGCCATAACGGTGTGAGTGACATCAAAAAAAAAAATACAACATGAATAAAACATAAAGAATAAAGTCATAATCAATGCATACCAACAATAGTAACGAAGGAAATATGAAATAACAATAAATAAGTATGAAAACCTCAAGTGAAACTAGACTAAGTGTTATGTGTAGGAAAACAGAAATAACATGCATAAAACCAAGTCAAGAAAAACCAAATGCAATATGATGACTCTTTAATGCATACTTGTCGGATTTTATGCATTCCATACTACATAGGTCTGGGGCAAGCCCTTATCGTTCTCCACTTTATAGGGTTTAATCCCTCGTTATGCAACTAATGCTACTACGGTGATAGAAACAAAATCTAGATTACTCCGTGAATAGGCCTAACATCTTTCGACGCGCAAGCATCATGTAAGCATAGCTCAAAAACCGGAAAATCACCTCCTTGTCGTGTACCCCACGAATAGGCCTTTCGACCCTGTACGTGCAATACACAGTACATCCCGTGAATAGGCCGGCCGTCCCTCGACACGCGAATGCACTATATGTTCTGTGAATAGGTCTGCCGACCCTTGACATGCGAACATACCAACTGTCCTCTTGGGACAAAACAACACACAGTCCTGGAACGCATCCGTTGGACTAACCCCTAGAGCATATACTTACGTTTTCCAAGTTCTATCACATCTCCATTAGTGCATGTCCTTAGGTTGGTTATTATTAATAAAACACAATTTCCCCCTCTCTAGAGTTAGTGTATCCTGCTGGACTTAATTCTAATAAAACAACCCAAAGACCCAACTAGTCAAAATCCACAAAATCTCATCTGCCGGTTTACAGGAATCCCACTCAACTCTTAGAGACTCACAATTCAAATATCAACATAAATTCCTTCAATAAAACTCTTAATTCCATCATCAAAACTTTTATATTAAGAAAACTTCTTTAATCAACAAAATCCAAATTCATTTAATATACTCACAAATTCCCAGAAATAAAATAAGATATTAAATCCACTAAATAACTGAGCTTCGTATTTTGAAGTCATATAATATCACAAAACATCCATATCTTGAAATCCATATATATTTCGCTTCTTAAAATACAAATTAAATTCTATAAAAATCAAAATATAACTCTCTGTAAAATACAGTAATCTGTAGTGAAAACATCATCTAAAACAGTAGATCAATAATCTATAAGTTCGAAGAAATAATCATTCAAGAAATCAGCAAGAAAACTCAACAAATCATCAAAAACAGCATGTGACAGTCGACTGTCAAGAACACTTCAAAAGAATGATGGTCGACTGCACAAGCCCAGAAAATCCAAATTTTCAAATGATGGTCGACTGCACATCTTAGTTCAAAATGGGGCAGGTCGACCGTTAGCTGCTACTCGACTAGTTTCAAAATTGTGCACTTTTTCGACTGATACATCGTTTTAGATCTTAAAAGCATAATTTGTAAAATAAAAATTCCTGAGATGATCAAATAAAACTTATTTATCATGTTGGAGTTTAGAAAACAAATCAAATTCTCATCAAGTTCACAAAAGAGTAACTTTTCATTAAAATTCTTCAAATCAGGAAACATGAATATGTGTGTATATATGTGCATGTATATCAGTAAAATCTTCAAAGATCACTGTGTACGAGTAGTATATTGATCAATTCCAACTCAGTATCAATAGAAATCAAGGATCCAATTGAAAACTTTACAAAACTTTAAAAAAAAAACAATTTCGGCTGAACCTTATCAGACCCAAAAACCATACCAAGTTTAAATTATTCAAACCTTGATTCTTTTGATTCCAAAATCCTCTTACAAATTTATTAAACACATATACAAACTAGTTATATCGATATAAATTCAAAATCCATTGGAAACTTCACAAAACTAAAAAAAAAAAAAAAATTCGGCTGAACATCATCAGACCCGAAATCAAAAACCCCCCCTTTTCACTTCAAGATTTGATCTTTTGATCTAAAAAATCTTCTTGCAACTTGTCAAACACACATACAACTAATTAAGCCAATTTACCCTAGATTATAAGCATCTACAACATTCATTAGTCAAGTTTTTCTTCATCCAAACATCCAAACAGAATCTTTACATACATACACAGTAAAGAATTCATCTTTATTCACTTTTATGCATTTTCAATCTTACAATCCATTATATATCATAAAATCAGCAAGTAAATAGCACCTTCATGAGTTATATTAAATTCTTAATGTTCTTAAGTCATCCATATAGATATTTTTATCATAACATTCATAAAAAGTCAACTTTTAGTCATCCATCCATCAATATATTTGTTATATCATCATACTATCATCTAACATGCATTCTACTAGAAAAATCATCACATACAACATGCATAGAACAGTAAGAAAACAAACATATGTCACTCACCTTATTAAAGAATCAACCGAAATAAAAAAGAGAATAAGAAAAGCTCCTCCTTTCGCAAAAATTCAAGATCCTCGCTTTGAAACTCCAAGAAATCCAATAATAAAATAGTCTTTTGTTTTTACAGAGGAGGGGGACGGTTGTAGTAGCCCTAATATAGGCCGAAATCTGGGGTGCTAGGGTTTTGGAAAGATTTTGCAAAATATTCCTTTAGAATATATCTTTACATATATAAATTTTTATACTAGGAAATTAGGTTAACCAATTCAATTGAGATTTAAAATAAAAAATAACCACCCAGATCTGGCCGGCACTGGTTTCAAACCCAGAAACAAAATTTGTAATTTTGGCCTCCAAGTGGCAATTTTGCAAAAAGACCATTCTTTGACAAATTTGCTAAATAAACCAAATCTATTAGAATAAAAAATAAACGCTTTACCTCGGAGTGGGCTATCCATCATGCTCAGCTCAGAAAACGAAATTCTGGATTTTTTTACTCCAAGTGATAATTTTGCACAAAAACATCTCTTTTTGTAATATTTGCAAATATGCCAAATAAATATCAGAAACATCCAGAAAATTCATAAGTAATACCTACTAATAAATATTAGGTTTCCCCAAAATAATTTCTGACTTTGAACTTCCCAAGAAAATATTTGCACGTGCAAAAAATAAATTTCAAAAAAAAAGTTTATTAAATCACCAAAAATCACTTTAATTCATTTATTAATCTAAAAAACATTATTTAAAAAAATTATATGGTGTTACAACCTGCTCCTCCTCCACCGAGCTCCAAGCCCCTTGTCGCGCCTCCCGCTCGAGCGCGACCCGTCGAGAGCTAACACTGCCTCGCTGCTCCTCGCCTCACTCTATTGAAGTCCCTTCGGCTACCCCCTCTCCCATCCACCAAAACCCCACTGTCGACCACCACCGAATCCCCAGTGTCGTTGTCCCTGTCCCTCTTTGTTGACGTGACCAGCACCCTCCCGCCGTCGAGCCGCCAGCGTTGACTGCTGTCAGCCATTGAGCACATCGACCACCACAGCCGCTGCTGCCATTGTCAATCTTGCTGTCGTCGCTTCGCTGCTTGTCGACCCTCTTGTTGTTGCTGTTTGCTGTTGGGATTCGCCGCTCGCCGTTTGCTGTACTGCCTTGCTCTGGCTGTCTTGCTGTTGTCTCTTTTGCACGTAGTGTGCACATATCGCCTCGGGATTCTCATCTCGTTATTCTCTATATTCGGATCTAACATCGTCTATAAAGGAAAGTCACCGTCTCTTTCTTGAAACGTTCATTGTGTTTGTGTTCAAGAATATTTATTGAAATTCTCGCAAGTAGATCTCATCGTATTCATCATATATTGCTATTGTCTTGTTCCTCGTTGGGAATGTAGAGGATTTACACGAGCTAATCTCCTTATTATTGACTTCGTGCCGATATTTGACTCTAAAGATCGTGTCTTTCATGCATTTCATTTAGATTTTGTGTTATTAGGAATTATTCATGCATGTCATTTCAGCGATAAACTATTGTAGAGTTGTATCTTAGGTTGCTATTGATTGAACCATTGATTTGATGTATTGTTTAACATTAGATTTAATGCATGGTTGTGTTCCTTGCTGTGATTTCCTTGTCATCATGCTTACCATGTTAATCGACTAATTGAACTGATAACTATAACCCTAGATCACTTTTATACTATGACATATGTTAATCCAGAATTTTTACTGTCTGCCTGAAATTTGTATGATCTTTTTGATCCATCTATTGACACTGAACTATGAAAGTTTGTAAAGATGTAATGTATTCCTATGTTTCTAGTTTCCAGAACACTAAAAATTATTGAATTCCGACATATAATTTCTAGTTTCCAGAACACTAAAAATTATTGAATTCCGACATATATTGCATAAGATATGATTATTTTACTACTGTTGCGTTTTATTCCCAGAATTTCCTGATTCATGATCACACTATGTTAAACTGATTAAATAGATGAACGAATGATCAAATATTGCCATGATAAATTCTAGATTGATATTTAACATGCTTAGGATCATGATGATTATTTTTACGGATTTTTAAAGTGAATATTTACTTATTTTATAACTGTAACTAATTGACATCGATAACCAGCCAGATTAGTAATCTGTAAAGAACCCTGAAATTAACCTAGCTACTGTTATCAGAACTTTGATTTTAAATATGTGTTGGAACCGGGCAGGAGTCTACTTTCTATAACTTCTAACGGATCCACATTTTCTATTCTGTAGCAGCGAGAAATCCAATTTCGGTACAAAAACTTACTGCTGTCCAGAATTGAGTTTCCATGTTTTGATAATATTATCGAATCTATATTGTTGTTTTTGATGCATTGAATTGTATGAATTGCATTGCATGATCTTAGTGTTCTATTGTCATCATTCTAGTGTTACCTATTGATTGTCTTATCGTTTCCCCATTGATATTATTTGTCCCTATTGTTCCTTATTGGTATATTAATATTGCCAACTGATATGGCTAAAAATAGGGTTAAATCGGAGCCGTCCAAATCGGGCACAAATCTTAAAGCTCGGGGGTTAAATGGTAATTTCACCTACAAACAGGTCCGAAATGGGAACTGGGCTTTTTTCCAAAAGCCCAATAACTCATGAACGGATCCGTCTTATTAGGCACTGGTTCCAACCCGCAAGAAACCCAGTCCTGGATAGGAGAAGATTAGGGTTTATGATTGTTCTTAATCAACGGTCCTAATCATTTCTATCCATTTACACTGGGAAGTAGGAGTTTGATCTTATCCCGAAACTAGTTCCTAAGGCGGCTAAAATACCCCCCATCCCCCCACTGTTATCAGGTAATCAATCTTTTGCCAATCAAAGCTCTTTCATAATCTTTCTGATTACTGACAAGAGCGTCGGAGGGTGGGTCGCCGGAATCAACCCCGGTGTTTCGCACTTTTTGCAGGTCAACGGTGGGAGAATCTCGGTCAAACTCCGGTGAAGTTGTTCAGGTTTGACTATTCAACTTCCCTCGAATCTACAAATCTATCTGTTTGCCCCCACACCGATTTCAGCGGCAATAGATTGGCGCTGTCTGTGGGAACACACGAATAGCAGCCCAACCTCTTCCACCGGTCAATACCGCCTCCAGCCATGCCACCAAGGAAATTGAGATCTAAAGGGTCCAACCGTGGACCCACTCCTCCTAAACCGCAACCGGAGGCTCCCCTCCAACCCATCCAGCCTCAGGGACAGCTCCCTCCTCAACCCGATCCGCCGCTGCAGCAGGAGCAGCCTCCTCTCCAAAATCTTCAACACCCGCAGGCTGCACTCGGGCCCCAGAATGCTGGTATAGGGACCTCTCGTCCTCACCCTCAGAAGCAACCTCTTCACCGCGACCATATCCCAGTACATAACCCTTCTACCGACTCCATGACATCCCATAACCCTTAGCCCTCAGAAGACCTCCACAACATCATCATCAACTGGCAGAAAAAGGAGGACCTTCGCCACCATTTGGATGAAAGGCGGGCCCGAGAGGGAGCCTCCCGCTTAGAACGTCCAAATGCGCGATCTCCTCACCGCCGCGACCTCAGGAGGTCCCCTCTTCATAGGAGGCGGAGGGAGTCCCCGGAGTACCGTCGAAGAAGGCATCATTCTCCCGCTGGTCGACAGCCCCAGAGGGATCAAAAGGACCTATCACCCGAGCAGAGTTCCAGGCAACAATCTTGCAGGCCCTCAACATCCCACCAAACAACAACAATAATGGTCAGAGGGTTCCCACTCCTCAGTCGGTTCAAAGCCCTCGCCATCGGTCCCTAATTCCTCCTCAAGCTCCGAGCCACCGCCATCACATTCCTAGTCCTCGCCCATCTCCGAGCTACCGTCGTCGTAGCCCACGCTCCCCTTCGTACGAAAACGAGTCCAAAGGCTCACCAGGTACGGTCGAAGGGATGATGCTATCTACCGCCGTCTCCACGAGATGGAGAGGCACCTCGGTCAACTCGATAGGGAGGAGGAACTGAGAGGAAGGACCCTCTGACTAAGCAGACCTCCGTTTTCTCGAACCATCATAGAGGCACCCGTAAAGCAAACTTCAAGCCCCCGCAGTTCGAGACATATACGGGGGAGTCAGATCCCATGGATCACATCGAGAGTTTCAAAACTCTCATGATGATCCATCAAGCCTCCGATGCCCTCCTATGCAAGACCTTCCCGGCCACTCTCAAAGGCCCGGCTCGGGAATGGTACTCCCGCCTCGCTCCATCCTCCATCTTCTCTATTGAACAGTTCGAGACCCTCTTCATTACCCACTTCGTGAGCAGCCGCCGCTCCGAAAAGACGAGTATTTCACTACTCTTCCTTAATCAGAAGAAGGGCGAGAAACTGAGAGACTATGTTAAGCGGTTTGCCGTGGAAGCCAGGTCCATTGCCTCCCTCGACTAATCGGTCGCTGCAGCTACCTTCCAGTCCAATGTCCTCAACTCGAACCTCCGTCCTCCCTAGCCGAAAAGCCCCCGCGAGACTTCTCCGATCTTCTTCTAAAAAGCGAGAACTACATCTGGGCGGAGGAAGCTGAACATCGCCCCACATTCGAGGGATCCTCTTCTGAAAATAAGAGGAAGGCTGCTGAAGATGAGGGAGCTAAAAAGCTCCAGAAGAACAATGGGGATCAGCATCGTCCACCTCCCAGATTTGAAAAGTTTACCCCTCTCAACGCCAATGTTTCAACCATTCTAATGGAGGTAGAAAAAGAAGGGATCCTACCTCCTGCCCCGAAGATGAATACTCCCGGGAAGAAGAGGGATAAGGAGAAATGGTGCCGCTGCCATCGAGACCACAGCCACGACACCAATGACTGTCGGGCTCTGAAGAATGAGATCGAAGCCCTTATTCAGAGAGGGTAGCTCTCCAAGTTTGTAAGAAAGGACCAGGTCGATCTTCCTCCACCCCTCAGAGGGGCTAACAAGCGGCCCGAGAGGCATGATGAGACTCCCGAATTCGAAGAAGAACGCATCTTGCACCTTATCCACAGAGGTCCAATGGGAAGAACCTCCAACTTATCTCGAAAGGCTTTCATCAGGGAAGTCAATTCGGTGCACAGCTTCCCCCCTCTCAAAGGTCTTGGAGTCCCAGTTACTTTCTCGGATGAAGATCTAGAGGGTGTCTGAACCCCCCACTGTGATGCACTGGTAATTAACCTCCACATGGCCAACTTCAAAGTAGAAAGGATTCTAGTGGATAATGGTAGTTCTATCAACATCCTCTTCCTAGCAGCCTTTTGAGGGCTCAAATTATCGCGGGACAGGCTCAAGCCTGCCGGCTATACTCTCCATGGGTTCATGGGAGTGCTAGTGACGATCGAAGCTGTTATAACCCTCGACGTAACTGCTGAAAAAACTCCTACTACCCGAACGGAGCCAATGGACTTCATGGTTGTTGACGTCCCGGTCGCCTACAATGTGATCCTAGGTCGACCTGGCCTGGTCGCTTTAGAAGCCGTCCCATCAGCCTATCATCTAAAAATTAAGTTCCCCACCAAAGCAGGCGTAGGGGAAGTAAGGGGAAGTCAGGTGATGGCCCGTAAATGCTATATGACCTTGACCGGGGGATCCTTCCTTTCCCTCGAGACCTTGAAATTCCCCAGGGGAACACCCAGCCAATGTCGTAGCCGGTAGACGAGTTAGAGGAAGTGCTCTTCTCGAAAGAAGATCCGACCCGCAAATTCTTCATCAGCAAAACCCTTCCTCCAGCCCTCTGTTTCGATATAGTCCAGTGCATAAAGAAGAATCGGGACCTCTTCGCATGGTCGACTGCCGACATGCCGGGAATTTTCGAAGAGCTCCTCGTCCACCATCTAAGCGTCGCTCCGGGGTCCAAGCTGGTCCAGCAGAAGAGGCAAAAGTTCGCCCCCGAGCGCCAGCACGCTATAAAGGAAGAGGTGGAGAAGCTCCTCAAAGCCCGGTTCATACAAGAGGTCAACTATCTGGAGTGGCTCTCCAATGTCGTAATGGTCAAAAAGGCCAATGGAAGTTGGAGGATTTGCATCGACTTCACAGATTTGAACAAGGCATGCCATAAGGATCCTTTCCCACTCCCCAGCATCGACACCTTGATCGACGCCACTTTGGGCCATGAGCTGCTGAGGTTCATGGATGCATTCTCCGGATACAACCAAATCACAATGTTCCCCCCGGATATCCCGAAGACGTCCTTCATCACAGATCAGGGCCTCTACTGCTATAGGGTAATGCCCTTCGGGCTCAAAAATGTCGGTGCCACCTACCAACACCTCGTCAATAAGGTCTTCCAAAATCAAATCAGCTGGAACATGGAGGTTTACGTTGATGATATGCTAGTAAAAAGCATCCATGGGTCCGACCATGTCACCGACCTCCAAGAAGCCTTCGACGTATTGAGGAAGCATAACATGAGACTAAACCCGAATAAGTGTGCATTCGGGGTCTCATCTGGTAAATTTCTAGGCTTTATGGTCAGTCAAAGGGGGATTGAAGCCAACCTCGAGAAGATAAAATCCATACTCAATATGGCTCCTCCTACAATTATGAAAGAAGTGCAGAAGCTCACAGGGCGTCTCGCGGCTATAGGGAGCTTCCTCTCCAAGTCCGGAGAAAAGTGTCTCCCTTTCTTCAAAGCCCTCAGGGGGGCTAAGGACTTTGAGTGGGGCCAGCAGCAGCAAGAGTCGTTCGACCAACTTAAAGCCTACTTGGTCAACCCCCCTCTCCTCAACAAGCCTACTCCCGGGGAAACCCTTTACCTCTACCTCGCTGCCTCCGAACAAACCCTCAGCGCTGTCCTAGTGAGGGAAGAAGACAAGGCACAGAAGCCTATCTACTATGTGAGCAAGGTCCTTAGAGACGCCGAGCTCCGCTACCCGAGATTGGAAAAGATAGCTTACGTCTTGGTTATGGCAGCCAGGAAGCTCTGCCCCTATTTCAATCCCATTCGGTGGTCGTCCTTACTGACCAGCCGCTCAAGCAGGTCTTGCATAAACCCGAGACCTCCGAAAATCTAATGAAGTGATCAATCGAGCTGAGTCAACACGACATATCTTATCAGCCTCGGACTGCTATCAAGGCTCAAGCCCTAGCCAAGTTTATAGTGGAAAGCACAATCCCGGAAGTGAGTCAAGCGGCAAATGGGCCGCCCATCTGGACAATGTATGTAGATGGGTCTTCTTGCGCCGAAGGGAGTAGAGCCGGAGTTATTCTGGCAGGCTCAGATGACTTCGTTTTCCAATACTCCCTCCGCATCAACTTCAAAGCCTCCAACAATGAAGTTGAGTACGAAAGCCCTAATAGCAGGCATGGGCATGGCCCGCAAGGCAGGAGCGCAACGTGTCCGAATATTCAGTGACTCTTAGCTCATGGTGAATCAGGTCTTAGGAGAATACGAGGCGCGAGACGACCGAATGGCCAAGTACCTAGCCAAGGTCCAAAGTCTCATGGCTTCATTCTAAGAGGCACAACTCCAGCGGATCCCTAGAGAGGAGAACGCCCAAGCAGATGCTTTCTCAAAACTAGCCTCCTCCTCCCTCCATGGTCTCGAGCAGACCGTCCTAATCAAAGTTTTGCTAAGGCCCAACATCGAAGAAGAAACCCCCGACTTAATAGAGTCGCTACCTGTCTAACTCGAAGATAACTGGATGAGACCTTTGATTGAGTTCCTCAGTGATGGGACTCTTCCCCAAGATCCTAAAGAAGCCAGCCGAATCCGAACGAGAGCGGAGCGGTACACCCTCGTTGAGGGAGTCCTGTACAAACGCTCCTATACCCAAGTAGATGGCAGACCCTACTTGAGATGTCTCTCTCCAGAAGAAGCCTTGTATGACTTGAAAGAACTCCACGAAGGTATAGGAGGAGCCCATTCAGGATCAAGGTCCCTCGCCAGAAAAGTTTTGAACTATGGGTACTTCTGGCCTACTCTACTTCGGGATGCCGAGCAACACGTCCGGCAATGCAGCCCCTGTCAACAATTCTCCAATATCCGCCGCCTATCGCAAGCAAAACTCATATATCTCTCGAGTCCAATTCCTTTCGCAATGTGGGGAATGGACTTGCTAGGTCCGTTCCCACTAGCTCCAGGCCAGCTCAAGTTCCTAGTCGTGGCAATCGACTATTTCTCCAAGTGGATCGAGGCCGGCGACCATTACTGAGAACAAAGTGCAGTAGTTCTTCTGGAAAAATGTGATCTGTAGGTTCGGCATACCTCGAGTCCTAGTAACAGATAACGGAACACAATTTACAGGGACAACATTCCGCTCTTTATGTGAAGACCTCGGCATTCAGCAGTGGTTCTCCTCCGTCTCTCACCCTCAATCCAATGGTCAAGTAGAAAATGCCAATAGGCAAATCCTCTCGAGCATCAAGAAGAGACTGGACAAGTCGGCCAAAGGCTTATGGGCAGAACAACTTCCTAACATGTTGTGGAACTACCGCACTACAAAAAGGACCCTTACAGGAGAGTCGCCCTTCAATCTCACCTACGGTTCCAAGGCCGTAATCCCCTTAGAAGTCGGTTTGTCATCCCCTCGCTTAGTTGCATATAATGAAGAGCAGAACGCCAATGAGCTCCGAGCCAATTTGGACCTTATCGATGAGCTCCGCGAAAGAGCTTCGATTCGCCAAGAGAATTATCGGGGAAGAATAGAACAGGCCTACAACAAAAGGGCCCATCCCACAGATCTCAAAGAGGGGGACTTAGTCCTCAAAAAGCTAGCCATCTCCTTCCCCAGCCAAAAGAGCAAGAAAGCCCCGAATTGGGAAGGACCATACAAGGTCTCCAAGGTAGTTCGGCCAGGAGCATATCGTCTTGAAGACCTCGAAGGCAGGGAGATACCGAGAAGATGGAACGCCGACCATTTACTGAAGTACCAAGAGGGTGTTTGAACGCCTCTCCGAGTACCATCAAATGTCGGGCCATTCCTATCTTCTTTTTATTTATTTCTTTATTTCTCCCATTGTAATAACGGCCTGCAACTTAGAAGCGGCCGATTAAGCAATTATTAATAAAAAGCTTCTTTTGCATGATAACTCTCTTGTGATCGTTTTATCTCTCTGTTTAATACCCTAATTGTGTTTTCAAAAAACGACAAATTCGGAGTCCAAAACTTGGCTTGATTCCGCTTCACAAGCTCACTCTTAAGCAAGCTAGAAGTGGTTCGCCATTCGGAACTGTTCCCACAACCGTTGAAACTTACTCAAACGACGAGTTCGGAGTCCAAAACTTGGCTCGATTCCACTTCGCAAGCTCGCTCTTAAGCGAGCTAGAAGTGGTTCGCCATTCGGAACTGCTCCCACAACCGTTAAAACTTACTCAAACAACGAGTTCGGAGTCCAAAACTTGGCTCGATTCCGCTTCGCAAGCTCACTCTTAAGCGAGCTAGAAGTGGTACGCCATTCGGAACTGCTCCCACAACCGTTGAAACTTACTCAAATGACGAGTTCGGAGTCTAAAACTTGGCTCGATTCCGCTTTGCAAGCTCGCTCTTAAGCGAGCTAGAAGTGGTTCGCCATTCAAAACTGCTCCCACAACCGTTGAAACTTACTCAAACGACGAGTTCGGAGTCCAAAACTTGGCTCGATTATGCTTCACAAGCTCGCTCTTAAGCGAGCTAGAAGTGGTTCGCCATTCGGAACTGCTCCCACACCCGTTGACACACTCAAAATGACAAGTTTGGGGTCCAACAAATGCCAACAATACGTGCAAGTTCGCAAAACAAATATCATTGCATTAAAGATTGAGAAACAAATCCATTTACAAGACAAACTTCTCGTACTTGTGATGAGATGCAAAACTTGAAGAACAAAAAGAACCAAAACATAGACGACTACTTTAACGCCTCCACGGGGCAGGGATGTTCCGGTTTAAAGACACCCAGGGACGCCGATGCCTAACCTCAGAGCTCGTCTCTAGACCAGCAAACTGAGACGCATCTTCCGCACTGCCTCTGACGGTAGCCCCAATGGATGTTTCGCTCGACGAAGCAGCCACCCCACTTTGTGCGTCACCGGGGCTCCGCCGAACAACGGGCGAGCGAGTCACAAGCTCGTAAAAGGAAATTCCTCTCTCGCTCTCTTCATGAGTACACGACGTGCTTCTGACATTGACCCGTTCAGGTTGGGGTTTGAGGCGAGCGACCTCCGCCTCGAGTTCGACGATTCGTTCCTTCAGAGAGTCATCCTTCACAGCTATCTTTAAAAGCCGAGCAGAGCCTGCAGCACCAGAACTGTCGGTAATAATTCGACGGAGATGAGTAACCTCGATGCTCTTGTCGATTGTAGCCCTCTTCAGTTCGTCAACCTCCATCGTCAACTTGCCCATCGTTGCAGTTAGTTCTTCTCTCCCTACCAAAAGCTCATTTTTTGCTATCGTCAAGTCGTGAATCTCAGCCAACAGTTCATCTCTCTCCGCCGTGACATCAAATAACGCCTGCCGAAGTGATTCCACCTCCCCTTCGGGAGTAGCTTCTCGAGCTCGTTTCTTTAGTTGCTTCAACTCCGAGAGACGCTTTTCCAGTGTTAGCTTGAGATGATCTAGATCCAACTCGCTCTTGAGAAAACACTCTCGATTGCGAGAAAGGGCTAACTTCGTCGCTCCTAAGTCAACTCGAAGACAAGAGACCTCAGCCGCTACCGTGTTCGGCGATGCCTCTGCTAAACACAACTCGGCGATCGGAAAGAACACAACGACACTGAGCTCGAGCAACACATAGCTAAATTTCGAAGCAAAGTTGTTATCAACACTTAGCAAGATTTCAAACACTTGGAAGAATTTCAAAGCAAGACGACTCCAAACAAGATCGACCCCAACACTTAATCAAAACATGGAAAATTTCATTCATAACAAAAAGCGGTGGCCAGTCCGCTACAAGGCAATACAAAAAAAATAAATACAAATAAAATAAATACAAGGCAACAAAGATCAAGGGGCCACCTTGGGTGGTAGCTCGGTGACGGGCACCTCGGTGGATGGCTCCCCTTCCTCTACCGCTCCGGCTTGGGGGTCGGCCACAGCCTCGTCACCCCCTCCCTCCACCACCACGGTCTCGAGATCGGCTGGAGCATCGTTACCTAGTTGCTCTTCTCCCTCCTCTCCTTCGGCCTCTTGCATGGCTTCGGGGTTCTCCTCGCCGACCGGACCCCACAACCCGTACCCCAACCTATCGAAGCTGGGGACTCGAGCCTCGACGTGCTCGAGCGCGGTGGTGTAGGACTGCTCCATGTTGGCCATCATGTGCTTCTTAGCCTCGGCCTCTATCTTTGCCGTCGCCGCCTTTACGACCTCGTCCTTCTGCCGCATCACTTCCTCCAGGGCTCTCGTCGCCTCGGCCCTCTCCTCGGCTGCCCTGGCTACCTCCGAGGCGACCTTCTCTTTCGCCTGCGCCAAGGCCGCCTCCAAATCGGCGACCTGTGCTGCCAAAGCGTCCGAGCGGCGTTGCTCCACCTCGTACTGTTTCGCGACCCTCACCCTCTCCGCTCGGTCTTTGTCGGACGTGGCCTTCAACTCCCTCTCCTGCTCGGCGTACTGCTCGAGAAGGTGGCTGAAGTGGCATGTGATCTACTAGAAGAAACAATTAAAGTGCAATACAAGCCGAGCAAAAAACTTAGAAAATTTTCAAAGATTATCGAAATTAACTAAGAAAACTTACCGACATGGTTGCCCGAGCTATCTCTAGAGCATCGTCGCCTATCGTCCCCGCCTTCATTGCGGCTCGGTCCTTTGGGGTCGGAAGACGACAAAGAGCCTGCATGCTAATCGCTGAGTCCCCTAAGAAACCGTCGTGGTTCATCACCCGCCAGTCGGGGACGAACAGTTTCTTGTGGCCCTCGGTCAAAATGGCCTTGGCCTGCTCGGTAAGGGGCGGGGCCTCGAGCGCCAAAGCCGTTGAGACGGAGAAGCCTTCGCCCGAAGGGTCAGATGGCGTCGGCTGAGGAGAAGCTAGGTCGACAGTCTTGACCACAGCGAAAGACATCTTGGTGGGTCGTCCAGACGAAGGCCCCGCACTCGTCCTCTTCCTCTTCCTAGCTTCGGAGGCCTTGTTTTGTTCGGCCATGATTGCCCTGAAGTCCATGCTCGGAGCCTCTGTAGAATAAAGAAAACAAAGTTAAGAAAATATAATGCGTAACAGAAAGTAAACAAGGAAATAAAGACGTCTGGAGCGTACTCGGTTCGATCGGACTAAGGCCCGACCCGTGGAGCACCTCCTCGGTCATGTCCCTTCAGCTCAAGATCGGGAGTCCGACCAGCTTCGCCGCAACCTCTGCTTTGGCCGGAGTCAACACCGGCTCGGCCTTTGCATACTTCGGCATGTCCTCCTTCCACCGGGTCGGGAAGTCCCATGCCGAAGGGCCTCAGATCAAGAAGAACTTACCCTTCCACGACTTGATAGAGTCGGGGTTCTCTATCAACTTGACGCCTTTCTAAGGCGACAGGTAGTACCGGTGTTCGGTCTTGCCCATCCGATTGATCCGGTACAAGCTCCTGAGGACGACGAGCTGAGGCTCCACCTTCGCTGTTTGGCACTAGAGCAGAAACCCGAGTACATGTTGCCACATGTTCGGCATGAACTAGATCGGGCTCAGTCCATACCACCGGAGCACCTCGGTCACGAAGGGATGGAGGGGAAGGCATAGTCCGGCATTCAGCACGTCATAAGCGAAGACGCAAGTGTCGGGCGTGAATGCCGTGCACGCTCGCACCCCGGGATCGGGGAGGATTAATGTATACTCTGGGGGAATGACAAAACTCTTCCGAATCCGAAGCAAGTCCCACTCCGTCAGAACCGAGGGGATATCATCGACCTCGGTAACCTCCCTCGGTTCATTCTCTTCGTACATTTTCGAGTGTCCGTAGACGGCCTTGGTCAGCAGCTCACCGGTGTACTGCCTGATCCCCCCGTGGCCGGATATCACTGTCGGCAGCCGACCCATTTCTCCCCCTCGTCTAACGGGCTCTACCACCGTTTCAACGACCACTGACCGAGCCACCTCCTTCCCCATCTCCTTGGCGACCGAAGATACTGGCTCGGCCGCGGATGACCCTACTATCTTCTTCCCCCTCTGCCTGCTCAGTACTTCTCCTCCTTCCTCGTGAACCAACCGCTCTTCGCTCTGACCCCCCGAGGAAGAAGCCTTGCTACCCGAGGATGCTCGTGACATCTCGAAAGTATTTATATACACGATTAAAAATATATATACTAACCTTGATGTGACGCACTCGGTCGGAATAGCCTCGCTGGAAATTGCCTTGCCACGCCGCGATAGCTAGCACAACCACCCTTGGATGAAAATCTCCGCTAGCAGAGCTACTCGAGAGCAAAAGTGAATTCTGAGAGTGAAAAGTGAAAGAACGAGAGAAAGGGTAAGGGGGTGGAGACTTATAGTGAAAAGATGCAACTCTTGGGCTTCTAAATGCATTGGGGCCCACTCAAGCCAGTTAAAGGAGACTAAATGACAGAATACAACAGGGCAGGTAGCTCAACGGCTCACGAAGCGCCGAGCCACCGAGGCACTCTGCCGAGCTACCGGGGCACCGACCTCCACATTTGAAGAAAAATATCGCCGAACTCCTTGGGCCATCTGATTGCCCCAAGATTCGTGCCAAAAGTTGATGAGCGGCTCAGATTTCGACACGCCCACAAAATGACAAAAACACGTTTTCTCGTGATCTGAGCCTCCTGCATCAAGATTCGCGCCCTGATGGACGCTCTAGATGTTGCCATGTAGCTCAATGACTCATAAAGCATCGAGCCACCGAGGCACTCTGCCGAGCTACCGGGGCACCGACCTCCACATTTGGAGAAAAATGTTGCCGAACTCCTTGGGTCGTCTGATTGTCCCAAGATTCGTGCCAAAAGTTGATGAGCGGCTCAGATTTCGACACACCCACAAAACGACAAAAGCACGTTTTCTCGTGATCTGAGCCTCCTACATCAAGATTCACGCCCTGATGGACGCTCCAGATGTTGCCACGTAGCTCAACGACTCATAAAGTGCCGAGCCACCAAGGCACTCTGCCAAGCTACCGGGGCACCGACCTCCACATTTGGAGGAAAATGTCGCCGAACTCCTTGGGCCGTCTGATTGTCCTAAGATTCGTGCCAAAAGTTGATGAGCGGCTCAGATTTCGACACTCCCACAAAAGGATAAAAACACATTTTCTCGTGATCTGAGCCTCCTACATCAAGATTCGCGCCCTGATGGACGCTCCAGATGTTGCCACTGATGAACACATTATTATTCACTTTTTAGAGCAATAATCTTAATATAATTAGACATTTAAAAGCTCTATATATGGTATTTAACTCTTATTCTCTCTTTTCCATAGGAAACAGCTTATAACAGCAAAACGAAGCAGATTCAGGACTTCAAGGACAATACACAGAGAAATGCAGAGGAACAGTCGACTTATTCCCAAGAGCAGTCGACTGGCCTGATCAAAGATGAAATCTACAGAAGTCTCGACTCAGTCGACTGGTCCAGAGATAAGTCGACTGGTCTGCGGCGGAGTAAACAAATCAAATCTTCAAAGATACACCTGCATCTAAATTCAAATCTACTTGGATCAAGATTTTATACAGCGAATCAAATCTAAAGACAGGGTGTTTCCAAGTGGACGTGGTGAACAGATAAGGAAAGAAAGGAGAAAAGAGAAAGATATTAATTATCAAATCAAATAAAGAAGGATCTTCCTGAAAAAGTGGAAACCCTAATTCTCAGCCGTGTTCTATAAATATCAGAATACCATCTCTTGAACGGGCTCTCCACTCCACGACATCATCCAGGACGATCATATATCTCTGGGAAGCGACTCAATCACCAAGTTCCTGAACAAGCATCGAGAGCATCACTCCATCAACATCGAAGAGGGAGAGAGAAGATCCAGCAACCAGAAGGCAGTCGACTGTGTGACAGCCAGTCGACCATATTGCCGGAATCCATTAGTTTATTTCTTCTTCTCTCTTTATTCTTTTATGTTGATCATGTATTCAAACTTGTTAAGCAATAAAGTTATTATTATGTGGAACTAATTTCATAGTTGGGTAGATCGAAACCGTAGTTATGTAATGCTATTTTCTTCTGAACTCTTCTATGTTACTTATTGATTGAATCTAATTGAATTGGTATAGGTTTATGATAGTCAAACTAGTTTTCAAGACTGAGAGCAGTCGACTGAGGTGAGAGCCAGTCGACTGACGTACAGAACTTGGGAAGCTCAAGTTTGGATATCATTTATCTGAATCTGTTATATGAGCATATTGAGACGACCGAATCTCGTGCTCATAATTTGTAACAAAGGAATCTTTAGGGGTTCTTGGTTCAATCAACTTAGAGGATCTAGATCTGATACCAAGTTCTAGAACTTTAAGTGTTTGTTCGTTTCCACTGTTCTTATGTTTTCTCTAAGTATAACTTAGTAGATACCCTGCTAGATACTTATGGAAAGAAACGAATTAGAGTAGATACCATGCCTAATTCTTGGCTTAGGGAAACAATACTTTAAGGAGTAGATACCATGCCCTTGAAGTGAACAACATGAGTAATTAGAAGTAAATTCAGAAGGTGACTTAGCATTACTAACTATTGGTGGAGATCAACAACCCAACTATTCAAGAGATATTTGTGATTCAACACCTTTCATCTTAGTTTTAATCTTTTAGTTCTTTTAGAATATTACAATAACTCTTCTTCATTTTTATTATTAGTTTTATTGATTAGTAAGTTGAAGTCTACAATCTCTGTGGGATCGACCCTTGCTATTACTACGATTCGATTCGTGCACTTGCGAGGTTTTTATAATTTGTGTCTAGTTTATCTATTAAATTAGGTAGCTAGATTTCCAACAAACAAGTTTTTGGCGCCGTTGCCGGGGATTGTTTAGTATTTTAACTTACAAGTCAGTAGAATTTTTATTAGTTTTTCTTTTCTTTTATTAATAATTTTTCTTTTAGGTTACAGGACTTCGGTGAATGCACGGTAGACGATCACTTTGTCCAGAGCTACTACCTATTGACGCAGAAACAGAACGAACTTTGCACAAACTAGGTAAACTTTTTGCAGCCAACCAGTCGACTGATACCAGGAGACAGTCGACTGCACAGAGACTAATCTCACAGACAACAATGGCTGAAGAAATACAAAATCGAGTGCCAATGCAGGATAAATTCACTCCTAAGAATATTGAGCAACCTTCCTGCATTGCTTTTCAACCTAATGCTACAGGGAATATGCACCTATCTCCTCATTTACTTAGTATGGTTCCCCACTTTAGTGGCAAACCAGATGAAGATCCTCATCTTCACTTGCAAGACTTTTTCGATCTTTGCAGGACACAAAGCGTCCAAGGGCTCACCGCTGAACAAATCAGGTTAATCTTGTTTCCTTTTTCTTTAAAACTTAATGCTAAGTTGTGGTATAATTCTTTGGAACCAGGATCAATTAATTCATGGGAGCAATTGGCAACGAAATTTTTGAAAGAGTTCTTTCCAGCACAGAAAACCAAACAGCTGAAAAGGGAGATTCAACTCTTCCAACAAAAAGATGGAGATCTATTCTTCGAAGCATGGAAGGACTTCAAGAGCAAGCTTCTCAAGTGTCCTACTCACAATCTGCCTAAGGATGATCAGGTACAAGCTTTTTATGAAGGTTTAAATGACACTAACAAAGCAATTGTTGATGCAGCTTGCAATGGAATTTTGATGAGGAAAAGTGGAGAAGAAGCCATTGAACTTTTTGAAGAACTCAGCGAGAACTCCCAACAATTCTCAACAAGAAGGGGACCTACGAAAAAACAGGGAGTTTACGAGATCTCTAATAATAATAACATTCAATTAGAAATGGCGAACATGAATAAGAAAATTGATATGCTTGTTAATGCAATGTCGACGATGGGTGGAGTTAAAAATCAAACAAATGAAATGTGTGCAATTTGTTCGCATTTAGATCACACAACTGATACATGTCCCATGTCTACTTTTACAGATCAGGAGCATGCAAACTATGTGGGTCGAGGAGTATTTCCACCAAAGAACAATCCATACTCGAACACATATAACCCAGGATGGAGAAATCATCCAAACTTCTCATGGAGCAATAATCAAAATAATCAAGGGAATCAATTCACACAAGGACATGCAAGGAACCCTCAGATAGGAAGTGGATTTGAAAGACCAGCTCCAGAACAGAAGAAGTTGGATTTTGAAACCACTGTTCTTCAATTGCTCCAACAACAACATCAAACCAGCAACCAACAAGGACAAGCAATTCAGAAGTTAGAAACCCAAATTGGTCAGATTGCCAAAGAGCTGAGCGAAAGAAAGACAGGTGAACTCCCTTCACAAACCATACCAAATCCGGGAGGCCAAGAACAACTCCAAGCAGTGACTACTTTAAGAAATGGTAAGATAATTGACAACAAGGTTGGAACACACACAGACAAACCAGTCGACTGTTTCTACAAGACAGTCGACTGCACAGACAAATCAGAAACACAACCATCAAAAGCTTTGGGTTCAAGTAAGGTAAGTAAAAAAGTAGGGACAGTTCCACCACCATTCCCTCAAAGGTTAGTCAATAAAAAGAAAGAACAACATTTGTTTGACGTCTTTGAAACTCTCAAAAAGGTAGAAATTAATATTCCCCTACTTGATGCTATTAAACAAATTCCTTCTTATGCCAAATTTTTGAAAGATTGTTGTACTCACAAAAGAACATTTCAGGTTAAGGAGGATGTGGCTTTGACAGAAGAAGTGAGCGCTGTATTATTAAGAAAACTACCACCTAAACTGAAAGATCCAGGTAGTTTCACCATTCCTTGTAAAGTTGGTGAGCACTTCTTTGAAAAAGCACTGCTCGACTTGGGGGCAAGCATCAACCTTCTTCCTTATTCTGTTTACGAAAAGCTTGGATTGGGGGAACTCAAGCCAACATCCATCACTTTGCAATTGGCTGATCGCAGCATAAAAAGACCTAGAGGTATTTTAGAAGATGTCCTAGTTCAGGTAAATGATTTTATTTTGCCTGCTGATTTTGTTGTGTTAGATATGGAGGAATCTTCAATGTCATCATCTCTACCGATCATATTAGGTAGGCCCTTTATGAGTACAGCTGATATAAAAATTTGTGTTAAAAAGGGCATTATAAGTATGAAGATAAACGGAGAAAAGGTGGAATTTAAAATGTTTGATACACTGAAATTACCACAAGATGATCATGAATGCTATAATATTGATGTGGTGCAGGAGATTGTTGATCAAACATTTCAGGTACATAGCGTTGAACCACTACAAGCCACAATCACTCAATCTCTAACTTTATCTCATGTTGAACAGGAATACGATGACTGGGAGATTGCAGAGACAGTACATCACCTTGAAACTCCACAGTCATATTCAGGTAAGCCTGCACCTTTATTTGAAAAATTGGTGTCTGATAAAAATTGTTCTTCTACAGATCAGGCGACTGATGAACAGAGTAAGTCGACTGGTGTTCTAACCAGTCGACCAAACCCAGACACCCAGAACAAGTCGACTGCTGACATGGATCAGTCGACTGTACAGAAGAGCCCAGACATAGAACTCAAGCAGCTGCCCGATCATTTGAAACATGCTTTTTTAGGTGAGAACCAGACGTTACCAGTAATAATTGCTGCGAACTTGAGTGCACAGGAAGAAGAAAAGCTGCTGAAGGTATTACGAGAACACAAGAGTGCAATAGGATGGACCATTGCAGACATCAAGGGAATAAGTCCATCCAAATGCATGCATAGAATACTCCTTGAGAACGATGCAAAACCTAGCAGAGAGGCACAGAGAAGGCTCAACCCCAACATGAAGGAAGTGGTAAGAGCAGAAATTCTGAAATTACTAGATGTAGGCATCATCTATCCTATCTCAGATAGCAAATGGGTAAGTCCTATACATGTAGTTCCTAAGAAAAGTGGAGTTACAGTGGTAACAAATGAAGAGAATGAACTTATCCCAACAAGAGTAACCACAGGATGGAGGGTATGCATTGACTACAGGAAATTGAATAATGAAACCAGGAAAGATCACTTCCCTCTTCCTTTTATTGATCAAATGTTAGAAAGATTAGCAGGATATAGTCATTATTGTTTTCTAGATGGTTATAGTGGCTATAATCAAATTGCTATTGCTCCAGAAGATCAAGAAAAGACCACTTTTACATGCCCTTTTGGTACTTTTGCTTACAGGAGGATGCCTTTTGGATTGTGCAATGCTCCAGCCACATTTCAGAGATGCATGATGAGCATATTTTCAGATATGGTGGAAAGGTTTATTGAGGTATTTATGGATGACTTTAGTGTTTTTGGATCTTGTTTTGATGAATGCCTTAACCATTTGCAGCTTGTTCTTAAAAGATGTGAAGAATGCAATTTAGTGCTGAATTGGGAAAAGTGCCATTTCATGGTACAACAAGGTATTGTGTTGGGACATGTTGTGTCAAAAAGAGGCATAGAGGTAGACAAGGCAAAAATTGATATAATATCGAAACTACCCCCTCCCACTACAGTTAAGGGTGTTAGGAGTTTTCTAGGACATGCAGGGTTCTATAGAAGATTCATAAAAGATTTCTTAAAAATCTCCAAACCCCTTTGTGACTTGTTAGCTAAAGATGTTGAGTTTGTATGGACAGAAGAATGTACAAATGCTTTTAATACATTGAAAAATCTTCTCATTTCTGCACCTATTGTCATGGCACCAGAATGGAGCCATCCTTTTGAGCTCATGTGTGATGCAAGTGATTATGCCTTAGGGGCTGTTTTAGGTCAAAGAATCAATAAGAAACCCCATGTTATTTACTATGCTTCTCGAACTTTAAACGATGCACAGCTAAATTATTCCACCACTGAAAAAGAAATGTTAGCTGTTATTTTTGCTGTAGAGAAGTTTAGATCATACTTAATTGGTTCTAAAGTTATTGTTTTTACTGACCATGCTGCCTTGAGATATTTGTTTGCTAAAAAGGATGCTAAGCCTAGGTTAATCAGATGGGTGCTGTTGCTTCAAGAATTTGATCTTGAGATTAGAGACAAGAAAGGATGCGACAATGTTGTGGCAGATCACATGTCCAGATTACTGCACGAGGAAGAAAGAAATGTGCCCCCGCTGAATGAAAATTTCCCAGATGAACATCTATTTGCAATAAAAGTTCAAACTCTCGGGGCAGTCGACTGGTCCTTCCACCAGTCGACTGGACTCTCTGAACAGTTCCCCTGGTTTGCTGATATTGTCAATTTTCTAACTGCTCATGTTTTTCCTCCAGGTATGACACATCAGGCAAGGAAAAGATTGGTGGATCTGAGCAAACACTATTATTGGGATGATCCTTATTTATTCAAATTTTGCTCTGATCAAATTATAAGAAGATGTGTGGCAGACGAGGAACAAAGGAGTATTCTACAACATTGCCACCAATATGCATGTGGAGGACATTTTGGGCCAAAGAGAACAGCACTTAAGGTATTGCAATCTGGTTTTTATTGGCCTAAAGTATTCAAAGATGCTTTTTCTTTTTGCAGAACTTGCGACAAATGCCAGAGGACAGGCAACATCTCTTCTAGAAATCAAATGCCACTACACAACATACAAGTAATCGAGCTTTTCGATGTTTGGGGAATCGACTTCATGGGTCCATTTCCTAACTCATTTGGTTATTTATATATACTTGTTGGTGTGGATTATGTGTCTAAATGGGTCGAGGCTGTCCCCTCACGAACTAATGATCACAAAGTTGTTGTCAAGTTTTTGCAGGAGAACATTTTCACTAGGTTTGGTACACCACGAGCAATAATAAGTGATGGAGGGAGCCACTTCAATAACTACCCATTTGCTTCTTTGATGAAGAAATATGGGATTACACATAGAGTGGGAACTCCATATCATCCTCAAACCAGTGGGCAGGTGGAGATTAGCAACAGAGAGATCAAGAGCATCTTGGAAAAGACAGTCAACACAAGGAGGAAGGATTGGTCACTACGCTTGAACGATGCATTATGGGCCTACAGAACCGCTTTCAAGACACCCATTGGCATGTCACCATACCGTTTGGTCTTTGGAAAAGCCTGTCATTTGCCAGTTGAGTTGGAACACAAAGCATATTGGGCTATCAAAAAGTTCAATTTTGATATGAAAAAGGCAGGTGACAAAAGGAGATTGCAATTAAATGAGCTTGAAGAATTAAGGCACGATGCATATGAAAATGCCAAGCTGTACAAGGAAAGGACTAAGTTATACCATGATAAACAATTAGCAAGGAAGGAGTTTTATGAAGGACAGAAGGTGTTGATCTACAACTCAAGATTAAGACTCTTTCCAGGCAAGCTCAAGTCAAGATGGTATGGACCATATATTGTCACAAAAGTCTTTCCACATGGTGCATTGGAAGTTCACAGCGAAGAACGAAATCAAACATTTAAGGTGAACGGGCATAGAGCGAAGCCATACATAGAGATAAACATAGAACCGCAGGAGGAAGATGTGAATCTTCAAACCGTTCAATACATGGCATGACCTCATCAAGTCTAGCTGAAGACAGAAAACACAGCGCTTATTGGGAGGCAACCCAATTTTTCAGGGGAGTATTTACACTTTCCCTTTATTTTCTTTTAGTTATTCATTTTTATTTTTATTTTTCAGTCTCTCCTTACTAGATGGTAACACATGCTTATATCTTATGTTTTGTGCGAACATTGAGGACAATGTTCCATCTAAGTGTGGGGGTATTTGAAATTTTTTGAATTTTTTTTTTTAGGATAAACAATTTCTTATAAAGTAAGAGTAAGGATACTTATTTACTTTAGGATTGATGAGTTTCATAATTCCCTACAAAATTGTGCGAGTCATGCGATTATACATAATAAACAAATGTGATGCTTTTTCTGATAATTATTCCCTTCAGATCTAGTCCTAAATCGAGTTTAAGTAAATAGAGTGATACAATATATGTATATATATTTGAATAAAGTCAGTCTACTCCAATGTTTTGAGCGCTTAGTAACTAGGGGTATTCATCACCAATGTTTACCTTTACGTCAAACGACAACTTGAAATATGAGTATGCAAAGCACTTTAATGTTTGTGACTTGTCGAGTAACCGGGTGGATACATCACAAATGTTTCGCATTCGCGTCAAAAGACAAGTGACAACTTTAAAGAAGAGACTATAAAAAAAAAAAAAAAAAAAAAAAAAAAAAAAAAAAACTCTAGTTTGCTACTGGATTTGTAGTAGAGAAAAGGGATAATCACAGACTGAGTGGATGCATACTATAACTACATTAATCGCATGACAAATATGATTAAGTTTGGGGATTATGACTGAACAATTGCACTGGAGAAAATGGGTATGGTTAATTTTACTTTATCTGAAATTGTTTGTAGTTTTATATTTTTCATTTTGATGTCCACATAATAAGAAATCTTGGTGGTTGAATCTATTGTTATTATTATTCTCCCTATTCATAATTCTAGTTTGCTTGAGGACAAGCAAAAGCTAAGTGTGGGGGTATTTGATGAACACATTATTATTCACTTTTTAGAGCAATAATCTTAATATAATTAGACATTTAAAAGCTCTATATATGGTATTTAACTCTTATTCTCTCTTTTCCATAGGAAACAGCTTATAACAGCAAAACGAAGCAGATTCAGGACTTCAAGGACAATACACAGAGAAATGCAGAGGAACAGTCGACTTATTCCCAAGAGCAGTCGACTGGCCTGATCAAAGATGAAATCTACAGAAGTCTCGACTCAGTCGACTGGTCCAGAGATAAGTCGACTGGTCTGCGGCGGAGTAAACAAATCAAATCTTCAAAGATACACCTGCATCTAAATTCAAATCTACTTGGATCAAGATTTTATACAGCGAATCAAATCTAAAGACAGGGTGTTTCCAAGTGGACGTGGTGAACAGATAAGGAAAGAAAGGAGAAAAGAGAAAGATATTAATCATCAAATCAAATAAAGAAGGATCTTCCTGAAAAAGTGGAAACCCTAATTCTCAGCCGTGTTCTATAAATATCAGAATACCATCTCTTGAACGGGCTCTCCACTCCACGACATCATCCAGGACGATCATATATCTCTGGGAAGCGACTCAATCACCAAGTTCCTGAACAAGCATCGAGAGCATCACTCCATCAACATCGAAGAGGGAGAGAGAAGATCCAGCAACCAGAAGGCAGTCGACTGTGTGACAGCCAGTCGACCATATTGCCGGAATCCATTAGTTTATTTCTTCTTCTCTCTTTATTCTTTTATGTTGATCATGTATTCAAACTTGTTAAGCAATAAAGTTATTATTATGTGGAACTAATTTCATAGTTGGGTAGATCGAAACCGTAGTTATGTAATGCTATTTTCTTCTGAACTCTTCTATGTTACTTATTGATTGAATCTAATTGAATTGGTATAGGTTTATGATAGTCAAACTAGTTTTCAAGACTGAGAGCAGTCGACTGAGGTGAGAGCCAGTCGACTGACGTACAGAACTTGGGAAGCTCAAGTTTGGATATCATTTATCTGAATCTGTTATATGAGCATATTGAGACGACCGAATCTCGTGCTCATAATTTGTAACAAAGGAATCTTTAGGGGTTCTTGGTTCAATCAACTTAGAGGATCTAGATCTGATACCAAGTTCTAGAACTTTAAGTGTTTGTTCGTTTCCACTGTTCTTATGTTTTCTCTAAGTATAACTTAGTAGATACCCTGCTAGATACTTATGGAAAGAAACGAATTAGAGTAGATACCATGCCTAATTCTTGGCTTAGGGAAACAATACTTTAAGGAGTAGATACCATGCCCTTGAAGTGAACAACATGAGTAATTAGAAGTAAATTCAGAAGGTGACTTAGCATTACTAACTATTGGTGGAGATCAACAACCCAACTATTCAAGAGATATTTGTGATTCAACACCTTTCATCTTAGTTTTAATCTTTTAGTTCTTTTAGAATATTACAATAACTCTTCTTCATTTTTATTATTAGTTTTATTGATTAGTAAGTTGAAGTCTACAATCTCTGTGGGATCGACCCTTGCTATTACTACGATTCGATTCGTGCACTTGCGAGGTTTTTATAATTTGTGTCTAGTTTATCTATTAAATTAGGTAGCTAGATTTCCAACAAACAGCCACGTAACTCAACGACTCATAAAGCACCGAGCCACCGAGGCACTCTGCCGAGCTACCGGGGCACCGAACTCCACATTTGGAGAAAAATGTCACCGAACTCCTTGGGCCGTTTGATGGTCCCAAGATTCGTGCCAAAAGTTAATGTGCGGCTCAGATTTCGACATGCCCACAAAACGAAAAAACACGTTTTCTCGTGATCTGAGCCTCTTACATCAAGATTCGCGCCCTGATGGACGCTCCACATGTTGCCACGTAGCTCGACAGCTCACGAAGCGCCGAGCTACCGAGGCACTATGCCGAGCTACCGGGACACCGATCTCCATATTTAGAGAAAAATGCCGCCGAGCTCCACGAACCGCCAGATTGTCCCAAGATTCGTGCCACAAGACGATGAGCGGCTCAGATTTCGCCACGTCCACAAAACGAAAAAATGCACTTTCTCGTGATCTGAGCCTTGCGCATCGTGATTCGTGCCATGATGAACGCTCTAGATTCGGCCACGTAGCTCGGTAGCTCACGAAGTGCCGAGCTACCGAGCTACCGAAGCACTATGCCGAGCTACCGGGGCACCAACCTGCACACGCAGAGAAAAATGCCGTCGAGCTCCATGAACCGCCAGATTGTCCCAAGATTCGTGCCACAAGACGATGAGCGACTCAGATTTCGCCACGCCCACAAAACGACAAAAATACATTTTCTCGTGATTTGAGCCTTGCGCATCGTGATTTGTGCCGTGAAGAATGCTCCAGATTCATCCACGTAGCTCGGCAGCTCATGAAGCGCTGAGCTACCGAGCTACCGAAGCACTATGCCGAGCTACCGGGGCACCGACCTGCACACGCAGAGAAATTTGCTGCCGAGCTACTCAACCGTCAGATCGCTTAGATATTCGCACTGTTAGCTGATGAACGGTCCAGATCTTTCCACGTCATTAATAGGTATAAAAAATCTATTTTTAATTTACTAAATTCGAATTGTTTATTTAAAAATTGCGAAAAAGTGAGTAAAAATTCAGAAAAATTAATTAAAAATTCTAAAAAATAATTATAAATTCGGAGAATATTTTTTAGCCTCTGGGTAAATAATTATGGCTTAGAATAATTAATTAATGCTCTTGAAAAATAGATCACCGCTTTGCAAAATTAAATAAATGATCCGAAAAATAAATAAAAAATCAAGGAAAATTGCCAAACATCCAGGAGAGCTCAAGAACCATATTGAGCATGCCACAAACTCCGAAAAACACCATAATACCTTGCATGAAGATCCGAAACCCCTCATTTGGACTCCGATACAACCCCGCAAGCCATTAAACCAGTAAAACTACTCCTCAAAGGCTGATCAAACTCAGTCTTCGGGAGTGGGGGGCTCGTGATACGGATAAAAATAGGGTTAAATTGGAGCCGTCCAAATCGGGCACGAATCTTAAAGCTCGGGGGTAAAATGGTAATTTCACATACAAACAGGTCCGAAATGGGAATTGGGCCTTTTTCCAAAAGCCCAATAACCCATGAACGAATCTGTCTTACTGGGTACGGGTTCCAACCCACAAAAAACCCAGTCCAGCTGGATAGGAGAAGATTAGGGTTTATGATTGTTCTTATTCAACGGTCCTAATTGTTTCTATCCATTTACACTGGAAAGTAGGGATTTGATCTTATCTCGAAACTGGTTCCTAAGGAAGCTATAAATACCCCCCTTCCCCCACTGTTATCAGGTAATCAATCTTTTGTCAATCAAAGCTCTTTCATAATCTTTCTGATTACTGACAAGAGCGTCGGAGGGTGCGTCGCCGGAATCAACCCCGGTGTTTCGCACTTTTTGTAGGTCAACGGGGGAGAATCTCGGTCAAACTCCGGTGAAGTTGTTCAGGTTTGACTATTCAACTTCCCTCGAATTCACAAATCTATTTGTTTGCCCCTACACCGATTTCAGTGGCAACACCAATTGAATAAAGAATTGTTAACAAACTGGGGTTTAAGGGTCACCTAGTAGTGGACAATATAGGAGACTGTACTCGGAAGGGAGCTCGTGGTTTCCCTATTGTTACTGAACAGTTGAATAACTGAATAACTGAATAACTGGATAACTGCATATTATTCCATGCTGAATGACTAAATAACTGAATATTTGGATAACTGCACATTATTCCATGGATATTGATACTGAATAACTGAATGGCTGAATAATGGAATAACTGAATACTGAAGAAAATCATTTATATGGTTTCTCGGGTACATGTACTATAGAGTCTACCACTAGAGTCTAAACGGAAGTGTTTATATGCATCGAACCTATGTTATGGGACGCAGTAGTACATGCATTAGTTAGGACTAAATTGAATAATAGACTTAAGATTGTCATCGCATCATCATTGCATATTGTCATCATTATTGAATATTGTTATCATTTATTGTAATTGTTATTGACCATCGCATATTGGCATCGTCAAGAATTCATTATCATATCGTTATTTCCATTATTTCACTGCTTTTCTCTACTTGCCGCCCATGACTTGCTCTAAGGACATCTTATTATCTCCTTTTAGATGAACAACTTATAGGTAATCAAGAAGAGTTGCCTGATGGATTGGGAGAAAAACATTGGTGAAGGAATGGATAGCATCGTCGCTTATTTATTTATTGTTTATTTTATGGAGAACTAAATCATTGAATGTTGTTATTTTTATTGTATTTTGGGCATTTGACCTAGGATTGTTATTCTTTTTCCAGATTTAGTTATCATATTGTTATTTCATGTTGCAATTCGTTTTTTGATTCATGTGATTATTTTTATATGCTTGCGTGGTTGTATCGCTTTCTTGTTTATATTGTTGAGTTGAATCGGTAACATCTTATGGATGACACAAGTCATTCGCTAGGACAATGCACGGGCTTGTGTTTCGTTTTTTTGGAAAGCAGGGCGTGACACTCAGGGTGAGGCTCCACTGAACCCCAAAACACAACAGGGGTCAGTCATATAGGTGTGAGTATAATCTACTAAGTTAGTTACTAAAATAAATAATATAAAAGAAATTAAAATAAACTTACAAACATGATGATAATTAAATTTAACCTGAAATCAAACAGATAAACATAGTAAAGATTGCACGAAGTAAAATTTTCAAATCTTCAACTAATCTACATACCAACATCTAGTCAATCTATATATTTTGTTTTTTTACTTTAATATTCCTTCTCATCTTACACTATATTCATTTTCATTTCCATCTCATAACATCTCATAATACATTTACAGTCATTGTTCTTTTATATTACAGTTTACTTTCCTTTTATTTTTATTTTATCATATACTTGCTTTATATTTCATTCTAATCTCATCATACAACTTACTTTACTTCTCATTTTTATTATATAATATATTTTACTTTCATATTCATTCACATCTCATATACAATTCACTTTGCTTTTCATTTTCATTTTCATTTTCCTAATACAACTTACTTCGCCTTTTTTATTTTCATCTTTATAATACCGCTTACTTTAATTCTCATTCTCATTTTATAATACACTTTACTTTTCATTCTCATCTCCACATACTACTTACTTCTCATTTTCATTTTATAATATAACTTATTTTACTTTTCATTCTCGTCTCATATACCCCTGCCCCTAAGCTCAGACAATTTATACAATTTAGAAGACAAATTATTTATAGTATAGTACAACTGCCCACCACAGGCTGCCTCTCAAAAGGTGGTTAACCGAATTGGTGACTCTTGATCATAGACATTATTATTTATTAATATTATATTCTTGTAATCTCCTGATATGGGACTAATTCTCAAACAATTCCCGTTCTCCCTCTCTTGGGAAATAGGCAGCCGAAGCCTCTCTCACAATACCCGGGTGGGTCCCCCTTATGCCACGTCACCTACGTGACGACAGCGGAGCAAAGCAGCAAGTGCTACTTCTTTCATGTGGGCCCCATCTCATATTCACATATTACCATTTATTTACTCTTTTGCCATTGCCAACTTATTATTTATTTCACTCCAATATATTATATATTTTTATACTATATATTATATCAGAAATTACGGGGTGTTACATACACCCCCCTTCAGAAATTAGCGTCCTCACTGAGCACGGGGCATGCACAATCTAGTGCAGAATCTACTTTCTAGTCGTTGTGGAGCATCTGCTCTTCTATCCACCCGATTATTCATGATCCCAGAATCTACCGCCCGATCAATCATAATTCCGGATTTAATTGAGCTGCCTTCCTATCTGCCCGACTAATTATGATCCCGAAATCCACCGCCCGATCAATAACAGTCCCGGATTTAATTGAGGATTCACCACAGTCCCGGAATCCACCGCCCGACTGGGTCTATAATCCCGGAATCCACCGCCCGACTATATAGACATGCCCCACACTTGGTGTCGAAAGTCAGCTCTGATACCATTTGTAACACCCCTGCCCCTAAGCTCAGACAATTTATACAATTTAGAAGACAAATTATTTATAGTATAATACACCTGTCCACCTCAGGCTGCCTCTCAAAAGGTGGTTAACCGAATTGGTGACTCTTGATCATAGGCATTATTATTTATTAATATTATATTTTTGTAATCTCCCGATATGGGACTAATTCTCAAACAATTTCCGTTCTCTCTCTCTTGCGAAATAGGCAGACGAAGCCTCTCTCACAATACCCGGGTGGGTACCCCTTATGCCACGTCACCTATGTGACGTCAGCGGAGCAAAGCAGCAAGTGCTGCTTCCTTCACGTGGGCCCCATCTCATATTCACATATTACCATTTATTTACTCTTTTGCCATTGCCAACTTATTATTTATTTCACTTCAATATATTATATATTTTTATACTATATATTATATCAGAAATTACGGGGGGTTACAATACAACTTCCGTATCAACACCCCACCGATCCACCTCGAAGTCGTGCCTAGGCAGGTAGTTCCCACCATTTCCACCGAAATAGCGTGCGAGTAGTTCCTTGACACAATTCCAAGGCGTACCTAACCCATGTTATATCATGTTCTTATTTTTATATCCATTCTCATCACATATTACCACTTACTTCAATTTTTCACTCTCATCACACATCTTTCTTTACTTTCAATTCTTATTATACATAACACATTTTCTTTACTTTTCATTTTTATTCACATAACCCAATTTATTTACTTATCATATTCATTACCACAACACAATTTCTTTACTTTTCATGCTTATTCCGATCATACCCTTTCTGTACTTTCTCATTCTCATTTCATATAATACACTTTCTTTACTTTCTCGTACTCATTTCATTTCCCAAAACTTTCTTTACTTTTAATTTCTCATATTTTCTTCATACTTAACTTCTCTCGCCAATATAATTTTATAAGTATAGACATATAATTCCAACAACATAAATGTATATCACTCCATTAATTCCTTATAAATATACACGCCATGTATATCGTGCAAATGAATGCACAACTTCATCCATATACAATAATTAGATAACTCCAACCATATGGTTATATAACTATATTTATATCTCATATTTATAAGCATACTTTGAACCATATAGGTATTATCAATATATATATATATATATATATATATATATATATATATATATATATATATATATCCCGTAATATATTCATATATCTCTTTATCAAGTAAAATACACAATTCCACATTTATAAATTTAGCTTTGTCAAGTAAAATATATCTTTATCAAGTAAAATACACAACTCCACATCTATAAATTTAACTTTGTCAATATAAATGTGGAGTTGTGTATAAATTTAGCTTTGTATAAATTGTGGAGTGGTGTATTTTACTAAATTTACAAAGCTAAATTTATACAGAGCTAAATTTATACACAACTCCACATTTATATTGACAAAGCTAAATTTGTAAATGTGGAGTTGTGTATTTTACTTGATAAAGAGATATATGAATATATTACGGGATATATATATATATATATATATATATATATATATATATATATATATATATATATATATATATATATCCCATAATTTATTCATATATCTCTTGTAAAATAAATAGTCTCCGTAATGTATCATAACATCATTATCTTCACATACACATATATTCCTTCAGTACATATATACAGATTTATATTTTCTCCTTTCAATGCCCACACAACTGACCTCCTCGTACAACACAGGAATCTCTGTGCCTCCCCCCGTACACAGGAATCTCTTGCCCAAACCCCTGGTAGATTGTATGGCACTGCAATAGTAAATTATCTCCTTTATATCTCCGCATATATATATATATATATATATATATATATATATATATATATATATATATAAAATAATAATAATAATAATAATAATAATAATAATAATAATAATAATAATAATAATAATAATAATAATAATAAAACACAAAGAAAGCTATCAAGTGGCTCTCCTTCAATCTCCCCAAAATCAAAGGCCCATATCTAACCTCACAAAACATATTTTCCCCCTCAAAAGTTTCTCCCCAAAACTCAAATTCAAATACCCCCATCCAAAACAACTCCTTTATTTATTTAATTATCTCTCTCTCTCTCTATCCCTATTCAAAAAATTAAGAAAATAAAAATTTTAAAATTTTTAAAATAAAAAAAACCTTAAAAAACTAAAAATTTAAAATATCAAAAAATAATTCAAAAATATCAAAAACTTATAAAAAATATAATTTTTTTAAAAAAATTTGAAATATAAAAAATATTTTAAAAATTAAAACATTTAAATTTTTGAAAAAAATTAAAATTTTTGAAAAAAATTAAAATTTTTGAAAAAAATTAAAATTTTTGAAAAAAATTAAAATTTTTGAAAAAAATTAAAATTTTTGAAAAAAATTAAAATTTTTGAAAAAAATTAAAATTTTTGAAAAAAATTAAAATTTTTTAAAAAAATTAAAATTTTAAAAATTTTAAAAATTTTAAAAATCTTAAAATTTTTTAAATAAAAAAAAATTAAAAAATTAAAAAATTTGAAAATTTGAAAATTTGAAAATTTGAAAATTTGAAAATTTGAAAATTTGAAAATCTCAAAGCAAATCCAAATCCAAATCCAATGTCGAACCCCAATCAAGAGGTCGTTACCGATATCTGATCCGGTGCTGATTCCGTATCAGTGACTCCCTTCCACTAAATCGAGCGCAAATATCAAGCGACTCCGTATCGTCGACTCCCCTCCACTGAATCGAGAGCCTCTATATGCGATGCAACGATTCTAATTTCATCTCATTAACCGAATTCTCATTCTAATTTTTAATTTTGTGTGTGCAGGGGATTACTCGGTTTTTTACTGACTCGAATTTTGTGAGTGCATGGGATCTAAGTTCAGAGAGGTATGATTTTTTTATTTTTGGATTAAAATTTTTTAATTTAGTGATTTATTTTATTAGTTTTTTTATTGGTTTTGATTTAAGGTGTACGCAAGTGAGAGTTGGATTATTTGGTGGTCTCAATTTGGGCTTCCAAACCATTGTAGGACAGGTAAGCTGACCAGCAACCTAAAATAATTTGGCAAATATGCAACATTAATTTTTTAACTACAAAAGAAAATACTATCGTGAAGTGCCCTTCACTGGTTATTAGAAACCATGGATAATATAACATATAAAAACTTTTAGTGTATGTTTGGATATATAGGATCAGGATGACTGGAGTTTACTAGTGAATGGTGCAAACTCTCAACTCAAGAAAGACAACTGAAGTAAATTTGTTATTTATCCATTTTGGTTTTTTTTATTTATAAAGGTGCAATGAGGAGACAAAATGGAGATAAAAGAAATGATTAGCTTGGATTAGAGTTTTGAGAACTTCATGTATTTCATTTTGGCTGAAATAATAATAAGGGGTATTTTAATTGCAAACTGAGTCTCAGACAAACAAATGTTTAGATTATTGGTATTGTAGATACCTACACATCTGCACTTGCGTTACCATTGTATTTAGACATGCTCATAGTGGTTATAGGATTAGAGTAAGCTCTATAAAACATATATGATAATGTCCTTACATAACGATTACAAGCATCTAAAAGTGATGCTGAAGTTCAAAAAGAACTCTATGGAGTGTTTCTAACAAACTATATGTATTACAAGTAAGTTCAAGCAAATGATCAAGAAGACGATGATTGAGCTTAAAAGTAGATATACTGTTTCCTCATATAATATGTTTGCTACTTCAATTAATTTGCTGAACCTCCAAAACTATTTTATATAATCAAATCAGGTGCACCGTTCCGAAGACGTGCCGTAGGCATGTGTCAACGGGCAAACCTAGTATATGTATACAATCTCATTTATAATTTCTCCTTTATATAAATAACATCCTTAATATATTTTATCTCCTTTATAATTTCTCCTTTATATAAATAATATCCTTTATAACACAAATTTCTCATTTTCATTATCGTATATGTATATATCATTAAATTAACATCAAAAGGCACATATAAGCTCCTCGGTTCATTCTCCATATTCTCAATATATCAATATTATCATAATTCCCCAAATCTAAATATCACAACTGTAATGCCCCGGATCCCCGTTACCGGACATCCGTGACTCAACCAGAATCTATGCCTTCAAATGCAACTCAGCACAGTAATAACACGGAAATCTAAAAACTTTTTATAGCCAAATAAGGTCATTACATCATTGATTATAACCAATATCTTGTTCTTGAACACGAATACAAATCACATTAACTCATTACATCTTATTACAAAATATTTACCAACTCCTCTTGTAAAGTTATCAGCTGTCTCCCGGAATGGTAATCGACTGGTCACCGCCGAAGCTCTGCTGAGTGGTCAATCTGCTTCCCTAAAACTTGCCCCTCGGCTTGAGTCTTCTGCTACGCGACTCTGATATTTCTGCACCTGCTCGAAAGGTAGGATCGGTACCTAAAAGGTGGGGAACGTCAGTACTTCGACTGACGCAATGCTGATAATAACAACGATCTTCAAACTGGCAACCACAAACCATCTTGAATGGAAAAGGAAACGTGCTTCTTGTAGATTCTTGATTTTGATGACTACAACACAATACAAAATTGTTCTCTATTACATATCTTTTGTAGTGTGTATCAAAAGTGTTCAAGGTAGCATTCAAAGCTAATATAATGTGATGAAGCTTTCAAAAGTACTTGCTCAAGCTACAACGACTCAAGTTCAAGTTCAAGACTATTCAGGAGCTTTCAACTCAAGACTTTCAAGTGCTTCAAGTTGAACAAATGTCTTGTAATATTGTTTGTATTATTTGTGAGTCTTAGAATCTTGTAAAAGCCTTGTCACACACACACACTCACACATTCCCTAAATAAAGAAATTGTTTTACAAACTCAAAATGTCAAAACAAAGTTTGTATAAGTTCAGCTGATTGAGCTCCAGTCGACTTCCTCTTGGAAGTAGTCGACTATTACAGTACGAAACAGACTGAACTCACTCAAGCTCTGACCAGTCGACTCTTATGGCAACCCAGTCGATTGTTCAAGCCGTTTTGGACAGTTTTCTGAATTTAAAACCTGTTTTTCAAATTCAATCATTTTTACTGTCGTTGTATGGCAGTTGGGATACGTTTTCTCAACGTTCAAGAGTTTCTAACTCTTTATATAAAGTATAGTTTTCAAATGGGAAAGTTTCCACCTACAACTTAACTTTCATTTTTCAAGTCTTTTGCTTTTGAGAAGAAGAAGAACAAGCATATACTTTCTTTAAGACTTGCTTCTCTGATTTTCAGTCTAGTATAATATTGACTTCGTTCTAGACTGAAGTAAGAAGTCGACCTATAGCCAATATATCCACATACAAGGCTTTAGGTTGTTGTAAAACTCTTTGTGTTGTTGTTTCACTCTCGAGTTGTGAGAGTGGTCCTCTCAGTTTAAGAGTAGGACTCTTGGTTTAGAGTCGGTTTCACTCTAGGGTGTAGAGTGGGTTTTGCTCTCTCTAGTGGTGAGAGAGATCTACAGATTTGATATAGTGGTTATTAAAAGCCGTAGAGTATTCTTGTGACTTTTTCAAGAATAGTGGAAAATCTCAAGTGGGTTGCTTGGGGACTGAATGTAGGTCGGGAGGACCGAACCAGAATACATCGTGGTGTTTGCAGTGTTGACTCTCTGTGATTGTATTCTCTAAACTTGCATTCTTAATTTTTCTGAGTTTCTTGTGTAAATCGAGTCTGGTCAATCGACTGCCTTACTCTCTAAGTTGACTTAACAGACTTGTAACTTTTCAGTTAAATTACTCTTCTTATATAACGCTTTAGTCAGCTGCCTTCTCTTTTCATTCGACTTAACACTGCGAAAAGTTTAATTTATTGATCAATTGTATACAACACTATTCACCCCCCTCTAGTGTTATTTGCCTTGCATACAGGATCCAACACATCCTAATTCCCTAGTGCTCGTGTATGCCATGATCTAACAACTAAATGCACCAATCACATGCCTATTCTAAAGTAAGCAAGACTTTGGGACTCTGGATTTGCATGCATCCCAAACTACATGCGTTCCAGACCCAAGCATGGCCTAATCTAATGCACAAAACAAGAATATACACGATGCACCTACTCTAATGCAATTCATTTGGGAATGTATACATCCCATACTACATACTTCTCCAAAATCAACTTCAATGGAAACGTATGCATCCCATACCACATACTTTCCAAAGAGTTCATCTCTCCTGATTGTAGGGTTCAATCCCTCGCCACGCATCCTACCCTTGTACTCAACATGTTCCCAATAGATTTCCGTGTCTGAGGAGGTTGCAGTCATTCGATCTAGTCCTGCACTGTAGTCCCTAAAAGTGGTAGTCGTGTATTCTACTTAGTACCCGCGTACGGACCTCACTCAAAAATCCGTGTTAAACCTTCCGTTATGAAACCATGTACCCAATAACCTTCCGGTATAGGCCATGCACCCAATAACCTTCCGGTACGAAACCATGTACCCAATAACCTTCCGGTACAGGCCATGCACCCAATGACGTCAATGATTCATAAAACCCATGCGCATAGGAACATGACGACTTTGAGGGACAAATCCTCCTATCCGACAGGAGCACCTCCCGTTCCTTAATCCGGCTCTTTGGGAATTAACAGGTCGAGATACGATACCGCGAACTCAAAACCTGAGAACCGAAAATGTATCCCTACGACAGGAAAAGTACAACACCCGACTATGGTCTACTAGTACTAATGCAATGTACAAACTCCTAATACATCCCTCTAATCCAAGACTCACTCTAATTATTCAGGTAAAAGATGATTGCTCCCAACTCTGTCCATTGCCTATTGGCCCTAGCGACACAAGTCCCACTCGCCACCTCCCCTAGCTCGGAGTCATCCCTTACCATGGCCCGCGTTCATCCTTAACCAGCATGAAATGCAACTTGACGGCACCACTAGGACGTCCAACGCCTCGGTGGAAGTTTATATCTGGGGTCGATAGGCGTAGGGTATCACCCTACCTAAGTGACGAACTCGAGTCACAACAATCCTCTACAGGAGTCACACCAACAAGACCAACCAATGACACCCTACATCCCCAACAAAATGAGTTATCAACTCTTAGGTATACAAGGGGAATGGTTCTACCAAGACTTAGCCAAAACCATGACTAAACCAACTAATGGTGTTCTGCCTGAAAATTAAAAAGATCATAACTCCCACAATACAACTTAGATTTGGGTATTCAAGCCCAATTTGGAAAGGTAAATACCTAGGCTACAACTCTCTAGTTGATCATCACCTCAGATTCAGTCATCTAAATCCTCAAATTGGCCTCACAAGCCTCAGCCTGTGTACTTCCTGTACACTGGCTGCACCTTACTGGTAGCATAAAACACTACATACTCATCGAAATGATACCAATATAGGTTCTGTAGGAAGGTGTGAATGTCCTCTACAACTTTCTAGTTGATCACCAATCCAAATTATGTCATTTGATCACCCTAAAACAGACATTACTCTCAAGTGTACAGAACCACACACTAAGTCTTACTCAAAGAGAGCCTTCTGCTCAACACCTGGTTTCTGTCCAACCTTGTAAAAGTCATATTAAATAATCCACTCACAGGAATTTCCTCGAATAAGGCTTGTTGGAAATATCTAGATGTATAATACAATTCCCCAACAGAACACTTCCTCAAAATATGCTCTTACAGAGCCTCAAATGTATCATCTTATCAAGGTGTCCATTCTGATTGAGTTAAGCACAGTACATGCTAAAATTTTTATCATAAATCATATACTTATCAAATGGTCACCAATTTTGCATTACAGAAACTAGACATCATTATGATCAACATGAAAAAAGATTCATATCCAAATTCCAATTACACTGAGTTCTATCTGTTTTAAATATGCATAGAGATCATACTGTTCTTCAGTTACAGTCTTAACTACTGTTGATAGTAATTTTGAACATGCATGTAACTTCATCCAATTAATTTTATGATTTTTCTGTAGAGTCTAGATACATGCAAGAAATCATGGTAAAATTTTCAGAATAAGATCATGTGCCAATTAATTATGAGAAATCCCACAAGCTCAGTTATCATAATAAACAGATCTTGCTTTTGCCTTACGGCTCTGTCCACAAGATGGAATTTATTAAAATACTAAACATCATCAGAAATTTCTGAAATAATTCATGCATCTTCTAGACATGTATGAGATCAATCTGTGAAAGTTTCATCATCAAATTCTAAGTAGTTTGTTCTCGAAAAAATCGAGAAAATGATCAAGATTTTCCTGTTCTAGTTCCAGATTACTAACAATCTACTCTCACACAACAATTCCAAAGATACCACTACTCATGCATGCAAGAAAATCAATAAGAATGAAAAATAATGAGATTAGAGAACTCCCCACCCTGAATTGTCTTGAGAGGTGGTGGTGGCCTTGAGCTTGCCTCTCCAAAGAACCTACTCCAAGTGAGAACTCCTCTTCAATTGCTCCTTTCTTTCTTTCCTTCTTTTTCTCTTTTTCCTTTCCTTTTGTGTTCTGAAATTTTTCAGAGCTATGGAGTGGGAATGAGAGGGTTTTTAATGAGAAGGGGAGTAAGGAAAAAGGGAGGAAAGAGAGGGGTGGGGGGGGGGGGGGGGTGTATGCCGGCCACTTAGGGGGTAGGGGTAGGGGTAGGCTAGGTTGTTTTGCACAAAACCATGTCCAGCACTTGGTTTTGTGAGTTGGAGTTGGGCTGAACTTATTTGGTTTTGATCAAGCTCCAAATGATACATGAGAGGTTAGATTTGAGTGTATACAAAGTATACCCATTGTAGCTTCATACAATTGCGTATTTGCATATGTACCGCACTCAAAACTAATGCATGTACTAGTGTCGGTCCGTCTCATTCTCGCGCATTGTCAAGAATGCAACCACCTACACGAACCGCCTCGCAAACCTAAACACACTCCACATCAATCATACGTATACAATCAAACCAACACCGCAATATATACATACATACAGACAATATATATATATATATATATATATATATATATATATATATATATATATATATACAAAAGTATTATATTATCCGGGGTATTACAACAACAACGTATCATATATATCATATATATGTGTAGCGCCCCGAATTTCCAATGTGATATCTCAGAAATACGTGGCACAATTCCCAGCATCAACTTCAATTGTAATAGTAAACATAGCCAAAAACACAGAATTTTTATTTCAACTTTTATTACATCACTTATTCACAAAACACAGCGGAATACAAAACACCTTGAATTACAATCTTTCTTTACAACACTTCTTTTACAAATTTACACAAGCTCTGTTATCTTTCTAGCACAAGCATCCAAACCTTATGCTATAAGCACCTACCTGTAAAACATGAGGCTAGAGATAACCCTAACCCCCAAAACTACAGTGGTCAGCCATAACGGTGTGAGTGACATAAAAAGAAAATAACATAAATAAAACATAAAGCATAGGGTCATCAACAATATGTATAAACAGCAAGAAAAAATGAAATGAAAAGTAGCAATAAGCAAAGCATGAAAACATCAAGGAATATAAGATAGTAAATAGTAATACATGAAAACATCAAGTGAATTTAGACTAAGTGTCAAATGTAGGAAAAACAGGAAAACACAAGCATAAAACCAAGTCAAGAAAATATCAATGCTATACACTGACTCTCTAATACATACTTGTCGGATTCTATGCATTCCATAGTACATAGGTCCGGTGCAAGCCCTTAACGATCTCCACTTTATAGGGTTAAATCCCTCATTATGCAACTAATCCTACTACGGTGATGGAAACAAGATCCAGAATACTCCGCGAATAGGCACCACAGCCCTCAATGCTCAAGCATCATGTAAGAATAGCTCTAAAACAGGAGAATCACCTCCCAACCGTGTACCCTACGAATAGGCTTGCAAGGCCCTCGACTTGCAGATACACCAGGTACATTCCGTGAATAGGCCTGCCAATCCTCGACACGCGAATGCACCCTGCATGCTCCGTAAATAGGCCTTCAGACCTTCGACACGCGAACATACAAATGTCCTCTCGAGACAGCACAACAAACAGTCTTGGAACGCATCCGTTGGACTAAACAAACCAAGAGCATATACTCACGTTTTCCAAGTTCCATCACATCTCCACTAGTGCCTGTCCTTAAGTTGGTTATTATTAAAACACAAAAATCCTCATCTCTAGAGTTAGTGTATCCTGCCGGACTTAAATACTCAACAACAATCCCAAGACCCAACTGGTCTAAATCAACAAATCTCAACTGCCGGTTCACAGGACACCCACTCAACTCCTAGAGATATCATCAAGACCAAAACTCACAAATCCATCGTCAAAACGATCATATGAAGAAATTTCTTAAATCAACAAAACCCAAATCTTATATAACATTCCAGAATCCAAATAAAAATATTACTTCTATTAAATAACTGAAAATCATATTTTAAGTTGTAGAATATTACAAAACATTAATTCTTTTGAAAACACGTATAACTCAAATAAGGTCTAAAAGAATACATTTACAGGTCCAATATAAATCTGTGTAAAATATTTTTAAGCTGTAGTAAAACATCTTTTAAAACAGTATAATATTGAAGGAACAATTGATCAAAAAAACATCAGAAAAACTCAAGAAAACATCAGTCAGAACGGAAACAGTCAACTGTAAACAGCAGTCAGTCGACTGTCTAGAGCGAAAACCCAACACTTCAAGAAATAAAATTCTAAGTAGTAGCAGTCGATTGTAAAAAGTCCTCGGTTGACTGTCCTTAGCGAAAATCCAAAACTTCGAGAAAACATCTAAACAGAGCAGAGACAGTCGACTGTAAAAATGGGTCAGTCGACTATTCCGCGCGAAATTTCAAGAAAACGAGAAAACACAGCAGCCAGGTAATGACGGTTGACTGTAAAATTCAACCGGTCGACTGTCGACCTGCAGACTGCAGTTTTTAGTTGTGCACATTTCAACCGATACGGAGTTTTACTTTATGGAAACGAATTCTGTAAAAAGTGTATTTCTGATATAATCAAATACAACTTATAGGATATACAAAGATCCATAAAAACCAATCAAAACCACTTGAATTAATCAAAATAGCAAATTTGTTGATTCTCTCAAAAAAGAAAACAAATTTGTGCATATATCAAAAGTAGAGTTTTTAGAAATCAATTACTCATCGAAATAACTTCGTATTTTGTTCCAAACCATATCAATAACAAAATAAGTTGAGATATAGTCAAATCCTTCGAAAACACATAAAGACTCAATTTCTTCAAAAACAATGGAATACGATATTAATGTAAATTGATTGTGCATGTTCGTGCACCAAAGAAAACTTCACAAATCCATCGATTAGAAATAACAACATATTCAGATTTAATCTTATTATTTGGCAAATCCAAATTCAAATAAAACCTTTCACAAATCACAAAATCCCCAATTTAGTTGTATTACATCAAATCCAATTCGATTTATCCCAAATCAAATTCTCAAGACATGATCTCTTAATTCATTAGTCCTCCTCAAAACTTCCTCAACTAAATCACCATTATTAACTCGTGAATCAAACACAAATTTAACATTAACATGACCAAGTTGCATTCATCCAACTCACCAATAGTCAAAAATCTCATCTTTAATCTATTTATGCATAACATTCACCATATCCAATCAAATCAGCAATAATCCAAAAGAAATAGCCTGCTCATGATTTATATTAGGTCCTCTATCAATTTTGAATCGTCCACAAGCAATTTCAAATATAAATAACTAGGTTTTCATGAAAGATTCAATTTTAACTCATCAATTCATCCAATCCATCATATAAATTCATACCCAAACCCTAGCATGCTTTCTAGTAGATGAAACACCACATACAACATTAAAAGAACAAAACAAAATAATTATATCACTCACCTTGTTAGAAAGATCAAACGAATATGATAAAGCAATAAGAAAAATCTCTCATTCGCAAGAAATCCAAGATCTCCTCTTTAAAACTTCAAGAAAACAATAATAATAAATCCTTTGTGTTGTGCAGCGAAAGACGGCTGCTCTCCACCTTTTTAAATAGGCCGGAAATCAAGAGAATTAGGGTTTTGAATATATTTGCAAAATACTCCTTTTAAAATATACATTTACATAAATAGATCCATATACTTGGAAACTTGATAAAACCAATTTATTTGAGAAAACAAAAACAACCTTCATAAAGTCAGCCAGCATTGTTTGAGAAACCCGGAAAACGATTTTACAATTTCATACCTTCAAATAGCAATTTTGCAAAAAGATCATCTTTTATAGATACTTGTAAATAAATCAAATTTATCAAAACAAAAATGGTAAACTTTTTAACCCTGAGTTGACTAGGCATTATACCTATAGCGCCCCGAATTTTCAATATGATATCTCAGAAATACATGGCACAATTCCCAGCATTAACTTCAATTGCAATCGTAAACATAGCCAAAAACACAGATAATTTTTATTTCAACTTTTATTACAATACTTGATTACAAAACACAGCAGAATACAAAATACTTGAATTACACACTTCTTTACAACACTTTCATTTACAATTTACACAAGCCATATTATCTTTCTAGCACAAGCATCCAAATCCCAAGCTATAAGCACCTACCTGTAAAACATGAGGCTAGAGATAACCCTAACCCCCAAAACTACAAGGGTCAGCCATAACGCTGTGAGTGACATAAAAGAAAACAACATAAATAAAATATAGAGCATAGAGTCATCAACAACATGCATAGCAGCAAGAATAAATGAAGTGAGAAATAATAATAAGTAAAGCATGAAAACATCAAGGAAAATAAGATAGTAAATAGTAATACATGAAAACATCAAGTGAATCTAGACTAAGTGTCTAGTGTAGAAAAAATAGGAAAATACAAGCATAAAACCAAGTCAAGAAAAACACAATCTCTATATGCTGACTCTCTAATGCATACTTGTCGGATTCTATGCATTCCATAGTATAGATCCGGCGCAAACCCTTAACGATCTCCACTTTATAGGGTTAAACCCCACGTTATGCAACTAATCCTACTACGGTGATGGAAAACAAAATCCAGAATACTCTGCGAATAGGCACCACAGCCCTCGACGCGCAAGCATCATGTAAGATAGCTCAAAAACCGGAGAATCACCCCCCAACCGTGTATCCCATGAATAGGCTTGCAAGGCCCTCGACGTGCAGATACACCAGGTACTTCCGTGAATAGGCCTATCGACCCTCAACACGTGAATGCACTCTGCATGCTCCGTAAATAGGCCTACAGATCCTCGACACGTGAACATACAAATGTCCTCTCGAGACAGAACAACAAATAGTCCTGGAACGCATCCGTTGGACTAACAAAATCATGAGCCTATACTTATGTTTCCCAAGTTCCATCACATCCCTACTAGTGTCTGTCCTTAAGTTGATTATTATTAAAACACAAAAATCTCCATCTCTAGAGTTAGTGTATCCTGCTGGACTTAAATACTCAACAACAACCCCAAGACCCAACCGGTCTAAATCAACAAATCTCAACTGTCGGTTTACAGGACTCCTACTGAACTCCTAGAGATATCATTAAGACCAAAACTCACAAATCCATCGTTAAAATGATCATATAAAGAAACTTCTCCAATCAACAAATCCCAAATCTTTTATAAAATTACGGAATCCAAACCCAACAATAAAACATCTTGAAAACATATGTTGTGTAGAAAGGATAATATTTAGAATAGTAAGTTATAGATCCAAAAGCTTTTAAACAATCAATCGTTTAAAGAACATCAGGATAACTCAAGAAAACATCAGTAACAGTCGACTGTAAACCGGAGTCGGTCGACTATCCAGAGCAAAAATCCAAAACTTCGAGAAACATCAAAACAGTGCAGAGGCAGTCGACTGAAAAAATGGGTCAGTCGACTATTCCGCATAAAATCCAAAACTTTAAGAAAACATAAATCAGAGCAGACTAGTCGACCGTGTAAAGTGGTTAGTTGACTGTCCCGCATGAAAATTCAATACATCAAGAATACACAAATCTGAGCAGATACAGTCGACTGTCTCACAGGAAATCTCGAGACTTCAAGAAAATACTTCAGCCAAGACCCCGAAAGTTGACTGTCGACATTGGTCGGTCAACTGTCAGTCCTCTAGACTGCAGTTTAAGTTTGTGCACATTTCAATCGATGCGGAGTTTTACTTCATAAAAACAAATTCTGTAAAAAGTACATCTCTGATATGTTCAAATATGACTTGTAGAGTAGATAAGAGTCCACAAAACCAATCAACACCACTTTGAATTGATAAAAATTTGCTTTTTGATGAATTTCTTCAAAATAAAACATGAATGTGTGCATATATCAAAAAAAAGTTTTTAAAAATCAATCATACATCAAAATAACTTTGTTTTATATCCCAAACTTTATTAATACTAAAATAAGTTGAGATATAGTCAAATCCTCCGAAGACACATAAAGACTCAATTTCTTCAAAAACAATAAGATACGATATTCATGTAAATTGTTTGTGTATGTTCGTGCACCAAAGAAAACTTCAAAACTCATGAATTAGAAATAGCGAAACATTTAGATATAATCCCAGTACTAAAATCAATCATATCCAATTGAAAACTTCTCAAAACTTCACAAAATCACGAAATCCCAAAATTGATCATAATGCATAGATCCAAATCTAAACCCCCTTTCTCAAACTCTAAGACTTAATTCTTAGATCCAATAGCCATTAAATTTATCCACAATCATTCAAAATAATTTGTCCATGCATATGAGCAATCAAAACAATCACTAATCAAATTTCAACTCAACGAAAGCCCCCAATAGAGTTTATGCATTTATACACAAGTAAAGGTAATCTTTTTATCACCTTTTACGCAACATCGTCATACAACACATCATGATAAGTTAAAACAGCAAGTATATGAAGGAAAGCATCCTACTCATGATTTATATTAGGTCCTCTATCAATTTTGAATCATCCACATGCAATTCCAAACATAAATAACTAGGTTTTCATGAAAGATCCGAATTTAACTCATCAATTCATTCAATCCATCATATAAATTCATACCCCAACCCTAGCATGCTTTCTAGTAGATGAAACACCACATACAACATTCAAAGAACAAAACAAAACAATTATATCACTCACCTACAACATATATAAACCAAAACAAAACATGTCACTCACCTTGTTAAAGAGATCAAACGAAGATAATAAAGAACAAGAAAATTCCCTCCTTCGCAAGAAATCCAAGATCTTCTATTTAAAACTTCAAGAAAATAGTAATAATAAAACCTTTGTGTTGTGCAGCGAAAGACGGCTGCACTCCACCTTTTCAAATAGGCCTGAAATTAAGAGAATTAGGGTTTTGAATATATTTGCAAAATACTCCTTTTAAAATATACATTTACATAAATAGATCCCCTAAACTAGGAAATTAGTTAAAACCAATTTAATCCAGTTCAAAAATCAAAAAGACCCCCACTAGCATCAGCCGGCACAGTAGGGAAAATCCAGAAAAGTAAGTTTTCATTTTCATCCCTGTGAATAGCAATTTTGCAAAAGATCATCCTTTATCAAAACTTGTAAAATAAACCAAATTCATTAAAAAAAAAGTAAAATTTTTAACCCTGAGTTGACTAGGCATTATACCCAGCCCAAAAATCAAAAAATCTGGAGTTTTCACTCCAATTGGTAATTTTGCACAAAAGTCATTCTTTTTGTAATATTTGAAAATGGGTCCAACCATTGTCAGAAAAATCTAGAAAAATCACAAATAATATATAATAATAAATAGTGATTTTCCACAAAATAATTTTTGACTTTGAACCTCCCAAGAAAATGTTTGCACGTGTTCTGCACGTGTAAAAAGATAAATTTTCAGAAAAATATTTATTAAATCACCAAAAGTCATTTTAAATTTATTTATTAATCTTGAAAATATTATTTAAAAATCTGGGGTATTACAATACCCAGCCCAAAAATCTGAAAATCTGGAGTTTTCACTCCAAATGGTAATTTTGCACAAAAATCCCTCTTTTCGTAATATTTGCAAATAGGTCTAATAAATATCAGAAAAATCCAGAAAATTCACAAATAGTATCTAATAATAAATAAGTATTTTACACAAAATAGTTTTTAACTTTGAACTTCCCAAGAAAACATTTGCACGTGTAAAAAGATAAATTTTCAGAAAAATATTTATTAAATCTCCAAAAATTATTTTAATTGATTTTTAACTCTGAAAAATAATATTTAAAAAATACGGGGTACTACAATATGTATACACACATTCAAATATCAACACTCTCTAATACACATATATTAGTTTCTTGCACCTCATAATTCACTACGTATCATACTTAATAATTTCTCTATTCGATGCACTTAATACATCATCAATTATCAATAATAAATCATTACTTAAAGCTTTCATGGCACATCAGGTACCTAAAAATAATGAGAATCAAACTCACATACATTACGCCTTACATCCCAGTTTCCATATATATATATATATATATATATATATATATATATATATATATATATATATATATATATATATATATACTTATCCATCCTTTGAACAATTGAATAATGTACCATATGTTAAAATGAATAGAATCATACTCACCTGAGGAAGCGCGAAGACCGACTGTGTAAGCTCTTTGCTATTTCCCCCAAATTCACTTCTTCTTCCTATTACCAAGTTTTGACACTGATTTGGGTTATAGATATCCAAATCACTCATAAATAGCAATTAAAATCATTCTAATCTCTCACAGGCATTTCATCGAACGCCTGGCGTGCATTATATATATGCACACATTCACAATTCTATTAATTTGGTTTTAAGCCTATAAATTTCTCCAAAAATTATTCTAAATTGTTTCTCATAATTTACAACAATTTCTATTGCCAATCTCTAATAAATTTGAGGCATAAACTCTTTTAATTTCAAACCCAAAATCCTAACTCTTTTCAAATTTACTCCTAACATATCCAATAAAGAATTTATCGCTTCTAACATGAAGATAATCTCCTAATCTCTCTACTACCCTATTTCTCTTGCCTTGAAAACATACAACTTTATACAATTTAAGGAAAATTCCAAGAAGTCAATCCGAAAAACAAATGCCGGGACGTTGAAGAGCACCCTCAAACTCGCTAAAACCCTCTCAAATTTTCTTAAGATGGTTATGGATTTGATGGGATTCGAAAGCCCGAAATCAAAGAAAAGAAGAAGGGGAGAAGGCTGGTTGGGTTCTGGATGGGAGTGAGGGGAAGAAGTGGAGAGGGTAAAGTTGTAAATAAGAGGGGAAAAAATTAATTATAAGCCCCTCCTAATCTCTCCAATTATTTATATGCCCTTATGGTTCTACTTTTCATAATAAAATCTAATGAACCCGCCCCAAAGGATAAATAAATAAATTAAAGAATATATATGAAATAAAATTGCATAATAGTATTTAATAGAAATAAAATAAATACAAACAACTATTTTGAAATTATAAAATAAATGGGTATTACATTATACACACCTAAAAATAAACTCGTCCCCTAGCTATGATGATTGAGGAAAAACTAATCAAACACCTATCGGCTAACTCATCAGTATCCTTCATCACACTAGACGATCAAATGGTACTCCCGAGATCTCTTCACCTCTTCGTACCTCCTAAATGTAAAATATACCTTGTGTTATATGTCGTATCTATCGTATGATGCCAAAGGTATACATGTCAAAAAGACCTAATTTATCGCTGTCTACCCTCGATCTCATCCATAATCCATTATCATTATCAGGAATATTCAATATACTGTGAAAGGCATTCATCAATATCATTCAATTTAGGTGATGTATCACCAATATCAAGTAAAAATTTCAGATCTGACTCTAATGACCTACAACAAAATCGATGGTTATACCGATAAATCATCCGAATATAAGATTTTACCATCACCCGCTCCTCGAGTGGAATCAAATTAGGTCAAAATCCTAATACTTTCCATTCCCGACACCGCAAAGAAGCTACTATCTAAATCCTAATTAGGGCATACACACCTCAAAATCAGAACTTTTACTACTATATAGTTAACCCAATATTAATATCATACAACAAAATTTCTATCTTAGACACCTTTATAAAACCCAAATAGGTAAGCATCACAGTATCTACTCGAATTCCTCCTTCAGTTATTGTACACTAATTGTACAAATTTTCTCCACGCCCAGTCCATTCCTAAAAATGGAAGTGTACCACCAAAGCACATAACCCCACATTCTATAGGAAAAATGCAAGATCCTATGGAAATCTGCACTCCATGATAAATTTTATTCAATACAATGATTCTACCGAAAGGGATTGACTCTCACCAATGCTGCTAGGAATAACATAAAAATCTGAGGCTGGTTAGTATATGCACAACTATAAAAGATAATGCTAAACCAGCACCAAATAAAATCCTAATAGGATAATGTAACATCTAATTACTTGTGGGTTCGAATAGTCCCGTGCCAAATGACCCACTTATCACATTTATAACATCTCTTAATTTCCACGTTACCTCCTATCCCTACTCGTCCTGAATTTGCTTGCAGTTGTTGCACCAATTCTATTCTCGACTTCTGTCTTTAAGTCATATCATTAACTGAAAGGCCTTGTACTCGATATGACTCTCCCTCCTGTCCCTGCTGTATTTTCTTTTCCTTGTTATCTTCTTTCATCAACCTCTGCCACGTCCTTCCCAAGTTGCGGGCAAATTCAATTAATTCCTCAAAGGATGTATCACTTCGGTTTGCTGCTGTTAAACTCATCTGATATGCAAGATGTAGGCCTCTGATAAATCAATCTGCCTGACGCCGCTTCTTATCAACCAGTTAAGGAGCAAAACGAGCCAATTCAGTAAATTTTACTACATATGTATCAATATTCATATCACCTTGCTGCAATGATAAGAACTCATATGCTATTTGAGCCTGCACAGACTCGGGTAGGAAATGTTCTTCAAAGCGATTATCAGACTCCCATCAAATTTGAGCATAACCAATGGAATCTAAATCCCTAATGCCAGCCCACCAGATCATGGCATCATCAACTAAATATGCCTCCGCTAATTGTCTCTTTTCAACCTCAGATGTGACCACACGCTGAAAGATCAACTCACACTGCTGCAGCCATGTGGACGCTGCTACACTGCCGCCAGTACCATCACATTTCATAACACCCAACATTTGAAAATCTTTCACCTTCTTTACAAATCCGTCATCCCTGGACTCCATTCTTAGCATCAATGACTGTCCTACTAACTGTTGGCCCATCTGTGCTAATCTTTGGTCCACAAACACTCCTGCATGGGCCAGATTATCTTGAGAACCATCTGGAGAGGCAACTACAGTCTCCGCAGGAACAACTCCTACCTCAGAAGGTCCTGCTCCTTCTCGCCCCAATGACCGAGGACTTACTACTAACACAAGTGAACCCATACTCACATATCGCAGGATACCTAGAAAACAATCCTAAGTACCCTTGACATCCTAATGTGACCGAAGTTCTAAATACACACCCTAGGTAAACCTTGGTTCTGAATACAACAGTCTAGGTAACCTCGCTCTGATACCAAACTGTAATGACCCAAAATTTTCACCCATTTTTTTTTTCTAAGGAAAATCTTCATAGATTTCAAATAAAATTTTGGTAGTCTCCCCAAAAAAATTAGCCATATTCACACAATTCCTGTAACCCCTGTATTCCCCTTCTTGTATTTTGTATTGTATTTATTTTTCCTGAGTATCTATTCTGATTGTATTCTTTTGTTCTTTCTGAACCGTGTTATTATTTCTTCGTTCTCAATAAAATCTATATATCTTCTTGATTCCAAATTATTCTGCCAATTATTAATCTTTTGATGAATTATTTAATTCTAATTTATTTATTCCATGGCATAATTAATTGTTATTTGATTCCTACCCTCCTGGATCCGGTTCCTAACCCAAACTACCCTATTTAGACCCAAAACCTTATAATCCGCCCTATTGGATCCTAAAACCGCAACCCAGTACCTTCTTTTACCCAGTGTCCCCCAAATATCTCCCTCATGTTCTCCACATCTATCTAACAAGCAATCCTACTCCCCTTGATTCCTCAAAATCTTAACTCACCAAAATCCCATTATAATCACAACCAAATTTGTTTCTTTCCCCTACAGTCATTATCTGCTAAACAAACCCTAATCAACATCATCTCTCTCTCCAACTCATCTCTCTCTCTCTCCCCTTCACTGCATCCCAACTCCCCACCAGCCTACCAAATGCCGTCGCCCCTTTCATCGCACGCTAATCGCGACTGCAGCACCGCCCCAACGTCCCGTCGCCGCCTGTGCCGCCCACGCCAGCAACCCCCCTCCTCGGTCTTCATCATATTCCGCTAGCCACAGATGTGCAACCTCTGCCTTCCTCGTCGTCGTCCCCTTCGACTGTCGTCATTGATCCCCGATGCCCTGTGCCGCCACTGCCACTCTGAGCCCCCACCAAAGCTTCCTCCTCGTCCTCGTCCTACCATAGTCGAGCCCTTTTCCTCCGTCGACTGTCCTTGATGCTGCCGCCGTCTCGCCGCGAGTCAGCCACCGCAAGCCAGTCGGCCTTTGTCGACCATCGCCGCGGTTGTCGCAGCCGTCCTTGCTGTTGCACGTGCTTTGGAGTTTGTGCCGGTGTATTACACGTGCGTTGGGATTCACACATGTTTTCGTGTTCGTTCTCGTGTGCTGGGATCCATTTCGGTTATTCTCTTTCTTCAGATTCGTCATCTTCACCCAAGGCAAGTAACTTATATAATATTTTATTTGTATACAAGTACAAAATACTGCATGTAGTCTCGCTCCGTTTTTGTGTTCGTTCTCATGATGATCTCTTGAAGATCTTGATCTTATTCGTTTGATCCATTCGTAGTCATGATCCATCATTATAGTTGTCACACACACACTACATGAAAATAATTAGTTCTAGATAGGTTCTTGTTGTATATATGTTCTTCGTGATCTATGGTATGTTGTTTATTTTGTTACATAATTGATGTGCTAGATGTGTTATCTCTTTGTAGACTTGTTAAATACCCATGCCATGTTGATTTCAATATCTAATATTTCATGTTTTACATCATACTCTAATTTGGATCTATTGTAGATGAGTTGTTTGATTAAATGCATGAAAGAAATTTCGTTTTGCTGCTGCCCTGATTTGGTTCATTAGACCTTGTTAAGGTCAGTAAAATAAATTATTTTGTGAATATGATTCGTATGCCTCGATGTCTATTTTTCAGAACTTTTGATGGATCTCAATTTCGATTTTTGATGTGTGAGTTATCGTTATTTTACTGCAGATGTGTCGTAATTTCCAGATTTTGATTATGAGATCGCTGCATGTTTTATTATTTTAAAACTGATGTTAAAAGTAAAATTTGGACTTAATATTCTTCTGGATATTATTAGACATGATTGGATCAACCCCTAATTTTTGTAGAATTGTTTAATGACTTATAATTTATATCATGCTTATTGTGAAACAAATCAATATATTTTCAAACTGCATGTTGTTCAGTGAAGAACTCTATTTTTAACATGATTACCGTCACTTTTGATTAAGTCTTTGTGAATATGAAATGTAGCATGGTATGTCTATTTTACAACCCTTTTGACGGATTTGAATTTCGAGTTGTATTTAGTGATTTATCACTGTTTTGGTACTGCTGTGTCTAAAATTTCAGATTCATAAATTTGCTGCGTTATTCTATTTTCCAAATTAATTTGACTATGCTATCTGTAATGAAATATTATGAAATTTTATATTCTGAGACTAAACATGCTAGGTAACCTTCCAGATTGTTCCTAGATTTAATTATGGTGTTTTATACCTTTTTCATGCTTATAAATAAGACTTTGCAATTTCTGGCTGAACTTGAATTCTGTGTAAAATATTGTTATGAACCTTGTTGCTGTATTTGTTATATAACTTGTGTATGTGCGCTGGATTCGGCAGAGAGTCTAGTTTCTAGATTTTCTAAAGGATCCAAGTTTGCATTCTTGTGGCAACGGAAATCTCTGATTTTGTGCAGTAGTGTCTTGCTGTCCAGAATTGAAAGTCTCGTTGTCCTAGTTTATTATGAGTTGTTTGTCACTCGTTCATGTTCTCTATCCAACTTGAGCTATCCCTTGTTTCTTGTCATGTTTTTCTTGCCTTGTTCGTGCACGTTCGTGCTTGCTTTAATAATAATAATAAGAAACCACGCCGGGGTTAAGGGAAAGATCTAGTAGTGGAAAATACAGAAATGTGTACTTGGAAGGGGGCCCATGTTTCCCACTTGCTTACCCGACTACATACTTTCCCATAGGAAAGGTGTACTCAGAGGGGATCCACAAATCCTACTTGATACTTGACTACTTGACACGTGATTACTTGACACATGACTACTTGATACTTGACTACTTGACACATGATTACTTGACACTTGACTACTTGGTACTTGATACCCGAGTATACGGCCCTATATAATCCACTACAAAATCTAAACGCAACTTGTCTGAATATAGCAACCATGTGGTAAAATTTGGGACGCATGAAGTGCTACCTAGATAGGATTAGATACAAGACTTGAAAATAACATGATCACTTGCCATTCATGTTACTTGTACATGCTACATGACACGTGTTACTTGTTACTTGCTTGCATGCTACTTGACACTTGTTACACGCCATTTGCACCCCGTTATCTTACCAGGATACTTGATTCTATTTTTGATTAGAGTTAGTTGCTCTATTTTGCTATCACATTCCTTCCATGCTTGCTTCAGTACTTTCTCCTTGTTGCTACTTTGTATACTCCTTATCTGCTTTCCGTACTTGTTGCCTACACTACATGCGGCCCATAACTTGCACTGATAGGTGTTTTGTTTTCTGTTCTCTTTTCCTGCAAATTGTCAATTTGCAAATTTCGGTGACCAGTTGTTTGTAGGAGTAAGTGACCAAGTGTTCTAGGCTTGGCTAGAGTTCCTGTTTGAGTTTATTTCCTATTTTGAATAAGTTGTATTTACTGCTACTTGAATCTTGTATTGGGAACTTTGTCCCAGAGCATATAACTTGTTGTTTCCAGATCTGGTTATTTGAGAATTATGTATCTTGATTTCAAATAATTCTGTTGGTCATATTAATTTGTTTCATGCATGCGTGGGTGATTATTTCCTGTATATTCCTTGTTTATTCTTGTGTATTGTTATAAAGATCCTAACAGCTCATGAATGGTGAAAACCATTCGCTGGACTTTGTCGCATATCCGTATTCCGTATTCCTTTTTGGGAAACGGGGAGTGACAATTCCTCAAGGAATTTTGCATACCAGCAAATATATCACATCACAGGCAATAACATTTCAACCTCCCTAGGCCAAGTCATCATACACAAGACACATATCATATATAAATGCTCTGGGGAGTATAGTCACCATCCAATATCTATATATTAAATAAAAACCAAAATTTAGCTAAGTAACTAAGTGAGAAATTATACCTGACTCCGGTCACCAACTGCTAAAAGTGCAACCCTAAACCAAATACCATCACTAAATCTAATATTTTACAAGTCCTCCATAATTACAAAAGATAACTCCAAATTATACAGATACATATATAACAACAGCTAAAACAATCACTCCAATCTACATAAGATACAACTAAGCTAGAAAACAAAAATCTTAACTCTGCTCACCTATCCAGCAAGGTACCTACCTGCGAGAAACTGAGGTCTAGTGGGGTCCACCCTCAGGGTGAGGCTCCACTGACCCCTCAAACACAACAGGTGTCAGCCATATAGGTGTGAGTATAATCTACTGAGTTAGTTACTAAATAAATCATATGAAAGAAATTAAAAGAAACTTATGAACATGATGATAATTAAATTTAACCTGAAATCAAACACATAAACATAGTAAAGATTGCTCAAAGTAAAATTTTCTAATCTTCAAGCAATCTACATACCAACATCCACTCAATCTATATATTTTGTTTTTTACTTTAATATTCCTTCTCATCTTATACTATATTCATTTTCATTTTCATGTCATAACATCTCATAATACATTTACATTCATTGTCCTTTTATATTACAGTTTACTTTCATTTTTATTCTTATTTTATCATATACTTGCTTTATATTTCATTCACATCTCATCATACAACTTACTTTACTTCTCATTCTTATTGTATAATATATTTTACTTTCATTTCATTCACATCTCACATTACTTCACTTTCTTTTCATTTTCATTTTCCCAATACAACTTACATCGCCTTTTTATTTTCATCTTTATAATACCACTTACTTTAATTCTCATTCTCATTTTATAATACACTTTACTTTACTTTTCATTCTCATCTCCACATACTACTTACTTTACTTATCATTTTTATTTTATAAAATAATTTATTTTACTCTTCATTCTCGTCTCATAATACAACTTCCGTATCAACACCCCACCGATCCATCTCGAAGTTGTGCTTAGGTAGATAGTTCCCACCATTTCCATCGAAATAACGAGCAAGTAGTTCCTTGACACAATTCCAAGACATACCAAACTCATATTGTAACACCCCTGCCCCGAGCTCGGACAATTTATACATTTAGAAGACAAATTAGATACTATGTAGTAAACTGCCCACCACAAGCTGCCTCTCAAAAGGTGGTTAACCGAATTGGTGACTCTTGATCATAGACAATTGTATTTATATATTATTAATTATTGTTCACTTTCCGATGTGGGACAAATTCCTTACATTCCTTTCTCTCTTCCCCGTGAGCATAGAGCCATAATGATGGGCCCCATGCCCACGTGGCACAAGCAGAGATAGCAGCACAGGCTGTCGTCCTCTCCTCATTTGTACATAGGGGCCCCACAACAAACGCCACGTCACCACCCAAGTGACGCCACAACAACTGTGGGTGTCTCCTTCACGTGTGGGCCTCCCTTTTCAATTATTTACCATACAACTCCTCCTATAGGAATCCCTATAGGCCACCTCCCATTCTCATATACTATATAATATATATATATATATATATATATATATATATATATAATTTAGAAATTACGGAGTGTTACACACACCCCCTTCAGAAATCAGCATCCTCGCTGAGTACGGGGCATGCACAATCTAGTGTAGGATCTCCTTTCTAGCCGATGTGGAGTGGAGTACCCTGTAACGCTCCTGCCCCTAGCTCAGACAATTTATACAATTTATAAGACAAATTAGATACTATGTAGTACAACTGCCCACCACAGACTGCCTCTGAAAAGGTGGTTAACCGATTAGGTGACTCTTGATCATAGGCTATTATATTTATATTATATTTTATTCTTTGATTTAACCGATATGGGACCAATCCCAATCACGATCTCTGCTATTCCTCTCTCTTCGCGAGAGAGAACAGTAGCCCAAAGCCCAGGTGGGCCCCCTACATCCACGTGGCACACCACCACGTCACCCCAGGTTGACGAAGTCAACAAGATTCTCAACCAAACAGCACACTCATCTGTTGTGCTTCCATGTAGTGCCCCCCCCCCCCCATATTCCATTTAATTTCAACATTTTCACACATTATTACACATATGCCATAGCATATAATACCAACAACCATTTTAATACAAACAGCCCATTTTTATACCTTTTCCAACATATACTTTATATACTATTATACTCTTTGAAAACTACGAGGTGTTACACACCCCCCTTCAGAAATTAGCGTCCTCGCTGAGCACGAGCATGCACAATCTAGTGCAGGATCTCCTTTCTAGTCGATATGGAGTGGAGTACCCTGATTCTGCTAGCTACACCGTACCCCAATTCTGCGGGTGGTCCATTATTTCAGGCTGCCACCTCGCTCCCTCCCAGGCATACCCATACATCTACTAGCTCCATCTCAGGCATACATCTTGCCCACTCTTACCCACACTCGGTGTCGAAAGTCGGCTCTGATACCATTTGTAATGCCCCTGCCCCTAGCTCAGACAATTTATACAATTTATAAGACAAATTAGATACTATGTAGTACAACTGTCCACCACAGGCTGCCTCTCAAAAGCTGTTTAACTGATTAGGTGACTCTTGATCATATGCTATTATATTTATATTATATTTTATTCATTGATTTAACCGATATGGGACCAATCCCAATCACGATCTCTGCTATTCCTCTCTCCTCGCGATAGAGAACAGCAGCCCAAAGCCCAGGTGGGCCCCCCCACATGCACGTGGCACATCACCATGTCACCCAAGTTGACGAAGTCAACAAGATTCTCAACCAAACAGCACACTCATCTGTTGTGCTTCCATGTAGTGCCCCTCCTCCCCCCACCCCATTCCATTTAATTTCAACATTTTCACACATTATTACACATATGCCATAGCATATAATACCAACAGCCATTTTAATACAAACAGCCCATTTTTATACCTTTTTCAACATATACTTTATATACTATTATACTCTTTGAAACTACGGGGTGTTACATACCCTGATTCTGCTAGCTGCACAGTACCCTGATTCTGCTAGCTGTACAGTCCCCTACCTGGGCGATCTGTCCCAACCTCGCTCCCTCTCAGGCATACTTACCCGTATATCTGCTAGCTCCATCTCAGGCATACATCTTACCCACTCTTACCCATAATCGGTATCGAAAGTTGGATCAGATACCATTTGTAACACCCCTGCCCCGAGCTCAGACAATTTATACAATTAGAAGAAAAATTAGATACTATGTAGTACAACAGCCCACTAGAGGCTGCCTCTAAAAAGGTGGTTAATCGAATTGGTGACTCTTGATCATAGGCAATAGTATTTATATATTACTAATTATTTTTCACTTTCCGATGTGGGGCAAATTCCTCACATTCCTTTCTCTCTTCCCCGTAAGCATAGAGCCATAATGATGGGCCCCATGCCCACGTGGCACAAGCAGAGACAGCAGCATAGGCTGCCGTCCTCTCCTCATCTGCACACAGGGGCCCCACAACAAACGCCACGTCACCACCCAAGTGACGCCATAGCAACTGCGGGTGTCTCCTTCACGTGTGGGCCCCCCTTTCAATATATTTACCATACAACTCCTCCTACAGGAATCCCTATAGGCCACCTCCCATTCTCATATATATATATATATATATATATATATATATATATATATATATATATATATATATATATATATATATATATACTAGGTGTGCCCATTGACACGTGCCTACGACATGTCTTCGGAACAGTGCACCTTATTTGATCATATAAAATAGTTTTGGAGATCTAGCAAATTAATTGAAGTAACAAACATATTATATGAGAAACTTTTGGGGGTCAAAAAAAAACATATTATATAATTTTTTTTGATTTTTTTGAATTATTTTAAAAGTTTTTAAATTTTTTTTAAAAGTTTTTTAGTTTTTAGTTTTTTTTTAATTTTTTAATTTTTATTTTCTTAATTTTTTGAATAGAAGAGGGAGGGAAAGAGAGAGGAAAAAAAGTTAAATAAATATAGGAGTTGTTTTGGGTAGGGGATTTGAATTTGAGTTTTGGGGGGAAAATTTTTGGGGGGAAAAATATGTTTTGTAAGGTTAGATCTGGACCTTTGAATTTTGAGGGGATTGAAGGAGAGCCACTTGATAGCTTTCTTTGTGTTTTATTATATATATATATATATATATATATATATATATATATATATATAAAATTCAGAAATTACGGGGTGTTACACATATTATGTCATGTTTTTATTTTAATATCCATTCTCATCACATATTACCACTTCAATTTTTCACTCTCGTCACACATCTTTCTTTACTTTTAATTCTAATAATACATAACACACTTTCTTTACTTTTCATATTTATTCACATTACCCAATTTCTTTACTTATCATATTCATTCCCACAATACAATTTCTGTACTTTTCATGCTTATTCACATCATACACTTTCTTTATTTCTCATTCTCATTTCATAATATACACTTTCTTTACTTTCTCATACTCATTTCATTTCATACACTTTCTTTACTTTTTATTTCTTTTATTTTCTTCATACTTAACTTCTCTCGCCGATATAATTTTATAAGTATTGCCATATAACTCCAACAACATAAATGTATATCACTCCATTTATTCCATATAAATATACACGCCATGTATATAATGCAAATGAATGCACAACTTCATCCATATACAGTAATTAGATAACTCCAACCATATAGTTATATAAATATATTTATATTTGATATTTATAAGCATACTTTGAACCATATAGGTATTATCAATATAAATATATACATATATATATATCTCCCGTAATATATTCATATATCTCTTTATCAAGTAAAATACACAACTCCACATTTATAAATTTAGCTTTGTCAAAATATATATATCTCCCGTAATATATTCATATATCTATTTATCAAGTAAAATACACTACTCCACATTTATAAATTTAGCTTTGTCAATATATATATATATATATTTCCCGTAATTTATTTATATATCTCTTGTAAAATAAATAGTCTCCGTAATGTATCATAACATCATTATCTTCACATATACATATATTCCTTCAATACATATATACACATTTATATTTTCTCCTTTCAGTACCCACACAACTGACCTCCTTGTACAACACATGGATCTCTGTGCCTCCCCCCGTACATTTCAATCCCGCTAACCCACTATTTCACCCAGATCCAGGTGTTCTACAAATATATCATTAGTTGGCTGGAGTGAAGGTACGGTTGCGCGCATGTCCAACCAAGAGTAAAGCCCGAAAGCTAGTAAAAAAAATATAATATGCTGATTGCTGCCACATAGGTCTTACGCATCCGAGGCTACGTCTTCCTCCTGGCCTTATACCTGTGAGGGAAAACTTCTGTTCCCCAAATAAAATTTTGAGGCAAATATAACTCCTGATCCCCAAATATAAATTTGGGGCAATATATAACTCATGTTCCCAGGTGTATCCTGGGCCTGTGGGATCTAGCCCAAACCCTTGTAAGATTGTGCGGCATTGCAATAGTAAATTATCACCTTTATATCTCCGCATATATTATATAAATTTTCTTTATATCACCATATATAAAGATATCTCCTTTATATAAATAATCTCCTTTATAATTTGTCCTTTATATAAATAATCACCGTTATATTTTTTATCTCCTTTGTAATTTGTCCTTTATATAAATAATCTCCTTTATAATTTCTCCTTTATATAAATAATCTCCTTTATATATTTATCTCCTTTATAATTTATCCTTCATATAAATAATCTCCTTTATAACATAAATTTAACCTTTTCATTATCGTATATGTATATATCGTTAAATTACCATAAAAAAGGTGTATGTAAGAAACTCGGCTGATTCTCCATATTCTCTGTAACCCCTGTTTTTTATTTTTCGTATTTTGGTGTATTTTTCTTTTCTTGTGTATTTGTACTCTCTCTTGCATTTTTCTGAACCGTATATTGAGTTGTTTCAATATATTTTCATTTTCTTTTCTCATTCTTGATTTTTGCGAGTTATTTTCGATTTCTTGGTTGTTCTTGTTCATGGTTGTTGTTTTCGTTTTTTATTGTTGTCTCGTTCTCTTTATTTATATTTTTGGGTGCTCTTGGTGATTTGATGGTCTACCCCATTCCTAATCCTATTATTTTGGTCCCTAATTGATTGCCAAAGCCAAATTACCCAATCCTAGTTTGAATCCTATTCAATTTGATCCCCATTTGTCTTATTGGATTAATCCTATTACTACTCCTAATCTACCCACAACCCAATTACCCAATAACCCAACTCATATTCTAAATTCTAATCCCCTCATGCATATATACCTCTCTAATCTCTCAAACCCTAACCCTAACCCCGTGCACCCTACCCCCGGCCTCTCTCTCCCCCTTGCTTGCGCCGCACACCATCCCGCCCAGCACACCCTAGGCCGACCATCCCCCTCCTCTTGGCCTGCACCTTGGCCGAGCACCCCTCATCCCGATCTCCAACCACCTCCGACCGCCATACTCCATCACTTTCCCCCCCTCCGGCCATCATCCAACCCTCCAAGACTCAAGCACCGCCATTAATCTATCTCTCTTTTGTGGGTTCTCTCTTCTCTTGCGTTGAGAATCGTGCCGTGTATTCGTGCTATTGTTCGTGGGTTCGTTGCTCTTGAATTGTGGATCTCTTGTTCGTGGATTTTGGTTCGTTGCCCGAGAATTCGTTCCTGTTATTCTTGGAGTTCGTTTCATCTCCGATTAAGGCAAGTAACTTGTACTCCAATTCCTTTGTTTGATACAAGTCAAAAATACCACCTATAGTGTAGTTGGGTCTAGAGACGACTCTTGTTGTGTTATCTTTGATGGGTTTTGTCTCTATTGTGAAAACTTGACCATAGTTGCCTCATGACACAATCTTGACATAAATTAACTTAGATTTTGCCTGTTCTTGATTTGATCATGTATGTTGGATTTTTTTGAGAATTTGGGTATTTATTGAGATCTATGTGATAGCCTTACTTTAGATATGTTAATTACCCTATTTCATGTTGTTCGGACACTTGGTAGACTCGATTTCATGTTTGGTTGTGCTTCGAACAAGTTTTGATTGATATATGTTGAGTTGTTGTTAAAGGGGAAAAATCTGTATTTTGTCGCTGAACTATTTTGTTTGCTATTTTGGACTGTCTTGAAGTCACTATCTTGGTTCAGTATAAAACATGAGTTTTAGAGAATTTCGTCTATTTTCAAACCCCTTTGACCTTGCTCGATTTTGTTTTCGTATGAGTGACTTATGACTGTTTTGCTACAGAGGTGAATTATGTTTCCAGATTTCGTTTCTCGACGATTTTGTTGATTAAATTATTTTGTTACTTGTGCTACAAATATTATTTTGATATGAAACTTTGCACAGTTTTTCTATACCTATCTAGGGATTACCCAGAATTTTGGTAGATTTTATTGATAAGTTTTATATGTCGTTTCATGCATGTTTACAAAAGTCATACTTGCTGTATTTTGTTCGCTGTTCTGTAAAGAATCGTATTTTCATCCTATTTCCTTCTACTGTATGGAAATTGTTTATGAAATATGAAAGTTAGGTTAATTTGTCTATTTTCATCTCCCTTTGACAGATTTGGATTTCGTTTCACAGCTTGCGAGATATTTCAATTTTTGTACAGCAGTGTTGGGAATTCTAGATTGGCCAAAGTATTGTTATTGATGTTTTCTTATTTTTGATGACTGAACAAATTTTACCGGAATATTATGAAACCATATATTTTGATTCTAGACATATAGGAGAATACCCCATATTTTTCCTGGATTTATTTGAGGAGTTTTAATGCTGTTTTTCTGACTAAGAATTCGTTTTACTGATTTCTGGCTGAACGTGTTTTCTGGATTCAAATCAGTTTTGAGTTATGATTTTGTGAGATACGATATAACTTATTTATATTCGCTAGATTTGTGTGGGAGTCTATTTTCCAGATTCTTTGACGGATCCATATTTGCATTTTTGTAACAACGGGATTCACTGTTTTAGTACTTTACTGTCTTGCTGTCCTGAATATGAACATACACCGTTTTGCTCGTTTATCTGACTGTATATTATCTATGCATGTTTATTTGTTTCCCTGAACCTAATACTGATTATACCATGTTAGTTTGACACTATTTCGTACACTTTCATGCCTGTTTGATGACCATAATAAAATTAACCAAGCCGGAATTTATGGAAAAGATCTAGTAGTGGGAAAGCATAGAAATGTGTATTTAGAAGGGGGCCCGTGTTTCCCATTTAATTATCTGTTATCTGTTATGAGATCATGCAAGATTTTGATTATCTGTTACCCAACTATATACTTTCTACGAGAGGGTATACTTGGAGGGGACTTAGTCCTATCTGTTGCATGATCGTCTGTTATCTGTCTGTCTGGATTTGTTATCTGATATCTATCTGAACCCTGAGTACACGGCCCTATATGAACCCCTACGAAATCTACAAATGTAACTGTTTTGAATATAGCAACCATGAGATAAAAGGATGGCACATGAAGTGCTACCTAGTTAGTAATTAATACAAGACTTTTAAAAATCTGAATCTGTATCTGTATCTGAAATCTGAATTTGAATCTGTTATATGTATCTGGCTATCTGTTATCTGATCATCTGATTACCTATTATCTGTTTGACATTATCACATGACACCATTAATTGACACTATCTGAATATCTGTCTGCATGCTTTTGCTTTGACACTTGACACATGTTAGTATACTATGCTAGTTGATTCTGCAATACCATGCTAGATCTGTTTCTGCTATTATTTAGATTTGTTTAGTTTTTTCCATGTACTTGTATCCTACATTATAAGTGGCCCGTAACTTGCAATTGACGAGTACTTGTTTTCTTTTTCCTTCTCCTGCAAATTTACTAATTGCATATCAGGATGGTTAGCTGCCAGATGGTATTGGCGAGATGATGTATTAGTGCTGGATTTTCTGCTTTATTATTATTATTATTTGTTGCTTGAACTTGAATAAAATGTACTTGATTACTTGGATATTTATTTGTATTTGGGCGATGTGACCCAGGATATTTGACTTGTTCAGAATTTGATTATTTGAGATTATTATATTTGGTTTCAAGTAATTTCTGTTGGTATCTTGTTTCAATTATGCATGTCTGATTGTATCTTTTGCTTCCGACTCTGATTATTTCTGTGATATGTTGTAAAGATTCTTGAACAGCTTATGGATGATGAAAATTATTCGCTGGACTTTTGTCGCGTATCCGTATTCCGTATTCTTTTTTGGAAAGCGGGGCGTGACATTCTCAATATATCAATATTATCATAATTCTCCAAATCTCAATATCACAACACCATATCATATATATATCATATATATGTTTACATACACATTCAAATATCAACACCCTTTAATACACATATATTAGTTTCTTACTCCCCATAATTCACTCTGTATCATACTTATTATTTTCTTTATTCGATGCACTTAACACATCATCAATCTTCAATCATAAATCATTACTTAAAATTTTCATAGCACATCAGGTACCTAAAAATAAAGAGAATCAAACTCACATACATCATGCCTTACATCACAGTTTCCATATTCCTTATATATATATATACACACACTTATCCATCCTTTGAACAATTGAATAATGTACCATAAGTTAAAATAAACAAAATCATACTCACCTGAGGAAACGCGAAGACCGATTGTGTAAGATCTCCGCTTATTCTCTCAAACTCACTTCTTCTTCCTATTACCAAGTTTGGACACTAATTAGGGTTAAGGATGTTCAAATCACTCATAATAGCAATTAAAATCATTCTAATATCTCACAGGCATTTCATCGAACGCCTGGCGTGCATTACACGTATGCACATACTAACAATTCTATTAATTAGGTTTTAAGCCTGCAAATTTCTCTAAAAGTTATTCTAAATTGTTTCTCAAAATTTACAACAATTCCTATTGCCATCTCTAATAAAATTGAGGCATAAACTCTTTTAATTTCAAATCCAAAATCCTAACTCTTTTCAAATTTACTCCTACCATATCCAATAAAAAAGTTTATCGCTTCTAACATGAAGATAATCCCCTAATCTCCCTACTACCCTATTTCTGTTGCCAAAAATTTAAAACATACAACCTTATACAATTTGAGGAAATTATTTCTCCCATTCCAAGAAGTCAATCAGAAAAATCAATGCCGGGACGTTGAAGAGCAACCTCAAACTCGCTAAAACCCTCTCAAATTTTCTTAAAATGGTTAAGGATTTGATGGGATTCGAAAGCCCGAAATCAAAGAAAAGAAGAAGGGGAGAAGGTCGGTTGGGTTCTGGACAGGAGTGAGGGGAAGAAGAGGAGAGGGTAAAGTTGTAAATAGGAGGGAAAAATTAATTATAAGCCCCTCCTAATCTCTACAATTGTTTATATGCCCTTATGGTTTTACTTTTCATAATAAAATCTAATAAAACCCGCTCCACCGGATAAATAAATAAATTAAAGAATATATATAAAATAAAATTTCATAATAATATGTAATAGAAATAAAAGAAATATAAACGACTATTTTGAAATTATAAAATAAATGGGTGTTACAAAAAGGGGTGACACTGAACCCTTTGATTTAATTCACATTGATATTTGTGATTTAAAAATGACACAAACAGGAGGATGTAATAAGTATTTTATTACCTTTGTTGATGATAGCACAAAATATTGTTATGTGTATTGGTTTAAAAGAAAGGGCGAAGCTATATAGAAATTTATTCTCTATAAAAATGAAGTTGAGAATCAACTCAACAAGAAAATTAAAGCGCTAAGAAGTGACCGAGGTGGAGAGTATGTATCGCCATTTGCTGACACTTGTGCTAAGCATGAAATTATACATGGAACTACATCACCTTATTATTCTCAGTCCAATGGTGTTGCTGAGCGAAAGAATCGTACCTTAAAGGAAATGATGAATACAATGTTAATAAGTTCTGGTTTACCATCAAACTTGTAGAGAGAAGCTATTCTTTCAACTAATTACCTTTTCTATAAGGTACAAAAAAAGATAGAGAAAACTCCATATGTATTATGGAAAGGAAGAAAGTCATCCTATAATTACTTGTGAATATGGGGATGTCTTGCCAAGGTGGCAGTACCTCCACCGAAGAAAGTGAAAATATGACAAAAATGGTAGATTGCATTTTTATTGGCTATGCACATAATAGTAGTGCTTAGCAGGTCTTGGTGTATAAATCTGATATCTCTGATATACTAAAGAATACGATAATGAAGTCTAGAAATGCATCGTTCTTTGAAGATGTATTTCCATAAAAGTTCAAGGAAGAACTAAGTTCTTCCAAACAAATATATGAGATTGTCAGTGACGGTAGTGAAAACTTAGATGAAGAAGTTGAGGTGGAACCTAGATGTAGTAAAAGAACAAGAACGGAAAAATCATTTGGTCCAGATTTCTTGACTTTTATGCTTGAAGGTGAACCTTAAACATTCAAAGAAGATGTGAACTCTAGTGATGGTCGTTTATGGAAAGAAGCCATTAAGAATGAAATTGATTCTATCTTACAAAATCGTACTTGGGAACTAGTGGATCTTCCATCAGGTAGTAAACATATATGTTCCAAGTGGATATTCAAGAGAAAATTAAAGTTGATGGATCAATTGATAAATAGAAGGCAAGGTTTGTAATTAAAGGTTATAGGCAAAAAGAAGGTCTGGATTACTTTGATACATATTCTCTTGTGATGAGAATAAATTCTATTAGGATGGTACTTGTAATAGCAGCTTTGTGCAATCTTGAAGTACATCAAATGGATGTGAAAACAAATTTTCTTAAAGGAGATTTAGATGAAGAAATCCACATAGAGCAACCCGAGGATTTTTCAGCTTCAGGACAAGAAAATAAAGTATTTAAACTGGTGAAGTCATTATATGGCTTGAAACAAGCACCAAAGTAGTGGCATGAGAAATTTGACAATGTCATGATGAAAAATTGTTTCAAAATCAATGAATGTGATAAATACGTGTATGTCAAAGACATGGAATATGGATATGTCATAATATGTTTGTATGTAGATGACATGCTTATTGCTGGAAGTAATGATAAGATGATAAAATCTACTAAAAACATGTTGAACTCGAGATTTGACATGAAATACATGGACTAGCTGATGTTATATTGAGAATCAAAATAACAAGAACATTAGACGAGTTTGTTTTAAGCCGACACATTATATAGATAATATTATTGGAAAATTTGATAAAGATAATTCTGGAATTGCCATAACTCCGATAAATCTAATTTTACATTTATCCAAGAATAAAGGAAAGCGTATTTCTCAAGTGGAATAATCTAGAATTATAGGCAATCTAATGTACTTGATGAGTTGTAAAAGACCAGACATAGCCTATGCAGTTAGTAAACTAAGTAGATATACGAGTAATCCTGAAACCGAGCATTGGCAAGCGGTTACAAGAGTACTGAAGTACTTGCGTTTTACTAGTAACTATGGGCTGCATTATATGAGATATCTGGTTGTACTTGAAGGATATAATGATGCGAACTAAATATCTAGTGATAATTCAAATCTGCTAGTGGTTGTGTGTTTACACTAGGTGGTGCAGTAGTTTTTTGGAAATCCTCGAAACAAATAGTGTTCGCTAAATCCACAATGGAATATGAATTTATCGCACTGGACAAATTTGGGGAAGAAGCTGAATGTTACGCCACTTCCTTGAGGATATTCTAAGGTGGACAACCCTGTGTCTCCAATCTGCATACATTCAAATAGTCAATCTACAATCTGTAGAGTACAGAGCAATATATATAATGGTAAATCTAGACATACTCATCGAAGACATAATACCATTAAACAACTACTCTCTACTGAGGTTATCTCTGTGAACTATGTAAAGTCAAAAGATAATAATGCGTATCTGCTAACCAAAGGGTTAAACAGAGAGTTAGTTGAAAATTCATCGAGGGAAATGAGACCAAAGCCTATGAAAGAGTAAGCCGATACAATGGACACCCAATTGAATTGAGATCCCAAGATCTAGGTTCAAAGGGACAACTAAATTGTGTAGACCATGTTGGATCATTGTGGGGATTTTCCTATGTCCATTCCTATTGTAACACCCCGAATTCCAAATAAAGCCGAATTCGAGATTCCACAGGATCTTTACTTCACTTCGTACAATTTTACAAAGAAATTAAAACTTTTCAATAATACATCAGAGTTACAGTACACTTTGTTTACACAGCGGAAGAATAAAAGATTACAATAAAATAAAAACAACATCTTTAAACAAAACAGTATCAGCATATCCACTTAATTTTTTCATGAACCTTCATTACCTGCATATCAAGCTATGGGCACGTTAGTCACTTACAACTGACGAAATGTTATACAAGACTATCCTCTCTATGCCGGAACAGTATAACAATCACCATACTTTAACAATACACAAACTTGATTGAAATGAAGTGTAGAAATGTGACTACTCTAAACATGTAAGTGTATGCCATGCCTTAATGCCTAATGCAGTTATTTTTTATTCTAGGATGGTACTAATGCACATTTGTTCGGATTCTATGCATCCCATACTACATAGGTCCGAGGACAAGCGCCTACGTACTCCACAATAAAGGGTTCGATCCCTCGCCATGACAACTACCCAGTAATAAGACAAAGTTGAGATGTTCCACGAGTACGGATCCCAGCCCCGGAGAATCGCCGTAGCCAATCCCCCGCCCGAATGTTATACAGACTACTCGTCGTGCGAACCTCCCGCAAGTGCCCCTCTAGCTCCGGTATACGCATATACATTGGAGGCGACAAACTATCCGCCCGACTTTGCCAAGTCCCGGATTTAAATAAAAACTCGTCTCCCACAGAGCAACCTCAGTCCGCCGACTGGGTCTATAGTCCCGATGAATTGCAGCAGCCAACCCACTGCCCGACTATATAGAGTGCCCCACTTACGTTTGCCTAGGTCTTACTACAACTTCACTTAAGTGCCTAGTTATTTAGTCAAGACATGAATAAATGTCCAAGCCTAGAATTAGTCTTACCTCTTACCGGTCTTAATCACAAAACCGAGATGGATCCAAAACCATATCTTAAAATTATATCTCAATTCTTTTTATTTCAATATTGCCGGTAACGAGGTTTTACTAACTCTAAAACTCAACAATTCATGTACAAGAATTTATGGGTACACATACCCGTTAATAGACATGTCTTAACTTAGATATATTCTTATCTCAATTTATTCATAAGTAGATTAATGTCTTAAACTTATTATATTTATGTCTCTAATTTATCCATAATTTGTTCTATGTCCCACTTAGCATTAATACATGAACCTCTTATCAAATCATAATTTCATTCATGAATTACTACAATAATGAATTCATCACTTGCAATGTCATTTGAAATTTAAACTCATATAACAACTCCAAATAACCAAGTACAATCTTTTCAAGAAAAGTTAATTCACATAATGTATATTTCTTTGACTCTTTAAAGTCATACCTTTTTAATAATAAAATCTTCAATCATTACTTGATTTCTATCTCAAATTTTCTTTTTAAAGTCTCATTTTTACTTTCTTAAAATATACAATAAAATTTCCATAACAATCTCTAATAGCTTCCATTTTATCTTATAACCATAATAGGAATTTATTCATACTTAAAAAAACATCTTATTCTATTAAAACCAATAAAAGGGCTCAGGTTTCGAACCCATCACCTGCCGACCATACGCAGCAACACCTAAGGCCCAACCTACTAGCCACTAAGTCCATTTGGACTTATGTCATAATCCGGGATGAGAAACCCCTTATACACTCAGTGCAGTTCGGATTATATTGAATGAAATCAAAATAAAAGGTGACTATCAAGTTTCGAACCCAAGATCTTTTACAAGTTGTATTCTGTGTTGCACTAGCTAACCAGTAAGTCCAAGTGTATTTTCTGTTCAGAAATTGTACTAATGTACTTTTGTATACATTACTCTGAATTTAGTTTCTTTTATCAAAACTCGTTTATCGAAAATAATCCATTCTTTTAGAATATTGAAACAAAGCCTCTCTTGGACTGAGATAAATATTAAAACAGTAAATTAAGGGTTCAAACTTATTTTTTAGAAAATTATAACTTCATTTTTATATAATTCTTCCTTTGCATGCATATTTTCATTTTCCCCCCAAATTTCGAAACTAAAATTATGTTTAGTAAAACTAGTTCATATACTCTACTTACTAGTTACATTTTGTGATAAAACAAGCATATCTCTTGATCAATCATGAATATCTCAAAGAATCTCCTTCATGCAAAAAAATGTATCTTAACCTATGTCGACATAAAGAGTTATTTTTCTTCTTTCTTTTTCTTTCTTAAACATCATGTCGAAAATATCGTTCTTTAACAAGTTCTAAAGGAAAATCACACATTCAACAAAACATAAAAATTTACAAACATTTTTAATATGATTCATATAATTAATTCTTTAGTTGAACTCTACTTTTAAATAGCATGGTAACAATTTGTTCACTAATTCTCAACATGATCACTGCATATTATGCTAGCATGGATTCTACATATCTATATAATAAAACACAAAGAAAGCTATCAAGTGGCTCTCCTTCAATCCTCCCAAAATTAAAGGCCCAGATCTAACCTCACAAAACACATTTCCCCCCAAAATTTCAAACCCAAAAACCAAATATTTCCCCCTAAAACTAAAAAACCCATTACTTTATTACTATCTCTCTCTTCTCTCTTCACTTTTTCATATTTCTCTCTTTTTTCCTCTCTCCTTATCTCTCTCTCTCATTCTTTCTTTATTTACTTAGAAATTTAGATTTTAAGATTTCAGGTTTGTAAATTTTCAAAATTTTTATGTTTTTTTTATTGCACATGTTATATTGAAAATAGCAAATATCGCTTCAACAGTTAAATTTCATCATTTTCCACACTTAAAGTTCTAAGAAGTTAGATTTTACAACCTCATTTATAATTTTTTTTCAACATATACTAATGGAAACATGGACTTTTATTTATAACTAATTATTGTCATACTATTCAAACTTGAGCTACATAATTGTTGTTTTATTGTTTACAAGGCTTTTCGTGTTTTGTATCGTTCCGAAGACGTGCCGTAGGCACGTGCCCACGGGCAAATCTAGTATCTCATTCAAATTATATTACTCATTAAACTATTTAGCATTCAAATTTCTATTCTAGAAAGGAAAGAGATCACCCACCTTAGTTGAAGATTGGAAGTGAGAAAGATGGAACCAACACCTAGCTCCTAGCAAGAACACCTCCTCCTAGCAAGAGCTTCTCCTCCTAGCAAAGAATTTCTCCAAGCACAAGGACTCTATTCTCTCTTTCTTTTTCTTTCTCTTACTCTTATTTGTTTTCTTTTGGTGTGTGGAATGAGAAGAAATGAGTGCTATTTATAGGTCTAGGTTAGGGTCTCATTTGTAAAATTTCATAACCTAATAAATCTCCATATTAATTCTTTCAACTTTTCATGTTCTAAACTCCTAAAACCTACAACTCTCCACCTCCACACTCTTCACAAACTCAACCTCCAAACTCTTCTCCTCCCCTTTCCAAAACCGGCCACCCCCTTGCCCACAAACCGGTCCAAGTTCATTGGTGTATACATGCACACATGCATAAACAAATATGAATACATTTCTATAATTCTAAATGTGTACTAACATTTGTAACTTGTTATGTATTAGTGCATGCTTAACTTAATTTGTGTTTTTAATAGTGGGCTTGCTTCATGGGCTCATTGTTAATTAATTAATTTAATTATCTAGTGGGCTTTCCTCCTAATGGGCTAGAATTTAATCTATAGGTCCATGGATCAAAAGAAGGCTAATTAAAACTTATGCATGCTAAAGATTAGTAAATGAGAACAACAAAATGAAGATAAAATTTTTTCACATGCATCATATGTCTAAAAAAATCAAAAAATGTATTTTAATCAAAATAGGGAAAAACAATTTTCCGCTTTATAAAATACATAAAATAAATAATTTAAGTACATAGAAAATATTGTACGCAGCGTGGTGGAGACACGTGCATCCAAAATACATAAAAAGCACGTAAAATACAGAGATTGAAATTTAATATTTTTGTTGACTCAAAATAGGATAAAATCAATACGGAAAATGCATAAATAGTCGGTAATCAAAATACGTGGTGAAAATACGTTACAAAATACACGTACGTAACACACAAGGGCAAAATTGTCATTTTCAATTTTGCGGGGTGTTACACCTATAATGAAACAGTGATGCCCATAAGGTAAGAAGTTAAGCTTGGAGATGGTATCGGGTCCTATCGAGTCGGGTCCTCCACTACCGGGACTCGGACCCGATATTTCACAGGTCCAAAAATTGGACCCGGACTGGACTTGCGAGAATCGGGTCTGAGTCCGGGTCTGGGTCCGGGTCCTTGTTAAAAAAATCTACCCATCGGGTCCAGCAGCGGGAAATAAATAACTGCACTTTTTCGAAATTGACTTGGCTTCACCAAAAAGCCTCATCTCCAAAGCCCGGCTCGCGAGGCGTCCATAAGTATTTTTTCACTCGATACCCTATTGTTCCAATAATTTTTGCATTAAGTACATAAATAAATATTATATTTACACATCTATCTTCAACAATAACTATTTACATGTATATATCTATAACCCCATTATTCAGATTCCATATTTTTTGGGGGTATTTTTTAGCGGGTCTGGGTCAAGGTCCGAGTCCGGGTTAGGTCTATTTTAAGTGGACTCGGGCCTGTACTTGAAAGTGCATCAGGACTTATTTTAGAACCCGTACCCAGACCTGTATAGATCGGGTTAGTTCCGGTCCGATGTCGGGTCCGGGTCTAGTCCGAATCGGGTCCAGGTATCGGGTTTTTGTACCAGCCTTAGTTAAGCTAGACTATTAATGATTCTTATGCATCAAAAATCAGAGTAGAGTAATGCGGGTTACTTTTAATCAAGAAATCACCTATGTAAGAGGGAAGAAGAGCCTCATCCAACGGAATAGTGTAGGGCAACATTCCTATTAAACTCTTGCAGAACCAGATGTATATTCATGGCCAAAAAATGAACATAACAATGAGAACTGAAATGTGTTAGAAAGATTTCTGTATGAGAAATGTCATCGTTTACACAAATGACAGAACAGTTCAAGGACATCACATCTATTGTTTAGTTAGTATAGAAAACATATTTTCATAAGGGAAGGTTCAAAGGGTAATACCTACCTATCCTGTACAGGTTTCAACCGTTAAATTCTATCAGCAAGTCTGTCGTGTCTGAGATCGTCAATTTCATTCATGCGGGGAATGTTAGAAAATGGGTGTTTTAACACCATTTTACGAACTAGTTTTGAGGCAATTTTTTGAGTAAGATCCACTATGAATTAGTGAGAGATCTTTATGGATTTGTGTTCTCCTTCATGAGTACATCAAAATCATATATTTACTTGCTCAAAACGGTTATGGGTTGAATGAGAAATTGTCTCCCAAAGTAAGACACTTGATTTGAGAAAATGGGTTGAGGGACTTTAATCCCATATCAGAAAAATCATAAGAATTAGAAGGGTATAAATAATATCCCCTTTCTTTGCTTTGTAAGAAAGCAAGCTAGAAGACTCTCTCTCTTGCGCGCAGGTGGTTGCAAATCTTGGATCGGATTACATGCGGCTTGTGTGTGCTCGCACGTCCTGCAGACACGAATGCCAGACCAACTTGAACTCTACTTTGTGCAGGGTTTTTTTTTGCACTAGTTTTGTTTTTTCAATCTGTAACGACCGAAATAAATGCAGAAACGGTTTTGTCTGCCATTTATTCACACGTTTAAACCGGTGAAACGGTTTTGTCTGCCATTACAGTTTGGGCATTCACTCACTTGTCTGCCATTATTGTGTACATTCACTCACCTCTTTACCCCCTGAACCTATAAATTAAGGCCCATTTTCTTCTCATCTTCTCATTTTTCACCCTAGCAAAATTCTCTCAACTTCTCTGTTCTGTTCTATTTTGTCCGGTTCATTTGTTCAAGGTCGGTGATAGAGTTCTAACCATTTTAGTTTGGGAGTGTGATGTAGTGCTACAGTCGACACTTCTCAGCTATTGTATGCTGGGAGACGGACGCCTATGCAATCTCCAACACTCAGACAAGGTGAATCTGTTTTAAGGGTATTGTGTGATACACAAGCCTTGGCTTAAATCTGTTTGAGTTTATATTTTATTATTAAATTGTTCCATTTTCTACATCTTCATCCCCTTCTTTGTTTTTGGTGTCTCTAAATCAAAGTTGTTTATTTACAAACTTTTGAAACAACAACCTACGTTTTATGGCTTGACAGAAATAATTTTTACTTTTGTGAGACTTGTAATAGTACTTATTTCCTTTTGGGCTACAACTGGTGCCACAGGGTCGAGATGGAGGATCTCTAGAGCCTTCCAGGTAAACGAGTACGATGATGGGGAGGTCAAGTTCAGACCTACCATAGACTAAGTGGGTCGACGGTACCCAGATTCTCACCTTCCAGAGATTTGTTGGAAGGACAACTACGATTGTAATTGTTTTCCTATCTTCTTATTATTTGGTTTATCTGTTGCACTTTTGGATTGTCCAACCCTCCAGGATGATGTTGGAGGTTTACATTGTATTTCTTGTTTTGTAGTTCTTTGTACATTACTCCGGTACTCTGGGGATGTTTTATTAAACTTTTATTAATGAAACATGGTGGCGGTATTCCACATTTTTCCTAAAAAAATAAAAAAGAAAGAGATAGAACTTAACGATATTTCATGTTACTGTTATTTTTTGTGTGAGCAAACATATGTTGTGAATTCTTTTAGAAACAATAAAAAAACTGACCTTTTAGTTTTCGACGATATTGGCTATTTCCAACTAATCTTGATTCCTGAATCTGAATCGTTTGAACGTTAGATTTGATATGGATGGTGGCGATTGCTCTGATTGACCTGTAAATGTCTGAAACATCGGGGTTGGTCCCGGCGATAGAACCTCTAACGCTCAAGTTAGATTTCAGAAAGATATAAGAGGTTTTTAGTAAAAAATACTGATTACTTGATTTCTGAGGTGGTCATGGGGTATTTATAGTTTTATAGGGGGTTAGTTTCATGATAATGATTTATCTCTACTTCCCAGTGTTTTGATATAGTTGGTTATTCTCTTCTTCATAAAAAGATAGAAGCGGTTGTGGAGTTAGAGTTATGAGTCTTCTCTTGTAAAGATATATGGTTTTCAAACCGTCTCATATGGATAATTATGAGTTTAAAATGATATTTTAGATAATCATGAACTCCTAAATGTTCGACTGTTATGACAATCCAGTTTGACAAATTCGTTTTTGGTACTTGGGCTTGAAAGATGCCCAACTTCCTATTACAGACCCGTTTCTAGTGGAATTCACCGTTTTACCTCTGAAAGCTTTAAGATTCTTGCCCAATTTTAACTATTCAAATTTGGTTCTATTTTGTAGATTGAGTTTCACAGCTTTTGATGAGTAGTTCGCCCATTTTTAATGGTTTACAAAACTTATCAGAGTATTCTGGGATGTTTGAATCTTGCTCGGGGTGTAACGAAGTTATTCTGAGTTTATCAAATATCCAGAATTTTTTTTAGAATTTTCTAGAATTTTTGTGACCTTTCTAGATTTTTCTGAACCTTTTCCAATTTTTAATCATTTTCCAGATTTTTATTCAATTTCTCAATTTTTATAATTAATTTTCGATTTTAATAAAATATTCTAAATTTATAATTACTTTTTCGAAATATTTTAATATATTTCAAAATTAACAATTTTTTATAGAATTTTTAATTAATTAATTCAAAATTTTAATTATTTTTTCGAAGTGATTAAATATTTAGTATGTTTTAATAATAAAATAAAGAACTTAAATCAAACCTGATCGATTTTTTGATCACCCAGACGGTTGAAAATATGCAATTTCCTTCATTTTGGTCAGGGGTGGGTCTACTCGGTGGTTGCCCCCAATCCCACATGGCGCCAACATGGCGTCACGTGGCGCAGACATGGCTGACGTTGACTGGTCAACATTTTCTCCTTTTTTAGGCTGATCGCGTGCACATGTGGTGGACGTGCCCAGCTTTTTCTCTCCTCTTTCCTCGTCTTTTCCTTCTTCTTTTTTATTCTATATTTCCCTGCGTAGCATGAGTATATTGCACTTTCCCGATGCCACAAAGGTCCGATCGGGGAGTATGACTCCTTATTTCGAAGGTAACTAGAAGATTTACGAGTTTCGTTCAGAAATTGATAGAGGAAATTGTCTGTATTTATGGTCAAAATAGGCATGCAATTTCTCTGCCTCCGGGGAGTTGAGAAAGCTTTGGCATCGGGGATCTGGGAAAAGGAGCTTCGCTACAGAAGTGCTACAAAAGAGAATTTTGCCACCAGGGAGCTATGAAGAGGAGCTTCACTCCCGATGGGTTAAGAATAGGAGTTTCTCCATGGAAGAGTTATAAAGAAGAGTTTTGCAAGCCTCTTGGGAAGAGACTTTAGGATGTGAGTTTAGGGAGTAGCTCTAGGGATGAGTTGAGCTCTGAACTCGTTGTAGAAGAAGAATGTCGTTGGGAGGCGGGCGAGATGAAGAGCATCGCCGGGCTCTTGGAAAGAGCTGTTCGGGAGGAGGCAAGTTTAGGGAGCAGCTCTAGGAGTGAGTTGAGCTCTGAACTCATTGTAGAAGAAGAAGAATTTTGTTCGGGAGGTGAGGGAGATGAAGAGTATCGTCGGGTTCTTGGAGAGAGCCGTTCGGGAGGTGAGTTTAGAGAGCAGCTCTACGAGTGAGTTGTGCTCTGAACTCGTTGTGGAAGAAGAAAGCCGTTCAGGAGGTGAGTGAGATGAAGAGCCTCACCGAGCTCTTGGAAAGAGCCGTTCAGGAGGCAAGTTTAGAGAGCAACTCTAGGAGTGAGTTGAGCTCTGAACTCGTTGTAGAAGAAGACAGCCTTTTGTGAGGTGAGGGAGATGAAGAGCATCGCTGGGCTCTTGAAGAGAGCCGTTCGGGAGGTGAGTTTAGGAAGCAGCTCTAAAAATGAGTTGAGCTCTGAACTCGTTGTGGAAGAAGTAGGCCACTTGGGAGGTGAGCTGGATGAATGGTATCTCCAGGCTTCAGGGGAGAGCCGTTTGGAAGGCGAGTATAGGGAGCAGCTCTTAGGATGAGTTGAGCTCCGAACTTGCGGTAGAAGAAGAGGGTCGCTCGGGAGGCGAGTGAGATGAAGAGAACCACTGGGTTCAAGGAGAGAGTCGTTCGTGTAGCGAGTTTAGAGAGCAACTCTAGGGGTGAGTTGAGCTCCGAAGTCATTGTGGAAGAAGAAGGCCATTCGGGAGGCGAGCGAGTTTGTGTGTATCGCTTGGCTCTAGGAGAGAGATGTTTGGGAGGCGAGTTTAGGGAGCAACTCTAGGGGTGGGTTGAACTCTGATCTTGTTCTGGAAGAAGAGTTAATCGGTGCACCGAACTCAGTGTTTAGATTTAATGAGCCGTTGGAGAGGCTTGGGCTGTGAGCGAAGATGAAGAGTATAGCTTGGCTAGGAGAGAGATATTTTGGAGGCGAGTTTAGGGAGTAGCTCTATGGGTGAGTTGAGCTCCGATCTCGCTATGGAAGAAGTAGACCGCTCGGGAGGTGAGTGGAGAACTGAACACACTATTTAGAGTCACTGAGCTGTTTGAGAGGCTTGGGTGGCGAGCGGGTCATCGAACTCATTATATGGAGAGAATGATTTGTTGGAGGAGCTCGAGTAAGGAACGGAGCACCAAATGCGTTATATGTAGCAATGAGTTGTCGGGGGAGCTCGGAATAAAAGTTGAAAACTGAATTCATTGCCTTGAGTTGTTGAGTTGTGAAGTCCTTTGTATTTGCTAATGTTGTCATGACCCCCTGCTCCTTCCTATTTTCCAGTTGTTGTATATGTCCGGGGGGATCCTCGAGATGACAAAATTTTCCATCATGGTACCAAGCTATGTGTGGCGGAGTTGGGGCTTACTCGCTTACGAGATAAGCTATTCAAGGCGGAAGTGAAGCTCGACTACTTGAGGTGAGCATTGACCTAGAGGAATATTGAAGCGGGTTGCCATGGTGACGGTCCACGGGAGACACCTCTACCCAATGTGGAGGGACGCTTGTGCGATGGTGGAACTACTCTTGCTGAGATGACCATTGGGAGGGACTTAGAGATTAAATCCCTCCGTCGCTTTTTACTTGCAGCTACCATCGAGAGAGATGAGTTGAAGAACGTAGTGCTTGGGAAGAGCTTAGAGGTTGAACATCTGAAAGAAGTTGCCCCTGAATTCTCAGAGAGAATCATCCGGGCTATTCCGCACGCACTTGTACGGTTCGTTGGAAGATTAGGGTGAAGGACTCCCATCTCAAGGAGAGGCTTGTCGATTCGGAAGTTGAGATCCATTGGTTGAAGCGACTTCTTGAGGGGGACTAGGACCATGAGCACTTCTTGCTCTTGTGATGCGATAAAGGAGAGGTCATTTCATGAACTGACTTTACGCTGGCACGAGATCTCGAAAAATCCAGGAGATGCTTAAAGAGGAATGGCCAGTTCATCAAGTGTTGCCTCGATTGGAGTGGCAACGCGTGTTGATGGTCAAGCGACTTCGATACAATCCGCAGGTTTGGTTTTCCCTTCAGATCGTTTGAGAGATCAAGGTGGTGCTTTGGTAGCCAGGGGGACCGTAGGCTACGCATGTCCCTTAACAGGAATATCCCCTTGCCACGAGGGTGTATAAATGATTTTGAGGAAGACTTGTAATCTTGTTGATTGTTTTTTTCAAACCTATATTAAGATGTTGATGTGAAATGAAGATCTTCCAAGTGTTCAAGCATTGTCTCTCGTTCTCTTTGAGTAATAGGTCTTTGTGTTAGAGTAGCTGTGACAACTCTAATAGAGGGTGGGATCTCTTGTGCCCTTGTAGCAGCAAGCTGAGGGAGTGTCCTTCAGGAGGTGCTCGACCCCATTTTTGTCAGTCGGGGCAGCTAACGTGTTGCGATAGCTTTCTCCAAATGGTGAGTTAAGCTTTCTAACTCGGTTGTTTGTACATTGTTAAAGCAACCTCGAGCCAGAGTGTAAACTCTGGGCTTGTTTTTAAAGCATTTTATGAGTAAATCGAGTGACGAGTCGAGTCTCTGAGCTTGCTCGGGTGCATGATACTAGACCAACTCTTATGAACCACGAGTATGGACTCCGAACGGGTTGACGACAAGTTCTGGGAGCAGATCGAATGGCGAGTTGTGCCCTAACCTTGCTCAGCAATAAGTAGCTAGAGTGACTCCATGAATAATGAGTGTGGACGCTGCACTTGTCATGTAACACTTTGTGTTAATATATATATATATATATATATATATATATATATATATATATATATATATTGAAAAGTAGGGGTGCTGTTTGTATAGAAGTAAAATGGTTGTAATTAAAATTGAAATGGAATAATGTGTATAGGTGTGATGGGGGCCCACGTTGAATTCTTCAACAGGTGTGCTGTGTGCTTTCATGAGGTGATGACGTCACCAAAAAAAAGCCCTGGGGCCCACCTGCATGAAAAATTATGCTGTGTCTCTCCTAAGTGATATAAAATCCCACATCGGAATAGAAGTGAACATAAATAATATATAAATATAATAAGCCAATGATCAAGAGTCACCAATTCGGTTAACCACCTTTTGAGAGGCAGCTTGTGGTGGGCAGTTGTACTACATAGTATTTAATTTTCCTTATAAATTGTATAAATTGTCTAAGCTCGGGGCAGGGGCGTTACAAATGGTATCAGAGCCGACTTTCGACACCGGGGTGGGGAGCATGTATGTATAGTCGAGCAGTGTATTCCGGGACTATAGACCCAATCGGACCCAGTCGAGCGGTGTCCTCCGGGACTATGGTGAATCCTCAATTAAAAAATCTGGGACTGTTATTGATCAGGCGGTGTACTCCGGGATCATAATTAGTCTGGCGGATAGGAGAGCATATGCTCCACAACGGCTAGAAAGGAGATCCTGCACTAGGTTGTGAATGCCCGTGCTCAGCGAGGACGCTGATTTTTGAAGGGGGGGTGTCTGTAACACCCCGTGTAAAAATAAAAATAAAAATAATATATATTAAAAAGTAGGGGTGTTGTTTGTATAGAAGTAAAATGGTTGTAATTAAAATTGAAATGGAATAATGTGTATAGGTGTGATGGGGGCCCACGTTGAATTCTTCAACAGGTGTGCTATGTGCTTTCCTGAGGTGATGACGTCACCAAAAAAAAGCCCTGGGGCCCACCTGCATGAAAAATTCTGCTGTGTCGCTCCTAAGTGATATAAAATCCCACATCGGAATAGAAGTGAACATAAATAATATATAAATATAATAAGCCAATGATCAAGAGTCACCAATTTGGTTAACCACCTTTTGAGAGGCAGCCTGTGGTGGGCAGTAGTACTACATAGTATTTAATTTGCCTTACAAATTGTATAAATTGTCTGAGCTCGGGGCAGGGGTGTCACATGTCAGTGGGTTATTTTGGAAGCAGATCAAATGGCAAGGCATGCCCTGCCCTTGGTTGGTGGCAAGTGGCTGGGGTGACTCAATGAACATTGAGTGTGGACTCTGAACAAGTTGATGATGAGTTTTGGGAGCAATCGAATGGCGTGGTGTGCTCTGCCCTTGCCGGCAGCAAGTTGCTAGAGAGACTCTATGAACCATGAGTATGGACTCTGTGCTTATTGGTGTGTTGTTTTAGGAGCAGATTGAATAGCGAGGCGTGCCCTGCCCTTGCTCCGTAGCAAGTGGTTGGGGCGACTCTATGAACCATGAGTGTGGACACCGAGCATATTAATGATGAGTTTTGGGAACAATCGAATGGCGAGGTGTGCTATTCCCTAGCTCGGTGGCAAGTTGCTAGAGCAAATCTATGAACCATGAGTATAGATTCCGCACTTGTCAATGGGTTGTTTTGGGAGCAGATTGAATGGTAAGGCGTGCTCTACCCTTGCTCAGTGGCAAGTGGCTGGGACGACTCTATGAACCATGAGTGTGGACTCCGAACATGTTGACGACGAGTTTTGTGAACAATCGAATGGCAAGCCATGCTCTGCCCTTGCTCTGTGGCAAGTTGCTAGAGCAACTCTTTGAACCATGAGTATGTACTCCGCACTTGTTCGTGGGTTGTTTTAGGAGCAGTTCGAAAGACGAAGCATGCCCTGGTCTTGCTTGGTGGCAAGTGGCTGGTGCGACTCTATGAACCATGAGTGTGGACTCCGAACATGTTAATGACGAGTTTTAGGAGAAACCGAATGGCGAGGCGTGCTCTGCCCTTGTTCGGTCGCAAGTTGCTAGAGCGACTATATGAACCATTAGTATGTATTCTGCACTTGTTTGTGGGTTGTTTTGGGAGCAGGTCGACTAGCGAGGTGTGCCTTGCCCTTGCTCGGTGGCAGGTGGCTAGGGCGGCTCTATGAACCATGAGTGTGGACTCCAAACAGCTTGACTACGAGTTTTGAGAGCAATCAAATGACGAGGCATGCTCTACCCTTGCTCGGTGCAAGTTGCTAGAGCAACTTTATGAACCATGAATATGGACTCCATACTTATCCATGGATTGTTTTGGGAGCAGATCGATTGGCATGGCGTGCCCGCCTTTGCTCAGTGGCAAGTGGCTAGAGCGACTCTATGAACCATGAGTATGGATTCCAAATAGGTTGACGATGAGTTTTGGGAGCAATCGAATGGTGAGGCTTGCCCTGCCCTAGTTTGGTGGCAAGTGGCTAGAGCAACTCTGAACCAGGATCATTGACTCCACACTCATCTGTGGGTTGTTTTGGAAGCAGATCGAATTGCGAGGCGTGCCCCACCCTTGCTCGGTTGCAAGTGGCTGGAGCGACTCTATGAACCATGAGTGTCGACTTTGAATAGGTTGATGACGAGTTTTTGGAGCAATCAAATGGTTAGGCATGCACTTTCCCTTGCTCGGTGGCAAGTGTCAAGTGTGACTTTATGAACCATGAGTATGAACTCCTCACTCATCCGTTGGGGTGCTCAATGTGTAGTTGAAGTTGTTCGGGGGCAGACCATGTGTTTGACTCATTGTTTGCATCCGATGGAATTGTACAAGAATTTTTAGAAAGAAAATACTGAAAATGCTTTAAAAATGAAACTAAGAGCCTGCTTTGATTGTTAGTCTTTATTACATGTTGTGACTGTTATAAGTATCGGTCTCTAATACATGTATGAAGCTAGCTACTGGGGGTGGACATTATACATCCTTATTGTACTTCGTGAGGTGCTCGGCATTCCAAGTCCTTGATATCTTCTTCCCCCCAGGTCTAAGCTTCTGGGTGGACCACTTGTAAGACCTTGTATGGTCCCTCCCAGTTAGGGGCAAGCTTTCCCTTCTTGCGTGGGTTGGATATCTCAAGCTCTCGAACGACAGGGTCCCCCTCTTTAAGGTTGGTTGGGTGGACCTTCTTGTTTTAGAACTTCTCTACCCTCTGCTGGTAGATATATCTTCGCAGAGCGGACTTCTGTCACACTTCTTCAATGAGATCGAGATTGGTCCGGAGGTCATTTGAGTTCTGCTCTTCGTTGAAGGAGAGAAAGCGAGGGGAAGGTAGTCCTACTTCCAGAGGGATGAGTGCTTTCATACCAAAGGTGAGGTTGAATGGGGGTTCTCCTGTTGGGATTCTCTTCGTGGATCTGTAGGACTAAAACTCGCTTAGGAGTTCTTCGACCCATAGCCCCTTCAGTGCTTCACCAAGTCTCTTCTTGAGGTCATCCAAGATTTTTCGATTAGCATTCTCAGCTTGGAAGTTGGTCTGGGGGTGCGAGATAAAGAAGAAGCGTTGTTCATCCCCCAGATTGGTGCAAAACTTGCAGAATCCTTTTCCAACAAATTGAGTTCCATTTTCAGGGACTAGTTTGCTGGGAATCCCAAACCACCAAACTATGTTCTTCAAGAAGAATTGTTGAACCTTATGCTTTGTGATGGTTGCTAATGGTTCCACCTCGACCCACTTTGTGAAGTAGTCGATGGCTACCACTAGGAAGTTCCATTATCTACTAGCGGGAGGAAATGGTCCTAGCTAGTCCATCCCTTACATGGCGAAGGGGATGGGGCTTGAGATAGAGCTGAGGTTGACTTGTGGTAGGCATCGTTGAGGTGAGTGGGCTAATAGTATCCATGATTGGGAACTTTTCATGCAAGAGATCCTTCATGTACCTCTTTTAGGGCGTAATCGGCCTCTTCGGGGGAGAGGCATCGTAGGTAAGTTTGACCATCAACCTGTGTGTAGGAGTGCTTGTAGAGGATTCTCTCAACAATAGTATATCTTTCTACCCTCACCCAGATCTTTCTTGCTTCTTTAGGGTCTTATGGGAGGGTTCCCTTTTCGAGGGAGTTGACTAAGGGTTTCATATAGTAATCTCTGAATGTTTGGGGGGTGATGAACATGATCTTTAATGTCTCGTTTTCGATGCTTGGCTTAAGTAGAACCTCGATAAGCACAGTATGGTCGAGTCCATCGAACGATGCTGGCTTGGAAAGGGCATCTGCTTACCCATATTTCTCACGTGGGATGCGAGTAACTTCAGCTTCTTTGAAAGTTGACGTAAGGTTCATCTCTGGCTTCATATTCACCCCAAATTTGGTTCACTACAAGTTGGGAGTTGCCGAATACTATGACACTTTATGCCCCTGCTTTCCTTCCTAGGAGTAGCCCGGCGATGAGGGCTTCATACTCGGCCTCATTATTGGAAGTTGGGAAGTTGAGGCGTAGCGAGTATTGGAGAGTGAACTCATTGGGACCCAACAAGATGACTCTGGCTCCACTCCCTTCAAGGCAAGAGGAATCATCCACACAGACACTCCAAAGTGGGGGGTTGTCTCCTTCCTCGGGGTGATCAGGAATGGTGCTTTCGATGATGAACTCAGCCAAGGCTTGGGCTTTGATTGTTGTTCTCTGTTGATAAGTGATGCCATATTGACTCAAATCAATAGAGTCTACTATAGCATTCTGGCTTGTAGAGAAATTGCTTAAGTGGTTGGTCGGTGAGGACCTAGATGGAGTGCGCTTGGAAGTAGGGGCAGAGCTTTTGGGTGGCTGTGACTAGTACACAGGCCATCTTCTCTATGTTTGAGTATCGGAGCTCGACATCGTGGAGAACCTTGCTTACATAGTAGATTGGCTTCTGCGCCCTGTCTTCTTCCCTTACCAAGATGACACTAAGGGTTTGGTCAGAAGTAGCCAAGTAGAGGTAGAGGACCTTTTTCGGCTTTGGCATGCTAAGGAGTGGGGGATTGACGAGGTGTGCTTTGAGTCATTTGAAGGCTACATGTTGTTCTTCTTTCCACTCAAAATTCTTTGCTTCTTGGTGAGCTTTTGAATAACGGGAGGCGCTTCTCCCTAGACTTGGAGAGGAAGCGTCCAATGGCGGCGATGCGTCTTGTGAGCTTTTGGACTTCTTTGATGGTATATGGGGGATACATGTCAAGTATGGCTCTGATCTTCTCAGGGTTGGCTTCGATTCCTCTTTGGATTACCATGAACCTTAAGAACTTCCCCGAAAGCACATTTCGAGGGATTCAGTCTCATGTTGTGTCTCCTCATTATGTAAAAGGCTTCTTGGAGGTCAGCTGTCATGCCCCGCTTCCCAAAATACAGGAATACGAGCACATGACATGGCCTAGCGAATGATTTTAACATCATCCATAAGTTGTACCAGTCTTAACTCAACAAATTGAAAGGAAATAATCACAACCACACAGATAAATATAATCACATAAACAGAATAAAATTCAATAACCAAATCGGGAATACAAGAACTTACCAAATAGCTCGAGAATATGCAATGAGGTAACAGTTCGACGAGTTCCTTTCGGTTACCTAGCATTGTACCTGTATGATGTAACTCAAAAGAAAGAGGAAGAGAATCCCGCTAGAGCAAGCTTTGGGCGACAAGTAGTAGAAAGCAGTAAAATAGGAAATAAAGGACTATAAAACAAGAACAGAAAATTGGAACGATATTGGAGTCAATAACTGATAAACGGTAACAAAATCAAAAGTTGATAATCAATAATTCAGAAATCAGGAATCAAAGTTTAATAACTAGTATTCAGTATTAATGTCAATGTTCAATATTCATTTATGTCTATAAGTCTATTATTCATTTTAATCCTAACTAATGCACGTACTACTACATCCCATACTACAGGCTCCGTGCATACAATCAATTTCGTTTAGACCAAGGTGGTAAAATCTATAGATAATGTACTCGGGAATGATATTCAATAATGACCGATGACCGAATCAATCGAGATACTGTAGTCAGTAATCTACAATTAATCGATGACCGATATGACCAATAGACCGATAGACCGATAGACCGATAGACCGATAAATAGGGAAACACGGGTCCCTCCTCCGAGTACAGTCACTATGTCATCAACTACCCTAGTCAACCCTTAACCCCGGCTTGTTATCATTTTGTTAATTAATAATCATTTATGAATATGCCTATGATCAATGTGGACGATGGTATTAATACTCATGCAACAGGTACGATTGATGAGACCAATAGCACTAGTACAATTTCAAGATGATATGAAGACCATACAATAAATGAAATATACATGATCCAATTCATTAAATATGGAAAACACGATTTACAAGCAAAACATAACGATATATGGACTAAGTGTACAATGATTTCTATGTGCAAGATTTTAAGTTATTGTGTCAGGAACCGGGTCGAAACCTCAGTACAAACTCGGCAATTGACAAGGCGCTATATTTGAAAGTTCCATAATAAAATAAATTTACGGTTCAAGTTTTATTTCAATAGCAATAGCACGATAAGACAACTATGAATCAATAGCATTATACAATAAGGAAACAACGGAGTTCAATTAAATGTGATATTCAAATTGATTACTACTTGAGTTTTCTTGAACTAGAAACAATAAAAATAAGTTCAAGAGACGCTTGCCTGTTAGGAGACGATTCTGAATATGAAAGAATAACAGGATAAAATCCCGACGGCGACACGTGCGTTCCACGTGCAAAATAGCGAACAGCTAACCAGCACCCAATAGCAAAACACCACACAGCAGATCAACGCACACGAACAATAACTCAAGATCCAACAGCACACTACCCCACAGCGGATCCCAAGGCAAACAGCAAACGACGTCTTTGGATCTTCTACACCCGGAACAGCACACACCAAAAACAGATCCCCCACACAACAAACAGCAAACACCAACTGCCTAATCCCCCACTTCCAAACACCAAACAGCTTCACCGCTCTGTAACACCCTGGATTTTCAAATCTTATTTTTATTTGGAGTTGTTTGATTTTTACGTGTTGTTCACGTAAAAATTATGCATGCATTTCTCTAAAATATTTCATGAATTAGTAATCCCCATTTATTTTCTTAGAAGCCTAATTTAATCCTAAGCTTAATTTGTCTCTTTGTAGCCCACATTAGTTAATTAATTAATTAAATTAGTAGAGCCCAAAGTCTCTTGGCCCATTAGTGAGCCCATGTAATTTAATTAATCTTTATTTTCGTCTAACTTGTAGTGTAGACTCAAATAATAAACAATTAATTAATTAGCATGTACAACTTGTGAGTGGGGGACACTAGGGTAACACGTGCATCCACAAGAGTGTGCAAAACATACCCTTGGAGTGAGGCCGGATTATGCATGGTTGGAGAAGGGAATGGGAGTAGTGGTGAGGTGGTTATCTCATTCATGGGTGGTTATGGCAACTTCCAAACTAATCCTAGCCCTTAATCCCTAACTATTTGACCTAATCCTAGCATTCAATCCACCCAAAATTATGTATAAATACCCCCCTACATTAGTATATTCACACCTAATCTATATCCAAAAAAAAAGGACAAAGAAATACAATTAGAGAGTAAAAGATTGAGAGTTAGTGAGTTCAAAAGATTGAGAGTTGTGTTGTGTGTTCCCATTTGGTGGCCGGTTTTCCCAGAGAGCAAGGAGGCTCGGGTTTGCTTCAAGATGAGGAGGAGATGACTTGTGGTGACTCAAACTAGGAGGAGAAGGCCTCTTTTGATCAATTTAGGAATTCTTAGGAGTACATTCGTTTTCTCTCCAATAAGGTGGGCAATTTTCTCTACTTCTAAGTAGTACCATGCTAGGTTTTGTGCTAATCATGTTAGAATACATAGATAAAAATATTGCTCTTTGATAATACCATGATTAAGGTGAAAATGGAACATATGTGAAATTGCATGAAATTAATAAGTGAACTTGATTGAATGATATGTTTGTTATTGTGATATTTGGATATTAATCTAGCATGCTAAATTAGAATGAATGTTTCTCCATGTCGAAATATGTGTGTTTATAGAAAAAAGTGCAATTTTAGGAATTGTGTTTATGTGGAAAATGCTAATTGTAAGAATCTCTACATTATTAAAATAAGATTGGTTAGTAAATTATGCTTATTCATGATTAGTGTGATTGATGCTAAATAATCCTAAAGTTGTATGTTAATTGTTGAGAGAAATGAGGTACTTTATATGGAAAATAAGAGTTAAATGGTGTTTTGAAAATCTTGAGTTATTGTATAAATTCCAAATTTTGGATTTTAGTTGCTGAACAGTCGACCGTATATGTCTTAACAGTCGACTGTCCTGGCTGTTTATTTTCGAGTTTTAAATCATCGCAGAACAGTCGACCAACTATGTCTTAACAGCCGACTGTCCTGACTATTTATTTTCGAGTTTTAAATTATCGCAGAACAGTCGACCGACTATGTCTTAACAACCGACTGTCTTGATTGTTTATTTTCGAGTTTTAAATCATCACAGAACAGTCGACCGACTATGTCCTAATAGTCGACTGTCCTGACTATCTTAATTTTTGAATTTTAATCATTGCAGAGCAGTCGACCAACTGCGCTTTAACAGTCGACTGTCCTGACTATCTTAATTTTTGAATTTTAATCATTGCAGAGCAGTCGACCAACTGCGCTTTAACAGTCGACTGTCCTGACGATTAATATGATATCCAGATTTCATGAGATAGTTTTCTATAATAATTTTCTATAACCCTTGGCCTAGTATAAAAGAGAAATTGAGACTATTTTGCAAGAAAGAACTTATTATAAATTGTTAGTTTAAAGCGTCTTTGGATAAAGAAAGTGTATTGTTTAAAAGAGTTCGAAAAGAGATTTTTTTTGATAAAAAGGAAAATTGAAAGTATGAATGTTTGATTTAGTATTGACAAAGAGAATAAGAAAATAATGTGGAAAGAATGAATTATGAATGTGACAAGTTAGAAAATAAATTTATTGTCTTATGCATAAAATCGTACATGAAAGTAAAATCAAATATCATGATGAATTATGAAAAGTCTTATGAATATGAATACACAAATTTATGAACATGAAATGAGATTTTGAACTAGATGGTAGCTAAGTCCTATTACCGGCAATTGAATGAATTATAATTATTGAGATGAACTATTGAGATGAACTATTGAGATGAAAGACCAAGATAGTCAAGTTGTTGATTAAGACCGGTATAGAGGAAAAAACTAACTCTAGGGGTTGATTTTTATTCATGATTCAAATAAACTAAGGATTTAGATACATAGTGGTGATGTGACGAAAGTGAGAGAAAAACATGAGTATGAGGGCCATCGGATTGGCGGTGTGAGAGTGATTCATGGACTGCCTGCTTGATGCGTCATGACATGGCATGAGCACTACTTCGGAATTATCGACCTGGTGGCGACGCTTGTGGGGTGTTTGGTGACTACGGGTGGTGCCATCATTCTATAGCGGAGGTTGAATTGTCCATAGCCTGCCTGCTTGATGCGTCATGTCAGTGCGTGGAATTTCTCTCCAGACTGCCTGGACATGGGCTCGTAGATCATAGAACATCTAGGATACTTACCGTAGTTACCGTATTAGTTTAAGTCATGGCGAGGGATTGAACCATATAAGATGAAGTACGATTAAGGGCTTGTCCTCGGACCTATGTAGTATGGGATGCATAGAATCCGAACAAGTGCGCATTAGTGTCATATAACATAACAACTGCATTAAGGACTAAGTGCAGAGCACAATACGACATCTATAGGATAGTCCCCGTAGTTTTTCTTGTGACAAGTGTGTGCTTTCTAAGTAAGAGAAAATTGATGTTTTATATTCTTGCGTCAGTTGAATGAACTGACGAGCCCACAGTTTCTATGCAGGATAAAGAGATTGATAAGATTAAGTATGCAAGCTGCTTAAATAATGTTTCAAGTGTTGTACTTTTTATTCATGTAATTATTGTAAATGACTTCCGCTGTTTAAATGCAATTCAAGTTGTAACTCTAATGTAATTAAAGTTTTAAATTTCCTTGTAAAATTGTACGAAGAGAAGTGTAAGGATCCTGTGGAACTTCGAATTCAGTCGGTTTTGGAATACGGGGTGTTACACGCCCACTCCCGTTCCTTCTTCTTCAATCGACAGAGAGAGAGAGAGAGTGCGCGGGAAAGAGGACGACGATAATTACGGGCGGCTCAACTGGCGACGAGGTGCAGCAACTTCAGATGGCTGGGCGGCGACGGTGTTGACGGCGGAACATAGGGCAGAGCGACGGGGGTGCTCTGTTTCTTAACCGAAATAGAGAAAGAAGATGGAGATGAGATGGCAGAAATTTGAGCTTGGATGTCGATGATGAGGGGGCTGTCACTGAGGTGAGCGGTGAGGTCGGCACGAGGCAGGCGGTTGATGACTGGAGATGGCGAGAGCTCGAAGGAGAGCAATGGCGGGAGCTCGCAGTGGTGGCGGAGGTTGGAGGCTGAAGATATGGTCAAGGTGGTGTGAGGCACGAGGTTGATGGGTGATCTCGATGAGGAGGCGGCAATGGAGCTGAGAGGCGACGTGATGGAGGACGGAGCTTCGAGCGGAGGGGGAAGACGAAGGGGGTGCGGCAATGGCAATGGGCGATGGTGCTTCGGTTGTTGCGAGAGGCTGAGGCGATCGGCTCGACGATGGGGAGAGGTCGATGAGGCTGAGAGGAAGGGTGAAGGAGCTCGGGGATTGGTGGTAGGGATGATGAATAGGGATAGGGTAGGGGGGTAGCACAGTGGAATGGGGTTGGGGTGTTTTGTGGCTAGGGTTAGGTAGGGTAGGGTTTTTAGGGTAGAATAGTATATATAGGATATTGGATGGGTTTGGGTAATGGGTATGGATCCAATAAGAAATTAAGCCATAGGGTTTTGGGTTTTTGGTTTAAATCCATTAGGGAGATAGAAGGACCAATAAAAATGTAATTCATAATAAAATGTAATTTGCATTAAAATATAGAATTTATTTAAAATACTACAAATACAATATAAATAGATTTTACTTTATCAATCAAGGGTAATAATAATAATAACAATAACAATAATCATAATAAAAATAATAATAAAATAAGGATAACAACAATAATAGTAATACTGATAGCAATAATAATAATAACAACATAAACAGGGTTTGTATTACAATATGAAAATCATAGTGAATAGTTACAAATAAAATTATTTATTAAAAATAAACTTTAATAGGAGATCCGACAATACATTTTAAGAAAAGAATTTGAAAGCGGAAAAAATAATTTACAAAAATTTAAAATACCGAAAATACACAGAAAAATACGGAATTGGGGAAACATGGGTTACATCGGCCACATGGTCTTCTTTTCTAAGGCTCTTCACGAGCATATCATCCACATATACCTCCATGTTTCGACCGATTTTCTCATTGAAGACTTGGTTTACCATGCGCTGATATGTGACTTCGTCGTTCTTTAGCCCAAAGGGCATGACTCAGTAGCAGTAGAGTTCTTGGTCGGTGATGAAAGATGTCTTCGGGATATCTGGTGGAAACATTCGGATATGGTTGTATCCCGAGAAGGCGTACATGAAGCTTAAGAGCTTATGGCCTAAGGTGGCGTCGATCAAGGTGTCTATGCTTAGTAGAGGGAAGGGGTCATTCAGACATGCTTTGTTGATGTGGGTGAAGTCTATGCATGTAATATCCCGGTCGGATGTTATATTTGTATTATTATTATTATTTAAATTAAAATATTTTTATGGAAATTACTTGATTTTACTAATAAAAACTTATCTGTATATATATACTAGTAAGTATATATATATGTATTGTATCGGTTTTGTGCACTTGTACAAAATCCTGTAAAATGCATTTTTTGAGAAAATGTCTGTAAAATCTCGGGTTGATATTAAAAATTATTATTTTATTATTATTTTCAGAATTGAAATATTTTTGGTGGATAGACATTATCTATATATATATATATATATATATATATATATATATATACTAGTCTGTATACACCCGTATTGTATCAAATTGGTACTGAAATCTTCCGAGACGGTAATAAAATTATTTATATTATTATTTCTGAATTAAAATATTTTTGTTAGAGATTATTCATTTTAACTAATAAAAATTATATGTATAGACAGATATATGTACGTATATGTACTGTATCGATTTTGTACGTTTGTACGAAATCATGTAGTATGAGATTTTGGGAAAATACCTCTTGTTATTGATCAATCATGATCAAATGGAGTGTTAGAGATGAGTTTGGGTGTTGATTGTGATATAAAATTACAAATTGATTTCCAATTGATTAACCATGAGAAGGGGCGACAAGTGGCTCTCTTCTCACCCACAAACCCTCTCCCCGTCTCCTATAACACCCCCCCCCCCTTCTTTGGCCGGCCCCCAACCGTAGGGCAAAGCCCTTTTTCAATTTTTGGTTTCTCCATCTTTTCTCATCTCATTCTCCTTCTTCTTTACTTGTTTTTATTTTGGAAAAAATTTGAGAAGAAAAGAAAAGAGAAGAAAAGAGATATCAAAATCAAAAGAAAAAGAGTGGGTTCATTTGTGGTGTTCTTGAAGAGGAGCAAGATCAAGGAGCAAGGAGAGGAAGGATAGCAAAGCAAGTCCTTCCTACACTTTAGGGTGGGGGTTCTCATCTCTTGTTTTGTTATTGTTATTATTATTGATTGTTATATGTGTTATATGTTTAAATTAAGAGCTTGGACCAATTTCATGTGAATATGATCATCATGGACTAGAATAAATTGGCATATATAGATTGAAGTGGTAGAACACAAAATAACACACTAAAGAATCAACCATAACTAGTATGTAGTTAGAATTAATTACTTGTGTTAAATTTGGATTTACTCCAAATTAATTTTGAGAGCTTCTTGTATGTGTTACCACCATGCTGTAATTTTTATATATTTTTTGGGGTTAAATTGATAGGTCAAACAAACGTTTCCCCCAAAACAGCGAGCTTTTAAGCAAAATGCTGTTTTGGTTAATTTTGCATGTGTTCAAAAGGTTGGATTTTTAGTTCCTAACGGAATCGGAAGAAGTGTTCAGCTAGAGAGTTGTAGTAGATGTTCTACCATTTCCAAAATTACCTATTTTGTTAGATTCCAATAAGTATTGCAAAAGTTATAAGCTTTACAAATCACAGCAGCCAGCTTTTTGGCTGAAGCTCGCTGTCTGGATGGTTCGAAGTTTTTGCACCTCTTATTAATTGAATCTAAAGAAGTGTTCAACTAGAGAGTTGTAGTAGATGTTCCCCCCTTTTCAAAATGGCCTATTTTGTTAGATTCCGATAAGCAAAAGTTATGAGGTTTGGAAGTTTCAGCTTTTGGCTGGGCTTTTGTTGTTCTCGAATTGTGTTTAAAGAGCGGGGAATTGAATTCCATAAGGAATCTGAGGAAGTTGTTAACTAGGAAGTTGTAGTAGATGTCCTCCCCTTTTCAGAAAGTATAATTTTGCTAGATTTCGATAAATATAGCAAAAGTTACAACCTTTACAAGTTTCAGTTTTTGCTGTAACTTTTGCTATCTTTTGTTGTCTTTGTATCGTGTTCAAAGAGCGAGAAATTGAATTCCATAAGAAATCTGAGAAAGTTGTTAACTAGAGAGTTGTAGTAGAGGTTCTCAAATTTTCAAAATGTCCTATTTGGTTAGATTCCGATAAGCGGAGTAGGAGTTATGACCTTTACAAGTCACAGCAGCTAGCCATTTGGCTGAAGCTTCGTTGTTTAGATTGTTCAAAGTTTTTGTACCTTTTACTCACTGGATTTGGAAAAGTGTTAAACTAGAGAGTTGTATTAGATGTTCTCACCTTTCCAAAATGTCCTATTTGGTTAGATTCCGATAAGCAGAGTAGGAGTTATGACCTTTACAAGTCACAGCAGCTAGTCGTTTGGCTGAAGCTTCGCTATTTAGACTGTTTAAAGTTTTTTTACCTTTTACTCACTGAATTTGGAAAGGTGTTCAACTATAGAGTTGTAGTAGATATTCTCACCTTTGCAAAATATCCTATTTGGTTAGATTCCGATAAGCGGAGTAGAAGTTATGACCTTTACAAGTCACAACAGCTAGCCATTTGGCTGAAGCATTCACTGTTTAGATTGTTCGAGGTTTTTGTACCTCTTATTGACTTAATTTGGAAAAGTTCTCAACTAGAGAGTTGTAGTAGATTTTCTCAACTTTCCAAAATGTCCTATTTGGTTAGATTCCGATAAACGAAGTAGGAGTTATGACTTTTACAAGATTGACAGCAGCTAGCCTTTTGGCTGAAGTCGCTGCCTAGATTGTTCAAAGTTTTTGTACCTTTTACTTACTTAATCTGAAAAAGTGCTCAAATAGAAAGTTATAATAAATGTTCTCAACTTTTCAAAATGTTCTATTTGGTTAGATTCCGATAAGCAGAATAGGATTTATGACCGTTACAAGTCACAGCAGCTGGCCATTTCAGCTGAAGCTTCGCTGTTTAGATTATTCGAGGTTTTGTACCTCTTATTGACTTAATCTGAGAAAGTTTTCAACTAGAGATTTGTAGTAGATGTTCTCACCTTTCTAAAAAGTCTAATTTTGTTGAATTATGATAAGAGTAACATGTTTAATTGCTTCTAGGGTAGTAGAAGACTTTTATGTTGCTTTTGTGTATAAAAAATCAAGTTTTACTAGTAGCATGTTATTTTGCTTCTAGGTTGTTAGAAGAGTTTTATGGTTGTTTATATATAATTCATTTGTCTCATACGTAGATAGTTGACTCGTATGTAATTCGTTTGGCTCATACGTAGCTAGTTGGCTCGTATGTAAGTTGTTTTTCTCGTATATAGCTTATTAGCTAGTACGCAGTTATTGTGCTTGTCTAGGGTGATATCATTGCCCTAGGAGCCATTGACCATCAAGACGTGTATTTATTTTACTCCTCGTGGATTGTGGATGAGTCACCCCTCGTGCACCGTCAGATCTTAACCGGTGTAGATTGATCGCGGGCCGGGAGTGTAGACGGAATCCAAGTTCAGGGCAGTAGTATGCGAATACATTTGTATTGCCGGTGTCTTGGATCGATAGGCTATGAACAGGATCCTTAGAGATTGTGGTAAGTCTAGCTTGAGCACCTAGTAGAGTTATCTTGCGAAGTCTAACTTAAGACCTAGCATGTTGTGTTAGTACTGTTGTCATCTCTCAAATTGTTTAGGGTTAGTAACATCGTTAGGGTAGTAACTTATGACCACTTAACCTTTATTTATTATCATTTTTGCCAAAGGAAAAAAGTTGGTATTAAGGGTGATACTTTATGATCCGACCTGTTTTATAGGCCAACACTTGGAGGTGTTATTGGTTGTACCCTTCCTGTCAAAGGGATACGGTCTGTGCCTTTTCACGAGTTGGGAGCACGGGATCCATATCTTGTCTGTTTATTTCTAAAGTGCCATGATAAGGGCGGGAGAGATTCTGTCGGAGCTAGGGGATGGACCCCCGGAACTCCGTCATGCTCTATATCATGAAAGGCGAACAAGACATAGACTAAGGTCTATCTGCTAGGGGGCATAGGGGATGCTTCGAGCTAACTTGTACTGCGGATACCCTACGTTCGTCAAATTTTTGAGTGAAGCCCGGTACACCGGGTAGTAGTGGCAAACATAGACACCATGAGCGTACTGCATTGGTGGGACTTGACTACATCTGCAACCTCATCAGTCACGATGTATCTTCAGAAACAGGTTGAGTACAAGAGTAGAATTCATGGCGCAGGTTCAAATCTCTATATATGAAGAAACAGCTTGATATGGGGCATATGTTGATATGGACTGCATACTGTTCTGGAGACTTACTTGCATTAGAATAAGTGCATCATTGTATTAGTTAATCTTGCATTAGAGTCTAAGTCATAGCATACATTGTCACATCAATTATATATGTACACGTTTCTTTTTTCATCAATCTGTTTGTTTGATGTTGAGAATCGCTGCTAGTCATCAGCCTTAAAATGTCAGTATATGTACTGACGTCCCCATTTCAATAGGTACTAAATTGCAAAACTACACGTACATGATTCAGGAGGACTCAAGGAAAGAGAAGCAAAGTGTTGGTTTCAATTGTAATATATGTTGGTTACCATTGTAACATCTACTGTAATTTATTTATGTTGAGAAGAATCCAAGTGAAAGTACCAAGTATTATATTATTCCTTACACTCCAATGTAATTTTTATTGAAAGTTTGTAACACTTGGGCTTGTATGGCATTATTGTAACAGTGATGTAATGTATTGCAGTTTTATAACATTCGGACTTGTAATACATTTGTGTTGAATAAAAAGTTTCAAATTTTTCTGTTTTCTGTGTATTGTGGCTAATTGAAGGAAAAGATTTTGGCTTATGTCATGGTTTCCTAGTGTATGGAAATTGGGGCGTTACAATGCAGATTCTCCATTTGCAGTTGGCTTTCTTAACCATTACCACATATGCTAACCACTTGGGGTAGCTAACTTCTTGAATGAAGCAGGCAGCTAGGAGTTTCTCGACTTCCTCCTTGACTGCTTGCTGCCATTCGGAGGGAAACATATGTCGCTTCTATTGGATGGGCGTGACTTCTGGGTTAACACTTAATTGGGGCATGCTTAGATCTTTGGATATGCCTATTATGTATGAGGCGGTCCAAGCAAAGAGATCTCGGTTCTCCCTAATGCAAGTGATGAGTTTCTCCTTGACTTGACTAGTAGTGCCTCTCTTACCCGAAAATACTTAGCTTGATCATCTTGGGAGATGGGGGTTCCACTAGTTCGTCTACGGGTTCAGAGCTGGCTTGTCCCCTATCTTGAGGGAGTCCATAGCATTGAGGGGGAGGATTGAGCCCCCCATTGCAGCAGTGTAACATGCCCTAGCATCTTCTTGGCCTCCTTTGGCTTCCCCTTCCCTTGCTGTTGTAGGAAACTTTATTTTTGTTGCTGCTGATTTCGGGTGTGGGAGAAAACAGATGAATTTGTGAGTTCTTTGAGGAAAATAATAAAGCGAACCTGTTGACCTTCACCTATGTGTTGACTTATTTCTTGCCGCTGCCGCGAACCTGCACAAAGTTCGATACACTAGGATGGATCTGACGACGAATCCTCCGATGCTCTTATCAGTAATCTTAAAGATTAAGAAAGAGCTTTAGATAGGAAAAGATTGATTACCTTATTACGGTGGGGGGGAGAGGGGATTTATAGTCGCCTTAGGGACCCGTTTTGGGATAAGGATAAATCTCTACTTCCCGGTGTTGATGGATAAGCTGCGGAGTTTAAACTCATTTCATGATAAGAAGTGGTTAAAACCGCCTCTTAGGGATAATCACAAATTTGAATTACTCTTTATCCTTCTGAATTGGTTTCTAATGGGTTGGTACCCATATCCAATAGGACAGATCCATTTATGGGTTATTGGGCTTTGAAGAAGAGACCCAGTTCCCATTTCGGACCCGTTTGTAGGTGAAATTACCATTTTACCTCTGAGAGCTTTAAGATTCGTGCCCGATTCGAATGGTCCCATTTAATCCTATTTTTAGCCATATCACGAGCTCCCCACTCCTAAAGACTGAGTTTTACAGCCTTTGGGGAGTAGTTTTACTGTTTTAATGTGTACGGGATTTTATCGTAGTTCTTAAGGGAGTTTGGATCTTGCTCGAGGTGTAACGGTATTTTTTTGAGCTAGCAAAATGCCCAAAATTATTCTTTAGACTTTTCTGGATTTTTTGTGATTTTTCCAGATTTTTAAATTATTTTTTGAATTATTTATTTAATTTTGCGGAATAACAATCTAGTTTCAAAATGCACTAATTAATTATTCTAATCAATAATTATTTTCCCAGGGGCTCAAAATATTCTCTCAAATTTATAATTATTGTTTAGAATTTTTAATTAACTTTTTTCAATTTTTAATTATTTTTTGCAATTTTTTAAATAATTAATTCAATTTAAAAAATGAAAAAAAGATTAATCAGCTAATTATCGACGTAGCGCGATCTGGAGCGTCTATCGGAGCTCTGACCCGATTTCCTGGGCGATCAAATGGTAGATCCGCCGCCTGATGAAGTGGTGCAATCTGAGCGCTCCGATCATGAGTGCGCATCGGGAGGCAAGCATTTTTCCGCCATTGGGGCTCGGTGGCAAGAGCGCTCAGCATCCGTTGCCGAAGTCTAGGAGAGCGACACGTGGCACGTTGACTGTTGACCGTTGACCAGTCAACGCATTTTCTTGCATTTGGACGTCGGTGGCAAGAGTGCTCGGCACACGTTGCCGATGTTCAGGAGAGCAATACGTGGCACGTTGACCATTGACCGGTCGACGCATTTTCTTGCATTTGGATGTCGGTGGCAACAGTGCTAGGCACAGGTTGCTGAAGTCCAAGAGAATTTTTTCTTGCATTTGGACGTCGGAGGCAAGAGTGCTCGACACAGGCTGCCGAAGTCCAGGAGAATTTTTTCTCGCATTTAGACGTCGGTGGCAAGAGCGCTCGGCACAGGTTGCCGAAGTCAAGGAGAATTTTTTCTCGTATTTGGACGTCGGTGGCAAGAGCGCTCGGCACAGGTTGCCGAAGTCCAGGAGTATTTTTTTCTCGCATTTGGACGTCGGTGGCAAGAGTGCTCGGCACACGTTGCCGAAGTCTAGGAGAATTTTTCTCACATTTGGACGTCGATGGCAAGAGTGCTCGGCATAGGTTGCCGAAGTCCAGGAGGATTTTTTCTCGCATTTGGACATCGGTGGAAAGAGTGCTCGACACACGTTGCCAAAGTCCAGGAGGATTTTTTCTTGTATTTGGACGTCGGTGGCAAGAGTGCTCGGCACACGTTGCCGAAGTCCAGGAGAATTTTTTCTCGCATTTGGATGTCGGTGGTAAGAGCGCTCGGCACAGGTTGCCGATGTCCAGGAGAATTTTTTCTCGCATTTGGACGTTGGTGGCAAAAGTGCTCGGCACGCGTTGCCAAAGTCCAAGAGAATTTTTTTTCTCGCATTTGGACGTCGGTGGCAAGAGTGCTCGGCACAGGTTACCGAAGTTCAGGAGAATTTTTTCTCGCATTTGGACGTTGGTGGCAAGAGTGCTCGACACACGTTGCCGAAGTCCATGAAAGCGACACGTAGCATGCTGACTGTTGACCATTGACCAGTCAAAGGTCTATTGAGTTGTCCATATTTTCTATCGTTTTGCAGTAAATGGACCGGGCCTTCACGCTTTTAAGGGCCTTTTAGTCTCGGTTAATGTGCCACTCTCTATAAAACTCCACCCCCCCTTCTCATTTGCTCACTCTCTAGTTTTTTACTCAGGTGATTTCTTTCTCTTACTGGAGCTTCGGGCGAGAATCTTCTTCTTCCGGCGATCTGTTTCGGCAGTCATTGTTAAATCAAGGTAATTTCATACTTAGTTTATTTTTAGAGAATGTCAGCATTCCTTCGAGGCCGGAGACCTCCCCTCCCCTCGCCCATGAGCCAACCTCGAGCCAAGTTCCTCCAATCGACAAAGGCAAGGCCGTGGTAGGGTCCTCTTTGGTCGTAGTAGAGACCATGGTTGAGAGCCAATGGAGGATGGGGGAGTTCGGCAGACTGCCAGGGGAGCTAACTGGACTTCAGAGGGTTCAGGACCTTTCGAACGAACAAGCCGAGTGTATTATGTACGGCATGGGGCGAAGCTTCGAGGAGAATGCTGCCAGAGAGACCTCGGAGGTCAACGAGACGTTCTCCATACTTAATGCGGTGGATCTGGCGTCGATTCGGGAATGTTTTCTGATCCCGAAAGAGTACGACCTGATGTTGCCTGGACCTCGGGTGAGAGCCAATTCTCCGATGCCAGTGGACATGTGCTTCTGGCCCGTCGACGCCTTCATAGTCGATGCACGGCTCCCTCTTCATCCCTTTGTCATCAAAGTATTGCGATGGTTTATGATCCGCCCCGTCCAGTACATGCCGAACGTGTGGAGGCTGATCAACGGATTCATCTTTCACTGCCAAGTGGTGGGGCTCAAGCCGGAGTTGAGGGTGCTGCAGACTGTATATCGGGTTCATCAACAACAGAAGTCGGAGTTTAGGTTTTACCTAGCTCCGAGGCATGGTGCCAAGCTCGTTAGTTGCCCCGATTCGATAAAGCATTGGAGGGACAAGTATTTCCTTGTCTGGAGTCGAGAGTCGTGGGTCATCCCGACGACTTGGGTCGAAGAAGTCTCGAAGAGGGTGAAAGAGAGCCCGGTGCTCAGCACTGAAGAAGACGAGATAGTTCGGACGCACCTCGATCGGCCGAAGAGAGCCCGGTGCTCAGCACCGAAGAAGACGAGATAGTTCGGACGCACCTCGATCGGCCGAAGTTTGATTGGAGGGATCTGACCGAGGAGGTGCTCTTCAGGGGGGGTCTCAGCCTTATAAACCCTAGTATGTGGTTTATTTTTAGCCTCGTGTTCCCCTTCCTATTAAGTATGGCTTTACTTGCGCTTAAATTTTTTTTCTGTGTTGTTGCAGAAGCTATGGACTTCGAGGACATGCTGGCTCAGCGTAGGGTCTTGGGCAGCAAGGCCTCGAGGAAGAGGAAGAGGGTGGTCTCCAAGGTATCCTCGCCGAGGGTGAGGAATGTCGCCGCTAGGTGGAGCAGGCAGCTGTACAGGTCGCAGTTGTTTAGTGGCCACCGACCCTCGCAGTGACGTCGGCTTCAGCTGAGATTGGGGCCTTCCCTTTAGCAGTGGCCTTGGGTTTGGAGGCCCTGCCGTTGACGGCTGAGGCCGAGGTGTTCCTGACCGAGGAGCACAAGAAGATTTTTTGTTCCGGACTGGCAAGTCTGCAAACTTGATGGGTTCCTTGGTAACTCATCGTCCTGCATGCAAGCCGTTCAGAACCTCGCCACGCTGAAGGACAAGGCCGCCATGGACGCCGACGACGTTGGTGACGACGCGCTCTAGATCGCACGAGCGGCGGTGTCGATATATCTAGTATTGACTTGTAGTTTTCATCTTTGGTAAACTACTCTTTCCAAGTTTGTCATGGTGCTCCGCCTTTCTTTTCGCAGATAACTTGCCACTTCGGTCATCTGATGGAGAGATGACTGAACTAGAGAAAGATCTGAAGCAGGAGACCGACCGGGCTTAAGCAGAAAAGGCTCGGATTGCCAAGGACCTCGAGCAGTCAAGGCTTGAAGCCGAGGCGAAGGTTTCAAGGTTAGAGCATCTCGAGAATATTATGGCGAAGCTCGAGGCTGATAATGCTCTGCTGCTCCAACAGAAAGAGCCGTCAACGAAGGACAAGGAGGACGCCGCTGCCGCTGCTAGGGTCGCCACAGCTAAGGAGGCTAAAAACAAAGCGATGGAGAGGGCGAAAGGGTACCTTGCCGTCAACATGGAGAAGGCCCATGCTCGCGCAATCGAGCAAGTAAAGGAGGCCTACCCGGAGGTAGACTGCGCTGGATGGCGCCTGTTCCCCGACCCTGTCCCTGGGTTCGACGATGCCTCCAAGGAGGATGAAGAAGATGACGAGGTCGAGGTGGTCGATGTAGGGGTCGACGAGGCAGAGGTAGAGGCCAATGCGGAGGCCACACCCCTAGCAATCGTCGTCGCCACACAAGGGTTGGAGCCCTCGGTGACCGGGGATCACTCTAAAGAGGTCCGCCCTTGACCTTGTTGTACTTCATACTTCTGCTTTGAATGTTATGAACAGTAGCCTAATTGCAGACTGGCCACCGCTTCTTGTACTCGTTGAATTTTAATGAAAGGCTTTTCTTCTCCGCCCTTTTTTTTTGACAAGTGTTGTGAGGCTTCGAAACTTTTGTGTGTTTTTTCTACTTTCGAGCTGTCTCAGTAGCTTTGTTTAGGCGCATTATTGTCATGTTGGTTCTTCAAACTTTAAAATTCACGCTCCTTTTTTTGTTCGACTTTCACAGATCAGCGAGGTGTCTCGTCTCCGGTCTGATCTGGGTGTCGCCAAGTTGGGGCTAGTCCGGTCTCGAGAGATGCTCTATAGAGCCGAGCGGGAGTTGGGTCATCTGAAGCTGACCTTGGCTCGTCGAGAAATCGAGATAAGGCACCTCGAGGAGAGGTTTCACGAAGTGCCCCTGAAGGTGAGGAGACATGTCCCTCAATGGCCATCAGCCAAGGCCTGAGACTCAAGTTTCTTTGTCACTCCCTCTTAGAGGTGAGATCCGAGAGAGAGGAATTGAAGAATGTGGTGCTCGAGAAGAGTCTGGAGGTGGTACACCTTCGGAGGACTATCTCTGAGGCTTCTTGTGAGGGAAGCTCGAGCCGAATGCCTCGCTTGAAGGTCAAAGTGACGGACGACTCGCTGAAGGAGCGGATCATGGAGCTAGAGGCGGAGAACCTTCTTCTGCGAAGACTTTCTTAGGGGAGTAATGTCAGAAACACTTCCTGCCCTCGAGGTGAGTATGCCCAAGGAAGGTCGTTCCACGAGTTAGCGCTTCGTTCGCCCCCCGTCTTGAGACAACCTGGGGATGTGCAAAGAGGGGTGGTCAGCTCGTCGAGCAGAGCATCTGTCGGGGCAACTGTTAGGCTCCTAGGTGCTGACGACGCTACTCGGCTCACCGGCTTGGAGACTTTTATGGAAATGAGGCGACAGCAACACAGCGCTCGCCGACCCTGAGTATTGCTTAATAGAAGCATCCCGTTCCCTAGGAGGTGCTAAGGCAAAATTTGGTAATCTTGTAGTCTTCATTTCAAATGAGTCTTGCATCTCAAATCTTGATGAAATAATGTGAGTTTTTGGTCTAGAATTAGACTTGTACCACAAATTTTGATGAAATAATATACCCATTTCACGAGCTTCTTGTGAGAATTTGTGTTTCGTTAATGTTCGAAAGAGTATCAACAGTTGTGGGAGCAATTCCGAATGGAATGCTACTTTGTACTCGCTCGTTTGCAAGTAGCAAAAGTTGCATCGAACCAAGTGTTGGACTCCAAACTTATCGTTTAGAGAGTATCAACAGTTGTAGGAGCAATTCCGAATGGCGAGCTACTTTGTACTCGCTCGTTCGTAAGTAGCAAAAGTTGCATCGAATCAAGTGTTGGACTCCGAACTTGTCGTTTAGAGAGTATGTGCTCGGTGAAAGAATATTAAGACAATAGTTTTTCTGAGAGAGAGAGAACCGCTCTTTCTTAAAAATAACTACTAAGTGGCTGCTTCTGAGTTGCGAGCCATTATTACACTTAATAAAGAAAAGAAACAAGCTTCAAAATGTTTTAAGATGAACGCTCTAGAAGAAGTTGCTTGGAGCGGTGTTCAAACACCCTCTTGGTACTTCAACAAGTACTCTGCGTTCCATGTCCTTGACACTCTCTTGCCCCCTGGGTCTTCAAGTTGATAAGTGCCTGGGCGGACAACTTTGGAGATCCTATATGGTCCTTCCCAATTGGGTGCCAAATTGCCTTTCTTACTGGGGAAAGAAATTGATAGCTTTCTGAGCACCAGATCTCCTTCTTTGAGATTAGTAGGGCGGACTCTCTTGTTGTAGGATTGCTCGATCCTACGCTGATAGGTTTCTTGCCGGATGGAGGATCTCATCGATGAGCTCCAAGTTACCGCGAAGCTCGTTCATGTTTTGCTTTTTGTTGTAGGCTATTAAGCGGGGGGAAGGTAGACCCACCCCCAGAGGGATAACAGCTTCAGAGCCGTAAGTGAGGTTGAAGGGAGATTTTCCTGTGGGGGTTCTCTTCGCAGTGCGATAGATCTAGAGCACATTGGGGAGCTGCTCTACCCATAACCCCTTATCCGACCTGCTCAGTCACTTTTTCAGGCCGGAGAGAATTTGTCGATTGGCGTTCTCTGCCTGACCGTTGGACTGGGGTGGGAGGCCGAGGAGAATCGTTGCTGAATGCCTAGGTTTGCGCAAAAAGTGCTGAAGGCCACCCCCGTAAACTGAGTTCCGTTGTCTGTTATCAAGATTCGTGGCACGCCGAATCTGCAGATAATATTTTTTTCAAAAGAAGCGCTGCACTCTATTCTTTGTGATCATTGCTAGGGGCTCGGCTTCGATCCATTTAGAGAAATAGTCAATTGCCATAACAAGGAACTTTAGCTGGCCAGGTGCTGGAGGAAAAGGCCTGAGCAGGTCTATTCTCCACATTGCAAAAGGGGTTGGACTGGATAGAGAGGAGAGCTGGGCTTGCGGTAGGCGGCGGATTGTTGAAATTTTTTGACAAGGACCACATTGGCGAATGTGTTGTTCGGCATCGCGAAGGAGAGTGGACCAGAAGTACCCATAATTCAAGATTTTGCCGGCAAGGGACCTTGCTCCTAAGTGAGCGCCATTCATCCCTTCATGTACTTCTTTCAAAGCATACTGGGCTTCATCGGGGGAAAGACATCTCAAGTAGGGTCTGCCGTCTTGTAACCCCTGTTTTCCCTAAAATGTATTTTTTGTATTTTTTGTATTTAAAAATTTTTGCAAATTATTTTTCCGGTTTTCAAATTCTTTTGTCAAAATATATTTTTTGGATCTTCTATACTAAAATCTGTTTTCAATCAATAATTTTAGATTGTAACTATTTTCTATTATTTTATACTGAAATACAATTCCTAGTTTTGTTATTATTTCTCTTATTATTATTACTGTTATTATTATTATTATTATTATTATTACTATTATTATTATTATTGTTATTAGTATTATTACTTTGATTGTTTATTTAAAAACCTAGTTTCAATTATAAATTTTATTTGTAGTTATTTTAAATAAAGTCGATAATGTAATTTAAATTACATTATTTTATAAATTTTTATAAATTGTATTTTATTGGTTATTTAATTTTCTTATTGGATTTTTAATTATAAACCCAAACCCATTTTCTTTTTATATAAAAACCCAATACCCATTACCTTTTTTACCCATTACCCATTTTAAATAAATCCCTTAACCCATTATATAGATCCCCCCTCCCTCCCCCCCCCCCCCCCCCCCCCCCCCCCCAAAAAAAAAAAAAAAAATCTTCCTGATTAAGCATCTACCGAAATCAAGTTAACCCACCCATTACCTACTACTAATACCTATTCACTACACCTACCTTTAAAATCCTATACCTTCCTAAATTACAACCCTTCCAAATTAATCCCCTACCGTGAGCATGTTCTCCTTCACATCCGGGTTTTCACCAAACCACCCGACCAAAATTTGTATTTTTCTTGATGAGTTTTGTCTCTATTGTGATAATTTGGTCATAGATGACTTATGACACAAATCTTGATAGGAGAATGACCTAGGTTTTGCCCAATTATGATTTTTAGGCATGTATGTGATTAATTGCATGAATTGTGTTTGATTGAATTTCCATTTGAAATAATAGGCTTGGACATGTTAGTAATCCTAAATCATGATGTTTAGATGTTTGGTAGGTTGTATTTCAAGTTTGAAGGTGTTTGGATCAATAGGGTGAAAGTTATGATGTTCTTGATTAGAGGTGTGAAATCTGTATTTGCTGCTTGTTATATTTTGATTGCTGTTTTCGTCCATGCTACAGCCAGTATTTGAATTCCAAAATAAAAGATGAATTTTAAATAATTTTGTCTATTTTCAAACCCCACTGGTTTTACTTGATTTGGATTTCGTATGACTGAGCTATGTGTGTTTTGGTACAGACGTGTCGATCTATTCCAGATTCAGTTTTTGGTAAATTTTGTTAACAAATTATTTTCAAGAACTATTCTATACATAATATCTTGATCTAATATTTTGTTCAGTATTTCCTTATGATATTAGGGACTACCCAGATTTGATGTATTTTAAAGATAAGTTTTGTGTGGTGTTTCATGCTCTTTTCTAAAATCTACCTATGCTGTATTTTGCTTACTGTTTGGTAAAGAACTCTATTTTCACTATACTTCCCTATACTGTATGCAAATTCTTTATGAAATATGAAAGTTAGTAAAATCTATCTATTTTCATGTCCCTTTGGCGGAATTGGATTTCGATTCACTGGTTGCGAGATATCTTAGTTTTCGTACAGCAGTGTTGAGATTTCCAGATTCCCTAAACTATGTTTTCGTGTTGTTTTCCTATTTTTGATGACTTATCTATTCTTCCTGAAAAATTATGAAATTCTATATTTTGAATCTGGACATATAGGGGATTACCCCAGATTTTTCGTGGATTTATTCAAAGTGTTTTCATGCTGTTTTCTTGCTTTTGTAATCATTTTCCTGATTTCTGGCCGAACCTAAATTCTGTATTCAAATCAGTTTTGAGCGGTGTTTTTGTGAACTAATATGTGACTTATTTATATGCGTTGGATTCGTGTGGATGTCTAGTTTCCAGATCCTTCGACGGATCTAGATTTGTATTTTTTTAGAATTCAGAATCACTGTTTTAGTACTGATCTATCGTGTTGTCCTGATTATAACCATACACTGTTTGGCTCGTTTATGTGGCTGTGTATTATCTATGCACGTTGATTTGTTTCCCTGAACCTTATACTGATTATACCATGTTAGTTTGGCATTAGTTCGTACACATTCATATCTGTTTGATAACCATAATAAAAGTAACCAAGCCGGGGTTTAAGGAAAGATCTAGCAGTAGATAATATGGAAACGTGTACTTGGAAGGGAACTAGTGTTCCAAACTGTTACTGTTACTGTTACTATTTTCTGACCCTGTCTACATTACTTCTTATGTAAGAAGGTGTAGAGTAGAAGAGGACCACTTGGTTCTGACTGTTACTGTTACTGCTACTGTTACTGATACCTGAGTACACTGTCCCATCATGGTCCACTATGAAATCTTACTAAGCGAAACTGTTTGTTGTAGCAACCGTGTTGTATGGGCGGCATGAAGTGCTACCTAGCTAGTAATACACACAAGACTGTAAGAACATAAACTGATACTGTTAGACTGAGACTGTTATACTGGGACTGTTACGCTGATACACTGAACATACTGCTACTGATACTGATATACTGTTATCTTGGTTCACTGATATACTGTTATCCTGATTCACTGATATACTGAGCTTACTGTTACTAGAGACTGTTAGTTGCCATAGGACACTGCCTTTGATATAAAACAACTGTACTGTTAGGTTACTGTGCTAGTTGCCTGCCTTGTTATTAGTTAGTTTTTCCCCATGTGCTTGTATCCTACATTATTTGTGACCCGCGACTTGCAATTGACGAGTACTTGTGTTTTCTCTTTTACTTTTTCCTGCATTCGTTGTATTGCAGATTTTGGAGGACAGATTCCTGAAGGTATTGGCGAGATGATGTTTTAGATGCTGGAGATTCTGCTTATTATTATTATTTCTTATAGTTGCTTGAATAATTACTGTATCCATGTATTTGGAATTATTATTTGTATTTGGGCGATGTGACCCAAGATTATTTGTGTATTTCAGATCATGACTATTTGAGATCAATATATTTTATTTCAAATATTCTTGTTGGTATTTGGTCCATATGTGCATGTGGTTGACTTTTCTGGCTTCCGACTCTGATTATTCTGTGATATGTTGTAAAAAATTTCTAAACATCTTATGGATGATGAAAATCATTCGCTGGGCTTTTGTTACGTACTCGTATTCTGTATTTTTGGGAAGTGGAGCGTGACACGTCTACTTGGGTGTAGGAGCGTTTGTACAAGATTCCCTCGATAAGTGTGTACCGCTCGGCTCTGGTTCGAATCTTTGGAGCCTCTTTACGGTCTAAGGGAGGGATCCCATCCCTGAGGAACTCGAGCAGAGGCCTTATCCAATTCTCCCCGAGTTGTAAGGGTAGTGTCTCCATTGGCTCGGGGCCTTCTTTCTCGATGCTGGGCCTCAGTAGAACTTCTATTAAGACATTTTGTTCGAGCCTTTGGAGGGAAGAGGAAGCTAGCTTTGAGAGGGCGCCCGCCTGCGCATTCTCTTCTCGGGAAATTCGCTGGAGTTGTGCATCCTCGAAAGAGACCATCAGTTCCTTGACTATGGCCAAGTACTTGGCCATGCGACTGTCTCGTTCTTTGTATTTCCCTGATACCTGGTTCACCAGCAGCTGCGAGTCGCTAAATATCTTGACATGTTTGGCCCCGGCCTTGCGAGTCATGCACAGGCCGGCTATAAGGGCTTCATACTCAGTCTCGCTGTTGGACGCCCGAAAGTTGATACAGAGTGAGTATTGGAGGATGAAATCATCTGGACCAGCCAGTATGACTCCTGCTCCACTCCCATCATCGCACGAGGACCCATCAACATACACTGTCCAGAACAGGGGTTTCTCTATCGCTTTGCTAGCGTCGGGAATTGTATTCTCTACTATGAACTCTGCTAGGGCTTGAGCCTTGATAGCGGTTAGAGGCTGATAGCTGATATCATGTTGGATCAGCGCGATGGACCACTTCATAAGGCGCCTTGAGGTCTCGGTCTCGTGGAGGACTTGTTTGAGCGGCTGGTCGGTAAGAACGACCACTGAGTGAGATTGGAAGTATGGGCAGAGCTTTCGGGCTGCCATGACCAAGGCATAGGCCATCTTCTCTAGCTTCGGATAACAGAGTTCAGCGTCCCTAAGGACTTTACTCATGTAGTAGATAGGCCTCTGCATCTTGTCTTCTTCTCTTACTAAAACAACGTTGAGGGTCTGCTCCGAGGCGGCGAGGTATAGGTAAAGGACTTCCCCAGGTTTTGGTTTGCTTAAGAGTGGGGGGTTAACTAAGTAGGCCTTAAGCTGATCGAAGGACTCTTGTTGCTGTTGCCCCCACTCAAAGCCTTTAGCCCCCTTAAGGGCCTTGAAGAACGGGAGGCATTTTTCTCCGGATTTGGAGAGGAAATGCCCTATCGCCACGAGGCGCCCGGTGAGTCTTTACACATCTTTAACACTGGAGGGGGGAGCCATGTTGAGTATGGCCTGGATCTTCTCGGAGTTGGCCTCTATGCCCCTTTGGCTAACCATGAACCCCAGGAATTTGCCGAATGAGATGTCGAACACACACTTGTTCGGGTTCAGTCTCATATCGTGTCTCCTCAACATGTTAAAAGCCTCCTGGAGATCAGAGACATGATCAGATCTGCTGACGCTCTTCACCAACATATCATCTACATAGACTTCCATGTTCCGCCCAATCAGTTCGTTGAAGACTTTGTTAATAAGGCGTTGATGGGTGGCACCGACATTCTTAAGCTCGAAGGGCATGACCCGATAGCAATATAGACCCTGGTCGGTGACGAAGGAGGTCTTTGGAATGTCGGGAGGGAACATTCTTATCTGATTGTACCCAGAGAATACATCCATGAAGATTAAGAGTTCGTGGCCCGAGGTTGTATCAATCAGAGCGTCAATGCTCGGGAGTGGGAATGGACCTTTGGGGTAGGCTTTGTTTAGATCCGTGAAGTTAATGTAGATCCACCATCTCCCATTGGCTTTCTTGATCATCATGATATTGGACAGTCATTCCGGATAGTTGACCTCCTGTATGAACCGAGCCCTAAGGAGTTTCTCAACCTCCTCCTTGATAGCCTGCTAGTGCTCGGGGGCGAATTTGCGTCGCTTTTGCTGAACAGGTCTGGCCCCCGAAGTGACAATAAGGTGATGCATAAGGAGCTCCTCAGAGATTCCCGGCATGTCAGTCACAGTCCAGGCGAAGAGGTCTCGATTTCCCCTTATACACTAGATAATGTCGGAGTGAACGGGAGGAGGAAGGACTTTGCTAATTTGGAATTTCCGGGTCGGATCTCCTTCTTACAAGGCCACCTCTACCACCTTATCGACCGGCTCCGATATAAGTGGGCTACTCCCTTGGGTGAGTTCAAGAGCTTCAAGGGAGAGGACCGGTCCTCCCACCGAGGTCATGTAGCATTTGCGGGCCGCCTCCTAGATCCCTCTGACTACCCCATGCCCGCTGTGGTGGGGAATTTCATTTTCATGTGGTAGGCCGAGGGTATGGCTTGGAGAGCAGCTAGGCCTGGTCGGCCCAGGATAAAATTGTAAGCAGTCTTTACGTCCACCACCATGAAGTCCATCGGCTCGATTCAGGTGATGGGAGTTTTGACAGCGATTACGTCGAGATTTATGACACCATCGATCATTACTGGCACCCCTGTGAACCTGTGGAGAGTGTAGCTGGCGGGCTTGAGTCGATACCTAGATAGCTTGAGCCCTTGGAAGGCCTCTAGAAAGAGAATGTTGACCGAACTGCCATTGTCAACTAGGACCCGATGCACGTCAAAGTTGACCATGTGGAGGTTTATTACCAACGCGTCACAATGGGGGGTTCGGACACCCTCTAGATCTCTATCTAAAAAATTGATCGGGACTGCTAGGCCCTTGGGGGGAGGACAGTTCTGCACAGAATTTACTTCCCGGACGAAGGCTTTTCGGGAGGAGTTAGAATCTCCCCCCATTGGGCCTTTGTGGATAAGATGCAGGATGGCCTCTGGTTCGGAGTCCGGGGTCTCCGCGTGCCGCTTGGGTCACTTATTAGCCCCCCCTGGAGGGCCGAGGAGGATCCGCTCTGTCCTTCCTCATGAACCTGGAGAGTTGCCCTCTCTGAATAAGGGCCTCGATCTCGTCATTTAGGGCCCAACAGTCATCCGTGTCATGGCCGTGGTCTCTGTGGACCTTCGTCCTGAGATTAAGTACCATCCTGGGAAGGCAAATGTGGTTGCTGATGCACTTAGCCGTAAAAGCAGTTTGGCCGGGTTGATTACGACCCAGAGATTTCTTGCAGAAGAGTTGGATCGGGCTAGTATTGAGGTTGTGGTGCAAGGCTTGGGATCATCTTTAGCTCAGCTGAGGCTTCAGCCTACGCTGAATGGAAGGATTATAGTGAGTCAGAAGGAAGATGCAGAGATTCAGAAGATGAAGGAGCAGGTTGGTGCTGGCAGATTGTTAGAGTTTCAGATCAAGGATGAAGTGTTGTAGTTTGGAGATAGGCTATTTGTTCCGGATCAATCAGAATTGAGGAAGAGTATTCTTCAGGAGACATATGCTACTCTTTTGTCGGTACATCCTAGAAGTACCAAGATGTATAAGGACATCAAGCAACATTTCTGGTGGTTGGATTTGAAGCGGGATGTGGCTGAGTTTGTGGCAAAGTGTGAGATCTGTCAAAAGGTGAAAGCTGAGAATCAGAAGCCCAGAGGTTTATTGCAACTGTTACCTATTCCGGAGTGGAAGTGGGATAACATCAACATGGATTTCATCACGGGTTTGCCCAAGAGTTCGAAGGGTAATGATGTGATTTGGGTCATAGTCGATCGACTAACCAAATTAGCTCACTTCTTGGCAATAAAACTTACTTCGTCTATGGACAAGTTAGCCGAGCTGTATGTTGGGGAGATCATCAGGCTTCATGGTGTTACGTTGACCATTGTGTCTAATCGAGATGCGCGGTCTACTTCGCATTTCTGGAGGAGTCTTCAAATAGCTTTGGGTACTAAGACGGATTTCAGTACTGCTTTCCATCCTCAGACTGATGGACAAACTGAGAGAGTCAACCGAGTTCTTAAAGATATGCTCCGGTATTGTGTTTTAGATTTTGGAGGCAGTTGGGAAAGGTATCTAACTCTTATAGAGTTTGCCTACAACAACAGTCTTCAGACTAGTATCGGGATGACGCCGTATGAAGCTCTGTATGGCAGAAAGTGCAGAACATCTGTTGGCTGGTATGAAGTGGGGGAAAGACAGATGTTTGGGCCCAAGATCGTGCAGCAGATCTCTGAAAAGATCGTTTTAGTCAGGAAGAGGTTGGTGGATGCTCAGAGTAGGCAGAAGGGTTATGTAGACAACCGGATGAGGGACCTTGAATTCGAGATTGGTGACTTTGACTTTTTGAAGGTATCACCTAGTAAAGGTGTGATTCACTTTGGCAGAGGTGGGAAGTTAGCACCAAGGTTCATATGTCCGTATAAGATATTGAAAAGGATTGGGAAAACTACTTACCGGTTGGAGTTACCGGAAGAGTTGTCTCAGGTGCACAATGTCTTTTATGTGTCTATACTGAGAGGTTACATTCCACATCCAAGTCACCATTTTCCCAAAGTGCCAGAGGGTTTGTAGCTAGATCTGAGTTGCATTGAGCTACCGGTTGAGATCGTGGATCGTCGGGTGAAAATCTTAAGGAACAAGACGATACCGACGGTCAAAGTAGTCTGGAGAAACTAGTTGGTTTAAGAGGCTACTTGGGAATCTGAAGAGAGGATGTTGAAGGATCATCCTGAGCTCTTTGTTTGATTGTATTGTTTTTCTTTCTTCTTATTGTGTTTTGTTTTCTCACTCTTTAAGCTTAGTTCCGGAGACGGAACTATTCTAAGGAGGGAGTATTGTAACAAACTGAATTTTCAATTATAATTAAATAAGAGTTTGTTTGATTTCACGTGTTTTGCACGTGCAAATTTAAGTACATTTACCCTTAAAGAATTATTTATTTTCATATCATGAACAATTATTTTAATTCTTCTCTTTCTAATTTAAAAGCCTATTTAAACATTAGGCCTAATTTTCTAACTCTAGCCCACACTAATTAATTTAATTATTTTAATTAGAAGCTCATAGACTTTTAGTCCACTATATTGAGCCCACTAATTTAATTCTCTTTTAAATAACACAACTTGTAAGGTAGACTTGTTTTTGTAATAAATTAATTAAATTAACATGAACAACTAGTAACTAGGGGTGCATTGTGTGACACGTGCATTGCACTTGCACGTGCCATATGCATGGTGAAGGTAGGCCGGATTGTGCATGAGAGGATGGGAGAGACAGAGTGAGTGGATGGGTAGTTGTGTGTTCATGGGTAGTTGTTCTAACTCCCTAATACATCATAGCCCCTAATCTACATCCATCTAGATCAATCTTGGCCCTCCATTTTTCTTTGACAAGTGTATAAATACCCCCCTCATCTTCTTCATGTTAAGCACTAGAAAACTTACAAGAGAAAAAGAAAGAAAAGAAAACTAGTTGTGAGAAAAAGATTGAGAATAATTGTGAGTAAAAAGATTGAGAGTGTGTGTTGGTGTGTTCTTGCATAGAGGAGGCCGGCCATACATCTAGAGGATCAAGAAGTGCTCGGGTTCCATCAAGCAAGGAGGAGAAGGTGCATTTTGGTGGCACAATCTAGGAGGAGAGACCCGTTCATGTGTTCAAGGATAATTCAAGGAGCTTTCTAATTGTTTTCCTTCAAAAGGGTGGGTGATTCTCAAGCTTCTACTTTAGATACCATGCTAGGGATTGAAATTGTGATTATGTTAGAAATGAGTAGGAAAGATTGCCATACATTTGTTTAAAGAGATTAAGAAGAAAAGAAAACTAAGTGATCTACATGAAAAGTTAGTAAAATAAATTAGAATGTGTAAATGAGGATGTGTTATGATGGCTTGGTAGTATATTTGCATGCTAAAATGGATAAATTATGATTATATGAAACTTTGTTTATGCATGAATTGTAAAATACAATGTGTGGTAAATGTGCTTATGGATAAATTATAGAATGTAAATTAGTATTCATGGAATATTAAATAGATTGAATTGTGGTAAAAAGTGTGTTTTAATTGCCATATGCAAGTAGTGTTGTAATCACTTGATTTATTACCCATATTGTCTCTTGAAACATAAGAAAATGGTTAGTTTGTGAAATAAGACTAATTTAAAGAGTTTAATTTTGGTAAAGAATGAAAAAGAGAAAAACTTGCATGAACTCATTATGAATGATAGAGAATTTGTTGATAAAGGAATTTGTTTACGAAGAGTTGCTTCTATGTCGAAAAATGTAGTCATGACCCATTGTTTAAATAAACTAAGGGGAAAATAGTCTTTATGTTTAAAAATGAGCTTTTATACAATTTATGAAAGTACAAGCTACTGTTTTTCCAAGAAAGTGTAATAAGGGAAAGATCTATATTTTATAAGAGAATGAGAAAAATTGAATTTTTCTAAAAAGAGCTAGAAACAGTACAGTCAGACACAAAAACGTTTTAATCAATTTTCCTTACGGGTTAGTCACTCAGACCTACTGGTCAGTGAGTGCGCTTTAAAACTGTTACTGTAGCTCGGCGGAGTTGTTACCCTGGGTTCGAGTCTCGGCAGAGACTTTGTTTTTCTAAAATGTGATTTTTATTCAAAACCCGAACCCAAAACTCAAGTGTATTTTAAGTCTCCATTTAGACAGCTAGTCGCTGTGGTCATTCTGGTCTTTGGGTGCGGTTTGGTGACGTTACTGTTCACCTGCAGAGCCCCTGTGCGTGGGTTCGAAACCGGCCTCTAGCCAAAAATTTTAGTTTTGAATATTTTTTATATTTTTGTTTTTTCTAAGGGTTTTTAATGTTTAAAAAATTGAGAAAAAAAATATTAGAAATTTTCTAAAAATACCTAGACTTCATAAAAATTATTTTCTGAATATTTGAACTATTATAATGAGAATCAAAAGTAAATTTTGAGAATAAGAATTAATAAATTTTTTGGATATGATTCTTTTTGTAATTAAAGATACAAATATTTTGTTGAAAACAGAGAAAATTGTGAAGAGTTCAAAAATGAGATTTTGACATGCAAATTATTGAGTAAAATTTAATATAAGATTGTTTAAGATTATGCAAGTTGTGCATGGAAAATAAATTAAAAGAAACATGATGAAATGTGAAATTTGTGAACATGTATACTCTTATTTTGATGAGCATGAAAAGAGAATTGAGACTAGAATTTTAGCTAAGTCCTTACGTCGGCAAGAATGAAAGTTTTGAAAAGAGAAATGTGATAAATAAAGACCAAGTTTGGGTCATGGTTAATGATTGATATTTAAGACCGATGTAGAGGTAACACTAATTCTAGAGTATTGATTTTTATTCATGATTCAATTATCTAAGGATTAAACACATAGTGGAGATGTGATGAAAGTAAGAGAAAAATATGAGTATGAGGGCCATTGGATCTGCGGTGTGAGAGTGTTCACAGGATGTCCTCATGATGCGTCATGTTAGTGGATGGATACTACTCCAGGATATCATACCGGTGGCGACGCTTGTGGGGTGCTCGGTGACTACGTAGTGCCATCGTCCATGACAGAGGTGAATTGTTCATAGGATGCCTGCATGATGCGTCGTGACAATGCGTGGGATTCTCTCCAGGATGTCTGGGCATGGACTCGTAACTCATAGAACACCTAGGATACTTACCATAGTTACCGTAGTAGTTTAAATCATGACAGGGGAATCAACCCTGCAAGATGAAGAATAATTAAGGCCTTGCCCTCGGACCTATGTAGTATGGGATGCATAGAATCCGAATAAGTGCGCATTAGTGTCATGTAATATAAATAACTGCATTAAGAACTAAGTGCACATTCACACATGACATCAATAGGATAGTCCCCCTTAGCTTTGTTTGTGACAAGTGTGTGCATTCTAAGTAAGAGAAATTGATGTATTATATCCTAGTGTCGGTTGTATGCAACTGATGTACCCACAGTTTCTATGTAAGATAAAGTGATTGACAAGACTAAAGAATAATTGCTGTTTAAAGAAATATTCAAGTTGTTATTTAATTCATGTATTATGTTGTAATTTTAAATTCTGCTGCGTTGATGTAAACATTATTGTATAAAAGTTTTAATTCCTTGTAAAATTGTATGAAGTGAAATGTAAAGATCCCGTGGAACTTCGAATTCAGTGTTATTTGGAATTTGGGGTGTTACAGGTTATGTATCGACACATGGTCACGGTAAGGAGGCTGGCCTTGTCGACTTCGGTGGGAGGGTCCCGCGGCAGTCTCTTATGACCCTTGTGGAGCCTGCTGGGGCTGAGGTTGTTGATGAAGGGGCCGTCCAGGCTGCGGTTGCTGGACGGGTTGAGGGAGAGGTTGTCCAGGCTGCTGGACTTGTTGAGTGGGTTGAGGGGGAACCTCCTGGACTGGAGGGGGATAAGGAGCGGGAGTGGCCCTGCGGTTAGAGACCGTCGTCTTCCCCTTCTTGGGAGGCATGGCTTGAAACTAGTTTGGTTGATAAGATAGGACGGGATCGCTGTTTCTGTTTTCTACAGACGGTGCCAATCTGTTACTGTTGGTTTCGGGTGTGGGAGCTAACAGATGAATTTGTGAGTTCTTTGAGGAAAACAATAAAGCGAACCTATTGACCTTCACCTACGTGTTGACTTGTTTCTTGCCGATACAGCGAACCTGCACAATGTTCGATACACTGGGATGGATCTCGGTGATGAACCCTCCGACGCTCTTGTAAGTAATCTCAAAGATTAAGAAAGAGCTTTAGGTAGAAAAAGATTGATTGCCTTGTTATGGTGGGAGGAGAGGGGTATTTATAGTCGCCTTAGGGACTCATTTCGAGATAATGATAAATCTCTAATTCCCAGTGTTGATGGATAAGCTAGAGAGTTTAAACTCGTTTCATGATAAGAAGTAGTTAAAACCGCCTCTTAGGGATAATCACGAATTTGAATTACTCTTTATCCTTCTGAATTGGTTTGTAATGGGTTGGTACCCACATCCAATAGGACAGATCCGTTTATGGGTTATTGGGCTTTGAAAAGGAGACCCAGTTCCCATTTCGGACCCGTTTGTAGGTGAAATTACCGTTTTACCCCTAAGAGCTTTAAGATTCGTGCCCGATTCGAACGGTCCCAATTTAATCCTATTTTTAGCTGTATCAATTTTCATGTGGAAGGCTGAGGTAACCGTGTGCAGGGCTGCTAGCCCCAAGCAACCAAAGATAGCATTGTAGGCAGACTTCATGTCGACAACCATGAAATCGAGTGCTTCTGTGCGAGTAACGGGAGTTTTCCCCACAGTTACGTCAAGGGTGACTATTCCTTCGATCTGAACTGGGGCTCCAGAGAATCCATGGAAGGTGTACTCGGCGGGTTTGAGATGGTCTTGCTTGAGCTTGAGGCCCTCAAATACATTCAAGAAGAGGATGTTTACCGAACTGCCATTATCTACCAGGATGCAGTGCACCTCATGATTGGCCATACATATGCTGATTGCAAGTGCGTTGCAGTGAGGTGTTCTAATACCTTCAAGGTCTTGGTATGAGAATGTGATTGGAACCCCTGAGCTCTTGGGAGGGGGGATATTGTGCACTAAGTTCACTTCACGAAGAAATTTTTTCCTTGAGGAGTTAGACAATCACCACATAGGTCTCTCATGGATGGAGTTGAATACATCCTTACATCCCGAGCCTTGGAACTCGAAAGGCCTCTCTGGTCGCTTGTTAGCTCCTCTTACTAGAGGATGTATAGTGTTGTTTCTTTGGGCGACTTGGCGAGGTATCCTTGTCGAAGCAGGGTTTCAAGCTCGTCTTTGAGGGCTCGACAGTCATCTGTGAGATGTCCATGATATTTATGAAATGCGCACCAGTTGTTCCTATCCCTTCTCCTGCTTGAGGGAAGGTTGAAGGAGTCATTCCTTATCAACTTCCATGAGAATTGCAGAGATGCTAGCATTAAGCGGTGTGTACTTGTCAAAATGAGATACTAGGAGTGGACAACGCTGGCATGTGGGATCCTTCTGGGTCTTCTTGGGTTCGTCTTCATTGGTGCTCTTTCGTTTATTACCATATGAGGGCACCTTTTGTTCTTGAGGTTGAATAACATCTTCCACTCTGATGTACTTCTCGAATCTTTGAAGGAGGTCAGAGAAGTCCCAATGGGGTCTTTTGATAAGAGAAGCTTTGAGGTGATCATGATTCAGATTGTACCTGAAGGTAGTCATGGCTACGACTGAATTGAGTGAGGGGATGGATCGGGACTTGGCTGTGAAGCGCCGAACATAACTCTTGAGAGACTCCTTGTCCCTTTACTTCAAGTCAAGTAAGGAGGCATTTGTCTTCTCTGTCTTGTGGCTGGTGATGAAGTGTGTGAGGAAGAGTTCCTCAAGCTGATCGAAGAAAAAGCTAGACCCTGGAGAGAGATGAGAGAACCACTCCCATGCTGATCCCTTCAGGGTTGCTGGGAAAATCTTGCAGAGGAGGGAGTCGGATGCTAGGTGGATCATCATGAGGGTTTTGAAACTCTCAATGTGGTCTATCGGGTTGTACTCTCCGTTGTATGACTCAAAGGCTAGAATTTTGAAGTTGACTGGAACATGAGCCTCGATGATTTTTCTGGAGAAGGGGGTAAGACGGGGCGATATGTTCCCTTATGTCTTCCATCTTTTTGTTTCTGCCATGGTAGATGGTCTTTCATCTTTTGAAGGAACTTTAGGATGACGTTGTCGTGTTCTTCGGATCCAGTGGACCCATGGGACTCCTTACATCGTGGAGGAGTGGATTGGTGAAGGTTAGTTTGTTGGGTCCTGCTAGGAATGACGTTGGGGGATTGAAGGATCTCATCTTTGAAGTTCCGGAACTCTGCCCTGGTGACGGGTGCTTATTCCTCTTTAACTCTCCTGGGGGCTGATCGGCTTGTTGGAGTTGGTTTCATTCTCCCTCAAGGGGTAGGAGTCATTCTTTGTCCCCTTGGAAAGTGATGACTTATTTGCCCTCTGGGAGAAAGGGTTGTTCTGCATCCTTGACTTTGAGGATAGGGGCCCCTCTTGCTTTCCTAGTGTACTGAATGAGGGACCTCATCCTGAGCTCACCGTCGGTTCAAGCGGCTTCAGAGGTCAGACCCCTGCCGTCGATAGATTATGATCTGGCAGAGGTCCTGCTATGCTTGAGGCACCACATGGTGCCCCATAGAGGGCATCGAGGTGTAGACCGACCCTCTGTTCTCACCAATACGCTGCACATGATGCTGACTTCTTCGGAACCCCCTGGTGGAGTCTCTTTGGAGGGAGGCTATTGAGGGGGTTGTTCCGGCTGAATAAGTTGATTCTGTTGAGAGGGTTGATCCTGCTGAGAGGTAGGAGGAATGTCCTCATGAAGAGGAGTTAGAGGAAGAGGGCTGACTCGTCGGCTTGATGCCGTTGTCTTCCTTTTTCCCTTTAGAGGCATGGTTGAAAACAATTTTTACCGGCAGATTTTGGTTGAATTCTTTTTTTGTTCCTACAGACGGAGCCAATCTGTTGATGTTATTTTTTGTGTGGGTGCAAACATACATTGTGAATTCTTTTAGAAATAATAAAAAGAACTGACCTTTTAGTTTTTGCCGATATTGGCTATTTCCGACTGATCTTGATTCCTGAATCTGACTCGTTTGAACCGTTGGATCTGATATGGATGGTGACGTTCGCTCTGATTGACATGCAAAAGTCTGAAACACCGGGGTTGGCCCCGACGACATACCCTCCAACACTCAAGTCAGATCTCAGAAAGATATGATAAGTTTTTAGTGGTAAAATACCGATTACCTCATTTATGTGGAGGTCATGAGGTATTGATAGTCGCTTAAGGGATTAGTTTCAAGATAATGATTCATCTCTGCTTCCCAATGTTTTTGATAGGATTGGATATTCTCTTCTTTATGAAGAGAAGGAAGCAGTTGTGGAGTTAGAGTTAGGACTCTTCTCTTGTAAAAAGACATGATTTTTAAATCGTCTCCTATGAATAAATATGAGTTTAAAATGATATTTTAGATAATCATGAACTCCTTCATGTTGGGCTGTTTTGACAACCTAGTTTGACAAATCGTTTTGTGTAGCTAGGCTTGAATGAGGCCCAACTTCCTGTAACCCCTGTTTTCCCAAATACGTATTTATTGTGTATTTTCGGATTTTTAATTTTTGTAAATTATTTTTCGGTTCTTAAATTCTTTTTCTTAAAATGTATTGTCGGATCTCCTACTAAAGTTTATTTTTAATCAATAATTTTTGTAACTATTTACGTTGATTTTTATACCCTATTAATATTGTTATTATTATTATTTTTATCAGTATTATTATTATTACTGTTATTCTTATTTTATTATTATTATTATGATTATTATTATTATTTTTATTATTATAACTTTGATTGTTTATTTAAAAATCTATTTCTATTGTTAATTGTGTTTGTAGTTATTTCAAATAATTTCCATATTGTAGTACAACTATATTTGGTTATATAAATTTACATTTTATTGATTATTTTATTGGATTTAATACCCTATTTTCCCTATTGAATTTTTTCCCCTCAAACCCAACATACTACCCAACACCCAAATACACCCTAAACCCATTAACCCACTTCTGCAAGATACCCTACTCGTTAACACTTCCCCAGCTGTCACCACCCTAACCCTATTATAACCCCAACCCTATTTATATAACCTATCCTGCATATTTACCTCAGCTGCTTCATTTTCCATCTCTCCCCCTCTCTCTCCCGACAACCCTGCCTCTCCTTTCTCCTCCTCCTGCTTTCCTCTCCCCATCTCCTGCACCGGCCTCCCGCTGCGCACCCTCTCCCATTCTCCCCTCCGGTGCTGCCTCCTACGTCGTGACCTCCCCAGTTGCAGTGCCTCGCCCTGCCATCCCTGTGTGTCTGTGCTGCTCTCCCCTCGACAGTAGCCTCTTCGCTGTCCCCTGCCTCCTCCTGGCTTGTCCTCTCGAGTGCAGCCACCACTGCATCGGCACCCCCGTGTGCATTCCTGTGCTGTCCCCGATGGACCGCAATAGCCAGTGCAGCCTCTGCTCCGCTGTGCACCCTCCCTGTGCAGGCCATCCAGTCGCGCCAGCCCATGTGCGCACTCCTCTTTCCCCTCTACCGACTGCAGCTCCGCAGTCGACCTTCCTCCGTCGATGTGCCGCACGACTGCAGTGCCTCGATAGCCATTGCGTCAATCCCGTCCTCCGTCCGTTCCCCATGCTGTGTTTCTTCCCCGACGTCAGAACAGCAAAACAAACCCCCTGCAGTGCTTTGTCTTGGTGTGCGTGTTGTTCCTGTTGTGTGCGAGTGCTCGTTATTGTGGTCATAGTTCATTGCCATGGTTCGTTGTCTGTGTTCGTGGTTCGTGTTCGTGGTCGCTCGTTGTGATTCGTTGCCCGGGAATCTATTCCCGTTATTCTCGTTTTTTGTGTCGTTTCCGTCGTCGTCTCTCAGGAAAGTAACTTGTATTATTTTCTTTATGTAATACAAGTACTAAATACCGCCTGTAGTGTAGTTGGATTCTAGAGATAATTCGTGTGTGAATCCTCTGTTATATATTGTCTCTATTGTGTTGATTCGACCATAGTTGCCCACGACATACATGACATGAAACAACTAGGATGACCACCTTTTTGGATGTATACATGCATGCTATTTTGTGATATCGTGTGCTTGATGTATTATTCATGTTATAACTTGTCGTGGACTTGCAAAATACTCTATACCATATTGTTTGGACATCTAGTACACTATATTTCATGTTTGGGTTGATTTGGATGAGTTTTACATGAACTAGATAATTATATGTTCAAAGAATAATTCTGTATTTTCTGTTACCTTGCTTTTGATCAGTATTTTAGACCCTATTAGAGCATCCACAATGGTGTTTCTCATTTTGTCAAAAATGGCTGCTACAGTAATAGCAAATAGCGACGAATACTACAGTGGTTGTTTACTATATTTTGTTTTTTTTTTAAAAAAATTGCGTGGGACGGTATAACATATACCGTCGCGCGTGAGACGGTATAAAATATACCATTTCTCTAGATTTAAAAAAAATTAAAAAATTTAATTGCTAATTAACTATTAAAATATATTAATTAAATAAAATAAATAATATCTTAATACCTAAACCTAATTAATTAACTAACTAAATATAATTAATTAACCTAAACCTACCACCACCTAACTAATCCCAGAATTCAAGGACGGGATAACATATCCCGTCCGAGAATTTTCCTTTTTTTTCCGATCAGACGAATCGTGACCGTTCATTTTTTTTAAAAAAAAGGGAAAAATCCAGGGACGGAATAACATGTCCGATGTATGTTATCCCGTCTGACGAGATAATTTTTTTTTTCTTTTTTCGATCGGACGAATCTTGACCGTTCATTTAAAAAAAAAGTTAAAAAAAAAGGAAAACTCCTGGGACAGGATAACATATCCCGTCCATTGTATGTTATACCGTCTGACGGGAAAAGTTAATTTAATTAGGGAAGGACGGTATATGTTATACCGTCTGACGGGATTAAAGTATATTAAAATCGAAGAGACGGTATATGTTATACTGTCCTTCATAATTTGGCAATTGCTATTTCGTTTCTCATATATGAGAAACAGATATAGCGAATTTGCCAAAAAATGGCAAAATAGAAAACCGTTGCAGACCATCGTTCGCTATAAAATGGCAATTTGCCAATTTTAACAAACCACTGTGGATGCTCTTAAGGTCAGCGTATGAATTTTATTTGTGAATAAGATTTTTAAAGAATTCTGTCTATTTTCTAACCCTTCTGACAAATCTCAGTTTCGTTTTACGAGTTGTGAGTTATGTCTATTTTACTACAGAGCTGTAAAGAGATTTCTAGATTTTATTTTCTATGAATTCTGAAGAGTAATATATTTTTATCATGATGTTAAAAGTATTATTTTGATCCAATATTCTGCACAATACAACTAGACCTGATTGGGATTAACCCTGAATTTTTGTGGATTTATTTGATGAGATTGACAAACCATTCTATGTTTCCAAACAATTACTATACAAGCAGAAATTTCATAATGTTCAGTAAAGAACCTGATTTTCGACCTAATTCTACTTGTTTTTTGTAAAATATTTGTGAATATGAAAGTTAGCTTACTGTGTCTATTTTATCACCCTTTTGGCAGATTTGGATTTGGATTTATGGTTTGTGAGATATTGTTGTTTTCGTACTGCAGTATTTATAATTCCAGATTTACAAAACTACTGCATCTTGATGTTTTCTGTTTTTTGTTGACTAAACTATTTATATTGAAAAATTATGAAACTTTATATTCTGATGCTGCACATATAGGGGAATACCCCAGATTTTTCGTAGATTTAATTAATGAGTTTTCTTGCTGTTTCCTGACTTTGAATGCAAGTTTCTAATTTCTGGCTGAACGTGTTTTCTGGATTCAAATCTGATTTGAGTTATGTTTTTGTGAAATACCATGTGACTTATATATATTTGCTGGATTCGAATGAGAGTCTATTTTCTAGATTCGTTAACGGATCCAGATTTTCATGTTTGTAGCAACGGGAATCTCAGATTTAGTACAATACTGTCTTGTCGTCTTAAACTAGAATTCTCGTTGTTCTAATCTTTTATCTGTTGTCTTTCACCTGTACATGCTTATCTTCCAACCTGAACTTGTTACTTGATCATACCATGTTATTCTTGCCCTGTTTTGTACACATACATGCCTTTTTGATAATAATAACAAATAATCAAGCCGGGGTTAAGGGAAAGACTATAGTAGTGGACAATATAGGTATGTGTACTCAGAATGGGGCCCGTGTTGCCCATTACTTGCAGCCATGTTTCATGATCACATGATTCATGCTTGATATTACTTGTTTCTATGTTTCATGACTACATGATTCATGCTTGTTATACTATATGCCGCCATGTTTCATGACTACATGATTCATACTTGAACTACTTGTTGCCATGTTCATGACTACATGATTCATGCTTGTTATATTATATGCCGCCATGTTTCATGACTACATGGTTCATGCTTGTTATTACTACTTGTTGTCATATTTTATGATTACATGATTCATACTTGTTATTACTACTTGTTGCCATGTTTCATGACTACATGATTCATACTTGATACTACTTGCTGCCATGTGTTCATGATTACGTGACTCGTACTTGATACTTGTTACTTGACTTGACGCCTAAGTACACGGTCCTATAGAAACCCACCACTAGGCCTAAACGAAATTGTTTGAATGTAGCAACCATGTGCTAAAAACCTGGGGCGCATGAAGTGCTACCTAGATAGTAATAATACATGACTTGACATACATGATACATGTTACATGATACTTGATACTTGACATCTGTTTACCTGTATACCTGATTACATGTTTACATGTTCATCAGTATACCTATTTACCTGCTTGCATGACACTTGATACATGTTACCTACCTTGTAGTACATTATGTTATTTGATCCTGTTCATGATTCAAGTTAGTTGTTCTATTTTGTTATCATGCCTATTCCATGCTATTTGTTATTGTTTCCCATGTACTTGTATCCTGCACTACAAACAGCCCGTAACTTGCATTGACGGTAGTTTGTTTTTTCTTTTTTCTCTTCCTGCAATTTATTAAATTGCAGATTTTGGAGAATAGTTGCCAGATGGAGTTGGTGACATGAGATACTAGCTGCTGGAGTTTTTCTATTATTATTTCTTGTTGCTTATCTTGAACCATTGTACTTGATTACTTGAATTATTTGTATTTGGGCAATGTGACCCAGGATATTTACTTGTTCAGATCTGGTTTATTTGAGATTAATATATATTGTTTCAAGTAAATTCTTGTTGGTCTTTTGATTCATATATGCATGCTTGGTTGACTTTTCTTGCTTCCGACTCTGATTATTCTTGTGAAATGTTGTAAGGATCCTGACAGCTTATGGATAATGAAAATCATTCGTTGGGCTTAGTCACGTATCCGTATTCCGTAATCCTTTTTGGGAAGCGGGGCGTGACACTTCCTATTATAGATCCGTTTCTGGTGGAATTTAACATTTTACCCTTAAAAGTTTTAAGATTCATGCCCGATTTGAATGATCCCGATTTGATTCTATTTTTACCCATATCAGTCTCTATCTAATTGCTATATTTTATAATCCATTCTAATGAACCTCTAGAAGTTAGAGTATTCATATTGTTAGTGTTTATTGGTGGTATCTTCACTAGTGAAAATCATTCTAAGCAGCCGACTTGTATTTCAACTCACTTTAGTTTTTAACACGGCACAAATATCCAGGATTATTTGTTCATTGAATGACATAGGGAATCCTGTTTGTTAATTAACGTGGTACTAGTAGTTAACACGTGCGATGCATGTTTTAATCAATATATAGTTTTTAAAGTAATAGAATATAGCACGTGTTAATAAATACATATTTTTTAAAGAAATATAAAAAGTATAATGAGAGAGTCTGAGTTATATGTGTAATACACGTAAATTGGTAGATTTAAATAATGTGTATAATGGGAGAGTTTGAGTTGCACGTGCAATACTCGAAAAGTGGTAGATTTACAAATAAAGTGGTATATTTACAAATGACACTAAGGGCTTCTCCCATTATAATATTAGATATGTATTCTGCTTATGCAAATAGATTTGACATTTGCATATTAAAAAATGGACGAAAAATGATGGCAAATAGCGTTTGGTTCGGTATTTTGAAAATTTATTTTAAACATCGTTTTTGAAAAAAATTTATGAAGTTATTTTTTGTGATTTTCAAAAACAGAGTATTGTTTGGTAAAGTTTTTTCATAAAATAGTTTTTTTTCAAAATTAAATTATAAAAGTCATTTGATAAACTGTATACAGTATGTATGTATATATATAATCCGTATTTATGTATATACTAGATTTGCCCGTGGCCACGTGCCTACGGCACGTCTTCAGAACGATACAACATATGAAAAGTCTTGTAAACTAGTAAATCAACAATTATGTAGCTGAAGTTTGAATAATATGACAATAATTAGTTGTAAATAAAAGTCCATGTTTTCATTAGTATATGGTGAAAAATAATTATAAATTGGGATATAAAAGTCTATGTTTCCATATATATATATATATATATATATATATATATATAGAGAGAGAGAGAGAGAGAGAGAGAGAGAGAGAGAGAGAGAGAATTAAATAAATAAATGAGTTGTTTTGGGGGAGAATTTGAATTTGAGTTTTGAGGGAAAACTTTTGGGAAAAATGTGTTTTATGAGGTTAGATCTGAGACTTTGATTTTGGGGGATTGAATGAGAGCCATTTGATAGCTTTCTTTGTGTTTTATTATATAGACTAGATTTTTCCGTGGGCACGTGCCTACGGCACGTCTTCGAAATGATACAAAACACGAAAAGCCCTGTAAACAATAAAACAACAATTATGTAGCCCAAGTTTGAATAACATGACAATAATTTGTTGTAAATAAAAGTTCATGTTTCCATTAGTATATGTTGAAAAATAATTATAAATGGGGTTGTAAAATCTAACTTCTTAGAACTTTAAGTGTGGAAAATGATGAAATTTAACTGTTGAAGAGATATTTGCTATTTTCAATATAACATGTGCAATAAAAAAATATAAAAATTCTGAAAATTTACAAACCTAAAATCTTAAAATCTAAATTTCTAAGTAAATTAAGAAAGAATGGGAGAGAGAAAAAGAGAGAAATATGAAAAAGTGAAGAGAGAAGAGAGAGATAGTAATAAAGTAATGAGTTTTTTAGTTTTGGGGGGAAATATTTGATTTTGGGGTTTGAAATTTTGGCGGAAAAATGTATTTTGTGAGGTTAGATCCAGGCCTTTGATTTTGGGGGATTGAAGGTGAGCCACTTGATAGCTTTCTTTGTGTTTTATTATATAGATGTATATACATAAATACTCTATATTGTATACTATTATATATAATGTATGTATGAGTTTGGTTGTATGTATGTACATTATATATGCTCTGATACATACATGTTGTATACATATACATACATACTGATATATAATAATATAAAATAATTTATTTTAAAAAACCTATTTAATCATTTACATATATATAATTATATATAATAATTATAATAATATATATGTAATAATAATATATTATAATTATATATAAAAAATTTTATTATAATAATAATATATTATATAATAATATATAATCGTAATATATAATAATAATAATAATAATAATAATAAAAATAAAAATAATAATAATAATAATAATAATAATAATAATAATAATAATATACATACATGCTGTATACGTACATAATGTATACATATATACATATACATATACAAATGCAGTATGTTGGTTGGGAAAAGAAAAAACTTATTTTAGAAAACAGGTTTTTTCTGTTTTAAAAAAACTCATTTTAAACATAGGTTTTGAGTGTAAAATTTTAAATGAGTTTTCGAAAAATTTGTATCCAAACAAAATTACCCTATGTAGGTTTTTTCTGTTTTTAAAAAAACTCATTTTAAACATAGGTTTTGAGTGTAAAATTTTAAAATGAGTTTTCGAAAAATTTGTATCCAAACAAAATTACCCTATGTTTTGATTTTAAAAACTGATTTTTTTTTAAAAACCCGATCCACACGCAATAGTGTTTTGAAATGAAATTTTAATGGAAAATGAATATTTCATACGCTACCTATAAGCATAGGCATCCCAAATTGTCCAAAAGATTGTAGTAAAATTGGTGACTGTTAGCTAATATATGTTTGCATGTCTTCTTATCAAAGAAAAATTTGTTTTTCATGTTTGCGACATTTTTTTTAGCAACTGCATGTTTGCAATTTGAAATTACATGTGCGATGCACGTCTTAATAAATATATATCTCTAATCTCTAATCTCTAATCTCTAATCTCTAATCTCTAATATTATAATGGGAGAAGACCTTAGTGTCATTTGTAAATTTGTAAATCTACCAATGCATGCATTGCACGTACATAACTAATATGAAGGAGGTCTCAGGTTCGATTCCTCACTACGTCAGATTTTTTACTTGAAATTTTTTTAATATATTAAATATGCATCACACATGTAAATTACTATCTATCTATCTATCTATAATATAATATATAATCTCTACTATTTTAATGGAAGAGTTGGAGTTGTAAATCTACCTCAACTCTCCCATTATAGTCTTTAACATTTACTTTTAAAAATATATAATCATGTTTATTAACACATGCATCGCACGTGTAAATTAGAGTTTTTACTTATTTTTTTCGAAAAAAATAATACGTGCATCACACGTGTATATTACTAGTATTTTTTAGAAGTAAAAACTCTAACGTAATCTGACATCGAATCTAAAATCTCCTTCATATTAGCTATATACGTGTGATACACGTAAGTTGATATGTTTACAAACGATAACTCCGACTCTCCCATTATAATATAAGATTAGAAGATTAGATTAGATGGACGTGTGCTTTATTTCTTGAGCGAGTAAAAGTGGAGTTGCCATAATATTTCATTAAAGCTTAAATATTAAAACTATGTAAGAAAGATTTATAGCTTCACATTTTTTGATAAAAAGATGACACTCGTCATCGCTCCATTAATGAGCAATAACGAAACAAAGGAGTACAGATAAACATACTACCCGTGAGCTTCAAGCATCACGTTACATCAAAGTACCCGTAGGTAGCAAAAGTCAAAATAGATTATCAACAGTCTAAGTAGAAACATACAGATACAAAGAGTACAACCAACTCCACCATGAGTATCCTTCATACAGATCTAGAGTCCAACTATCCCAAAATGCACTGGCAGTCTACACCTCTTCGTCCTCGCATTTGTTAGCTATTCCCCTTCATTAATCTTCAGCCTCTTCCTGTTCTCGATGGCACCTGCCCATTCATGAATAAGAAGGAAAATTTTATGCATTGAGGTTGAAAAATTATATGATTTATTGCGAAAGATTAAAGCATTTCGGTCTAGCCATAGGTTCCACATAGTTGCAGCGGTAGCTAAGTCCCAACCTCTGAAATTTGGGGGGTCCTAAGAGATGATCATATTAGGCTAGAAGATAGAAGGAACAGAAAACAACCGAAGGAACAGAAAAGCAAAAGGAAGGAACAGAAAACAATATATCATCCACAAATCATATGACTAACAACCGAAGTACAAGAAACCAGGAAGGGAGCAACACTCTCCAACTGCTACTTTTATTCTGCAAAATTATCCTTAAGCTGTCCATGGGAATTTATAGCCTCATCTTGGAGCGTGCGAGGCATAACCAAATATTTTTTATACACGAAAACAATTATCATTTCTAACCACAGGTTGACAACCTTATACTTAGCTAAACAAGGGGATGTATATGATTCCTTTAAAATACAAATTGCAATTACAAGTGCAAGTGATAAATTTAATATTTCCCTCCAAAGCTTTTTGACTCAGAGACTGACTTCTTGAGAATCCCTGTCGTTTCAGTTTCCCTGATTTGACGCTTCAGCGGTTGCACAGTGGGGGAGTCGACGTCAATCATGTGCACAGTGCTCACGTCTCCATCTTTTCTGCTTCTGAATTTGCTATGCTATCCCCCTTCCATCCCTCTCTATTCACATCCCTTTCGCACAGAGATTTGCCCTATCCCTACTTGACAGCTGGCTTCCTCTCTCAGAACCCTTTTCCCCCCAGTCTCTGCCAGTTGTATGGTCAGCGCTTTGGGACGTGGATGGTTGTGATTCTCCATCTCCAGATCTAGGGGCTGATGACCAATATCCCTCTTCTTCCCAGATGAAGCACCGTGATTCCTCCTCGCCAGATCCAATGGTTGACGTTCATTGTCTACCTCTCGATCGCTGCAATCCTCTCCATCTGAGTCAGAGATTTTCGTGCCGGCTCCGCTGAACGACACCATCTTCGTTCTTTCTGTCATCACCCTAACCTCATATTCTTCGCCGTCGAACTCAGCTACGATCGTAGATGGGATGTCTTCTTTTGCGTCCACTCCGATTCTAAGCCTTGCGAATTCTCTTCTACTATGCAGTAGAGTACTCTTATCAATCTCAATTAGATGTCCAAACCCTTTGATTAGGTTCTGGAATCCCGTTCTAACCCAACAATGAAAAGGAAAGTTGAAAACTCGCACCCACACCGAAGACATTGAATCTGTAGACATGGCTCCCACTTTGTGTGACCAGCGGGAGAAGGTGGTGTAGAATTCCTCTCTCCCCTGGCCTAGTAGACCTTTAAGGTCTAGAACTTCTTGAGTTCCATCTGGATTTTGACAGTGGGCGAAAAACCCATTTTGCGATAGTTGTTGAACATGCCAAGTCCACACCGATGAGCGCTTTGTGTTTTCTGCTAATACCGGAGGAGTCGAAGAGACAACTTGGATTTGCCAACTTCAATCACATGACTAGACAAGACTTCGATGACTCAGTGAGAATAGCAGTTCAGGAAGCGATTAAGGGCTTAGGGGTTATTTCTAATCTGGGCCAGCAAACAAAACAAAAAGTAGCTGAGGCCCAAGATCTTCAGATTAAGGAGCAGGCCCAAGCCCACCTACTCGATTTGGCTGACGATTTTAGCAGGCTTCAAATGAAATACCAAGGCAGGAGAGGGTATTTCCAAATAAAAATGTCCTTCTTGAAGTTATTCAGTCATCTCACAAGCCAGGTTAAACTCACGAGGGATCGAGGGAGTTCGCACTGAGCGAGGACACAGGAGGTATGATTGAAGCACTATGGGGTGTAGGAGAGGGCATTCATTTTTCGGAGTCGGATACTGACAAGGGGGAAGAAAAGCGGGGAAATTAGCAGGAGGGGACAACGTCAACAAGAAAATAGTGGAATATAAGAGGAAGAGCAAAAGGCAACTTGTCAAATAGGGAGAATAGGGACCTAGCGAGGATGATTTGATTCGGGTAGCAGCCAAAGCAAAAGAACCATCTTCAGCATGCAGAGGTATGGTTAATTGTGATCTTACAATTCTAAATTACATTCCTGATAATACATTGCTTTATTATGCTACTCTATTTGGTCTAGCTACGGATCCTACGATGGAAGAACAGCTTCTCACAATTAAATCTATTAGGGGAGAACTAAGCAGGGAGGTCCGTTAAGAGGGTAGTTTATAGACTGGAGTAGAGGTTAGAAATAGGGTTACAAATAGTAGTTAATGTTACACATCTTTTGGAATGTTAGGGGTATGAGGCAAGGGTCAATGACTAGGCTTATCAACAATACCATTGCAAAACATAGGCCCGCTATTTGTGCATTACCGGAGACTAGAATAGAGAACCCAAGAGTAGAGGACTTCGAAAGAATAAAATCTCTTAGAGGGTACGAATGGAAAACTAAGTCGGCCGTAGGTATGTTGGGAGGAATAGCAGTTGGTATTGATTCGGGCAAGTTTGGAATCATTGACGAGTATATTGGTATTTTTTGTGTCTCCGTTAGACCGAGATGTCCAACTGATAATTGGGTGCATGAAGTAACGGTAGTTTACGGGTCGTATGACTCACGAAGGAGGGTAGAGCTTTGGGAAGAACTTAGAACAATCAGAGAACAATGGGAAGGACCAGGGGTGGCCGGAGGAGACTTCAATATCACTAGATTCCAACATGAGCATAAGGGTAGAGGGGCGAGCAGCACAGACAGGAATAACTTCAATGATACGATAGACGAATTAGAACTTATGGAACTAAATCCGTCAGATAGAAGGTTCACATGGATGAACATGCAACAAAACCCGATCCTAGCTAAACTATATAGGATTTTCGTTTCCACAGAATGGGAGGAGGCTTTTCCACTAGCGACTGTTAGGTCAATCACGAGATACACATCCGACCATGTTCCACTGGCTTTGAAGTTTGGCGAAGAAGAAAGCATAAAAACACACACATTCCGATTCGAGAAAGCTTGGACTATGCATCACAACATTAGAAAGATTATAGAAGAGTCATGGAACGCGGACATCACAGAAACTAATGGAATCGGAAAGTGGAATACAAAAATCAGAAGACTACGCAGGCAGCTAATGGAATGGGCAAGGCATGAATTTGGCCACATCAAAAGAAACATACAGGCGCTGGGAGAAAAAGTTAAGGAGCTGGAAGTAATGGAGGAGAATAGAACGCTGCTGAGTGAAGAGGTGCAAGAGTTGACAGTAAGTAGGCTACAAATGCAACGTTACGCAGAAATGGAAGAGCAATATTGGAAGTAGCGATCCAGGATCCAATGGCTTAAAGAGAGAGATGCAAATACAAAGTTCTTCCATTAAGAGTCAAACGGAAGAAGGAGGAAAAAACGAATCAACGGATTACATGGGGGGACAAGTTGGGCTGAGGATGAGACTGGACGAAAAATTTAAGGAGTTGGTGGGACGGTCCAGGCAGTATAGATGTAAGTTACAAGAAAACTTTTGGGAAGGGGAGATGATACAAGACAACAAAGAAATAGAAGGGGCATTTACAGAGGAAGAAGTGCATCAAGCAATCAAAAACTTAGGACAAGACAAGGCACCATGACCAGACGGAATACCTATTTCCTACTACAGTTTATATTGGAAGATCATCAAGACGGACCTAATGGAAATCTTCGAAGAATTTCACAGGCACAGTGCGGACATAGATAGACTGAACTACGCAAATGTCATTCTCATATCCAAAAAGAGCGAGATTCTTAGGAGCGAAGATTTCAGACCAATTAGCCTGCTTAACGGATCGTTTAAAATCATCACTAAAGTCATCGCATCTAGACTAGCTCCTCATCTTAAGGATGTGGTCGGAGATTCACAAAGTGAATTCATCAAAGGAAGAGACATTATGGATAGCGTCACTTCTGCACATGAGCTAGTCTATAGAGGTTCCAAGGACAAGGCCGATGGATTCCTGCTGAAGCTGGATTTCGAAAAAGCCTATGACTCGGTGGAATGGGATAGTGAGGATGAGGTACTACGACTCAAGGGTTTTGGAGAAAAATGGAGAAATTGGATGATGAAATGTGTAAGAGGGGGAAAACCTTTCGTCCAATTCAACGGAAAAACCGGGAAAGAGATTAGATGCAGGAGAGGACTGTGTTAAGGGGATCCATTGTCATCACTTATCTTTACCCTGATTGCCGATGGAATGGCACAGATGATCAGGAAAGGTTCAGCTGATGGGTTAATAAGCGGGATACGAGTTAAAGGGGTACATGAAATATTGTCAAGTCTGCAGTATGCGGGTTATGGGTTATACAGGTTAAAGGGGTTAATAAGCGGGATACAGGTTAAACAGGTTAAAGAGGAAGAAATAATGGCAATTACAATGGTTTTGAGATGAGTACAGGCTTGGGCAGGACTGAAGGTGAACCTCACAAGAGCTGCGTAATCCCTCTAAGTTATAATGTTTCTACTCCGATCCACTACATCAAGAGCATGTTTGGCTGCGAGGCAGTAGGCTTTCCACTGAAGTACCTGGGGACCCCCATTAGACCGGGAGCAATTCATAAGGAGGATTGGCAACCGATTATAGATAAAGTAGAAAAGAGCCTGACTGGTTGGAAAGGAAGGTTTCTAACGCTGGAAGGAAGAATAACGTTGCTTAACTCAGTTCTCAGTAGCCTACCAACCTACTTAATGTCAAATCTATGAGATTCCAAAGTGGGTTACAAACAGAATTGATAAATGCAGAAGAAGATTTCTATGGAAGGGAGCTGATGAAGCAAACAAGGGATTCCATTTGGTCAACTGGGAAAGAGTTTGTAAGTGGAAGGAATTTAGTGGGCTAGGGATACTAGATCTGAGAGACATGAATTAGGCCTTATGAGCAAATGGTGGTGGAAAATGAGCAGAAGACGAAATAGCTGGTGGTGTAAATCTTTTGGGGCTTATCGAGGAAGGAAGAAATTCAGATTTGGAGGTAGTAGAGTGGGCACGAAAAAATCCTACCTATGGAAAGGGGTAGCAAAAGTCAGAGATATATATCACAATAACACTACCTGCAGTATCGAAAATGGGAAAAACACAAGATTCTGGAAGGATAAGTGGTGCGGAAATAATACACTAATAAGCTTGTTCCCGGAAGTAGCTAGGGCGACAGTAAAGGTAGACTCCCTGGTTGCAGATGTTTGGCACAATCAGAGGCTGAGGTTGCTGGTGTGGGAAGATATTTTGCAGGAAAGTTACACTCAGCTGACAAGTTTGAACAACTTCATAAGATCGGAAGGAAGGTACTCGGGCAATACAGAAGACGTTAGGACTTGGAATTTAGAAGCAAATAACAACTTCAATGTATCATCTCTATACAAGAGGCTCAACGATGGTGGAATCAGAAGTAAGAATGGAAATACTATATGGAAGACACACGCTCCCATTAAAGTAAGAGCCTTCCTATGGCTGGTGGAGAAAGATTCTATTTTATCCAAAAGCAATTTGAGGAGGAGGGGCCTGCAGATCGACAACTTTTGCGGTAGATGTAACACTGAAGAAGAGAACACAGATCACATATTCTTCATTTGCTATAGGGCTAGATTATCTTGGGAAGTTGTATGCCGGGGGTTTGGATGCATAGAATTACCTAGTTCGATCGATGAAGCTTGGGATTTAGGGAGGAGGAACAACATTAGAAACAATGACTTGGAAGCTTGGGATATTGCGGTAGCTGCAACCATCTGGGGACTGTGGCTAGATCGAAATAACTATTATTCCCGTAATTGCACTCAAACATTTCAAAGCATTATGCATAAAATTTTTGGTTTCATTTATGCATGGGCAGGTCAGGCAGGGACAGCAAAGAGGCTAAGGATGGAGGAGCACTGAAAGGAGAGAGAGCACAAGGGAGGGCTATTAGGATAGCATAGCTTGGTATCTGTAACTTATGTTATTGTACTTCTATTTTGCTACTTTTGTCGCATCGGGAGGTTTAGATGCTGGATGTAGTTGTTATTTGTATGTAACTTGGTAACTAGATCTTCTATATTTCGTTAACTATCATTAATGAAACGATGACGATGTCATCTTTATTATAAAAAAAAAAAGAGCTTTTTGACTCAATTGCCTAAGGAGCATTTGGTATGCAGCAATGTACAAGAAAATCATCCAATCCGCGTACTAAATGAGCCTCTGAATATCCTCTAACTTTTGAAAGAAAATAATGATTGCAACATATAAATAATGAATTTTTATGTTACAAAAGTAGGACAAATTATTTTTGGTAATTAAGACAAAAATTTTGAAGAAACAAATGTACTTTTTATTTGCAATTGCAATTTACACTTGCATGGAGCAAAAAATATCATCTACAGTTTGGAGGAAAATAGTGATTGTAATATAGAAAAGAGTAGTTATGTTGAAAACTAGGATATATTTAGTAATAAAGTAAATTTGAAAAATAATAGAGGAACAAATGTACTTTTTACTTGCAATTGCAATTCACACTTGCATGGAACCAACAAATATCTTCCAAGTTTTAGAGAAATGATGATTGCAATATAGAAAATAGTGGTTATGTTGAACAGTTGGGTACGTTCTCGTAGTTAAGTAAAAAAAAAAAAATCAGAACATGTTTAATGTTTACTTGCAATTGGAATTTGCGCATAAGTTTAGAGGGAGTTTGGCAAAGAAAAAAAAGTATTGCAACAAGAAATATTTTGCAACTGAGTTGCAAAATCATGTCTAATTGAAATATATGGGTAACTGATGTAGGTAAAAATTGCAACAAATCAGGACCACACGATTCTAGCACAAATCTCAAAGCTTTTAAGGCAGAACGATAATTTTACAGCAGCTACAAGCCTGCATTAACAATATGGGCTGCTTTCAGGCCCATCTACTCAATCAGGCCTACAATTAGAGCTAATTTATAGCCCAATAAGAGGAGTTTCCGCTAATTAAAAGTTGTTAACCAAATTCTCTATCTTAAACAAAATTATTAACTAACTCTGTCCCATAACCATGAGAATCATCAGTTAAAACCAAAAGATTCATTTTTAAGTCTATCTTTTGGAACTAACTCCTAGGCTATAAATACCCTTCACTTCTTTCATAATCAGGTAATCAAGCTTTCGCTAACAAAACTCTAGCCTTTTTCTAAGATACTGACTTGAGCGTCGGAGGGTCTTTTGTCGAGGTCAACCCCCGTGTTCAGACTTTGTTCAAGTTCGCCGACGACATCTCCGCCATCCAATCAGACGCTCTCAATGGTTTAGATTCTGATTAAGAAAATTTCAGCCATCACAATTCAGATCTTATCGACAGTCTAGATTGTAAGTTTCCTCTTAAATAAGAACTCACAATTTGATTGCTCCCACACTATAGAAAGACATCAAAAGATTGTCATCATTTGTGATAAACTACATATCTACTTCCGAGTAGATCCACCGGTGAAAAACCATTTTTTCTAGCCATGGCCCCAAAGGTAGGAAGACAATGGCCTCTAGCCGTCAAGCCGACCCTCTTCTTCTTCCTCCTCCTCCTCCTCCTCATGGGCAACCTCCACGCCCATCGCCGCAGGCCCTCTGTCCGCCACCACAACCTCCCCCCAGCAAGGCGGCATCAGCGAGCTCCTAATGATGTGACTCCGAACACTGCTTTGAACCTTACCACGAACCTCACCCAATTGAGGACCGATTCTTCATCCACACAACCTCCTCTCCCATGGTGCCCCCTACGGTGCCCCTGACTCCACTAGGCGTTCGGTACGGCATTAATGCCCGATAGCAAGAAGTAAATCTCTATCTCCACCTAGAGCAAAGGCGCTCCCGAGATCCTGCTCACCGCTCAGAACGCTAAGGGAGCAAAAGGAGTCCTTCCCCCCGTTGACAAAGGTTCCAACAGTCACCCTCACCAAGGGGGCGAGGAAGTAAGAGGAGCACGACTCTAGTCAGTCGACCAGCACCTAGGAGCAACCAGGAAGAGGAGGCCTCCATCACCAGAGTTGAATTCCACGACTTCAAGGATGAAATCCTCAAAGCACTCCAAGTTGCCCCAAGCAGGGGCAGAAAAACAAGAAATCACTACCTTACAATTGTTTAAGAAGAGGAATCTCATTGGTCAGCCCGACTCGAGGGACGGGAATACCCAGTCATGCGTTGTCTCCAAGAGATGGATAACTTCCTAGCCCAAATCGATCAAGAGAAGGATCACTGCGGTAGAGCATACCGCCCCTCTATACCTCCCTTTAGCAGTCCATTCTGAAAGCCCATGTTCCAGAGAATTTCAAAACTCCTCACTTCGACTCATATAACAGTGACTTCGATCCAGCGGACCACATCGAGAGTTTTAAAACTCTCTTGATGATCTACCAAGCCTCTGAATCGCTTCTTTGCAAGACATTCCTAGTAACCTTGAAAGGATCAACTTGGGAATGGTACTCCCGACTCTCTCCAGAGTCTATCTTCTCCTTCAAGCAACTTGAGGTGCTTTTCCTAGCCCACTTCGTCACCAGTCGCAAGACTTGTTTTGATAAACAGATAGAGTCAAATGACTCCAACCTAAAAATAATATATATAAATCAAAAGAGTAATTTACAAATGTACAGTCAGTTTACAAGAAGTAAATTGAAAAGAATGACACGAAAATAGAAAAGTGCAACGATGGAAACGCCATTAGCTAAGAGAGCTACCGAAAATAAACGAAACCCCTAAAATAAGGAGCCCATCACAACACCAGCACGGTGAAGACAAAACTCATAGCCCTCACAACAACAACATCAAAGTGCAAAAATAGAAGCTGCCAAGAACAGACCATAATCGCAAGGCCAAAATCAACAACAGAATGCCGGTAACACAACGCCCAGCCCTCAAAAGACACAAGTCTGATCGCGAGGAAAATCTAAACAGAACCAGGGCCGCGGGAAGCAAAACACAACATCAGAACAACATAATCAACATCAGAACAGCTACATCAGAACATCATAATGAAGAGGAAAACAGGAGAACACTCGAAGCTAAATAGCGGCAAAGCGGAGACAAACCAGTGAGATACATAGAAATGAAAACTCGAAATTAAGAAGAGACAACAGCATAAGAGAGTTAGCAAAACCCATAGGTTAAAAAGGATAAACTAGAAATTAAATAAAAAAGATAAAGATATAGTAGCTGAGTAGAAATAGTCCCTACAAACAACTGAAATCACAACCGCACAAGAAGTGCACCCAGTTAAAGGTCAACCGCAAAGTTGGGTGCCAACAAACTGAAAACTGCCCAACTACTAAAAGGACCTCCCAACAGCATACCAAGCTAGATTATAATCGTAACACAAGACATGGACGGAAAACAAAGATAAAAGATACAGAGCCATCCCATGCTAAGCAAACCAAAAGAACATAGATGAAGATAACATGTGAAGAAGAAACAAGAAGCATACAATCAGTACAATGAAAATAAGAGCAGTAAAGCACTCAAAAACATTCCCCAAAGACTATAGAGGTCACCACCAGTTCACAACAAAATTTAAAATTTAAAAGGGAAAGGAAATGCCAACAACGCACGGAGAGAGGTGCCAACAATCAGATCTAAACAAAAGTAGTAGATCCGACAACTAATTTCTTAGACAAGATTCATGCACTCACACAAACTTGTGCATTGTTATATTCTTTTTATTGTATTTTCACTTAGCAAATGGCGGGGCTACCTCACCCAACAGAAAAGAGACATCAACAGTGCCATTCATAGTAGCCACGTCCTTGCGAGGGAAAGAAAGGTCCAATAGTGTAACACCCAAAAAAAATTTAAATTTTTAAAAAAAAAATTATAATTTTTAATTTTTTTATACTATTCCTTAATTCAGTAATCTCTAACTTAATCTATTACTTATCTATACCATTTCTTACTTATAAAAATACTCATAGATTTTTATTAAAAATTTTGGCAGAGTTTCCCCTGAAATATTAGCCCTTTTACAAAGATTCCTTACAGAATTCTGCAAACAATTACATAATTCAATGTACCCATAATATATCTCAATCCTCCCCAAGCCAAGTCATTCAACATCACAAGATAATACACAATACAGAAGACAATAATATATACAGCTCTGGGGGCATAATTCCTCATAATACACAAGATACAATTTTAAAACCATAAATTCTTTCGAAAATATATAAGATTTTTTATAAAAACTTTAGAAAAAACCTTTCAAAACCAATCACAAGCCCCGGTACTCCACAATGAGGTGGGTATGGGCTTTCATACTCCATCACAGCACTATATATATTATTATCTCTTACAGTTATACACATATTCCTCCATAATACAAACTATCATCCAAAGACTATCTCCATCACTACGTAACTTAGAATAATAAAATATATAATAGATACATATACAACCTATTCGGCTACAGAAAAAGTATAGCTATAAAAATCAAAACCACGACTACGGTATTTCACCTCGCTGCTAATCACAACCTCCAAGAGGGTTAGGGACGCCCACCCCCAAAGAGGGACTCCCCTGACCCCCAGAAAACAACAGGGGTCAGTCATACTGGTGTGAGTAAAATCTACTAGGTTAGTAAGTAAAATAAACGATAAGATAGAAATTGAAAGAACTTACGAACATAAGGGTAATTAAATGTAACCTGAAATTTAAACACATAAACATAATAAAAGTGGTTTTGCACAAAATAATCCTTTGCATCTTCAACCAATCTACAAATCCATATTCACTCATCCTACCTTGAAGTTGTGCCATTCAATCGTATAGCATATTGGTTTTTACTCTCATCACATAACTTCACGTTCATTCAAACATATAATATCACACACATTTTCCTTGCATCTTATCACATGTATTTATTTATTGCATATCATCATATTCAATCATATCTTATAACACATCCCGTAATACATTCACCTTCCCTCTTATTATTATATATATATATATATATCAATTTACCTTCTTTTCATTCTTCTTTCATCATATAGCTTATTGGAATGCTCATTCTTATTTCATCATGTATTTTACTTTATAATTCTTTTTTGTCTCATCCTACAACTAAAGTTACTTTTCATTCATATTAATAATATATCTTTCCTTCATTTTCGCTTACACCTCATGTTACACTTTACTTCAACTTTCATTCTTATCAAAATATACTCCGCATCCCAAACATAGTTTGGGTAATATTACACCGCACCCCAAAGCCGATAGCTTGGGTAATAATCATTGCACTCCTAGTAGAATTTGGGTACTTCCTCCCAGCCAAAGCCAGCGAGGGAAACCCCGTACCCCAAACATAGTTTGGGTACTCTTCCTCGTGGCAAAACCAACGAAGGAAAAGAAAATACTGCACCCCAGCGAAGCTGGGTACTTCCTCGTGACATCTGTCATCGAGGGAATATCACCGCACCCCAGCTGAGCTGGATAATAACCGGTCCTCAAGACGATAGCTTGGAATATTACTTTACTTTATTTTCATTTTTACCTTACAATTTACTTTAATTTTCATTTACTATTTCACAATACATCTATCATATCCACAACCCATCAATTCACCCTGGGAGTTGTGCCAAGGCAGGTAGTTCCCACCATTTCCATGGAAATAGTGGGCGAGTAGTTCCTCGACACAATTCTAAGGTATATCCACTTATATCCACCAATATCACAACTTATCTTGAGTTTTGAAATCATTCCCATATTCATCACATAACTTCATTTACCATTCTTCTTCATTTACATTCTCATGACTCATTTTCTTTAATGTTCATCTTCATTCATATATACATTTTCTTTTACTTTTAATATTCATTCCGATTCACGCACTTGCTTTACTTTCTCATTTCCGCTTCACATCAATTACTTTCTTTTCTTTCTCATTTACATTTCACTTTCCTTATTTTCTCATTCACAATTCACATCATGTGCTTTCTTTACTTTCTCATTCACATTTCACTTTCTTTACTTTCTCATTTTTCTTTTCATTTTCTTTCATTTCACATTTATTCATTTTATTAATTTTTCAACCAGTGAGCCAGAGTATCCCAATATACTGAAAGTCGGCAACCCAGTAAACACGCGGACCTCTGCCCCTCGGGGTCTTATGCGTCCGAGGCTACGTCTTCCTTCCAGCCTATGCCAGCAAGGGAAATACCGCACCCCAAGTAAAACTTGGGTACTTCCTCCCAGTCGAAGCAAGTGAGGGAAAAGAAAACACCGCACCCCAGTGAAGCTGGGTACTTCCTTGTGGCAAAGCCAACGAGGAAAAGTGAACACCGTACTCCTAGTTTCACTAGGGTACTTTCTCGCAACATCTGTCAACGAGGGAATATCACCGCACCCCAGCTGAGCTGGGAAATAACCGGGCTTCAAGCCGATTGCTTGGACGATAAAAGCACCGCACCCCAAACATAGTTTGGGTAATAAACACCGCACCCCAAGCCGGTCCTTGGGTGTTAGGAGGTCTAGCCCAAACTCCCAGAATTTCTATAGGTATTGGTTCACAAAATTTCACTTTTATTATCATTTTCATCTCATCTTTGTATCTGATTTTATCACCACATAGCATTTTCGCTTTTATCTCAACATATTATCACATCTTTGGCATTTACCATGCTATTTATTACTTCATTATCTCACATATTCACATATGCCCAGTTATTTAATTTATAAAATTCTTACATCATATTATTTCATATCATGAATGCACCAAAGTATTTATTTAATCACGTTATATTATATTACGAGTATACCATGTTATGTAGTTTATCACTTCATGTTATCACCCATTAATTTCATCTTGAACATCTCTATATCATACATATACCAATTCATTAATTTCATTGTTTATCACATCACATCTCATTATCACCCATATGGCATAAACATACACTGTATCGGTCAACACATCGTAACACCATATATATATCATTTTTATTTAACTGTCATGCCCCACTTCCAAAAAGAGAATACGGAATACGGATATGTGACTAAGCTCGGCGAATGATTTTCATCATCCATATGCTGTCAGGATCTTTACAACACTTCACAAGAATAATCAGAGTCGGAAGCAAGAAAAGTCAACCAAGCATGCATATATGAATCAAGACCAACAAGAATTTACTCGAAACCAAAATATTGTAATCTTAAATAAATCAAATCTAGAAAAGTCAATATCTTGGGTCACATTGCCCAAATACAAATAAATCCAAGTAATCAAGTACAATTGTTCAAAATAAGCAACAAGAAATAATAATAGCAAAATTCCAGCAGCTAGTATCTCATATCACCAACTCCATCTGGCAACTGTTCTCCAAAATCTGTAATTTAATAAATTGTAGGAAGAGGAAAAAGAAAATAAATTTCCGTCAATGCAAATTACGGGCTGCTTGTAGTGCAGGATACAAGTACATGGAAAAGGGTAACAAATAACATGGAATATGCATGATAACAAAATAGAATACTAGCATGGCGAGATGAAAAAGTGTAAGTGGCATGTATCAAGTATCAAGTAAACAAGTATCATGTAAACAAGTAACAAGTAGAAATTGTCAAGTATCAAGTACAAGTAGTAAGTGTCAAGCAAGCAGGTAAACATGTAACAGAAAAGCATATAACATGTATTCATGTATCATATATTATGTCATGTCAAGTCTTGTATTTATTATTATCTAGGTAGCACTTCATGCATCCATTCTTTTACTACATGGTTGCTACATTCAAACAATTTCGTTTTAAATTTCATAGTGGATCATAGAGGGCAGTGTACTCACGGACAAACTCTCAAGTAATCAAATATCAAGCTCCAAGTAACCAGATAACAAGCTCCAAATAACCAAATAACAAGCTCCACATAACCAAATAACAAGCTCCAAATCCCCAAAATATTAAGCTCTGTGTCAAGTGTCAAGTAATCACGTGTCAAGCTCCAAATAACCAAATAACAAGCTCCAAATAACCAAATAACAAGCTCCAAATAACCAAATATCAAGTTCCAAATATCAAGCTCCAAATATCCAAGTAGGATCTATGAATCTTCTTCCGAGTACACGTTTCTGTATTTTCCACTATTAGATCTTTCCCTTTAAACCTCGGCTTGGTTATTTATTATTATTATCAAACAGGCATGTGCATGTACAAAACATGGCAAGAATAACATGGTATGATCACGTAACAAATTCAAGTCGCAAGATAAATGTGCACAGGAGAAAGACAACAAATAAAAGAGTAGGACAACGAGAATTCTAGTTCAGGACAGCAAGACAGTACTACACTAAAACTGGGATTTCCGTTGCTACAAACATGCAAATCTGGATCCGTCAAAGAATCTAGAAAATAGACTCTCGGCCGAACCCATCAAACATATATAATTCATATGGTATTTCACAACAACAAGTCTCAAAACAGGTTTGAATCCAGAAAACACGTTCAGCCAGAAATCAGAAGATTGTATTTAAAGTTAGGAAAACAGCATGAAAGCTCATTAATTAAATCCATGAAAAATCTGGAGTATTCCCCTATATGTGTAGCATCAGAATATAAAGTTTCATAATTTTTTAATATAAATAGAGTAGTCCAGTAAAATCAGAAAACATCAAGATGCAGTAGTTTTGTAAATCTGGAATCACAAACACTGCAGTACGAAAACAGCAATAACTCACAAAATACAAATCGAAATCCAGATCCGTCGAAAGGGTGATAAAATAGATGCAGTCGGCTAACTTTCATATTCATAAATATTTTACAAACAACAAGTAGAATTAGGTTGAAAATCAGGTTCTTTACTGAATAGTATGAAAATTCTGCATGTATAGTAATTATTTGGAAACATAGAACGGTTTGTAAAACTCATCAAATGAATCCACAAAAATTCAGGGTTAATCTCAATCAGGTCTAGTTGTAATGTGCCAAATTTTAGATCAAAATAATACTTTTAGCATCATGATAAAAAGAGATTACTCTTCAGAATTCATAGAAAACACAATCTGAAAACTTCTCTACACCTCTGTAGTAAAATAGACATAACTCACAAACCATAAAACGAAACTAGATCTGTCAGCAGGGTTAGAAAATAGACAGAATTCTCTACAAATCATGTTCACAAAATATTTTCAAATACTGAACTTAATAGGGTCTAAAATACTGATCAAAACGGAAAACCGGCAAAACTGAAAATATCCTTCATACACAAAATCAACTAGTTCACATAAAACTCATCCCAATCATAACCAAACATGAAATATAGTGTACTAGATGTCCAAGCAACAAGGTATAGGGTATATCACAAGTCCATAATAAGTCTACTACGAATAACACGAATGAGCACATAATATCATATGAACAACATGCATATATAAAACAAGAAGTGGTCAATCCTAGGTTATTTCATGTCATACATGTCATGAGGCAACTATGGTCGAATCAACACAATAGAGACAATATCAATAAAGGATTCACACACAAATTGTCTCTAGAACCCAACTACACTACATGCGGTATTTAGTACGTGTATTACACAAAGAAAAGAATACAAGTTACTTGCCTGAGAGCCAATGATGGGACGGGGCAAGAGCAAGAATAACGGGAATGGATTCCCGGGCACGAACACGATGAATGGATCAAACGAACACAACGAACGGATCACGAACACACGAACAACAAATCTGGATGAGATGATCACGATCACGATAGGATTAGACGGCCAAGATCAAGAGATCAAGATCGAGATGATCAGATTAGATCAGATCAGATCGAATGGCTGAGATTGAAGATCAAGATCAACAAGATCGGACGGTCCAGATCAGATGATGGAGATCATGATGATCAATCGATCGGACGCCTCTGGATCCACTTGATCACAACAGACCAATCTGCCACCACACAAACAGAGACAGCTGGGGGGGAGCTGTCACTGCTGACTGGTGTCAGAGGGAGGCACGACAGTACTGGACGGCGGTAGTAGGGCAGCGACTGGCATTGTCTGCTGGCGCGATAATAGGGTCGCGACACAGGGAGGGGGCACCAGAGGTCGGGAGCTGTCGTTGCGAAGGCAGGCAATAGGGCGGTGCAAGGGTGGCAGCAGTCAGAGGGCAGTCGGCGCTGTGGTCGTGGCGCGACTGGAGGAAGAAGAACAGCGCAGTGGAGGAGCACTGCACTGGCTGTTTGGCGTCGTTGCAGTCGAAGGTCGAGGAAGCAAGTGGTGGAGGGCGCTGGTGGGTGGTCATCGAGGCGATGCTGTGACAGGGAGGCTGGCATCGGGGATCGCTGCAGAGGTGGGGGAGAGATCGAGAGATGTAGGGGAGAAGACGAAACAGCTGAGTACGGTTTCAGAAGTGTAGAAGATGAACAGGCAGGAAAAATAGAATATATATATATATATATATATGGGTAAAAACATTAGGGTTAAAGGTGACAGGGTGTAAACGGGTTTAGGGTTAGGGGTGTAGGTAGAACGGGTATGGGGATTGCAAACGGGTAGGGTAGTGGGTTTGGTTAAAGGATATTGGATTTAGGGATTAAACAGGGTCTTGGGGTTTAATGGGTTTTAAAATAGGTTTTAAAAAAAATCCAATAGAAGAAAAATAATATACCCAATAAAAATATGATTTATAATAAAAATGTAATTTGTATTACCATACAGAATTTATTTTGAAATAGCTACAAATGCAATTAGCACACAGAAATGGGTTTTTATATAAACAAACAAAGGTAATAAAAATAATAACAATAATAACAAATATAATAATAATAATAATAATAATAATAATAATAATAATAATAATAATAATAATAATAATAAATAAATAAATAAATAAAAATAACAGTAATAATAATAATACTGAACAATAATAATAACAACAACATTAATAGGGTATAAAAATCATCGCAAATAGTTACAAATAAAATTATTGATTAAAAATAAACTTTAGTGGAAGATTCAAAAATCCATTTTAACGAAAAGAATTTGAAAGCGGAAAACTAATTTTTAAAAAAAATTAAATACAGGAAATACACAGAAAATACGGATTTGGGGAAACAGGGGTTACATTAACATTCGTATATTATACATATATCAAATCCCAATTAATTCATATTATCATATATATACCCAATAGATCACCCATAACACCAAATATGCAAAATCATGCAAGTTTATCATATAGCACAATTTCAACTCATGAAAACCCCGTATTTTCTATCAAATCTTTCTCTAGCTATAACTAACACATATTACATCGAATATAAAATTTTGTCACGACATAAAGTATACCTAGTACAATCATACTTACCTGACGAACCGGCAAGATAATACTCCTTGCTCGCCCGGTCACCACTAAAACTTCACTTTTTAATACCTATTAAGAAATTTATCGAACCCGTGAGTTAATAACTCAGAAATACACATTATCCATCCCCCCGAATTCACATCAAACATTCTCATACATCACATATATCATACCTAAGCATTTCAAATCAACTATTTTCTATTCTTATTGCCAAATCCTAATTTTTTCCTCTCAATCGGAGAAGTTCTACTCAATAGTTAAAATTTTAAGGGTAAAATATTCCAAATTAACTTCTATATGCCAAAATTAATTCATATGAGCATCTTAGGAATAAAGTCTATTATTTATATATATTTTCCCATAATTATTCTATTTTTAAACCAATACCTCATTTTTTACAATTTTCCGATACCGGGGAAATTCCTTTTAATTATCAAAAAAATGTTAAAATTTATCAAAATTGCCACTAAACAATCCTAAATTATCCCACACAATCCATAATAATTAATAGCACAAAAGAAATTTAATTCTCTTTTCATTCCCAAAATTAAAACCCTATTTTTTATAAAACTTCAATATTAACACCATTAAAACTACAAATATTCACCATAAACATGCTACACATACTCTAAATATCATCCTACCATAGTTTTTATCAAAAGAAACGAAAAAGCATTAAATTCATTAAACAAAGATACCATCAAATATACCTTAATGAGATTCTTTCTCCAAATTACCACCTCCACGAAGATGAACACCAAAAACTCTATTAAAACCCTAAGAAAAATCAAATCCTGAAGTGAGACAGGGGTTGGAGTTCGATTTTGCTTCGAGGGGAAATTTGGGGTTTCGGTCGGCAGTTACGATCGGCAGAAAAGAAGAAGGGAGGGGTGAAGAAGAGGGGAGTGGAAATGTAACCCCTGTTTTTCATTTTCTGTATTTTTGGGTGTATTTTTTTTTCTTTTTTGTGTATTTTTCTCAGTGTATCTCTTTTGGACCGTATATTGGATCTTTCTTCTCAATATATTCATCTCTTTGATTTTCCGCCTTTATTTGATCTTCTTGATCCTATTGTCTCATATTCTTTCGTCTCCCTTTGATCGAGCTGTTATTTTTTATCCTCCTTATTTTATCTGCTCGTACCCTATTTTATTTATCCATTTTATGCCATCTCATTATTTTTGGATCACTATATTTCTTTTATTTTGATTTATTCAAACCCAAAACCCTAATACTTTATTTCCCTATGCCCAAACCCGTTTACCCCTGACTCAGTCGTCACCCCTAAACCTAATTCTACTAGTATATATATATTCCTCCTATTCCCTTGTTTAACCATCACCTTTAACCCATTAGCCCTACCTCCTGCTCTTTCCGTCTCCCCTCCGACCTGCAACCTGCCGCACGCCCTCTCCTCGTCATCCCGACCTCCCTCTCGTCCTCTTTCCCTCTGCCTATGATTGTCTCCTGTTCGGCCAGCCCCTGCACTCGACGCTTCAGCACCGCTCAACTGCTTTTCTCTCACCCCCCTGTGTCCCTCCGTCGATGCACAGTAGAAGACAGCAGCAACTGCAGTCCCTACTGCGCTGCTCGATGCCGATAGTCAGAGGCAGCGACCCGAGGCTCCATCCCCCGCGTGCTCCTCCGGCGACTGATCACCGCGACAGTGACTCGCTGTCGTCACCATCCCCTCGTGCACCCCATCCGTTCCTCGCTCTCTCTTTGTGTGTGTGTTTGGTTTCATTGTGTCCGTGTGCTCGCTATTGTGTTCGTGGGTTCGTTGTTCGTTAAGTTCGTGCCCAGAATCCGTTCCCGTTATTCTTGTGTTTGCTCTGTTCTCGTCATCGTCTCTCAGACAAGTAACTTGTATTCTTTTCTTTGTGTAATTGTAGAACCCCGTATTTTCAAATATTATTTTAATTATTTGAAAATGAATTTAAATAATTTTTGAGGATTTAAATAAATATTTTCTAAGAAATTTATCTTTTGTACATGTGCAAAACATGTGCAAACGACTTTTCAGAAGTTTGAAAAATTAAGTTTTCTCTATGAAAAATCATTTTTCATTATTTAAAAATTAATTAGTATTTTTTCAGATTTTTCAGAAATTAATTATGCCTATTTGCAATTTTTGAGAAAAGAAGGACTTATTTGCAAAATTGACAATTTTGAGGGTTGAAGTGCAAAGTGTATTTGCTGGACTTTCCGATCAGTACTTGTTGAGGTTTGAGAATATACTTTTCTATTAGATCCTAATTTAAATGATATTTGGTTTATTTTTCAAAAAAAAAAGGAATTATATATGCAAGATGTATTTTAAAAAGGAGTATTTTGTAAAGAGGGAATAAAAACCCTAATATTTCTATCCGGCATATTTAAGGGAAATTCTTTTCCCAGCCGTCATTGAGTATATTCAGAATATTGGGATTTCTTTGAGGAGCAAGAAGAGGATTCTTGGATCTAGCAAAAGGAGGAAGCTTTTGTGGACTTTTCTTCAAAACAAGGTGAGTGGATTGTTTTGTTTTGTTGTTTTGTTTGCTTTGCTTGTTTGTTTGTCTTGATTGATGAATGACGTAAGATCTTGTTATGCTTGTTTGTGATCATTATGCCATTATTTTGTTAGTCTCATTGTATGTAAGATATGGATCTATTAGTTGATAGGGAGGATGAAAACTTTTATTGTTACTTGGATCATGATGAGAGAAATATTAAGATTTGTTGAGGATATGTTGATTTTGAGATCGTATTGTTGGGAGATATACTAAAAATTGATGGTGTTATGATCAGATGATAAACATCTAGATCTGATGGTAATAGTTCAGATTTTGATTAGTTATGAAAGAAGTTTTGTTGAGAAAACCCTAATGGGAGAATTGAGAATTAAGATCATGAGAATATGAAATTTGAGTATTTGAGTGATTGAGTAATGTAACCATGATGGAGATTATTGAGAGATGTCTATTGGCCTGGATACAATTAATTTTTATGATCAGTGAATCTTTAGAAAACCCCTGGTTGATTTGTGTTCGGACCTATTGTTGGGAACCTGTAGCCGACAGTCGACTGGACCATACAGCAGTCGACTGGCACGAGCCTGTTGTGAATTTTTAGTCTTTGAGGTTTGTTCGGGACAGTCGACCTAGACTGTGGTCAGTCGACTGGTCCTCTGCTTGTAATTTTGTTCAGTTCTTTCGGGACGGTCGACTGATAACTTACCCAGTCGACTGATCTTTCCTTAGTTTATTTTTGAGAAATGTTGGATTATGCCCTCTGGACAGTCGACTGATCTGATATGCAGTCGACTGGTCCTGAAGGATCTTTGTATTTGATTTGAGATATTTTGTTTAGTGTTTGGGATGTTTTGTTCAGTAATTGATTTTAAGACATTTATTCAGTATTTGATTTTGAGATGTTCAGATAAGAACATGATTTTTAGATCTTTTGTTGAGCCACTTGTTAAGTGGGAATTTGTTCAGATATTTGTTTTTGAGTCTCTAGAGGTAAGTGACCCTAGTATACCGGTGTTGAGATATTTGTTCAGTTATTTGTTGAGGCCCATTGAGGCGAATTTTCAGTTATTCAGATTTTTAGTCCGGTTGGGTACACTACTCTAGGAGATTTGTTCAGTAACCCAAACTAATAAGGACAGGCATCAGTAGTGTCATGACGAATGAGAACTTGAGTTATGCACCTCAGTATGGCTTTTGATGTAGGATTTAATCTCCTGAATTATCCAAGTAATTATCTTGTGATGTGGGATTTATCTCCGGAATTATCCAGGTAGTTAACCTGAGATGTGAGGTATTTCTCCGGAATTATCCAAGTAATTATCTTGAGATGTGGGATTGAACTACGGAATGATCGGAGTCGAGGCGACGCTTTTGGGGTATTATTGTGATAAGGAATCTATGTTTAGATGTGGGATGATCTCCTGAATTATCCAGGGAAAATACCTGTGATGTGGGATCAATCTCCGGAATTATCAAGCATGGGCAAATTATCATAGTGTATCTTCATCTCTTAGTAGTCATCGTTGTCAGCATGTAGTCATGATGTTTTCTTGAATCACTTTTATGCATTCGGATTTCCTGTTTTTACACACTTGGCTTTTGGTTTTGGTATCACCCATTATTCTTTTGTCGTACTTCATACTTTAGTGTTTGATTATTATTTGTTGGATATTATGTTTTAAGTTCATTTATGCTATTGGTTTGATTTGTTACCACTCACACCATTTATGGCTGACCCCGTAGTTTGGGGGTTAGGGTTCAACTCTAGCCTCACATGTTGCAGGTTATTGCTTAGATTGGAGGTTGGATGCTTGAGTAGGGTAATTTGAGACTATTGGATTATTTAGTGTTTGGTGTAACATTGTAAAGACTCATTTGAGATCATTATTGAGTTGTAAACAAAAGATTAATTTGTGTTGAGATGTTTAGACTTCCGCTGTAATTGAAAAAAATTGTTGTAATAAAAGAAAGAAAATCTTAGTGATTTTGGTTGTGACTATTGTTGTATTGAAGTGGATTACTGGGATTTCGCCACTTATTTTCTAAGCTCTCATATTAGAAATTTGGGGCGCTACAGTAATACAAGTACTAAATACCATCTGTAGTGTAGTTGTATTCTAGAGACAATTCTTGTGTGAAACCCCTTGTTGATCTTGTCTCTATCGTGTTGTCCCGCCCGTAGTTACCTCATTACACACATGACATGAAATAACTTAGGGATGACCACTTCTTATTGTATACGTGCATATTGTTTGTATGATATTGTGTGCTTGGTTGTATTCGTTGTAGTATAACTTGTTGTAGACTTGTTAAATACCCTATACTATGTTGCTTGGACACCTAGTACACTATATTTCACATTCGGTTATGTTTTGGATGAATTTCATATGAACTAGTTTATTTTGTGCATAAGGATATTTTCTGTTTTGTCGATTTCCCGTTTTTTATCAGTATTTTAGACCCTATTAAGGTCAGTATATAAAAATTATTCGTGAATATGAATTATAGAGAGTTCTGTCTACTTTCCATATTTTCTAAAAGATCTTAGTTTCGATTTATGAGTTTCGAGTTACGACTATTTTACTACATATGTGTTTAAAATTCAAGAACCAGTTTTATATGAATTCTGTATGGTAAATTATTTTTCTACTGATGTTAAAGATAATATTTGGATCCAATATTTTACTGGTTACAACTAGACTTGATTGAGATTAATGTCAGGCCCCGCTTCCCAAAAATACGGAATACGAGCACGTAACAAAAGCCCAGCGAATGATTTTCATCATCCATAAACTGTTTCAAGAAACTTTGCAACACATCATGGATATCATCAGAGTCGGAAGCAAAAGGCACAACCATTCACGAATACTTGAACAAATTACCAATAGAAATTTACTTGAAACCAAATTCAATATTCTCAAATAAATCAGAGTCTGGAGAAAAACAAATATCCTGGGTCACATCGCCCAAATACGAATAATATCCAAGTCTCAAAATATAAGAATAATCCAAGTCTCACGAATACAAATATTGTTCTAGCACGATACAAGAAATAATAATAATCAAAAGCAACACTAATACTTCAAGACTCCGATACCATCTTGAACATGTTCTCCAAAATCTGCAATTCATCGAATGCAGGAAAGAAGAAAAGAGAAAACACAAGTACCCGTCAATTGCAAGTCGCGGGTCACAAATAGAATAGGATACAAGCACATGGAATGGAAAAAACTAACTAGCACATGGTATAGGTATGATGTCAACCTAGACAAACTAGCATGGTAAAAGTGTCAAGTGTACACGGCATAAATCTAGAGTGAAGTAAACAAGTATCCTATAAACATGCATCAAGTGTCAAGTGTCGTGTAAACTTATATCAAGTATCATGTCTCATGTAATTCAAGTCTCATGTATCATGTAGTCAAGTATCAAGCAAGCATGTATCATGTCAAGTATCTTATTCAAGTATCACGTATCAAGTCTAGTGTGATTTACTATCTAGGTAGCACTTCATGCGCCCCAACTTTTATCACATGGTTGCTACAACACAACGTTTTGCTTTAGATTTCGTAATAGACCATAAAGGACAGTATACTCAGGGACAAGCAAGTAATTGAGCTCCAAGCTCCATGTATCATGTATCATGTTTCACATGTCAAGAGTGCAAGTAGCAAGTATCGTGTCTTGCGTTCAAGTGGCAAGTATCACGTAGGATCAGTGGACCCCCATCCGAGTAATATTTCTGAATTATCCACTACTAGATCTTTCTCATAAACCCCGGCTTGATTACTTTTATTATTAATGTCCAACAAGCATTAATATGTGCAAAATAGTGTCAAATAACATGGTATAATTAGGTTTAGGTTCAAGTCAACAAATCAGTATGCATGGATGATATACATTCACATATACGAGCAAAATAGTCTAGGTTCATAATCAGGACAGCAAGACCAAGCAGTACTAAAACAGTGATTCTAAGAGCTACAGATATGCAAATCAAGATCCGTCGATGGATCTGGAAACTAGACATCCACACGAATCCAACGAGTATAATAAAGTCTAGATCACAACATCTCAGCTCAAAACTAAATTGAACACAGATTTTATGTTCAGCCAGAAAACAGGGGAACAACTTCAAAAGCATGAAAACCGCATGAAAACATATCAAATAATTCCACGAAAAATCTGGGGTATTCCCCTATAGGTATAGACTCAAAATAACAAGTTTCATAATATTCCAGTAAGTATAGATCAACCTTCAAAAATAAGAAGCAATGCGAAAACATAGTTTTAACGAATCTGGAAATCTCAACACTGCTGTACGAAAATTAGGATATCTCGCAATCAGTGAATCGAAATCCCATTCCGCCAAAACGACATGAAAATAGATGAAATTTACTAACTTTCATATTTCGCAAAAAATTTTCATACAGTATAAAGAATTAGAGTGAAACAGGGTTCTATACTGAACAACGCGCAATTTACAGCATAAGTAGATTTTAGAAAAGAATACGAAACACCACACAAAACTCATCTTTAAAATTCAACAAAAATCTGGAAAGTCCCTAGTATCATGAGGAAACACTGAGCAAAATATTATACCAAGATATTATGTATAGAGTAGTTCTTGAAAATAATTTGTTAACAAAATTTACACAAAACAAAATCTGGAATCTACCGACACGTCTGTACCAAAACATACATAACTCAGTCATACGAACTCCAAATCAAGTAAAACCAGTGGGGTTTAAAAATAGACACAATTATCTAAAATCCATCTTTTAGTTCAAAGTTAAGATTCAGACTGTAGCATGAGTGAAAACAGCAAACAAAACAGAACAAGCTGCACATACAGATTTCACACATCTAGACAAAAACATCATAATTTTCACAATATTGCTCCAAACATAACCAAACTTGAAATGCAACCTACCAAACGTCTAAACATCATGTTTTAGGGATTCTAACATGTCCAAGCCTATTATTTTCACATGGGCAATCAATCAAACACATAGCATGCAATTAATCACATACACGAACAAAATCAAGTTTGGGTAAAACCTAGGTTATCATCCTATCAAGTTTCATGTCATAAGTCATCTATGGCCAAATTTATCACAGTAGAGACAAACCTATCAAGAAAAATACAATTTTTAGTTGTCTCTAGACCCAACTACTCTAGGTGTAAACTTTTTGACTTGTATCAACCTAATAAAATTTTGTACAAGTTACTTGCCTTGTTATGGAGTGAATACGATGCAAATAAGCCTTAAGAACAAAACCCACAAGCGAAATCCTTCCAAGTGCGAATCCAAGCAAACCCACGAACAAAAACGCCTTACGATCAACTCCTTGATGCAACGAACCAAAGTGGATAATACCCACTTGAAAAATCACCAAAGGGGAGAGTTTTGTGATGTTTTGATGGTGGTGGTGCTGTTTGGATGGTGCCGGCTATGGAGGTGGGGGTTGTAAGTGGTCGGGTGTTGAAGTATGTATGGATGGAGTGGTCAGCTAGGGATGGATGAGATGATGGCCGGATATGGAGGCAAGGGGTGCTTGGGTTTGACAAGGGGAAGCAGTCGGGAGCAACTATGGAGAGGGTCGGGATGCTTCAAGGAGAGGGAGAGAGTAAATAATGATTAGGGTTAGGGTTTAAGGAGATTAGGGATATATATATGAGTTTAATTGTGGGCTAATGGGTTGTGGGTATGAATATATAGTAATAGATATACAATTGGATAATGGGTATTGGGTAGATTTCAATTGGGGATACAATATATAGTGAATTCTATGGCTCCTAAAAATCTCCTTAGGGGTCAAAAATCATAGTTTAGGAAAATCACCACCAAAAATCCATTACATCACCAAAACAAATAATAATAATGAACGAGGCCAAGAAAATAAGAAAAAAACTCAAATGGTGAAAACAAAAAAAACGGCGAACAAACAACACAAGGAGTTCAAAAACGAAAGAGAAAGAATATTTATTGAAAATAATCTAATATACGGTTCCAAAAAATGCAAGAGATATAAAAATACACTAAAAATAAAAATACACTCCAAAATAAAAAAAAATGAAAAACAGTGGTTACAATTAACCCCTAATTTTTGTGGATTTAATTGATAAACTTTATACATTATTATATACTTGCAAGTTGCAAACAACTATTATACTTGCAGAATTTTCATGCTGTTCGGAAAAGATTTCAACTTGTTTCTATTTGCTGTCTATAAAAACTTTGAGAATATGAATTATAGCCTACTGTATCTATTTTATCACCTTTTTGACGAATCTGGATTTCGAGTTTATTTTGTGAGATATTGCTGTTTTAGTACTGCTGTGCACATGATTCTAGATTTACAAAACTACCGTATCTGGTTGTTTTCTGATTTTACTTGACTATTCTATTTATGTTGGAAAATTATGAAACTTTATTTTCTATTACTAAACATACTAGGAAATATCCCAGATTTTTCTTGGATTTAATCAGTAAGTTTTGATGTTGTTTTTCTGTGTATAAATACAAACTTCTGATTTCTAGCCGAACGTGTTTTCTGGATACAAATCTGTTTTGAGACTTGTTTTTGTAAAATACCATATGACTTATATATATTTGCTGGATTTGGCCGGGAGTCTATTTTCCAGATTCTTTGACGGATCCAGGTTTGCACATTTGTAGCAACGGAAATTCCAGATTTAGTGCAATGCTGTCTTGTTGTCCTAAACTAGAATTTTCGTTGTCCTACTCTTTTATGTGTTATCTTTCGTTTGTACATGTTTATCCTTCATTCTGAACCTGTTACTTGTTCATGCCATCTTATTCTTGCTCTGTTTTGTACACGTACATGCCTGTTTGATAACAATAATAAATAACCAAGCCGGGATTAAGGAAAAGACCTTAGTAGTGGACAATATATGTATGTATACTCAGAAGGGGGCCCGTGTTTCCCATTACTTGTTGCCATGTCTCATGATTACATGATTCATGCTTGTTATTACTATATGCCGCAATGTCTCATGATTACATGATTCATGCTTGTTTTTATTATATGCCGCCATATTTCATGACTACATGATTCAACCTTGTTATTTTTATATGACGCCATATTTCATGACTACATGATTCATGCTTGTTATTATTATATGCCGCCATGTTTCATGATTTATGCTTGTTACTACTACTTGATGCCACGAGTTCACGATTACGTATTTCTTGCTTGTTACTTGACGCCTGAGTACACGGCCCTATAGAAACCCACCAGTAGGACTAAGCAAAATTTGCATGTAAGTAGCAACCATGTGGTAAAAGTTTGGGACACATTAAGTGCTACCTAGATAGATATAATACAAGACTTGAAATAATATGATACTTGATACTTGACACTTGTTACTTGCTACTTGTACTTTATACTTGACACTTGTTACTTGCTACTTATACTTGATACTTGACACTTGTTACTTGTATTTGATACTTGATACTTGACACTTGACACTTGTTACTTATTTACATGATACTTGTTCACTTGACACTTGATACATGTCACTTGCACTTGTTCATCTTACCGTGCTACTTGTTCTATTTTGTTATCATACCTATTCCATGCTATGTTGTTTACCCTTTTCTATACTTGTGCCTGCACTACAAGCGGCCCGTAACTTGCATTGACGGGCGTTTTGTTTTCTTTTTTCTCTTCCTACAATTTATTAAATTGCAGATTTTGGAGATCAGCTACCAGATAGAGTAAGTGATATCATATTCTAGATGCTAGAATTTTGCTATTATTATTTCTTGCTACTATTATTATTATTTCCTGTTGCTTATTTAAATAAATGTATTGTTGCTTGGATTATTTTGTATTAGGCATTGTGACCCGGGATTATTGACTTTTTCAGATTTGGTTTATTTAAAATTTATTGAATTTTGTTTCAAGTAAATTCCTTTTGGTATATTGATTCATATATGCATGCGTGGTTGACTTCTCTTGCTTCCGACTCTAATTATTCTTGTAAAATGTTGTAAAGATCCTGACAGCTTATGGATGATGAAAATCATTCGCTAGACTCAGTCACGTATCCGTATTTTGTATTCTCTTTGTGGGAAGTAGGGCGTGATAGGAAATTTGGTAATTAGAAGGGTTTTTAAAAAATTAGGATTTAGGGTTATGGGCTTAGGCTTAAAATCAAATAAAATACTCATTTTTAGGGTTATTTTTGACCCTGAACTCCAAAATTTATAACTTCGTTCTAGGACCATGATAATACTTTAAATTAGTAAATATTCATCCCTCTATTATGCACAAGTACTCAAGAAAACTTTGGGTTAAATCAGATTCATCTCCTCTAAAAAGACTCATCTCAAAACTCCTATATTTTAAAATTTTTCCCGTTTAACCCCGAATTCCAATTTAATCATTCTAAAATAAAATAAAACCAATTAATATAAGAGAATATAATCAAAATCATAATTAACAATAATATAAATCAAATATTTAATAATTTTTGAAATACATGTGTTACAAATAGTATATTGGAAGAAGAAGAGGTCGACACCAAAATGGAATTAGTATGAAAAATGCAACCTTGCTGAGCAGTCGGAGAATGGGAGGGAGTAGAAAACCACTAGACAGTGAAGACTACCGAGTGTAGTCGGAAGAATCAGTTGGGAGTGATAATCAAATATATTCATAACCTCAAGTAGGCTATGATCCAAAAACGATCTAACACCTAAAGACTGGTAAATCGAGAAAATGCAACCAGAGAAGTGAAAAGAGACGGAAGAAAAGTTAGGAGAAGGAAACAACATAGAACAAGGGTAATAATAGGAGATAGTTGATACCTAAAGATGAGCAAGAGAGACTTGATTATCTAAATAGATGCGGTGATCGGGGACCATCCCACCTGAAAATGTAGATTGAATAATATTGAGTTCTTTAAAGAAAATGTCAACCTTATTTAGGACCAAACCCATAGATGGCACTATATGGCTAGAATGGAGACGAGCAGGAAAAGCAACCAACAAAGGATAGGGAAATAACTTCGTATTAACCACTCTATCCTCTAATAGTTTAGATAATCTAGGAGGCTGCAAAGCAGCAAGATTAGAGATATGGTTATCTGGAGGGGGCAGCAACAGAACATGAACATCTTCATATGAAGCAATAACGTTATCAATCTTAATACTAAGCTTCTTCGACAAGCGATGATTGAGCCTAAGCTTTAAAAGGGAAAGTTAAGAGCTGAGAGAAGTTTGGCAGGTAAAGGTCTACCCCTGGGCAACCCAAAGAGTTTTTGAAGGGTAAAACATCGACTGCAAGAGTGACCAAACTTATCACAGAAAATACACTTCATTTTATTCACCCACACCCGTTTGAAATGCCTGGAAAGGAGGCATTTGAAGCAGCTGAGATGAGGGTCGGTTGTAGAAGAGGATCGGGGAATAGGAAAGATGGAAGAGGAACGAGAGAAAGAATCCTTAGAAGAGAGAGAAGAGCTATAGATACTCCTCAAATTCTGGGTCATCACATTCGTGATAGGTGACAATTGAAAACTATTAATGCTAACCTCTGGCAAAGGGATCACCATGACGCAATCCGACAATACTAACACAAATAGTGATGGAAGAAATAATTTAACTGCACCTGAAGAGAGAGGAAAGCTCAAACAAGATAGAAAAAATGTTAAAATGGGGCAGTCCGAAATTGGAAAAGGGCTGTGATCAAAAGATCAAAAGCAGCCAATCCAAAACTTTCCTCCACTGAAAGAAGAAATTGCTACCAAATCGCACAGAAGCAGCGCAATAAGGAAAAGATAAGAGGGATATAGATCTACTTAAAAGAGTAGAAAGATCAAATAGAGAAGAAAGAATATAGCAGCAAATCGAGCGGGGATAGATGCCCATCAACCAGGCACCACCAATTACCAATAGAAACAACAAACACAACACAAAAATTGATAGAAAAATAGAAACAACATGAAAAGAAAGGGAAACACTATAAAATAATCACAATATAATTAAGGGGCGAGGGTACCCAAATCCCAGTACTCCTGAGGTCGCTGCGAAAAAAGAGCAGGCAGCAAAGGATGAGCATGGTGAAAGCGGTAAGCGTGGAGGAAATGACGATGAGACTAAGATCTAGTCTCCACACTAGCACGGCGATAGAAGAGATGGGAAAACTCCAGGCGTCGGTGAAAAACACCGAGCACAAACTTCGAAAGAGGGCAGAATTAGGGAATCGGAGGGTAAGGAGGCTCAAACTTGTAGACAAACAATCAGAGGAATAGATGAGATGAGATTGTAGAGGAAAAAAAGTTACACAACTATAAAAAAGGAGTAGGAGAGATGGATGGATGAAAAGCGATATATAGCCAAGAAAGAGGCTGGAGATGGGTTGGGAGAAGGAGGCTAGACTAAACTCACCAGTCACAAGATTGAAAAGACAAGTACCTCCCTACTCGAGTTGAAGCAGAAGGAAAGAGAGACGCTTAAAGACTTTGTCAGGCGCTTCACAGCCATGGCCTAATGTCACCCATAAAGAGATCAAAGCATCCCTCCCTTGATTCAGCGGTAGCAGCAATTTCCTTTCAGCATATGTAACCCATAAAGAGATCAAAGCATCCCTCACCAAGAGGTCTCCTTGGGACTTCTTCGATATTCTGGAAAGGAGCGATAAGTACATCCGAACCGAAGAAGCACTTCATCCTGAGAGCTATAAGGAGTCCTCATCGAGGAGCAAACAGAAGAGCATGAATGAAGAACCTAATAAGTCCTGGAAGGATAGTTCTGGTCAACATCGCTCTCCTCCATCTCCTCGCTTTGACAAGTTCACTCCCTCAATGCCACCATATCAACCGTCCACATGTAGAATGAGAGAGAAGGATTGCTCCGCCCTCCTCCTAGGATGCAAACGCCAAGTAGAAGAAGTGATAGGAACTTGTAGTACCGATTTCACAGGGACCATGGCCATAATACTGATTGTCGAGCCCTCAAAGAGGAGATCGAGTCCTGATCCATCGAGGTTACCTGTCTAAATTAGCATAGAAAGACAAGACCATCTCTTCTCCCATTCGGGGGCTAACAAGCGCCCAAAGAAAGAGCCTGAGTTGTCAGATTCGGATTACATGGTAGTCTTCCAGTCTATCCACAGGGGACTTATGGGTAGAGAATCTAACTCCTCCCTAAAGATGTTTGTTCGATAAGTAAACTCGATGCATAACTTCCTCCTTGCCGAAGGCTCAGGAGTTCTGATAACTTTCTCTGACGAGGATCTCGAAGGTGTTAGAACACCTCATTGCGATACTCTAGTGATCACCCTTGCCATGGCGAACCACAAAGTACGCCGTATTCTGATGGACAATGGTAGCTTAATAAATATTCTTTTCTTGGAAGCATTCAAGAGCTTCAAGCTCTCTCAAGACCGTCTTAATCCCTCCAAGTACACCCTTCATGGATTCTCTGGGGTTCCCGTCAAAATTGAAGGAATAGTCACCCTCGATGTCATCCATAGGAAAATCCCCAACTACCCGAACAGAGGCCATAGACTTCTTGGTGGTCAATGTGAAGGCATCTTACAATGCCATCCTTGATTGCCTCGGTCTAGCAGTTCTTCAAGGTGTGCCTTCAGCATTTCATATAAAGATGAAGTCCCCCACAACCAAAGGGGTAGAAGAAGTCAAGGGGAACCAAGAAGCTGCTTGGGCCTGTTATATGGACATAGTAGGGGGCTTGGTCCTTCCCATTGATGCCATAGAGCTCCCTCTAGAGAGGGGCCAAATCAACTCTGAGCCCGTAGATGAACTGAAGGAGGCCCTCTTCTCCCAGGAAGATCAGAAATGTGCTTTCGGATAAGCTAAGTTCGACCCCGCTGCTGCAGACATGCCATGTATCTATGAATAGCTAATCATGCACCATCAGTGTGTGAACCCAGACGTCATGCTAGTCAACAGAAGTGTCGCAAGTTTGCCTCCGACCGACAGCAAGCCATCAAAGAAGAAGTTGACAAGCTTCTAGCCGCCCGCTTCATCCAAGAGGTTAGGTACCCCGAATGGCTAGCCAATGTGGTGGTGGGAAAGAAAGCCAACGACAAGTGGAGAATTTGCATAGACATCACCAACCTCAACAAGGCATGACCGAAGGATCCCTTCCCTCTTCCTAGCATCAACGACTTGATCGATGCCACATCCGGGAACAAGCTCCTAAGCGTTATGGATGCCTTCTCGAGATACAACCAGATCTATGTTTTCTTCGAATATCCTGAAAGCATCCTTCATTACCGATCAAGGTCTCTTCTACTACCGGGTCATGCCCTTGGTCTAAAGAATGCTGGAGCCACCTACTAGCATAAGGTTGGCATCCGGGTCGGGTTGACTCACGATGCGTCGGGTTGGGTCGACTCGCGACCCGCCTGCGACCAACCCGTTTCGACTTGACCCGCGTTGATCCTGTTCGGATTCGGGTCAAACTCAAAAACCTTACTGGGTCGACCTGTGTCGGTGAAAATCCAAACCAAACCCCCTGACCCAGCCCAAAAACCCACAACCCGAACGCAACCCGCCTGAACCCGAACCACCAACCCGCGGGTTGCGCACATTGGTTCTTTTTTGGAAATTTTTTTTACTATTTGTTTTATTTAATTTTTTTTTGCTACAAATATATGTATATATGAATATGTATATATATGTATATATGTATATATGCATATAGATATACTGCAAAATATATGTATATATATATGCATATAGATATACTCTAAAATATTTCAAAAATTTATAAAAATAAGTGTGAATATCAAAAATATTGATTACTACCCACTACTCAATTGGAAAACCCCCACCCTAGCTATTTATAGCCAACTCCACCTCCTCACTTCTCTCATCTCATCAATGTGGGACTAAAAGTTTTCATAGTTTATAATCAACTTGCATTTAGTCCAACATTGGTGAGATGAGTGAAGTGTGGAGGTGGAGTTGGTTATAAATAGCTAGAGTGGGGTGTGCTAATTGAGTAGTGGGTAGTAAGCAATTAATTTTGTTGTTCACACTTCACTCATTTGACTTATGAATTTAACTCATGAATTTTTTGTTTAAATTTTTTGGAGTTAAAAGAAAAATTAACTCCTGAATTTCCCAGGCCAACCCGCGACCCGGCCAGGCCCAATATGGGTTCAACCCATATGGGTTCACGGGTCGATCTGGGTTGAGTTTCCCTCTTCCCAACCCGGCCCGACCCGTCCCGGTTAATGCCCCAACCCGACCTGAGCCCACCTGAAACACAGGCCAACCCGATGGGTTGGGCCTAGACTAGCCCGATTGACCCGAATGCCAAACCTATACCAGCACCTAGTGAACAAGGTTTTCAAGGAGTAGCTCCAGAGAAATATGGAAGTTTACATAGATGACATGCTCGTCAAGAGACTCAAGAAAGAATAACATGTGTCTGACCTCCAAGAAGCATTTGATGTGTTGGAAAGACATAACATGAGATTGAATCATTTGAAGTGCGCCTTCGGGGTCTCCTCGGGGAAGTTCTTGAGTTTTATGGTTAGTCAAAGAAGAATTGAGGCCAAGCCTGACAAGATCCAAGCCATAATCAACATGGCTCCCCTGACCACCAACAAGGAAGTTCAGAAGCTTAAGGGTGCCTTGCCGCCATTGGTCGCTTCCTCTCCAAGTCTGGGAAGAAGTGACTATAGTTCTTCAAAGCTCTTAAAAATCGGGTTAAGCCAACACAACAACAGCTACTGACTGAGGACGGCTATCAAAGCCCAGACCTTGGCCGAATTCATAGTTGAAAGCACTATCTCTAACACCCCCCTCCGCCCCAGTCTGGAATGTCTATGTTGATGGGGGTCCTCCTTGTTGGGTTTTTGTCTTGCATGCTATGTTCGATTTGAAGAGAAGACAAATGAAGCAAAAAGATGAATTAAAGCAAAGATTGGAGACAAGAAGAAAGCTATTGTGCAAGTTTGTGCACATTGACAGTCGACTACCATATTGGGCAGTCGATCGACATCAAGTTCTGAGCCAGGATTGGTAATTGACAGTCGACCGCTTTTTCTTTCAGGTTTGGAATTGATCAAGTCTAGTCGACTGCCATTGTAACACCCTGCAAAATTGAGTTATTACAATTTTGCTGCACATGTGTTACATACATGTATTCTGTATTGTTTCGGAAAATATCTGTAATATATTTTTAATGCAAATATCCTACGTATTTTTTATTTCGATTGTTTATATATTTTTCCATTTTCTCGAAATTTATATTCTTCTATTTTGAGCTGACTCAAATATATTTTTGTTTATACGTGCAATACACGTGCTTTCAATGCATGTGTTGATTATATTTTAATATATAAAATTAATGAAGTGTGTATATTTATTTTTATTTGTGCTTAATTCTAACGTACGGAAGATTAGATTGAAAAAAAATCATGCTATTTTTAATTACACTCAATTTTTTATAAAGATAATGCTACTTCATTTTTTTTATAATTGTACACATTTTTTTGTGCACAAATAAAAATCTGTGCATATCCCATACACTAGGAATTGACCGGCCAGCCTTTTATCCTCCAAATCAACTTATTTTTCCAAACCTACTATCTATATCCCTACTCTCTCTCTCTCTCTCTATACACACACACACACCTCCCTCAACTCCACAAATTATTATCATACTCATTCTCCCCACTCCCTAAAATCCTCACTAACTACCCCTAGACTCCACAAATTATTATCATACTCATTCTCTCCACTCCCTAAAATCCGCACTAATTACCCCAGTTCTCCTAACCAGCCAACCCCACTCACCTCCCCCACTCCTCCATATTCAAACATATATCTATGCATATATATGTATACACACCTCCTACAACAACTATCCCCGCAATCTTCTTATATGCTAATTAATCCCTTAATTATCATCACCTCAACCACTGATCACTTTCTCCACTTCTCCATCCCGAGCCTTCTATCTTCTTCATTTTTTCACCTACCGAAATTCCAAACACCCTCCCTCACTGCCTTTTTATATATGTATATATATATACTCCACATCATCTCGAGTTTTGGAGCATTTTTGTTAGAGTCTAGGAGCAATCAATTTCGGAACCCATTGGGTGGACGTTCCTTTAACTTTCTAAATTTTGTGTAGTAGTTTTCATACTATATTGTGTGTATATATGGGTGTTCTTCAATTTTGATTTATTTTATAGTATCATGATAGTTTCAATTATTGTGCAAAATAAATTGCTATGAAGTAATAAAAGTAGAGAGCTTGGTATGTTAATTATTTTAGAGGGAGTATAATTAGTTTTAATTCATGATAAAAAAATTATTGTTTGATAAATAGTTGAATTATATGATATTGTTTAATATGATTATAAACTATGAACCCAAAGCATTGTTGAATGTTTACTCCGTAAGATAGAACCCAATGCAGTGAATTTGAGATTTCTGATCGTTTCGAATTCAAATATGAAGAGGATTAGAATCTAACCGATTAAGATTATATTGATTTCTAGAGAGAAAGATAGCAGGATTAGAGGTTCGGGAGCGTGGTTTGTGTGTGCGGTTTAGAGCACTGTGTGCGGGTCTTGGGTTCGATCCAGGGAGAGTTTTCAAATCTATTCTACCATTTTTTAAAAATTAAATTTGAGTCAGTAAGCAATACTTTAATTCTTTGAGAGTTATAAGCAAATTGGGAGGCTTGGAAGCTTGGTTAGCGTGTGCGACTTGGGCGTTGGGCTCTGTGTTGAGTTGCAGGTTCGAACCAGGGATAGGCATTTTTGAATTTTAGTTCAAAAATCACTATTTGAGTAAGTTTAACATAACAATTATATTTTTTGTGTTTTGCATAAATAGAAATGGGTATAAGTATTTTTAGGTTAATTTCCACTATGAATTAAATGATTAACTACGGTTTTGATTTCATTTAACTTTTGCGTATTTAGAGGATTAAACATTGATTTTGAAGGATATTATCTTTGAGTATTTGGAGAATTAGAATTGATTTTGAGGAATATTATCTTTGGAGAATTAGAAATTGATCTTGAGGAATATTATTTTAATGAAAATTGGTACAAATATTTTGAAAGTAATTGGAAAAATTAAGAAATTGATTTTTGAGGAATATTATCTTAATGGAAATTGGTACAATTATTTTAGATTAAATTACAGGTTTGAATGAACAATTTTAGTACAGATTTGGTAATTGGATTTGATATATTAGAACGGAGATGATGTTGATTGAATTAAGGCTTTTGAAGTCTTATTATAACAGTTTGGAAAATTTTATCTAGTTATTTGACGATGATTAGTAAATGGAATGGATAAGAGATGATTTAGGTGTATGAATAATTTGAATTTTAATGATTATAAAGGAGGTTCTAGAAAGTTTATGAATTTTGGAATGTGTGGATTCTAGAGGCTGAGCAAGACCCAGGGTTCCAGCAAATTTGTGATTATTAAAGTTTGAGAAGTGGCCAGTATGGGCTAATGTTCTCGTGTATTGATTTAAGTCCGGTAGGAGGGTAAGTTAGCTCTTGGTGATATTATTTATGTTGTCAAGCACTAGAAGAAGATATGATGGAAATAATGATGAACATGTCTAGTAAAGGGCTTGCGGTTCGTAGGGGTTTGGGACGGGACTGAGGATACGCCTGGTAAATCCACATGTGTGGGCTAGGGGTATATCTGTTCTGTCTGCAAAAAGGCTGGTAAAGAGCTTGCGGTTCTTGAATGTTCGGGACCGAGGATACACCCAGTAAATCCACGGTATGGGCCAGAGGTATGCCGGTAAGGGAAGTAATTTTGGGAGATGGACTTACTGAGGTTTGTGGCTGAGGATACACCCGGTAAATCCACGATGTGTGAGCTAGGGGTATGCCGGTGAGGTCCAATATCCTGGGGTGCGACTTACAAATGATTACGCATTGGAGTACAATAATTGAGTTTTATGTTTGCATAACGAGTGAACGAACCATATAATAAGAAGAACGCTAAGGGCTTGGCCTCAGACCTATGTTGTATGGGCGACATAGAATCCGAACAAGTGCACATTAGAATTGCATTGTGTGCATAGATGTTTGCATTAGTCCGTAGATTCATGACATACACTGACATACTTAGGATAGTCACTTTTAGACTTTGATTTTTTTGCATTCAAGTTTGTGTTTGTTAAAGTTGAGGATCGCTTTGTTATAGCAGTGCGTCAGTTGTATTTAACTGACGTGCCCGTAGTTCTCAAGTTTTGCAAGACTCGGATTAGTGAGCGGCGTGGGCATGAGTTTGGTGTCGAAGGATGTTGCAAGATTGAAGATTTTTGATGATATAAGTTGTATTTTATATGTAATTTCCACTGTGCATTGTAAAGAACTATTTTGTATTGAAAGATTTTTAAATTTCTTGTACTTTTGTACGAAATTGAAGTAAAGATCCTAGTTGTGCTACGAATTACCTGTGTTTGGAATTCGGGGCGTTACAACCATTTTGGGTAGTCGGCTAACAGCAGCGCAACAACTTATTGGGCATGATTCTTGATGAATCTGTTTGAGCCAAGTTTCTTCTCAAGTACGATTGTACGACTCTTATTGTATGGTTATCTCTTCAAAATACATCAGATGGTTATTGTATTAAGATATTAAATTAGGGTTTCTCTGGATCTCTATATATTCTAATGTAATGGCTCAATGAAAGAATTAGAATTGAATAGATAAAAAGAGTACTTCATCTGAGAGGTGGGTGAATTCTCCATTGCAAACAACAAGTATTTCCAGTGAGGCATGAGAGAGGGTCGTGGTGAGAGTTGTAACTCTTATATCTTTCTCTAGTTGAATATTATCTTAGTTTTTCTCCCTTAGATTAGGGCTTACCCAAACCAGAATAAAATCGGAACCAGAACAAACTGGATTAGGGCTTGCCCAAATGGTAAATGGTTCACACTAGAAGAGGTCATGCATATTCCTTTGATGAAACAGAATATAATATCCTTAGGGACTCCGGATGCTCGGGATTGCAGGTACAAAGCTCGAAATGGAGTTTTGACAGTTTGGGACAGTTGGGCTCCCCAATGTTCACAAGACCGTTGGCCCCCTCAAACGGTCACAAACCATTAGGCCCAACGAAAAAGAAGAGGAGAGAAGAGGACATGTCGACCGCCATGTGGCATCTATGTCGGTGCCGTGTGGCACCCCCTAAGCGGACCCCCTCTCCGGGGTTGCACGCCAAGGAAGAGGCAATCCAACCCATCGCCAAAAAAACAAACGCTGATGTCAGCCGGGGGCAGCTACCCTAGCAGGGGAAAAAGGGGGTCACGTCGGCTCCACATGGCATGCCACATTTGTAATGCCCTGAATTCCAAACACAGGTAATCCGTAGCACAACGGGATCTTTTACTTCAACTTCATACAAGTTTACAAGGGATTTAAAACCTTTCATTTTCAACATCGTTCTTTACAATACCACGACAAAAATAAATAAGTACAATAAAACATATGATAATGGAAGCTCTTCAATCTTATGTCAACCCATCATAGCAACTTCAAGTCCATGCCAAATCCAATCTTACAACTAGGACACTGTGTGCACGTCAGTTGCATACAACTGATGCAATGCTATAATACAGTGGTTTCATCATCTTAACAATCACAAACTTGAATGCAAAAAATATAGAAGTAACTATCCTAATTATGTCAGTGTATGATATGACCTAATACCTAATGCAGACATTCACACTATGATGTTACTAATGCATACTTGTTCGGGTTCTATGTATCTCATACTACATAGGTCCGAGGGCAAGTCCTTAACATACTCCACAATATAGGGTTTAATCCCTCGCTATGCAACCTATTACCATGACTACTAAAAGATTTAGACACTCTGCAAGTATTAGTGCTCGCCCTGAAATACTGGAGATCAATCTCACTCCGTGGATCATCCTGGGGCCTATTTCATCCCTCGTCCCGGAATACTGGAGATTGTCTCACTGCGGGAGTCATCCTAGGACCCTAATTGCACAAATGTCCTATGAGCGTCGCTCTAGTCCTGGAATACTGGAGATCAATCCCACTTTGCGGATCATTCTAGGACATATTTCATCCCTCGTCCCGAAATATGGGAGATTGTCTCACTCCACGGATCATCTTGGAGTCCTCATACTCATGTTTGCTCTTATTTTATCATATCTCCAACTAGTGTCTGTCCTTAAGTTTAAATTATAATTATTAAGACCTAGAGCTAGCTTACCCACCAGCTTAAACCAAAACACTGAGAATATTAGCCCACACTGGTTACTTCTCAAATTTCATATATCATAACCTGCCGGTATTCTGGGTCCTGCTCACTCTAGAACAAACAACCATCTCAATAAAGAGATCACACAGGTTACATCTAACATCATCATCAACATCTCATTCATTATTCATCATTTTTTTCTTTATCTATTCTCTTTACTCAATGTAAAAGAACGCTTATAACAGTGCGATTGATCAATTTCTTGTAGACAAACACTCAGTTAACATTTCTTATTTATCACTTAACAATATTCAACAACTTTTTAATTGATAAACCCTTTACAAAAACATCGCATGATTAATATTTCAAATTCTTGCTTTTATTATCTCGTAATTTCACGTATAGCACCCTCTGCATGAGTTCCTAAAATTGTATTCCATTCTCGAAATTTTAAATCATTTTAACATAAACAAACACCATCAAATTTAGACTAGAAACTAGATTCATCTAGTACATTGTCTAATGTAACTTTTAAATCTCCAAAATACATCTTAAAATAGTGTAGCATTATTTTCAAATGTTCTAATAATATTCTAAAATATTTCTACAATTTTCTCCAATTTTTTTTTAAAAATGAAAAAGCCATTAAAATAAAACACAAATTAAAATGTGTACACCCGAAATCGAACCCAGGCTCACCGACCCAAACCGCAATCCAAAGTGTACCCAACAACCAACTTGCCAACTCACCGTTGGTGTAGAGAGGATTCACAAAATGTTTATTACTCTCTCCTACGGTAAATAATGAATTAAAATTTTTGAAAAGAAATAGAGCCTCACAAGGCTCGAACTCGCGTCCAAACGTCGTTGTACACAGCGCCCACACCCACACGCTAAGACCAGGCTATCAAGCCTCTTAATCTGATTATATTACTATCATGAATCTTCTAACCCGACTCTCTGTTTCTAAATTTCATTAAAAATTTGATCTCTCATTATCTTCGCATTATTGTTATTTTATCATTTCCAAAGAATAAGTTCCTTCAACATTAGTGTATTAGCCTGAAATAATCCTATAACAATCTATTCTCAAAATAAAGAAAATTATTACCCAAGTTGCATGAATCGTTCATAGTTCTATAACTTGAATTACATAAATTATTGTTCCCTATACAACTACATTTTTGGGGAGTTTTCACATTACAACAAAGTATATAGAGAAATTTAATTCCATGGGTTTATTTTATAGATTTTCCACTAGATAAGAATTCTATAAAACTCCTACATTTACATTAATTCGATTATCTGGTACATGAATATAATTAAGCATGTATTAGTAAAATTTTTGGGAAATTTTCTTCACATACACCTACTAACTATCAAATTCACATTTCTAGTTTGACATGAATATTTATTAACACATTAGAAGATAATAATACATCCATACATTCACATACTAACTATGAATAAGAGTACACAATTATAATTTTAGAAAACTTCTACATTTATACACACCAATTAAATTAGCATCTACACTTGTAATGGCTAAGCATACACAATCTACTGAAATTTAGAAGACAATGAGAAAAGCCACACATTATCATTCAAATGCATTCACACATAATCATGAATTCTACAAGGACATTTAGAGGATAATGAAAACACCTACCCATGTTGATGAAATCCCTAGCAAAATGAACTCCTAAAAGCCTCCCATCCCCTCTCCAAAATCTGTGCTCCAAGAAGAAAACCCACAACAAGATTCTTTGAAAATGCAACTATGAAAAAATATTTCTTTTCTTTAAGGAATAGCCCGATGGGGGTGGGGGTATTATAAAGGAAAGAGTGTGTGTGTGTGTGTGTGTGGGGGGGGGGGGGGGGGGGGGGGGGGGGGGGGGGGGGGGGGGAGTTAATTAACCACCCACGCTCCCAAACTCATCAAAATTAAAAGTTCCTCTAATGCAGATTGGCTGGCCCTTATCAAAAGTGGGCATAGCACGTGTGTGCACGTGTTTTCGAAAGGCTTGTGTGTGCACGTAAAATGCACACAAAATAATTAGGAAATTTTATTTAATAGAAATGCGTATGTCACTAAACTTTAATATGGATTTAATAAAAACTAGTTTAAATTTATTATAATTAAAGTTTCATGCAAAAATAAAAATAAACATACACACTTCATAAATTTTATTTTAAAAAAGGGTACGACCAACACGTGCACTGCAAACATGTGCGTTGCACGTATCATACAAAATAAATTCGAGAGAACGAAAAAAAATTCATAAATATTCAAAATACAAAATACGTAGAATGTTTATATTGATAATGTTACGGATATTACACGTAACGGTAAAATATACGTAATCGACACGTGCATTGAAAACACGTGCAATACGCATAAAACACAAAGATTAAGATTAATATTTGAGTCGGCTCAAATTACGACAAAAATAAATTTTGAGATGACGAAAAATGTATAAATATTTGAAATGCAGAATACGTAGGACATTTATATTAAAATACGTTACGGATATTACTCGTAACAGTACAAAATATATGTGCGTAACACCGTGGGCAAAATTGTTATAACTCAATTTTGCGGGGTATTACAATGTTAGCACAACATCAGTGCCACATTAGTGCCGCCGAACAGACCCCTGCTTTAGGGCGCTCCCTAAGCAGCTCTACTGTCACGCCCCGCTTCCCATTATACGGGAACACAGACATGTAACTGAGGTCCAGCGAATAATATAAGTATGAAAACTCATATCATCCATAAGCTGTACAATGTCGGTAAGCTCAACAATACAATAATAATCACATAAATAAGAATAAAATGCAATAACCAATATCTGAGGTACAAGAACTTACCAAATAACCAAAGAATATGCAACACAATAATAGTTCGATAAGTTCTTCCAGTATCTCATCATTTGTACTTGTATAAACAATAACTCAAAAGAAAGATGAAGAGAACCCGTTAGAGCAAGCTTCGAGCGACAAGTAGTAGCAAGCAGTGTAGGAAATAAAGGATTTTATAACAAGAGCAAGAAATTGGAACGATATTAGAGTCAACAAATGATAAACAATAACAAGATCAAAAGTCAACAATCAAAAGTTTGATGGTCGATAAATAATAGTCAATAATTAGTAATTGATGACCAATAATCAATATCAATAAATTAATAGTTGAATAATATAGTTATCAGTAACAATAGTCGGTAACATGATCAGGTATCAGGAGTCAATATCAGGAATCACTATTCAAGAATCATTAAGCAGTTATCGGTGTCAATGTTCAACGTTAATCTTATATCTTACAATCTTTTATCAGCCTATCTAATGCACGCAATCCTGCGTCCCATACCATAGGTTCGGGTGCATACAATCAAGTGAACGTTTGACTCTAGTGGTGGATTTAATAGATCATGTACTCTGGAAAACATGTCGACAAGAAGCAAGAGTCAATTATTCAGTCATTCAGTTATTCAGTTATTCAGTCATTTAGTCATTCAGTCATTCAGTATTGGTGGGGAAACCACGAGCTCCCTTCCGAGTACAATCTCCTATATTATCCACTGCTAGGTCGACCCTTATTACCCCGGCTTGTTATCATTTTATTAACAATCAGTTATGGACATATAATCAATACGATCAATGAGAACGGTGGTATCAGAAATTATGCAATGGGTACAATCGATGAGAACGATGATATTAATACAATGTTAAGAAGATATCAAGGTTGTACAATATCTAAAATATACATGGTTCAATTCATTAAATATGAAAAATACGGGTTTATATGTAAAAACATAACAATATAGGTTCTGGACAGCAGCACCTATTGGTACTCAAATTCACGTTCCCGCTACTACGGGAATGCAAATCTGATTCCGTCAGAGATTCCAGAAACTAGACTCTCTGTCGGTTCTAGCGCATATACACACGATACATGATAGTCACATTAACTAGGTCAATCAATCAATTCTTTACAGGTGTCGTGCACAGTCACACTTCTGGAAATTATAACATACCAGTACTAAAACAGTGATAAGTTACAATCTATAAATCAGATTGAGAATCTGCAAGATGTTCCAGAAACAAGACACAGTGTGCTACAGTTTCTATGTACATGGTTTTATGTTTTGATGTTAGGAACTGGGTCGAAACCACAGTACGAAGTCAATCAATTGACAGGGCAGCAAGGTTAAATGTTCCATAATACAATTATTTAACGTTTCAAGAGTTAATCAATAACAATGGCACGATAAGAAGACTGAATCAATAACATGATATAATAAATAAAGCAGTAGAGTTCAATTAGATGTGATATTCAATTTGATTGCTACTTGCCGGATTTAAAGGAGTGTTTTCTTGAACTAGAACAATAAAAATGAGTTCAAAAGATGCTTTCCTGTTAGATGACGACTTCAAACGTAAAAGAATAATGGGACGAGAGTCCCGATGACAACACGTGCAAATACGTACAGCAACATGTGCTATACACGACGAACACAAATGGAGAAAGCACTCAGCAACAGCAAGAGGCAGTGCAATACACGAGACAGTGGCTTGACAACAAGGACAACAGCGATAACACGGGCGACAGCACGCGGCAACGAACACGAACGGGGACAACAACAATCACAGCAAGACAGCAGCAACAACCGCAAGAGAACAACAGCAACAACTGCAAGAGACGGAAGGGTGGCTCTTGGGTGCAATAAGGAGAAGGAGGGGGTTGGTGTTTGGTGGTGGCAGTAAGGGCAGCACGGTGCGGGAGGTGGATGGCGACGGCATTGGCAGTTCGAGGTAGCGAGGGATTGGTTGTGGGGTACAGAGCAGCGACGGTGAGGCAGGGTCAGGAATTGGAGGAGGTGAGGCTACATGCGGCAAGGCGGCGCCGGGAGGAAGAGCAGCGAGGTGGCAGTCGAGGTCGGAGGGTGACTGCGATGCGGAGTGCCGCAGGCAATGGCGAGGTCAAAGACATGAGGAAGTGGCACTCAAGGTTGAGGCGAAGACGCTCGGGATGTTTCGAGGGCGCTGACGACAGTGGGTGCAGGCGAGGGCGGAGTGCAACAATGGGTTCGGACGATGAGGGGGAGCTCCAATGGGTTCTGCAGTGATGATGATGACGGGGAGGGGGAGCGGTGTGAAACGGGGCGACGAAGGTGAGGTTGATGGTGGTAGAGTTGGTGGGTCGACGAGGGCAGTGGTGGGATATCCAGATTGGAATGATATCAGAGTCAACAATGATAAATGATAACAAGATCAAAAGTCAACAATCAATGGTACGATGGTCGATAAATAATAGTCAATAATCAGTAATTGACGACCAATAATCAATATCAATACATTAATACTCGAATAAGACATTTATCAGTAACAATGGTCGGTAACATGATCAGGTATCATGAGTCAATATCAAGAATCAATATTCAAGAATCATTAAGCAGTTATCGGTGTCAATGTTCAACGTTAATCTTATATCTATCAATCTTTTATCAGCCTATTTAATGCACGCAATCCTGCGTCCCATACCACAGGTTCGGGTGCATACAATCAAGTGAATGTTTGACTCTAGTGGTGAATTCTATAGATCATATACTCGGGAAAACATGTAGACAAGAAGCAAGATTCAGTTTTTCAGTCATTCAGTCATTTAGTCATGGTAGGGAAACAACGAGCTCCCTTCCGAGTACAGAGCACAGTCCCCTATATCACCCACTAATAGGTCGACCCTTATTACCCCGGCTTGTTATCATTTTATTAACAATCAGTTATGGACATGTAATCAATACGATCAATGAGAACGGTGGTATCAGGAATTATCGATGAGAACGATGATATTAATACAGTGTCAAGAAGATATCAAGGTTGTACAATATATAAAATATACATGGTTCAATTCATTAAATATAAAAAATATAGGTTTATAAGCAAAAATAAATAATACAGGTTTCTGGACAGCAGCACCAATTGGTACTCAAATTCACTTTCCTGCTCCTACGGGAATGCGAATCTAATTCCGTCAGAGATTCTAGAAACTAGACTCTCTGCCGGTTCCAGCGCATATACACACGATACATGATAGTTATAGTAACCAGGTTGATCAATCAATTCTTTATGGGTTTCGTGCACAGTCTCGGTTTTGAAAATTATAACATACCAGTACTAAAAGAGTGACAAGTTACAATCTATAAATCGGATTGAGAATTCGGAAGATGTTCCAGAAACTAGACACTGTGTGCTACAGTTTTTATGTACATGGTTTTAAGTTTCGATGTCAGAAACTGGGTCGAAGCCTCAGTACGAAGTCCAGCAATTGACAGGGCAACAAGGTTAAATGTTCCATAATACAATAATTTAACGTTTCAAGAGTTTAATCAATAACAATGGCATGATAAGAAGACTATGAATCAATAACATGATACAATAAATAAAGCAATGGAGTTCAATTAGATGCGATATTCAATTTGATTACTACTTGCCGGATTTCAAGGAGTGTTTTCTTGAACTAGAACAATAAACATGAGTTCAAAAGATACTTGCCTGTTAGATGACGACTTCAAACGTAAAAGAATAACGAGATGAGAGTCCCGACGACAACACGTGCAACTACGTACGGCAACACGACAAACACAAACTGGGACAGCAACAACTCGACAACCGCAAGAGGCAGTGCAACACACTCGACAGTGGCTCAACAGCAAGGACAACAGCGAAAACACAGGCGACAGCAAGCGCAACACATGGCAACGAACACCAACAGGGACAGCAGCAATCACAGCAAGACAGCGGCGACAACTGCAAGAGAACAGTGGCAACAACTGCGAGAGACGGCAGGGCGGCTCTCGGGTGCAGCAAGGAGAAGGAGGGGGTTGCTGTTTGGAGGCGGCAGCAAGGGCAGCACAGTGCAGGAGGCGGATGGTGACGGCAATGGCAGTTGGAGGCAGTAAGGGATTGGCTGTGGGGTACAGTGCAGTGACGGCGAGGCAGGGTCGGGAAGTGTAGGAGGTGAGGCTACAGGCGGCAGGGTGGCATCGGGAGGAAGAGCCGCGAGGTGGTAGTTGAGGTCGAAGGGTGACTGCGATTTGGAGTGCCTCAGGCAATGGCGAGGTCGAAGACAGGAGGAGGTGGCACTCAGGGTTGAGGCGAGGATGCTCGGGATGTTTCGAGGGCGCTAACGACGGTGGGTGCAGGCGAGGGCGGAGTGCAGCAATGGGTTCAGACGATGAGGGGGAGCTCTGATGGGTTCTGCGGTCATGATGATGATGATGGGGAGGGGGAGCGGTGTGAAGAGGGGCGACGGAGGTGAGGTTGATGGTGGTCGAGTTGGTGGGTCGACGAGGGAAGCGGTGGGGGTTCGACAGGGTGCAGGCATAGGCTGCGGAGATGAGTGGAGGCAGCGGAGTAGAGGAAGGAGGCGCTGCTCTGCGGAGCAAGGGCGAGGTCGAGGTGGAGTGGGTTGCGGTCGGTGGTCTGTAGGTGGTCTCGAGTGAGGACGTGAGTGATGATGGATGGGTCGACTGGAGGAAGGAGATGGCGACGGGCTGACGGGGAATATTTTAATAGGATGGGTAGGAATATTTTAATAGGACCCGGACCCGGAACGGGACCCGGTCCTCATGGGTCCGGGTCCGGGTCCAATTTTTGGACCCGTAGGGGACCGAGTCCGAGTCCGGGTAGTGAAGGACCCGACCCGATACCAATGCTAATGGTTTGACTTTGGGTAGGGGGTTATGAGTTTGGGTTTTGGATAGACTAGGATTTGGGTTTATATTGGGCATCTTCGTAGAATAATCAAATTAATTTATAGGATGGGCCAAATTTTGGCTTTTAGAATAATAATAATAACTACAATCAAATTGGTTTGTGCTTCCAATATAATGAAAAAATAAATAATTATAGGGTGGGCTCTAGGTTCACAAAATAAATAGGATTGGGCTTGGATGTTTGCAAATAAATCAAATAATCAGTCAAATAATTTTATCGAATGAATTTGGATTTGGATTCAAACAAAATAATCGAATACTGAGAGGATGCAATTGGGTTCAAGAGAACAACATATATATTCCAGATAATTGGAATACAAGAATTGAAGAAGAGACAAGAAATACGGGTAAAAACCAGTACAATCAGGAACGGGGGTTACATCTACCCCCAAGCAAGTCAAGAGAAAATGAGGATTTTGGGTTGTTCAATCGCTTTAAAATTCGCACACCATGATCCAACTGTCAGATCTCTCCAGAATTCGCCCAGGTACGATTTATTATTTAAAAAATCCAATTAATAATTTAAAAAATTATAATAATAAATAAAAAAATTCTAAAAAATAATTATAATTAAGAAAAATTGATTAAAAATTCTGAATATAGAAAAATTAATTTAAAATCCAAATTTTAATTCTAAAATTTTGAAATTAGATTACAAATTCTGAAAAATAATTAAAAATTGGGAAAAGATCGAGAAAACCGGGAAAAATCCAGAAAATTTCAGGAACACCGTCACTGCCTCAAAAGCTCTGAACAAGGTTCTTAGCACCTCCAATCGTCCCTGAAAATTGCACATGCTCTCCAGACCAGAATAGGGTCAACTACTCCTCGAAGGCTGAGAAATCCAACCTTCAGGAGTGTGTGTGTGTGTGTGTTGGGGGGGGGGGGGGGTGGTGATGGGGAGGGAGGGGGGGACAACAAATCAGGGCCGCACGATTCTAGCACGAATCTTGAAGCTTTTAAGGCCAAAATGGTAATTTTACAGCAGCTACATGGTTACATGAATAACATGGGCCGCTTCCAGATCCATCAACTCAGCCAGACATACAATTAAAGCTAATTTACAGCCCGATAAGAGGCGTTCCAGCTAATTAAAAGCTGTTCACCAAATCCTCTATCTTAAATAGAGTTATCAACTAACTTTATCATATAACCATGTGAATCAGTAGTTAAATTTAAAAGATTCATCTTTAAGTCTATCTTTTGGAACTAACTCCTAGGTTATAAATACCCTTCACCTCCTTCATGATCAGATAATTAATCTTTTGCTAGCAAACGCTAGTTTTTTTTTTTTTTTTTTTTTTTTTTTTTTTTTCTCTCTCTCTTCTGAGTTACTTGAGCGTTAGAGGGTCTTACGCCAAGGCAAATCTCGGTGTTCATACTTTGTTCAGGCTCACGGACGACATCTCAGCCGTCCAATCAGTTACTCTCAACGGTTCAGATTAAGATCAAGAAGATTTCAGCCATCACGATTTAAATCTGATCGACAGTCCAGATTGTTCCCACACACCTTAAAAAAGCAGTAACAGTAACCTACTTTATTGTTGCAACTAAAAAGCAATATTGCTTTTTAGTTGCAAAAATTGCTTCACTTACAACTTTCAACTTGCACTCATTGTGGGTGCAACTGTGCAAGTGAGTTGCAAGATTTTGAAACATAATTGTTATCTCATGTGTATTTACAACCCTTATCCTTCTTATAAGTTTATCCAAATATTGCATTTGCAACTGCAATTTGTAATTGCAGTCACATTTGTAATACAGCCAAACACACTCTTAATGTTTACTTGCAATTTCAATTTGCATTTATATGAAATAAAAAACTATTATATGTGCCTCTTCACATTTGACCCAAATGGGGAATAGCCAATCCTAAGACAACAAAAAGGGAATTTTCTTATCTTTATTCATTTATTTATCTTGTAATCTCAGAGAAGAAGAGAGAGAATGGAGAAGGAAATAACGTAGCCAAGGTTGAGAGAGACAAAAGAAAGGGGGGATTTGATCTACTTTGCCTCTGACAATTTATGTTGGGTCCAATCTCAGGCCCAAGCCATTCAGATTATATCAGATTGGAAGATAGCTGAGAAAAACTACCGAGTAGACCATCCAACAGTTTTCTACTGCCAGAAAGAATCAAACCCTGTCAAACTGGTTCGCAAATTTCATTGTGCCTTCGTGCATGCATCTCTGGCATTTTACTTGGCTCAATAATTAACTTCAAAAAAAAAAAAAAAAAACATAAATTTGTGAAATTCTATGATCTCGTGCAAGGAGTCCAGTTTACAAGGAACAATGACGATGTAATACTTAAAGCTGTAACTAAATAAAGACATGACAGTAGGAGTAAGTCTATTAACAGTACTGTATTCTGGCACCTCTTCACCATGAACAATCAGAAGACATAAACTTGTTGTACAACATGTTTTCAAATGATACAACTGATTCAATATTATCTGGTACTAAAGATTGTGCAATAGGTAAAATTCAGAACAGAATATTAATTGAATGGCGAACTATCAAATCAAGCAAAGACTACATCGGACCTCAAAACATATTTGACGCTCCTAGTAACAGCACGAGCTTCATGTAGCATGCACTTGGGCCCATGAAGGTGAAGGAGAGCCATTCCTGCTACTGGAGCAACCTGCCAAGCAGAAGTTTGCCTAAAAATATTAGTCCTGAAAAATATAGCATTCAGACTCCAAGCAATAGGAGTGCCCTTCCCTAGTAAGTATTTGAGAACAAGTTATAGTTGCAAAAAGGACGGATCGGGCAGATTTCTACATGCACTTGGATCTATAACAGAACTTTACAATGAATTGAATTTGAAATTTTTTTTCTTCCAAACCTTGATCCCACCTTTCAGGCAGGTATCAGTTCAAACCCATTGTGGTTAACAATCCTAGTGGGATATCAGACCCAGAAAGTACAGTATATACTTGTATTTAAGAGATGTATATACTAAAAGATGAAATTATGGGTCAATAAGAAAGAGTACACATTGCAAGAATGCACAAAGATAGATACCTCTGCCACAATCCCTTGTCTTCGATCATAGAAAACAGTCTCTCCTCCAACTAGAGACTGCATGGATGAGTCGTGATTGCTGCCTGTGTCTTTTTTCGCTTTGGAGCCGGAATTTCCACTTAGATATATTAGAAGAGTGTACTGTGTTTCTCGACCTTCTCCTAAACTTACACTTTCATCAATATGCCGACCAAACCACTGGCCCACAGAATATCTGGAAAAAAAAGACTAATCAACGAATGATCACTATCTACTAAATTCATGAGTCTTAAATGAATATAACAGATCATATATGGTTTTTAGGGATTTGAGGCGTATGCCAATTGGTACTTTAATTATGAATACTTGTTATTAGGTCGCCCAAAACTTGTTAATTATTATTAGGTTCCACAAAACTTATTAATTGCTATTAGGCCCCCAATTAATTTGTCGTCATTTGAAATAGGTCCACTTATTTAACGAGTTCTCTACCTCCTTTAAGTCTACTGGTTGGCGAACAGTTGGGAATATAGGAAGAAGAGTAACAGAAAATACATGATTTTCCATTAAAACAAAGGAATTTTAAGTGACTTATTTAATGAATTCTCCATTTAGTCTGCTGGGTGGCAAGCAATTGGGAACATAAGGAAGAAGGGTAACAAAAAATATATGAACTCCCATTAAAACTAAGGAATTTTAAGTTACTAGCAATGCCATATTGGTTTAATAATCACGTGACACCTAATAGATTGATTGATAAAATTGGGGGATTTAATAACAACACATGTTTTGGAGTACCTAATAAACATAGGTAAGGGACAAAAAATCAGAAAACCATTATAATAAACAAGTTTATGACACAGCAAGAAAGGAATTACAAGCATAACTTTGTTTCCCTTGAGGAATTCTAATACATGAGGCTGCACGATGGTTCTAATGAAGTGCTGCCAGCAAGTTTATGTCAAGAATAATTAGCTATTTAGTAAAATTGAAATTTCAAAAGAATAGTAAAGTGGTCATAGGTTTATATGAACAGGAACAGCTCCATCACCTGTAGAACCTTATATTCGGATTGAGACCAACAGGCACCTTTCCCTGAAATTTGATATCATCAAATATTCCTTTTAGGCCAGCCTCCCATATGGTTTCAGCTAGACCCATGTCATTAACAGATATGCGATCATTGTCCCGGTAGGCTTCACCATAGGCTGGACCCCTACTCCCTTGATGAGTGAAGCCGAGGGACTCAACAAGTTCAATAAAGGCATTTGCTTCGAACGCTGAGAGAAAATTGGGTACCTGAAGTTTATTGTAAGAAGCTTCAGAAGCATGAACAAGTTCAATTTTGCGTCAATGCTGGTAGAGTTGGAATTTGTGTAATGCATGTTAAAAGGAATTTGTGCAACAAATGTACTAAAAACATATTAAAAACAAATGGAAAGGATAAAATGTAGATATTTTCATAAAAATAATATAGTAATGTCTTTCATACAGATATGTGTGGGATAAAGTTAGGAGAAAAGATCTTTGACAGAAGAAAGATAGTATATTATACTAACTAAAAAAAAATCTAATTTTACTAAAATGCCTATGGTTCTTTTATGTTCAAAAGGATTTTAATTAATTAATTAACTAATTAAACTTTTTTTTTGGTTAAGGGTAAATTTCACAAACAGAATTTATTGGAATCTGAATCTTGTACACTATAGTCTGCAGATAAAAATAGAAGACGGATAATGAGCTAGTGATGATTCTTAAGTAAATACACTAAATAAGTAAACACAAGTAAATTTAAGTAAAAGAGTTCCAAAACAAAATTTGTCCTCAAAATCTTTCCAACGGATGTTGGTAATATTGCCTAACTACAAAGAAGTATACAAAGTGAGCCTGTTGATCCTGATGAATCTATTCATGAAGGGATTACGAGGTAGAATCAGCCCAACGTTCTAGAAAACTACTTTCAGACCACCTCAACAACAACAAAGTCATTTTCCCAATTAGTTGGGGTCGGCTACATGAATCCTGATTTTCCATTCTGCTCGATTTAGTGCAATATCTTCTATAAGGTCACAAGCTATCATATATTTTTTCATCGTTTCCACCCAAGTAAATTTAGGTATGCCCCTACCTCTTTCGAATGGGGACACTTCTTGATCTACGTGTGACATGTACAAAGCACCTAAGGTGATTCTCAATTTATCTTGGATATGAGCTACCTTTACCACGTCTCGTATATGCTCGTTCCAAATTCTATCATTCCTGATTTTACCACACATCCATCTTAGCATCAACATCTCCGCTACACTTATTTCTTGGACATGTTTCTTTGTACTCTGCTCCATACATCGGTCTAACAACCCTCCTATAAATTTTTTTCTTTAACTTTAAAGGTGGCATGTGTAAATAGAACCAAACTGAGCAAGAATCTTAAAGCTTTCAGGAGTAAAATGGTAAATTACACCAGAAATGGGTTTGTAAAAGGGAGTTGGGTCTCTTTCAAGCCCAGCGACCCAAAATGGATTTGTCATACTGGGTTGCCGCCCAGTATGAAGGAGTTCATGATTATCTAAAATATTATTTTAAACTCATAATTATCCATAAGAGATAGTCTAAAAACTCTATTTCTTTACAAGAGAAAAGTCCTAACCCTATATCAACAACTACTTCTATCTCTTCATAAAGAAGAAAGTCAACTAACCCCATCTCTTTATCGAGAGAAGGGTAACCGACCCTATCTCTTCATGAAGAAGAGAATAACAAACCCTATCAAAACACCGGGAAATAGAGATAAATCAATATCTTGAAACTGGCCCCAAACGGGCTATAAATACCCCAAGACCTCCATAGGAACCCAGTATTCAGCATTTTACAACAAAAACTCTAATATATTTCTGAGTTCTGACTTGAGCGTCGGAGAGTCTATCACCGGAGCGAACCCCGGTGTTTCAGACTTTTGCAGATCAATTGGTGTGATTGCCACCATTCAGATCATATCGAAGCGTTCAAACGAGTCCAATTTGGAAATTAAGATCAGTTTGCAGTAGTCAATATCGGTGAAAACTAAAATGTTAGTTCTTTTATTGTTTCCAATAAGAATTCACATCTGTTTGCTTCCACACAGAAAATGGCAACAACAGATTGACGTCGTCTATGGAAAACAAAAGAGAATCCAACCAAAATTCGCCGGTAAAAACTATTTTCAACCATGCTTCTAAAGGGAAAGGGAAGGCAGTGGCCTCAAGCTGACGAGCCAACCCTCTTCCTCCAACTTCTCATGAGGATGTCCCTCCTACCTCTCAACGGGATCAACCCCCTCAACTGGATCAACATGTTCAGCTGGAATAGCCTCAACAGCCTACCTAGCCTCTCTCCAAAGAGGCTCCCAAAGAAGTCAGCGCTATGTGCAGCGTATTTGTGAGAACCAGAGGTCAATCTACACCTCCACACCCTTCACGATGCCCCCTGGAGCACTACGCATAGCCGAACCTCCACCAGATCACACTCTTCTGACAGCAGGGGTCTAATCTCCGAGACCGCTTGAACATAAGGCGAGTCCATGATGAGGTCCCCCATCCAGCACACCAGGAAAGCAAGAGAAGTCCCTTCCCTCGAAGACAAACACGCAGAAGAACCCCCCCCCCATGGGGGTGAAGAAACCATCACTTTCCCAGGGGACGAAGACAGACTCCTTCCCCTCGCAGAAGAAGGAGCCTAACCCCAACAAGCTGATCAGCCCCTAGGAGAGGTAGGGAGGAAGAAGCAGATGAGATCCTTCAAGCCCTCAACGTCGTCCCCAGCATGTAACCCCCATTCCTGATTATACGGTTTTCCTGCTATATATTTATCTTTTGTCTTCTTCATATATTGTATTCCGTATCTGGTTCAAATAAAATTTTTGATGTTATTCTGAACCAACCTGATTTATCCTTTATATCATTTTCATTATAATTTTATTCAGCCCATTACATTGAAATTCTGCATTTAATTATATCCTCTAAGCCCAAGCCCAATATGATATTATTCAATTATTTAATTATTTAACTTGAAGCCCAACCCAAGCCCATATCTTATAGGATCCCAAACCCAAACCCATATCCTATTTAATCCTACCCTACTCCCACTAACAATCAATCCCAAAATCTCTCCACACTCACATCCCCCACTAATCTCCTGCTAATCAGAACAAACCCCATTATCTACCTCACTTTCTCTAACTAATTCCCATACTTCCCTAATAACCAATCACCTAATTATCAAAATAAACACAACTCTTCATCTTCCCCTACTGCTCAAGTTCCTCATCTTCCCTGTACAACCCTCTCCCCAATACTGTGCAACCCCCGACTTCTCTCTCTTCTCCTCTCTTTTTCCCGCCTAAACAGAGCACCCCTCCTGTTCATCTTCAACCTCCAGCCTCATCATCATCCTCGTCAGCCATTCCACCTTCGACCTCCCGTTGCATCTCCATCATCCCGCTCCTCATCGCCCTCGCAGCAAGCCCCGCTCGTCCTCTTCCACCTCGCGACCTTGCAGCCATCGACGACTGCCTCTGAACCCAACGACAGCAGCCCCTGCTTCCTCGTTGCCTGCTCCTTCCGAGTGCCCCTAACCTCGCCTTTCCCCCATCGCTCGAGGCCTCCGCCATTGTCGTCACCCCCTACCCTTCCTCCTTCCTCTGTTTCCTTCCCGGAACAGAGCACGCCACGACCACTCATCTCCTTCTCCTCCATCCCGCTCGCCTGCCTCCATTGCCACACCTCCGAAACCCATCGGGCTTCGACCTCCACAACTCCGCCACTGCATCCCGATTGCCTCACCTCCCGCCATTGCTCCACTTCCAATTGCCAGCAACCCCGAGTGCACCTCGCCCTGCTACCCAACACCACCGTCGACCACCCTGTTCCTCCCCATCCTGCCGTCGAGCCAGCGCCGACCACCACTCCCTGCCTCCAGCCGTCTTTCTTGCCGCCGTGCCCTTGCTACTATTGTTGCTGTTGATCCTTGTGCACGTGTTGCATGTGTTATTGGACTGCTATTGATTGTTGGAGTTCTTGCTCTGTGTCGCTTGCACGTAGTTTGCACGTGCGTCGTTGCCCCGGGGTCCTAATCCCGTTATTCTATTATCTCGATTTAATCGCTAAGAGGCAAGTCACCGTCTCTTTCTTGAATCGTTCATTGTGTCCGTGTTCATGAATGTTTATTGAAATTCTCGCAAATAGATCTCATCATATTTATCGTATATTGTTATTGTCTTGTTCCTCATTGGGAATGTAGAGGATTTATACGAGTTAATCCCCTTATTCTTGACTTCGTGCCGATATTTGACTTTAAAGATCGTGTCTTTCATGCACTTCATATAAATCTTTTGATATTAGGAATCATTCATGCATGTCATCCCATCGATAAACTATTGTAGAGTTGTATCTTAGGTTGCGATTGATTGAACCATTGATTTGATGTATTGTTTAGCATTAGATTGATGCATGGTTGTATTTCTTCGCTGTGATCTCCTTGTCATCATACTTACCATGTTAATCTAAGATAATCGACTAATTGAATTGATAACTATAACCCTAAATCACTTTTATACCATGAAATATGTTAATCCAGAATTTCTACTGTCTGTCTGAAATTTGTATGATCTTTTCGACCCATCTATTGACACTGAACCATGAACGTTTGTAAATATGAAATATAGCCCTATATTTCTAGTTTTCAGAACACTAAAAATTATTGAATTCTGACTTATATTGCATGAGATGTGATTATTTTAATGCTGCTGCTGTTTATTCCCAGAATTTCCTGATTCATGATTACACCATGTTAAACTAATTAAATAGATGAACTAATGATCAAATATTGCCATGATAAATTCCAGGTTGATAGTTAACATGCTGAGGGTCATGATAATTATTTTTACTGATTTTTAAAGAGAATATTTACTAATTTTATAACTGTAACTAATTGACATCGATAACTAGCCAAAATCAATAATTTGTAAATAACCCTGTAATTAACCTAGCTACTGTTATCGGAACTTTGACTTTAAACATGCATTGGAACCGGGAGGAAGTATACTTTCTGAAACTTCCGACCGATCCACATTTGCTATTCTGTAGCAGCGGGAAATCCAATTTTGGTACAGTAACCTACTGTTGTCCAGAATTGAGTTTCCATGTTTGATAATATAATCGAATCTATATTGTCGTATTTGATGCATTGGATTGTATGAATCGCAATGCATGATCTTAGTGTTCCCTATTGATCATCTTATCATTTCCCCATTGATATTATGATCCCTATTGTTCCCAATTGGTATCGTAATATTGCCAACCTTTATTGTATATTGATTGAATAAAGAATTGTTAATCAAGCAGGGGTTTAAAGGTGATTTAAGTAGTGGACAATGTAGAGACTGTACTCGGATGAGGGGTCCGTGTTTCCCTAAATAATGTCATCAGCTAGTGTTTTATCGATTGATTGTGACTTACGACGGTAACCCAATCTATCGTGTATCATATCGTTGCCGAATTATCGTATGTGCATCAAAGAGTGAATCGTGATTAGTGAATAATGATTATCGTTGCCAAGTACATGATCTATAGAATCTACCACTTGGTCTAAATGAAAGTGTTTGTATGCATCGAACCTGTAGAATGGGACGCAGTAGTGCGTGCATTACTTAGGACTAAATTGAATAATAGGCTTAAGATTGTCATCGCATCATCATTGCATATTGTCACCGTTATTGAACATTGTTATCGATATTGTTTACCGTTATTGTTATCGTTTATTGTTATTGTTATTGACCATCGTTATTGCGTATTGCATCGTTATCGTTTTGCCACTGTTCATTGCTATCGATTCTATTGATTCATTGAATTCATTGTTATATCGTTATTGCCATTGTTTCACTGCTTTCCTCTACTTGCCGTCCATGACTTGCTCTAAGGACATATTATTCTCTTTTTATATGAACAGCTTATAGGTAATCAAGGAGAATTGTCTGATGGATTGGGAGAACAACACGGGTGAATGAATTGATAGCATTGTCGCTTATTTATTTATCGTTTAAGTTATGGAGACCTAAATCATTGAATATTGTTATTTTATTGTATTGTAGGCATTTAACCCAGAATTGTTACTTTTTCCAGATTTGGTTATCTTATTGCTATTTCATGTTTCACTTCGTTATGTTATTCATGTGATTGTTCTTATATGCATGCGTGGTTGTATCGCTTTCTTGTTTATATTGTTGAGTTGAACAATAACAGCTTATGGATGACGCAAGTCATTCGCTGGGTCAATGTCACGCGTTTGTGTTCCGTAATTTTGGGAAGCGGGGCGTGACACAGCAGGACCCGACAAACCAGCCTTCACCGAACTAATCCTCCACAACGCGATGAGTCCCATAGGTCCACTGGTTTCGAAGAACAAGACGACGTCATCCTCCATTGCCTCCAAAGGATGGAAGACTGTCTAGCACTGATGAAACAAGAAGAGAGATGACATGAGGGAACAAACCGCCCCATCCGACCCACTTCTTTAGAAATCATTGAAGCTCATGTTCCAGACAACTTCAAAATTCTAGCTTTTAAGTCATACAACAGAAAGTCCGACCTAGTAGATCACCTTGAGAGTTTTAAAAACCTCATGATAATCCATCAAGTGTCTGACTCTCTCCTTTGCAAGACATTCCAAGCAACCCTTAAGGGATCATCATGGGAGTGGTACTCACGTCTCTCTCCAGGGTCCCATCTTCTCTTTCAATCAACTTGAAAAACTCTTCCTCCACACTTCATTACCAGCCGCAAGACAGAGAAGACAAGTGCCTCCTTACTTGACTTGAAACAAAGGGATGAGGAGTCTATCAATAGTTATGTTCGACGCTTCATAGTCGAGTCCCGCTCCATGCCCTTGACTCAGCCGTAGCCATGGCTGCCTTCAGGTACAATGTAAAGCATGACCACCTCAAAGCTTCTCTCGTCAAAAGACCCCCTCGGGACTTCTCTGACCTCCTTCAAAGAGTCGAGAAGTACATTTGAGTGAAAGATGCTATTCGACCCCAAGAACAGCAGGTGCCCTCATCCGGAAACAAACGAAAGAGCACCAATCAAGACGAACCTAAGAAGACCCAGAAGGATGTCACAGACCAGCGTTATCCTTTCCCAGTGCCTCGTTTTGAGTACTCTGCTTAGTGCCAGCATCTCTGTAATTCTCATGAAAGTCAACAAGGACGAACTCCTTCAACCTCCTCCTAAGATGAACGCCTCAAACAGAAGAGATAGGAACAAGTAGTGTGCATTTCACAAAGACCACAGGCATCTCAAAGATAATTGTTGAGCCCTCAGACACGAGCTCGAAGCCTTGATCCGACGGGGCTATCTCACCAAGTTCGCCCAAAGAAACAACACCGAGCTGCCTCCCGTAACAGGAGCCAACAAGCGACCAGTTAGTCCCAAGACCCAGGATGCATGGCGGTTTTCACTTCATCCATGGGAGACCTATAGGGGGGTTGCCAAACTCCTCTGGGAAAGCATTCCTCCGCGAAGTGAACTCGGTACACAATATCCCCCCTTCTCAAGAGCTCTGGGGTTCCAATAACATTCTTAGACTAGATCCACCTCTTTACCTTAGCCCATCAGATCCAAAGCCTCCTCCGCCGCCTACTCCTGCCACACCACTGACCAACTCCTCCGTCCACTGTCAAATCTTCGACCCCACAAAACAAAAAACAAAACTCCACTATGGTGGAGGGTCGACGAGCTTGTGCTCGCCAAGTCCTAGACGGGGACGTCCACCGATTGCCGTGCCGACGCCTCTCCTATCCCCTCACCTCCGTTGTTCCACTACGGTGGAGGATCGACGAGACAATGATCCTAGACGTTGAGGAGCTATGTGATGTCGTGTCTTGCCTTTTCAGATCGCCGAGCTGTATCAAATAGTCGAAGCACCGCCGCAGGTGGAAGCGACCGAGGTGTCTCGTCTTCGGTCTGACCTAGGAGCGGCTAGGTTGGCTCTCTCTCGAAGTCGAAAAAGGCTCCTCAAGAGCAAGGCAGAACTAGGTCATCACAAGCTGACGCTGACGCGTCGCACCTCCGAACTGAAGCGACTGAAGGAGCAAGCTCGGAAAGTGGAGGGGAGTCCCTCGAAGTCCAGCAAGCTAGGCAAGAAGCTAGAGTCCATTCGACAGTCTTTGTTCGAGGCTAGAGCTAAGAGAGACGGTCTAAAGAACGTGGTGCTCGAAAAGAGTTTGGAGACGGCGCAGCTTCGGCGGACTATCACCGAAGCTTCTCGTGCAGGCAATACGAGTCGAACGCCTCGGCTAAGTGTTAAGGTGACAAACGACTCGCTGAAGGAGCGAATCGTTGAGTTAGAGACAGAGGTTCACCGGTTGCGACGTCTCTCAGAGGGAAGCAACGTTAGGACCACTTCTTGCGCCCGAGGAGAATACTCACAGGGACGGTCATTTCACGAGTTGGCGTTACGTTCGCCTCCCACCTTGGGGCGTCCTGGAAACGCACAGAGTGGAGTGGCTGCCTCGTCGAGTGGGGCCTCAGTCGGTGCAACTCTCTATGACACAACTCGGCTCGCCCGCTTAGAGACCTCCACGGGTGTAAGTTCGCCGCGACAAGGTGTTCATCGACCTCGTTTGTCGCTCAAGAGGAGTATCCCACTTCCTAGGAGGCGTTAGGGCGCCTCCCTTGTGATATTGCAGACTTTTTTGTACAAGTTTTGTATCTCAATGTAAACATGAGCAGTTGGTCTTGAATTAGACTTGTAATCCCAAATTCGAATGAAATAGTACTTGTGTTGTGAACTTGCGTGCTTCGCTAGCATTCGTAGTTGTCAACAGCTGTAGGAGCAATCTTGAATGGTAGAACGCTTGCCACTTACTCGTTCGTGAGTTAGCAAAAAGTTGTGCCGAACCATGTGTTGGGCTCCGAACTTGTCGTTTAGAGAGCATCAACGGCTGTGGAAGCAATTCCGAATGGTGATCCGCTTCGTACTCGCTTAGAAGCAAGTAGTTGAAGCAGAGTCGAACCAAGTGTTGGACTCCGAGCTCGTCGTTTAAAGAGAGAATCAATGGTTGTGGGAGCAATTCCGAATGGCGAACCACTTCTTACTCGCTTATAAGCAAGTAGTGGAAGTGCAATCGAGCCAAGTGTTAGACTCCGAACTCGTCGTTTAAAGAGAGAATCAACGGTTGTGGGAGCAATTCCGAATGGCGAACCACTTCTTACTCGCTTATAAGCAAGTAGTGGAAGTGGAATCGAGCCAAGTGTTGGACTACGAACTCGTCGTTTTAGTGTAAATTTTTTAAAAAAATTTTGTAAGTATGTAAGTAAAGTTAGACTACCCAAAAATAGAGAACTTGAGAAGAAGAGATTTCTTTTTATTGAGAACTGGGCGGCCGCTTCTAAGTTGCGAGCCGCCTTTATACTTTGACAAAAAGGAAATACAAGTAAGGATTTTGAGGCATGTCTTCTGGAGCGCTCCTGGGAAAGTTGCTTGGAGCGGTGTTTAAACACCCTCTTGGTACTTCATCAAGTGCTCCGCATTCCATGTCCTTGGAATCTTCCTGCCCCCCGGGTCTTCGAGTTGATACACGCTCGGGCGTATCTAGAGTCCTTATATGGTCCTTCCCAATTGGGTGCCAGCTTGCCTCTCTTGCTTGGATCGGAAATTGACAACTTTCTCAGCACTAAGTCCCCCTCCTTTAGGTTGGTGGGTCGTACCCTCTTGTTGTAAGCTTGAGTAATCCTACAACGGTAAGTCTCTTGGCGGATTGCGGCTCTCTCACGGACCTCGTCTATGAGGTCTAGGCAGTTGCGAAGCTGGTTCGCATTTTGCGCTTCATTGTAGGCTATGAGTCAAGGTGAAGGCAGACCCACCTCCAATGGAATGAGCGCTTCGGATCCGTACGTGAGGTTGAAAAGGAAACTCTCCTGTTGGAGCTCTTTTTGTGGTACAATAGTTCCAAAGCACATTGGGGAGTTGTTCAACCCATAGCCCTTTAGTGGATTTGTCCAGCTTCTTCTTCAAGCCGGAAAGGATTTGTCGGTTCGCGTTCTCCGCCTGGCCATTGGACTGGGGGTGCGCTACTGAGAACCGCTGCTAAATGCCGAGGTCGGTGCAAAAGTCTCGAAAGGTCGCTCCCGTAAATTGGGTCTCGTTGTCGGTTATAAGGATGCGAGGCACCCCGAACCGACAGACGATGTTCTTCCAAAAGAACTTCTGCACCTTGTGCTCGGTTATTGTTGAAAGAGGTTTAGCCTCTATCCATTTTGAGAAGTGGTCTTGCTACCACGAAGAACTTCAGCTGGCCTGGTGCTGGAGGGAAGGGTCCGAGCAAATCCAACCCCCACATTGCGAAGGGGATTGAACTCGCCAAGGAAGTAAGTTGTGCTTGGGGCAGGCAACGGATTGGGGCGAACTTCTGGCAGGAGTTGCGCTGGCGGACGTACTTCTCGGAGTCACTTAGTAGTGTGGGCCAGAAGTAGCCGTAGTTCAAGAGCTTCCAGGTGAGGGATCTCGCTCCCAAATGCGCGCCACATAGACCTTCATGGGCCTCTTTCAGGGCGTAGAGCGCTTCCTCCGGGGGGAGGCACCTCAAATAGGGCCGACCATCGATCTGGGTATAGGAGCATTTGTACATGACCCCGTCCAGGAGTGTGTACCGCTCTGCTCGTGTCCTGATCCTCCTTGCTTCTTTTGGATCTTCAGGAAGGACTCCATCTCGGAGGTACTCGAGGAGGGGCTTCATCCAGTTTTTCCCAAGTGTTAGGGGGTAGGCTTCCATTGGCTCCGAGCCATCTTCGTCAATGCTTGGTTTGAGAAGGACCTCTATCAAGACGGTCCGTTCTAGACCCTGGAGAGACGAGGCGAGCTTAGAGAGGGCATCCGCTTGCGCATTTTCCTCACAGGGAACCCGCTGGAGTTGAACATCTTCGAATAGAGCTAGAAGCTCCCTCACCTTTGCCAAGTACCTGGCCAAACGGCCGTCCCTCGCCTCGTATTCCCCGGACACCTGGTTGACTACTAACTGGGAGTCACTAAAAACCCTTACAAGCTTGGCGCCTGCCTTGCGGGCCATGCAGAGCCCCGCTATGAGGGCCTCATATTCCGCCTCATTGTTGGATGTCGGGAAGTTTAGGCAGAGGGAGTACTGGAGGACGAAAGCGTTAGGGCCGGTTAGGATGACGCCAGCTCCGCTCCCATCGGCGCAAGAGGACCCGTCCACATAAACGGTCCAGACGAAGGGGTCGGCACACGACTCGCATGAGTCGGGGATGGTGTTCTCCACGATGAACTCGGCCAGAGCTTGGGCCTTTATCGCCGTTCTGGGCTGGTAGCTGATGTCATGCTGACTCAGCTCGATGGTCCACTTTATGAGCCGCTCGGAGGTCTCGAGCTTGTGGAGAACCTGTTTCAGTGGTTGATCGGTAAGGACGACCACCGAGTGTGATTGGAAGTAGGGGCGGAGTTTTCGGGCCGCCATGACCAGGGCGAGAGCCATCTTCTCCAACTTCGGGTAATGGAGTTCGGCGTCACGGAGCACTTTGCTCACGTAATAGATGGGCTTCTGCGTCGTCTCCTCTTCCCTCATAAGGACCGCTGAGCGTCTGCTCCGAAGCCGCAAGATAGAGGTAGAGGACCTTCCCAGGTGCTGGCTTGCTCAGGAGCGGGGGGTTAGCCAAATATTCCTTGAGCTTGTCAAAGGACTCCTATTGCTGCTATCCCCACTCGAAGCCTTTAGCCCCCTGAGGGCTTTGAAGAAGGGGAGACACTTCTCCCCAGACTTGGAGAGGAATCGCCCAATCGCGGCGAGGCGCCCCGTGAGCCTCTGTACTTCTTTGACGTTGTACATTTTGAGAATGGCTTGGATCTTTTCGTGGTTGGCCTCTATGCCCCTCTGGATGACCATATACCCCAGAAATTTGCCCGATGAGACACCGAATGCACACTTGTTCAGGTTTAGCCTCATATTGTGCCTCCTGAGCACCCCAAAGGCTTCTTGAAGGTCGAGAGTGTGCTCTTGCCCTCGGGTGCTCTTGACCAACATGTCGATGTAGACCTCCATGTTTCAGTCAATCTGGTCTCGGAAGATCCTGTTCACCAGGTGCGGATAGGTAGCTCCCGCATTTTTCAAGCCGAAGAGCATAACACAGTAGCAATAGAGGCATTGGACCGTCACGAACGAGGTCTTCGGGATGTCGGGAGGGAACATCCTTATTTGGTTGTACCCTGAGAAGGCGTCCATAAAACTGAGGAGCTCGTGCCCGGAGGTCACATCGATCAGGACATCGATGCTAGGAAGAGGAAAAGGGTCCTTCGGGCACGCCTTGTTGAGATCGGTGAAGTCAATGCATATTCTCCAACTCCCATTGGCCTTCTTGACCATCACCACGTTGGAGAGCCACTCAGGGTAGTTTACCTCCTGAATAAAGTGGGCATTGAGGAGTTTCTCAACCTCCTCCTTGATCGCTTGTTGCCTCTCGAGGGCAAACTTCTGCCTCTTCTGTTGAAAAGACTAGACCCCAGGGGTGACGCTCAGACGGTGCATTGAGAGCTCCTCTGAGATCTCGGGCATGTCTGCTGCAGTCCAGGTGAAGAGGTTGCGATTCTCCCGTATGCACCAGGAGATGTCTTGCTTAATGGAGGGGGAGAGAACCTTGCTGACGCGGAACGTCTTAGTTGTGTCCTCTTCGGAGAAGGCCACTTCCTCCAACTCGTCCATGGGCTCGGAGATAATTTGACCGCCTTCTTGAGGGAGTTCAAGCGCTTCTAAAGAGAGAACTGGACCTCCCATCGAGGTCATATGGCACTTCCGAGCCGCTTCTTGGTTTCCCCTCACTTCTCCTACTCCTGAGGGCGTGGGGAACTTCATCTTTATGTGGCAGGCTGAAGGGATGGCTTGAAGCGCGGTCAAACCTGGTCTACCCAGGATAACATTATAGGCGGCCTTGACGTCGACCACCATGAAGTCCATTGGCTCCGTGCGAATTACTGAGGCCTTCCTAACCGTTACGTCGAGGGTTATAACTCCCTCGACCGTAACCGGGACCCAAGTGAACCCGTGGAGAGTGTAGCCTGCGGGCTTGAGTCGGTCCTTCAACAGCGGAAGGACTTTGAAGGCCTCCAAGAAAAGGATGTTGACGGAGCTGTCGTTGTCTACCAAGACCCGACGAACTTCGAAGTTCGCCATTCGGAGATTGATGACGAGGGCATCGCAGTGGGGTGTGCGGACGCCCTCCAGGTCCCTATCGGAGAATGTCACCAGGACTCTGATGCCTTTTGGGGGAGGATGGCTCTGCATGGAGTTAACGTCCCTTACGAAGGCTTTTCGAAAGGAGTTGCAATCTCCCCCCATTGGGCCTCCATATATCAGGTGCAAGATGTCCTCTACTTCGGCCTCCGAAGTCTCCGTGTGTTGCTCGGGTCGCCTGTTAGCCCCCTTGGCGGTGGGGGCGGATCGGCTCGGTCCCTCTTTACGAACCGGGTGAGCTGCCCTCTCTGAATGAGGGCCTCGATTTCATCCTTCAAGGCCCGACATTCATCTATGTCGTGCCCGTGGTCCCGATGGAAACGGCACCACTTGCTCCGGTCCCTCTTCTTTCCCGGAGTATTCATCCTTGGAGGAGGCCGCAGGAGGCCTTCGTTCCTGATCTCCATCAGGATGGCAGATACACTCGCATTAAGCGGAGTGAATTTCTCGAACCGAGGAGGACGCCCCTGACCCCCATTGTCTTTTTGGAGCTTCTTAGCTCCTTCTGCGCCCTTCTGCTTGTTCGCTTGTTCGCGGAAGATGAGGCCTCAAAGGTGGGGCGGTGGAGAGCTTCTTCTACTCGGATGTACTTCTCGCTCCGAAGTAGGAGCTCTGAGAAGTCCCGAGAGGGCTTCTTAGCGAGGGACGCTCTAAGGTCAGCGTTGAGGACGTTGGACCGAAAGGCGACAGTGGCGACCGAAGGCTCCAAGGAAGGGATGGACCTGGCTTTAGCAGTGAAGCGCTTGACATAGTCCCTCAATCATTCGCCCTTCTTTTGACTGAGGAACAGCAGGGAGTCGCTCGTCTTCTCAGCGCGGCGACTGCTCACGAAATGCGTGAGGAAAAGACCCTCGAATTGGTCGAAGGAAAATATAGATGCTGGCGCAAATTGAAAGTACCATTCCCGGGCCGGCCCCTTAAGTGTGGCCGAAAAGGTCTTGCAAAGGAGGGCGTCGAATGCATGGTGAATCATCATGAGAATTTTGAAACTCTCGATGTGATCTGCAGGGTCCGACTCCCCGGTGTAGGTCTCGAAATGTGGAGGCTTGAAGTTGTCTGGAACTGGGGCCTCCATGATGGCGCGGGAGAATGGGGGCCTGTTTGGGCAGAGGTCCCTGGCCCGTCGTTCTTCGTCTCGGTTGAGCTGGCCGAGGCGCCTCTCCATCTCGTGGAGACGGCGGTAGACCGATTCCTCCCTTCGGTCGTGTCTTGCTGAGTCTCGAGACTCCTCATGCCGAGGAAGGCTGGGGCTGCGACGGCGATGGCTCTGAGTAGGAGGTGGGCTGATGGAACGACGGGGGTGACTCGGAGCGGGGCCGCAGACTCCGGAAGCGACAATGATGGTCGGGAGAAGGGCAGCGATGGCTCGGAGCCGATCTGGGACTTCGGGAGCGGTGAGGGTGGCTCGGAGCAGGTCAAGTGCTGCGGGAGCGATGAGGGTGGCGAGGAGCTGGTCGAGCGCTACGAGCCCGACGGCCATTGTTGGGGGCAGCGTTCACCGCCCGGAGGACTGCCTCCTGGAATTGCTGAAATTCTGCCCATGTGACGGGGGCCTCCTTCTCAGGATGGGCTCGAGGAGCAGGACGGCCTGCCAGGGAGCGGCTCCGCCTTGGGCGATGCTAGGGGCGACTCTCTCCCCCTCCGAGAAGAGTTGGACCCTCCGTGATTGGATTGGCGTGGCGAGCAATCCCTCGTTTGCTCGTGGCGGGGGTTCGCCTCTTGGGCCCGCCTCTCGTCCAGATGGGTACGAAGATCGGGTCCATGCTCGATCTGCCGATTGTTGATCACGTTCCGCAGATCCTTTGGAGTGGGAGTATAGGAAGCCATTGAGTCTGTGTAGGCATTGTGGATGGAAACCCGAACCTGATGCACAGGTTGCTTGTGGCGGCTTCGTCGAGAGTGTTCCCCCACTGTGGCTTGGGGAGCCCAAAGGCAGCTGATGCGGAGCCTGTGGATCGAGCTGCAAGGTCGGTTGGTTGGGAGGAGGGAGATCCCCCTGCGAAGGAGGATAAGAAGAGGTCATCGAGATTTCCACAGACGGCGCCAATCTGTTGCCGCTGGATTCTGGTGTGGGGGCAATAGATGAGATTTGTAGGTTCGTGAGGAACTCGAACAGGCGGATCCCTTTTTCTTCCTCGTTGACCAGTTGACTCCTTAGTGCTCCCTTCAACCTGCACAAACGTTCGAGACACCGGGATGGATCCCGGCAACAAACCCTCCGACGCTCAAGTCAATACACAGAAAAAGTGAAGAGAAAGAGCTCAAGTGTGCAAAGAGTGATCACCTTTAACAGTAGGAGGTAGGGGATTTTTATAGTCGCCATGGAGATCTTTTTCTGGATAAGGGTGAATCCCTACTTCCCAGTGTGGCTGGTTGGGGTTGGTTACAACCATCCCCTCAAGATAGGGACAAGCCAGAATCTGCTTCTATCTTGTTGATCTGGTCCCTAATGGGTTGAGACCCGTTCTCTGCCTAACGGATCCGTTCATGGGCTAGCGGATCCAAGAGAAGAGACTCGGCACCCAATTCGGACCCGTCTGCAGGTGAATTTACCATCTCGTCCCTAAGACCTCAAGATTCGTGCCCGCTCTGAACGGTTCCGATTTAACCCCATTTTTAGCCATATCAGATGATAATCTATATAAGTAGTTACAAACTTGGAGAGGGATTTATATAAAAGCTAGAGAAAAATAAAGAGTAAAGACTTAGGTAATGTAAAATGTATTAAAAGTGAGGATCAAAGAGTTTTAGAAAAGATGATGATATCAATGAGAGATGGATGAATCTACTTTTATAGGTTGTTAATGAGAAATACCAAAAATCCTAAGTTTGATTCAAGTGAAACAGTGAATAATAGAATCAAAATATTAGGCTTGGTGAAGCAAAAGATGCTTTGAAGAAATTAAAAAGTGGAAATGGGGTTGGGCCCAATGATATTCTTATTAAAGTACTAAAATATTTAGCAGATACGAAATATGTGTGGTCAACTAGGCTGTCAATAAAATTCTAAATACAAAGAAGATGGCCGAGCGGAGAAAAAGCATTTGGGTTTGACAATAAAACAAGTTTTAGTTTTGGGCCTAGAAATCATTTTTCCTAAAATATATAAATATCCAAATTGGGTAATATTTGGGTAATATTTTGATTTTAATTCTCAAATTGTGTAATATTTTATAAGTGCCTACCAAATTTCTACAATAACATTTTAAAAAATAGGAAGAACTACAACTAGAAATTAGCTCCGTCATCCTCATTAAAATAAATGACCAACTAATTAACAACAAGGAGAAAATTTGGTTTGTTAGTTCTAAGTCCAATGATCTTATTGCATTATCAGGCTTTCTACAACCAAGTCAGGCATTTAGGCATATTTGTAGCGTTTGATTTCTTGTTGTTACCAAATATTTTACTTGCTTTTATAAAATTTAAATTATTGATAAATGTGTGAAAACTATGTTTAAATGCATTCTAATATCCTAATTGGGTTATATAATTAATATATATTCTTTGTAATAATAATATCAATTTGTTTTTTGCTATAAAAGGGGACTTGTGCTGAATTCAGTTGGGTTCATGGAAAGCCCAAACAGGCCCTATGTTTAAACGGGCTGAGTTTGAAGGCCATGCTCATTAATTTGTAAGATTAGGGCCACTTCAGGTTTTTCCTAGGGCTAGGGTTAGGGCCGCTAGGGCCAACCCTAACCCCTTATCATCTAGATCAAGCGATATCTTGGATTCTTGCATAATTTATATCTATCGGGTCCTAACGTCCAACCCATCATTACAACCTCCAACCTCAATTGGGATGTCCACAATCTCTTGTAGTCGACAAGAAACCCAAATCTCTTTTACTCCCTCCATATTCACATATTTTGTTATTTGAAAAGGAGGCCTAATCTTCCTTACCAATTGTTGACTAGTCATCGGCGATCACATGTGAATCCCTCTTATCCTTGACCGCTTGTGACAACATTTGACACTTTGAAATCCCATTTGCTTGTTGTAATTGTCTTTTTTTTAAGCAATCTGACCTTTCATCAAGGTTTTTAGTTGCATGGACCACTTCCAGCTTCCTCACTTAAGCGACCACATCATTCACTTATTTTTAATATTTTATAGTATATTTATTTATTTTTGATATGGTGAAGAAGAGTTGAGGAGCGCTGAGGAGTTCTAAGAGGAGACAAGAAGAAGTGCAAGTGGTCTAGAGAGGAGGTGGCGGAGTGTTCATGAGGAGATTGGAGGCTGAGAAAGATTTGGGGAAATTTCTATCATATTTTCTCAATAAAAAATTACAAAATGGACTATCGAATCCGGTTTATACTCGAAACTAATTAAACCCACACCTTTTGGTCAAAAAAATCCATTTTTAGCCCAACCCGCTTCATGCCCCAATGAAGTGGTGAAAGCAGCGCTTCCGCTTGATGATATGCCCGCTACTAAAAACACTGCCCTTAATTGGGCCCCATACCATCCATATGACAATTTACAAAGTCCCTCTCTTTTCTCAATGGATTTTGGGAATTTCAAAATTTGCGCCCACACCCTTACGCTCTATGTAAGAACCATAATTCACATTTGTTACCTTGTACTTCCACGTGTCCCCATCTCCTTCCATTGCCAAACAGACAGTCCAGCTTTTATGGATCTTATTGGCTACTAATTGGCTAACTACTGACAAATAAAAGGCGTACTCAGAAAAAATTAAATGTAGTATGGGTTGTGCAATTGAAACAGTGAGGCCTAAACAAGCTCATCGCTGACATAAAGGTAGAGCTGGCATATATTTGAGTATGCTCTGGTTTCCTACTGTCGGTATATTGGATCCAATGTCAGTTTTAGTTCAAACAAGCATTGAACTTGTGCAATGCACGAATAACACCATCGAACTCTACAGTCGTGCACAATGTATAAAATAGCATGCTATGAAGCTCAAAATAGCTTCTATGTAATCTGACTCTAGCCATTCCGCTACGAAACTATGTGCACAACCCACTTCCTACACAACTCTACGCTATTCTCATTTGCACACACTATTTCCACATCATAGCCATAGTTAAACAGTGCTCTGTCGATACATCCTTTTATTCAATTTGAAAGAAAAAAACAATGAGTTACAGACACAATAAATGAAACCCCTTTGTTTTCGTACAACTAAGGCATCTAATCATTGGTGCATTCCAGTTTCTTCAAGTAGTGGCGACGACTCTAGTTTCCGGAGACTAGGACTCCGATACCAGCCAATCTTTGTATCTCGCTCTTTTCTCTTAATATTCTTGCAAATCTTTCATTTCTCTATTTCTGTTTTATTCCAGTGACCCAATTATTTCTTTTTATTCTTTTGCATCTCCATTTTGGACGCATCTTTTTTCTCTTTTTTCAGTTTTTATACTTTCTTTTTATAGTTGATCCTTCATAATTTCAATCTCTTAGTTTTTCATCTTTAGGTTTTGAAGTTTGATTTGAAGAGATTAGATTAGAGTCAGAAAAGATCATTCACTTTATTTACTTAAGTACTTCCATTCACTGTTTTAAATTTCGGCCCATACAGCCGAAATTTCATTTTTGCAAGTTTGTCGATACGAAATTACAGATTTTATACTCCATATCGTTTTGGACCAAAATGTGTAAATTTTGGTAGAAATTGCCGAAATGTAGGCTGAAATTGCCGAAACATCAGCCGAAATAGACACATTAATGTTATTGTGAATGTATATCTTTCTTTTTTTTCAGTTTTTGCATATAAGTCTTTCAATATAGGACTTAAGCTTAAGATAATGTGAGGATTTCGTCTCTTAATTGTTTGTGTAAATGCAAAGTCAAGTCTATTAACTAATACATTTTTTCTAATCAATGCAAATTCAATTAAGTAATATACTTATATTACATTCTCTTTTATATTGTGGTTAAATTCTAAAAATATTTACTGTGATTGATTTATGTCATTAGTTACATTATACAATATTTTATATAATAAATGACATGTAGAACATATAATATATTGTTTAGTAACAAAAAATATATATTTATTGAGTGTCCGAAATAAACATCCGAGATAATCACATTTCCCAAGATCTCTGATATCTCCGATCCAAGACGAAACACCTCCAGTCAAGATGAGTTAAAACCTTGCTTCCAATAGTATCCGCTTTTATGTGTCTTCTTATGTCTTGTAACTAAAAGTTTTGATTCTTGAAATGGAAGTCGCATTTTGGTAAATATTTAGCATTTTGTATTTCATTACTAGGAAGGTGGATCGCATGACGTGTAAAGATTGTAAAATTATATCAGGAGAGAGCTTAACGTCACAACATAGATTATTGGTGTTGGAGGTTAAGATCGGAAAAAGCAACTGTGCGAGGAAGAGGACTAGGGAGCCAAGAACTAGGTGGTGGAAACTAGATGTTTTTAGAGATAAAGTTCTTAAAGGAGCGGCATGGAATTGGTATTGAGAACAATCTCAAAGGCTACGTGCATAAGAGAAATCTCAAAGGAGGTACTTGAAGAATCTAAAGATAGAGGGCTTCAAACTAAAGAAATATGGTGGTCATAGGAAGAATTCTAAAATATTGTAAGGAAAAAAAGACCAACCTTCAAAATATGACAAAATGGTAGAAATAAGAAGAATTTGGAGAGATATAAGACCATTAGAAAAGAAGTGAAGAAAATCATAAGAGTTGCACCAGTAAAAACTTATGATAATTTATATACAAAATTAGGAACAAAAGAAGGAAAAAATAACATCTATAAGCTTGCTAAACAAAAAGATAGAAAAACAAATGAATTGGATACAATTAGGTATATTAAGAGCGAGAATTTCAAGAGTCTTAGCAAAAGATGAGGAAATTAAGGAAATATGGCGAAGATTCTTTGAGAAATTATTAAATGAAAAAATTGTGGATAACTTAAATACAGAAGAATCAAGGGAAAGTTGAGAGCATATGTTTTTCGTGGAATTAGGATCTCAAAGGTTCAAAATGCTCTAGGAATGATGAAAAAAGAAAAAGCTTTAGGACCGGATGGTATACCCATCGAAGTTTGGAAGTGCCTTAAGAATGCAAGAATGAGCTAGCTAACAAGATTGTTTAATGAAAATTTAAAAAGCAACAAGATGCCCGATGAATGGAGGAAGAGTATTTTAGTACATATATATAAAAATAAAGAGATATACAAAATTGCTCCAACTACCGAGGGATTAAATTAATGAGTCATACGATAAAACTTTGGGAGAGAGTGATCGAACATGATTGGGACTAGAACTCACAGTGTCTGAGAATCAATTTGAATTTATGTTTGAGAGATCAACAATGGACGCAATTTATGTACTAACTTATGAAAAAATATAAAGAGAATACGAAAGATTTGCATATAGTGTTTATAAATCTAGAAAAAGCTTATGATAGTCCCTACAGACATAGTATGGTGGATGTTAAATTACAAAAAAATAACTATTCTATATGTTGAGGTAATTAAGGATTTGCATAAAAGAGCAATGACGTATAGAGCTTTGAAATTGAAGAAAAAAAATTTATAGGACAACTGTTAGGCCAGCAATGATGTATGGAGCAGAGTGTTGGACAACAAAAAAAACTGTCTAAAAAATGAGAATGCTAAGATGGATGTGTGGTAATACTAGAAATGATAGAATTAGAAACGAGCATATATGAGACATGGTAAACGTAGTTCCTTTACAAGATTAATTAAGAGAATCGTCTCAGGTGGTTTGGACATGTCACACATAGATCTAGTAGTGCTCCCGTTAGAAAGAGTGATTGGATAAATATTAAGGGTGGAGTTAGGGGTAGAAGACCTTAACTTACTTGGGTGAAAACTGTACGAAAAGATATGAAGCTTGTGGCCTTACAGAAGATATTGCGCTAAACCAAGCAGAATGGAAAACCATGAGTCATGTAGCCAACCCCATCTAGTTGGAAAAAAAAACTTTGTTGTTGTTGTTATTGTTATTTAGCATTTTGCAGCTTTCAAACTTTAGGAAATTATTTAGAATTTTAAATAATTTTTTGATGAATAATTTTAATTTTTGTAATAGAAAATCTTAAATTTTCATAGAGTACGCTATACATTATGCTATTTAGGCTTTGCGTCTTTGATTGGTTGAGCACTACACTACAATATCGCTATTTTCAACATTAGTTGTGCATTAGTAAAGCGATCTTTCTAAGATGTAGATGGTGAATTACCTCATGCCACAAACAAAGTTTTTATGCACTAATAACTTAAAATTTATGTTATCTGCATATCTAAGGGGCATTTGGTAGCTTCCCCCCCCCAATCAATATAATATATATATATATATATATATATATATATATATATATATATATATATATATATATATATATTACGAAAACGTCTTCGAAGTTTTGGAGGGAACTGATGATTGAAATATAAAAAGCAAAACTTATGATGAAAAGTAAGGGACATCTCGGTAACTAAGCCGATATCTTTTAGATAGAAATTTAAAAGTTCCACTTGCAAATGCAATTGCAATTTGCATTTGCAAGGAACCAAACACCCCTTAGTTTAGTTTAGCTTAAACATATTTTCGAATTTTATGCAGTGACGGAGCTACAAAGGGTCATTTGGGCCCCAACAAACCACCACCACCACATCCTAAATCAATTTTCATTTTTTTCTACTACAAGCCCATCTCTTAATCGAGTTTGGTAGTGGGCCATTGACAAATGTAGTTTTGTGTGTGTGTGTGTGTGGGGGGGGGGGGTTTAATCCTTCTTCATTAGTTATAACTTTAAACTCCTCATTCTGCACAATATTTTCATTGAATAATGCTTTTTGTACTTACATTTTGTGTACTCATAATGTACCCAATATACAAGAATGTGGTGCCCATGTAAAATTACATTATTATTAATTGAATGTGGACTCCACCCTCACTTTCTTAGAACACATTTCAAATATGGAAACCTTGGGTACAATTAGCATCACTCTATTTTTTTAGAAAAAAAAGTAAGACTTAACTGATTGTTTAAAAAGCATAATAAACTGCCCAGTGCATATAGTGCAACGGGAAGTTCTTTACGCACTATACAGGTGATCAGCGGTTCTATTTCCAGTTAAGGCGGATTTTACACTCAATTATAACAATGTCAAAACAAAGATATTATCTTTCTTTATATGTGTGTATTTCACTTTATATTATTCACTGGAAGAATATATGCCTAGTTGCAAAAAAAAATAGCAAAGTTAATGTTGTTAGTTGACCCCCCTAATGAAATTTTTCTGGCTTCTCCCTGATTTATGTCTAAACATATTTTTTCTCATATTAATCTGTTAATCTGATATCTTCATAACATAAGTTTTATATTTAAATAGTTTATGATCTTGACTATTTTACACAATAATTATTGGGGAAAAAACTATTTTCATCTTATAAATATTGCTTGGTTTAATTTACATATTTATCATTATATTTTATCTCTTATTTAAAATTTATATAAGATAAGGAATTTTCTTTTTTTTTAAATGTCACATCAAACGACGTGGCAAAAAAAATCCTGACTATTTCTCTCTTAAATCTAACAAGTTTTATCTCTTACATATTTTTTAAAAGACATATAACAAACTATTTTATCTTTTAAATAAAACTACTTTTATCTCTGAAACAAAATATAAAGATGGCATAGGTTTAATGTCAACTCTACTACTTAAGGTGTTGTTCTCAAGGGATTACTATGTAAACAACTTGAAGCATGGATATGGTAACAGTACTGCCATGGGTATTGGTACAATGGTACGGGTACGAGCATGGGTACAGGTACGGGGACATGTCAAATTTATAAAAAGTAAGATACGGGGAGACGACTATAATATTATCTAACACGACTAAATATGACCTCAATTATGTACAATTTTAATAAGAAAAGGAAATGGAGCAATACAATTTGTTGCTCATAATCAAAATAAAAAATATGTTGTACACAATTATGATAAAACATCACTATACAACATGAAATTGGAGTTATGTTTGAAAGTAAGTAGAATTAATTAGTATAAGAAATATGAATATGTGTTTAAAATTTGTTAATTATGTGTCCGAACTTCTAAGAAATGTTCGAGGAGTGTCTAAGAAGTGTCCAACATATACAATGTATTACAAAATTTGGGGCACGGATGAAGTGTGTCTAACCAAGTGTCCATGAAGTATCGGTGTCTGACACGTGTTCGGTACAGGTATGACTCCTTGCTAGAAGTCTTCGTGCTTCATAGGCGAACAACTACAAATGAAGGGAGTAGTTAAACTTTCTAGAAGGGTTAAAATGATTTAAACCCTAAAGATACGCAACAAAACCATTTTCTTTAAATAAGTTAAAAGATAATCCTTCAATTTGTACAAAGCTTGTTTATAAACCCTTCTCCCTCTAAACACTACAGCTGATTTCACAACCCTTTTGGATAGTGGGTTAACTCATTAAACCTTTATTCATACCCCTCTGCTTGAGATTACTTAACCACAGAATCTTCATCTTACATAATTCTTCTTAATCGTTTACCAAACAACGGCGCAGGTTTTGCTAAAGCTCCTTATAAAGGGCCAACTAGGAAATAGCCATGTACTAAAAAAGACCAAGAAACCTAGCTAAAAACAAACCCATTCTAGCTCCCTAAATCTATATCATACGCTTAAGATAATCAACATTAAACCCACCTCAATGTAACATGTGAACTGCAAGTTCCACGCAAAGATTAGCTGAACACCGGAAGTCTAAAAGTCAAATGTCCAACTGAAATCCTTCCCGGATCATACATATGGAGATACTTGTACCTTTTCAATATCTTTAACTTATTTTACGACCGCAAGTACCACTATGATCTAGTGGTAAGCCTCTTAGCTAATGAGCAAGAGGTCAGAGATTCAATCCCCTTGTATCATCTCTTTATTATGAGATTATTGTGAAAGTGTGTGTACGGTGTGCGGGTGTGCGTGTCTGGGTACGGCCTTGTTTAACAAACCAAAAAAAAAAAAAAAAAAAAAAAAAACCACATTATTTTACAACCACAATTCACCTTCTAAAAAGGGTTATCATAACATAAGATTAATAGATCCCAAAACCCAGTTAGGATAGCATACGATTATGGGTTCAAAATCAAAAGCACCCCAAAACTAATGACAGGATAATAATCCAGTTAGAGATTGTAGTATTACCGTGAAGAGATGGGTGGATTTGAGGCGATTGATCAGAAGATCCTTCTTGAGTTTGATGACGGGCCATTTCTTCTCTATTTTTGCTTCTTCTTTTCCCGCACTATTACCACTCTTTTTTGGCTTCTTCTTGTTCTTCCCCGATTCCTCAACGCCTCTCCTCCCTGTTGCCATTTTCCGTTTCCTTCTTTTCAACCCATTTTGGGGTTAAATAAAGGCTAACTATATTTTTAAAAAAAGCACAAAATTTTGGGCCAGTTCAAAAAAAATACACAAAGAATTATTTTTTTTTTCTGAAAATGATACAAATTTTCAAAAAAATCCACTTGATTAGTTAGGGTTAGGGTTAGGATTAGGGTTAGGGCTAGTTCGAGAGGGTTTATTTAAACATCTTATTAGTTAACTGATATTTTTTTAAACACAAATAAAAGATAAATGTGGTTTTTTAAACACAAATGAAAAATGAAAGTGATTTTTTTAAACCATATCCTAATCCCCCTAACCCTAACTAACCCAGTGGAGTTCTTTGAAACTTTGTGTTCTTTTTTAAACAAAAAAATTTTAGTGTACTTTTTTTAAACTGGCCCAAAACTTTGTGTCCTTTTTTTTATATTTAACCTTAAATAAATCCTACTTTATAACAACTAAATCTGCACAGCCCATCTTGCACGGGGTGCTCCACAAATGCCATGTGGTAGGTGTTGCGAACCTTAGAGCTAATTAGTGATATGGCCCTTTTTTTTTGAAATTGTTGGTAAAAAAGGGCTAGTTTCCAAAATATTTGCAAATAAGGGCTTGTTTCTAAATAAACATCTATAATCTCTATAACATTTTTCTATAGAATGTGTGACCTTTTTGTAATTTTAAAATTTATTTCTGTAATATTTTCTATTTTTTCTATCTAATTAATTATGTTGACTACTTGAATTATACTACAAAATTTCTATAGTTACTAGGTTATAGTTACTTACTGATATGGCTAAAAATGGGATTAAATCGAGACCGTTCAAATCGGGCGCGAATCTTAAAACTCTCAGGGGTAAAACAGTAATTTCCACCACAAACGAGTCCGAAATGGGAACTGGGTCTTTCTTCAAAGCCCAGTAACCAAAAAACGAATCTATCCTATTGGGTATGGGTGACAACCCGTTACAAACCAACTCAGATATTTAGAGAATAATTCAAATTCGTGATTATCTCTAAGAGGCGGTTTAAACCGCCTCTCTTATCATGAAACGAGTTAAAACTCTATTTCTTATCCAAAAACACCGGGACATAGAAATAAATGATTATCTCTAAACTGTCTCTAAAGATGACTATAAATCCCCCTCTCCCCCCACCATAAGAAAGGTAATCAATATTTTTCCCACAAAACACTCTTTCATAATCTTCTAGATTACTGACTTAAGCGTTGGAGGGTTCGTCGCCGGGATCCATCCCGGTGTATCGAACTTTTTGCAGGTTAACGGCAGCAGCAAGAAACAGTCAAACGTCGGCCAAAAGTCAACAGGTTTGTCTTTATTGTTTCTAGAATAATCCACAAATATATCTGTTTGCTCCCACACCAAAATTAGCAGCTACAGATTGGCACCGTCTGTGGGAAACGAAAAAGCAATCCAGTCACATATCACCGGTAAAGGCAGTTTCCGAGTCATGCCTCTTAAAGGAAAAGGGAAGGCAGCGGCATCCAGCCGAAGAGCCACTCCACTTCCTCCTCCTCCATAACTCCTAGATCTCCCTCCTCAACTCGACCAACAAGTTCAGCAACCGCAGCCTGAACAACCTCCTCCCAGGTCCAGGGGGGCTGCCCCGAGGGGCTCCCGGCAGAGCCGTCGAGGACAACACTCCCACCATGACCGCATCTTGGTTCATAACCCTTCAACTGACTCTATGACTTCTCAAAGCCCTCCCCAGCCAGAACTCCGTCAAGTAATCGTTAATCGACAGCAGGAGGTCGACCTCCGAACCTGCTTGAATGAAAGGCGGGCCCTTGAGGAAGTCCCTCAACCTGAGCGCCAAAGGGCTCCCAGAGGTCGGTCTCCCCGCAGGCCAAGGCCTAGAAGAACCCAATCCCCGAGAAGGCGAAGGGAGCCCCCTCCACGTCGTCAGCAGAGAAGTCATACTCCAATGAGACGAGCCGCACCTGGGGATTACCGAGCTAGTGGGGCACCAGTCACTCAGGCTGAGTTCCAGACTTTAAATAAAATATCTTGCGAGCACTTAATATTGCCACGAGGTAGGATCAGCGTGCGCCTAGCCCTCTTCATGCCCCGAGTCATGGCCAGCGTACGCCTAGCCCTCGCTGTACCGCCGCTCATGAAAAAAAGTCTAGAAGGTCGACTAGATCCGACCGGAGGGATGACTCTGTCCACCGCCATCTCTACGAGATGGAGAGGTGCCTCAACAGGCTCAACCGGGAAGCAGACCAGCGGGCGAGGAATTTTCGCCCAAGCAGGCCCCCTTTCTCCAAAGCCATCATGGAGGCCCCGGTCCCTGAGGCCTTTAAGCCTCCCCACTTCGAGCCCTACAATGGGGAGATGGACCCCGCCGACCACATCGAGAGTTTCAAAACTCTCATGATGATTCACCAGGCCTCGGATGCGCTCCTCTACAAGACCTTCCCAGCTACTTTAAAGGGACCTGCTAGAGAATGGTATTCCCGAATGACCCCTGCCTCCATATTCTCCTTTGACCAGTTTGGGGAGCTCTTCCTCACCCACTTTGTGAGTAGCCGCCGAGCTGAGAAGACGAGCACGTCTCTATTGGACCTCAGTAAGAGGAAGGGAGAGCGCCTAAGGGATTATGTCCGGTGCTTCACAACCGAGGCACAATCTATCGCCTCTCTTGATCAGTCTGTGGCCTCTGCACCATTCCAACATAACATCATTCACGCCAACCTAAAGGCATCCCTAGCCAAGAAGCCGCCCCAGGACTTCTCGGAACTCCTACTAAGGAGCGAGAAGTATATCTGAGCTGAAGAAGTCCTCAATCCTCAAGATCAGAAAAAACCCCTATCCGGGAACAAACGGAAGGGAACATAAGAGGAAGGCTCCAAAAAGCTCCATAATGACAACAGCAATCAGCGCCGCCCTCCTTCCCATTTTGAAAAGTTTACTCCTCTAAATGTCATTGTTTCGGCCATCCTTATGGAGGTCGGCAAGGAGGGTTTGTTCCAACCTCCCCCGAAGATGAATACACCCGGTAAGAAGAGGAACAGGGACAAGTGGTGTCACTTCCACAGGGACCATGGCCACGATACTGATGAGTACCGAGCCCTGAAGGAAGAAATCGAGGCCCTCATCCAGAGAGGGCAACTCACCAAATTTGTGAGGAAGGACAGGGTAAATCCTCTGCCTCCTTGAGGGGCGAACAAGCGAGCTGAAAGACCTGTTAAGTCCCCTGACTCCGAAGCTGAAGTAGTCTTACACTCATCCACGGAGGCCCAATTGGGGGAGAGTCGACCTCCTCCCGAAAAGCCTTTGTCCGAGAAGTAAACTCAGTACAGAACCATCCTCCCCCCAAGGGCCTTGGGGTCCTTGTCACCTTTTCAAATAAGGATTTGGAAGGCATCCAACGCCACATTGTGATGCTCTAGTGATAAACCTCCATATGGCCAACTTCGAAGTGTGCCGAGTCCTGGTCGACAACGGCAGTTCGGTCAATGTCCTCTTCCTGGAAACCTTCCAAGGCCCCAAGTTGTCTCGAGATCGCCTTAAACCCATCTACTACACTCTCCACGAATTCTCCAGGGTGCCAGCGACGATCAAGGGAGTTATCACTCTCGACGTAACCACTTGCAAAACCCCGGCCACCCGAACCGAACCAATGGACTTTATGGTTGTCGATGTAAGGGCCGCATACAATGTCATCTTAAGCCGACCCGGCCTAGCCGCTCTTCAAGGCATACCCTCAGCCTACCATATGAAGAAAAAATTCCCCACCACAGCTGGGGTGGGAGAGGTCAGAGGAAGTCAGGAGACTTCCCAGAAATGTTACATGACTTCAGTAGGGGGGCCGGTCCTCTCTCTTGAAGCCCTCGAGCTCCCCCAAGGGAACTGCCAAGCCATCTCTGAGACGGTTGACGAGCTAGAAGAAATAGTCTTCTCAGAAGAAGACTCAACTGAATGTTCCAAGTTAGCAAGGTCCTTCCCCATCTGGTCAAAGCCGACATTATCCAATGTATAAGGGGGAACTGTGACCTCTTTGCGTGGACTGCGGCTGACATGCCTGGAATTTTGGAAGATTTGCTCATGCACCACCTCAGTGTGGTGCCCGAAGCCAGACCATTCCAACAGAAGTGTCGCAAGTTTGCACCAGACTGCCATCAGGCCATCAAAGAAGAAGTAGAAAAATTCTTAGCGGCTCGGTTCATCCAAGAGGTCAATTATCCCAAGTGGCTGTCCAACGTCGTGATGGTCAAAAGGGCCAATGGGAACTGGAAGATTTGTATCGACTTCACTGATCTGAAAAAGGCCTGTCCGAAAGATCCGTTCCCACTTCCTAGTATCGATGCGCTAATCAACGCCACCTTTGGTCACGAACTCTTGAGCTTCATGGACACCTTCTCTAGATATAATCAGATCAGGATGTTCCCCTCGGACATCTCGAGGACTCAATCTTGTGCATAAGAATGGTTATGAACCAAAGATGATCACTTGACAGAAAGTGAATGGTAGAATTAATAGAAACATAAAGATGGAGTCTTAATAATTGCTATATTGTTGTTGTTGTTGTTATTTGGACTAAATGAACATAAGCATATGGTGATTTGTATACATACCCATCTAATGGGTTGTAGAACTTGACTTGGAACCAAGGACATAAGCATATGAAGATTTGTGGACACACCTATCTTTGGGTTGTAGAACTTGACTTGGAATAAGGACTTTTGGCATAAGCACATAGTAGAATTATTACATACCCTTTGAGGTTGTAGAACTCAATAAAAAATGAATCTTAATTATTTATTGCTCTCTACTTGGTAATTATCAAGTCTTGTAACTCTTATTATAAGGAAGGGTAAACCTTAGTGTATGTAGGAACTAGGTTGTTAAGAAAAGAATATTGTAGGAAGTAGGACTTGTAAATTGTTGTATGAAATTGTAGTTCATAAGTTAGTTGTTGTAGCAATTTCAAGGCTTGCATTTTTCTTGTAAAAAGAGATAGTCTTTGTAATAGCTAGTAAGTAGATATCCATGCTTAAATAACATCCATGCTTAAATAGTTAGTACACATTCATGCTTAAATATAAGTAAAGTTTATGTTGAAGTAGTAAATAGACATTCTTGTTTTAAATTGTAGTAGAAACCCATGCGTAAAGTAGTAATAGATATCCATGCTTAAACATAGTAAGCATTCATGTTAAGTTGTAGTAAGTTCATGCTTATGTTGTACTCATGCTAAATTGTTGTATGAATTATAGTAAGAACCCATGTTTAGGTTGTATCCATGCTAGATTGGGTAGGTTTGATATAGTAAAAAAACCCATCATGCTAGATTGTAGTAGTAGATGATCGTACTTAAGTTGTATCCATGCTTAAGAATGTTGTAGATTCATACTAAGTTATATACCATGCTTAGGAATGTTGTAGGATTGATGTTTAAATTACCTACCATGCTTAAGAATGCTGTAGATTCATTATATACCATGCTTAGGAATGTTGTAGGATTGGTGTTTAAATTATTTACCATGTTTAAGATCATTGTAGATTCATGCCTACGAAATTGAAAGGAACCATGCTTTAAGTAGTAGTAGATTCTTCTGTTGCTGCTAATTATAGAAGATCAAGTTTGCTAGTAAGCACGTTTGGTTGCTTCTAGGTTGATTACCTGTATGGTTGTTTATGTATGTTGTTGTCTCATAAGCAGCCCGCCTGGCTCGTATGTAGTTGTTGGTTTCATACGTAGCTGGTTGGCTCGTATGTGTTCTGTGTACTCGTATGTAGCTCATTTGTTAGTACGCAGTTTGGTTGTGCTCATCTAGGGCAATATTATTGCCCTAGGGCTATCGACCATCAAGATGTGTGTTTACCTTGCTCCTAAGGGACTGTGGACGAGTCACTCCTTGAGTATCGTCAAATCTTAATCGGTGTAGGTTGATCGCAGACCGGAGCATAGACGAAATCCAAGTTCAGGGTAGTAGCATGCGAATACGTTCGTATTGCCGGTGTCTTGGATCGATAGGCCATGAACCAGATCCTTAGGGATTCTGGTAAGTCTAGGTTGAGCAGCCTAGTAGAGTTATCTTGCATAGTCTAACTTAAGACTCAGCATGTTGTGTAAGTTCTGTTGGCATCCCTCAGTTTGTTTCGGGTTAGTGACATTGTTAGGGTAGTAACTTATGGCTATTACTACTTAACCATTACTTATTATCATTATTCACCGAAGGGAAAAAGTTAGTGTTAAGGGTAATTCCTTATGTTCCAACCTGTCCTATAAGCCGGCATTAGGAGGTGTTATTGGGTTGTACCCTCTTTGTCAAAGGGATACGGTCTATGCCTTCTCACGAGTTGGGAGCACGGGATCCGTATCTCGTCTGTCAATTTCTGAAGTGCCATGATAAAGGCGTGTAGCACCCCGAATTTTCATTATGATATCTTAGAAATACGTTGCACAATTCCCGGCATCAACTTCAAATGTAATATTAAACACAGCCCAAAATACTAGTAAAATTTTCTCAAAATTTTATTACCATAATGTTTACATAGCACAACGGAATTACATACACCTTGAATTACAAACTTTCTTTCTTTACAACACTTTCTTTTACAAATTCACGCAATTCATTACATCACTTTAATTCAAGCATCCAAATCCCAAGTTATAGGTAATCACCTGTAAAATATGAGGCTAGAGATAACTCTAACCCCCAAAACTAAAGGGATCAGCCATAAAGGTGTGAGTGACATAAAATAAGCAACATAAGTACAGCATGGATTCATCAGCAACAGGAAATAAACAGGAGTAAGTGAATATAGAGAAATCACGAAACGCGAAAACACAACAAGTGAAGCTAGACTAAGTGTCAAGTGTAGAAAACCGAAAACACATCATAATACCAAGTCAAGAAAACATCAATGCTATATGCTGACTCTCTAATGCTTACTTGTCGAAGTCTATGCATCCCACTCTACCTAGGTCCGGTGCAAGCTCTTAATGTCTCCACTTAATAGGGTTTAATTCCCCATAATGCAACTAATCCTACTACAATGACTACTATGAGATAAAGATAAACTGTGAGTATTAGCCCATGCCCCGATAATTCCGGAGGTCAAACTCTATCCACAGATAATTTCGGAGACTATTTCACTCACACATGGGAATCTTCGAGAATACCCTAAACCACAAGCAATGGCACCTCATCACACGAATACCACATGTGCGTCGCCTCGACCCCGATAATTTCGGAGATCAATCCCACACTACAGGTAATTCCGGAGACTATTTCATTCACACCTGGATAATTCCGGGATTATCTCACACCGCAAACCATACTGAGGTCCATAACCCATGTTCTCGTTCATCATATCACCACTAGTGCCTGTCTTTATCATTTAGGTTATTTAACTACTTTACGAATCTCCTAGAGTTGGTGTACCCTACCAGACTTAACTCAACAACTAATCAACTAAAATGCCTCAACAAGCCCAAACATAAATATTTCAACTGACGGTATACTAGGGTCACACACACCCTCTAGAGACTCACACTTAAATATCCAAACCAATCTTCCAACATAAATTGCTCAGATAAAACAACACGAAAAACATTTGTTCAGTAGAAGATAAGGTATAGAATAGTAAATAGATTAAAACATTTAGAGAATAAACCATTTAAAGAACATTAAAATATGTATAGATATATCAGTATCAGTTGACTACAAAAGCCATCGGTCGACTGTCCAGAGAGAAAAATCAAATAACCTTGGGAAATAATTCTAAGTATAAGTCGACTATAAAAAGCCAACGGTCGACTGTCCAGAGCGAAAAATCCAAAACTTCAATTAAAATAATTCTAAGTAATATCAGTCGACTGTAAAAAGTCATTAGTCGACTGTCCAGAATGAAATTTCAAGAAAACTAGAGAACACAGCAGCCGGGTCGCGACGGTCGACTATGAAATCACACCGGTCGATTGTCGACCTGCAGACTGCAGATTTTGGTTGTGCACATTTCAACTGATACATAGTTTTACTTTATTAAAACGATTTCTACAAAAAACATATTTCTTATTTGGTCAAATACAACTTATAGGATATAAAATAATCCATAAAACTAAATCAAAACTACTTGAATTTATAAAAATAGTGATCTGTTGATTTCTTTCAAATAAAACATGAATTGTGCATATAATCAAAATAGAGTTTCTAAAAAAATTAATTATTCATTGAAATAGCTTCGTATTCAGATCCAAACAATATCAATATCCAAAATCAGCAAAAGAAAAACCCCAATTTAGATATATTTCCTCAAACTCAACTCGATCCCAAATTTCGATTTCTCAAGACATGATCTCTTGATTCATAAACTCTTCCTCCAATTTCTCAAAACCGATTCACCATTATAACTCACAATCATAATCAATTTATAACATTACCATATTAAGTTTCATTCAACCAACACTTAAGAGTGATAAAAATCTCATCCTTATTAAATTTATGCATGAAATCCACCATATTCAATCAATCCAACATTAATCTACATACAAATTTTATTCATAAACAACTAGGGTTTCACAAGATCCAATCTTTTTTTTTATCAATCCATCATTCATATTCATACCCAAATCCTAACATGCTTTCTAGGAGATGAAACACCACATACAACATTCAAAGAACAAACAAAATAATTTACATTACTCACATACAACATACACAAAATAAAATGAAACCAAACAAGTCACTCACCTTGTCGAAGAGATCGAATGAAAAGGAAATAAAAGTTAAGAAAGCCCCCTCCTTCGCAAGAAATCTAAAGTCTTCTCCTTAGAACTCCAAAATAATAAGAAATAAGAGATCTCCTGTGTTGTACAGCAAAAGAAGGCTGAACAAAACCCTATATAGTCCGGGATTTAAGTTTCTAGGGTTTTAGAAAATATTTTGCGAAATAGTCCTTTTACAGCATACCTTTATATAAATAGATCTATTTATTAGAATACTAGTTAAAACCAGTTTAATCAATTCAAAAATCATAAAGATCCCCTCCAGCATCAGCTGGCACTTGTAGGAAAAATCCAGGAAAACGGTTTTGCACTTTCACCCCTTAAAATAGCAATTTTGCGAAAATATCATATTTTATCAAAACTTGTAAAATAATTCGAATATGTGGAAACAAAAGCTAAACTCTTTATACCCGAACTGAATAGGCATTGTACCCAGCCTAAGAATCCGAAAATCTGGAGTTTTCACCCCATTTGGTAATTTTGCACAAAAGTCCTTCTTTTTGAAATATTTGCAAATAAGTTCAATAATTATCAAAAAAATATAGAAAAATCACGAATAATCTCAAATAATACATAATGAGTTTCCCAAAAATAATTTGTGGTTTTAAGTTTTCCAAGACAACATTCGCACGTGTTTTGCATGTGTAAAGGATAGGTTTCTAACTGAACATTTATTAAATCACCAAAAAAATCATCTCAATTCATTTTCTAATCTCAAAATAGTATTTAAAATTATGGGGTACTACAGGGTGGGTGCGAGTCCTGTCGGAGCTAGGGGATGGACCCCGGAACTCCGTCTTGTCCTTGGTTTAAAGGCGAACAAGCCATAGACTACGGTCTGGCTAGGGGGCGATAGGGGATGCTTCGAGCTAACCTGTCTTGCGATAACTCCAAGGGTTCATCAGTTTTTTGAGTGAGGTCGGGCAATAGTGGCAAATGGAGACACCACTATATGACTGTAATGGCGGGATTAGACCGTTTCAGGGCAACCTCATCAGTCACGTTGTATCTTAAGAAACAAGTTGAGTACAAGAGTAGAACTCATGGCGTGGGTTCAAATACCTATATATGAAGAAACGGCTTGAGATGGACGCATGTAGTATGGGCTGCATGTTGTTTCGGAGACTTGCTGGAATTATAATAGGAGCATCCTAGCCATAGTTGATATTGAATTAGATTCTAGTCATAGCACTCACGAACACTTAAACTACACTGACACATTTGCCATGGTTGTATGTTTGCTTTGGGAGATTCGCTGCTAATTATCAGCCTTAAAGCGTCAGTGAATACTGACGTCCCCACTTCAATAGGTACTGGATTAAGAAGTATAGGTACAAGATTCAGGAGGGCTCAAGGCAAGAGGAGCAAGAGTAGATTTTATTTCGGCTGTAATTTATATTGTTTACCATTGTCCCATTGCAACAAAAGTTGTAATTCATTATTGTTGGGAAGCATCCAAGTGAAATACCAAGTGTCGTTCTTTATTCATTGTACTTTGATGTAAATTGTTGAAAGTTGTAACACTTGGGATTATAAAGGTATTATTGTAACACTGTTGTAATGTATTGCAGTTTGTAACATTCGGACTTGTAATACATTTGTGTTGAATAAAAAGTTTTAAATTTTCCTGTTATCCTGTGTATTGTGGCCAATTGAAGGAAAGATTCTGGCTCGTGTCACAGTTTCCCAATTACCGGGCGCTACAGAGTGGTATTAGAGGTGACTTCAATTTACAGTCCGACATAGTAGGAAAATTAAACTTGGATGCCTTTTAGGAGTCGGGTGTTAGCTAGTTGTAGACAATTATAATTGATATTGTTGTTTCTTTCAACTTATGTCTTATAAATTTTCTATATCCAGACTAATTCCTTGAAGATTGCCCTAGAAGAATCAGGAATAGCCTGTAACGCCCCGCCCCAATACTCAGACAATTTTTAATATTTTTATAAGACAAATTAGATACTATGTAGTACAACTTCCCACCACAGGCTGCCTCTCAAAAGGTGGTTAACCAATTAGGTGACTCTTGATCATTGGCTAATTATATTTATACTCAAATTAGTTTTTGTATACTTCCCATGTGGGACTAAATTTCTCAAATCCTTCTCAAATCTGGCCCAACCAATCTGGCCCAACTATGCAGTACAGTCAACTGCTTAATGGACCAGTCGACTGTTCGCTGCCAATACGGGGTATTACATACACCCCACCTTAGAAATCAGCGTTCTCGCTGAGTACAGGGCACACATCTAGTGTAGGATCCGCCCTTTCTAGCCAATGTAGTATAGTCCTCGATCCCAGAGATCAATCACTCTCAACACCGCAGATCGGATACCCGGCTATCAATCACTACCTGTGACTCTCAATACTGCAGAATATACCCGACCCCGGAGATCAATGACACTCAGCACCGCAGATCATACTGACCTCTACTACACCCGGTGTCAAAAGTCGGCTCTGATACCATTTGTAACGCCCCGCCCCAATACTCAGACAATTTTTAATATTTTTAGAAGACAAATTAGATACTATGTAATACAACTGCCCACTACAGGCTGCCTCTCAAAAGGTGGTTAACCAATTAGGTGACTCTTGATCATTGGCTAATTATATTTATACTCAAATTAGTTTTTGTATACTTCCCATGTGGGACTAAATTTCTCAAATCTTTCTCAAATCTGGCCCAACCAATCTGGCCCAACTATGCAGTACAGTCGACTGCTTAATGGACCAGTCGACGGTTCGCTGCCAATACGGGGTATTACATACACCCTACCTTAGAAATCAGTGTCCTCGCTGAGTACAGGGCACACATCTAGTGTAGGATCCGCCCTTTCTAGCCGATGTAGTATAGTCCTCGATCCCGGAGATCAATCACTCTCAACACCGCAGATCAGATACCCGGCTATCAATCACTACATGTGACTCTCAATACCGCAGAATATACCCGACCCCGGAGATCAATGACTCTCAGCACCGCAGATCATCCTGACCTCTACTACACCCGGTGTCGAAAGTCGGCTCTGATACCATTTGTAACGCCCCGCCCCAATACTCAGACAATTTTTAATATTTTTATAAGACAAATTAGATACTATGTAGTACAACTGCCCACCACAGGCTGCCTCTCAAAAGGTGGTTAACCAATTGGGTGACTCTTGATCATTGGCTAATTATATTTATACTCAAATTAGTTTTTGTATACTTCCCATGTGGGACTAAATTTCTCAAATCCTTCTCAAATCTGGCCCAACTATGCAGTACAGTCGACTGCTTAATGGACCAGTCGACTGTTCGCTGCCAATACGGGGTATTACATACTAGCCGATGTAGTGTCATCCTCGATCCCGGAGATCAATCACTCTCAACACCGCAGATCGGATACCCGGCTATCAATCACTACATGTGACTCTCAATACCGCAGAATATACCCGACCCCGGAGATCAATGACTCTCAGCACCGCAGATCATCCTGACCTCTACTACACCCGGTGTCGAAAGTCGGCTCTGATACCATTTGTAACGCCCCGCCCCAATACTCAGACAATTTTTAATATTTTTAGAAAACAAATTAGATACTATGTAGTACAACTGCCCACCACAGGCTGCCTCTCAAAAGGTGGTTAACCAATTAGGTGACTCTTGATCATTGGCTAATTATATTTATACTCAAATTAGTTTTTGTATACTTCCCATGTGGGACTAAATTTCTCAAATCCTTCTCAAATCTGGCCCAACCAATCTGGCCCAACTATGCAGTACAGTCGACTGTTCGCTGTTGTGCAATCTAGATACCTAAATAAATAGATAAAACTAGACACAAATTAAAAACCTCGCAAGTGCACGAATCGTTTATAGAAGCGTAGCAATAGCAAGGGTCGATCCCACAGAGATTGTAGACTTTAACTTACCAACCAATAAAAAGAATAAGAATCATAAAGAGTTGTTCTAAAGGTTGAAAAGAAATAAAAAGATTAAAACTAAATTAAGAAATGCTGAATCACAAATATTTATTAAGTAGTTGGGTTTAGATCTCCACCAATAGTCAATAATGCTGAGTCACCTTCTGAACTTCTTCTTATTACTCATGTTTGTTCCCTTCAAGGGCATGGTATCTACTCCTTAAAGTACTGTTTCCCTAAGCCAAGAATTAGGCATGGTATCTACTCTAATTCGTTTCTTTCATTAAGTGTTTAGCATGGTATCTACTAAGTTGTACTTAAAGAAAACATAAGATCAGTGGAAACGAACAAACACTCAAGGTTCTAGAAATTGGTATCAGATCTAGATCCCTTAAGTTGATTGAACCAAGAACCCCTAAGGATTCTCTTGTTACAAGTTATGAACACGAGATACGGGTCGTCTCAATATGCTCATATAACAGATTCAGATAGATGGTAATGCAGACTTGATATTCTCAAGTTCTGTATGTCCGTCGACTGGCTGTCACCTCAGTCGACTGCTCTCAGAGCTTCGAGAACAAGTTTGATTATCATAAATCTATATCAATTCAATCAGATTCAATCAATAAGTAAAATAGAAGAACTCAGAAGAATATAGCACTACATAACTACGGCTTCAATCTACCCAACTATGAAATTAGTTCCACATAATAACACTTTTATTAATCAACAAGTTCAAATACATGAGCAACATAAAAGAAATAGAAAGGGAAGGAATAAACTGATGTAGTTCGGTCAGATAGGTCGGCTGGCTGTCACACAGTCAACCGGCCGTTCTTTTCTTAATGCTTGATCTCCTTTCTTCTTCTTTGATGCTGATAAAGTGCTTCTTGTTGATGACTCTGGAACTCTGCGATTCGGTGATTCAGGAACGTGGAAGAGTCTTTTTCGAGAGCTTCCCAGCATTCCCCTAACAATGCATCTTGGTTGGTATTTATAGAACACGGCTAGAGATTTAGGGTTTGCACTCTTTTGTATAAAAGCCCTCTTCTTTTATTTATTTCCCTCCGTCTTTTATGCTGCGTTTTATTTCTTTCTCTTTTCTTCTTTCCTTCCTTTTCTGCTTTGATTTGTATTTGGATTTGGACGAATCTTTAAATATCTTATCTTTTAACTCTGCCGCCTACCAGTCGACTTGTCTTCGAACCAGTCGACTGTGTCGAGACTTCTGAAGATTTTATAATTGATCATTCAAGTCGAATGTTGACAATCAACTTCTCTGGGCAGTCGCCTGTTGTAATGGACCAGTCGACTGATGATCTGCAATTTCCTGTGTATCATCCTTAAAATCCTGGATTTGCTTCGTTTCTTCGTTTTAGGCTGTTTTCTATGGAAAAGAGAAAATAAGAGTTAAATACCACATATAGAGCTTTTAAATGTCTAATTTCATTAAGATTATTGCTTCTAAATGTGAATAATATTGTGTTCAACATTCGCTGCCAATACGGGGTATTACATAGCCTCCGTGAACGGCGAAGGGTGGGAGCAATAGAACCAATAGCACCAACTTCAATGTTGAAGCAGAGTTTACCTGTGTGTACCAAATAATTAGAGAGTTTTTCGAAGCAAGTAGAATCTCCATACCACCACAGGATGCTCAAAGAAGGAACCAGGGGAACAACGAAGCCGACGCAGTCAAAATGGTAGAATCTTTTAAGAAGATGAAGCCGCCTATCTTCGAGGGCCAGGCAGATCAGATGCGGTTGATAATTGGATTCGCCAAGTAGAAACAGTGTTCGAAGTAATGCTGACACCAAACGACAGTAAGGTCCGACTAGCCACAATTCTACTAGAAAAGATGCCGGGGTATGGTGGCAATCTATGAAACGAACTATGAGAGGAGGACCCATAGAATGGGAGGATTTCATGGACGAGTTTAAGCAACATTATTTCCCCCAGGACATACAAGAAGAAAAGGCAATGGAATTCCACAATCTAAAGCAAGGAGGTATGACCGTCCGAGAATATGAAACCAGATTTACTCAGCTATCTCGTTACGCCCCAGAAATAGTGCAAGACGAAACGAAGAAGGCCAAGAGATTTGAATAGGGACTTAGGCCTGGACTTAGAACTAAGCTAGTACCTCTATGCATTCGAAAGTTTGAAAAGTTGGTTCAGCGAGCAGCTGTAACTGAATTAGACATGAACCAGGACCAGCAAAATTAAGACAAGTTGGAGACGAGGAAAAAGAGGAAGAAGCATATTCTCACCAATGACCAAGACAAGCAGGACTCAACTCACACGTCCAGAAAGCTTAACACCAGCAAAGGGACTAACCAGACGATGCTGTGTTACTTTTGTAAAGAACCAGGTCATTTCAAGGGTCAATGCCCAAAAAGAGCCCAGGCAAGTAATTGCTACAATTGCGGAGAAGCCGGGCACAAGAAATTAAATTGTCCACTACTGCAAGGGAACCCCAATGACCAGATACGGAAGGTGGTCGATAAAGGAAAGAAGCTTGTTCGTCGAGGATGAACTTCAGCTTAACTGGAAGGAAGTATGTAATAGTGAGGGCTATCATGGTCCGGAAAATAGTAAAATGTTTAGTTGGTTGCATTTTTTTTGCAAGCTATGGATGATGAACTTGTAATATGTTCTGTATCAAAGTATGGTTACTTTTTATAATACATGGAAAATTTTGGCATTTGGTCATCTCTTGTCTTGTATGCATTTTAAGAGGGCATGAAGTTGGAATTTTTGCCTTCTCTATGGTTAAACTTCGTTCTTTTTCTAAGGAGGGAGTGGTCACCGACCCTCAAGTGCAGCAACCAGGAGTTGGGACACATGCGGAGATTTTGTATAAGAAGTAAGATGTCAGCTCCAGAATGATCCATGGAGTGAGACATTCCTCAGTATTCCAGACGAGGAATGAAATAGGCCCCAAAATGTTCTCTGGAGTAGGAATTGGTCTTCAGTATTCCAGGGACGAGAGCGACACTCATGGAGAAAGATTGTGTGTTGTTGGCTCCAGAATGTTCCAGGGAGTGAAATATTCCCCAGTATTCCAGACGTGGGATGAAATAGGCTCCAGAATGTTCTGTGGAGCGGGATTGGTCTCTAGTATTCCCAGGACGAGAGCAACATTCACGAGCAGGCTAGTGGAACATTGACTCCAGAATGATCCAAGGAGTGAGATATTCCCCAGTATTCCAAACAGGGGATGAAATAAGCCCCAGAATGTTCTGTGGAGAGGGATTGATCTTCAGTATCCCGAGGACGAGAGTAATGCCCACAGGGAAACTAATGATAAGGGAGGCTCTAGAATAATCAGTGGAGTGAGATATTCCCCACTATTCCGGAACGCGGGATGAAATAGGACCCAGGATATTCTGTGGAGAGGAATTGATCTCCAGTAGTCCAGGACGAGAGCGACATTCCCCAAGGTGATTCATCCCCAGTACGGTCGATGTGAGATAAGGCAGATCCCCGAATGATCCACGCGATAGGATTAATCGTCGGGATAGAGGAATCCGTTGAGCACTTAAGGCGTGTGATCCCGTGTTGAGCACTCGAGAGTCAGTTATCGAGGATGTTCCTCGAGGAATTTGAGATGATCATGGAAGGTATTTTCTGCTCATTAATGTTTGTTGCTTCCCTAGCGTCGTTCTGAGGATAGAACGATTCTAAGGAGAGAGTATTGTAATATCCCGAACGGATATTACATTGTATAAATTATTATTTTATTATTATTTAACTATTTAATTATTTTATTTTATTTCATGTTTGAACCATCTTTTGTCATGAAAAACCTAATTAGATAGTTAAGCTTTGTTGGAGAATTAAACCTAGGATTAAGTATGCATAAGAGTTTAAGAGAGTTCTCTTCTAGAAGATCTCTCTCCTCCACCTTACCATGTTTCACCATACCTTCACCTCACCTAGGTAAGGCCTTCCCCTTTTTTATGGAAGGGGGTTTTTGCAAAATCCCCTTGGTGCTTTTGCACTCTCCGCCCTCTCTTCAGCCCTATAAATATCCCCTCCCCTCATCTCTTGTCTCATTTTTACAAGGGAGGAAAAGAAAGAGAGAAAGCCAAGTGTTCTCTTCTCCACCATACCCTTTCACCATTTCCTTATAAAAACACCCCTTCTCAACCGCCCTAATTTCCGGCCCCATTTCATTTAGGGTTAGGAAACTTTTGTGTGTGTGTGTGTTCTCATCCATTCTCTTCTCAAAATTCCATCTCCTTCTCCTAGTTCTTCTACTAATTAGTTGTTTGGAAAAAGAAAGAGAGGAAGAGTAGTGTTTTCATGGGTTCCATCTTTCAAGAGGAGTTCTTGAAGTGTTCTTGAAGAGCAAGAACAAGGAGGAGGAACGAGAAGGAGGCTTAGCTAGTTCTTCCTACATAGATTCAAAAGGTGGGGGTTTCTCCATTCTTCTTGTTCTCTTTTGTTTGAGTTTTGTTCTTTTGAGCTGTTGTTTTCTTTTGTGGTGTGTTGTTGTGTTGTTTCTCTTTTGGTTATGTATGTTGTTGCATGCCCTATGAAACAAACTGGGACTCAATATTGTCCATAAGAATGGTTATGAACCAAAGATGATCACTTGAAAGAATGTGAATGGTAGAATTAATAAAAACATAAAGATGGAGTCTTAATAATTGCTATATTGTTGTTGTTGTTGTTATTTGGTAAATGAACATATGCATATGGTGATTTGTATACATACCATCTTTGGGTTGTAGAACTTGACTTGGAACCAAGGACATAAGTATATGAAGATTTGTGGACACACCCATCTTTGGATTGTAGAAGTTGACTTGGAACAAGGACTTTTGGCATAAGCACATAGTAGAATTATTACATAACCTTTGAGGTTGTAGAACTCAATAAAAAATGAGTCTTAATTATTTATTGCTCTTTACTTGGTAATTATCATGTCTTGTAACTCTTATTATAAGGAAGGGTAAACCTTAGTGTATGTAGGAACTAGGTGGTTAAGAAAAGAATATTGTACGAAGTAGGACTTGTAAATTGTTGTATGAAATTGTAGTTCATAAGTTAGTTGTTGTAGCAATTTCAAGGCTTGCATTTTTCTTGTAAAAAGAGATAGTCTTTGTAATAACTAGTAAGTAGATATCCATGCTTAAATAAAATCCATGCTTAAATAGTTAGTAGACATTCATGCTTAAATATAAGTAAAGTTTATGTTGAAGTAGTAAATAGACATTCTTGTTCTAAATTGTAGTAGAAACCCATGCTTAAAGTAGTAATAGATATCCATGCTTAAACATAGGAAGCATTCATGTTAAGTTGTAGTAAGTTCATGCTTATGTTGTACTCATGCTATATTGTTGTAGGAATTATAGTAAGAACCCATGTTTAGGTTGTGTCCATTCTAGATTGGATAGGTTTGATATAGTAAAGAAACCCATCATGCTAGATTGTAGTAGTAGATGATCGTACTTAAGTTGTATCCATGCTTAAGAATGTTGTAGATTCATGCAAAGTTATATACCATGCTTAGGAATGTTGTAGGATTGATGTTTAAATTACCTACCATGCTTAAGAATGTTGTAGATTCATTATATACCATGTTTAGGAATGTTGTAGGATTGGTGTTTAAATTATCTACCATGTTTAATATAATTATAGATTCATGGCTATGAAATGGAAAGGAACCATGCTTTAAGTAGTAATAGATTCTTCTGTTGCTTCTAATTATAGAAGATCAAGTTTGCTAGTAAGCACGTTTGGTTGCTTCTAGGTTGATTACCAGTATGGTTGTTTATATATGTTGTTGTCTCATACGCAGCCCGTTTGGCTCGTATGTAGTTGTTGGTTTCATACGTAGTTGGTTGGCTCGTATGTGTTCTGTGTACTCGTATGTAGCTCATTGGCTAGTATGCTGTTTGGTTGTGCTCACCTAGGGCAATATTATTGCCCTAGGGCTATCGACCATCAAGATGTGTGCTTACCTTGCTCCTAAGGGATTGTGGACGAGTCACTCCTTGTGTACCGTCGGATCTTAACCGGTGTAGGTTGGTTGCGGACCGAAGCATAGACGAAATTCAAGTTCAGGGTAGTAACATGCGAATACGTTCGTATTGCCGGGGTCTTGGATTGATAGGCCATGAACTAGATCCTTAGGGATTCTGGTAAGTCTAGGTTGAGCAGCCTAGTAGAGTTATCTTGCGAAGTCTAACTTAAGACTCAGTTTTTTAGGGTTAGTGACATTATTAGGGTAGTAACTTATGGCTATTACTACTTAAACATTACTTATTATCATTATTCGCCGAAGGGAAAGAGTTGGTGTTAAGGGTGATTCCTTATGTTCCAACCTGTCCTATAGGCCGGCATTAAAAGGTGTTATTGGGTTGTATCCTGCTTGTCAAAGGGATACGGTCTGTGCCTTCACACGAGTTGGGAGCACGGGATCGGTATCTCGTCTGTCAATTTCTGAAGTGCCATGATAAGGGCGGGTGTGAGTCCTGTCGGAGCTAAGGGATAGACCCCGGAACTCCGTCATGTCCTTGGTTTAAGGGAGAACAAGCCATAGACTACGGTCTGGCTAGGGGGCGACAGGAGATGCTTCGAGCTAACCTGTCTTGCGGTAACTCTAAGGGTTCGTCAGATTTTTGAGTGAGGTCGGGCAATAGTGGCAAACAGAGACACCACTGTATGACTACAATGGCGGGATTAGACCATTTCAGGGAAACCTCATTAGTCACTTTGTATCTTTAGAAACAAGTTGAGTACAAGAGTAGAACTCATGGCGCGGGTTCAAATCCCTATATATGAAGAAACGGCTTGAGATGGGTGCATGTAGTATGGGCTGCATGTTGTTCCGGAGACTTGCTAGCATTAGAATAGGAGCATCCCTGCCTTAGTTGATATTGCATTAGATTCTAGTCATAGCACTCACGAATACTTAAACTACACTGACACATTTGCCATGGTTGTATGTTTCTTTTGGGAGATTCGCTGCTAGTTATCAGCCTGAAAGCGTCAGTGAATACTGACGTCCCCACTTCAATAGGTACTGGATTGTAGAAGTACAGGTACAAGATTCTAGAGGACTCAAGGCGAGAGGAGCAAGAGTCAATTTTATTTCGGCTGTAATTTATATTGTTTACCATTGTCCCATTGCAACAAATGTTGTAGTTCGTTATTGTTGGGAAGCATCCAAGTGAAATACCAAGTGTCGTTCTTTATTCATTGTACTCTGATGTAAATTGTTGAAAGTTGTAACACTTGGGATTATAAAGGTATTATTGTAACATTATTGTAATGTATTGCAATTTGTAACATTCAGACTTGTAATACATTTGTGTTGAATAAAAAGTTTTAAATTTTCCTGTTTTTCTGTGTATTGTGGCTAATTGAAGGAAAGATTCTGGCTCGTGTCACGGTTTTCCAGTTACCGGAAATCAGGACACTACACTAAAGCTGAGTCACCCACAGTCCTATGCTCCATAGCAGCCTTATCTTTGGGGGTGGCCAGATGACGAACAACATCCATATAGCTCGTCGAATCCCCTAAGAAGCCGTCATGCCTTCGAATTTGCTAGTCCGGGATGAAAATTCTCTTTAGCTCGTCGGTCAAGATCGACTCGGCCGCCGCTGTGAGAGGAGGAGCCTCGAGTGCAAGCGTCGCAGAGTGGGGGAGACCTCTAGCCAGGGGAGCCATAGGCACTGCATGCGTGGACTCTAAGTCCACAACGGGTGTAGTAAAACTCTTGCTTCTAGTAGCCTTAGACGGCAACGGTCGAACAACCGTATGCTTCCTCTTCTTCTCATCGACCCGCCTGCCACTCAGCGACGAACGCTTGCTCATAATGGCGTCAAAGTCCATGCTCGAATTTCCTGCAAAAAAAAAAAGATATAAATGTTGAAAATCTTAACCCTTACAGGCTAAGAGATAGAGATAAACACAAGGAAATGCGTACTAGGGTCCATCAAGCTTAGACCCCCCCCCCCAAAGAGACTCTCCTCTGAGATCTTTCTCCAACTCATCGTGGGCCGATCCAATAGAATCCCCACCATCCTATCTTCTTCCGGACTAAGAGATGGTTCTGCCTTCGCCCTCCTCGGCACATCGTCCCTCCAAACGGTCGGGATATCCCACAGAACTCTACTCCGAATCAAAAAGTATTTGTACCACCAAGATTTCACAGAGTCGGGGTTGTCGACTAGCGTGACATGCTTACGAGTGTTGAGATAGAACCGGTACTCTATCTTTATCTTCTGATGAATCTTGTACAACCTACGGAGCACGTTGAGGCGAGGCTCGATTCTAGCGGCATGGCAATGAAGTACGAACCCCGTTATGTGTCTCCACATATTCGGCATTAATTGGATCGGGCCCATGCCATACCACCGCAACACTTCCCTCACGAATGGGTGTAGAGGAAGTCGGAGACCCGCATTCAAAGCCTCGAAGGGAAACACACATGTGTCGGGGGGGGGGGGGGGAGGGGGGAAAGAAGAACAAGACCTCATGCTAGGACCAGGGAGGAGCAGTTTGAACTCCTCAGAAATCATGAAACACCTCCTAATAGCACGAAGGTCCTGATCGGTAAGCACGGAGACAATGTCGTTCACTTCGGTGCGATCTCGTGATTCGTTCTCTTCATAGTGCTGTGCCATGCCATGCTCGACGCGTGCCAGCTCTTCGGTGTTGTATTAACGAATCCCCCCCAAGTGCGATACGATGATCGAGTGCCTCCCAAACTCGCCCATCCTTCTCTCTCTCCACATGATTGTCTCTACCATGGGCGATGGCTCGAACAACAAAACTTTCCCCTTGTCGACCCTAGGAGTCTCTGTCAGAGGGGTCGCTTCGACACGATCTGAGGGAGAGGTCTCTTCGCCAGAAAAAACCTTAGACATCTCTTTAAAACAAAAATAAATTACCTCTGATGTGATGTGCACAGTCGGAAAGATCGCCGGAGTTCGAAAAAGCACATCGAAGTCATGCTCTAGAGGGGGAGTGAATTTTTTCCGATGGTGAAAGTGAAAGAGTGGAGTGAAAATGATAGGGGGGGGAGGATTTATAGCTGCACTTAGTGGGCCAGGGCGGGAAGCTCAAGAGGCCTTTTGGAATCCCAAAAGGCGCGAAGTCCCAACGGCTAGGAATACCAAGCGGCGATAGTCAAATTACCAAGAAGTCAAATCGCCAGAAGTCCAACCGCAAGAATTCAAACGGTCGTAGGCATTTCACATGCCTGTTATTCAAACGATCGCCAGTCGTTCGCCACATTCGACGACACGTTCAACGCGTTCGCCCCTGGTTCGCCGCTGGTTGTCGAACAGACGTGACTCCGAACGCAAAAGGAGCAAAAATGTGTTGACCAGTCAATGCTGCCAGTGCCACGTGTCATTCCCCTATCGTTCGCCAAGTTCAACAACTCGTTCGCACGTTCGTCGTTGGTCATCGAACAGACGTGATTCCGAACAGAAAAGGACAAAAATGCATTGACTAGTCAACGCTGCCAGTGCCACGTGTCCTTCCCCTGTTGTTCACCACGTTCGATAACTCGTTCGACAAGTTTACCGCTGGTCATTGAACAGACTTGATTCCGAATGCAAAAGAGGAAAACGCGTTGACCAGTCAACGGTGCCAATGCCACGTGTCGTTCCCCTGTTGTTCGCCACGTTCGATAACTCGTTCGACACGTTCGCCGTTGGTCGTCGAACAGATGTGATTTCGGACGCAAAAGGAGCAAAACGCCTTGACCAGTTAACAGCGATAGTGCCACGTGTTGTTCCCCTGTTGTTCGCCACGTTCGACTACTAGTTCGACACGTTTACCGCTGGTTGTCGAACAAACGTGATTCCAAACGTAAAATGAGCAAAACGCGTTGACCAGTTAACGGTGCCAGTGCCACGTGTCGTTCCCCTGTTGTTCTCCATGTTCTAAAACTCGTTCGACACGTTCGATGCTGGTCATCGAACAGACGTGATTCCGAACGAAAAAGGACCAAAATGCGTTGACCAGTCAATGCTGCCAGTGCCACGTGTCGTTTCCCAGTCGTTCGCCACGTTTGACGACTCGTTCGACATGTTAGCCGCTAGTCGCGAACAGACGTGATTTCGAATGCAAAAGGAGCAAAATGCGTTGACCAATCAATGTTGCCAGTGCCACGTGTCGTTCCCCTGTTGTTCGCCACGTTCGACAACTCGTTCGACACGTTTGCTGCTTGTTGTCGAACAAACGTGAGTCCGAATGTAAAAGGAGCAAAATGCATTGACTAGTAATGCTGCCAGTGCCATGCGTCGCTCTCTGGTCGTTTGCTACGTTCGACGGCTCGTTCGACACGTTCGCCGCTGGTCGTCGAATAAACGTGTTCCCGAACACATTGTGAGCGAAAGACGTTGACCAGTCAACGACCCCAGTGACACGTGTCACTCCCCTGTTGTTCACCACGTTCGACGTCTCGTTCGACGCGTTCGCCGCTGCTCGTCGAACAAACGTGGTCCCGAACAAAAAAGGGAAAACTGGAAGCCCATGCACGCCGTCAGATCACCTCAAAATTCGCATCACAGTTTGATCAAGGTTCCAGATCGAGCCACGACAACTACGCGCTGATCTGCCTTATGATTGTTCAGAAATTCGTGCCAATGAGTGATGGACGTCTCAGATTGTGCCACCTCATAATTCTTTCATTAAATCATTTTTATTTTAATTATAATTCGAATTAATTATTTAAAAATTTCAAAAAATAATTAAAAATTCAATAAAAATAATTTAAAAAATATAAAAAACAATTATAAATTTGGGAAATATTTTTTGAAGCTCCTGAGTAAATAGTTATTGGCTAGCATGATTAATTAATGCTATCGAAAAATAAATCATCGCTTTGCAAAATTGAATAAATGATTCAAAAAATAATGAAAAAATCGAGAAAAGTCACCAGAAATCCAGAAGAGCCTAAGAACAATCTTGGGCGTGTTACCAGCTCAAAAAAACACTGTTACCTCTTAAACAAGATTCGAACCCCTTTTAAGAACTCCGATATAGTCCTATACGCCATTGAAACTGCATAACTACTCCCCAAAGGCTGTAGCAAACAATCTTTAGGAGTGGGGGGCTCGTGATATGGATAAAAATGGGATTAAATCGGAACTGTTCAAATTGGGCACCAATCTTAAAGTTCACAAGGGCAAAATGGTAATATCAGCTACAGACGTGTCTGAAATGGGAATTGGGTCTCTTCTGTAGGGCCCAACAACCCCCGAACGGATCTGTTCAACTGGGTATGGGTCCCAACCCGTTAAGAGGCAGTTCAGGAGGATATGGAGAAATCTTGATCCGTCCTTATCCTTAGTAGGCGGTTCTAACCACTTCTATCTAGCCACACCAGGGAGTAGAGATTCGTTCTTATCTCGAAGCAGATCTCCACGGCTACTATAAAAACCCCCTACCTCCTACCATTACAAGGTGATCACTCTTTGCCTACCTAAAGCTCTTTCATATTCTTTTCTGAGTACTGACAAGAGCATCGGAGGGTTCGTCACCGTGATCAACCCCGGTGTTTCGAACTTTGTGCAGGTCAGCGGTAGCAACAAGAAGCCAGCCTAAACAACAGTGGAAGTGGTCAGGTTTGATCTCTTCGATTCCTCACGAACCCACAAATTCATTTGACTGCCCCCACACGGAAATCAGCGGCAACAATAATAATAAAAATAATCGATCAATTAGGAATAGAAATAAAAGTTAAAATACACCATTATTCGAAATAAATAAAATTTTCGATAAGAAAAGATTTCAATAGAAGATCCAAAACGAATTTAAAAACAAAATGAATTTATAAATAATCAAAATCTAGAAATTATTCAGAAGTATGTATTTGCGGGAATGGGGGTTACAGTGAGTGTTACGTGTATGCACACAATTCATTGAGTTTTTATTAAATTAAATGTATATGTTATAATATGTAATATGTATTTAATAAAACTAGTTTAATTTAATTATAATTAGGGTTTTTATGCACAAATAAAAATAAACACACACACAAACTTCATAAATTTTATTTTGAAAGAGAATACAACCAACATGTGCACTACAAACACGTGCTTCGCACGTAAAATAAATATTCAAATACGAAATATATTTGATCAATGGGAAAATGCTTATAAATAATCGAAATACAACATACGAAAAATACATTTCATTAATTTTATATATACCACAATGTAATCAACATGTACATAAAAAAACATGTGCATCGCGCGTATAAATATATTTGAGTCAAAATATGAGAAAAATGATTTTTCATTTATAAAATGAATTCGAACAAGTTATAAAAATAAATAATTGAAATACGTAGAAATAGTACACATAACTGTGAAATATACGTAATATGCACGTGTATTGAAAGCACGTGCAATGCATGTAAAAATAACGTATTGAATAATTGAGTTAAAATTTAAATTCAAATTCATTATCAAATTTGGGAGAATGAAAAATATATATAAGAATCAAAATAAAAAACACGTAGATAATATTTAAATTAAAATACGTTACGAATATTACCCGTAACGGTACAAAATACACGTACGTAACACACGAGGGGCAAAGTTGTCATTACTCAAATTTGCAGGGTGTTATAGGATCTGATGGTGGTTGACCACCGCTGGACACGTGCAAAAATCCTGAGACACCGGGAGTATTCCCAGCGTTAGGCCCTCCGACGATCAAGTCAGCAATCCGCGGGATTATGTGATAAAAGAGTGATTATCTGGTAACAGTGGAGGGGGCCCTATATTTATAGGGCAATAGGAATCTGTTCGGGAAAGATTCCTGTCTGCTTAATAAGAATCTGTTGATTAGTGATAAGATTGAGTTGTCAATTCCCTGATTCTTGGGGATTTGATCACTGGCCATGAATGGTTGGTTAACTCTCCCTTAGTGAGTTGAATTGAGATAACAGGCCTGGGGAAGGCCCATGGAGCCGTGATTCTGGACCTACAACCCCATGATCCGCACTGGGATCGAGTAGTGGGTTTTAACCACGATTTTTACCCATATCACTGTTAATATTTAATAATAATAATAATAATAATAATAATAATAATAATAATAATAATAATAATAATAATAATAATTTTAAACAGAACTAGGAAGAATAAACATTTAATTAGGATAGAGTCATAAAAGTTAGATTATATTAATTCTTTAATTAGAATATATTATTTCATTAATAACTAGGGTCATTTTAGTAACCCCCCCCAAAGGCGACATAAACTATCACATTCAGTCACGTGATCTATTTTTTAAGCGGGGGTAGCCAAACCGCAACCAAAGTTTGACAAATAGGTAGACAAACTTCAAAAAAAGGTATTGGTGTAACACCCCGGGTTCGCTCAGCTACTTATCTAATATTAATTATAACAATCACGAGTCATTCCTGTAGTTACGACCTAGTATATTTTCCACGGCCCTGCTACAGGGCTAAAGTCTCACCCAAAAATGTTGCTAGATGGAAGGCAGTTGGGTTCATTCACTTATAATTTAAATACTATAGTTCTCCTTATAATACATCCTAGATGGGACGATACTATTGTCACATTGTCACCTTTTACATTTATATGCACATGCATGCCACATAATATATATATATATATATATATATATATATATATATATATATATATATATATATATATATATATATGTACACAAAAATAATGCTTAATCATTCTTACAAGCCCATAACCAATTCTAAGCCCATTAAATTAAACTATTAGCCCAAGCTGACCTAGGGTCTTACAATCACCCCTCCTTATGGACTTAGCGTCCTCGCTAAGCTTGGACCTGTATCAAATTCAGGAGCTACTTTCTAACCGATGTGGTCCACGTGAATGTCTCTATCCTGATCCCACCATCGTACTACCATGGTCTTTCTACCAGCATATCGTCCCTAGCTGTACCAGTGTGTACACTCATTGTGGCCCTATCATCAGAGGGTCAAAATCCGACTGTGATACCATTTGTTCCTCGCTATGCTTGGACTTGTATATAATCCAGGACCTACTTTCTAGCATATATGGTCCAAATGTGCCATGCCCCGCTTCGCAAAATATGAAAGAATGGGCACGCAACTACGACCTAACGAATGATATAAGTATACCAACTTATATCATCCATAAGTTGTACAATATCAGTCAGCTCAACACACAGGTAATAATAATAATCACATGAACAATAATAGTATCAATAACCAATATCTGAGATACAAGAACTTACAACATGCCCGAGAATATACAATGTAGTAAATAGTTTGCCAAGTTCCTTCAGTATCTCATCATCAGTACCTATATAAACATTAACTTAAAGAAAGAAGGGAGTGCCCGTTAGAGCAAGTTTCTGGCGCATATAATAGCAAACAGTTAAACAATAAAAGGATGATATAACAAGAACAAGAACTTGGAATGATATCAGAGTCAATAAACAACAGACGATAACATGATCAATAGTGCAAGGGTCGATAAACAATATTCGATAATGTAATGATCATTAAACAGTAATCAATAATGCAATGATCTGTAACCAATATTCAATAATCAATGATTGGTAAACAATATTCAATAATTAATTATTGATAAACAATATACGATGGTCAAAATGCAAGTGTCGATGCTAAGTATCAATTTTAAGTCTATCAATCTTTTATTAACCAGTCTAATGCATGAAATTCTGCATCCCATACCACAGGTTCGGGTGCATACAATCATGTGAACATTTAGACTATAGTGGTGAATTCTACAGGGTCGTGTACTCGGGTCTTGTAATAACAATAACCAATGACTGCTGACCACTGACCGATGACCAATACACGATAAATCGGGATACTGTAGTCATTAATCCACAATTTTTCGATGACAAATAAACAATATCATGACCGATAACAATGACCAATACGGGAAACACGGTCCCTCTTCCGAGTACACTCTCCTATATTGTCCACTACTAAGTCGTACCCTTATTATCCCGACTTATTTTATTATAATTAAACATGAACATGCAATCAATGGAAATTGGTATCAAGAACGATATCAAGGAGGTATAAAGATTTATGCAATGCATGATGTACTAGTTCAATTCATTACATGCGAAGAATAAACATTCAAAAACATATAAATCCAATTCTGGATAGCAATACGTTGCTCTACAAAAACTGATTTTCCCGCTACTATGAGAAATCAAATCTGGTTCCATCAGGGGTCTAGAAACTAGACTCCTTCCGGTTCCAATGCATATTCACACGACATATTTTAATTATTGCAACTACGTTTAGTAATCAGTTCTTTACGAGTCTGTTGTTAAGGCAGCAACTCAATGTCAAGTTTTTATATAAATAAAATGACTGGAAAACTCATTTAAAAATCTTATAAAAACCATAATCCAGTTCTTAACATTGTTCAGTGACAATATGATTAATCTCATGTCTTAATTCCTAATTTAATCCATTATATCAACTTAAACATGGTGACGTATTTTTACTAAATTCATCTATATACACATATTCATATATACTTCTAGTTTGTGCTCATGCAATGTATATGATGACAATGAAATCTATGATTTTTCGGTGGGTATTGAATCAACGGAGGCAAATGGAGTGATTCAATAAATATAATGATTGATTTAAACATAGAATGATCACAAGTCATGCAATGATATTTAGTTCAACAATTTAGATCTACAAAGGATATTTTCTTTAACGTGGATGATAAACGGACTTCAAGATATGATGATCAAATAAAGATACTACTTGCGATAGGTCAAAGGAAGTTGCATAAGAACAATAATGGTGTACAAGAGACGCTGGCTTTATTACGACGATTTCATGTGAGATGAGAATCAATATAAGGGAGGGCGGTGAAGACAAACTGCAAATGCAACAACAACTTTAGCAAGAACAAGAGCAGCAACCAATAGTAAGAACGATAACAACAACCACCAATAAGGTAGCAAGGAGATTCGGCAGTGTCAGGACAAAGGGCAGCAACAAGATGGTCGGGTGTGGATGGTGTAGGCAGCAATGGGAATGAGGATAGGCCGTCGAAATGCAGGGGAGAGGAGAAGGTGGTTCTCGGGATGGAGAGGAAGGGGGAGGCAGGGTGCAGTTGGGTTATGGGTTTGGGGAGCTGTTTGGTGTGCTTCAGTTCCGGTGCTGGCTTGATGGGGATCGGCACAAAGAAGGTGATGCTGGTCGGGAGAAGATGGGTTCAGGTGGCAGTCAGAGTTTGGCAGCGGCTGAAGTGGCTTCGGAGTCGTTCGATGGTGGAAGGAAGTCGGAGTGGTGCAGTCGCTGTTGCTGTTGGAGGTACAGCAAGGCTGAGTGCTGTGGTAGAGGTCGTGAGAAAATTAAGGGTGGTGCTTGGTGAGGCGGTAGCGGGTGGAGGGAGACAGTGGGTCGGCAGAGGTGATGGTCGGGACGTGCTGTGGCGGAGGGGCAGCGGGGCTCAGGGAGGCATCAATGGGGATGGCGACGGGGTGCAGCAAGCGACTGAGGGGCTGTGGGTTCAGTGAAGAGAAAGAAGGAGGTAATGATGAGTTTCGGGAACGAGTAGTGGAGAAAATGAATGGGGCGGCTGTGAGATAGATTAGGGTTTTATTATTTGGTAATTAGGCTAGGGGATTATTAAGGTTAATAAATCAGGCAGTAATGAGGAGGGAGTGGGGGTTTCGGTTACGAAAATGAAGTGGTGTGGGGATGGTGACTGAGTTGGAATTTTGTTGGGTTGTATTGGGCTTGGGATTGAATTTGGAGTTGCGGGCTTACAAACTATAGGATGGATTGGGCTTAACTCATACATTAAACAATCTAATAATAAAATAGTACTATTATAGAATGGTTAGAAAACCTGGGCCTTGAGTAGATTTAAAAATATTTATTAAATATAAAAAAGTAACCATAGATTAAATAATCAAGTAGTAACATTAATTAGATAATCAGATACAAAAGCGAAGATAATAGAATGGGTTTGGGCTAAAACTTAAATAATTAATCAAATAAGAAAAGAAATAAACTTATAGAATGCAATAAGATTTGTGTTAAAATATATAATCATTTGAAAATAGTTACTAATACTGTTGATGATTAGAAGAGACTTTTAACAAGAAATCCAAAATGGATTTAAAACAAAATGAATTTATGAAGGGAAAATATTTTTATAAAGAATCGAAATACAGAAAATACACAGAAAATATGTATTGGCGAAAACGGGAGTTACAAAATGAATGCCATTATTCTGATCCTTGCAACGTACTTGTAACGCCCCGATTTTCCAACACTGGAAATTCGTGACACAATCCAGAATCTTTACTTCAAATGAGTTCATAACACAGAAAAACATAGGAAATTAAAAAAATTTATTGCCATCAATGTTATTACAATGTACAAAATTGTTCAACAAAATTTACATCATGAATTTACATCGATCATTAGACAACTGCAACTTCCTCTTGGATGCTTCACTCGGCTTGAGTTTCCTACGCTCCCCACGATCAGGTAGTTCGGCAAACTCACCAAACTGTGGGCACGTCAGTTGAATGCAACTGACACAATGCGAATGAAACCAGGGACTCCAAAACCTCAACAACCAATATATTTGATGCAAAAAAAATAAAAATGTAAATCAAACCATAAGTATCTGTGTAGGCCATGCCCTAGAGTCTATTGAACAAATCCAAATGCACACAATGCACTTACTATAATGCAATTCATTTGGGAACATATGCATCCTATACTATATGCTTTCCCAAATGCCACTTCAATGGTAATGTATGCATCCCATACTACATACTTTTCAAAGAGTTCGTAGTCTCCAAATCACAGGGTTTGATCCCTCGCCATGCATCCTACTCTTGTACTCTTCCCTGCTCCTCATATAAATTTAGTGACTGGTAGAGTTTGCAATCAGTGCAGTCTATCCCCGCTACTGCAAACAAATCGTGGTCCTTCTCCACTCTGAACGGAAGTGGTCACTCTACTCGTTTAGATCATGGTCTTTCTCCACTCCGACAGGATCATGGTCCTTTTCTACTCCCGGTCAGGCCGGTGATCATTTGGCTTCCGCCGTAGCTCTATCAAAATCGTTCTTCACTCCTGCCCCTGCCCAAAGTTATTGTAGACATAGGGAAAATCGTAGGGCCACCCCTACTCCGCCAAAGGCCACAGAGCTAAACTCTTGCTCCACATTCATACTGATAACTCAGATTATAGACAGAAGCTTAAGGGTCCATCCCTTAAGTTCCGACATGACTTGCGACTTACGTTCGCATCCCGCTCTTATCACTAAACTCTAGATTAATAGTCAGGACAACGCCGCACGTGTCCCCCCGTGACAGGTGAGCACAACACCAACTAGTGCATGTCCTTACTAACCAACCAACACTCAATCTAGTCCTAGAATATAATCAAGCTCAAAGTACTAATGCTAAATTTAAAACTAGAACCATGGCTAAGAAGGAGGTTAATTACACAATTACTAAATTATTATCTGATTACCTGATTATCTAATTATCCGATTTCCTTAATTCCATGACTCTAGTTTAGCTCTAGTCCATTTTCATTAGCTCAATATAGAAGTTAGATTTATTAGGCGAGTCTAGACCTATTCATTTTAACAAACTATCCCTTAGTTAGGTGATCTATCAACTATTTCCATGTCCGAACTTAGTAAACTACATTTATTTATTAGGAACAACTAGTTAAGTTCTAATTGTAGGTTCTTTCTAGTTAACCCAACTTATTCATTTATGTGAACTAAACTCAGCCCACAATAGGGCCCAACTATGCCCACAATGCCGGACCAAGAGTTGGCCTATCCAAATAACGAACCGACTCCGTCGATCGCCGCTATCGCCATCTACGCTTGGAGATCGATCACAACCTCGGCCTGACCCAAAAATGTTGCTCCCGCTAACCTTCACGCTCCATGTCTCTTGACAAGTGGCAGCACCAAAACCAAACACCCGGAATTCCTCCATGGATGGCGAGCACGTCGGTGCACGAATCATCTCCTCCAATGCGTTCGGTGCGATACGGGTTTCTATGCTACCCGTCTATTCACACAATCAAGATTTAATCCTAGAGTCCCAAAACCCTAACTAAGTAGCTCAACAAGAGTACACTACTCTCGGAATAAATACTACATCATGATCATACAAAAAAAGTGTTTAGAGGCCTCAAAAAGATGAAATAGAAATTCCTAACAACAAGCACACAATGGGTAATTATGCCGAAATAAGGTCTTTCCCGACCCCGTTCCAATGAATAAACGCGATGGTGATCCCCATACGTCTACTCAATGTATAAAGCAAGTACAAACACAATTTGGGCATAATTCTCATCCCAAATGACTAACACAACACACAGTTTACTCATCACGTCATATATTTCAAACAATGAACAACTTCATCTGTTTGCTCTAATGAAGCATATTGCTATTCCACAACATGAACTTAGATAATTAAAGCACAATTCTTTCAACCATCCATAACATGATTCAATAGCAATAAAACTGCAACTCTAAACTCAATTTGCAAGTTCTAATTCATGTTCATAAACATAGCATCAAACAAGAAGCTTAAAGAATTGCATGCATCTGATGTTACTTGTAAAAATCATTATAAATCGTGAATACTTAGAATCTTAGATTCTTAGACATTCCAGAAAGGTCTAAGTGTCAGATACAATTTCTTAGTTGAAGTCTTCTTCAAATTATATCATTTAATTGATAAAATGAGTCATTATTTTACATGTATGCAATAATTTTCAGAACAGAACAACAGTTAAGTAGTGCTGCCATAAAAATGCTTTTAAAATATCAAATGATGTCTAAACTTTACAAAATTTGGAAAATAAGCTCTTTACACATAGTAACAGTACATATCTAAATTTCAAGTCATTCTACGAAGTATTCACAAAGTTATGGTCCTTTGAAGAACAACTCAAAACATAACAGTTAAACATTCAATTCTGTTTTTCTTTTTAAAATAGTCAGTGGTCTCGAATTTTATTAACATAGCAAATGTTGTCCAAAAATTATGAAATTTAATATGGAAATACACAGAGAAGCAACACAAAAAAAATTTATCTAGATATTTGATGTAATCAGAGATATATTAGCTCAAAAAAATCTTTACAGAACATGCATCAGATCTGGTTTTCTTTTATGAACACTAACAAGTTCGTATTTAATTAAAATATTAAATAAAATACAAAAATTATGAAATTTGGCAGAAAGATGCCTAACATGCATATCTCACCATAAAAATTTCAAGTCGAGATTCTCACTATTTTCTGAGTTATATATTCCAGACTTAAGGTGAAATTTTAGAACAACATTTAAATGAGTTTCTAGACTTTTACTTAGCACAACTAAACATGAAGTAAAATCAATCATACAATAACATCCCCATACCACATCATTCTGTTCAAAACATCACAAAAGCATGTTACATCATTTTTAAAACAAATAAAAGGTCCTAGAGACACCCACCTTAAAATTGTAGACAAGAACATCTTCAAGCTCCACCTAGTTTGCTCTTCTCCTCCTTGCTCCTTGCTCTTGCCCTTCTTGCTCCTAGCCCTTGGCTCTCCTTCTCCTTGAATCCTCCTCCTTCTCAAATCAGTAGCTTAGGGTAGAAATGAAGTGGTTGAAGTAGGCTGAGGTGCAGGAAAAATGTTTAGGTGTAGGATAATGAGAAAAATGAGCTAGTGCAAAAGATAGAGGATTAAATATAAGAGGCTTCGTGATGGGGGAGAGGGTTGAGTGTGAGAGGGAACCAAGATGCTTAGGTTTCTAAAATATGCTCTTGAAAACTCTCACACCCATCATTATAACCATTCAAAAATCAAAACCCTAACTCTCTTCCATCCAAGCCCATGGTTTTGCAATATTATATTTATATATATGTACATAGTGTAGTGTGTAGTATACTATATATATATATATATATATATATACAAAGAAAGCTATGAAGTGGCTCTCATTCAATAGGGTTGAAATCAATAGTCCAGATCTAACCTCACAAAACATATTTTTCCGCCCAAAAGTCCCCCTCAAAAACTCAAATTCAAATCTTCCAAAACAACTTATTTATTTATTTCTCTCTCTCTCTCTCTCTCTCTCTCTCTCTCTCTCTCTCATTATGCTCTTTATTTATTCAGAAATATATATTTTCAGATTTCAGGTTTGTAAATTTTAAGATCTTTTATGCTTTTTTTAATGCTCATGTTACATTGAAAATAGCAAATATCTCATCAACAGTTAAATTTCATCATTTTCCGTATTCAAATTTCTAAGAAGTTGGATTTTACACTCCCATTTATAATTATTTTTCAACATATACTAATGGAAACATGGACTTTTATTTACAACTAATTATTGTTTTACTATTCAAACTTGAGCTACATAATTGTTGTTTCACTATTTACAATACTTTCATATGATGTATTGTTCCGAAGACGTGCCGTAGGCAAGTGCCCATGGGCAAATCTATTATATATATAATATATGATGTGCATATTAGGCTCATAGAATCAAATTAATCATTGCTAGAGCCCAAATGTCCAACCATGTTGAGTTTGGTTGACTCAAACATACACTTAAGTTGGTGCACAATAAAAATAAATTTGTACAAACAAATTGTAGCACACTCAAAAATAAATTTTAAGTCAATTTTATAAACACAAGCAATCATATTCATATACTATTATACAAATAACAGTCAATTATTTAACTATTTATACATTTCATCTTCAATTATAATTGAGACAAGTATATCCCAACTCTAACTGCACCTTTTTGAGTTCGAAACATATCAAATAATAATATATTTCAATACTTAATTAAAATTGAGAAAAAGTCATTAATGCGTACAACTCTCAATCGTGTACGGATTAATATACAAAATAGATATATAATATTTTGTGGAGTCTTACAGTATTACCATGGTCTTTCTACCAACATACTGTCCCTGGCTGTACCAGTGTGTACTATCATTGTGGCCCCACCATCACAGGGTTTATATCCAACTTTGATACCATTTGTAATGTTGCAGATCCGCTTAACTATTTGTCTAATAATAATTTTAATAATCTTGAGTCATTCCCATAGTTACAACCCATTATGGTTTCCATGGCCCTGCCACATGGCTATAAGTCTCACCCAAAAATCTAGCTAGATGGAGGGTAATAGGGTTCATTGACTTATAGTTTATATACTATACTTCTCCTTATGATACATCCGATATGGGACTATATCATTATCTTATTGTCAACTTTTACATTTATATGCATATGCATGCCACACACACACCCGATATGGGACTATATCATTATCTTATTGTCACCTGTTACATTTATATGCATATGCAAGCCACACACACACCCGATATGGGACTATATCATTATCTTATTGTCACCTTTTACATTTATATGCATATGCATGCCACACACACACCCGATATGGGACTATATCATTATCTTATTGTCACCTTTTACATTTATATGCATATGCAAGCCACACACACACCCGATATGGGACTATATCATTATCTTATTGTCACCTTTTACATTTATATGCATATGCATGCCCCCCCCACACACACACACACACATATAGAGTCCCCTTTCGTTGTGCACTCGTCCTTGTTTCCTTCGTATCGATGATCCAAACCGTTTACATTGATTAACACATCTAAATTAGTTTAAATATGCAAAATCAAGTCATTTGTAATTCATTTGCCTATGCATTGAAGTGTTACAAAATTGTTTGGCTGAATATCATTTTTTTTAATAATGACATGATGGATGGACAAATAAATTTCAAATGACTTGATTTACATATTTAAACTAATTTAGATGTGTAGATCAATTGAACGGTTCAGATCGTCGATACAAAAGCCAAAAAGTCGAGTGCAGACGGAGGCGAGAGCACAACAAAAGGTCTCTCTCTATATATATAATAGTGAAGTTAATTTTCAAAGTTGTAATGCTACTTCGTGAACAATAAAAATAACTTATATGTTCAACATGCACTTGACATACTTTTGATCCATTTGACATACCATTATCCATGTATATGAATTAAATTGGGGACAATTGTATTTTCTTTTTCTTTTTCTTTTTCTTTTTGAAGAAGGAGGCAGAGTCTGGCCATATTGTTTCATTAAAAACAAAATAACGAAACAAACTCAGAGAAACTAGGCCAACAAAAAAGAAAAATGCTATAAAGTCAGCCCCCATCATCCCTAAGGGGGTAGGTAGTAAACTAAGTACAGGTAAAGATAACACAATATAAGAGTAAGAGCCACAAAATAAAGAACCCATCAGAGGGTCAAAAGTCAACTCTGATACCATTTGTAATGCTCGGAGTTTGCTCAGCTACTTGTCTAATAATAATTATAATAATCCCGAGTCATTTCCAAAGTTACGACCGGGTATTTTTCCATTGCCTCGCCACATGGCTAAAGTCTCACCCAAAAATCTAGCTACATGGAAGACAATTGGGTTCATTGACTTGTAGTCTATATACTATACTTCACCTTATGTTACATCCTATATGGGACTATACCATTGTCTTATTGTCACCTTTTACTTTTATATGCATATGCATGCCACATTATGAATATATATATATATATATATATATATATATATGGTCCTTCCTAGGTCTTCTAGCTTTCTTAGAACGAGGTCCCTTTTCTTAAGGTTTGCTGGACAGACCTTCTTGTTGTAGAATTTCACCACTCTTTGCTGATAGATATGTCTTTGTATGGTAGACTTCTCACGAACTGCTTCAATGAGATCAAGGTTTCTAGGGAGGTCATTCTAGTTTTTAGGATAGATTATTTGTGTTGTGGTTATATGAGTAACCCAATTATGAATACTACATGAATGCATGAAAGATTCAATGTTTAGAGTCAAAAGTGACACGATGTAACCCCCATTCCCGTAAATACATATTTTCTGTATTTCTATTATTGATTGATTTATTTTGTGTTAAATTCGTTTTGGGATTTTCTATTTAAAATATTTTCTAGTCGAAAATTATATGTAACCCCCATTCCCGATAATTAGTATTTTCTGTGTATTTTCTATAATTTGATTTTTTGTAAATTTACTTCTTGTTTTAACTCGTTTTGGACCTTCTATTAAAATATTTTTCAAATAATAGTATAAATTAACTTTATTTTCTATTTGTAATTTATCGACTATTTATGTTATTAATTTTCGGATTTTAATAAGTTTGTTCAACTCAAATCCTATTTTGAAGCATATTATTATTATTATTATTATTATTATTATTATTGTTATTCTTACCGTTATTAGTATTAATATTTGTTGTTATTGTTCTTACTATCATTGTTATTGGTATTACTATTTTTATCGTTATTATTATTATTATTATTATTATTATTATTATTTTTTTGTTTTAAGCCCGAGCATGCTCATTTTATATGCATTTCACTTTTTGATTTAATGTATATATATATATATATATATATATATATATATATATATATATATATACACACACCCTATTGTTCTTTCTTGATTATTTTCTTTTTGATTAAATTTGTTCATGAAAAATTTATGTTCTTCTTGATTGAGCTTTTCTTGTTGAACTTAATATCTTTTATTTAATTGTGAGTATTTTTTATTGGAACCCTATTAATTTTGATCTATCTCTTATTTGAACCCTAAAACCCAATTTGATTTGTTTTTGACCCAAAACAGTTATTATTGGATCCTAAACTGCTAACCCAACTTTCCAATTGTACCCTATAAATACAACCCTAGTATAAACCCAAAATATTGCACAATTTTGAAGCCATAGCCACTTATTCTCTTTCCTCTCTCCTCTGTCCTCTCTCTTCCCGTTCTCTCTATCCCCGTTCAGATTCCTGCCCAAATCCCAAACCCATTACTGTAGCACCCCGTGCTCCTCCCTGTTTTGATCTCTAGCCACCCTTTCTGACTCAACCTCCGACGACCACTTCCTACGTCGCCGCCCTCCTGTCGCCGCCGCCGCCACACCAAAGCCCAGACCTCCTTCCTCCGTTTTGAGCTCTGTTTCGATCCCGTTATTCTTGGTATTCGTTTTCACCATCTAACAGGCAAGTCACCATCCTCTTGAATTGCTAATTGTATCAAATTCAAGTTTCATTGAAATTCTGGCAAGTAGATCATTTGTTTATCATATTATTCCTTGTTCATCTTTTCGTTGGGTCTATTGAGGGTTTACACGAGCTAACCCCAATATTATTGACATCGTGCTACTTTTGACTCTAAAGTTTGGATCTTTCATGAGTACAGATAGAATTGATAATAGGGTTCATATAATCGTCACACAAATAAATTCTTGCAGAAATAATTGTTAGGTTGTATGTTGTTTGCTCGTTTAATGATTGATTGATGGTAAATTGATGTATGAGCGTGTTCTAGTTTTATTTATCATGTTTTGACACTCATCATGTTGATTACACAATTTATTGACTAAAGAATCGATACCCATCATATTTAATTAATTTATTTTCATGAATATTTCCCAAAATCCTGTATATGCTCGCTGACCTGAATGTTAACTGCTATTTTCGAACTAGTAAACGATCTTAAAATGAAATACTTTTTGAATATGAATTGTAGCCTTATCTTTCTAGTTTACAGAACATTTTGAATTTTTAAATTCTGAGTTTTGTAGCAAAAGTTATGCCCATTTTACTACAACTATGTTTTTACTTTCAGATTTTCAAATTCTTGTACCTTCATGTTTAAATAGTAAAAAGGCTAATCAAATGATAAAATTTTGCCTTGAAAATTTTCAGATTCTTAATTTACATGTTTAGGAATCTAATAAGTATTTTTAATGAGTTTAATATTGAGTATTTACTGTTTCTAAAATTAAAACATGATGTCGATATTCTGCCTGAAAATAAAACCTGTAAAGAACCATGTGTTTGACCTAGCTACTGTTGTCGGATTTTGAACTTTAAATATGCATTGGAACCGTGTGGAAGTGTAGTTTCCAGATTTTCTGACTGTATCAACTTTGATTTTTGAGTCAGCGGGAAACGGTATTTTTTTACAGATTGTGCTTGCTGTCCAGAATTTTATATGTCAATTTTTAATCGATTAATTAATCCTACATCGTAATATTGCATGAATTGATGTATGTAAGTTGCATTGCATGATCCTAATGAGTTATTTTCATCATTCTAATTGTCCTATTTCATGTTACCATCCTATTGTTTCCTTATTGTTACCATCGTTCCTTAAATGTCTAGATTGCATATTGTATTGTTGCATTAATAAAATAGTTAATAAGCTGGGGTTTAAGAGAATGACTTGAGTAGTGAATAATATAGTGACTGTGTCGGCCAGTATTTATTGATTGATTATGGAGCGCTGACTATAGCACCCCAATCTTTCGAGTCATGAACTTGTGAACTCATGAATCCGTGAGCTCGTGAACTCGTGAACCCGTGAGCCCATGAACTCGTGAACCTGTGAACTCGTGAATCAGTGTATCCGTGTATATTATAATGAATTGTGCAATAATATTGTATCGTATCAGTAATTACCGTACTGACACATGATCTATAGAATTCACCACTCAGTCTAATCAAAATTGATTGTATGCATCGAACCTATCGTATGGGATGCAGTAGTACGTGCATTAGTTAGGATTAAAATGAATAATAGACTTAAGGGTTTGCATCACATCGACATTTCATTTTGTTCATCATTGTTCTTATTGATATCGATTATTGTCTAAGTGTTATTGATACCAAACCGTTGCATCGATTATCATGATATTGATTATTGCTATCGTGCCATGTTATTGATTCCTATTGATCCATTGACTTCATTGTTATACTGTTATTCCATTGTTCCTTGCTTTCCATGACTTGCTCCAAGGACAATTTTTCTTCTCTTTTTAGATAAAATGTTTACAGGTGTTGATGAAAAATTGCCTGATGGATTGGGAGAATAACATTGGTGAAAGAATTGATTGCAGCGCCGCTTAATAAATAATTACTGCTTTGTCATGAAGACTTAATTATTAGACTATTGTTATTTTATTGTATTGGGCTTATGACCCGAATATTGCTATTTGTTTCCAAACGTTGGATTATTATTGTACTTGGATATGATATATTGCTTCTTTTCAAGTATTTTGTTCATGAGATTATTATTATTGCTTGCGCAATTGTTAAGTATTGATTATATTGTTGAGTTGATCAGATAAACAGTTTATGGGTGACGTTAGTCATTCGCTGGGCCAATATCATATACTCATATTCTGTATTTTTGGGAAGCGGGGTGTGACACACGAAGTCGAGAATATTGGGGTTAGCTCGTGTAAAACATTAATAGACTCAACGGAAGATAATTAATACAACGATACAATAAACGATCCAGATCTACTTGTGGTGTTTCAATAAAAGTTCTTGAATTTGATACAATTAGCAATTTAAGGAGAAAAGTGACTTGCCTTATTGACGGTTAATCTATATAATAAAACACAAAGAAAGCTATCAAGTGGTTTATCTTCAAGGTCCAGATCTAACCTCACAAAACACATTTTCCCTCCCAAAATTTCAAACCCCAAAACCAAATTCCCCCCCCCCCCCCCCCCCAAAAAAAAAAAAAACTAAAAAACTCGTTGCTTTATTACTATCTCTCTCTCTTCCCTCTTCACTTTTTCATATTTCTCTCTTCTCTCTCTCCCTATCTCTCTCTTCCATTCTTTCTTTATTTACTTAGAAATTTAGATTTTTAAGATTTCATGTTTGTAATTTTTTAGAATTTTTATATTTTTTTTATTGCACATGTTATATTGAAAATAACAAATATCTTTTCAACAGTTAAATTTCATCATTTTCTACACTAAAAAGTTCTAAGAAGATAGATTTTACAACCCCATTTATAATTATTTTTCAACATATACTAATGGAAATATGGACTTTTATTTACAACTAATTATTGTCATACTATTCAAACTTGAGCTACATAATTGATTTTTTACTATTTACAGGGCATTTCGTGTTTTATTTACAACTAATTATTGTCGTCGCTCAACCTCGCGACCGCAGTAGTCACCACAGCAACTCAAGAACAAACCTCCTCTACATCATCCCCCGTCCTCCTTCCTCTTCCTCTGGCTTCGAACCCATCTTCCCTTTGATCTCCGTCAAACCCATCCAGTGCACTGCCATCGCCACCCTGAGCCTTGCACGCCTCTCCCCCTCGTCAACATCATCTTCGACCGCCAGCATTCATCGTCGAGCACCCTGTTCATCCTCAACCTCCATCCTGTCAGCTCCTCCTCTCTTCGCACCATCGCCACCTCATCACAACCCCTGTGTTTTGAACAGTACATGGGGTTTAGGTTTACACAGTAGGGGCGACTGACGGTAGAGGCTAGGGTTAGGGGCTAAGGTTAATATAATAGTATATATAGGGTTATTAGGATAAAGGATTAATGGGTAATTGGGTAGAATCCAATAAGAAATAGGCTTAGAGTTTGGGTTTTAGATCCAATAGGGGAAAGAGAATAGGATTATAGGGTTTATAAAATATACATATACATATACATTAAATCAAATAATGAAATACGTATAAAATAGAGTATGTTTGGCTTTACGAAAATAATAAGAATAATGATAATAAAATAATAATAATAATAATAATAAAGGTAACGACATCAATAATAATAATAATAATAACAATAACAATAATAATACTAATAACAGTAACACTAATAATAACAAAAATAACAATAATCAATAGTGATAATAACAATAACAATATTAATAATAATAATAGTAATATTAATAATAACAATATCAGTAACAATAAATAGGAATTGGGCATAACAAATTTATTAAAATGGTTCAACAATAATATATATATGATTTGAGCTCAAATATAATTAGTCGATCAATAAGAAATAGGAAGTAAGATTAAAATACACCAATATTCAAAATAAATAAAATTTTCAATTAGAAAATATTTTAATAGAAGATCCGGACGAATTTAGCACAAAAATAAATTAATAAATAATCAAGATATAGAAAATACATGGAAAATACTTATTGGCGGGAATGGGGGTTACATTGGATGACAGTCTATAATGCAAGAATCGAATGCAAGAATAAGGAGGTAGTGGTGAAGGCACCGGGAGAACCAGTAGTGACATTCCAAGGGAAGAAGGAATGCAGGTGGTTTGTAATGGCTTTATCGAAGAGGAAGATTCCTGAAGAAGTTAAGGTAATTCCAGTGGTCCGAAATGTTCCAACGGTATTTTTGGATGACCTACTAGGATTGCCTCCTCATCAAGATGTAGAGCTCAACATTAATATTCAGCCATGAAGTGCATCGATATCCAAAGCACCTTACAGGATGGCACCCGTAGAACACGATGAAGTGAAGAAGTAGATTGAGGAACTGCTACACAAAGGTTTCATCAGGCCTAGTGCTTCGCCTTGGGGAGCGACAGTTTTGCCAGTGAAGAAGAATGACGGATCGATGAGAATGTGCATCGATTACCATGAGCTGAACAAAGTAACTATTCAGAACAAGTATCCAATTCCCTGAATCGTTCACATGTTTGATCTGCTTCAAGGAGAGACAATTTTCTTCGAGATTGATCAACGGTCAGTTTATCACCAAATTCGTGTTAAGAAGGAATATGTACACAAGTTTTCTTTCCGAACTCGGCACGAGCATTTTGAATTCTTGGTTATGCCATTTGGAGTGACCAATACGCCAGTAGTTTTTATGGACATGATGAGTAGAATTATGCGACCGTCCATTGATTCATTCATCGTGGTGTTCATCGACGACATTCCTATATATTCAAAGTCAGAAGATGATCATACCAAACACTTAGCAGAAGTGTTGAAGAAGCTGCAAGAGTAGAAGTTGCATGCCAGGTTATCCAAGTGTGAATTCTGGAAGTCTGAAGTTGCATTTTTTGGTCATATCCTTTCTAAAGATGGAATAGCCATTGATCCACAGAAGATTGAGGCAGTGAAAGGATAGGCACGACCCATGACTGTAACGGAAATCAGGTGTTTCTTGGGGTTGACGGGATACTTTCGGTAGTTTATTCAGTAATATGCACAAATAGCGGTTTTGTTAACATGATTAACTAAGAAAAATGTGGGCTTCAATTGGACTGGTCAGTGTGAACCAAGCTTTCAAGAGCTAAAGGAGAAGTTGACAACAAAACCAATATTAGTTCTACCATAGGCAGGCAAGGATTATGACATCTATAGTGATGCTTCACATAGTGGTTTGGGCCCTTTGAGGTGTGTATTGATGCAAGAGGGAAGGGTAATAGCTTATGTCTCTAGCCAGTTGCAACCTCACGAGTAGAATTACCCCTCTAATGATTTGGAGTTGGCGGCAATCATTTTTGCCTTGAAGCAGTGGATGTTGGTGTTTGCCCTAGAGGCCAGTTGTGTATTGACATTACTAGTTTACATCATATCATGACACATATCCTTCCACAACAGCATACGACAACACCACCCGATCAAAATAGCACACATAGCAAACACTTCTCCCAATTACACAGCAAATCAAGCCTTCCCTTCACAAAACAGCAAACACCCAACGGATCCCCTACTTTCGAACACCACATAGCGGATGGGAGAGAGAGAGTGATAGAGTTACGACTCAATGGTGGCTTGACTTTGTCAGTGACTGGCGCGGTGTACGACCGCAGTGGATGTGCGGTGAGCATCGGAGGATGTCAACGGCAGCAGGGGACTAGGGTCACTGGCATCGATGCTGACGAACGTCAACTGGAGGTCGATGTCGAGGGCGGTCGGGGTTGCTATTGTTGAGGGTAAACAGAGGAGCAGCCGACGGGTTTGGCGCCAAAACGGGGGAAGAAGACGATGAGAGGAGGAAGGTTGTTCTTGAGTAGCTGTGGTGACTGCTGCGGTCGTGAGGTTAAGCGACGACGAGGGGCACAGGGGTTACGATGAGGTGGTGATGGTGCGAGGCGAGGAGGAGCTGACGGGATGGAGGTTGAGGATGAACAGGGTGCTCGATGATGAATGGTGGCGGTCAAAGATGATGTTGACGAGGGGGAGAGGTGAGCAAGGCTCAGGGTGGCGCAGCGGTGCACTTGATGGGTTTGACGGAGATCAGAGGGAAGATGGGTTCGAAGCCAGTGGAAGAGGAAGGAGGACGGGGGATGAACAGTACATGGGGTCTGGGTTTACACAGTAGGGGCGACTGAGGGTAGAGGCTAGGGTTAGGGGCTAGGGTTAATATAAAAGTATATATAAGGTTATTAGGATATAGGATTATTGGGTAATTGAATAGAATCCAATAAGAAATAGGCTGTAGAGTTTGGGTTTTAGATCTAATAGGGGAAAGAGAATAGGATTATAGGGTTTATAAAATATACGTATACATATACCTTAAATCAAATAATGAAATACGTATAAAATAGAGTATGTTTGGATTTACGAAAATAATAAGAATAATGATAATAAAATAATAATAATAATAATAAAGGTAACGACATCAATAATAATAATCATAATAACAATAACAATAACAATATTAATAACAGTAACACTAATAATAACAAAAATAACAATAATCAATAGTGATAATAACAATAACAATATTAATAATAATAATAGTAATATTAATAATAACAATATCAGTAATAATAAATAGGAATTGGGTTTAATAAATTTATTAAAATGGTTCAATAATAATATATATATGATTTGGGCTCAAATATAATTAGTCGATCAATAAGAAATAGGAAGTAAGATTAAAATACACCATTATTCGAAATAAATAAAAATTTCAATTAGAAAATACTTTAATTAAAGATCCGGACGAATTTAGCACAAAAATAAATTTATAAATAATCACGATATAGAAAATACATGGAAAATATTTATTGGCGGGAATGAGGGTTACATTGGATGACTGTCTATAATGCAAGAATCGAATGCAAGAGTAAGGAGGTAGTGGTGAAGGCAATAGGAGAACCAGTAGTGACATTCCAAGGGAAGAAGGAATGCAGGTGGTTTGTAGCGGCTTTATCGAAGAGAAAGATTCCTGAAGAAGTTAAGGTAATTCCAGTGGTCCGAGATGTTCCAACGATATTTTTGGATGACCTACTAGGATTACCGCCTTCTCATGATGTGGAGCTCAACATTAATATTCAGCCATGAAGTGCATCGATATCCAAGGCGCCTTATAGGATGGCACCCGTGGAACATGATGAAGTGAAGAAGCAGATTGAGGAACTGCTACACAAAGGTTTCATCAGACCTAGTGCTTCGCCTTGGGGAGCGACAGTTTTGCCAGTGAAGAAGAATGACGGATCGATGAGAATGTGCTTCGATTACCGTGAGCTGAACAAAGTAACTATTCAGAACAAGTATCCAATTCCTTGAATCGTTCACATGTTTGATAAGCTTCAAGGAGAGGCAATTTTCTCCGAGATTGATCAACGGTCAGGTTATCACCAAATTTGTGTTAAGAAGGAATATGTACACAAGTGAGCTTTCCGAACTCGGCATGGGCATTATGAATTCTTGGTTATGCCATTTGGAGTGACCAATACGCCAGCAGTATTTATGGACATGATGAATAGAATTATGCGACCGTCCATTGATTCTTTCATCGTGGTGTTCATCGACGACATTCCTACGTATTCAAAGTCAGAAGATGATCATACCAAACACTTAGCAGAAGTTTTGAAGAAGCTGCAAGAGCAGAAGTTGCATGCCAGGTTATCCAAGTGTGAATTCTGGAAGTCTGAAGTTACATTTTTTGGTCATATCCTTTCTAAAGATGGAATAGCCATTGATCCACAGAAGATTGAGGCAGTGAAAGGATAGCCATGACCCATGATTGTGACAAAAATCAGATGTTTCTTAGGGTTGACAGGATACTATCGACAGTTTATTCAGTGATATGCATAGATAGCGGTTATGTTAACATGATTAACTAAGAAAAATGTGGTCTTCAATTAGACTGGTCAGTGTGAAGCAAGCTTTCAAGAGCTAATGGAGAAGTTGACAACAGAACCAATATTGGTTCTACCATAGTCAGGCAAGGATTATGACATCTATAGTGATGCTTCGCATAGTGGTTTGGGGTATGTACTGATGCAAGAGGGAAGGGTAATAGCTTATGTCTATAGCCAGTTGCAACCTCACAAGAAGAATTACCCGATTCATGATTTGGAGTTGGCGGCAATCATATTTGCCTTGAAGCAGTGGATGTTGGTGTATGCCCTAGAGGCCAGTTGTGTATTGACATTACTAGTTTACATTGTATCATCACATTTTTTTCATATTTAGACTTTTTATTTATTGTGTTATTTATTGTGAATTAAATGAACATAATGAAGTCCTTAGAATAGTAAGTTCAATGCCATAGGATATCAAGTGCATGACTTGATTGTGAGATCCTATTGGCAGAAATCAGAACACTGTTCTTAAATATCCCTAGTCAAGTATTATTGTGAATTAGGAAAATGATAATACATATAGACTAGTGTGTGCGTAGACTAATGACCATTCTCACTGGTCATGGATATGAGATATGAAGTCTTTACATAGGTACATGTTAGAGTAATAAAGTACTGGACTAACCCACCATGAGAACGCTACATGGATCGTTACGTGAGTGTCATAAGTGGTTCTCACAGTGACCATGATGTACGTAGTCCTTTGGCTTGAAGTTACTACGGTTCCCTACATAAGAAGTTATATATTTTAATGTCGTCAAACATCGCCTGTAATAAGGTGATTATAAAGTGGACTATTGGATGTACTACAAATCATGCGGAGGGATGTGAGTAACTTAGATAGGATTTGTTCCTCTTACATAATAGGAGCGATATCTATGGGCCCCTTGATTGAGTGAGACTGCAGAATGCATGGTCGTGGTCAAATGATTCAATATGAGATATTGATCTAATTTGTTTTTAAGTCTACTGAGACATCAAGAAAACAAAGATTGAACTATACAAGGGTGACACGCTCTATGCCTTGTGGTCAATTAAGATATCTGGACAAAGGGACAAGACTATATGGTAATATTGGTCACGGATAGGTTATGTCAAATAACTGACATTTCTGTTACTTGAGTAGCAGTGATGTATTGCTAGATTCCGCTCACTGTTTGTAATACTCGAATATGATTTTAGTATTATTGTCAACGTAAAGGGAACTTATCGGGGTCACACACTTAGAATGAATTGAAATTGGGACTTAAATTCATAAGATGAATTTAATTAAGGATCCAAGCAAGACTTGGACTCCTGACATTGGCTGGGCAATTAATTAAATTAAATGGGCTGACTGAAGTTCAAAGATCCCCACACAAATCTGACCCCGGTCAGATTGTGAGCCCAACAACCTCCTCACTCTCCTAGGGTTGGTTTTCTGCACCAATATATATGATATGTATCTGTGGAAAAGACAAACATGAAAGAAAACCCTAGCCGTCACAGAAAGTGAGAGAGAGAAATCATGAGGAGGAACTTCTCATTCCCGCAGCTAGCACCGTGGTCTGAGGGAGAGCCATTTTTTGTTCCGTTCATGTGGATACCATAGAGGCACTGCAATATTGCAGTTCCGAGATCGGCATACTATGAAGCAACAGATCCATCTTTATTGTATAACTCCTAACACGATTTATGGTTTTCGCATTGATCCATGACTATGTTTCGATATTTTTTTATAATTTTTTCGCTGTGTAATTAATCTGTGATTGCATTCGAAACCTAACAGTGGATGCATTATGCACATGGAGACAAGATCAACATGTACACCGACCATAAAAGCCTAAAGTATATCTACTAGAAGAAAGATCTAAATCTTTGACAGAAAAGGTAGTTGGAAGTATTGGAAGACATTCATTTAGAAATCAAGTATCATCTAAGGAAGGCGAACATAGTAGCAGATGTACTCAGCCGAAAGAGCAGCTTGTCATGTTTGATTACAACACAGAAGGAGCTGGTAGAGGAGTTTGATTGAGCTGGAATCGAAGTGGTAATGTAGAGGCTGGGGGCGACTTTGGCACAGTTAAGACTTCAGCCTACATTTAAAGAGCAGATTCTCAATAGTCAAAGTCTGATTCAGAAATTTAGAGGATGTAGGAGCAGGTTCTTACAGAAAGATTATCAGAGTTCTAAGTAAAGGACGAAGTGTTTTGGTTTGGCGAGAGGTTGTGTGTTTGAAAGGGTTGACTCAAAGGAGAGTATTCTGCAGGAAGCACACACCACCTTGTTATTAGTACAACCTGGAAGTACCAAGATGTATAAAGATATTAAGCAGCACATTTGGTGGCCGGGGATAAAGAGAGATGTAGTAGATTTCGTGGCCAAACACATTACTTATCAACAGATCAAGGCAGAAAACCAGAGGCCTGGAGGTCTATTGCAGCCATTGCCTATTCTGGATTGGAAATGGAAAAACATTAGCATGGATTTCATCACAGGTTTGCCTAGGTGTCCGAAGGGAAACGACTCAATATGAGTAATAATGGATCGATTGACTTGGCAATGAAGATCACATAGTTGCTTAAAAAATGGCAGAATTGTATATCGAGGGGTGGTGAGACTGCACGAAGTACCTGTATCTATCATTTCTGATCGAGATGCACAGTTTACTTCATGCTTTTGGAAGAGTCTACAGGCAGCCATGGGAACCAAGACTGACTTTAGTACTGCTTTTCATCCTCAAACAGATAGACAGACTGAGAGAGTAAACAAAGTGCTTTAAGACATGTTGAGATCTTGTGTGATGGATTTCGGAGGAAGCTGGGAAAAGTACTTGGCACCGGTAGAGTTTACATACAACAACAACTTTCAGGCTAGTATTGGCATGGCTCCATACGATGCATTGTGTGGGAGGAAGTGCAAAACACCTATTTGTTGGTACGAGGTAGGGGAAAGGTAGATGTATGGACTAGAGATTGTACAACAAACTTTGGAAAATTTCGAGTTGATCCGGAAGAGACTAGTCGAGGCCCAGAGTAGACATAAGAGCTACGCAGATGTTTGAAGATGGGGATTCCGTTTTCCTGAATGTATCTCCGACGAAGGGTGTAATCTGATTTGAAAGAGGGGGATAACTAGCTCCGAGATATATAGGGTAGTACAAGATACTAAAAAGGATTTGGAAAACGACGTATAGATTGGAGTTACCAGAGAAACCAGCATGGGTACATAATGTATTTCATGTATCAATGCTAAGGAAGTATGTGCCATATCATAATCATTAGTTGGCTGAGGTAGCAGATGGTTTGCACCTGAATTTGAGCTACAAGTAACTGCATGTGGAGATTTTTCATCAACAGGAGAAAGTATTGTGGAACAAGGTTATGCCTATAGTCAAGGTGTTACGGAGAAATCATTTGGTTGAAGAAGCAACTTGGGAATCGGAAGATCGAGTGAAGAGCGATTTCCCCAAACTATTTGTTCAGCTCTGTATATTGTGGTTTCCCTTACTAAGTGTAGTTCTGGGAAAAAACTATTTTGATGGAGTGTTGTAACACCCAGCAGAAATATTTCACCGACTGTGGCACGTGCATGAAATTCTGAAGTTTTGATTTGTATTATTTACTTTATCAATTATTTATTTACTTATTTTCATTCTATTAATTTTATTTTAAATGAACTATTATATTGGGCAATGGTTATTTTATAGTTTACGAATTAAAATAAAAGAATATTTTTTATTTGGTTGAGCCCATCCCAAGTCGAGCCCAACCCAAATAGGAAGCCCATGCCTGGCCGGTTGCTCTAGTGGGGAGATGAGAGGTTTTTGAATTCAGTTTGATATTTTGAAAGCTTTTGAATGTGATAGCATTTTAAGGGAAGGTTATGAAATTAATACAATGTTGTAATTGCCCCCAATTCAAGTGATTAAGGGTGATTAATCCATAATTTGACAACCGCCAACCCCACCAAGGCCGACCATGAACATAAGAGGGGGGGGGGGGGGGGGGGGGGGGAGAGAGAGAGAGAGAGAGAGAGAGAGAGAGAGAGAGAGAGAGAGAGAGAGAGAGGATTTTCTTCTTGGTGAAATTGTAGTGATCTTCTTTGGAGCTCTGGTGGTGAGCTACCTGGAGACCCTAACCTAGGAGGATTAGGCAAGTCGAGGAGTTCATTGTACATCAAATCAAGGTGTAGGTGTTCTCTTCTACTTCTTGCATGGTTTGGTAGTTATAGATTTAATTTCGTTCATATGATCGATTCATGTTGTTGATTAATTTATGAATATGTCAATCCTTGCATGTTAATTGTGTGTTTTAGATCTAATTTAATTGTATGGTGATTGATCTTTATGTAGTAGCATGCTAAAATATATTAAATTGAATGTAGTTCTTATACTGAAAATTCGATTAGAAATTTGATGTATGAGTCAGGTTTGGATTAGGTCGAAAGACCCTATTAAAAATCAAACTTTTATTGAGATCAAAACCAAACGATTTCCTTAACGGCTTTGATCCAGACCCAGTGGGTCTGTCTCGAATTCGGGTATGTTTTCAAGGGTTCGGGTATGTCTCATTGGATTCGAATCAGGTAAGATAGTTTTGGTACAACTTGCTTTGCATAAGCAAGGTTGGTAGGTAGTGAGGCTTGCAAGCCCGGTTGTTGCATGTGTCTTGGGTGTGTGGAAGTCGCAGGTTCGAGTAGGGGTAGACTCGGATTCAGGTTATTTTCATTTTTTTTTAAATTCAGTTTTCTTTTCGTTTAAAATGGATTTAAAATTTACATTTAAGTTAGAATTGAATTTGATTAATTTGATATGCGATCTAGATTTAATTCAGAACGGATTTAAGTTTGAGTAGATTAAATTAAGATGTAAATTAGATTTGATTAAGAAGTGATTCTAATTCAGATTAATTTAGATTCAATTTATATTTGATCTAGCTTTAATCTAGAATTGATTTAATTTTGGACAAGATTTAGTCTAGATCCAATTGAGATTAGTTTTGGGATTAAACTAAGATTAATTTGATTAGAAATCGTATAATAATAATACTAATTAAGATTAATTTGATCTAATCTAAGTTAAAGTCTTTAGAAACTCCAATTGTTAATGGGACTGGGACTTTTGGGTCAAGTTACTTTTTTGGAAATAAGATGACAGAGAAAGAGTCTTGCGGGCCTGGTTATTATGTGCAGCTTAAGGTAGAAAGATCGCGGGTTCGAGTCTCATGGGGGCTCGGGTTATTTGTTTTAGTTTGTTTCTTATGGTTATTTTGGAATTAGAGTTTGATTTTAGTGAACATTGTTTAAATGGAAGCTGGTACAAATAATCTAGCATTAAATTCCAATTTAATTAGTGAGTAATTTCTGATTTGGTAATTGAATTAAAATGTTAGATTTGATGTGATTTAATCAAACTAAAAGTTTTGGAATCCTATCACAACTAGGATAGAGAATTTTAAATTAAAGAAAATAGAATTTAGTTAATTGAGAACGACTATTTTGGGAAATTGTTACAAGACTTTGGATATTATTCATATGAATGAACCAATTTCTGATTTCTTTAAGGGTTACGACTAACTCAGAAGACCCTAGAGTGAAAGTGGGGATTTCTAGTTGTGTGAATTCTAGATGCTAAGCGGACCCAGGATACTGGCATAAATGTTAAATGTTATGAATGAGCCATTGGGGCTGGAGATTCCAGTTGGTTGAGTTAAATCCGGTTGGGTTATGCTAGCTCTAGGATGAGTTGTGTTTTCTTTTGAACTAAGGACAAACACACAAAGGAGTTGTGACGAAGTAGGAGTAAACATGAGTATGAGGGCTTCAGAATTATCCGCGGTGTGAGATATTTCCCAGTCTTCTGGGATGTGAGTTAAACAGTCTCCAGAATTATTTGCGGTTAAGGATTGATCTCTAGAATAACCGAGATACGAGCAACGCTCATGGGACGTTCGTGTGATGAGGGTTCATGGAACTGGTGTGCATTAGAGGTGCATCGTGTGCATGAGTGCTTGTACATTAGTCACTAGGTTCATGGCATACACTGACATACTTAGGATAGTCACCTTTCATACTTTTCCTCTACATTCAAGTTTATGATTGTAAAGTTGAAGGATCGCTTTTATAATAGCATTACATCAGTTACATTCAACTAACGTGCCCACGTGCCCACAGTTCTCAAGTGCTGCAGGACTCTGGTCAGCGAGTGTCGTGGGTGCGAGCATGTGAAGGGATATGTTACAAGATTACGGATTCATGATGAAACGAGTTGTACTTTTATGTAAATTCCGCTGTGTATTGTAAAGGATACTATTGTAATGAAAAAGTTTTAAATTTCCCTGTATTTTTTTATTATGTTGTACGAAATTGAAGTAAAGATTCTCGATGTGCCACGGATTTCCTGTGTATGGAATTCGGGGAGTTACAACCTTTGTTAGTGACGAGGACCCGAGGGATCCCAAATCATCAAACGGTATGTTTCCAAAAGAATTGGTGGGCCTAATTCTCTGTGATAGTAGCCATGGGTTCTGCTTCAACCCACTTTTTAAAGTAATCGATAGCCACAATTAAGAAGTGCCTCTGACATGTTGCTTTGGGAAATGGACCGACCAGATCCATTCCCCACATGGCGAAAGGGGCTGGGCTGTCTAGTGACTTAAGCTTGGCCTGGAGGACGTGTTTGAATGAGAAAAAACTCTGGCATGGGCTGCATCTTCTGACGAGATCCTGAGCATTTTGAAGGAGGGTCGGTCAGTAGTACCCGTGGTTGAGTATCTTTCTTACGAGCGATCTGCTGCCCATATGGCAATTTCCAACCCCTTCATTTATCTCTTCGAGCACGTACTTGGCCTCTTCTAGGGTTAGCCATCGGAGGTAGGGTTTCTCGTCAACTTTCGTGTATGATCGCTTGAAGAGCACATCATTGATGAGTATGAACCACGTTGTTTGCGGCATTGGCGATTCGAGACAGAAGAATTTGGGGTCATCTTTATGGATGCTTGGTCAAACCAGGACTTCCACCAAGATTGTGCATTCGAGACATTTAAGGGAGGAGGACACCAACTTGGATAGTGCATCAACCAGGCCATTTTTTCGTGCGGAATCCTGACGACCGAGGCTTCTTCAAAATCTGCCAAAAGGGCATGGATGTGTGCCAGGTATTGGACCATTCAGGTGTCACTAGCCTCATAGCCCCCCAGACTTGATTGACCACAAGTTGGGAATTGCTGAAGGCCTTAACCCATTAGGCCCCTACTTTGCAGATGAGTAGGACTCCGGAGATATGTGCCTCGTACTCGGCTTCATTGTTGGAGGATCGGAAGGCACAAGGAGTATTAGAGGATTACGCCTGCCCACTTTCGTCCATTCACTATTACGCCTGCCCACTTTCTTCCTCAATAGGAGCCATCCACATAGAGTTCCCATATCGGCTCAACATTTTAGACTTCAGATGCTTCTGAAATAGTGCACTCGGTGATGAACTTAGTCAGTGCCTAACTTATAACTTATGCCGTGCTGGTTAAGCTCAATAGACCATTTGACCAACCGGTTAACGGTCTCTGGCTTGTTGATGACTTGCGTAAGAGGTTGATCTGTCAGGACTTGGATAAAGTGGGCTTGAAAATAAGGGCGAAGCTTTCTTGTGGCCATGACAAGGACATGGGCCACCTTCTCCATCCTAGCATAACAGAGTTCGGTGTCGCGGAGAACCTTAGAGACGAGTAGATGGGCCTCTGCCCCCCATTTTCTTGTCCGACGAGGGCAACGCTAGGGCCTTGCTTGGATGCTGCCAGGTAGAGATACAGGACCTCGCCTGGCTCGGGCTTGCTAAGGAGAGGGGGATTAGCAAGTTATTCCTTCAGCTGATCGAAGGCTTGCTGTGAGGCCTGGAAGAAAGGGAAGGATTTTTCACCAGGCCTTGAGAGGAAGCGCCCGGTGGCTGCAAGTTGACCGGTGAGTTTCTAAACTTCCTTTATGTTCTTCAGAGGGGCCATTTCCAATATGGCCCATATTGTAACACCCTGTAATATTAAGTTATGACAATTTTGCTCCACGTATGTTACACACATGTATTTTGTACCTTTACGGGTAATCCGTAACATATTTTAATATAAATATCCTACATACTTTTGTACTTCGATTATTTATATATTTTTCTGTCCTCTCAAAATTCATCTTATTCTATTTTAAGCCAACTCAAATATAAATCGAAATATTTGTGTTTTTACGGGTATTGCACATGCTTTCAATGCACGTGTCGATTTCGTATATTTTACCGTTACGTGTAATATTCAATTATTAATATAAATATTCTACGTATTTTGTATTTTGACTATTTATGAATGTTTCTCGTTCTCTCGAATTAATTTTGTATTGATATGTGCAACGCACTTGTTAACAATGCACGTGCTGGTTGTATCATTTATCAAAATAAAAATTTATGAAGTGTGTATGTTTATTTTTATTTGTGCATAATTTTTTTTATTATGATTAATTTAAACTAGTTTTATTAGGTCTATATTAATTTAAGTAACATATGCATTTCTGTTAAATAAAATTCCTAAATATTTTGGTGTGCAATGTATGTGCACACACCAACGCATAGCTAGCCCATCAAAAACACGTGCCTTACCCACACTGTAATACCCCGGGTAAGATAATATTCTGTATCTATAGAAATGTTTGTATATATATATATATATATATATATATATATATATATATATATTGCAGTGTTTGCATGATTATATATGTATGAATTATGGAGTGAGTTTTGATTTGCGGGGCAGTTCGTGTGGCTGGTTGCGTTCTTGATGGTGCACGAGAATGAGAAGGACCAATACTAGTACATATATTAGTTTTGAGTGCGATGCATATGCAAATATGTTATTGTATGGTTCTACAATGGATATTCCTTGCACGCACTCAAATCTAACCTCTCATCTCTCATCTAGATCAAGGGCTAAAATTTTAAGCCAAGCTTTACCTCCAAAACAATGGGCTAAAAACCCGTGTTTTCGAAAAAACCACTTGCCACTTCACCTCCCCCCCCCTCCCTTACCCTCACTCCTTCTCTCTTGTTAAAAACCCCTCCTTCTCACCCTCTTGAGATCTGAAATTTCAGAAAAAGAAACAGAAGGAGAGAGTGAAAGAAGTCAAATTAAAGGAGTGTTCCAAATCTGTTGGAGAAGGATTTGGAAGAGGAAGCCCAAGGCAAATCTCATCTTCTCAAGCCAACCAAGGGTGGAGAGTTCTCTGAAGTTTACTCTTGTTTCTCTTTGATTTTTCTTTCATGAGTCATGTAGTGATAGCTATGGGAACGGTTGATTATGAGTAGATTGTTGGAATCTGAAAATGGAAAAAGAAAACATGATCTGCATGCTAAGTTCCCAAATTGTAATTGGAATTTGATCTTGAAATTTTCATTTATGTCTAGAAGCTACATGATTTATTTCGGATTTTTTTTGATGTAATTTGATATTTTAATAAAATCCATTTTAGGACTGAGTCGTAGGGCAGAGGCTGGGTCAGTTGATTGTAATAACCAAACTTGTGGGAATTCTTGGAATTAATTGACTCATGTTCTACTTCTAATATTTTTACCATGTTATCCTGCATGCATCTGAACTTTACAGAAAAATAATGAATTTATTTGGGCGAAATTTGATGCATGTTCAAAATTAATTAATCAAGTGTAGTCAAGACAGTGATTGAGGAACAACAGAACTTTTATGCATATTTGTGATGGGTAGAGCTCCTTGAGTACTTGGAATTTGGATGCGAAACTTTTTGCATGTTACACATGATGATGTCTAGTTTCTGAGAATGCAAATTTTATGACCATTTGATAAGCATATGATTTATGATGAATATTTTAGCATGTACTGTGCATAACCTAGTCAGTATTGATTCTTTGATAAGATGGTACCCTTATGGCTCTATAAGGGCAGAATTTGAGGAAGTGTACAACTAGGAAATTGTAGTAGACATCTAGAGATTTTCAAAAAGCCCTATTTCAAGAAATTCCTGTGAGTAGGGTAATAAATATGATTTTTGCAAGTTTGGACAGACACCAGATTTTGAGCTATAGGCTCTGTTTGAGTAATGCTTTATGTGTGGTCCTGTATACCTGAGGAAAATGACTGTTTTAGGATAATCAAATGAAACAATTGGGATTGGTGATCAACTAAAAAGTTTTAGAAGACATTAACACCTTTCCACAGAACTTAGATTTGTATCATTCCGATGAGCGGGTAGAGTTTTATGCTATCGGTAAGGTGCATCCAGTATACAGAAAGTACACAGGCTAAGGCTTGTGAGGCTATTTTGAGGAATTAGATGATTGAATCTGAGGTGATGATCAACTAGAGAGTTGTAGCTTAGGTCTTTACCTTTTCATATTGGGCTAGAACACCCAAATCTGAGTTGTATTGTGGGAGTTATGACCTTTTAAGTTTCAGGCAGAAACACCATAATTGTTTAGTCATGGTTTTGACTAAGTATTGGTAGAATCTTCCCTTTGTGTACATAAGAGTTGATAACTCATTGTTTGGAGATGAATGATGTCTATTGTTGGTCTTGTTGGTGTTTGACTCCTGTTGAGGATGTTATGACTCGAGTTAGTCACTAGGGTAGGGTGACCCCTACGTCTATCGACCCTAAGATTTGAACTTCCGCCGACCCGTTGGACGTCTGAATTGGAGCCGTCGAGTTGTATTCATGCCGGTTAAGGATGAACGCGGGCCATGGTGATGGACGAATTCCAAGCAAGGAAAAGTGGCGAGAAGGACTTGTGTCGCCGGGGCAAGTGGTCAATGGGCAGAATTTTGGAAGCAATCTTTTACCTGAAGGATTAGAGTGAGTCCGGGATTGAGTGTTGTATTACGGGTATGTATATTGCATTAGTACTAGCAGACCATAGTCGGGTGTTGTACTTTTCCTGTCGTAGGGATACGAATTTGGTTCGCAGGTTTTGAGTTCACAGGTTCCGTATTTCGATCTGTTAATTCCAAAAGAGCCGGGGTAAGGAACGGGAGAGTAACTCCTGTCGAATAGGGAGATTTGACCCTCGAGGCCGTCGTGTTCCTATGCACGTGGGTGATGTTTTGACATCATGGGTACATGGTTTTGTATCGGAAGGTTTTTCACTGCTTTTTGAGTGGAGTCCGTGCACGGGTACTACGTGGCAAACATGACCACCACTTTAGGGACTGCAGTAAGCGACTAGACCGAATAACTGCAACCTCCTTAGACACGGATATCTATTGGGAACAGGATGAGTACAAGAGTAGGGTGCAAGGCAAGGGATTGAAGCCTACAATCAGGAGATACGAACTCTTTGGAAAGTATGTAGTATAGGATGCATACGTTTCCATTGAGGTTGATTTTGGAGAAGTATGTAGTATGGGATGCATACGTTCCCAAATAAATTGCATTAGAGTAGGTGCATCATGTGACTTCTTTGTTTGTGCACTAGATTAGGCCATGCTTTGATCTGGAACATATGTAGTATGGGATGCATGCACATCCAGAGTTCCAAAGTCTTGCTTGCATTAGAATAAGGCATGTGACTAGTGCATTTAGTTGTTAGATCATGGCATACACGAACACTAGGGAATTGGGATGCACGTTTCTTTTCCCATTCAAGATGGTTTGTGGTTTCCAGTTTGGAGATCGCTGTTTCTTATCAGCATTGCGTCAGTAGAATTACTGACGTTCCCCACCTTTTATGTACCGGTCCTACCTTTCGAGCAGGTGCACAAATATCAGAGTCGCGCAGCAGAAGACTCAAGCCGAGGGACAAGTTCTAGGGATGCAGATTGACCACTCAGCAGAGCTTCAGCGGTGATCAGTCGATTACCATTCCGGGAGATAGCTGATAGTTTTACAAGTGGAGTTGCTAAATATTTTGTAATAAGATGTAATAAGTTAATGTAATTTGTATTCTTATTCAAGAACAAGATATTGGTTGTAATCGATGATGTAATGACCTTATTTGGCAAATAAAAGTTTTTTAAATTTTTCGTGTTATTACTGTGTTGAGATGCATTTGAAGGCAAAGATTCTGGTTGCGTCACGGATGTCCGGTAACGGAAATCCAGGGCATTACACACACACTTTGGCCGGCCACTTTTAAAGAGGTTTAATCATGATTAAGTTAAATTAGTATTAAGTGGATAGTTATTAGGAATGAGTGGGGTGGTTAATAATAAATCATGGGTAGTTAAATTACAAATCATGCTCCACTCTCTCCCTCCCACTTATATACAATCCCGGCCATTCATTAGAAAGAAAGACAAAATTTTCATTTTAGCATACTGTGGGTTTTGGAGCTTTCCCATTTCAAGGCTTGCTGTTGCTTTCTTTCTTTTTTGGAGCTCCGATTTTGAGGAGGGGATTGGAGCTTGTCAGGGGTTCAATTTGCTAGGGAATACATAAAAAAGGTGGGTGTTTCTTTAATTTCTAATTTTATAATGTCATGATAGTATTAAAATTCATGCTAGGTGTAATCTAAAATATTTTAGATGGTGAGTTGGTTTTAGAATCAAATGCATGATAATTAAACTAGATGGAATTATAGGAAATGTATAATGTGATGGATTGTTAAATTTATTAAATTGCTAATGTGGAGATATCATGTTTATTAGCAAAATTTTAATGGAAGTAAACACACAATAGTTTGAGAAATTGTGTGAGATGTAGCATTTGAATTGCATTGTTGCATTAGGATGATTAAATTATTGTGATGCGTCTCATGGATAATTAACTTTAATATAAGTGATTACAAATTGTTAATTTGTGAACTTTCCATGGTAATTCTTTGTAATGTAGAATTTAAATTGTACAAATTAGAAAATTATAATTCGATGTTAGAATAATGTAATTGTAGTAAAGTACATGTAACTGTAACTATTTTCATGAGAGGATTTCGACAATGAGTAAGGATGGGGAACATGGTTAGTGCGCTTTGTTCTTTGTTGCTGTGAATAGTGACCGAGTTTTGAGGTCTTGGGTTCCTAACTTAGGAACTTTTTTCTTTTGGAAATTCTAACCTTTATACTCAGTAAGCAGTAGTTATAAATTATTCGGTAAGGATTTATACACCCATAGCGAGTTGGCAAGTTGGTTGTGGGTTGCGGTTTGGGCTTTACCTGTACTTGGGTTCTATTCCACTCAGCGCCATTTATTTTGTGGTTATTATTATTATATATATTTTGGATATATTTTCTTTTAGAAAGGGATTAAAATTTATCTAATAATAATTCTATATATATTTAAGATTTCATTGTTTTGGTTTTTTCTACAGACGTTTCGTTTGAAAACAAATAGAATTGGAGTATTTTGAGATGGTGATAAAAAAATTAGAGAATTATTCGGTATTGAAAATGATGTTGATAATTGTCATTTTGAGAAATAAATTAAGACGTATTACTCGACAAGATTTATTTATGTGAAATTCTTGTTGGAATTTTTTATTGCAATGGGCAAGAACTGTTCTGACTGTTGAGATTAGTGAGTTGAAAGAATAAATAAGTGAATAAAAGATCTTTAAATGAGGGAATGAAATTTAAATGTTGAGGATAAGAATAACCTGGGTTATCTTTGAATGTGAGATGTATGGATTCTAGAGGCTGAGCGAGACCTAGAGAGCCGGCAAAGTGATAATTGAAATTTGTGAAGTGGCCAGTATAGGCTGCTATTCTCGGTATGTTGTTTTAAGTCCGGTAGGAGGGTAAGCTAGCTCTTGGTGGTATTATTTATATTTTTTTGAAATTAAGGATAGACACTAGAAGAAGATATGATAGAAACAATGACGAACATGTCCAATAAAGAATTTGCAGCTCGGACTCAGTCCTTACTGGACATAGAAACAGTGACGAACATGTGGAGGCTGTCGTGGCTGCTGGGCGGTGCTTCAGCTTCGCAGCGTCACGACTGAGTCACGAGGTACGAGGAGACGGGGACCAGAGGGTCGCGGTGGCATTGTAGTCGTCTACGACGCGACGGAGGAGAAGAGGAGGAGAGCAGGGGATATGGGTTTCGGTGAGCAGTGCGGTGATGGGGAAGAGGAAGATGAACAGGAGCAAAAAAGGAGTTGGCGGCTGTTGGTAAATAGGGTTTACACAGGGGTAGGTTATAACATGTATTATATAGGGATAGGGTGTAATGGGTTTCCGGTTGAGGGGTTATAAGGTTTTGGATTATCCAATAAGAAAATGGGTAATGGGTAGTTAGGTATATGGGTTGTGAATGGGTTTCAGTTTTAATGGGTAGTGGATCCAATAGGGGTTAATTAAATAGAATATATAAAACATTCTTATATATACATACATTAAATCATGAACAATCAAAACTAATAGTAACAATAATTCTAATAAAAATAACAATAGAAAGAATAATGCTAATAATAATAATAATAACAAAATTGGATTTTCAATAGATAATTAAAGATAACAATAGTAAAAATAAAACTAATAATCATATTAGTAACACCAACAATTATAATAATAGCAATGACAATAATAATAATAGTAATAATAATAATAATATGAATACCAAAATAAGAATTGAGTTTAGCAGATTCATAAAAATCCAAATAGTAATAACATAATAGATTTGGACTAAAATATAAATAGTCGATCATTTGAAAATGGTAAATAAGGTTGAAATACTCCATTATTCGAAAATAAATATAATTGTCCAAGAAAATATTTTAAATATAAAGTTCAAACCGAATTTAACAAATACTGAATTTATAAATTTTAAATACATAAAAGACATAGAAAATACGTATTTACGGAAATAGGGGTTACAAATCCTACCCACTTTACAACAAAATTTCGTACTCGAAATTTGCTTAGGCGGTACATAGGATAAGGCAAAAAATAAACTTGGGGTAATAAAACAGAGGATTTAAGGGGAAGGAACAAAGTGGTGGCAACAACAGGATAAGAAAGAAGTGGATAACAATGATGTCAAATAGAGTGCATGAAAGAGAATAACGGTATCAAAAGAAAGAACAATGCAAGATAACAAAGCAAGGAGATGAAGAAATAGATAGAGCTGGAATTGAAGAAATGATGGACAAGAAAGAGTTGAACCAAGCATTGAGTCAACGGATGGGGACGAATGCAAGGAATAGAGGAAAGCAAACTATACAAAGGAAGAGAAGCAACATGAGGATCCTGGAACCTGCGGGTTATGGCCCACCACGCATCCGCTGCGCTACTCCGATGGTGATGTCCCAAGCAACATACATGTCGCTATAGGCCACATGACACCAATCGACGAACCGAGCAGGAAGACAAGACTGAGACACCAGGATCAAGGAAAGTATGGGCTCCAGATAGATATAAATAAATGATGCAAAATGAATATAAAGTTTGGCTTCAGTTTAAATAATTAGAAGATATGCTATAGCTCAAAACTAATGGGCGTTAACAAAAATAATAATAACAACAAATATTAATAATAAAATTAATAATATCAATGATAATAGAATAGTGATAACAATAATCAAATAATAATAACAATGATATTAAAAATAATAATAGCAATAATAATAATAACAGTAATAAAAATCATCATAATCATACTAGTAATAATAATAATAATAAAAAAATAAAAAATGTTAACAATACTGATAATAATGATAATAAATCAAAGGAACACAAACTTTTAAAGGTGATATAAAAAAAAAATTGTTTTGGGAAAATAACCGGTCAAGACACATAGAAATACGAACAAATTTAGCTAAGTAAGGAAAATATTAATAATAATGAATGTAAAAGACATATAATAATTAGTGAATGTTGACATTATAATTAATACTCGAAAAATACATTAAAGTGTAACGAGCAAAATAGACCAAAATATATATATGCAAGAAGACTTAAAAAGGAGTTCATTAAATATTACAAAAGTAAGCGTCAAATCATTAATTAGGACGTGGAAACAAAAGTAAGTAAGAAATCTAAAATGTTAAAGAATTGAAAGACGGTGGCAATAAATAATAATTCACAAAAGAACGAAACCTAGACCATAGTTGATGTACTCAATCTTAACATAAATGTAAAAAAGAATTGAAAGACGGTGGCAATAAATAGTAATTCACAAAAGAACGAAACCTAGACTATAATTGATGTACTCAATCTTAACATAAATGTAAAAAAAAATTGTAAACATAAAATAAAGTAAAATCAACTACACTAGTTCAAATTATATGGAAACATAAAATGTAATTGTATAAACAAAATGTCATAAAGAAATTATTTCTTTACCATTAGTTTTATTACATAAGTAAAAAGTCTTGAAATATCAATTAGCAAATAGGTAGAAAATCAATGCCTCCTTAACATCAAGTTGCATGTTTGCCTTCACGACATCAGGTTGCAGGTTGCCGTCTGGATATTCGGTTGCACATTTTGCCTCCCCGACATCCAGTTGCAATTTGCCTTCATTGACATCGAGTTGCATATTTGTTCTTGTATCTTTTTGTACATTTCGTTCTCTAGTACAAGCTTTTCCTTGAAAATACTGCAAGTAGATTGTAAATGTGACTCTTCTATATTTATCATCGATGATCTCATATTTCGCCTCATCTATTACATGATCTAAGAGTCACAACCCTTCGTTGATACACTTGTTCACAACTAGTATAATTATGATATATTTCATGCAAAAAGTATCTTATTTGGTTTCTGTCCTATTTTGGCTTGCTGTTTTGACCCCGATTAAATCAGAATCTGAACTTGAGTCCTGAATATAAAATATAGCCCCAAGTGTCTAGTTGCCAATAACATCTAGAATTTTCGAATTCCGAGTTACAATTTAGGAGACATCGCAGTTTTACTACTGCTGTGTCTATAATCACAGATTCATAAAAACTGCTACACCACTTTGGTTTACAATTATTCTAACTATGCTACCAGTAAGTAAATGACTTGAAATTACACATGATGATACTGGATACCCTAGAGAACATTTTCTAATTTTCTCAGAATTAATTAATGAAGTTTCAGCCCTGTTTTATATGTATAAACTCAGTTTTACAAATTCTGGCTGAACACAAATACTGTATAGTTTGCTATTGTGGCTGGAACTTTTATGTGTCTTAATTATATGCGTTGGAACCAGGTAGGAGTCTAGTATCTATACCTTCTGACGGATCTATATTTTCTCTCTTGTAGCAACGGGAATTGCCGTTTTGGTGCAGCAACGTCATGCTGTCCAGAATTGGAATTCTCGTAGTTCTTGATAATCTTAAATTGTGTTGACCCTCGAATATGCTTTATAGTTATCTTAAACTTGTTCCATGTTCTCGATCATGTTTACTTGACCTGTTTCGCACACTTTCATGCTTGTTTGATTCTAATAATAAATAATAAGCCGGGGTTTAAGGGAAAAACCATAGTAGTGGACAATATAGGTAAGTGTACTCGGAAGGGGGCCCGTATTTTGCACTTGATACATGCTTCATGAACTAGTTATGTTATTATTCGATTCATGAACTAGTATATTATTTGATTCATGAACTAGTATATTATTATTCGATTCATGAACTAGTATATTATTTGATTCATGAATTAGTATATATTTGATTCATGACTTGTCTTGTTATGACTTGACATATGAACTAGTTATATGATTACTCGATTCATGAGCATGGCTTACTTGATACTTGATACCTGAGTACACCACTCTATAGAATCCATCTCTAGGCCTAAATGTAACTGATTGTATGTAGCAACCATGTAAAAATATGGATGCATGAAGTGCTACCTAGATAGAATTAAACATTAGACTTAAGATTAACTTGTCACATGTACACACTTGATACCCTACTTGATGCTTGTTACTTGAGACTTGTCACTTGAGACTTGTTTACTTGAGACTTGTAACTTGAGACTTATTTACTTGAGACTTGTTTACTTGAGACTTGTTACTTGAGACTTGTTTACTTGAGACTTGTTACTTGAGACTTGTCACTTGAGACTTGTTACTTGAGACTTGTTACTTGTTACTTGACACTTGTACGTGATACTTGTTACTTGATACTTGATACAACTACTTGCTCACTTGTTACTTTTTCCACTACTTGTAGTTGTTACCAAATTTTGTCACTTGAGTTTTCTTTCTTGCTAGCTAGTTTCTTGACTCTTACTACTTGTTGCATCCATATTTTATCATGTTATACATTCTTGATTCTAAATCTTGTTTCTTATTTCTTGCACTTGTTTTCATACCCTTACTTGTACTACTTGCGGCCCTAACTTGCACTAAGGGCGTTTGTCTTGTTTTCTCTATTTTTTTTATTTTTTTATATTTATATATACAGACTTTGGGAAAGAATTTTCTGCTGGAATTGGTGAGCAGACGTTCTGGGCTTGCTTGGAGAAAAGACTTGCTTTAAATATTTTGTTTTTAAGTTATTTATTTCTTTTGCTACTTGAATCTTGTAACGGGCTTATAGTCCCGAGTTTTATCTTTTGATCCAGATTTGAAAATTATTTGGGATATTATTATTTTGTTTCAATTGTTTTCTGTTGATCAATAAATTATTCATGCATGCATGGTTGTGTACATTTTGTTATATTCTCGTTATTATGCTGAGTCGATCCTACAGCTCATGAATGATGAAAATCATTCATTGGGCTTTGTTACGCGCTCGTATTCCGTATTTTTGGGAAGCGGGGCGTGACATCGGGACTGAGGATACGCCCGCTAAATCCATGTAAATAGGCTGGGGGTAAGGTTCGTAGTTACAGGAGATCGACTTGCTGGGGTTCGTGGCTGAGAATACACACGGTAAATCCACTATTTGTGGGCAAGGGTTAGGCCGGTAAGGTCCAATATCATAGGGGTGCGACTCACACATAATTACGCATTGGAGTATATTCATTGGGTTTAGGTGTTGCATAGCTGGGGATTGAACCCTATATTAAGGAGAACGTTAAGGGCTGGCCCTCGGTCCTATGTAGTATGGGATGCATAGAATCTGTACAAATGCGCGTTAGAGTTGCATCGTATGTATGTCTGCATTAGTCTTTAAGTTCATATCATACACTGACATAATTAGGATAATCACTTTTTATTTTGCATTCAAGTTTGTGTTTGCCTAATTAAAGAATCGATGCATTATAGCATTGCATCAGTTGTATGCAACTAACGTTCCCGCAGTTTTCAAGTGCAGGACTTGGATTAGCGAGAGACGTGGCGATGAGTTCGATGCTGATGGTTATTGCCAAATTGAAGTTATTAGATGTTCAAGTTGTATTTCTTTATGTAATTTTCCGTTGTGCATTGTAATAAACATTATTGAAATTAAAAAGTTTTAAATTTCTTGTATTTTTGTACGAAATTGAAGTAAAAGATCCTGTTTGTGCTATGAATTACCTATATTTGGAATTCGGGGCGTTACACAAATTTTCTTGGGGTTTGCCTCTATTCCTCGTTGGCTGACCATGAAGTTGAGGAACTTCGCTAAAGTTACGCCGAAGGTGCATTTGGACGGATGGAGCCTCATGTTGTGCACTCTGAGGACCCCGAAGGCCTCCTCAAGGTCTTTGACGTGGTCCTCTCCCTTAAGGCTTTTGACGAGTTTGTCATCCACGTATACCTCCATGTTTCGGCCATGTTGCTCCTTGAAGACCCAATTAATGATTCTCTGTTATATGGCGCAGACATTCTTTAGGCCGAAAGGTATGACATGATAGAAGTAGAACCTCTAGTCTGTCATGAAGACTGTATTCGGAATGTCCGGAGGGAACATCTGAATCTAATTGTAGCCTGAGAAGGCATCAATGAGCTGAGAAGCTTGTGCCCGAACGTCGCATCAATGAGAGAGTTGATGCTCGGGAGGGGAAACGGGTCCTTCAGGCATGCCTTGTTGAGGTCTGTGAAATCAATACAGATCCTCCACTTGTCGCTGGATTTCTTTACCATTAAAATGTTGCTAATCACTCCGGCGAGTTGACCTCTTGAATGAAGCGGGTAGAGAGGATCATCTCCACTTCCTCTTTCACGGTTTGCTGCTGCTCGGGGGTGAATTTTCGATGCCTCTGCTGAACAATCTTGGAGTCCGGGTGGATGCTCAATTTATGCATACTAATGTCCTCCGAGATCCCCGACATATCTGAGGGGGTCCAAGCGAACAAGTCCTTGTTCTGTCGGATGCAATTGATGATGTCTTCTTTTAGGCTAGGAGGCATGCCGTACTCACTTGGAACCATTTAACCTTGTCTACCTTGGAGAATGTCACCTCTTCCAGCTCATCGATCGGCTCGACCGATTGAACTCCTATCGGATGAGAGTTTTACTACATCGAGGGGCAGGACCGAGCCCCCACTGTGGCCATGTAGCAAGCCCGAGCAGCCTCTTGATTGCCCTTGATGACCCTAACCCCTACCTTAGTGGGGAACTTCTTCCTCATGTGGTAGGCCAAGGGCAATGCCTGAAGAGAAGAAAGGTCGGGACTTCCGAGAATAGCATTATATGTCATTGAGTACCATGAAGTCCATCACCTTGGTTCAGGAAGTCGCGGATTTTCTGGCAGTGACGTCCAGGGTGATGATCCCCTCGATCTTAACCGGGGCACCCGAGAAGCCGTGAAGGGTGTACACTGCAGGCTTTAACCTGTCTCAAGAAAGTCTTAACCCCCCAAAGGTGACAAGAAAGAAGATATTAATTGAACTCCTATTATCAACAAGAATATGCCAAACCTCGTGGTTCACCAAGCCGAGGCTAATAACCAAGGCATCGCAGAGGAGGTCCCGGACACCTTCGAGGTCCTCGTCCGAGAATGAGAACGATAGCTCGTTACCTTGAGGAGGAAGATAGTTGTGGACCGAATTGACTTCCCGAATGAATGTCTTACGAGAGGAGCTTGAGTCTCCCCCCATGGGCCCACCATGAACACTGTGGAGGATAGCAATCCTTTAAGGTCCTGAGGTTCAGACTCCACTTCCGGACGCTTGTTCGCACCTCGGAGAGTAGGAGAGCCAGAGGCTCTTGGACCGTCCAAAGTGGATTTGGATAAGCACCCTCTACGGTTGAGGACTTTGATCTCATCTTTGAGTGCCCTACAGTTTTCGGTCTCGTGACCATGGTCACGATGGAACCAACAATAAAACCCCATGTCCCTCTTCTAGTTGTGGTTATTGGAGCGGGGGCGGGGGGGGGGGGGCTGGATCAACCTGTCTTCCTCCACCTCCATCATGATGGTGGAGACACTCGCGTTAAGCGGATTGACCTTCTCAAAGCGAGGGACCGGAGGTGGACGCTCTGCCAAGAGACATCCTTTTGCGCCTTCTTCAGGGCCTCAGAACTGTCCATCTTCCTCTTTCCCTTGGCGGGGGACTCTTTCTAGCCTCTTGGGTGCAAGGCCTTGATGAACCCAATAATATTCACATTTAGGAGCAATAATCTTAATGCAATTGGACATTTAAATGCTCTATATGTGGTATTTTACTCTTATTTTCTCTTTTCCATAGGAAATAGCCTAAAACAGCAAAACGAAGCAGATTCAGGATTTTGAGGATGATACACAGAAACTGCAGAGCATAAGTCGACTGGTTCTTCAAACAGGCGACTGGACAGAGAGGTTGAAGCTGCTCGGTACAGTCGACTTACTCCAAAGACAGTCGACTTGACTGATGAATTACGAATCTACAGATGTCTCGGCACAGTCGACTGATTACAAAACCAGTCGACTGGTATTCAGCAGAGTTAGAAGATAAGAACAGTTGAAGATTCATCCTCATCCAAATCCGAAGCAAGAACCTAGGTCATCTGCGAATAACAACTCTTCATTAATCAAGTTAGAGAACCAGGATTGGCAAGTGAGAAGATCGACTCAGATCTATATTCGATGTGTAAAGAGATAGAATTGAAATCTGCAGATGTGGGCAAAAGAAATTATAAAAAGGATGGAATAAGGAGTTGAGAGCATCACCTAATCTCTGAATCATCAATCGTCAACCAATAGGCATTATTCTATCAGCATCGAAGAAAGAAGGAGATCAAGTACACTGAAAGGAACGATCCAGTCGACTGGGTGACAGCAAGTCGACTTCTCGGGCCGAACATCATCAGTTTATTTCTTCTCTTTCTAGTTTTTATTTTAATCATGTATTCGACACTGTTAGTCAATAAAAGTCTTATTATGTGGAACTAATTTCATAATTGGGTAGATTAAAACCGTAGTCATGTAATGCTTATATTCTTCTCAATGCTACTCTATTACTTATTGATTAAACCTAATTGTATTGGTATAGAATTATAATATGAATCAAACTTGTTCAGAAGTTCTAAGAGCAGTCGACTGAGAGTGACAGCAAGTCGACTGCCATGCAGAACCTGAGATTATCAAGTTTGCATATTATAAATCTGAATCTGTTATATGAGCATAGAGACGACCTGTATCTCGTGCTCATAGCTTGTAACACAGGAATCTTTAGGGGTTCTTGGTTTAATCAACTTGAAGGATCTAGATCTGATACCAATTTCTAGAACTTCGAGTGTTTGTTCGTTTCCATTGTTCCTATGTTTTCTTTAAGTGCAACTTAGTAGATACCATGCTAAATACTTAGGGAGAGAAACGAATTAGAGTAGATACCATGCCTAATTCTTGGCCTAGGGAAACATGAACTTTAAGGAGTAGATACCATGCCCTTAAAGGAACAAACATGAGTAATTAGAGTCGTATAGAAGGTGACTTAGCATTATTGACTATAGGTGGAAATCAAAGCCCAACTACTTAATAGATATTTGTGATTCAGAACTACTTGATCTAGTTTTAATCTTGTCATTTCTTTAGAACAACACTTTAAGATTCTTATTTCTGTTTTATTGGTTAGTAAGTTAATTTCTACAATCTCTGTGGGATTGACCCTTGCTTGTCACTACGCTTCTATAAACGATTCGTACACTTGCGAGGTTTTAATTTGTGTCTAGTTTATCTATTTATTTAGATAGCTAGATTGCACAACAAGTTTTTGGCGCCGCTGTCGGGGATTGTTTAGTATTTTAACTTACAAATCAGTAAAATCTTTTTCATTTTTCTTTTCTTTTATTAATAAGTATTTTTCTTTTAGGTTACAGGATTTTGGTGAATGCACGGGAGACGATCACTTCACCCAGAACTACTACCTATTGACGAAGAAACAGAACGCACTCTGCACAGACTAGGTCGGCTGTCTGCAACAAACCAGTCGACTGTTACAAGGAACATGTCGACTGCACAAAGACCCAATTCACAAGCAACAATTGGTGAGGAAGTACCAAATCGAGTACCAATGCAGGACAAATTCATGCCTAAGAATATTGAGCAGCCTTCCTGCATTGCTTATCAACCTAATCTCACAGGGAATATGCATCTATCTCCTCAGTTACTTAGCATGGTTCCTCACTTTAGTGGCAAACCAGACGAAGAGCCTCACCTCCATCTGCAAGATTTCTTTGATCTTTGCAAAACACAAAGCGTCTAAGGGCTTACCCCTGAACAAATCAGGTTAATCTTGTTTCCTTTCTCTTTAAAACTTAATGCTAAATTGTGGTATAATTCTTTGGAACCAGGATCAATTCAATCATGGGAGCAATTGGCAACAAAGTTCTTGAAAGAATTCTTTCCAGCCCAGAAAACCAAACAACTAAAAAGGGAGATTCAACTCTTCCAACAAAAAGATGGAGATTTATTCTTCGAAGCATGGAAGGACTTCAAGAACAAGCTTCTCAAGTGTCCTACGCACAACATGCCTAAGGATGATCAGGTACAAGCATTTTATGAGGGTTTAAATGATACTAACAAGGTAATTGTGGATTCAGCTTGCAACGAATCTTGATGAGGAAAAGTGGTGAGGAGGCCATCGAACTATTTGAAGAACTCAGCGAGAACTCACAGCAATTCTCAACAAGGGGAAGAGGCATCTCGAAAAAACAGGGAGTTTACGAAATTTCTAGTAGTAATAACATACAATTAGAAATGGTAAACATGAACAAAAAAATTGATATGCTTGTTAATGCAATGACAACGATGGGTGGTGTAAAAAATCAAACAAAAGAAATTTGTGCAATTTGTTCTCATTTTGATCATACGACTGATACGTGTCTCATGTCTTCTTTCACAGATCAGGAGCATGCAAACTATGTAGGACAAGGAGTGTTTCCACCAAAGAACAACCCCTTCTCGAACACGTACAACCCAGGATGGAGAAACCATCCAAATTTCGCATGGAGCAATAATCAAAACAATCAAGGCACTCAAATTTTTCAAGGACATGCACGGCAATTCCAGATGGGAAGTGGGTTTGATCGGTCCGTACAAGAACAGAAGAAGTTGGATTTTGAATCCACTGTTCTTCAATTGCTCCAACAGCAACATCAAACAAGCAACCAACAAGGGCATGCAATTCAGAAATTGGAAACCCAAATCGGGCAAATCGCGAAGGAGTTGAGTGAGAGAAAGGCAGGAGAACTCCCAGCACAAACTATACCAAACCCTAGAGGCCAAGAACAGCTCAAATCAGTGACAACCTTAAGAAGTGGTAAGATAATTGACAGCAAGGTTGGAACACACGCAGACAAATCAAATACACAACCATCAAAAGCTTTGGGTTCCAACAAGGTAAGTGAAAAAGAAGGGGCAGTATTGCCACCATTCCCTCAAAGGTTAGTCAAGCAAAAGAAAGAACAACATTTATTTGATATCTTTGAAACTCTCAGAAAGGTAGAAATTAATATTCCCCTACTTGATGCTATTAAACAAATTCCTTCTTATGCCAAATTTTTGAAAGAATGCTGCACTCACAAAAGAACATTTCAGGTTAGGGAGGATGTGGCTTTGACAGAGGAAGTGAGCACCGTATTGTTAAGGAAATTACCTCCTAAATTGAAGGACCCAGGTAGTTTTACCATTTCTTGCAGGGTTGGTGAGCACTTCTTTGAAAAGGCACTGCTAGACTTGGGGGCAAGCATAAATCTTCTTCCATACTCTGTTTACGAAAAGCTAGGATTGGGGGAACTCAAACCAACACCCATCACTTTGCAGTTGGCTGATCGCAGCATCAGGAGACCTAGAGGTATTTTGGAAGATTTCCTCGTTCAGGTAAACGACTTCATTTTGCTTACAGATTTTGTTGTGTTGGATATGGAGGACTCTTCAATGCCATCTTCTTTACCGATCATTCTAGGTAGGCCCTTTATGAGTACGGCTGATATAAAAATTTGTGTTAAAAAGGGTACTATAAGTATGAAAATAAATGGAGAAAAGGTTGAATTTAAAATGTTTGATGCACTAAAATTACCACATGATGATCATGAATGTTATAATATTGATGTGGTACAGGAGATTGTCGATCAAACATTTCAGGTACATAGCATTGAACCACTACAAAGCCGCAATTACACAATCTCTAACATTGTCTCATGTTGAACAGGAATACGATGAATGGAGGATTGCAGAGACAGTACATTACCTCGAAACTCCAAAATCATATTCAGGTAAGCTTGCACCTGCATTTGAAAATCTTGTGTCTGATAACACTTTTGTTTCCTCTGTTACCAGGACACCAGACGTGGAGCTTAAGCCGCTGCCTGAACACTTGAAGCATGCATATTTGGGTGAGAACCAGACGCTACCTGTGATAGTTGCTGCAAACTTGAGTGCGCAAGAAGAAGATAAGCTGCTGAGGGTACTGGGAGAACACAAGGGCGCAATAGGATGGACCATTGCAGACATCAAGGGAATAAGTCCATCCAAATGCATGCATAAAATACTTCTAGAAGACAATGCAAAACCTAGCAGGGAAGCACAGAGAAGGCTCAATCCACACATGAAGGAAGTGGTAAGAACAGAGGTCTTGAAGCTACTAGATGTTGGCATCATCTACCCTATCTCAGATAGCAAATGGGTGAGTCCTATACATGTAGTGCCTAAGAAGAGTGGAGTCACAGTGGTGAAGAATGAAGAGAATGAGCTTATCCCTACGAGAATGACCACAGGATGGAGGGTATGCATTGACTACAGGAAGCTGAATAACGAAACCAGGAAAGATCACTTCCCTCTTCCTTTTATTGATCAAATGTTAGAAAGATTAGCAGGATATAGTCATTATTGTTTTTTAGATGGTTATAGTGGCTATAATCAAATTTCTATTGCACCAGAAGATCAAGAAAAAACCACTTTTACATGTCCTTTTGGTACTTTTGCATACACGAGGATGCCTTTTGGATTGTGCAACACACCAGCTACATTTCAGAGATGCATGATGAGTATATTTTCAGACATGGTGGAAAGGTTCATCGAGGTATTTATGGATGATTTCAGTGTTTTTGGATCTTGTTTTGATGAATGCCTTAACCATTTGCAGCTTGTACTTAAGAGATGTGAAGAATGCAATTTAGTGCTGAATTGGGAAAAGTGCAATTTTATGGTACAACAAGGTATTGTCTTGGGACATGTGGTGTCAAAAAGGGGCATAGAGGTGGACAAAGCAAAAATTGACATCATATCAAAGCTACCTCCTCCTACTACAGTCAAGGGTGTAAGGAGTTTTCTTGGACATGCAGGGTTCTATAGAAGATTTATAAAAGATTTCTCCAAAATCTCCAGACCCCTTTGTGGATTGTTAGCTAAAGATGTTGAGTTTGCATGGACAGAAGAGTGCACAAATGCTTTCATTACATTGAAAAATCTTCTCATTTCTGCACCTATCATCATGGCACCAGATTGGAACCATCCTTTCGAGCTTATGTGTGATGCAAGTGATTATGCTTTGGGAGCTGTTTTAGGTCAGAGAATAAATAAGGTACCCCATGCTATTTACTATGCTTCTCGAACTTTAAATGATGCACAGCTTAATTATTCCACTACTGAAAATGAAATGTTAGCTGTCATTTTTGTTGTAGAGAAGTTTAGATCATATTTGATTGGATCTAAAGTCATTGTTTTCACTGACCATGCTGCTTTGAGATATTTGTTTGCTAAAAAGGATGCTAAGCCTAGGTTGATCAGATGGGTGCTGTTGCTTCAAGAATTCGATCTTGAGATTAGAGACAAGAAAGGAAGTGACAATGTTGTGGCAGATCACTTATCCAGATTACTGCATGATGAAGAAAGAATTGTGCCCCCACTGAATGAGAACTTCCCAGATGAACATTTACTTGAACTAAATATACAACTTCCATGGTTTGCAGATATTGTAAATTATCTCACTGCTCATGTTTTCCCTCCAGGTATGACAAGTCAAGAAAAAAAAAGATTGGTGGCCATGTGCAAGCACTATTATTGGGATGATCCTTATTTGTTCAAATTCTGCCCTGATCAAATTATAAGAAGATGTGTGGCGGAAGAAGAACAAATGAGTATTCTACAACATTGCCACCAATATGCATGTGGAGGACACCTTGGACCAAAAAGAACAGTACTTAAGGTTTTACAATCTGGTTTTTATTGGCCTAATGTATTCAAAGATGCTTTTTCTTTTTGCAGGACTTGTGATAAATGCCAAAGGATAGGCAACATCTCTTCTAGAAATCAAATGTCACTACAAAACATCCAAGTAATAGAGCTTTTTGATGTTTGGGAAATTGACTTCATGGGTCCCTTTCCTAACTCATTTGGTTATTTATATATTCTTGTGGGTGTGGATTATGTGTCTAAATGGGTCGAGGCTGTCCCCTAAAAAACTAATGATCACAAAGTTGTTGTCAAGTTTTTACAGGAAAACATCTTCACCAGGTTCGGTACACCACGAGCAATAATTAGTGATGGAGGTAGCCACTTCAATAATTTTTCATTTGCTTCTTTGATGAAGAAATATGGGATTACACATAGAGTGGGTACTCCATATCATCCTCAAACCAGTGGGCAAGTGGAGATTAGCAACAGAGAGTTCAAGAGCATTCTGGAAAAGACAGTAAATACAAGTAGAAGGGATTGGTCGCTACGCTTGAATGATGCATTATGGGCCTACAGAACCGCAAACAAGACACCCATTGGCATGTCACCATACCGTCTGGTTTTTGGAAAAGTCTGTCACCTTCCAGTGGAGTTGGAACACAAAGCTTATTGGGCCATTAAAAGGTTCAATTTTGATATGAAACAAGTAGGTGACAAAAGAAGATTGCAACTGAACGAGCTTGAAGAATTGAGGCACGACGCATATGAAAATGCAAAGTTGTACAAAGAAAGGACCAAGATATACCATGATAAACAGCTAGCAAGGAAGGAGTTTTATGTAGGACAGAAGGTATTGATATACAACTCAAGATTAAGACTCTTTCCAGGCAAACTTATGTCACGATGGTATGGCCCGTACATTGTTACAAAAGTCTTTCCGCATGGAGCATTGGAGGTTCATAGCAAAGAGAAAAATCAAACATTCAGGGTGAACGGACATAGGGCGAAACCTTATATTGAGATGAGTTTTGAGCTGCAAGAGGAAGATGTGAATCTTCAAACCATTCAATACACTGCATGAACTCGTCAAGTCTAGCTGAAGACAGAAAACACAGCGCTTATTGGGAGGCAACCCAATTTTCAAGGGAGTACTTACAATTTCTCTTTATTTCTTTTTATTTCTTTATTCAGTTTTTTTTTCTTTCCTTCAAACCGGATGGTAACATATGCCTATTTTAAATTTTTATTTCAAACATTGAGGACAATGTTCCATCTAAGTTTGGGGGTAGTTATTCACATTTGGAGTCTCTTGATGTTGAGTCTTTTCTAACAACAATGATGAGAAATGAGCTCAATTACTATAGGTAGAGAGTGGAGAACAAGTATTAAGTGTGGTCTTTATCTTTAAAAATGTTAATAACTTATCATATGGATCATACTTGAAACTTTCATTCATTTGGCTATGTCAATTTAACGAATTGTGAAAGAGAATAGCAAGTTCAACTGTGAGTAAACTTAAATACACAAATTGTGAGTTTTTTAGCCTTATTTATTTCTTTTAAGAGAGTCATACACTTGAAGATCTCAGTTGACTGCATTCTTGAGATGATCTAGAACTTGTTTTTGCTACTTTTCGAAACTTATTTTTGGTTTTTACATAAAAACTTGGAAATGATGAAGGCACCTAAGATTCTATCACCAAAGACAAATAGCCTACCCAACATCAATTACTCACTAGTTATCCCTTTGAAGCCTATAAAAGCCTCATTTTTGTAAGACACATCATCCTTAACCAAAGACTAGATGAATAGGTCACCTTACCTATATCTATTGAGTTAGTAGAGCAAGAATTGTAAAAGAAATGTGGTATGTCAAGATGAAGGGGGATGAAAATATAAAGAAGAATTGGAGGATTTGTCATAAGAAAAAATGAAAAGTTATAAATTACTGAGTTATGGATGGGGGAAAGGTGTTGGTAGAAATAAAGTATAGGCCTGTTTATATATGGCCTTAAAAATTTGGAGGATGTAAAAAAAAAAAAAAAAATCTCTTAGAACAATGCAAGTTGCTTTACTAATCCTTTAGAATTTTGTATTCCTTTTCCCTTCAACTGTTTAAACCCTCACCCATGGCCCCATTACAACCTATGAAAGACCTTTTGATCCAGGTAACATGCAAATCAATGGTGTGAAGATGTATTAGCAAGATCAAGCATATGGTTTCATCCAAGTAATGAAAATTGTCACGAGATCTAATTTGAATATCCCATGTCAATGAGATCTATATTTCTTTGAGAGTGTATGCCATGGTGAGATTTTGGAGTTGAAATATAGTTGAGCTTGCTAACCTTAATCATGATTATGTTGCTTAGACACTAGCCACACTACTATTTGATATTCAAGTTGAGTATTCGTGTGAATAAGTGATTAACATTTGAATTACAACTTTTTAGACCTATCTTAATGCCTGTTCTAACCTTGACACTAACAGTAGCAAGTTCTGTGAGGTAAATGTTGGAAGGGTAAAGATGTTCAAGAGATGCTTGTAGTTTAATTTTGCTTGAGGACAAGCAAAAGCTAAGTTTGGGGGTATTTGATGAACCCAATAATATTCACATTTAGGAGCAATAATCTTAATGCAGTTGGACATTTAAATGCTCTATATGTGGTATTTTACTCTTATTTTCTCTTTTCCATAGGAAACAACCTAAAACAGCAAAACGAAGCAGATTCAGGATTTTGAGGATGATAACAGAAATTGCAGAGCATAAGTCGACTGGTTCTTCAAACAGGCGAGTGGACAGAGAGGTTGAAGCTGCTTGGTACAGTCGACTTACTCCAAAGACAGTCGACTTGACTGATGAATTACGAATCTACAGATGTCTCGGCACAGTCGACTGATTACAAAACCTGTCGACTGGTATTCAGCAGAGTTAGAAGATAAGAACAGTTGAAGATTCATCCTCATCCAAATCCGAAGCAAGAACCTAGGTCGTCTGCGAATAACAACTCTTCATTAATCAAGTTAGAGAACCAGGATTGGCAAGTGAGAAGATCGACTCAGATCTATATTCGATGTGTAAAGAGATAGAATTGAAATCTGCAGATGTGGGCAAAAGAAATTATAAAAAGGATGGAATAAGGAGTTGAGAGCATCACCTAATCTCTGAATCATCAATCGTCAACCAACAGGCATTATTCTATCAGCATCGAAGAAAGAAGGAGATCAAGTACACTGAAAGGAACGATCCAGTCGACTGGGTGATAGCAAGTCGACTTCTCGGGCCGAACATCATCAGTTTATTTCTTCTCTTTCTAGTTTTTATTTTAATCATGTATTCGACACTGTTAGTCAATAAAAGTCTTATTATGTGGAACTAATTTCATAGTTGGGTAGATTGAAACCGTAGTCATGTAATGCTTATATTCTTCTCAATGCTACTCTATTACTTATTGATTAAACCTAATTGTATTGGTATAGAATTATAATACGAATCAAACTTGTTCAGATGTTCTAAGAGCAGTCGGCTGAGAGTGACAGCAAGTCAACTGCCATGCAGAACCTGAGATTATCAAGTTTGCATATTATAAATCTGAATCTGTTATATGAGCATAGAGACGACCCGTATCTCGTGCTCATAGCTTTTAACACAGGAATCTTTAGGGGTTCTTGGTTTAATCAACTTGAAGGATCTAAATCTGATACCAATTTCTAGAACTTCGAGTGTTTGTTCGTTTCCATTGTTCCTATGTTTTCTTTAAATGCAACTTAGTAGATACCATGCTAAATACTTAGGGAGAGAAACGAATTAGAGTAGATACCATGCCTAATTCTTGGCCTAGGGAAACATGAACTTTAAGGAGTAGATACCATGCCCTTAAAGGAACAAACATGAGTAATTAGAGTCGTATAGAAGGTGACTTAGCATTATTGACTATAGGTGGAAATCAAAGCTCAACTACTTAATAGATATTTGTGATTCAGAACTACTTGATCTAGTTTTAATCTTGTCATTTCTTTAGAACAACACTTTAAGATTCTTATTTCTGTTTTATTGGTTAGTAAGTTAATTTCTACAATCTCTGTGGGATCGACCCTTGCTTGTCACTAGCTTCTATAAACGATTCGTACACTTGCGAGGTTTTAATTTGTGTCTAGTTTATCTATTTATTTAGATAGCTGGATTGCACAACAGGCCTCTTCAGCCCAGATATATTTTTCACTTTGGAGAAAGAGGTCAGGGAAATCGGTGGGTGGCTTCTTGGCCAATTAGGTCTTCAACAGGAGACATTGTGCAGAAAGACAGCTACCGCGACCCCAGCGTACAGTGAGGAGATTGATCGGGCCTTGGGTATAAATATCTGAACGAAGTCCGGAAGGGACTCCCTATCCTTCTGTTTGAGGTCTAGTAAGGAAGCGCTCGCTCTTCTCAGCCTTGCGGCTGGTCACGAAGTTAGCAAGGAAACTCTAATCGAGTTGGGGGAGAGCTTGGAGTACCATTCTCGTGTAGAACCCCTCAATGTGGTCGAGAAAACATGGCAGAGAAGTGGATCCGAGGCACTATGTATTATCATGAGGGTTTTGAACCCCTAAATGTGACCAGCATGATCAAAATTTCCATTGAAAGTATCAAATGTAGGAGGCTTGAAGCTCCTTAGAATGGGGGCTTCGAGGATGTAGGATGAGAAGGGTGGCCGGACCGGATGATACCCTCGGTTAGAATGCCACTCGTATTTGCCAATCGGGGGGAGGCGGTCGTCTATCTCCCGCAGATGTTTGAGGATGTCATCCTCCCGTACCTTGGATTGGTCGACCCGAAGGTCTCCTTGTTCTCAGCCTCTCTGGTCGACGGTTGTAGGTGTGATGGTCGTTCCGAGCCGAGCCTTGAAGAGCCTGGAGGACCTCGTTCTGAAACTCTTAGAACTCGACCCTTGGCAAATGTCCGCCTTCTCCATGCACATTTGGAGGTCAGTGGTTCTTCGAGGAAAGACTGCGCTCCTTTTCCCAACCCTTGGAAGAGTGACAGCTTTGGCTCAGAGGATGATTTGAAGTTCCCTCGTTCCTAGAGCAGTTAAGGCAATGGCGAAGGTCATCCTCATTCTGCCGGTTACTGAGGAAATTTTGAAGGTCTGACTCCAATGGGCATTCTGCCCTTCTTGCGATCGAGCGGAAGGCCCTTAGAGTGGGCACCGACTGACATTTGTCCTGCTGCTGCCACAACTCTTGAGTGGCCGTTTTGCTGCGGGACGGACGAGGAGGTGTAGGGGGGAGGGGGGTTGGCATGACGCGCCGCGGTAGTCGTCTTCTTGGCCTTCGGGGCCACGAGAGAAGATGGCCACTGGAAGGATCAGAATCAAAGGCTAGATTGGTCTGCTCTTCCCACAGACAGCGCCAATCTGATGCTACTATTTTTTAGGTGTGGGAGCGACAATTGATGAGTTCTTTAGATGCAAGGGAAGTGCAAATCGTAGATGTTGATCTGATCCATATGTGAGGCTAGTATATGGCTAGATTTAGTGGATCTGTGATGCCCCGATTTCCAAACACATGTAATTCGTAGCACAAACAGGATCTTTTACTTCAAATTCGTACAAATTTACCAGGAATTTAAAACTTTTCATTTAATATAGCACAGCGGAATTAAATGAATACAATGCAATTTACAAATATGAAAATTCTTCAAGTTGTAATCAAGTCATCATAGTGACTTCAAGCCCTTGCCAAGTTCAAACCTGCATCTGGGAAACTGTGGGCATGTCACTTGCATACAACTGACGCAATGCTATAATACAGCGATTCTTCTACTTTAACAAACACAAACTTGAATGCAAACAAGAAAAGTGACTACTGTAGTAGTGTCAGTGTATGATATGAACTAATTCCTAATGCAGATATTTACACTACAATGACACTAATGCATACTTTTTCGGATTCTATGCATCACATACTACATAGGTCCGAGGGCAGGCCTTTACGTACTCCACATTATAGGGTTCAATCTCTCGTTATGAAAATTCTATTACGGTAACAAAAGCAAGGTTTAGACATTTCACGAGTACGGACTCCAGTCCTGGAATCCACCGTCAGAATATACAGAAATCCTCGTCGTACGAACATCCCTCAAGTGCCGCCCTAACCCCGGTATATACATATATATTGGTGATCTGCCTCCCATCCGCCTAACTATTCATGATCCTAGAATCCATCGTCAGATCAATCGTAGTCCCGGATTTAAATGAGACTCGTCTCACTGCGCAAGCAACCATAGTCTAGGAATCCACCGTCTGACTGGGTCTATCATCCAGAAATCCACCATCAGACTATATAAAAGCACCACACTTACGTTTTCCCAGGTCTCGTCACATCTTCTTCTAGTGCCTACCTTTAAGTTTAAACATGAATAATAATACCACCTAGAGTTAGCTTACCCTCCTACCAGACTTAAATAATATACTGAGAATGATGGCCCATATTGGCCACTTCCCAAATCTCAATAATCACTTTCACCACTTTGTCGATACGTTGGGTCTCACTTAGCCTCTAGAATCAACACAATTCATGTTCACAAAATCATGGGTTATCCATACCCTATTTATTCACATTTTGAAATTTCATTCATTCACATATCCAATTAATCCCTTGTTCACACAACTTAGTTATTTGCATAACTAGTTTCATAATCTTATCAATCATTTCAAATCAACATTCTCTATGTAAAATAGATGGTTTATTCACCCCCTTCAAATAGAATTTTTAATGAAGTTGTAACTACATTCAATAGATTCTTTCTCTAAATAATATAATATTCAACTTCCAATTTTATTCTTTAACAACCTCAAATTAACTCTAGATCGAGATTAATTCAAAAGATAAAACTTTTAAAATACCTTTAGTCAAAATGATCAAAATTTCCTTCTTACTCAAAATGTAAATTAGTATTTATTTAGTTCCGAACTCCATTTTTATATTCAACTCAATCGCCACATTTTCTCCTTAATTCCCATATTAAACCTCATAATACAACCCTTGACATAAATACCTCTTAATTCCTCATAGGGGTACATCTTACTAACATTCCAATTTTAAATTCAATTTTATACGTTGTGAAAGTTTTAGGACAACTAGTTAAAAGACATCGACCCAATGGTATTGAAAAAAAATCATATAAATTCCAATACTACTCCAAAAATAGATTTCTTATTTTCATAGGAAACATAAATGAGTCTACTACAACTTTGTAGTTAAGATCATCTAAAATCATCCTCAATTATTTCGTTTAAATTCATTTTCAAAACAGCAGGTTCAAAATCTGAAAACTGCAGCTCATGCTACTTGTAAAAGTCATAGAAAATTATATACTTCATGAAACTTTGTGTTCTTTAGAAAAATTAAAGGTATGCAAGTCTACTATAACTTTGTAGTTATAAGTTTCCCCAAAATATTGTGTCTATAACCCTGAATTCGTCGAAATCTACAATATAGTCAAAATGTTTTACAGACTGCCACTGTTCAAGCTGGTAAAATTCATTATAAATTTAGTTCTTCATGAAAATTTGATTTCTTAGACTCTAAAGAAGGTTAACGAGTCTACTTGAACTTCTTTCCTCAAAATACTTTATCTAAGATGGTGATATGATCAAAATCTGAAATGTGTACAAATTTTCAACAACTAGCCAACTGCTAATTAGTCCTAAGTTGGAATTTTTTTAAAATAGTAAACGACATCCAAATATTATGAAATTTTAAGGAGTTGTTTTTGACATATACAAGATGCTCATAAATTCCATCTAGTTTAATAGTTATTTTGAAGTGCAACTAAAACTTAAAACAGAACCTTATGAAAATGCCACCAAATCAATCATGTCGTAATTTCACACATCAATTCAATCATGGTGTAGCAAAATCTAATATGAATCAACATTCATGAATTTGTGTACTTGAGAAAACATACATGATATGAACACACAAGAAAATCTTATGCATATTTATTTTAAAAGCATGACAAATCAATTTCTATATTGTATTTTTATCTATTCATCTAGTCTAGCATGCATTCAGACTCAAATTAATTTACCAATCACATTCTAGACTACACATAGAAATCATCTAACAATTTCATGCATCAAAATAACTAAACTAGAAATTAAAGATACACCCATCTAATTGAAGAATTTTCCCATAGAAACTCCTAGCAAAAAAAAAACTCCTAAAGAAGCCCCCAAGCCTCCTTGAAATCCGAGACCAAAAAAGAAAAAAATCCCAACAAGCATGTCAGTAGAAATGGCAACATTGAATACTTCAATTTTTTTTTCATTTTGTCTTTTTTTGTTGTTGTTTAGAAATAGGATGGGGTGGGGTTTATAAAAGGGATTAATTAGTGGGATTTAACTAACCACCCACTAAGCCCCTTTATTTAATTCAAATCCCTTTCCCTCTTATTCAATTTGGCCGGCCATTAATTGGGGGAGAAAGCACGTGCATGTAACCCTTGTTTTTTATTTTTGCATTTTGGAGTGTATTTTTTTCATTTTTTGTGTATTATTATATCTTTTGTATTTTTTGGAACCGTATATTGGATTATTTTCAATATATATTCTTTTTCTTTCATGTTTGACCTCCTTGTGCTGATTGTTCGTCGTTTTGTTCATTTTCGCCATTTTGAGTTCTTTTTCTCATTTTCTTGGCCTCGTTCATTATATTTATTTATTTTGGTGATGTGGTGGATTTTTGGTGGTGATTTGCCCAAATTATGATTTTTGGCCCTTAAGGAGATTTTTAGGAGCCATAGAATTTTCTATATATTGTATCCCGATTTGAATTTGACCCAATACCCATTATCCATTTGTATACCTATTAATTCTTATTGATATCCACTACCCATTAACCCACAATTAAATCTATATATATATACCTAATCCCCTTTAAACCCTAACCCTAATTCTTATCTCTCTCCCTCTCCTTATACAATCCCGGCCTCCTTTCCTCTCCTTCCCTTCTACTCCCGGCCTACACATATCCCTCCCCAACCCGAGCCCCCTTGCTACAACATCCGGCCACCACTCCATTACAAACCCTACTCCATATACAAACCCTACAATCCCTCCACCTTGCTTGATTCCCTTGCTTGGCCGGCTACCATACCACACCACCACTATCATCCAAATCAGTAAAAGACTTTCCTTTGTGGTTCTTTTGAAGTGGGTATCATCCACTTTGGTTCGTGCATCAAGGAGGTTGATCGTAAGGCGTTTCGGGTTCGTGGGTTCGCTTGGGTTCGCGCGTGGAAGGTTTTCGCTCGTGGGTTTTCTTCCTAAGGCTTATTTGTTTCGTATTTTACTCCATTAGAGGCAAGTAACTTGAACATAATTTTATTAGGTTGATACAAGTCAAAAAAGTTCACACTTAGAGTAGTTGGGTCTAGAGACAATCAAAAATTTTATTTTCGTTAATGGGTTTGTCTCTATTGTGTTAAATTTGGCCATAGAAGACTTATGGCATGAAATTTGATATGTTGATGCCCTAGGTTTCACCCAAACTTGATTTTGTTCGTGTATGTGACATATTGCATGTTATGTGTTTGATTGATCGCCCATGTGAGAATTATTAGGCTTGGACATATTATAACCCTTAAAACATGATGTTTAGATGATTAGTAGGTTGTATTTCAAGTTTGGTTAGGTTTGGATCAATATCGTGGAAGTTATAGTGTTTTTGAGTAGAGAAGTAAAATTTGGAATTTGCAGTCTGTTCTGTGTTGCTTGCTGTTTTCACCCATGCTAAGGTCCGAATCTTAATTCCAAAATTAAAAGTGAATTGTAGATAATTGTGTCTATTTTCAAACCCCACTGGTTTTATCTGATTTGGACTTCATATGACTGAGATATGATAGTTTTGGTACAGGTGTGTCGATAGATTTCAGATTCAATTTTGAGTCATTTTTGTTAACAAATTAATCTCAAGAAGTAGGCTATACATAATATCTTGCTATAATATTTTTCTCAGTGTTTCATCATGATGTTAGGGACTTCCCAGATTTTTGGTATATTTTAAAGATGAGTTTTATGTAGTTTTTCATGTTCTTCTCTAAATTCACCTCGTGCTATAATATGCGTGCTGTTCAGTATAGAACCCAGTTTTCACCCTAATTCCGTATATTTTATGAAAATTATTTATGAGATATGAAAACTAGAAAAATCTCTCTATTTTTACTTTGTTTTGGCGGAATTGGATTTCGATTCACTGATTGCGAGATATACTTGTTTTCGTACAGCAGTGTTGAGAAATTCCAGATTCGTCAAACCATGTTTTTGTGTTACGTCTTATTTTTGATGACTTATCTATACTTACTGGAATATCATGAAACTTGTTATTTTGAGTCTATATCTATATGGAATTACTCCAGATTTTTTGTGGAATTATTTGCTATGTTTTCATGCGGTTTTTATGCTCTTGAAGTTGATCCCCTGTTTTCTGGCTGAAAATGAAATCTGTATTCAAATCAGTTTTTAGCTAAGATGTTGTGAATTAGTATATGACTTTATTATACTCGTTGGATGCGTGTGGATGTCTAATTTCCAGATTCTTCGACGGATTCTGATTTGCATGCCCATAGATCTTAGAATCACTGTTTTACTACTGGTTGGTCTTGTTGTCCTGATTATGAACCTAGACTATTTTGCTCATATATGTGAACGTATATCATCCATGCATGCTGATTTGCTAACCTGAACCTAAACCTGATTAGATCATGATTATTTGACACTATTTTGCACATACATGCTTGTTGGACATTAGCAATAAAAGTAATCAAGCCGGGGTTTATGGGACAGATCTAGTAGTGGATAGTGCAGAAATGTGTACTCGGAAGAACCTGGTTTGGTTTGGAGCTTGTTTATACTTAGAGCTTGACACGATTTACTTGACACAATTTACATGACACGTGCACACATGACACTGAAGCTTGTTTTGGGTTTGGAGCTTGTTTTGGTTTGGAGCTTGTTTACATGTTAATTGGAGTTTGTACCTGAGTACACTACCCTGCATGGTCCCCTATGAAATCTAAAGCGAAACTGTTGTGTTGTAGCAACCATGTAGGGTGGGTTGCATGTCGTGCGACCTAGATAGTAATCACACAAGAGTTGAACTTGATACTTGAACAAGATACTTGACATGATACCTGCTTACTTGATACATGAGACTTGATTACATGAAACATGATACTTGATGCATGATTACACGACACTTGACACTTTTACCATGCTAGTTGTCTAGGTTGACATTATACCTATACCATGTGCTAGTTAGTTTTCCCATTCCATGTGCTTGTATCCTACTCTATTTGTGACCTGCGACTTGCAATTGACGGGTACTTGTGTTTTCTCTTTTCCTCTTTCCTGCATTCGATGAATTGCAGATTATGGAGAACAGGTTCTAGGCGGTATCGGAGACTTGAAGTATTAGTGTTGCTTTTGATTATTATTATTATTTCTTGTATCGTGTTAGAACAATATTTTGTATTCGTGAGACTTATATTATTCTGGTATTTTGAGACTTGGATATTATTTGTATTTGCGCGATGTGACCCAGGATATTTGTTTTCTTTCCAGACTCTGTTTTATTTGAGAACATGGTATTTGATTTCAAGTAAATTTCTGTTGGTGAATTTGTTTCAATGTTGCATGTTGGTTCCACCTTTTGCTTCTGACTCTAATAAATTATGTGATGTGTTGCACAGATTTCTTGAAACAGCTTAAGGATGATAATAATCATTCGCTGGGCTTTTGTTACATGCTCGTATTCTGTATTTTTGGGAAGTGGAGCGTGATAGGGTTTTTAGTGGTATCAGAGCATCAGGTTTGGCTAATGTATTAGTTGCCTAATATGTTGGACAAGCCTGGCTCGAACTGGGATCTGCACAATACTTCACCAACCATGCATGCATAAATGAAACTTATACCAACTCAGATTTTGGGAGATGGGGCTAGAAGACTCTATCTCAACTACAAGAGGCGTAGCTGAGCAGCTGGGTGATACTCTCATAGTTTGGGATTTCATGGATGTTTTTCCAGATGAGTTGCCTGGCTTACCCCCTGATAGGGAAGTGGAGTTCGGTATTGATGTTCAGCCTGGAACAGAACCGATATCGAAGAGTCCCTACAGGATGGCACCGGTTGAGCTGGCAGAGCTTAAGGTGCAGATTCAGCAGTTGCTTGATTTGGGTTTCATCAGACCTAGTGTTTCGCCATGGGGTGCTCCTGTCCTTTTTGTTGATAAGAAGGATGGTAGTCATCGGATGTGCATGGATTATCGAGAGCTGAACAGAGTTACTGTGAAGAATCGGTATCCGTTGCCCAGGATTGACGATTTGTTTGATCAGCTGAGTGGGGCTGCTGTTTTCTCGAAGTTGGATCTTCGTTCTGGATATCACCAAGTTAAGGTGAAGACTGCAGATATACCGAAGACTGCTTTTAGGACTAGATACGGGCATTATGAGTATCTGGTGATGCCGTTCGGAGTCACGAACGCGCCAACTGTATTCATGAGTCTTATGAACCGGGTGTTCTCTCAGTTCTTGGATAAGTTTGTGGTGGTCTTTATCGATGATATTTTGGTGTATTCGCAGAATCGGGAAGATCATGCTGAACATCTTAGAGTGGTTCTGCAGACTATGAGAGAGCATAAGCTCTATGGGAAACTTAGCAAGGGCGAGTTTTGGCTCGACAGGATTTCTTTCTTGGGGCATATTGTTTCTGGCGATGGTATTTTTGTGGATCCTGCCAAGATTGAGGCCGTGAAGGATTGGCCTATTCCCAAGTAAGTTTCGGAAGTCAGGAGTTTTCTAGGTTTGGCTGGCTATTATCGAAAGTTCGTCCAGGATTTTTCGAAGATAGAAGGACCTTTGACTAAATTAACTGGGAAGGATCAGAGATTTTGTTGGTCTGATGAGTGCAACATGGCTTTTGTTGAGTTGAATAACAAACTAACGTCGGCGCCTATGTTGACTGTTCCAGATGGTTCAGGCAGATTTGTAGTTCACTGTGATGCTTCTGGTAAGGGTCTTGGAGCATTTCTTACGCAGAAGGGCCGTGTTGTTGCTTATGCATCGAGGCAGTTGTGACTGCACGAGAAGAACTATTTTACTCATGACATGGAGTTAGCGGCAGTGATTTTTGCTTTGAAGCTGTGGAGACATTATTTACTTGGAGACCGAGTGGAGATCTTTACAGACCATAAAAGTCTCAAGTACGTCTTCACCCAAAAGGAGTTGAACATGAGGCAGAGGCGTTGGTTGGAACTTATGGCCGATTATGACATCAGTTTGCAATACCATCCTGGTAAAGTAAACTTGGTGCCTGATGCGTTGAGCAGGAGACCAGCAGTTTCATTTCTTACTCAGCAGAGAGATCTTATTGGGCAGATGAGGAGGTTGGAGCTTGATGTTGTATTGCCGAGTTCTGGTCGGAGTTGTTTGGCGCTCCAGCTGCAGTCGTCTCTTGTTGAGCAGATTAAAGTGGTGCAGGCTAGTGATGCGTAGTTGCGGAAATTTCGAGCTGAGGTTGAGTCTGGGTCCAGGACGGACATGGGTATTCATTCAGATGGTTCTCTTCGTTTTGGTTCCTGGTTATGTGTCCCGGAGGGTGAAGTTTGTCAGAGGTTACTTGAAGAAGCTCATCAGTCTTCGTATTCTATCCATCCCGACAGTACAAAGATGTATCGGGATTTGAAGCTTCATTTCTGGTGGCAGGGTATGAAAAGGGCTGTGGCTCAGTATGTTACTCATTGTTTGATCTGCCAGCAGGTTAAGGCAGAGCATCAGAGCGTCGCTGGACTTCTTCAACCGCTTCCTATTCCAGAGTGGAAGTGGGAACATATCACCATGGATTTTGTGATCGCTTTGCCGAGGAGTCCTAAGGGTCATAATGCTATTTGGGTGATTATTGACCGTTTGACGAAGAGTGCTCACTTCATTCCTTTTCGTGTTGGTCAGTCTACTGAGAGCCTTGCTGAGAGGTGCATGCAAGATATTGTTAGACTTCATGGGGTTCCAGTCAGTATTGTGTCTGACAGAAATACGAGATTCAGATCTCAGTTTTGGGAGAGTCTTCAGAACAGTTTGGGAAGCAAATTAAAGTACAGTACAGCCTTTCATCCCCAGACTGATGGACAGTCAGAGCGGACTATTCAGATTCTCGAGGACAAGTTGAGGTCCTGCATGCTTCAGTTTGGAGGGTCTTGGGAGGATCACTTGCACCTTGTGGAGTTCTCGTACAATAACAGCTTTCAAGCCAGTATTAAAGCTTCTCCGTTCGAGGCACTCTATAGGCGGAAGTGTAGATCGCCAGTGTGCTGGGATGATGTTGGCGAAAGGCAGTTGTTTTTCATTTTTGCATTTTGGAGTATATTTTTTTCATTTTTTGTGTATTATTATATCTTTTGTAATTTTTGGAACCGTATATTGGATTATTTTCAATATATATTCTTTTTCTTTCATTTTTGACCTCCTTGTGCTGATTGTTTGTCGTTTTGTTCATTTTCGCCATTTTGAGTTCTTTTTCTCATTTTCTTGGCCTCGTTCATTATATTTATTTATTTTGGTGATGTGGTGGATTTTTGGTGGTGATTTGCCCAAATTATGATTTTTGGCCCTTAAGGAGATTTTTAGGAGCCATAGAATTTTCTATATATTGTATCCCGATTTGAATTTGACACAATACCCATTACCCATTTGTATACCTATTAATTCTTATTGATATCCACTACCCATTAACCCACAATTAAATCTATATATATATACCTAATCCCCTTTAAACCCTAACCCTAATTCTAATCTCTCTCCCTCTCCTTATACAATCCCGGCCTCCTTTCCTCTCCTTCCCTTCTACTCCCGGCCTGCACATATCCCTCCCCAAACCGAGCCCCCTTGCTACAACATCCGGCCACCACTCCATTACAAGCCCTACTTCATATACAAACCCTACAATCCCTCCACCTTGCTTGATTCCCTTGCTTGGCCGGCTACCATACCACACCACCACCATCATCCAAATCAGCACAAGACTTTCCTTTGTGGTGCTTTTGAAGTGGGTATCATCCACTTTGGTTCGTGCATCAAGGAGGTTGATCGTAAGGCGTTTCGGGTTCGTGGGTTCGCTTGGATTCGCACGTGGAGGGTTTTCGCTCGTGGGTTTTCTTCCTAAGGCTTATTCGTGTCGTGTTTCACTCCATTAGAGGCAAGTAACTTGTACATAATTTTATTAGGTTGATACAAGTCAAAAAAGTTCACACTTAGAGTAGTTGGGTCTAGAGACAACCAAAAATTGTATTTTTGTTGATGGGTTTGTCTTTATTGTGTTAAATTTGACCATAGAAGACTTATGACATGAAATTTGATAGGTTGATGCCCTAGGTTTCACCTAAACTTGATTTTGTTCGTGTATGTGACATATTGCATGTTATGTGTTTGATTGATTGCCCATGTGAGAATTATTTGGCTTGGACATGTTAGAACCCCTAAAACATGATGTTTAGATGATTAGTAGGTTGTATTTCAAGTTTGGTTAGGTTTGGATCAATATCGTGGAAGTTATAGTGTTTTTGAGTAGAGAAGTAAAATTTGGAATTTGCGGTCTGTTCTGTGTTGCTTGCTGTTTTCACCCATGATAAGGTCCGAATCTTAATTCCAAAATTAAAAGTGAATTATAGATAATTGTGTCTATTTTCAAACCCCACTGGTTTTATCTGATTTGGACTTCGTATGACTGAGATATGATAGTTTTGGTACAGGTGTGTCGATAGATTTCAGATTCAGTTTTGAGTCATTTTTGTTAACAAATTAATTTCAAGAACTAAGCTATACATAATATATTGCTATAATATTTTGCTCAGTGTTTCCTCATGTTGTTAGGGACTTCCCTGATTTTTGGTGTATTTTAAAGATGAGTTTTATGTAGTGTTCCATGTTCTTCTCTAAATTCACCTTGTGCTGTAATATGCGTGCTGTTCAGTATAGAACCCAGTTTTCACCCTAATTCCTTATGTTTTATGAAAATTATTTATTAGATATGAAATCTAGAAAGATCTATCTATTTTTAATTCATTTTGGCGGAATTGGATTTCGATTCACTGATTGCGAGATATACTTGTTTTCGTACAGTAGTGTTGAGAAATTTCAGATTCGTCAAACCATGTTTTTGTGTTACTTCTTATTTTTGATGACTTATCTATACTTACTGGAATATTATAAAACTCGTTATTTTGAGTCTATATCTATAGGGGATTACCCCAGATTTTTCGTGGAATTATTTGCTATGTTTTCATGCTATTTTTATGCTCTTGAAGTTGATCCCCCGTTTTCTAGCTGAACATGAAATCTGTATTCAAATCAATTTTTAGCTGAGATGTTGTGAACTAGTATATGACTTTATTATACTCGTTGGAGGCGTGTGGATGTCTAGTTTCCAGATCCTTTGACGGATCCTGATTTGCATGCCTTTTGCTCTTAGAATCACTGTTTTACTACTGGTTGGTCTTGCTGTCCTGATTATGAACCTAGACTATTTTGCTCGTATATGTGAACGTATATCATCCATGCATGCTGATTTTCTAACCTGACCTGATTAAATCATGATTATTTGACACTATTTTGCACATATACATGCTTGTTGGACATTACAATAAAAGTAATCAAGCCAGGGTTTATGGGACAGATCTAGTAGTGGATAGTGCAGAAATGTGTACTGGGAAGAACCTGGTTTGGTTTGTAGCTTGTTTACACTTGGAGCTTGACACGATTTACTTGACACAATTTACATGACACGTGCACACATGACACTGGAGCTTGTTTTGGGTTTGTATGTTGTTTTGGTTTGGAGCTTGTTTACATGTTACTTGGAGCTTGTACCTGAGTATACTGCCCTTCATGGTCCCTTATGAAATCTAAAGCAAAACTGTTGTGTTGTAGCAACCATGTAGGGTGGGTTGCATGTCGTGCTACCTAGATAGTAATCACACAAGACTTGAACTTGATACTTGAACAAGATACTTGACATGATACCTGCTTACTTGATACATGAGACTTGATTACATGAAACATGATACTTGATACATGATTACACAACACTTGACACTTTTACCATGCTAGTTGTCTAGGTTGACATTATACCTACCATGTGCTAGTTAGTTTTCCCATTCTATGTGCTTGTATCCTACTCTATTTGTGACCCGCGACTTGCAATTGACGGGTACTTGTGTTTTCTCTTTTCCTCTTTCCTGCATTCGATGAATTGCAGATTATGGAGAACAGGTTCAAGGTGGTATCGGAGACTTGAAGTATTAGTATCGCTTTTGATTATTATTATTATTTCTTGTATTGTGCTAGAACAATATTTTTTATTCGTGAGACTTGTATTATTCTGGTATTTTAAGACTTGGATATTATTTGTATTTGAGCGATGTGACCCAGGATATTTGTTTTCTTTCCAGACTCTGTTTTATTTGAGAACATGGTATTTGATTTCAAGTAAATTTCTGTTGGTGAATTTGTTTCAATGTTGCATGTTGGTTCCACCTTTTGCTTCCGACTCTGACAAATTCTATGATGTGTTGCAAATATTTCTTGAAACAGCTTAAGGATGATAATAATCATTCGCTGGGCTTTTGTTACGTGCTCGTATTCCATATTTTTGGGAAGCGGGGTGTGACATGCATGTGCATGTCATGCCCCGCTTTCCAAAAATACGGAACATAAGCGCGTGACATTGGCCCTGTAGTGCCCCAAATTTCCAATAATTTATTTAGAAATACGAGACACAAATTTCGAGAATCACCCTCAATTTTAATCATAAACATAGCAACCAAATACAGAAAAATTTAAACTTTTTATACATCAATTCCTTTACAAATCACAACAGAATTTAAACACTTAAAATTACATTTTTCTCTTTACAATCAATTATTTTACAAGATATGCATAAATATTTTCTAATCAACCACAAGCTCCCAACTCTATGCTAATGGTATCTACCTATAAAACATGACCCTATAGATAACCCTAACCCCCAAAACTACAGGGGTCAGCCATAACGGTGTGAGTGATATTCAAAAGAAACATAGCTAAAATGAAACATAAAGAATAAATTCATAAGTCAACATATTAACATGTAAATACAACGAAACATGAATAACAATAATTGAAACATAAATTATCAAGTGAACTAGGGTAAGTGTCGAGTGTACGAGATAAAGACCCAATGCATAACACAATCAAGAAACACTAATGCATATGCCGACCTCTAATGCATAATTGTTGGAGTCTACGCATCTCACTCTACATAGGTCCGGTGCAAGCCCTTAACGTTTTCCACTTTTTCCGGATTAATTCCCCGCCATGCAACTAACCTACTACAGTGATTACTTTAAGATATAGATTTCCCGCGAGTATCTAGTTCATGACCTAGTAATCAGTGGAATCAATCCCCCAATGCAAGTGTGCTCACCCCCAAAGGTCAGGTAATGAAATTCACACTGCAAAAGCGCATAGTACCTCATCATGCAAATATCCCATGGACGTCGCCTTTATCCTGATAATCAGGAAGACTAGCCATATCACAATTTATTTGGACCCATGTTCCTCACACCCCGATAATAAGTGAAACCATATCCCATCGCGAACCACATGAGGCCCCCCTACCCATGTTTGCACTCATTTCATTACATCTCCAACTAGTTCCTGTCCTTAGGTTTGTTATTATTAATTACTTTACAATCTCCCCTAGAGTTGATGTACCCTAACCGGACTTAACACAACTAAACCAGGAACAAAGACCCCAACTGTTCAACTTCCTCAAAAATCACAACTGCCGGTACACAAGAGTCTCACTCAACCTCTAGAGACTCATAGCTCAAATTAAAACACAAGTTCTTTCTTCATAATTAATTTCAATGTCGACTCATTCATATTAGGCAATTTCTCCAAAACCCAATTCTTTCATATTCTTACAATCCAACTAATTGATTAAGAAAATTTGGAACAATTCGTCAAAATCAGAGGATTTAGTTCACAAAATCTTATAAAAATCACGAAACATCAATCACTCCAAATTCTCTAATATTTCACTTTTTAAAGTCAACAAGATTCGAAATTCCATCTTAATCTAACTTAGGAATATCACTCTCTCGACACATAGTAATTTCAGTAGCAAAACTCTTATTTGAAACATAGAAGCAATTTTTTGTAAGTTGAAGAAACAACGATTCGAAGAAAAACAAGTAAAAGCTTAAACAGAGCCTCTGTCAGTCGACTGCCGAAAGCCATTATAAAGGGTGGCGATCGACTGGCATTGGCTCCAAAACCCCATACCCAGTCACATGGCAGTTGACTGGCAAAGCTAGTACAAAATAGTAGCGGTCGACTGTCATGTATGGAAAAGTCAGTTTAAAGCTCGACGGTCGACTGCTGTTTCATGTTCAAATTTTGGGTGGTCGACTGTCAATGAAACTGGAAATTCTTTTTCGATTAAAAGCCGATCTAATACACTTGAGAATATATGGAAATATTTGTTTACTTCACCTTACTTGATCAAATCACCTTACTTGATCAAATACTGATGATTCACAATCATTTAAGTAAAAGAACAATTTCTATGAATTCAAAATCCTTTGACGAAATCAAAATCAAGTTTTTTACTTCAAGGACTTTGAGAACTTCTAGTTTAACTATCAAATACTTGAATATATGAATATATAGATTGAATAATATGTAAAAGTAATAAATACATGTTGTTTTATCAAACCTAGTTCCTATATCAATCAAATCAGTCAAAACATTCACAAAATCTCAAAAACTTCACTTTCGGCCAAAACACACAGATCCGAAATCTAAAAATTCAATCTTTACTTATACTTTTGATTTCTACTATGAAAATCCGCATCTTATAAACACATCAATCTACTGTCTAACATTTATATCTTGTTTTGACATTTAAATTTCAGCAAATAATCAAGTTTTAATCAAGGAAAAATCAAAACAGGACAACTCAGGCATGAACAGTAACCCGAAATTCACTATGCATACCTCTTTCGTATAACTTGATAGCAAATCAATTTTTCACATGATCAAACAAGTATAGATTAGTGTTTTCATGAGTAGTACTAAGTCTTTAGGGTTCTAATTAATCATACGTGAAAACCAACAATTAATCTATATTCTTTATCTTACAACTTACTTTTGAATCCCTCATTCAACAAATCTATCCATCAAATCAATATACGATCTTCTAGCATGCATCTACTACATAAACATCATTGTCAACATGTATATAACAAAACAAGAAAGTAGAGTATCACCCACCCCAATGAAGAAACCAACGAAGACGAAGAAATAATAATAAGAAAAGCTCATTCGCAAAAAAATTCAAGATCCTAGCTTCGAAACTCCAAGAAAACCAATAATAAAATTACTATTGATTGAATACAGAAAATAGGCGACTGTGATAGCAAATATATAGGCTAGAAATCTGGAGTAATTAGGGTTTTGCACTCTTTTGGAAATATCTTTTAACAATTTATTTATTTACATATATGAATCATCCTTTAAAATTTAGCTAGATTTATCAAATAAATTTGAAATAAAATCAAATCCTCTTACTACTGAGTTGGTTGACTGTCAAGCACAGCCCAAAAACCGAAATCTGGAGTTTTTACTCCAATTGGATATTTTGCAAAAAATTCCCTCTTTTTCTAATATTTACAAACATGTCATAAATTATCCGTAAAAATTCAGAAAATTCAAAACAATTATCTACTAATAAATATAAGATTTTACAAATAAAGTTTCTGAATTTTCAGTTTCCAAGAAAAATATTTGCACTTGTTTTGCACTTGCAAAAGGGTAAATTCCAGAAAAATTTATAATAAATCACAAAAATTCTCAAATAATCATTGATTAATACCAAATTAATATTTTAAAATTCTAGAGTTTTACAGGCACAGCGAATGACTTGCACCATCCATAAGCTGTTACTGTTCAACTCAACAATATAACAAGATAAATACAATCACGCATGCAATAAAAACAATCACATGAATAACAATACTTGGAATAAAACTTGAAATAACCAAATACGACAATCCAATGTCTGAAAACAAAATAACAATTTCTGGGTCAAAAGCCCATAATACAATGTTTATAAAACTCAATACAAGAAGTCAAATAAAAAAATGATCAATCTAAAAAGCAATAAATCCTCAAAAAGTCTGTTCTCTATGTCCTGCAGGTAAATCTCCTTGATCACCTGTGAATACCTCATCTAAAAAGAGGAGAAAAATTATCCTTAGAGTAAGTTATGGACAACAAGTAGAGAAAGCAATGAACAATGGGAATACGGGATAACAATGAATTCAATAAGAAAATAGGAATCTATAACAATGGATGATAACAATAATCAATATCAATGGTAATCGATGCAATTGGGATAACAATAAATGATATTTCAATATTCGGTGTCATTACACAATGGTCGATGTCAATATCACTAACAATGTTCAATATGAATAGCAATGACGATGTTCAATATGCAGTATCAATATTGTGTCATTTATTAAGTCTATTAGCTTTTAGCATAACTAATGCACGTACTACTGCGTCCCATACCACAGGTTTGGTGCATGCAATCAATGTCGTTTAGACTTTCGTGGTGAATTCTATTGATCATGTACTCAGGAAAACATGTAAACAATTTTCAATATTCAGTTATTTAGTTATTCAGTCGTTCAGTTATTCAGTATCAATGTCCAAGGAATAATATGCACTTATCCAGTTATTCAGGTATTCAGTTACCCAGTTATTCAGTTGTTCAGTAACAATAGGAAAACCACGAGCTCCCTTCCGAGTATATTCTCCTATATTGTCCATTACTAGGGCACCCTTAACCCCGACATGTCAAACATTTTATCAATGCAATCAATACATTATGCAATTTAGAGAAATTCGATAAACGATGGTATCAATAGAAGTAACAATAGGACGATCAATTAGAATTAGATATTTAAAATGGTGACAACAGTATATTAGGATCAGCCAATGCAATTTATGCACTTCAATCCAGTCAATATAATGACATATATACAATTATGTTAAAAAAATATGGAAACACAATTCTGGACAACAATAGCTTACTGTATAAAAATCAAGTTTCTCACTGCTACAGAAATCCAAATGTGGATCCGTCAGAAATTCTAGAAAGTAGACTCATTCCCGGTTCCAACTCAAATTTAAAATACAAAAACTGATAATAATAGATAGGTTAATTTCATCGTTCTTTACAGATTACACGTTCTGACCGAAAATCAAGATCAAGTTATTCTATTTGTAAAATCAGTAAAAATACAATTTTAAATTCATCAAAAAATATTTTTCAAACCCCTAATCATGTTGACTAACAATATGGAAATTATCAGGGCAATATTCTAACATTAACTTTACTTTTTAATAACTTAAACATGAAGAGATACATGAATCAGGAATTCTGGAAGTAAAAAGGCAGAAGTAGTAAAAACACCATAACTCTTGCAGTAAAACTCGGAATTTGAATATTTTAGATGTTCTGGAAACTAGAAACACAGGGCTACAATTTTTGTTTAGAAAGCTATAATTTTTGATGTCAAATACTGGGTCAAAAAGGTCTTACAAATTTCAGGCAGACTGTAAAAATCAGGATTCAACATATTTCATAAAATAAAAGCGATCTAAACATGATGAACTTCAAATCAATAGTTAACAAATATTATATTCAGTTACTCAGTATGGTAAACACAATAGCATGGTAAACACAATGAAGAATACATCCATACACTAGTTTAATATCAAATAAGGCATCAATCAATCATTCAATCACAACAATGTGATAATCAATTCTACAATAGTTTTATTTGAGTGGTGTTATGCATGAATAACTTCTATTATCAATACTACATGAATGCATGAAAGATTCGATATTTTAGAGTCAAAATCAAGAATATCTTGGGTTGGCTCGTGTAAACCCTTAGTATACTCAACAGAAGATATATGATATAACAATACCGTAAACAATTAGGATATACTTGTAGAGTTTCAATAAAAACTTAAATTTGACACAATGTGCAATTCAAGAGGGAAGTACTTGCCTTATAGTCGGTTAATTCGAATATGAAGAGAATAACGGGATGAGAATCCCGATGGTGCACGTGAAATTCACGTACAACCAACACACGTGCAAACACGTGCAAGGCAAAGCAACACACTACAAAAGCAATGCTCGCAAGAATCCAACAACAACAAACACAGCAAGAATCCCACACAGCACAGGCAGCAACAACAATATCACGAACGGTAATGGCAAACCCCAACACAACGGCAAACACCAACACAACGGCAAGAGAACCACAGCGACAAGTCCAAAGGCAGCAACGACGGCAATCAACAAGATCAAGAACAACGACAAAAGAGGAGAGGACCGCGTGCAGTGACAGAGGAGAGACGGTAGCGAGGGAGGCTATGGCGGCGGCGATGACAGGGCTACTGTCGAGGAGGCAGCGAGCAAGGGCCAGCAAGGGTGGAGCTCGGGCAGTAATTGAGGTCGAATTATAGGTGAGAAGGTAGTGACAGCATGTCGGCGAAGTGGCTGTGTGAGACAGGGAGGCAGCAACACGATGGAGGGTAGCGCTCGGGTGGTTGGTGGCAATTGCGAGGCAGGGGATCGACGACGATGGTTGGGCGTCGAGGTTGGGTTCCGAAGTTGAACAAAGGAGGGGGCTCCGGGGTTGACTGAGTTGACGGCTGAAGGTGGTTGGGGATGGTGATGGCGTGGAGGATGCAGATGAAGGATTGAGGCGGGGATGGGTTTTGAGAAAACAGAGGAAGGAGGTAGGGGATGACGGCTATAGATTATTAGATGGGTGATTAGGGTTAATTAGGTTTAGGAAAAGATTAGTGTATATAGGGAAATATCAGGTTGGTTTTTGGGTTGCGGGTTACGGGTTGGAATCCAATGTGGGGAATTATAGGGTTTAGATTAAAAATTGAACACTAATCAATAATAATATAATATGACAATTAAATCAAATAATATGCATTACATTAATACTCAACTATAAATAAACACAATCGCATGTATGGATTCACAAAATAAATAAGATTGGATCTAATTGGTTTAAATATAATAGATAGCAATATAGTAGTACATATTAATTAATTAAATCAAATAGTATACATAAAATTCATACTCCAATAATAATAAAATATAGATTAAGACCTATAGGCTTCCACAATAATAAATAACAAAAGATGAATTTTAATAAACAATCAAAAGTAATAATAATAACAATAATAATAATAACAATAATAATAATAATAATAACAATAACAACAATAATAATACTGATAATAATAATAATAATAGTAATAATAATAATAAGATTAATGATAATTGATATGGCTAAAAATGGGATTAAATCAGAACCGTTCAAATTGGTCACGAATCTTAAAGTTCACATGGGCAAAACGGTAATCTTACCTCCAAGCAAGGTCCGAAATGGGAATTGTGTTTCTACTCTAGGGCCCAACAACCCACAAATGGATCTGTTCAACTAGGTACCAGTCCCAACCCGTTAAGAGACAGTTCAGGAGGATATGGAGAAATCTTGATCCGTCCTTATCCTCAGGAGGTGGTTCTAACCACTTCTATCCAGCCACACCGCGGAGTAGAGATTCGTTCTTATCTCGAAGCAGATTCCCACGGCGACTATAAAACCCCCCTACCTCCTACCGTTACAAGGTGATCGCTCTCTGCCTACCTAAAGCTCTTTCATATTCTTTTCTGAGTACTGACAAGAGCGTCGGAGGGTTCATCACCGGGATCAACCCCGGTGTTTCGAACTTTGTGCAAGTCAGCGGTAGTAACCAGGAGCCAGCCTAAACAACAGTGGAAGTTGTCAGGTTTGATCTCTTCGATTCCTCACGAACCCACAAATTCATCTGATTGCCCCCACACCGAAATCAGTGGCAATAGATTGGCATCGTCTGTGAAAAATTGAATAGCAATTCGATTCTACTCCATCAACAAAAGCCACTCCTAGATATGCCTCCGAAGAAAGGGAAGTCTGCGTCCTCCAACCGTAGAACAACCTCCATTCTTCCTCCGCCTTCAGAGGATCTCCCTCTGCTCGTCCAACCGGCCTAGCAGCTCGAACAACTAATTCCTCAATCCGTTCAGCAGCCTCTAGGGCGTCAAGTGGCCGTTGGGGAACCCTCTCGATGAAGTTTCCATATCTCCGTACACAACCCTTCATCCGACTTCATGGCCTCCTATAGCCCTCCAACACCGAAAGATCTGCGAGATGTTCTCAACCACCGACAGAACGATACAAATCTTTGAATCCGCTTGGACGAGAGACGGACTCGTGACGGGAACCGTCGCCGGGAGCATCAGAGGGACCGGTCGCCCCATAGGAGATCGCAAAGGGTCCAACTCTCCCAGGAGGCGGAGAGAGTCACCCCAGCATCGCCAGAGAAGAAGTCGCTCCCCGACTGGCCATCCTGCCCTCGAGCTCATCGGGAGCAGGAGGCCCCCATCACGAGGACAGAGTTCCAACAGTTCCACGGGGCGGTCCTAAGGGCACTCAACGCTGCCCCCAACAACGACCAACGGGCTCCCAGTCCTCGGCCCGCTCCCAACCATCGCCGCTACTCTCCCATTCCTCGGCCAGCTCCGAGCCATCGCTGCCGCTCTCCCAGTCCTCAGCCGAATCCGAGCCATTGCCGCCGCTCTCCCAGTCCTCAGCGGGCTCTGAGCTATTGCCATCGCTCTCCTAGTCCTCAGCCAGCTCTGAGCCATCGCCGTCGCACACCCAGTTCATGACCAACTCCAAGCTATCACCGCCGCAGCCCCAACCCTCTTCTACATGAAGACGAGTCTTGGGGCTCAGCGAGGCATGATAGAAGGGAAGACTCGGTCTACCGCCGTCTCCATGAGATGGAGAGGTGCCTTGGCCAGTTCGACAGAGATGAATAACAACGGGTGAGGAACCTCCGCCCGAGTAGGCCCCCGTTCTCCTGCGCTATCATGGAGGCCCCCGTCCCAGAGAACTTCAAGCCTCCACACTTTGAGTCTTACACCGGGGAGTCGGACCCCGCTGATCACATTGAGAGTTCCAAAACTCTCATGATGATCCATCATGCCTTCGACGCCCTTCTCTGCAAGACCTTCCCAGCCATGCTTAAGGGGCCCGCTCGGGAGTGGTATTCCAGACTTGCTCTGGCATCCATTTTCTCCTTCGACCAGTTCGAAGGTCTCTTCCTCACACACTTCGTGAGCAGCCGTTGCTCTGAGAAGACGAGCACCTCATTGCTCTTCTTGTAGTACCCTAGATTTTAAAATAATTTTTTAAAGATTTATAAATGAATTAAAAAAAATTTCGCGATTTAATAAATATTTTCTGAAAATATATCTTTTTGCACATGCAAAAAACGTGCAAATATTTTCTTGGGAGTTCACAGTCAAAAATTATTTTGTGAAAAATCATTATTTATTATTAAATATTATTTATGAGTTTTCTGGATTTTTTTGACATTTATTGGACCTATTTGCAAATATTACAAAAAGAAGGAAATTTGTGCAAAATTACAAATTGGAATAAAAACTCCAGATTTTCGGATTTTTGGGCTGGGCTTGATTCCTAGTCAACTCAGGGTTAAAAAGTTTACTTTTTGTTTAGATGAATTTGGTTTATTTTGCAAGTTTTGATAAAAGAGGATCTTTTTGCAAAAATTGCCATTTAGAAGGACAAAAATGCAAAATCATTTTCTGGGTTCTCAAACAGTGCCGGCTGTTTATAGGATGGTTATTTTTTATTTTAAAACTCAATTAAGTTGGTTTTATTTAGTTTCCAAGTATAAGGATTCATATATGTAAAGATATATATATTTTTTTGATGAATCGGATAGAGCCAAAAGGCTCCAGCCATCACAATATATATAAATCAATAATAACAGTTAAATTATAGACATTAATCAGGGGTTTTACAAGGAGTAAAACAGAAACAAAATTACACAAATAGAACAATAATGGCTGCAAAACACTCTAATGGAGGGTGCGATATCAAAAACGAAGCGCCACACCGTAAAAAAAGGACGGAGGCGGAGCCATCGTCTGGGATCATCAAAGCTACTGATGGAGCCAACCTGGCAACTAGAAACCAAATGAAGATGAGGACGGCAGGAAAGCGGCAAGAGCCATGGGGCCAAAACCACCTCGCACGAAAGCCACCAACTCCACTAGCAGTCCACTAGGAACTCTAGCGGCTCAAAGGAGGCCAAAACAGACTCCCAAAACCACGAATGGCACAACATGAACAAGGCTCATCTGCGCACCAGGAGATGACCAGACGCAGACGCTGCATTCCGTGCCTGAATACGGGCACTCACGCGAATCTGCAAGGTGTTAGACACTTTCTTATTGTATTTCCGCTTCACAGGAGAGTTCGCTACCAACGCTGAAGGGGGCAAAGTAGACTGGAGGTCCGAAGAACTAGCTTCGATGCGGCGAGATGGGGTCAAGAAGCAACTAGGGGCGACCGATGAGGCAATAGGGATAGCGTTAATAATAGAGGAACGACAGAGGCGAGCAGCGTCATCCGAGACCGGAGGAGACTTATGGGGGATAGAGTACAAGAAGGGTTTAATATCCTTCAGGAGCTTATGTAAAGATATATTTAAAAGAGGTATTTTACAAATTTGTTTACAAATCCTAAAAACCTATATTCTGGCCTATTTAAAAGGTGGAGTGCAGCCGTCTTTTGTTGCACAACACAAACAATTTTATTATTATTATTTTTTGGAGTTTTAAAGAGAAGATTTTGGATTTCTTGAGAATGAGGGATTTTTCTTGTTCTTTATTAACTTCGTTTGATTTCTTCAACAAGGTGAGTGACATATTTTGTTTTCTTTTGTTCTAAGCATGTTGTATGTGATGATTTTTTGATTTGAAAGTATGTTAGGAGATTGTATGTTGGTATGATGAATTTTGATATGTAGATGAATTAAAAATTGATTCTTTCATGAAACCTATGCTTGAGGATTAAAACCCTAATTTTGATGACTTGTGATTGTTAAAGAACCTAATAGAAATCTGCTGTTGTGAATATATACAATGAGTTGTGTATTGTTATTGCATAAAAATAAATGAGTTTGAACAGGGGGGAGATTTGTTTCTGTTGATATACACATACACCAATTGTTGATGCCCCAAACTTGCTATTTTGTTCTCATATTTGCTTATAAACATGATTGAACTGATGTAGATGATTGGGGTAAGTATATATCATAGTTTTGAACTAAAGGAACAAGCTGTGAAGTGAAAGAAGAAAAATTACCTTTTTCTGTGTGTACATGTTTTGGGTGATTGTGGGAAATTTTAAGAACGGGGGTGAACTATCCATTGAAATCTTGATCTAATATATATATATACTTATAGAATTGCCAAGCTAAGAGCAAATACTAATGCTAAATTAACCGATGCATTTTCATGTATTTTACATGCTGACTTTTTGAAGATTTTTGTGATGATCTCTGTTCTGAGAATACTGATAGGTCTTGGGGTATTTTTATAACCCCTATATGTCATGCTAGAGATGGTTAAACACCTAAGGGAATTAGAATTTGACTTTGCAAGGCCTATTTGAGTATCCGTCGGATATATGCACAAGCCACCTGGGTGTGTAGCAGGTCACTGCTCATACCTGAAGGTATATATATATATATATATATATATATATATAGAATTAGACACATGAGAGTATGTATATTGATGTTTTTGAAGGCCCTAATACACCTCAATAACCATCAAGAAGAATCAGTTTTAAATTCTTAATTGACAAGTAAGGGGTTTAATTGTTTGGTCTGTGTATCAAGATCCTAACTGCAGATTTTTATTTTTGCTGCCCTATTATGAATGTGCACACATCCATCTCTATATACTCAACATGTATCTGTTTAATTAGTGATTGATCTTGAAGGACAGACTCAATATGACATAATTTAAAATGTGCCAATTAATGTCAAAATACAAAATGTGTAAAAATGTCGAATGGATAAAATCTTACTGCAGGGCCACGGAAAGAACCGATTTTCATCTAATGGTCCTTGTAAACATAATTATGAACATTTTTGAAATTACAGATATTCATATTATAGTTTTTCAGAAATTTTATATACATTTCTCTACTTGAGTATTACTAGTTTCATTAGAAGATCATGTTCTTAATCTTTATTCAGTTTGAAGCTGAAAGTTTTTCTACCTAAAGTCGGAAGCATTCTAAGATTAGCATCTATTGTCTACTTTCATTAGTTATTTGTTAATGAGAATGATTCATATATAGATCTTAAATTTTTTTCTCACTAATTTGATGTCCATTTTTAGGTAGTCTCCTTTTGTATACAATTAAGTGTATTCCTACATTATACACATACCATATATCAGTAAAGGGGGATTTTCTTTCTACATCTTATACATACATACTCCATTAGTAAAAGGCTTTTTATGTATCAGTTATATGTATGATCTTCATATGATCCCTTCAAATCAGTAAAGGGGATTTGTATACCTCACACATATATATATACACACCTACTTCATAATCAGTATAATGGGTTTTTATATATCAGTTACATATATACATATTCAGTGAAAGGGGTTTTTATACATCAATTATATATATATTGCAATATCAGTGTAAAGGGGTTTCTTTCTACATCTTATGCATGCACATATCAGTAAAAAGGGTTTTTCTGCATATGTCAGATACCTATACTTCATATCAGTCAAGAGACTTCTATATCATATACATACAACCACACAGAGTAATTAGCTTCTGAACATACCCTTTGTGTTTTTCCCTAATAAAAGCTAAGTCATAAACGAAATTAGATTCTGATGGAAAAAAAAAGAAGAAACCTTAATCATTCTTTTACCTGTTATTTATGCCTAATGTAAGTATCTATTGTACTCCCCTGTAAATCAGATACACTGATCTTGCAAGAACATGCGCTTTTATTAGGTCAATTCCATTGTTTGGAGAACTCTTGTCAATACAGTAGCTGTAGTTAGTATAGACTGGTATGATTCAATTCTAGATATCTTCCCACTTCTATTCACTTAGAGGACATCTTCAATACCATATACATATACACATACATGCCTTACTTCAGTAAAAGGTTTATTTTTTTTATATCAGATAAATATATACACCAATGTACAAACAATATTAATGAGTGGATTTTCTCACTGTGAATGGGTTAATAATGAAATGAAAAGAACTGATTAAAATGAAAAGTTTTTGTATTGATGGTTGAGTTGTGAAACTCTAGGAGTTGAGTGGGAGTCCTGTGAACCGACAGATGAGGTTTTATTGATTTAGACCAGTTGGGTCGTGGGGTTGTTATTATGAAATTAAGTCCGGCAGGATACACTATCTCTAGAGATGAGGATTTTTGTGTTCTTTTAATAATAACCAACTTAAGGACAGGCACTAGTGGAGATGTGATGGAACATGAGAAACGTAAGTATATGCTCTTGGTTTTGTTAGTCCAACGGATGCGTTCCAGGACTGTTTGTTGTTCTGTCTTGAGAGGACATTTGTATGTTCGCATGTCGAGGGTCTGCAGGCCTATTCACGGAGCATGAAGGGTGCATTCACGTGTCGATGGTCGGCGGGCATATTCGTGGAATGTACTTGGTGTATCTGGACGTTGAGGGCCTCGCAAGCCTATTCGTGGGGTATATGGCAGGTAGGTGATTCTCCGGTTTTTGAGCTATTCTTATATGATGCTTGTGTGTCGAGGGCTGTGATGCCTATCCGCAGAGTATTCTTGATCTTGTCTCCATCACCGTAGTAGGATTAGTTGCATAACGAGGGATACAAACCTATCAAGTGGAGAACGTTAAGGGCTTGCACCGGACCTATGTAGTATGGAATGCATAGAATCCAACAAGTATGCATTAGAGAGTCAGCATATAGCAACTGTGTTTCCTTGACTTGGTTTTATGCATAATGATTTATGTTTTCCTACACTTGACACTTAGTCTAGATTCACTTGATGTTTTCATGCTCTGCTACTTACTATCTTATATTCCTAGATGTTTTCATGCTTTACTTAATGTTATTTCTTATTTCATTTATTCTTGTTGTTAATACATGTTGTATGACTCTATGCTTTATGTTTTATTTATGTTGTCTTCTTTTGATGTCACTCACACCGTTATGGCTGACTGCTGTAGTTTTGGGGGTTAGGGTTATCTCTAACCTCATGTTTTACAGGTAGGTGCTTATAGCTTTGGACTTGGATGCTTGAGATAGAATGATGTGATGGCTTGTGTAAATTTGTAAAAGATGTGTTGTAAAGAAATGATTGTAATTCAAAGTGTTTTGTATTCCGATGTGTTTTGTAAACAATTAATGTAATAAAAGTTGAAATAAAAATTATCTATGTTTTGTCTATGTTTACTGTTGCAATTGAAGTTGATGCTGGGAATTGTGCCACATATTTCTGAGATATCATATTGAAAATTCGGGACGCTACAGAGATTGGTATCAGAGCATGCTTCAATAGTAATGATAGACATAGTATGAAAACAAACGTATGTGTGGACACTAGAGCGTGAGTACCTAGGCGTGGACATTAGAGTGTGAGTATCACATAGAGTTAGAACATGGTATTTTGGTTTGGGGTATGGTTGGGGTTTTGCCACGGGATATGGATATGGATGTGAATTGTGTTGTGATGCTCTAACTTTACCCTCATTTTGCAGTATTCAGTAGAATGGCAAGACCCAGGACCAGGAATGGTGGAATTGGTGATGGGGCAGAAGGTTCCCATGGAGCAGGACTTGATCTTAAGACTGAGATTGTCAGGGTGTATCAGACCTTGAACACATTCATGGCAGCTAATATGGCACAGAATCAAAATCAGAATCAAGGGGTTGGACCAGTGTTTGTTAACGTTGATCCGATCAAGCAAGATGAGTCCTTCAAGCGGATGAAGTTGCCTGTGTTTGTGGGGCAGTCTGATCCAGATAGGGCTGATGATTGGATTAGATAGATGGAGATGATCTTCAAAGTCTCGGAAACTCCAGCAGTCAATAAGGTGAAGTTGGCTGCGATGCAGTTAGAGAAGGATGTTGGCGTTTGGTGGCAGTCGGTGAAGAGGACGTTTGGGGATCAGCAAGTGACTTGGGAGGCTTTTCTGGATGAGTTCAGGGATCGTTTCTTTTCTCTGGATATTCAGGAGAAGAAGGCAACAGAATTCTTGAATCTGCGGCAAGGCAACATGATAGTGCGTGAATATAAGACTAAATTCGCTCAGCTGTCATGGTATGCACCGGAGCTAATTATAGATGAAGCGAAGAAGGCCAAGAAGTTTGAGCAGGGCTTGAGGCCGAATTTTAGGTCAAAGATGATTCCATTGGGCATCAGGAGGTTTGATAAGCTGGTCAGGAGAGCAGTTATGACAGAAGAGGATATGGACCAATTCCAGAAGAAGCAGGAGACCTGGAGCAAGAACAAGAGGCTAGTAGATGGTCAAATTGGGAAGGAGTTCCCAGTGAAGCAGGGCAAGTTCAGTCGGCAGTGCAGAAGGCACCCACAATTCAAGGCATGACCTGTTTCAACTGTGGAGTGGCAGGTCATTATCAAGCAGCATGCACCAAGCCTCGGAAGGAGCAGGTTTGTTATCAGTGTGGTCGTGAAGGGCATCTCAGACCAAACTGTCCGCAGCTGAAGAAGGATGCTGCAGTCGAAGGCAAAGTTCAGAGGCAGGGGCGAGTGCTCGCATTGACTGAGGAGAATGCGGGAAACTCAGGGATGCGATCCAGGGTGTGCAAGAATTTTGAATTCATTCATTTATGTATTAAGTAAAACTTTATTTGGGAATAAATTGGAGATTTGAGTATCATTCTCCATGTAACAGAATTTGTTTTGGTTAATGGAAAAAAAGCGAAAGTTTTATTTGATACTGTTTTCTTGCATACATTTGTGTCACCCAATTTTCGCGTGTCGAGGGTATACAGGCCTATTCACGGAGCATGCAGGGTGCATTCACGTGTCGAGGGTCGGCGGACCTATTCACAGAATGTACCTGGTGTATCTGCACGTCGAGGGCCTCGCAAGCCTATTCGTGGGGTACATGGCAGGGAGGTGTTTCTCCGATTTTTGAGCTATTCTTACATGATGCTTACACGTTGAGGGCTATGATGCCTATTCGCGGAGTATTCTTGATCTTGTCTCCATCACCGTAGTAGGATTAACTGCATAACGAGGGATATAACCCTATCAAGTGGAGAACGTTAAGGGCTTGCACCGGACCTATGTAGTATGGAATGCATAGAATCCGACAAGTATGCATTAGAGAGTCAGCATATAGCAATTGTGTTTCCTTGACTTGGTTTTATGCATAATGATTTCTATTTTCCTACACTTGACACTTAGTCTAGATTCACTTGATGTTTTCATGCTCTACTACTTACTATCTTATATTCCTTGATGTTTTCATGCTTTACTTATTGTTATTTCTTATTTTATTTATTATTGCTGTTAATATATGTTGTTTATGACTCTATGCTTTATGTTTTATTTTTGTTGTCTTCTTTTGATGTCACTCACACTGTTATGGCTGACCCCTGTAGTTTTGGAGGTTTGGGTTATCTCTAGCCACATGTTTTACAGGTAGGTGCTTATAGCTTTGGACTTGGATGCTTGAGATTGAATGATGTGATGGCTTGTGTAAATTTGTAAAAGATGTGTTGTAAAGAAAAGATTGTAATTCAAGGTGTTTTGTATTCCGCTGTGTTTTGTAAATAATTAATGTAATAAAAGTTGAAATAAAAATTATCTGTGTTTTGGCTATGTTTACTATTGCAATTGAAGTTGATGCTGGGAATTGTGCCACGTATTTCTAAGATATCATATTGGAAATTCGGGGCGCTACACTTCCTCAGTCAAAAGAAGAGCGAGCGGGTGAGGGATTACGTCAAGCGGTTCACCGCGGAGACCAGGTCTATCACCTCCCTGGATCAGTCAGTAGCGTCGGCTGCTTTCCAACCCAGTGTCATTAACCCTGATCTCAGGGCGTCTCTAGCCAAGAAGCCTCCTCCGGACTTCTCAGAGCTCCTTCTCAAGAGTGAGAAGTATATCCGAGCTGAAGAAGCTCTTAACCGCCCCACTCTTGAGGGGTCATCTTCCGGGAACAAACGGAAGACTGTTGAGGAAGAAGGAGCTAAGAAGCTCCAAAAAGACAACGGAGGTCAACATCATCCTCTCCCCCGCTTCGAAAAGTTCACTCCGCTCAATGCGAGTGTCTCCACCATCTTGATGGAAATTGGGAACGAGTGTATTCTACCGCCACCTCCAAAGATGAACAACCCCGGGAAGAAGAGAAACCGGGATAAGTGGTGCCACTTCCACAGGGACCACGGGCACAACACAGACAACTGTCCGGCTGTGAAGGGCGAGAATCGAGGCCCTCATTCAGAGAGGGCATCTCGCTAGGTTCGTGAGGAGGGACAGGGCCGATCCACCTCCATCCCCTGGGGGCTAGCAGGCGAACCGAACAACATGCGGAGACCCCGAATGTCGAATCAGAGGCCATCCTACACCTTATACATGGAGGCCCAATGGGGGATGATTCCAACTCCTCCCGAAAAACCTTCGTTCGGGATGTGAATGCCGTGCAGAGCCATCCCCCTCTGAAGGGTATTGGGGTCCCTATTACGTTCTCCGATAGAGACTTGGAGGGCATCCGCATGCCCCATTGCGATGCCCTTGTCATTAACCTCAGAATGGCCAACTTCGACGTACACCGAATCTTGGTGGACAATGTCAGTTCGGTTAATATTCTTTTCTTAGAGGCATTCAAAGGCCTCCAGCTGTCGAGAGATCGGCTCAAGCCCGCTGACTACACTCTTTATGGATTCACTGGGGTGCCGGTGACGATCGAGGGAGTTATAACCCTCGACGTGATCGCTGGAAAAACCCCGGTCACCCGCACGGAGCCAATGGACTTCATGGTGGTAGATGTGAAAGCTGCCTATAATGTTATCCTGGGTCGACTAGGTCTGGCTGCACTCCAGACCATTCCTTCGTCCTATCATATGAAGATGAAGTTGCCCATCCCCATAGGAGTGGGAGATGTAAGAGGGAGCCAGGAGGCGGCTCGCAAGTGTTACATGACCTCGATGGGAGGCCCGGTCCTCTCCCTTGAAGCCCTCGAACTCCCACGGGAGAGTAGCCAGACCATATCCGAGCCGGTAGACGAGCTGAAAGAAGTGCCCTTCTCAGAAGAAGATGCCACCAAGACATTCCAGATCAGTAAGGCTCTTTCCCCCTCCATCAAGAAAGACATCTCCCAATGCATAAAGGAGAACTACGATCTCTTTGCCTGGACCGCGGCGGATATGCTTAGGATCTCAAAAGGAGCTCTTGATGCACCACCTCAGCGTTGCCCCGGGAGTCAAGCCCGTCCAATAGAAGCGACGTAAGTTCGCTCCCGAGCGTCAACAAGCAATCAAGGAAAAGGTCGAGAAGCCCTGAACGCCCGATTCATCCAGGAGGTGAACTACCCCGAATGGCTATCCAATGTGGTGATGGTTAAAAAAGCCAACGGGAGCTAGAGGATATGCATCGATTTTACCGCCCTCAACAAGGCATGCCCAAAGGATCCATTCCCCCTTCCGAGCATCGATGCTCTGATCGATGCGACCTCCGGCCATAAGCTCCTCAGCTTCATGGATGCCTTCTCGGGGTAGAACCAGATCCAGATGTTCCCTCCCGACATCCCGAAGACCTTGTTCGTGACTGACCAAGGCCTGTACTGCTACTGGGTGATGCCATTAGGGCTGAAGAACGCGGGAGCTACATACCAGCACCTAGTCAACAAGGTCTTCCGAGACTAGATTAGCCGCAACATGGAAGTCTGTGTGGACGCCATGTTGGTCAAGAGCATCCGATGGTGGGAGCATGTCCTTGACCTCCAGGAAGCCTTCGGGGTGTTGAGAAGGCACAACATGAGGTTGAACCCGAGCAAGTGCGCCTTCGGCGTCTCGTCTGGAAAATTCCTCGGATTCATGGTGAGCTAAAAGGGCATAGAAGCCAACCCTAAGAAGATCAAAGCCATACTCAATATTGCCCCTCCCTCCAATGTCAAAGAACTACAGAGGCTCACGGGATGCCTCGCAGCTATAGGGTGATTTCTCTCCAAGTCAGGCAAGAAATGCCTTCTGTTCTTCAAAGCTCTAAGGGGAGCAAAAGGCTTTGAGTGGGGGCAACAACAGCAAGAGTCCTTCGACCATGTGAAGGCTTACCTGGTAAACCCCCCACTCTTGAGCAAGCCGAAGCCTGGCGAAACCCTCTCCATATACCTGGCAACTTCGGAGTAGACCCTTTGTACCGTCCTGGTAAGAGAGGAGGAGAGGATGCATGATGAACACAATATTATTCACTTTTTAGAGCAATAATCTTAATATAATTAGACATTTAAAAGCTCTATATGTGGTATTTAACTCCTATTTTCTCTTTTCCACAGGAAACAGCTTATAACAGAAAAACGAAGCAGATTTAGGACTTCAAGGATAATACACAGCAAACTGCAGAGGATTAGTCGACTGGTTCCCCAACACAGGCGACTGGACAAGAGAAGCTGATTTTCCACAACTCTCGACACAGTCGACTCACTCCCAAAATACAGTCGACTGGTCTGCGGCGGAGTAAACAGATAAGATATTCGAAGATTCACCCTAATTCCGAATCTATTTGAAACCAGATCTTATGCAACGAATCAAATCTAGAGACTGGGAATTGGCAAGAGCACGTGGTGAACAGATAAGGAAAGAAAGAAGAAAAGAGAAAAATATAAATCATCAAATAAAATAAAGAAGGATTTTGCTGAAAAAGGGGAAACCCTAATTCTCAGCGGTATTCTATAAATATCAGAAAGGAGATCCGCCAGAAAGAATCTATCTCTTGGACGCAACTTAATCTCAGAGTTCCCAACCATCAAGTCATCAACCAGTGCTTCATTCCATCAACATCCAAGAAGGCGAAAGAAGACCCAGCAACCAGAAGGCAGTCGACTGTGTGACAGCCAGTCGACCATATTGCCGGAATCCATTAGTTTATTTCTTCTCTCTTTATTCTTCATGTTGATCATGTATTTGAACTTGTTAAGCAATAAAAGTATTATTATGTGGAACTAATTTCATAGTTGGGTAGATCGAAGCCGTAGTTATGTAGTGCTATGTTCTTTTGAATCCTTCTATTTTACTTATTGATTGAATCTAACTGAATTGATATAGATTGATAACAGTCAAACTTGTTCAGGAGTTATAAGTACAGTCGACTGAAGGTGAGAGCCAGTCGACTGCCATACAGAATCTGATATTATCAAGTCTGTGAGTTAGAAATCTGAATCTGTTATATGAGCATATTGAGACGATCCGTATCTCGTGCTCGTAATTTGTAACAAGGGAATCTTTAGGATTCTTGGTTCAATCAACTTAGAGGATCTAGATCTGATACCAATTTCTAGAACTTTAAGTGTTTGTTCGTTTTCACTGTTCTTATGTTTTCTTTAAGTATAACTTAGTAGATACCATGCTAAAATACTTAGGGGAAGAAACGAATTAGAGTAGATACCATGCCTAATTCTTGGCTTAGGGAAACAATACTTTAAGGAGTAGATACCATGCCCTTGAAGTGAACAAACATGAGTAATTAGAAGTAAATTCAGAAGGCAACTTAGCATTACTAACTATTGGTGGAGATCAACAACCCAACTATTCAAGAGATATTTGTGATTCAACACCTCTCATCTTAGTTTTAATCTTTTAGTTCTTTTAGAATATTACAACAACTCTTATTCATTTTTATTATTAGTTTTATTGATTAGTAAGTTGAAGTCTACAATCTCTGTGGGATCGACCCTTGCTATTACTACGATTCGATTCGTGCACTTGCGAGGTTTTATAATTTGTTTCTAGTTTTATCTATTTATTTAGGTATCTAGAATCCAACAATAAGTTTTTGGCGCCGTTGTCGGGGATTGTTTAGTATTTTGACTTACAAATCAGTAAAATCTTTTTCTTTTTTTTTATTCTATTTCTTCTTTTTCTTTTTCTTGAACTTTCTTTCAGGTTAAACTTTGCACAGAACCAGATCAGTCGACTGTCCCACAGACAAGTCGACTGTACAGAAGCTATTGTACAGGTGCAGACCAGTCGACTGTACCAAGGATCAGTCGACTGTCCAGAGGATTTTTCCAAAGAGCAACAATGGGTGAAAATTTTTTAAACCGAGTACCAATGCAAGACAAATTCATTCCTAAGAATATTGAGAACCCTTCTTGCATAGCTTTTCAACCCAAAGTCACAGGGAATATGCATCTATCACCTCAATTACTCAGCATGGTGCCCCACTTCTTTGGTAGAACAGACGAAGATCCACATCTACATTTACAAGACTTATTTGATCTTTGCAGGACACAAAGCATCCAAGGGCTTACCTCTGAACAAATCAGGTTAATCTTGTTTCCTTTTTCTCTAAAACTTAATGCTAAGTTATGGTATAATTCTTTGGAACCAGGATCAATTAATTCATGGGAGCAATTGGCAACAAAATTCTTGAAAGAGTTCTTTTCAGCCCAGAAAACCAGACAACTAAAAAGGGAGATTCTACTTTTCCAACAAAAAGATGGCGATTTGTTTTTCGAGGCGTGGAAGGATTTCAAAAACAAGCTTTTTAAGTGTCCTTTGCACAACATACCTAAGGATGATCAGGTACAATCATTCTATGAGGGTTTAAATTACACTAACAAAGCAATTGTTGATTCAGCATGCAATGGAATGTTGATGAGGAAGAGTGCTGAGGAGGCCTTAGAGCTATTTGAAGAACTCAGCGAGAACTCACAACAATTCTCAACAAGGAGGAGCATCTCAAGAAAACAGGGAGTATACGAAATTTCTCATAATAATAACATGCAATTAGAAATAGAAACCATAAACAAAAAGATTGATATTCTTGTAAATTCAACGTTGGGTGGCGTAAAAAACCAACCAAAAGAAATTTGTGCAAATTGTTTTCAATCTAACCATACAACTAATTCATGTCCCATGTTTTCTTTCGCAGATAAGGAGCACACAAACTACGAAGAACAGGGAATGTACCCACCCCAGAACAATTTTTTTTCAAACACGTATGACCCACGGTGGCAAAACCATCAAGACAATCAAGTCGCACCAGGGCATACACAGCAGTTCCAAGGTGGGAATGGGTATGATAAGCCGGCACAGGAAAAGAATAAGTTGGATTTCGAATCCACCATTCTTCAATTACTCCAACAGCAACAGCAAACAAGCAATCAACAAGGACAGGCCATTCAAAAATTAGAATTTCAAATTGGTCAAATTGCTCAGGAGATAAGTGAACGAAAGGCAGGAGAATTCCCATCGCAAACCATACCTAACCCTAGAGGACAAGAACAGCTCCAATCAAGGACAACACTAGAGGAAGAGATTGAGTTTACAATGTTTGATGCACCACAATTTCCACACGATAATCATGAATGTTATAAAGTTGACGTGGTTCAGGAAATTTGTGACCAAACATTTCAAGATAACAGCGTTGATCCATTACAAGCAACAATTGCGCACCCTCCACCACTACCTCAAGTTGAAATGGAATACGATGACTGGAGGATTGCAGAGACAGAACATCACCATGAAACTCCAGAGTCATATCCAGGTAAGCTTGCATCTGTATTTGAAGAATTGGTATCTGATAACACTTGTGTGTTGCAGGACATGTCGACTTATGAAAAGGAACAGTCGACTGATGAAACACACAAGTCGACTGATGATCAGTACCAGTCGACTGCTATCTGGACACCAGATGAGGTGCTGAAACCACTATATGAACACCTGAAGCCACTACATGAGTATTTGGGAGAAGACCAGAAACGACCTGTGACAGCTACTGAAACATTGAGCATGCATAAAGAAGCAAGGCTGTAGGGAGTCTTTCAAGAGCACAATGGTGCATTAAGATGGACCATTGCTGATAAACTAATGTCACGATGGTACGGCCCATAACATGTTGCACAGGTTTCCCCCACATGGAGCATTGACGACAAATCAAACGTTCTAGGTGAATGGGCAGAGGGGGGAAACCTTATAATAAGATAAGTTGTGAGCCGCGAGACATTCAATACATGGCACAACTCATCAAGTCTAGCTGAAGACAAGAAACACAGCGCTTATTGGGAGGCAACCCAATTTTTCAGGGGAGTATTTACACTTTCCCTTTATTTCCTTTCAGTTATTCATTATTATTTTTGTTTTAGTTCTTTTTATTTTCAGTATCTCCTTACTAGATGGTGACACATGCCTATTTTTATATTCGAACATTGAGGACAATGTTTCATCTAAGTTTGGGGGTATTAGGGTTATTTTTAGAGTTCTTTTGAAAATTTTTGAAAATTTTAAGATAAACAATCTCTTATAAAGTAAGAAGAAGGATACTTATTTACTTTAGAATTGTTAATTTTCATAATTCCTTACGAAGTTATAGAAGCCATGCGATTATACATAATAAACAAATGTGATGCTTTTTCTGATGATTATTCCCTTTAGATCTAGTCCTAAATCGAGTTTAAGTAAATAGAGTGATAAAATATATATATATATATTTGAATAAAGTCAATCTACTCAAATGTTTTGAGTGCTTAGTAACTAGGGGTATTCATCACCAATGTTTACCTTTACGTCAAACGGCAACTCAAAATACGAGTATGCAAAGCACTTTAGAGTTTGTGACTTGTTGAGTAACCGGGTGGATACATCACAAATGTTTCGCATTCGCGTCAAAAGGCAAGTGACATCTTTAGAGAAGAGACTAACTAAAAAAAAAAAAAAAAAAAAAAAAAACACTCTAGTTTGCTACTCGGTTTGTAGTAGAGGAAAGGGATAATCACAGACTGAGTAGTTGCATACTATAACTACATTAATCGCATGACAAATATGATTAAGTTTGGGGATTATGAATAGACAATTGCACTAGAGAAAGTGGGTATGTTTAATTTTACTTTGTCTGAAATTGTTTATACCTTTCTATGCTGATGTCCACATAATAAGAAATCTTGGTGGTTGAGTCTATTATTATTATTATTCTCCTTATTCATAATTCTAGTTTGCTTGAGGACAAGCAAAATCTAAGTTTGGGGGTATTTGATGAACACAATATTATTCACTTTTTAGAGCAATAATCTTAATATAATTAGACATTTAAAAGCTCTATATGTGGTATTTAACTCCTATTTTCTCTTTTCCACAGGAAACAGCTTATAACAGAAAAACGAAGCAGATTTAGGACTTCAAGGATAATACACAGCAAACTGCAGAGGATCAGTCGACTGGTTCCCCAACACAGGCGACTGGACAAGAGAAGCTGATTTTCCACAACTCTCGACACAGTCGACTCACTCCCAAAATACAGTCGACTGGTCTGCGGCGGAGTAAACAGATAAGATATTCGAAGATTCACCCAAATCTAATTCCGAATCTATTTGAAACCAGATCTTATGCAACGAATCAAATCTAGAGACTGGGAATTGGCAAGAGCACGTGGTGAACAGATAAGGAAAGAAAGAAGAAAAGAGAAAGATATAAATCATCAAATAAAATAAAGAAGGATTTTGCTGAAAAAGGGGAAACCCTAATTCTCAGCGGTATTCTATAAATATCAGAAAGGAGATCCGCCAGAAAGAATCTATCTCTTGGACGCAACTTAATCTCAGAGTTCCCAACCATCAAGTCATCAACCAGTGCTTCATTCCATCAACATCCAAGAAGGCGAAAGAAGACCCAGCAACCAGAAGGCAGTCGACTGTGTGACAGCCAGTCGACCATATTGCCAGAATCCATTAGTTTATTTCTTCTCTCTTTATTCTTCATGTTGATCATGTATTTGAACTTGTTAAGCAATAAAAGTATTATTATGTGGAACTAATTTCATAGTTGGGTAGATCGAAGCCGTAGTTATGTAGTGCTATGTTCTTTTGAATCCTTCTATTTTACTTATTGATTGAATCTAACTGAATTGATATAGATTGATAACAGTCAAACTTGTTCAGGAGTTATAAGTACAGTCGACTGAAGGTGAGAGCCAGTCGACTGCCATACAGAATCTGATATTATCAAGTCTGTGAGTTAGAAATCTGAATCTGTTATATGAGCATATTGAGACGATCCGTATCTCGTGCTCGTAATTTGTAACAAGGGAATCTTTAGGATTCTTGGTTCAATCAACTTAGAGGATCTAGATCTGATACCAATTTCTAGAACTTTAAGTGTTTGTTCGTTTTCACTGTTCTTATGTTTTCTTTAAGTATAACTTAGTAGATACCATGCTAAAATACTTAGGGGAAGAAACGAATTAGAGTAGATACCATGCCTAATTCTTGGCTTAGGGAAACAATACTTTAAGGAGTAGATACCATGCCCTTGAAGTGAACAAACATGAGTAATTAGAAGTAAATTCAGAAGGCAACTTAGCATTACTAACTATTGGTGGAGATCAACAACCCAACTATTCAAGAGATATTTGTGATTCAACACCTCTCATCTTAGTTTTAATCTTTTAGTTCTTTTAGAATATTACAACAACTCTTATTCATTTTTATTATTAGTTTTATTGATTAGTAAGTTGAAGTCTACAATCTCTGTGGGATCGACCCTTGCTATTACTACGATTCGATTCGTGCACTTGCGAGGTTTTATAATTTGTGTCTAGTTTTATCTATTTATTTAGGTATCTAGAATCCAACAACAATGCAATGCCCCATATACTACGTGAGCAAGGTCCTTAGGGACGCAGAACTCCACTACCCGAAGGTGAAAAAGATGGCATACGCATTGGTCATGGCGGCGAGGAAACTCTGCCCATATTTTCAGTCCCATTCGGTGGTCGTTCTTACTGACCAGCCGCTGAAGCAAGTTCTCCACAAGCCCGAGACATCGGGACGCTTGATGAAATGGTCCATAAAGCTGAGCCAGCACGACATCAGCTACCAACCCCGAACCGCTATCAAGGCACAAGCCCCAGCGGAATTCATTGTGGAGAGCACCATTCCCGACCCCTGTGAGTCGGCTGACGAACCCCTGGTCTAGACTATTTATGTTGATGGATCCTCGTGCGCCGACGAAAATGGGGCTGGCGTCATCTTGACTAGCCCATTCAGTTTTGTTCTGCAGTATTCCCTCCGCATAAACTTCCGTGCATCGAACAACAAAGCCGAGTACGAGGCCCTCATAGCGGGGCTCTGCATGGCCCGCAATGCGGGGGCCAAGCATATCCAGGTCTTCAGTGATTCACAGCTGGTCGTTAATTAAGTGTCTGGGGAGTACGAAGTAAGAGATGAGAGCATGGCCAAGTACCTGGCGAAGGTAAAGGGACTACTGGCTTTATTTGAAGATGCTCGACTCCAGCGGGTTCCCCGAGAGGAAAACGCACAGGCGGACGCCCTGTCAAGGCTTGCCTCCTCCCCCCTCTAGGGTTTGGAGCGAACCATAATGATAAAGGTCCTCCTGAGACCAAGTATTGAGGAAGACAACTTAGAGCCGATGGAGACTATGCCCCTAATACTTGGGGAGAATTGGATGAAGCCCCTACTCGAGTACCTTAGAGACGAAGTTCTTCCCGCAGATCCAAGAGAGGCAAGAAGGGTCAGGACCAGAGCCGAGCGATACACACTCCTTGATGGAGTCATGTACAAACGCTCTACACTCAAATCGACGGCAGACCCTACCTAAGGTGTCTCTCCCCCGAAGAAGCACTCTATGCCCTGAAGGAGGCCCATGACGGTATGTGTGGCACACACTTAGGAGCGAGATCCCTCACCCGTAAACGCTTAAATTACGGCTACTTCTGGCTCACATTACTTAGTGACTCCGAAGAGTACGTCGGCCAATGTGGCGCCTGCCAAAGATTCTTTCCAATCCGTCGCCTACCACAAGCCCAGCTCTCCTATTTTGCAAGTCCGATTCCTTTCGCAATGTGGAGGATGGACTTGCTTGGACCGTTTCCTCCAGTGCCAGGCCAGCTAAAGTTCCTGGTCGTGGTGATAGATTACTTCTCCAAGTGGATCGAGGCTGAATCCCTAGCAACGATTACTGAGAACAAGGTCCAGAAGTTCTTTTGGAAGAACATTATTTGCCGGTTCGTTGTACCCCATATCCTCGTAACCAACAACGGGACCCAATTCGCAGGGGCAACCTTTCGCAACTTTTGCACCGACCTTGGCATCTAGCCGAGGTTCTCCTCGATATCCCACCCTCAATCCAACAGCCAAGTGGAGAACACTAATCGACAAATACTCTTCAACCTGAAGAAAAGGCTCGATAAATCCACCAAGGGGTTGTAGGTCGAACAACTTCCCAACGTACTATGGAGCTATTGCACCACCAAGAGAACTCTGACAGGGGAGTCCCCCTTAAATCTCACATATGGCGCCGAAGCCATCATCCCCTAGAAGTGGGCCTACCTTCACCCCAATTGATCGCCTACAATGAAGAGCAGAATGAAAACCAGCTTCGCAACAGCTTGGACCTCATCGACGAGATCCGCAAAAGGGCTTCCATCCGAAAAGAGACTTACTGGCGTAGGATAATATAGTCTTACAACCAGAAGGTTCGCCGCGCTAATCTTAAAGAGGGAGACCTAGTGCTCCGAAAGCTGTCAATCTCTCTTCCAAGCAAGAAGGGCAAGCTAGCACCCAACTGGGAGGGTCCATATAGGGTCTCCAGAGTTATTCGCTCGGGCACGTACCAACTCGAAGACCCGAGGGACAGGAGAATACTGAGGGCTTGGAATGCTGACCACTTGATGAAGTACCAAGAGGGTGTTTTAACACTGCTCCAAGCAACTTCAAGCAACTCCTGAGTCGAACAGTTTCTATTTGATGTTTTATCTACCTTTTTAAATTATTTTTTCAAAATGTAAGAGTGACTTGCAACTCAGAAGCAGCCACTCAAGTCATCTTTAATAAAGGCGAGTTTCTTCCAAGGAATTATTTGTCTAATAATTTAGTTGGTTCGCTTTGGGGTGTACGAAACTGATGAACACATTATTATTCACTTTTTAGAGCAATAATCTTAATATAATTAGACATTTAAAAGCTCTCTATATGGTATTTAACTCCTATTTTCTCTTTTCCATAGGAAACAGCTTATAACAGCAAAACGAAGCAGATTCAGGACTTCAAGGACAATACACAGAGAACTGCAGAGGATAAGTCGACTGGTTCCTCAACCAGGCGACTGGACAGGAGAAGCTGATTTTCCACAACTATCGTCACAGTCGACTTATTCCCAAAGACAGTCGACTGGTATGATCAAAGATGAAATCTTCAGAAGTCTCGACTCAGTCGACTGGTTCGAAGACAAGTCGACTGGTCTGCGGCGGAGTAAACAGATAAGATCTTCAAAGATACACCTGCATCTAAATTCAAATCTACTTGGATCAAGATTTTATACAGCGAATCAAATCTAAAGACAGGGTATTTTCCAAGTGGACGTGGTGAACAGATAAGGAAAGAAAGGAGAACAGAGAAAGATATTAATCATCAAATAAAATAAAGAAGAATCTTCCTGAAAAAGTGGAAACCCTAATTCTCAGCCGTGTTCTATAAATATCAGAATACCATCTCTTGAATGATCTCCGCTCTCTCCACTCCACGACTCCATCAACGATCAGATATATCTCTGGGAAGCGACTCAATCACCAAGTTCCTGAACAAGCATCGAGAACATCACTCCATCAACATCGAAGAAGGAAAGAGAAGATCCAGCAACAAGAAGGCAGTCGACTATGTGACAACCAGTCGACCATATTGCCGGAATCCATTAGTTTATTTCTTCTTCTCTCTTTATTCTTTTATGTTGATCATGTATTCAAACTTGTTAAGCAATAAAGTTATTATTATGTGGAACTAATTTCATAGTTGGGTAGATCGAAACCGTAGTTATGTAGTGCTATATTCTTCTGAGATCTTCTAATTACTTATTGATTGAATCTGGTTGAATTGACATAGATTAATGATCATCAAACTTGGATCTTGAAGTCTGAGAGCAGTCGACTGAGGTGAGAGCCAGTCGACTGACATACAGCACGTGAGAATATCAAGTTTATGTTATCATTTATCTAAATCTGTTATATGAAGCATATTGAGACGACCGAATCTCGTGCTCATAATTTGTAACAAAAGAATCTTTAGGGGTTCTTGGTTCAATCAACTTAGAGGATCTAGATCTGATACCAATTTCTAGAACTTTAAGTGTTTGTTCGTTTCCACTGTTCTTATGTTTTCTCTAAGTATAACTTAGTAGACACCATGCTAGATACTTACGGAAAGAAACGAATTAGAGTAGATACCATGCCTAATTCTTGGCTTAGGGAAACAATACTTTAAGGAGTAGATACCATGCCCTTGAAGTGAACAAACATGAGTAATTAGAAGTAAGTTCAGAAGGCAAATTAGCATTACTAACTATTGGTGGAGATCAACAACCCAACTATTCAAGAGATATTTGTGATTCAACAATTCCTTCTTAGTTTTAATCTTTTATTCCTTTTAGACTTTTAAAACAACTCCTTATGATTTTTATTATTTTCTATTGATTAGTTAGTTGAAATCTACAATCTCTGTGGGATCGACCCTTGCTATTACTACGATTCGATTCGTGCACTTGCGAGGTTTTATAATTTGTGTCTAGTTAGTCTATTTATTTAGGTAGCTAGATTTCCAACAAACAAGTTTTTGGCGCCGTTGCCGGGGATTGTTTAGTATTTTAACTTACAAGTCAGTAGAATTTTTATTAGTTTTTCTTTTCTTGTATTAATAATTTTTCTTTTAGGTTACAGGACTTTGGTGAATGCACGGTAGACGATCACTTCGTCCAGAGCTACTACCTATTGACGCAAAAACAGAACGAACTTTGCACAGACTAGGTAAGCTGTTTTCAGCCAACCAGTCGACTGCTATACTGACCCAGTCGACTGCACAGAGACAAATCTCACAGACAACAATGGCTGAAGAAATACAAAATCGAGTGCCAATGCAGGATAAATTCACTCCTAAGAATATTGAGCAACCTTCCTGCATTGCTTTTCAACCTAATGCCACAGGGAACATGCACCTATCTCCTCATTTACTTAGTATGGTTCCCCACTTTAGTGGCAAACCAGATGAAGAGCCTCATCTTCACTTGCAAGACTTTTTCGATCTTTGCAGGACACAAAGCGTCCAAGGGCTTACCGCTGAACAAATCAGGTTAATCTTGTTTCCTTTTTCTTTAAAACTTAATGCTAAGTTGTGGTATAATTCTTTGGAACCAGGATCAATTAATTCATGGGAGCAATTGGCAACGAAATTTTTGAAAGAATTCTTTCCAGCCCAAAAGACCAAACAGCTGAAAAGGGAGATTCAACTCTTCCAACAAAAAGATGGAGATCTATTCTTCGAAGCATGGAAGGACTTCAAGAGCAAGCTTCTCAAGTGTCCTACTCACAATCTGCCTAAGGACGATCAGGTACAAGCTTTTTATGAAGGTTTAAATGACACTAATAAAGCAATTGTTGATGCAGCTTGCAATGGCATTTTGATGAGGAAAAGTGGAGAAGAAGCCATTGAACTTTTTGAAGAACTCAGCGAGAACTCCCAACAATTCTCAACAAGAAGGGGACCTACGAAAAAACAGGGAGTTTACGAGATCTCTAATAATAATAACATTCAATTAGAAATGGCAAACATGAATAAAAAAATTGATATGCTTGTTAATGCAATGTCGACAATGGGTGGAGTTAAAAATCAAACAAATGAAATGTGTGCAATTTGTTCTCATTTAGATCACACAACGGATACTTGTCCCATGTCTACTTTCACAGATCAGGAGCATGCAAACTATGTGGGTCGAGGAGTATTTCCACCAAAGAACAATCCATACTCGAACACATATAACCCAGGATGGAGGAATCATCCAAACTTCTCATGGAGCAATAATCAAAATAATCAAGGGAATCAATTCACACAAGGACATACAAGGAACCCTCAGATGGGAAGTGGGTTTGAAAGACCAGCTCCAGAACAGAAGAAGTTGGATTTTGAAACCACTGTTCTTCAATTGCTCCAACAACAACATCAAACAAGCAACCAACAAGGACAAGCAATTCAGAAGTTGGAAACCCAAATTGGTCAGATTGCAAAAGAGCTAAGCGAAAGAAAGGCAGGTGAACTCCCTTCACAAACCATACCAAACCCAGGAGGTCAAGAACAGCTCCAAGCAGTCACAACCCTAAGAAATGGTAAGATAATTGACAACATGGTTGGAACACACACAGACAAGCCAGCCAGTAAACCAGTCGACTGTTCTTACAAGACAGTCGACTGCACAAACAAATCAGAAAAACAACCATCAAAAGCTTCGGGTTCAAGTAAGGTAAGTGAAAAAGTAGGGACAGTTCCACCACCATTCCCTCAAAGGTTAGTCAATAAAAAGAAAGAACAACATTTATTTGACGTCTTTGAAACTCTCAAAAAGGTAGAAATTAATATTCCCCTACTTGATGCTATTAAACAAATTCCTTCTTATGCCAAATTTTTGAAAGATTGTTGTACTCACAAAAGAACATTTCAGGTTAAGGAGGATGTGGCCTTGACAGAAGAAGTGAGCGCCGTATTATTAAGAAAACTACCACCTAAACTGAAGGATCCAGGTAGTTTCACCATTCCTTGCAAAGTTGGTGAGCACTTCTTTGAAAAAGCACTGTTAGACTTAGGGGCAAGCATCAACCTTCTTCCTTATTCTGTTTACGAAAAGCTTGGATTGGGGGAACTCAAGCCAACATCCATCACTTTGCAATTGGCTGATCGCAGCATCAAAAGACCTAGAGGTATTTTAGAAGATGTCCTAGTTCAGGTAAATGATTTTATTTTGCCTGCTGATTTTGTTGTGTTAGATATGGAGGAATCTTCAATGTCATCATCTCTACCGATCATATTAGGTAGGCCCTTTATGAGTACAGCTGATATAAAAATTTGTGTTAAAAAGGGCATTATAAGTATGAAGATAAACGGAGAAAAAGTGGAATTTAAAATGTTTGATACACTAAAATTACCACAAGATGATCATGAATGCTATAATATTGATGTGGTGCAGGAGATTGTTGATCAAACATTTCAGGTACATAGCATTGAACCACTACAAGCCACAATCACTCAATCTCTAACTTTATCTCATGTTGAACAGGAATACGATGACTGGGAGATTGCAGAGAAAATACATCAACTTGAAACTCCACAGTCAGACCCAGGTAAACTTGGTCCGGTATTTGAAAAATTGGTGTCCGATAATCTTTGTTTTTCTACAGATCAGGCGCCTGGTGCACAGAGAAAGTCGACTGGTCTTCTAACCAGTCGACTGAACCAAGAAACACAGGATAAGTCGACTGCTGACATGGATCAGTCGACTGTACAGAAGCGCCCAGACATGGAACTCAAGCAGCTGCCCGATCATTTGAAACATGCCTTTTTAGGTGAGAACCAGACGCTACCAGTAATAATTGCTGCCAACTTAACTGCACAGGAAGAAGAAAAGCTGCTGAAGGTATTGCGAGAACACAAAAATGCAATAGGATGGACCATTGCAGACATCAAGGGAATAAGTCCATCCAAATGCATGCATAGAATATTGCTTGAGAACGATGCAAAACCTAGCAGAGAGGCACAGAGAAGGCTCAACCCCAACATGAAGGAAGTGGTAAGAGCAGAAATTTTGAAGCTACTAGATGTTGGCATCATCTATCCTATCTCAGATAGCAAATGGGTAAGTCCTATACATGTAGTTCCTAAGAAAAGTGGAGTTACAGTGGTAACAAATGAAGAGAATGAACTTATCCCAACAAGAGTAACCACAGGTTGGAGGGTATGCATTGATTATAGGAAACTGAACAATGAAACCAGGAAAGATCACTTCCCTCTTCCTTTCATTGATCAAATGTTAGAAAGATTAGCAGGATATAGTCATTATTGTTTTTTAGATGGTTATAGTGGCTATAATCAAATTGCTATTGCTCCAGAAGATCAAGAAAAGACCACTTTTACATGCCCATTTGGTACTTTTGCTTACAGGAGGATGCCGTTTGGATTGTGCAACGCACCAGCGACATTTCAAAGATGCATGATGAGCATATTTTCAGACATGGTGGAAAGGTTCATTGAGGTATTTATGGATGACTTTAGTGTTTTTGGATCTTGTTTAGATGAATGCCTTAACCATTTGCAGCTTGTTCTTAAAAGATGTGAAGAATGCAATTTAGTGCTGAATTGGGAAAAGTGCCATTTCATGGTACAACAAGGTATTGTCTTGGGGCATGTTGTGTCCAAAAGAGGCATAGAGGTAGACAAAGCCAAAATAGATATAATATCAAAACTACCCCCTCCCACTACAGTTAAGGGTGTTAGGAGTTTCCTAGGACATGCAGGTTTTTATAGACGATTTATAAAAGATTTCTCAAAAATCTCCAAACCCCTTTGTGATTTGTTGGCTAAGGATGTTGAATTCACATGGACAAAAGAATGTACAAATGCTTTTAATACATTGAAAACTCTTCTCATTTCTGCACCTATTGTCATGGCACCAGATTGGAGCCATCCTTTTGAGCTCATGTGTGATGCAAGTGATTATGCCTTAGGGGCTGTTTTAGGCCAAAGAATCAATAAGAAACCCCATGTTATTTACTATGCTTCTCGAACTCTAAACGATGCACAGCTAAATTATTCCACTACTGAAAAAGAAATGTTGGCTGTTATATTTGCTGTAGAGAAGTTTAGATCATATTTAATTGGTTCTAAAGTTATTGTTTTCACTGACCATGCTGCTTTGAGATATTTGTTGGCTAAAAAGGAAGCTAAGCCTAGGTTGATCAGATGGGTGCTGTTGCTTCAAGAATTCGATCTTGAGATTAGAGACAAGAAAGGATGCGACAATGTTGTGGCAGATCACATGTCCAGATTACTGCACGAGGACGAGAGAAATGTGCCCCCGCTGAATGAAAATTTCCCAGATGAACAATTATTTGCAATAAATATTCACACCCTCGGGGCAGTCGACTGGTCCTTCAACCAGTCGACTTATCTCTCTGAACAACTACCCTGGTTTGCTGATATTGTCAATTTTCTAACCGCTCATGTTTTTCCTCCAGGTATGACACATCAGGAAAGGAAAAGATTGGTGGATCTGAGCAAACACTATTATTGGGATGATCCTTATTTATTCAAATTTTGCTCTGATCAAATTATAAGAAGATGTGTGGCAGACGAGGAACAAAGGAGTATTCTACAACATTGCCACCAATATGCATGTGGAGGACATTTTGGGCCGAAGAGAACAGCACTTAAGGTATTGCAATCTGGTTTTTATTGGCCTAAAGTATTCAAAGATGCTTTTTCTTTTTGCAGGACTTGCGACAAATGCCAAAGGACAGGCAACATCTCTTCTAGAAACCAAATGCCACTACACAACATACAAGTAATCGAGCTTTTCGATGTTTGGGGAATCGACTTCATGGGTCCATTTCCTAACTCATTTGGTTATTTATATATACTTGTTGGTGTGGATTATGTGTCTAAATGGGTCGAGGCTGTCCCCTCACGAACTAATGATCACAAAGTTGTTGTCAAGTTTTTGCAGGAGAACATTTTCACTAGGTTTGGTACACCACGAGCAATAATAAGTGATGGAGGAAGCCACTTCAATAACTACCCATTTGCTTCTTTGATGAAGAAATATGGGATTACACATAGAGTGGGAACTCCATATCATCCTCAAACCAGTGGGCAGGTGGAGATTAGCAACAGAGAGATCAAGAGCATCTTGGAAAAGACAGTCAACACAAGGAGGAAGGATTGGTCGCTACGCTTGAACGATGCCTTATGGGCCTACAGAACCGCTTTCAAGACACCCATTGGCATGTCACCATACCGTTTGGTCTTTGGAAAGGCATGTCATCTGCCGGTAGAATTGGAACATAAAGCTTATTGGGCTATCAAAAAGTTCAATTTTGATATGAAACAGGCAGGTGACAAAAGGAGATTGCAACTAAATGAGCTTGAAGAATTGAGGCACGATGCATATGAAAATGCCAAGCTATACAAGGAAAGAACCAAGTTGTACCATGATAAACAGCTAGCACGGAAGGAGTTTTATGAAGGACAAAAGGTATTGATCTACAACTCAAGATTAAGACTCTTTCCAGGCAAGCTCAAGTCAAGATGGTATGGACCATATATCGTCACAAAAGTCTTTCCACATGGTGCATTGGAAGTTCACAGCGAAGAACGAAATCAAACATTCAAGGTGAACGGACACAGAGCGAAGCCATACATAGAGATGAGTCTAGAACCGCAAGAGGAAGATGTGAATCTTCAAACCATTCAATACATTGCATGAACTCATCATGTCTAGCTGAAGACATGAAACACAGCGCTTATTGGGAGGCAACCCAATTTTTCAGGGGAGTATTTACACTTTCCCTTTATTTTCTTTTAGTTATTTCATTTTTATTTTTCAGTCTCTCCTTACTAGATGGTAACACATGCCTATATCTTATGTTTTGTGCGAACATTGAGGACAATGTTCCATCTAAGTGTGGGGGTATTAGTTAGTTATATTTGGAATCTTTTGAATTTTTTAGGATAAACAATTTCTTATAAAGTAAGAGTAAGGATACTTATTTACTTTAGGATTGTGAGTTTCATAATTCCCTACAAAAATTGTGTGCGTCATGCGATTATACATAATAAACAAATGTGATGCTTTTTCTGATAATTATTCCCTTTAGATCTAGTCCTAAATCGAGTTTAAGTAAATAGAGTGATACAATATATATATATATATATTTGAATAAAGTCAGTCTACTCCAATGTTTTGAGCGCTTAGTAACTAGGGGTATTCATCACCAATGTTTACCTTTACGTCAAACGGCAACTTGAAATATGAGTATGCAAAGCACTTTAATGTTTGTGACTTGTTGAGTAACCGGGTGGATACATCACAAATGTTTCGCATTCGCGTCAAAAGACAAGTGACAACTTTAAAGAAGAGACCAAAAAAAAAAAAAAAAAAAAAAAAAAAAAAAAAAACTCTAGTTTGCTACTGGATTTGTAGTAGAGAAAAGGGATAATCACAGACTGAGTAGATGCATACTATAACTACATTAATCGCATGACAAATATGACTAAGTTTGGGGATTATGACTGAACAATTGCACTAGAGAAAGTGGGTATGTTTAATTTTACTTTATCTAAAATTGTTTGTAGTTTTATATTTTTCATTCTGATGTCCACATAATAAGAAATCTTGGTGGTTGAATCTATTGTTATTATTATTCTCCCTATTCATAATTCTCGTTTGCTTGAGGACAAGCAAAAGCTAAGTGTGGGGGTATTTGATGAACACATTATTATTCACTTTTTAGAGCAATAATCTTAATATAATTAGACATTTAAAAGCTCTCTATATGGTATTTAACTCCTATTTTCTCTTTTCCATAGGAAACAGCTTATAACAGCAAAACGAAGCAGATTCAGGACTTCAAGGACAATACACAGAGAACTGCAGAGGATAAGTCGACTGGTTCCTCAACCAGGCGACTGGACAGGAGAAGCTGATTTTCCACAACTATCGTCACAGTCGACTTATTCCCAAAGACAGTCGACTGGTATGATCAAAGATGAAATCTTCAGAAGTCTCGACTCAGTCGACTGGTTCGAAGACAAGTCGACTGGTCTGCGGCGGAGTAAACAGATAAGATCTTCAAAGATACACCTGCATCTAAATTCAAATCTACTTGGATCAAGATTTTATACAGCGAATCAAATCTAAAGACAGGGTATTTTCCAAGTGGACGTGGTGAACAGATAAGGAAAGAAAGGAGAACAGAGAAAGATATTAATCATCAAATAAAATAAAGAAGAATCTTCCTGAAAAAGTGGAAACCCTAATTCTCAGCCGTGTTCTATAAATATCAGAATACCATCTCTTGAATGATCTCCGCTCTCTCCACTCCACGACTCCATCAACGATCAGATATATCTCTGGGAAGCGACTCAATCACCAAGTTCCTGAACAAGCATCGAGAACATCACTCCATCAACATCGAAGAAGGAAAGAGAAGATCCAGCAACAAGAAGGCAGTCGACTGTGTGATAGCCAGTCGACCATATTGCCGGAATCCATTAGTTTATTTCTTCTTCTCTCTTTATTCTTTTATGTTGATCATGTATTCAAACTTGTTAAGCAATAAAGTTATTATTATGTGGAACTAATTTCATAGTTGGGTAGATCGAAACCGTAGTTATGTAGTGCTATATTCTTCTGAGATCTTCTAATTACTTATTGATTGAATCTGGTTGAATTGACATAGATTAATGATCATCAAACTTGGATCTTGAAGTCTGAGAGCAGTCGACTGAGGTGAGAGCCAGTCGACTGACATACAGCACGTGAGAATATCAAGTTTATGTTATCATTTATCTAAATCTGTTATATGAAGCATATTGAGACGACCGAATCTCGTGCTCATAATTTGTAACAAAAGAATCTTTAGGGGTTCTTGGTTCAATCAACTTAGAGGATCTAGATCTGATACCAATTTCTAGAACTTTAAGTGTTTGTTCGTTTCCACTGTTCTTATGTTTTCTCTAAGTATAACTTAGTAGACACCATGCTAGATACTTACGGAAAGAAACGAATTAGAGTAGATACCATGCCTAATTCTTGGCTTAGGGAAACAATACTTTAAGGAGTAGATACCATGCCCTTGAAGTGAACAAACATGAGTAATTAGAAGTAAGTTCAGAAGGCAAATTAGCATTACTAACTATTGGTGGAGATCAACAACCCAACTATTCAAGAGATATTTGTGATTCAACAATTCCTTCTTACTTTTAATCTTTTTATTCCTTTTAGACTTTTAAAACAACTCCTTATGATTTTTATTATTTTCTATTGATTAGTTAGTTGAAATCTACAATCTCTGTGGGATCGACCCTTGCTATTACTACGATTCGATTCGTGCACTTGCGAGGTTTTATAATTTGTGTCTAGTTAGTCTATTTATTTAGGTAGCTAGATTTCCAACAAACAGAAACTCTTTAAACGACGGTTCGGAGTCCAACACTTGGTTCGATTCTGCTTTAACTACTTGCTTATAAGCGAGTACGATGTATTTTACCATTCGGAATTGCTCCCACAACTGTTGATGCTCTCTAAATGACGGTTCGGAGTCCAACACTTGGTTCGATTTTGCTTTAACTACTCGCTTATAAGTGAGTACAGAGCATTTCACCATTCAGAATTGCTCCTATAACTGTTGATGCTCTCTAAAGACGGTTCGGAGTCCAACACTTGGTTCGATTCTGCTTTAACTACTCACTTATAAGCGAGTACGAAGCATTTCACCATTCGAAATTGCTCCTACAACTGTTGACTCTACTCTATCGAAATGAGTGTTACCCAAGTGCAAATACTCGAGAAATTTATCAAAAATTGCTTTATTTTATTTTCATCAAAGTCAAAGATACAAGTCTAATTGAAGATACAAGTCTTATTCGAGATACAAGTCTCATACTAGACTAAAATTCACAACAAGACATACTACGGGATTACAAAATTTTGCCCTAACCCCTCCTAAGGAGCGGGATGGTCCTATTGAGCGACACACTGGGGACGACGAGCACCATGCTGCTGGCGACCCTTCTCCACAGATGTCCCCAGGCCAACGAGTCGAGTGGCATCGTCGGCACCCACTCTAACAGTGGCACCAATAGATGCTCCGCTCGATGAACCGGCCATGCCACTTTGCGCATCTCCGGGATTTCGCAACACAGGGGGCGAGTGAAGTGCTAGCTTATGGAATGTTCCCTGAGCATACTCACCCCGAGGACAAGAGGTGCTCCACCTAACGTTGCTACCTTTAGACAACCGTCGCAAACGAGCGTTCTCTGCCTACAGCTTTACAAATTGATCTTTGAGCGCATTGTCGGTGACTCCTATCTTCAACTGAGGTAGTCGAGCTAAACTAGCTCTGTGCGAGACAAAAGAAATTGTTCTCCGAAGATGAGCCGCCTCGAGGCTTTTCTCAAGAACCACGTTCTTGAGTTCTTCCTTCGCAGACCTCGCTTCGAACAGGGAGTGGCGAAGGAATTTAAGCCTCAAACCTTGGCTGATAGCCATCGACGGGCATGCCTCCTTGCCTTCTGGTACCGCTTCATCGATTCTTTCTTCTTGTAATACCCCGATTTTTCCTAAATACTTAAAGATTATTTCCCTTTTATAGTATGCTTGTGTAGCATGTGGCTATTACTCCATGATGAATAAATTATATTTTTCCCTATAAAATACTTGCTTTAAAGCCCAATGTTAATTTGTTTATTTTCTTTTAATAAATTTATTTTGGCCCAAATTGATTTTAAGCCCATGAATTTTAAACCCTCTTATTATCTTCTATAACTTGTAATGTAACATTCTTCTTTCTCCATTAAATTCCGGGTATATTTGTTGTGTGACTTGTGCTTACACGTGCACTCAATGTACACGTGTATTAGGCACAAATTCTTGGCCAGTTTTGGGGAGAGAAGTGGATGAAATCATGGGTAGTTATCCTGAGTTGTGGGTAGTTTTTACAACCCCCAAATCAATCTCAGCCCTTAATCCTCCAACTCCCTAATAGATCTCAACCCTTCATCCTACTTATCTTCTAATATAAATACCCCCTCCTATTCCCTATCTCTTTTACACTAAAATTTCCTGAGATTATAGAGAGTATCTGTGAGTTGTGTGGGAGTTCCCTGTGGAGGCAAGCAGCATTGCTGAGGAGTCGGAGTGGAACAAAGGAACAAGAAGTGCTGCGCTATATTGAAGGACTTGCGGGATTTCGTTATTTTTCTTCATAAAAGGTGGGTGTTTCTCAGGACTTCTAACGTAGGAATAATACTGTAATTGTCATGATTGATACCATGTTACAAAAGTGAATTGAATGCGGTAGAAATTGCTTGAACATGCTATTAAATTTGAGGCGAGACTGTCGGTACAGTCGACTGCCATATGAGCCAGCCGACTGGTACGAGACATTACTTTTTCATAATGTGTTGAAAAAAATGTGTGTGAATAGCCATGATGGTGTGATTATAAAATGTATGTTTTTCCCTATGACACATATGATGGAGGGAAGGTAAACAAATAAAAAGAACTAAAGGTGATAAATATCTGAAGTTGTCGGCACAGTCGACTGACTTGGTGTTAAGTCGACTGGTGCTTCGTTCTGAAAGTGACTGTTTGATAGTTCCCTGAATAAAGATATTCTATTTATGTAGACCCATGATGATGACTTGAGATTTATATCTCCATTGTCGTAAGTAAGTATGAGCAATGTGAATGCATGTTTAGAGTAGTTTTCTCTAAAAGTGCATGTTAATAACTGGGAAAATTGTGCTATGAATGCTACTGAACAAGAGGAACTCTGTTTATGAAACATGAATTGATATATACTGTTAATTGATATCATGATGCAAGTACACGTAAGAACTGTAAATAAATTCCCTAATTGAAATGGATCTGTCCAGTCGACCAATGTGTGTAGCAAGTCGACTGATCCGGACTTAGAAATTATGCTGTTTGAAATCTCCAGGACAGACGACTGATTACTGAACAGTCGACTGTTATGTGGATAATATTGTGAATATGAACGGTTGCGGGACAGGCGACTGGTTGAGTACAACAGTCGACTATCCCGAGCTTTTATGAGGAATTTGTATGTGACTGTATAGGTCGACTGGTACTTTTCCAAGTCGACTGTACAGAGTGGACTTTAGATAATTTGATTCATGTTATTTTACTGTTGGTAATGATGAACTTTATGCTTTTATTGATGGATTCTGATTATGGCTGTATGAATTATGTGAAAGGAATCATAAGTGAGAATTGAGAATTTTACGAATAATTATGAAAGGCTAATCATGATGAGAAAGTCTGTGAGACTCTAAAATGAATTATGAGCTGATGATGCTCCATTGGATATTGTGAATTTGAAATTGAACAAAGAGTAGCTAAGTCTCCCCGGCAGTGAATGAAATGATATTGAGAATTAGACCAGGTTGGTCAAGTGAAATGAAATGATAAGTCCGGTTGATGGAGATGCTAACTCTAGAGCTTGATTTTTATTCATGATTCTAATGTAACTTAAATACATAGTGTGGAGGTGATGAAGGTGAGAGAAAAACATGAGTATGAGAGCTAGGGTACGGTGCGGGTGTGTGAGCCGCAGAATGCATGCTTGATGCGTCAAGACATGGCGCGGGCACAACTCAGTAATGATCGGACTCTAGTCACGCTTGTGGGATGTTTTGGTGACTGCAAGAGGAGTGTGTTCAGGGAGGAGGCTGAATTGTCGCAGAATGCATGCTTGACGAGTCAAGACATGGCGCGAAATTCTACTCCAGGGGCCAGGATACATGCTTGTACTCATAGATTCATCTAAGATACTCATTGGAATTACAGAAGTAGAATAAGTCATGGCGGGGGATTGAACCCTACAAAATGAAGATCGATTAAGAGGCTTGCCCTCGAATCTATGTAGAATGGGATGCATAGAATTCGAACAAGTGCGCATTAGTGTCATGTTAATTAAATAAATTGCATTAAGGATTTAAGTGCACAATCACGACACGACATCATTAAAAGTTCCCTCTTATTTGCATGCTTATGTTGAACAAGTTTGTGATTTGTAAGAAATGAGATTCATTATACTGTTTCTGGCATAGAGAGGATGGCCATGTATAATTATCGTCGGTTGAATAAACTGACGTACCCACAGTTTTTTATGCAGGATATAATTACATGTAAGAGGAATGGATGCATAAAGAGTTCATTATGTTGTTGTTCATTTATGTAAATATTGTATATTTTGCTTCCGCTGTGTAAATTCAAATGTAATGTGTTGTAAACTCTGATGTAAAAGAAAAGTTTTAAATTTCCTTGTAAAATTGTATGTGAAGGAAGCGAAACGATCCTGAAGAACATCTCGAATTCAATGATTTGGGATTCGGGGCGTTACACTTCTAACTTCATTTCTCTATCACGGCAGGGCTAAGATAAGCTTCAAATGGTTCAACTCCAATTCAACTTTATAAAGCCTCTCCCGATTTTGAGCAAATCCCAACTTATAGATGCCTAGCTTGGAGCGGAAACGGGACACCTCGCTATCCTGGAGAAAGGAACAAAAGAGATATAAATCTCTTAGAACCAGACTGCACCTAAAGCTACAAGATAATTTTACGCTAAGTAAAGGACACAAATGTTGAAATATCAAAGCGACTTTCATTACTTAGTAGAGATACAAGAGCGATCGCCAGTCCGCTATTAGGCATCACTACAATCAAACCTACAGATAGAAACAAAAGAAAAGCTACTAAGGAGATCAAGGATCCACCTCACGGGGTGCAAGCTCACGGCCACTCCCCTCAGCTTCCTCTAGCAAGCTCCCTAAAGCCGTTGTGGGGTTTCCCACAGCAAGTTCCTCTTCGTCGCCCCATCCTCATCAACCTCTTCTCCCTCTGCGACCTCTACATTTCCCCTCGCCTCGTCGGGAAACAAGTAGTAGCCTGTGCGATCGAACCCTGGAACTCATTCGCCGACATCTTTCAAGGCCGTGTTGTAAGCCTTCTGCATATTGTCCTCCAAAAAGCCAATTGCCTTCTTTTCTGCTGCGGCCTCATCCTCTCGAACTGCCTTGCGCACAGCCATGTCTCGCTCAAAGGCTGCCTTCTCCATCTCTACCGCCCTCTCCCGAGCGGCCTCAGCCTTCTCGAAAGCGGCACTCTTCTTCGCCTTCACCAATGCCGCCTCTAACAGGGTAATCTGGGTGGCTTGAGATTCGGCTAGCAAAGTAGCGGCTTCGGACTCTTTCTTCGTTCGCGACCGCTCGATTTTCTCTCTGTCGAGGACCGCCTTCAATTCCTTCTCTTGCTCCGCCACTTGCCTTAGCAGGTGGCTGAAGTGGCAAATCGCCCGCAAGAGAGAATTCAAGGTTGAGAAGAAGAAAGTCGATAATCTCGCAAAAACAAAAACGAAAATTCTCTTACCGTCATCTACGCCTTCACGATCTCTAAAGTTGAGTCACCCATAGTCCCATACTCCATGGCAGCCTTATCTTTAAGGGTGGCCAGATGTCGAATCCCCTAAGAAGCCGTCATGCCTCCGAATTTGCCAGTCCGGGATGAAAATTCTCTTCAGCTCGTCGGTCAAGATCGACTCGGCCGCCGCTGTGAGAGGAGGAGCATGGAGTGCAAGTGTCGTAGAAAGGGGGGGACCGCTAGCCAGGGGAGCCATAGGCACTGCAGGCATGGACTCTAAGTCCACAACGGGTGCGGCAAAACTCTCGCTTCTAGTAGCCTTAGATGGCAACGGTCGAACAACTGCACGCTTCCTCTTCTTCTCATCGATCCGTCTGCCACTCAGCGACGAGCGCTTGCTCATAATGGCGTCAAAGTCCATGCTCGGATCTCCTACAAAAAAAAAGATATAAATGTTGAAAATCTTAACTATTACAGGCTAAGAGATAGAGATAAACACAAGAAAATGCGTACTAGGGTTCATCAAGCTTAGACCCCCCCAAAGAGACTCTCCTCTGAGATCTCTCTCTAACTCATCGTCGGCCAATCCAATAGAATCCCCACCATCTTATCTTCCTCCGGGCTAAGAGATGGTTCTGCCTTTGTCCTCCTCGGCACATCGTCCCTCCAAATGGTCGAGATATCCCACGACACTCTACTCCGAATCAAAAAGTATTTGTACCTCCAAGATTTCACGGAGTCGGGGTTGTCGACTAGCGTGACACCCTTACGAGCATTGAGATAGAACCGGTACTCCATCATCATCTTCTGATGAATTTTGTACAACCTACGGAGCACAATGAGGCAAGGCTCGATTCTAGCGGCCTGGCAGTGAAGTACGAACCCCGTTATGTGTCTCCACATATTCGAGATTAATTGGATCGGGCCCACGTCATACCACCGCAACAGTTCCCTTACGAACGGGTGCAGGGGAAGTTGGAGACCCGCATTCAAAGCCTCGAAAGGAAACAAACATATTTTTGGGGGAAAGAAGAACAAGACCTCACGCTAGGACCAGGGAAAAGCAGTTCGAACTCCTTAGGAATCATGAAACACCTCCTAATAGCACGAAGGTCCTCATCGGTAACCACGGAGACAGTGTTGTTCGCTTCGTTGCGATCTCGTGGTTCGTTCACATCATAGTGCCGTGCCATGCCATGCTCGACGCGCGCCAGCTCTTCAGCACTGTATTGCCGAATCCCCCCCAAGCACGATACGACAATCGAGTGCCTCCCAAACTCGCCCATCCTTCTCTCTCTCTCCAAGATTGTCTCTACCACGGGCGATGGCTCGACAAACAAACCTTTCCCCTTGTCGACCCTAGGAGTTGCTGTCGGAAGGGGTCGCTTCGACATGATCTGAGAGAGAGGTCTTTTCGCTAGACAAAATCCTAGACATCTCTTTTTAAAAAAAAAATTACCTCTGATGTGACGTGCACAGTCAGAAAGATTGCCGGAGTTCGGAAAAGCATACCGGAGTCTTGCTCTAGAGGGGGAGTGAATTTTTTCATATGGTGAAAGGAAAGAGTGGTGTGAAAATGAGAGGGGGAGGTAGAATTTATAGCTGTGCTTAGTGGGCCTGGGCCGGAAGCTCAAGAGGCCTTTTGGAATCCCAAAAGGCGTGAAGTCCCAACGGCTAGGAATACCAAGCGGTAATGGTCAAATCACTAAGAAGTCAAATCGCCAAGAAGTCAAATTGCTAAGAAGTCCAACCGCAAGAATTCAAATGGTCGTAGGCTTTTCAAACGCCAATTGTTCAAATGATTGCCAATCGTTTGCCACGTTCGACGACTCATTCGACGCGTTTGCCGTTGGTTCGCCGCTGGTTGTCGAACAGACGTGACTCCGAACGTAAAAGGAGCAAAAATGCATCGACCAGTCAATGCTGCCAGTGCCATGTGTCGTTCCCCTGTCGTTCGCCATGTTCGACAACTCGTTCGACATGTTCGCCGCTGGTCATCGAACAGACATGATTCCGAATGGAAAAGGAGCAAAAATGCATTGACCAGTCAACGCTACCAGTGCCATGTGTTGTTCCCTTGTTGTTCGCCACGTTTGACAACTCGTTTGACACGTTCGCCGCTGGTCGTCGAACATACGTGATTCCAAACGCAAAAGGAGAAAAACGCGTTGACCAGTCAATGACACCAGTGCCACGTGTCGTTCCCCTGTTGTTCGCCACGTTCGACAACTCGTTCAACACGTTCGCAGCTGGTCGTCGAACAGACGTGATTCCGAACACAAAAGGAGCAAAAGTCATTGACTAGTCAACGGTGCCAGTGCCACGTGTCGTTCCTCTGTTGTTCGCCACGTTCGACAACTTGTTCGACACGTTCAACGTTGGTCGTCGAACAGACGTGATTCCGAACGCAAAAGGAGCAAAATGCGTTGACCAGTAAATTCTGCTAGTGCCAGGTGTCGTTCCCCAGTCGCTCGCCACGTTCGACGACTCGTTAGCCGCTGGTCGTCGAACAGACGTGATTCCGAATGCAATAGGAGCAAAACACATTGACCCAGTCAACGTTGCCAGTGCCATGTGTTGTTCCCCTATTGTTCGCCACGTTCGACAACTCGTTCGACACGTTTGCCGCTGGTTGTCATACAGATGTGATTCTGAACGTAAAAGGAGCAAAATCAGTTAACTAGTCAACGCTGCCAGTGCCACGTTTCGCTCTCCAGTCGCTCACCAAGTTCGATGGCTCGTTCGCACGTCGCCGCTGGTCATCGAACAGACGTGTTCCCAATCGTATTGTGAGCGAAAGACGTTGACCAGTCAATGGCCCCAGTGACACGTGTTACTCCCCTGTTGTTTGCCACGTTCGACATCTCATTCGATGCATTCGCCGCCGCTTGTCGAACAAACATGGTCCTGAACAAAAAAGGGGAAACTGGAAGCCCATGCATGCCGTCAGATCACCTCAAAATTCGCATCACAGTTTGATCAAGGTTACAGATTGAGCCACGACAACTACGCGCTGATCCGCCCTCTGATTGTTCAGAAATTTATGCCAATGAGTGATGGATGTCTCAGATCATGCCACCTCATAATTCTTTGAATAAATCCTTTTTATTTAATTATAATTCTAATTAATTATTTAAAAATTGCAAAAAAAGATTAAAAATTCAAGAAAATTAATTAAAAATTCTACAAAATAATTATAAATTCGGGAAAACAGTTTTTAGGAGTGGGGGGCTCGTGATATGGCTAAAAATGGGATTAAATCGGAACTGTTCAAATTGGGCACGAATCTTAATGTTCACAGGGGCAAAACAGTAATCTCACCTGTAGACGGGTTCGAAATAGGAATTGGGTCTCTTCTCCAGGGCTCAACAACCCAAGAACGGATCTGTTCAACTGGGTACGGGTCCAAACCTGTTAAGAGACAGTTCAGGAGGATATGGAGAAATCTTGATCCGTCTTTATCCTCAGTAGGTGGTCCTAACCACTTCTATCCATCCACACCGGAGAGTAGAGATTCGTTCTTATCTCGAAGCAGATCCCCACGGCGACTATAAAACCCCCTACCTCCTACCGTTACAAGGTGATCATTATTTGCCTACCTAAAGCTCTTTCATATTCTTTTCTGAGTACTGATAAGAGCGTCGTCACTGGGATCAACTCCGGTGTTCCGAACTTTGTGTAGGTCAGCGGCAGCAACAAGGAGCCAGCCTAAACAACAGTGGAAATGGTCGGGTTTGATCTCTTCGATTCCTCACGAACCCATAAATTCATCTGACTTCCCTTACACTAAAATCAGTGGCAACAATAATAATAAAAATAATCTATCAATTAAGAATAGAAATAAAAGTTAAAATACACCATTATTCGAAATAAATAAAATTCTCGATTAGAAAAGACTTCAATAGATGTACCAAAACGAATTTTAAAAAAATGAATTTATAAATAATCAAAATACAGAAAATATTCAGAAATATGTATTTGCGGGAACGGGGGTTACAGTGAGTGTTACGTGTATGCACACATTTCCCTGAGTTTTTATTAAATTAAATGTATATGTTATAATATGTAATATGTATTTAATAAAACTAGTTTAATTTAATTGTAATTAGAGTTTTTATGCACAAATAAAAAAAAATACACACACACACACACTTCATAAATTTTATTTTGAAAAAGAATACAACCAACACGTGTACTGCAAACACGTGCTTCGCACGTAAAATTAATATTCAAATACGAAATAGATTTGATAAACGAAAAAATACTTATAAATAATCGAAATACAACATACAAAAAATACATTTCATTAATTTTATACATACCACAATGTAATCAACACGTACATAAAAAACATGTGCATCGCACGTATAAATATATTTGAGTCAAAATATGAGAAAAATAATTTTCAATTTATAAAATGAATTCGAACAAGTTATAAAAATAAATAATTAAAATACGTAAAAATATTACACATAATCGTGAAATGTACGTAATATGCTCTTGTATTGAAAGCACGTGCAATGCATGTAAAAATAACATATTGAATAATTGAGTTAAAATTTAAATTCAAATTCATTATTAAATTTGAGAGAATGAAAAATATATATAAGAATGAAAATACAAAACACGTAGATAATATTTAAATTAAAATACGTTACGGATATTACCTATGACGGTATAAAATACACGTGCGTAACACAAGAGGGACAAAGTTGTCATCACTCAATTTTGTGGGGTGTTATAGGATCTGATGGTGGTTAACCACCGCTGAACACATGCAAAACTCCTGAGACACCGGGAGTATTCCTAGCGAAAGGCCCTCCGATTATGTGATAAAAGAGTGATTATCTGGTAACAGTGGAGGGGGCCCTATATTTATAGGGCAATAGGAATCTGTTTGGGAAAGATTCCTGGCTGCTTAATCAGAATCCGTTGATTAGTGATGAGATTGAGTTGTCAATTCCCTGATTCTTGGGGATTTGATCACTGGGCATGAATGGTTGGTTAACTCTCCCTTAGTGAGTTGAATTGAGATAACGGGCCTGGGGAAGGCCCATGGAGCCGTTATTCTGGACCTACAATCCCGTGATCCACACTGGGATCGAGCAGTGGGTGTTAGCCACGATTTTTACCCATATCACTGTTAATATTTAATAGTATAATAATAATAATAATAATAATAATAATAATAATAATAATAATAATAATAATTTTAAATAGAACTAGGAAGATTAATCATTTAATTAGGATAGAATCAGAAAATTTAGATTATATTAATTCTTTAATTAGAATATATTATTCCATTAATAACTAGGGTAATTTTAGTACCCCCCCCCTCCCCAAAGGCGACAGAAACTATCACATTCAGTCACGTGATCTATTTTTTAAGCAGGGGTAGCAAAACCGCAACCAAAGTTTGACAAATAGGTAGACAAACTGCAAAAAAAAGGTATTGGTGTAATGCCCCGGGTTCGCTCATCTACTTATCTAATTTTAATTATAACAATCACGAGTCATTCTTGTTGTTACGACCTGGTATATTTTCCACGGCCCTGCTACAGGGCTAAATTCTCACCCAAAAATGTCGCTAGATCGAAGGCAGTTGGGTTCATTGACTTATAATTTAAATACTATAGTTCTCCTTATAATACATCCCAGATGGGACGATACTATTGTCACATTGTCACCTTTTACATTTATATGCACATGCATGCCACATTATATATATATATATATACAAAATAATAATAATAATAATAATAATAATGCTTAATCATTCTTACAAGCCCATAACCAATTCTAAGCCCATTAAATTAAACTATTAGCCCAAGTCGACCTAGGGTCTTACAATCACCCCTCCTTATGGACTTAGCGTCCTCGCTAAGCTTGGACATGTATCAAATTCAAGAGCTACTTTCTAACCGATGTGGTCCATATGAATGTCAGTACCCTGATCCCACCATCGTACTACCATGGTCTTTCTACCAGCATATTGTCCCTAGCTGTATCAGTGTGTACAGTCATTGTGGTCCCACCATCAGAGGGTCAAAATTCGACTCTGATACCATTTAGGACTCGCTAAGCTTGGACTTGTATATAATCCAGGAACTACTTTGTAGCAGATATGGTCCAAATGTGTCATGCCCCACTTTGCAAAATATGAAAGAATGGGCATGCAACTACGACCTAATGAACGATATAAGTATACCAACTTATATCATCCATAAGTTGTACAATATATATCAGTCAGCTCAACATGCAGGTAATAATAATAATCACATGAACAATAATAGTATCAATAACCAATATCTGAGATACAAGAACTTACAACATGCCCGAGAATATACAATGTAGTAAATAGTTTGCCAAGTTCCTTCGGTATCTCATCATCAGTACCTATATAAACATTAACTTAAAGAAAGAAGGGAGTGACCGTTAGAGCAAGTTTCTGGCGCAAATAATAGCAAACAGTTAAACAATAATAGGACAATATAACAAGAACAAGAACAAGAACTTTGAATGATGTCAGAGTCAACAAATAACAGACGATAACATGATCAATAGTGCAAGGGTCGGTAAACAATAGTCGATAATGCAATGATCAATAAACATTAATCAATAATGCAATGATCGGTAACCAATATTCAATAATCAATGATCGGAAAACAATATTCAGTAATTAATTATTGATAAACAATATACAATGGTCAAAATGCAAGTGTCAATGTTAAGTGTCAATTTTAAGTCTATCAATATTTTATTAACCTGTCTAATGTATGAAATTCTGCATCCCATACCACAGGTTCGGGTGCATACAATCATGTGAACATTTAGACTATAGTGGTGAATTCTACAGGGTCGTGTACTCGGGTCTTGCAATAACAATAACCAATGACTACTGACCACTGACCAATGACCAATACACGATAAATCGGGATACTGTAGTCATTAATCCACAATTTTTCGATGACAAATAAATAATATCATGACCGATAACAATGACCAATAGGGGAAACACGGTCCCTCTTCCAAGTACACTCTCCTATATTGTCCACTACTAAGTCGTACCCTTATTACCCCGACTTATTTTATTATAATTAAACATGAACATGCAATCAATGGAAATTGGTGTCAAGAACAATATCAAGGAGATATAAAGATTTATGCAATGCATGATGTACTAGTTCAACTCATTACTTGCGAAGAATAAACATTCAAAAACATATAAATCCAATTCTGGACAGCAATACGTTGCTATACAAAAACTGATTTTCCTGTTGCTACGAGAAATCAAATCAGGTTCCATCAGGGGTTTAGAAACTAGACTCCTTTCAGTTCCAACGCATATTCACACGACATGTTTTAATTATTGCAACTACGTCTACCAATCAGTTCGTTACGAGTCTGTTGTTAAGGCAGCAACTCAATGTCAAGTTTTTATATAAATAAAATGACTGGAAAACTCATTTAAAAATCTTATAAAAACCATAATCCAGTTCTTAACATTGTTTAGTGAGAATATGATTAATCTCAGGTCTTAATTCCTAATTTAATCCATTATATCAACTTAAACATGGTGATGTATTTTTACTAAATTCATCTATATACACATATTCATATATGATTCTAGTTCGTTTTCATGCAATATACATGGTGACAATGAAATCTATGATTTTTCGGTGGGTATTGAATCAACGAAGGCAAATGGAGTGATTCAATACATATAATGATTGATTTAAACATAGAATGATCACAAGGCATGCAACGATATTATAGTTCAACAATTTAGATCTACAAAGGATATTTTCATTAACATGGATGATAAACGGACTTCAAGATACGATGATCAAATAGAGATACTACTTGCGATAGGTCAAAGGAAGTGCTTGCACAAGAACAATAAATGTGTAAAAGAGATGCTTGCCTTATTACGACGATTTCGCGTGAGACAAGACTCAATAGAAGGAGGGAGGGCAGTGACGACAAACCGCACATGCAACAACAACTGTAGCGAGAACAGGAGCAGCAACCAATAGTAAGAACGACAACAACAACCACCAATAAGGCAGTAAGGAGATTCGGCAGTGTCGGGACGAAGGGCAGCAACAAGATGGTCGGGTGCGGATGGTGTAGGTAGTAATGGGAAGAGGATAGGTCGTCGAAATGCAGGGGAGAGGACAAGGTGGTTCTCGGGATGGAGAGGAAAGGGGAGGCAGGGTGCAGTCGGGTTGTGGGTCAGGGGAGCTGTTCAGAGTGCTTCAGTTCCGATGCTGGCTTGATGGGGATCGGCGCAAAGAAGGTGATGGTGGTCGGGAGAAGATGGGTTTAGGTGGCAGTCAGAGTTTGGCAGCGACTGAAGTGGCTTCGGAGTCGTTCGGTGGTGGAAGGAAGTCGGAGTGGGCTAAGTGCTGTGGCAGAGGCCGTGAGAAAATTAAGGGTGGTGCTTGGTGAGGCGGTAGCGGGTGGTGGGAGACAGTGGGTCGGCAGTGATGATGGTCGGGACGTGCTTTGGCGGAGGGACAGCGGGGCTCGGGGAGGCATCAATGGGGATGGCGACGGGGTGCAGCAAGCGACTGAGGGGCTGCGGGTTCAGTGAAGAGAAAGAAAGAGGAGGCAATGATGGGTTTCGGGAACGTTTAGTGGAGAAAATTAATGGGGCGACTGTGAGATAGATTAGGGTTTTATTAATTGGTAATTAGGCTAGGGGATAATTAAGGTTTATAATTCAGGCAGTAATGAGGTGGGAGTGGGGGTTTCGGTTACGGAAATGGAAGGGTGTGGGGATGTTGGCTGAGTTGGAATTTGGTTGGGTTGTATTGGGCTTGGGATTGAATTTGGAGTTACGGGCTTACAAACTATAGGATGGATTGGGCTTAACTCATACATTAAACTAGAAAATAATAAAATAGTACTATTATAGAATGGTTAGAAAACCTGGGCCTTAAGTAGATTTAAAAATATTTATTAAATATAAAAAAGTAACCATAGATTAAATAATCAAGTAGTAACATTAATTAGATAATCAAATACAAAAGCGAAGATAATAGAATGGGTTTGGGATAAAACTTAAATAATTAATCAAATAAGAAAAGAAATAAACTATAGAATGCAATAAGATTTGTGTTAAAATATAAAATCATTTGAAAATAGTTACGAATACTGTTGATGATTAGAATAGACTTTTAATAGGAGATCCAAAATGGATTTAAAACAAAATGAATTTATGAGCGGAAAATATTTTTATAAAGAATCGAAATACAGAAAATACACAGAAAATATGTATTGGCGAAAACGGAAGTTACAAAATGAATGCCATTATTCTGATCCCTCCAGCGTACTTGTAACGCCCCGATTTTCCAACACTGGAAATTCGTGACACAATCCAGAATCTTTACTTCAAATGAGTTCATCACACAGAAAAACATAGGAAATAAAAAAATTTATTGCCACCAATGTTATTACAATGTACAAAATTGTTCAACAAAATTTACATCATGAATTTACATCGATCATTAGACAACTGCAACTTCCACTTGGATGCTTCCCTCGGCTTGAGTTTATCGTGCTCCTCAAGATCAGGTAGTTCGGCAAACTCACCAAACTATGGGCACGTCAGTTAAATACAACTGACGCAATGCTGATGAAACCAGGGACTCCAAAACCTCAACAACCAATATATTTGATGCAAAAATAAAATAAAAATGTGTATCAAACCATAAGTATCTGTGTATGCCATGCCCTAGAGTCTAATGTACAAATCTAAATGCACACAATGCACTTACTCTAATGCAATTCATTTTGGGACATATGCATCCTATACTACATGATTTCCCAAATGCAACTTCAATGGTAACGTATGTATCCCATACTACATACTTTCCAAAGAGTTCGCAGTCTCCAGATAACAGGGTTAGATCCCTCGCCATGCATCCTACTCTTGTACTCTTCCCTGCTCCTCATATAAATTTAGTGACTGGTAGAATCTGCAATCAGTGCGGTCTTCCCCGCTACTGTAAACAGATCGTGGTCCTTCTCCACTCTGAACGGCAGTGGTCACTCTACTCGTTTAGATCATGGTCCTTCTCCACTCTGACAGGACCATGGTCCATTTCTACTCCCAGTCAGACCGGTGATCATTCGGCTTCCGTCGTAGCTCTGTCGGAATCGTTCTCCACTCCTGCCCCTACCCAAAGTTATTGTGGACATAGGGCAAATCGTAGGGCCACCCCTACTCCGCCAAAGGCCACAGAGCTAAAGTCTTGCTCCACATTCGTACTGATAACTTAGAACATAGACGGAAGCTTAAGGGTCCATCCCTTAAGTTCCAACATGACTTGTGACTTACATCCACATCACGCTCTTATCACTAAACTCCAGAAATTAACAGTCGGGACAACACCGCACGTGTCCCCCCGTGACAAGTGAGCATAACACCAACTAGTGCATGTCCTTACTAACCAACCAACACTCGATCTAGTCCTAGAATACAATCAAGCTCAAAGTACTAATGCTAAATTTAAAACTAGAACCATGGCTAAGAATAAGGTTAATTACACAATTACTAAATTATTATCTGATTACCTGATTATCTAATTATCCAATTTCCTTAATTCCATGACTCTAGTTTAGATCTAGTCCTTTTTCATTAGCTCAATATAGAATTTAGATTTATTAGGCGAGTCTAGACCTATTCATTTTAATGAACTATCCCTTAGTTAGGTGATCTATCAACTATTTCCGTGTCCTAACTTAGTAAACTACATTTATTTATTCGGAACAGCCAGTTAAGTTCTACTTGTAGGTTCTTTCCAGTTAACCCAACTTATTCATTTATGTGAACTAAACTCACCCACAATAGGGCCCAACTCAGCCCACAATGCCGGACCAAGAGTTGGCCTAACCAAATGACGAACCGACTTCGTCGATCGCTGCTATTGCCATCTATGGTTGGAGTTCGATCGCAACCTCAGCCCGACCCAAAAACGTTGCTCCCGCTAACCTTCTCGCTCCATGTCTCTTGACAAGTGGCAGCACCAAAACCAAACACCCAGAATTTGCTCTAAGGATTTAATCACATTTTCTAAAGGTGATAACTCAGTTTCATCATCTTTATTTAATGTTGATGAAGGTAAGGATTCATCGAATGTAACATGCATTGATTCTTCAATAGTCATTGTAGACTTATTAAAAATTCTATATGCCTTACTCCTATTTGAGTATCCTAAAAAGATACCCTCATTAGATCTAGGATCAAATTTGTCTAAATTATCTTTTGTGTTTAGAATAAAACACTTGCAACCAAATATCTTAAAGTAAGAGACTTTAGGAATTTTATTAAAAAATAACTCGTAACAAGTCTTCTTTAGTTTTGGTCTTAGAAGAATTCTATTCAAAACATAACAAGCTGTAGCAACAGCTTCAGCCCAAAAATGCTTTGGTAGATTGCTTTCAACAAGCATAGTACGTGCGCATTCTTGCAAAGTCCTATTTTTCCTTTCAACCACTCCATTTTGTGGTGAAGCTCTAGGAAATGCAAATGAATGTGTTATACCATTCTTGTTGCAATATTCTGTAAATGTTTCATTTTCAAATTCTCCACCATGATCACTTCTAATAGTGACTATGGTTAGAGATTTTTGATTTTGAACACGTTTACAAAAGTGTGCAAATTCTTCAAAAGCATCATTTTTATGTTTTAAAAAGAATGTCCAAGTGAATCTTGAAAAATCATCTACTAAAACAAACACATATCTACTTTTATTTAAAGAAGCAACTCTAGTAGGGCCAAATAAATCCATATGAATTAATTCAAGTGGCCTACTAGTAGAGATTACGTCTTTTGTTTTAAAAGTGGATTTGATTTGTTTTCCTAGTTGACATGCATCACATAACTTATCCTTTTTAAAGGATAGTTTTGGCAGTCCTTTAACTGGGTTATATTTAGATAATTTTGAGAGATTTTTCATGTTCACATGTCCAAATCTTCTATGCCATAACCAAGATTCATTGTTAGAGGCTATCAAACAAAAATCATTTGAAAAATCAATTGCATTCAAACATAATTCATAAATATTGTTTTTACGAAAGCCTTGAAAAATAATATTTTGCATAGTAGAATCATAAATTAAGCATGCATCTTTTTCAAAAACTATTTTATAACCTTTATCACACAATTGACTAATACTTAAGAGATTATGCTTTAAACCATTAACTAATAGCACATTTTCTATAATAGGGTTAGATATTTTACCGACCATGCCAATACCGATGACTTTGCCTTTGTTGTTATCTCCAAAGGTGACGGTTCCTCCATCTATATTTTGAATGGTGGATAGTAAGTTGGCATGCCCTGTCATGTGTTTTGAACATCCGCTGTCTAATATCCAGCGTTCTTTCTTGGGTACCTATAAAAAATTTGAGGTAAATATGGTACCCTTTTTATTGGGTCCAAAGCACATTAGTTTGGGAGAAACCAAACCCATGAAGAGTTTGATCTTCCTCCATAAGCAGGAATATAATTGGTAGAAGTACACACATTCAGCAAATAAGAATTGATATAAGCAATTCTATCATTCTGATTAAGATTGACTGGAACCCATACTAGTTTGTTCTGTTCAGTCGACTTACCAGTGTTTCTCAGTCGACTGGTAGATGCACTAGGTCGACTTATAAGAGGTTTTGATCTCGTGGAATAAGATCCACTTTCTCTGGACAGACGACTGATGGTATGGTTCAGTCGACTTACCCGAATGTTAGTATTTCTTTTATCACTGAATTGAACAACCTTTGGTTTTGCAAAGAAATCATATAACTTATGTGTAACACTAGAAATAGATGCTGACTTATTCTTACTAGTGTTTAACACAGAAGATTCTTTTACAGAGGTCTTTTTAAAACCAAGACCAAATTTTTGACTAGATGTAACTTGATGATGAAGCATATCATTTAAATTCTCTTTGCCTTTGTTAAACTTAGACACGTTCTTTGAAATCTCTTCATAATTCTTTTTGAGAGTTTCAAGATCAGTATCTAAATTTGCAATGCGAGAATTTAAGGATTTTACTTCTTTATCAAGGTTAAGATTTTCTTGATTAAGTGTTTGATTCACTTTCTCAAGATTCTTAACTCTAATCTTTTCTTTCTTTAACTCCTGAAATATTTCATTAAATGCATCAAGAAGATCTTCGGAATCATAATCATTACTTACATGCTCTTGTTGTGCAGCCATAAAACATACATTTGCCACTTCGTTATTTTCTTCCGTTTCTTCTTCGGAAGATGAATCACTATCATCCCATGTGGCTTGATAAGCCTTCTTGTTCTTGGCAAATTTGTTCTTTGGATATTTGTCCTTCTTGAAGTTGGATGCTTTTCCCTTGTTCTTTGCATTTTCTAAGGGACAATCCTTCTTCATGTGACCTATTTTATTGCACCTGAAACATGTAGGAGGGTCATTAGAATCTTTTATTTTAGAATGAAACTTACCCTTCTTTAAGAACTTCTTGAATTTCCGAGTGAACATTGCTATTTCTTCTTCATCTTCTTCATCATCTTCTGAGTCTGTCATGGCTTTAAAAGCCAATGATTTTTTCTTTGCTTGTTGTGATTCAGTATCTTTCTTTCGATCTTCAAGTTGGACCTCATATGCCATGAGATTACCAACAAGATTCTCGAGAGTAAGTGTTGACAAATCATTCGCCTCTTCTATTGCTGTGGTTTTCTTCTCCCATTCTGGAGTGAGTGCTCGTAGGACTTTTCTGACCATCTCTGCTTGGGTATAAGTCTTTTCAAGTGCCACAAGAGAATTTGTGATGTCTGTGAATCTTGTAATCATCTCAGATACAGTCTCATTGTCCTTCATTCTGAACATCTCAAACCTGTGAACAAGAACAGAAATTTTAGACTCTTTTACTTTATTAGTTCCTTCATGTGTTACCTCGAGTGTATGCCAAATTTGATATGCTGTTGTAGCATTGGATACACGGTTGAATTCTTCCTTCGTCAGTGCACAGAATAAAGCATTCATTGCTTTGGCATTGTTCATAGTCTGACTCTTTTGATCATCATTCCATTGTGCATATGGAATGGTAGGGGCAGTATATTCCGTCTCTGTCATTTGCCATATCTCGTAGTTGATTGATTGGAGATAGATTCGCATACGGCACTTCCAATAGTTGTAGTTCGTTCCATCAAATAGTGGCGGCCGTTGTGTAGATTGCCCTTCATGGTACTGATTTGTGTTTGAAGTAGTTGCCATAGCCTGTAACCTCGCTCTGATACCAAGTGTAGGATCCTGTAGGCTAAGCAACAAACACTAGAGGGGGGGTGAATAGTGTTTATCAAAATTGAATTGCGGAATAAATAATTTCTCTCGGCACAGTCGACTTAGTGGTGAACCAGTCGACTGATATAGCCAAAATAACGGAAATTTTAAACTCTCGATGCAGTCGACTTATAAATAAGGCAGGCGACTGATGAGACAAAGAGAATAACTAATACGAGACTGATCAGTCGACTGATACGAAGCTGAGTCGACTGGCCAGATAAGTTTTGCAGAACTTAAGTTAACAAAAGTAAATGCAATCACACGATAATCAATCACAGAGTACACAAGATATATCCTGGTTCGGTCCTCCCGACCTACATCCAGTCCCCAAGCAACCCACTTGAGATTTCCACTATTCTTGAAAAATTACAAGAATACCCTACGGCGTTACGACAACAACCTTGTCTAACCCGTAGTCCTTTCTCTCAACCAGAGAAAGCAGACCCACTCTACAACCAAGAGTGAAAAGACACTGACTCTACAACCAAGAGTCAAAAACACTCTCCAACCGAGAGCAAGAGTACAAGAGAACTTTACAGTCAACCTATAGCCTTGTTGTTGTATGTGTTGATGCACGTGGCTAAAACAATAGGTCGACTTCTATACTCAGTCCAGAGCGAATTCAATGCTATACTGGACTGAATGTAGAGAACCAAAGTGTGTGAACTTGAAAGCTTTGTTCTTCACAGAAAATCACTTAAAATTGTTTTTCTCAAGAGTGCTCGGGTGTATGTAAAGATCAAGTGAGTTTTTCTGTGAGATAAGAAACTCTATATAAAGAGTTTTGATCTTCTGAACGTTGGGAAGCAGTTACATAACTGTCAACCAACGGATCAGACCGTTTGAGTTTGAAAAAATTCGTTTTTGAACATCAGAAAACGGTCAAAAACTCTCGAACAGTCGACTGGGTTGCCATATGAGTCGACTGATCAGAGTTTGAATAATTTTAAACAGTTTTGTACTTGGCAGTCGACTGGCAAGAGCTTAAGTCGACTGGTACTTAAAAGTTAAAATTCTTCAAACTGTTTTGACTTATTTTTGGGGGTTTTTAAGAGACACACATGATGAAAATTTTGAGTATGTGTGTGTGTGCGTGTGTTGACAAGGCTTTACATCATACTAAGACTCAAATAAGAAAAATAAAATACAATATTTATAAAACATTTGAGCTTGAAGTCTTGAGTCTTGAGTCTTGAGTCTTGAGTTGAAACTTGATCCTTGTCTTCTTCATCTGTATCTGTTTGAGCTTGTTTGTTTGTTCAGCTAGAATTGTCTTTAGTCTCTGCACTGCAATGTCAGCTGTATAATATAGACACATGATGCACTGTGTTGTGATCATCAAAATCAAGAACCAACAGAAGCTTCAACTGCCATATCGCAAAGTACCCTCACCACAGCAACGTCTTTCTCTCTAAGATCACTTCCATGGCCAGCATTGTAACACCCCGCAAAATAGTAAATAACTATGTTGCATATTAATCCATGTACGTCTGAGAATTGCACGTGATTATGTATTTTTTATGATTATTAGTTTTAATTGAGGAATTTTCAGATATATTATATATTCTGAACCCGATAAGATGTATTCGGGATATCTTCTCAATTAAATTGTATGTATTTTTCCGATCATTTTAGCAAGACAATCTTTGAAAAAATAATATTTTTATACAATATATTCTTATATTTTACAAATAAATATTTTATTTGTAATGAGTATATACATATATATGAATGTATGTATATTTTTGGTTGGATTGTATATATATAAATACATGAATGCCTGTATGTATTTTTATATGTATATGTATATATATGTATTTATATATATTTGTATGTGTATATATTTAATTGAATTGTAATGAATTTGATTTTATACTTAATAAAATTGGAGTGTATGTATGTATGTATATATTTGTATACATATGTGAGATATAAGCATAAATATATGTATGTATATGTATATATATTATTGTAGTGGTGTATAATACTCACACCCAACCATAAGCTTTTCATTTTGATCATGATGATCTTAGTTTGGATTGATGAGATCCAAGGGTTGATATTGTGCCATGTTATGATTTCATGAAAGAATGAGATGAAGCTTGAAGTTTCTAGAATTTTTGTGTTGTCATTCAATCCAACCATACACTTCCACTCACCCCTCACCCTCTCATCCCCACCCTCCATTCCCTTCCCCAAATTCCAGAACCCCCCCCCCCCCCCCCATCTCCCCTCATTTCAATTTCAAGCGTCCATTCTTTCCTTCTTCATTCCTTCTCCATTTTCTTCTACTAGTTCTAAAAGAAAAGAAAGAAAAAAAAAATAGAAAGAGTGTGAGAAAGAGAGTTCATGTGTTTTGTTTTGTAGGTTCATGCTTTGGAGATCTTTGAGGAGAAGTGGAGGCAAGCTAGGAGAGGAGAGGGATTCTTGAAGACAGGGGCTTGTTTTCTTAACTCAAAATTAGTGGGTGTTCTCTAACTCTAAAATTAATTCTTTTTTATGTGATTTGGTGTGTAGGAAAAGAGTATGAATACCATGCATGAGTGTTTGATAGGTTGTGCAACTTGAGCTTGTATGTTAGTACAAATTTTGTACCATGATTTCCATGATAGATCTCATATGTGTATTGTAGACCTAGAAATTTCTATTTTGCAATTGACTTAGAATCTGGACAAAAAAATTTTGTGGCATGTTCTAGGATGAGTTTAGAGTATCCTCAAATTTTTCATATTTTTCTGGGCTTATTTAGTAGCCCAACAAAATGGTTCTTTTCGCAACAGAGAATAGTGCAAAAACTTTGTTTTTCCTTGTTATAAAGAGAAGTTTGAAAATTCATATTATGGAATTGGTCAGGTATCTTGAGCTAAAATTTTTACTAGAGGTACTTGGAAGCGTTAAAAAAATTGTTCCAAATTTTAGATTTTTTCTGAATTTATTTGCTATAGGTAAAAATTAGGTTTTGTCAACTGGTCCAGAGCCAAGAACCGGATCTGTTCTGTTTTAAAGATGAAGTTTAATAAACCATAACTAATTTATGGTATGTAATCTTGCAATGAAATTTTATTTGTAATATCAAATATGTATATAGATCATGTTTCTAAAATTTTAGAGATTGTGGACAACATTTGATGAGTTTCCAAAATTAGTTTGTAAACAGAGGTTGGCACACTGCCTCAGAATAAAAGATGTTTTTTTAACTAGATTCAAAAGGCTATAAATCGCTGCATATTTTGAATCTTGATGTAATTTTGGGATGTGTTGAACTTGTATATGTCTAGTTTATCAATCCCAAATTTTATAAGTATTGGACTTATGGTTGAATTGATATTGAATTTTTAGTAGGCTATGTTAAGTTAAGTTCAGATTTAGCTAGTCTATGAACATGAGATTTTCTAGAATTGTGTGTTTAGAATCTGCAACTACAGACTTGTAGTAGAGAGTCTTAGCTTTGCAAGAAAATAAAAAATCCAGAAACTTATGGGTCTTCAATCATGCAATTTCATTTTTTGGTTTGAAAGATATGATTTTCCTAAGTTCTAGACAGAACCGGTCCTAGTAGAAGACCTTATTTTGTTAACTAAGTGTAACTCCTGTTTCCCCGTATTTACATTTTATACTGTATTTTTCCTCAATTGTACTCTCTCGTCTATTTGAGGTCCTGTAATTTGTTCAGATTGAATAAAATCATTATTTTTGTTTCAACTCAAATTCTTGGTCCTTTTATCAAATTCATTCGTGTCCTATTTGTGTCCTTATTCATGAAAGAATTTACCATTTCTTCTCATTTATATCTTTAATCTCCATTTTGATGCATTTTAACCATTTCTCCTATTGGGCTCTTTTTGAAACGGATCCCCAAAACCCGCAAACCCACAAACCCTATTATATAAACCCTACCCTAACCCTAATCTAACCCAAAATACTGTTATAACCTAATTACCCCGCCGCTAATCATCTTCTTCACCCCGACTCCTTCGTCTCCACCTTTTTCGTTCAACCAACCCAACTCCCGATCGCCTCTCCGTTCACCTCCGACCACCACCTACTCGACTTCCGCTCCTCGTCAACCCCACATCACCACCACCGCCTGCATCCACCACCATCAACAACGAACCCAGCTTCGAACCCATCCACCTTCGAACCCAATTCTCGACCACCGCTCCAAACCATCGTCTTCATCCACCCAACCTCGCAACCCATCGCCTGTCACCGCCCCCATCGCCTCGTCAGCCCCTCGCCGCCTCGCCAACACCCCAACCCACTCCTCCGATCGCTCTCACCTCTGTTTCGAACCCACGAACAGAGGAGCACACCGCCGTCGCCTTCCGTCCACCCTCGCGCCTCCGCCGTGCCGCCGTGCCGCCGTCGCTGCGTCGCTTCCCGACGTAGTGCCACGTCGAAGAAACCCACCGTCGCCGCTCTCCCTCACGCTCAGTTCGTCGAAGAAGAAACGAACGAAGAAGAAGGCGGAAAAGGCGGGAGCGAATCTCAGCCATCAGATCGCGCCAAGATCCGCGCTGAGATCGCTGTTCGGTGTTCGTCCACACCAGATCCAGATCCGCTGCACGCTGTTCTGGCCTCAGATCCGCTGTTTCGGAAAAGATCTGATTGGTCGACTTTGCTGTTCCCTGTTTTGGCCGCACCAGATCCAATCGCTACTCGCTGTTTTGGGCCGATCCTGTGTGTGGGAAAACTCGATCTCCGATCAATTTTTGCACGCGCTTTTTGAGGACATCTTCGGGGGTTTTTCTCCTCTAATTGCTTCAACAAGTGGAGTTCATCAACGTCATCTAAGGCAAGTAACCTTGTACATCTTATTGTCGTAGTACAAGTCTCCTTGAAATACCACATATAGTTAGATTGTGACTCCCTTTGAAATATCATAGTAAATCAATTTGAACCTTCAAACTCACAAATCTAAGAGTCACAAAACTTCCTCGTATTAAATAATAATCAATTGGACTCTTTTATCTCCTTGAACACATGAATCACATGGACATATGAATTAAGGACCCCTAAAATTTGTAGACGCATATAAAGTTAGTATTTTGACGAATTTGCGACTATTATGACTTGAAAAATATTTATTAATTGCTGTTTGATCTCCATGATTATGTATTTATGCTACTTAACAACTTAGACACCAAATTACATATTTCCATGAAACCTACATTAGTAAATAAATTCTGAATGTTGCTGTCTGAATATTCTTTTACGGTTTCGACCCTTTTATCATTGGAATTTGGGCCCGAGCCCTGAATATGAAATGTAGATCCGGATGTGTAGATATCGATAGACTCCAAGTTCATCGAATTTGGAGCTACGGTCTAGGAGTTATGGCAGTTATACTGCAGCTGTGTCAGTAGACGCAGTTTTGCGAAACTGCTGTATATATTTACTTTACAAATTATTTTCGCTGTGTAAACAGCGAGCGTTTGACCCCAAATTTTATATGTAGCTGCTGGACACCCTATAGGACATCTCCAATTTTTCTTAGAATTAATTTATATTATTTCACCCCTGTTTCACATGTATAAATACAAGAACACAAAATCTGCCTGAACAAATGTAACAAGCCGGGTTGAGGGAAAGACTATAGAGTGGACAACATAGGTAAGTGTACTCGGAAGGGGGCCAGTGTTTCCCAAGTTGTATGTTAAATGGAACTAAGTGCCACGTAGAACTAAGTGCCACGTCATGGGTGACGGGGGCCACCTCTAGAGCCTACGGGGGCCACCTCTAGAGCCCATAATATGATTACATGATGTATGTTTGAAATCACCTGGAACTAAGTGCCACGTAGAACTAAGTGCCACGTCATGGTGACGGGGGCCACCTCTAGAGCCTACGGGGGCCACCTCTAGAGCCCATGGTTGATCACCTGCTTGTTTGATGCCTGAGTACACCGCCCTATAGACTCCACTACTAGGTCTAAACGTAACTGATTTGACTGTAGCAACCATGTAGTAAAAGTATGGATGCATGTCGTGCTACCTAGATAGTAATCACACAAGACTTGAACTTAATACCTGATACATGATTATCCTGTTGCCTGATTATCCTGTTACCTGATTACCTGGTTACCTGATATCTGATACATGAAACTTGAACATGACACCTGTAACTTGAAATATGAAACATGATACGTGAAACCTGACACATGAAACATGATACTTGATGTTAGCTACCCCTACAGGTTCACCTGACATAGGTTTTACCATTAGCAGTTGTTAACTAGCCTGTTTACTAAGAAGTCCCCTTTTACTAGCTAGTCTCTGGTTGTTCCCACTACTTATTATAATCCTGTTACATTCTTGATTCCAGTTCCTGTTCCCCATACTTGTACTTGCTTTCACTATTTGTGGCCCTAGCTTGCACTAAGGGCATTTTCTCTTGTTTTCCCTTTGTTTCCCTGTTTATATTATTAAGCAGACTTTGGAGATGAGGTTCCTGCTGGAATTGGCGAGCAGACATTTCAGGTTTTGCTTGGAGTAAGGACCTGTTTGCTTTTCTTAAGGTATTTGTTTCTTCTGCTGTTTAAGACTTGTTTCCGAGTTTACACTTGATCCAGACATGGGGAACTATTTGAATATTATCATTTATTTAAATTGTTTCTGTTGCTTAAATAATTATTCATGCATGCTTGGTTATATATAAATCTGGTTATATTCTTGTTATGATGCTGAGTCGATCCTACAGCTTATGGATGATATAAAAATCATTCGCTGGGCTTCGTCACGTGCTCGTATTCCATATTTTTGGAAAGCGGGGCGTGACACTAAGTTAACTTTACTGTGGATACACTGATGAAGATAGGAATTTTAGAGTGATTTAATGGATGAATTTGAGAATGTGATCAACTAGAGAGTTGTAGTAGACACACATAGCTTTCCATAGAACCCAGGATCATGTGATTCCGATAAGTAAGGATATTGTTGTGCTTATTGCAAGATGCAGCCAGAATCATAAAGTCTGAAGTTTGGATGAGCACAGCTGATGGAAACAAGAGTTTTATAGTACTTGAATGGATGAATTTGAGTAAGTGATCAACTGGAGAGTTGTACTAGACATTCACATCTTCGTATAGAACCCAAGGTCACACGATTCCGATACATGAGTGATTAGTTATGCTTGTTGCAAGTTGCAGCAACTGCATTGATACTATTGAAGTCTGCATGTTGAGATTTGTGCACACCTGATGGAAATAGGGGTTTTATAGCATCCTAATGACTGAAATTGAGGAAACTAGAGAGTTGTAGTGCACACTCATACCTTTCTATAAAGCCCAGGATCTTGAGATTCCAATAAGCAGATATTGTGTTATGAATCTTTTTATATGCAGTTACTACAAGATTATTGGTTGTATATGATAACTGATTTGCTAGGAAAATTGTTAACCATTATGGACTGAATTTGAGATAGTCATCAACTAGATAAGTGGAGTAAAAGCTTTTATCTTTCTGTGAGTGCTGAAATCGTCGGATTTGAGTTAGGAGATGATGCGATATGGAAGTTTTTACATGTGGCAGTAAGTATGATTGAAGACTGAACTTGGTGAAATTAAGATGATTGAATATTCTTTTCTTTATAAGCACTTTCAATTGGATTTAGATGTGATTCTTTGTGCTTATAACTCATGATGGAGTCATGATTGACATTTGAGTTGGGATGTAGTTGTATGACTTGATTGTTGTATTTTCGGCTTTTTAGCTCGTCTAGAACGTGTTGATGCCATAAGTCTGTCAATGAATGAATATTAGTAATTGTGTTTGTTTCACCTCATTTGCCGGGTATAAGGAACTCCTTTGGGCACCGTCGTACTTCTTGTTGAGAGTCGCGGGCCAATGACATTAGTCGAAGACTTACAGAGGTGTTGTCAATCGAAGAATATCGATTCGCCGTATTGTTTTTTGGTTGACAAGCACTTTTGGGCTCAATCGATTAGACGTTAAACAAGATTGGGATGAATAGCAGATTTCGGTAACTAGATTGTTCTTGAGGACCGAGTTGGTGTTAGGGGTGATGCTCTATAATCCGATTTGATCTAATGGCCAGCACTAGGCGGTGATAACCAGAGTTGTCTCTTCCTGTCGTAGGGATACGAACTGTGTCTTCTCACTAGCTGAGAACACGGGAGCTGTATCTCGCTTTGTTAATTCCTGAGGTACCTTAATAAGAACGGGATGTTTCTTTGTTCAATGTTGGGGACCATTGTGGATCTTCGGCACCATGGGTATGCTGCGATGTATTTGTAAGTTTGTCACGGCTTTTGAGAGAGGTCCGGTGCGCCGGTTATTAGTGACAAATGGGAATACCCCGAAATTTTGTAACCTCCTCAATCAAGTGTCCTTATTGGGAACAGGAAGTGTACAATAGTAGAATGCAATGCATGGCGAGGGTTCGAAACCCTGAAACTGGAGAAAACGGCTTGATTTGGAGCATATGTAGTTTGGGATGCATGCGTGTGCAAAGTCTTACTGACATTAGACTAAGTGCATCTATTTTCTATGCTTTGTGTACCATACATTAGACTTTAGGTCATTGGCATACAGTGACATTAGGATGCACGTTTCTGTTTTCATTCAAAGACTGATTGTGATTTCTAGTTGGAGATCGCTATTTTCATGTCAGCATTGCGTCAGTATATGTACTGATGTGCCCACTCAATTAGGTGCTGGATACCGGGTCGCGAGTACGGAGGACTCAAGACAAGCAGGGCATCTAAAGTATAGTAGCAATATACTTACCTACCATTCGAGCAGGTACAGGGATGTCAGAGTAGCGCAGCGAAAGATTCGAGCTAATGGGCGCATCTCAGGGAAGTAGCATGACCAGTCGGTGGAGTTCCAGTAGAGAGCAGTTAACTACCATTCTGGGTGGCAGACGGTAGCTGTTACAAAATAGTATTTGTAATACTTTAATGTAATTTGTATTCCTTATTCAAGAACAAGATAATGGTTGTAATTGATGATGTAATGATTTTATTTGGCAATACAAAGTTTTTAAATTTCCATGTTATTACTATATTAAGATGCATTTGAAGGAAAAGATTCTAGTTTGTGTCACGAATTTTTGGTAGTGGATTTCGGGGCATTACAAGTAGCTCTCACTAAATTAGTAGCCTCCCCTCCACAACTGAAAGAACTTGGTTATACCTCAGACAACCTACTACTCGATTATGGCTGCGAGTCAACTACAGGAAAAATGCCCCTCATGTCTCTAAGAAAATAAGCGTTCCCTCATGCTTCCCTTTTCAATCACCCTTGAACCTGTAGCTATACACCACACTCCACTACCAACTGTAGTCAACATACCCTCTTTGTCTTGCCTTCCAATCAAGATAAGATTTTCCTTCAAGTCTGGAACATGGCTTGTCTCCCGCAAGACAACACTTTGACCATCATTCATTTTCACGTGAACAGTACCAACCCCTCGTACAGGACACCGGTGACCATCCCCCACGATCACATATCCAAAATAACCCTCCTCGTAGTCATCAAACACCTCTCTCCTTGGAGTGCAATGAAAAAAAGCTCTCGAATCAATACACCAATCTTGAGTGCTCAACTCCTCCCGAGATGATAAACATAACTCTTCAACAAGCCCCACTTGAGCTTCATCTGGGATATCTCTCTTCGGTTTCTCCTGCTTCCTCTTCATATAAGACTTGTAACTGCACATCATGTGACTCTTCTTGGGACAATACCTGTCACGCCCTGCTTCCCAAAAGAAAATACAGAATACGGATACGTGACTAAGCCAAGTGAATGATTTTCATCATCCATAAGCTGTCACGATCTTTACAATATTTCACAGGAATAATCAGAGTAGGAAGCAAGAGAAGTCAACTACGCATGCATAACTGAATCAATATACTAACAATAATTTACTTGAAACAAATTTAATAAATCTAAAAAAAATTAGATCTGGAAACAAGTCAAAAATCATGGGACAAACTGCCCAGTACAAAATAATCCAAGTAACAAATAAGTTATTCAAATAAGCAACAGGAAATAATAATAATAGTAGAAAGACTCCAGGAACTGGAATCTGAGATCACCTACTCCATTGGGCAGCTGATCTCCAAAATCTGCAATTTAACAATTTACAGAAAAAAGGAAAGAGAAAACAAAAGGCTCGTCAATGCAAGTTACGGGCCGCTTATAGTGCAGGCACAAGTACAGGAAAAATAATAACAAATACAGAATAACATCGGAAGCAAGCATAGTATGGAATAGACATGATAACAAAATAGAACAACTAGCATGAATCATGAACAGAATCAAATAATATAGGTGTATATAACATGTAACAGGTAACAGGTATTGTGCAAGCAGGTGAACATGTAACAGGTGTCAAGTAGCATGTACAGGTAATCATATATCAGGTAATCAGGTAACAGATATTATGTCAGGTCAAGTCTTATATTTATTACTATCTTGATAGCAGTTCATGCAACCCAAACTTTTACCACATGGTTGCTACATACATGCAAATTACGTTTAGGCCTAGTGGTGGATTTCTATAAGGCCGTGTACTCAGGCATCATGTAACAGGTAGCAAGAACAGGTTCATGAATCAGACAGGTACACAAATCAACCGATTCATGCATCAATAGGTTCATGAATCAAACAGGTAAAAGAATCAATCGATTCATGCATCAACAGGTACACGAACCAACAGGTCTATGCATCGACAAGTATACGAACCAACAAGTCCATGCATCAACAGGTACACGAACCAACAAGTCTATGCAACAAAGTAGAAAGTACAACAGGTTCACGAATCCACGGATTCATAAATCAAACATAAAGTGCAACAGGTTCATGTATCAACATGAATCAAATATTAAAATGGAAAACACGGGCCTCCTTCTGAGTACACATACCTATATTGTCCACTACTATGGTCTATCCCTTAACCCCAATTTGATTACTTGTTATTATTATCAAATGGGCATATGTGCGCATAAAACAGAGCAAGAATAATATGGCATGAACACCTAACAGGTTCAGGTTGAAAGATAAACATGTACAGGTGGTAGACAACACATAGCAGAGCAGGACAACAAAAATTCTAGTTCAAGACAGTAAGACAGTACTGTACTAAATCTGACATTCCTATTGCCACAAACATGCAAATCTGGATTCGTCAGAAAATATGGAAAATAGACTCTCGGCCGAATCCATCAAATATATATAAGTCATATGGTATTTCACAAAAACAAGTGTCAAAAAAGATTTGTATCCAGAAAATATATTCAGCTAGAAATCAGAAGTTTGTATTCATGAACAGAAAAACAGCATGAAAACTTACTAATTAAATCCACGAAAAAACTGGGGTATTCCCTAATATGTTTAGTTACAGAAATAAAGTTTCATAATTTTCCAACATAAATAGAATAGTCAAGTAAAATCATAAAACAGCAAGATACGTCAGTTTTGTAAATCTGGAATCATGAACACAACAGTACTAAAACAGTAATATCTCACAAAATGTAAATCGAAATCTAGATCCGTCAAAAGATGCTAAAGTAGATACAGTAGTCAATAATTCATATTCACAAAGTTTTTATAGACAACAAGTAGAATCAGGTTGAAATTATGTTTTTTTACTGAACAGTAGGAAAATTCTACAAGTATAATAGTTGTTTGCAAGTATAGCATAGTTTATAAAAGTTATCAATTAAATCCACAAAAATTAGGGGTTAATCCCAATCAAGTCTAGTTGTAACTAGCAAAATATTGGATCAAAATATTATCTTTAGCATCAGTAGAAAAATAAATTACCATACAGAATTCATATAAAACTGGATCCGGAAAGTTAAACACATCTGTAGTAAAATAATAAAAACTTGCAACTCATAAATCGAAACTGAGATCTGTTTCAAAATCTGGAAAGTAGACAGAATTCTCTGTAATTCATATTCACAATTAATTTTCATATACTGACCTTAATAAGGTTTAAATTACTGAACAAAAACAGGGAATCGGCAAAACAGAAAATATCCTTCATGCACAAAATCAACCCAGATCATATGAAAATCACCCAAATCATAACAAACATGAAATATGACGTACTAGATGTCCAAGCAACAAGGTATAAGGTATTTTGCAAATCTACGACAAGTTGTACTACTACTAACACATCAAACATACACGATCATACGACAAGTCATAAATCACGAACAACATGCATGTATACAACAAGAAGTGGCCATCCTTAAGTTATTTCATTTCATGTGTGTATTAAGCCAACTACGGGCAGGTCAATACAGTAGAGACAAGATATAACAGGAGTTTCTCACAAGAATTGTCTCTAGAACACAACTACACTACAGACGGTATTTAGTACTTGTATTACACAAAGAAAAGAATACAAGTTACTTGCCTCAGAGACGAAGATGAAAACAAAGCAAAAGCGAGAATAACGGGAACGGATCCCGGGCATGAACACAACGAACGACTCATGAACGAGATGATCACGAACAAGATGAACAACCGATCGCGAACAAGATGAAGATGACCGAGATCACAAACCCAATTGGACGGCTGAGATCGAAGACAAGATCAAGATCAAGATCAATATGATCGAACGGTCCAGATCAAAGGTTCAAGATTAGATGATGGTGGTTGATGACCATCATGGATCGTGATGATCAAGAGAAGATCGGACGGTCGACAATCAAAGTGATCAACTCACTGTGTGATCACCATAGGGGACACAAGGATTGGGGGTTGCTGGCTTCGACGATAGCCGGCGGTGCGGTGGGGATTGTCGGTGAGAGCGACAGTGGCGGTTCCAGCTACCGTTGCTGGCGTCGGGGATAACCACGAGGAGGAGCATCCGGATGCAAGGAAGCTGTCGCTGCTGCGGTGCATCGGAGGGACAACACAACAAGAGGGCACTTGGCTAAGGTCGACGACTGGTAGGGAGGTGCAGGGCAGCACCGAAATAGTGGGTGAAGAGGAGTCGAGAGAGCGATGAGCAGGAGAGAGAGGGAGCAGGGTGCTGGCTGCTAAGGCGGCAGCAACAGGGAAGCACAGGGAGGCGCAACTGGCTACATGAGGGCTAGCTGAATGGGCGATGGCAGAGTGAACAAGGGACAAGTGTTGCTGACATTGCTGAGTGTCGAGAGGAGGGGCACAGGGGAGAGGGGATGAGATCGGGAGCGGCTAGGGGAAAGGGGATGGGTTTGGGAGGATGCTGAATGGGAAGGGAGAGAGGGCACGGGGGATGAGGGCGAGGAGCGGAAGAGCAGGAGGGACGGGATGGAGATGGAGATGCGAGGAGACGATGAGGCGGAAGAGGCAACAGGGTTTAGAGCGGCTAGGGTTTTGAGGTATAAGGGAGGGGGGTAGATGACAGGTTGTATATATAGGGTTTAAAATATAGGGTTTGGGGAAAAACATAGTGGGGGTAAAAAAATGCATATAGGGGTGTAAATAGGGTAGGTTTAGATAAATGAGTATGGGTTAAAGTGTAAACGGGTTTGGGGTTTAATGGGTAAAATCCAATAGGGGAAAATAGGGTTTAATGGGTTAAAGTGTAAACATGCCGATTAATCATAACGGACCTCTTTAACAGGTCCGGACCTTTATCAGGATCATCTAACAAGATATGGGCTGCTTTCAAGCCTATTAAATGGACATATAAGGCCCACTAGGAGAGACAGCCTGCCCATGAGGGCTATAAGTTAAATCTTTTATCCCCAGATAAGGGAGTCTTTATCTCTTGAGAAGAGAACCAACTGGAAATAAGGAATATATATCGATATAATGGATTCATATCATTCTTCTATATTGTTTCTCAGGCCTATAAATACCCTTCCCCCTCCTCAGTCAAAAGGTATTCAAGAAACTCTCTCTCAAACTCTCTTTCTCTCCTTGGTTCTGACTTGAGTGTCAGAGGGTCTATCACTTGGGTCACCCCCGGTGTTTCAGGCTTTTGCAGGTCCATCGCCCACATTAGAAACTGTTAGATTCAGATCACAATGTTCAATTAACGATCCAGATTAGCCCTCAGAAGCTTTAACCACTTTTTACGGCGACGATCTTTTGTTGTATGCCCTAGAGGCCAGTTGTGTATTGGCATTACTAGTTTACATTGCATCATGACATTTATTTTATATTTAGGCATTGTGAATTAAATAAACAAAATGAAATCCGTAGAATAGTAAGTTCAATGCCATGGAATATCAAGTGCATGACTTGATTGTGGGATCCTATTGTCTGAAATTAGAACACTGTTCTTAAATGTCTGTAGTCAATTATTATTGTGAATTAGGATAATGATAATACACATAGAGACTAATGTGTGCATAGAATGATGACCATTCTCATGGGTCATGGATATGAGATATCAAGTCTTTACAGTGGTAAAAATTAAAGTAATAATGTACTGGACTAACCCACCATGAGAACACTACATGGATCTTTACGTGAGTATCGTAAATGGTTCTCACAGTGACCATGGTGTACGTAATCCTTTGACTTAAAGTCACAATGGTTCCCTAGATGAGAAGTTATGTTTTAATGTCGTCAAACATTGCATGTAATAAGGTGATTATAAAGTCAACTATTGGATATACTACAAATCATACGGAGGGATGTGAGCTTAGATAGGATTTGTCCCTCTTATATAACATAAGCGATATCTACGAGCCCCTTGATTGAGTGAGACTACAAAATGTATGGTCCTACTCAAATGAATCAATATAAGATATTGAGCTCATTTGTTTTAGTAAGTCTACTCGGACATCATGAAACAAAAAATTGAACTATACAAGGGTGACACGCTCTATGCCTTGAGGTCAATTAAGATATCTGGATAAAGGGACTAGACTACATGGTAATATTGGTCACGAATAGGTTATTTCAAATCACTGACATTCCCGTTACTTGAGTAGTAGTGATTGTTGGTGTATGCCCTAGAGGCCAGTTGTGTATTGACATTACTAGTTTACATTTACCATGATATTTATTCCATATTTAGGCATTTTATTTTTTGTGTTATTTATTGTGAACTAAATGAACATAATAAAGTCCTTGGAATAGTAGGTTCAGTACCATGGGATATCAAGTGCATGACTTGCTTATGAGATCCTATTGGCTGAAATTAGAACACTGTTCTTAAATGTCCCTAGTCAAGTATTATTGTGAATTAAGACAACAATAATACATAGAGACTAGTATTTGCATTGACTGATGACCATATCGCAAGGGTCATGAATATGAGATATCAAGTCTTCACATGAATACATATTAGAGTAATAATGTATTGGACAGACTCACCATGAGAACGCAGCATGGATCATTACATGTGTCATAAGCGGTTCTCACAGTGATCATGGTGTATGTAATAATTTGACATGAAGTCACTACGGTTCCCTACATGAGAAGTTATATGTTTTAATGTCGTCAAACGTTGCCTATATTAAGGTGATTATAAAGTCGACTATTGGATATGCTACAAATCATAAGGAGGGATGTAAGTGACTTAGATAGGATTCATCCCTCTTACATAACATGAGCGATATCTATGGGCCCCTTGATTGAGTGAGACTGCAAAATGCATGACTGTGCTCAAATGAGTCAATATGAGAAATTAAGCTCATTTGTTTTAATAAGTCTACTCGGACATCAAGAAACCAAAGATTGAACTATACTAGGGTGACACACTCTATGCCTTGAGGCCAATTAAGATATCTGAATAAAGGGACTAAACTATATGGTAACATTGGTTACGAATAGGTTATGTCAAATCACTGACATTCTCGTTACTTGAGTAGTAGTGATGTATTGCTAGATACCGCCCACTGTTTGTAATACTCGAATATAATTTTAGTATTACTGTCAATGTAATGGGAACCTACAGGGTCACACACTTAGAATGGATCGAAATTGAGATTTAAATTCATAAGATGAATTTAATTGGGGATCCAAGTAAAACTTGGACTCCTGACATTGGTTGGACATTTAATTTGATTAAATGGGCTGTCTAAAGTTCAAAGGCCCACACACGAATTTGAACCAGGTCAGATTATGAGTCCAACAGCCTCATTACTCTTTTAAGGTTGATTTTCTGCACCTATATATATGATACTCATCTGTGAAAAAGTGACACATTAGAAAACCCTAGCCGTCACAGAAATTGTGAGAGACAGATCGTGAGGAACATCCCCTTCTCGCAACTAGCATCGCGGCGTGAGGGAAACTTGATTTGATCCATTTGTGTGGATACCTTAGAGGCACCACAATATTGTAGTGCTGTGATCCACATAAGATCCATCTTCATGGTATAACTCCTAAATATGATTTATGGTTTTTCGCATGGATCCATGTGGTTTTGATATTTTTTGTAATTTTTCTGTTGTGTATTTAATCTGCGATTACCCTCGAAACCTAACAGTGATGTATTGCTAAATACCGGTCACTGTTTGTAATACTAGAATATGATTTTAGTATTACTGTCAACATAATGGGAACCTACAGGGTCACACACTTAGAATGGATCGAATTGGGATTTAAATTCATAAGATGAATTTAATTGGGGATCCAAGCAAGGCATGGACTCCTGACATTGGTTGAACATTTAATTAGATTAAATGGGTCGACTAAAACTCAAAGGCCCACACACGAATTTGATCCAGGTCAGATTGTGAGCCTAACAGCCTCATTACTCTCTTAGGGTTGATTTACTACATCTATATATTTGATATTTATCTATGGAAAAGAAACAGGTGAAAAAACCTAGCCATCATAGAAAGTGAGAGAGAAAGATCATGAGGAGGAACATCTTCTTCCCACAGTTAACACGGCAGTCTGAGGGAGTGCCATTTTTCATTCCGTTCGTGTGGATACCGTAGAGGCACCGCAATATTACAGAGCTATGAACGACATACTTTGGAGACAGCAGATCCATCTTTAAGATAGAACTCCTAAACACGATTTATGGTTTTCGCATGGATCCATGCTAGGTTTCGATATTTTGTAATTTTTCCGCTGTGTATATAATATGTGATTGCCTTGGAAATCTAACACGATCAAAGGTTAGATCTTTAGTAGTTTTCTTCAAATATAAACTCACTATCTGTTTACTCCTACACCAAAATAAGCAGCAACAGATTGGCGCCGTTTGTGGGAAACTACACATATCTACATCAAAGATCAGATTTACCGTCATACCACCTAGACTAAGGAGGAGAGCGGCGAACTCAAGCCGTCGAACCAGCTCTCTTCGTTGACCAGCTACTCCCATGGAGGACCCGATTCCTCCTCAACAGCCGGATCCACCATAATATCCTAATCAAGCTCCCATCAACGGAGAGGCACAGGGGGGCTCCCGACAAATCCGTCATGAATAGCGCCCTCTGCACGACCGTGTCTCGGTCCATTATCCTTTCAGTGATTCAATGGCCTCGTGAGGTCCTCGAGAGTCGAGAGATCTCTGCCAAATCATCAGTGCCAGGCAACATGGAACCGATCTACGGATCCATTTGGATGAGAGGTGCACCCAAACAGAGGCCTCCCGCTCAAAACATCAAATGAATCAAACAAGCAACTCTCTGTCAAGGCAGAGATCAAGATAATCCTCCTCTCATAGGAGGCTCACTGCAGAAAGAAGTCCGACTCATGAGATTCGAAAGTATCTTGAGAGAAACAAAGAGAGAGGCCCAGTCATTAGGGCCGAATTGGAGAACTTCATGAATGACATCCTCCAAGCTATTAAAGGTACTCCTGATCAGGTCGACACTCATGGAGATGCCACTCTACTCCTTCAACAGAAGAAAAATCTAGCGACTTAACTAGATCCAAGGGGAAGGACGACCAATTCTTTTGCCCCATCTGAGAAGTAGAAGATTGCCTGGAACAAAAAAGAATGGGAGAAACCACTCCAGTAGGGCTTATCGCCCCGGTCGACCTCCTTTCAGCAAATCCATCCTTGATGCACCCATTCTGAAGAACTTCAAAGCTCCTTAATTCGAGTCATGCGATGGTGAATCTGACCCGGCAGACCGTATTGAGAGTTTTAAAACTCTCATGATGGTCTACAACGCCACTGATGCGCTCATGTGTCAAACACTCCCTGTAACTTTGAAAGGATTAGCAAGGGAATGGTACTCCCGCCTCACTCCATAGTCAATATTCTTCTTCGACCAGCTCGAAGAGCTCTTCATTCGCACTTCGTTACTAGCCGCAAGGCTGAAAAGACGAGTGTTTCTCTATTAGAATTAAAGCAAAAAGACGGAGAACTACTAAAGGACTTTGTCAAGTGCTTCACAGCCGAAGTAAGGTCCATATCCTCCTTAGATTCATCAGTGGCGGCTGCTGCCACAATGTCACTAGCAAAGACCTGGATGCCTCCCTCGCAAAGAAGTTTCCTAAAACTTATACTGAGCTCCTAAAAATGAGTGACAAATATATCAGAGTCGAAGAACTTTTTATCCTTAAGGAAAGATTGATTCAACTTTCGGGAACAAACAAAACAATACAAACTGGGAAGGACCTAGGAAAATTCATAAAGATGACACAGGTCAGTGTCGTGCACCTCCAGTACCATGCTTCGATAATTCACTCATATCAATGCAAGCGTATTAGCCATTCTCATGGAAATTGAGAAGGACGAAATAATCTGCTATCCCCCCAAGATGTCAATGTCTAGCAAGAGAATGGATAGGAACAAGTGGTGCGCATTTCATAGAGATCATGGACGCACTACTGACATCGGCCAAGACCTCAAAGAAGAACTTCAAGGTCTGATTCGTCATAGCTATCTCTTTCAGTTTGTCCAACAAAACGACAATGTAGAAACACCTCCAGCATGGGGGGCTAATTAGCGTCAAGAGAGACCCTCCGAATCACGAGACTCAGAACACATGGTCATTCTTCATCTATTCATGGAGGCCCAATGGGGGGAGATACCAACTCCTCTTGCAAAGCCTTAGTCGGGGAAGTCAACTCCGTGCATAACATTCCCCACTTGTCAAAAGCACTGTGGTCCCGATATCTTTCACCGACAAAGACTTAGAAGGTGTCCGAACACCTCACTGTGACACATTGGTCATAAAGCTTTGCACGGTGAATCATGAGGTACGCTGCATCCTGGTGGACAACAGCAGCTCAGTAAACATCCTTTTCATGAACACTCTCAATGGTCACAAGCTCTCTTGGAACCAGCTCAAGCCAACCGGCTATACACTCCACTGACTCTCCTATGTCCCTGTTTAATTAGAAGGAATCGTGACACTCGATGTGACAGCAGGAAAAGCCCTCGCTATTCAAATGGAAGCGCTTGAATTTATAGTAGTAGACAAGTTGCGTACAATGCAATATTTGGCCGTCTAGGTCTAGTGGCTTTTCATGCAGTTTCTTTTGCCTACCACAGGAAAATGAAGTTCCCAACAACAGCTGGCATAGGCCAAATTGCAGGGAGCCAACAGGCAGCATGAGCATGCTACACCTCCACAATGGAGGGCTCAGTTTACCCCCTCGACGCCAAAGAACTACCACTGGAAAGCAATCATAGTAACTCTAAATCCGTGAATAAGCTTGAAGCCACTGCCATAGAAAATCCTACCAAGAACTTCCAAACCTGTCAAATCATTTCCTACCAAGTCCAAATTCATTCTCATCAAAATACAGGAATAAACCTAAATCCCTCACCCGATGCCACTCCGCTCATCCAACGGAAAGAATTAGTCCTGTCAAACCTGAAGATCTCCCATTCTCTATGCAAAACAATAGGAGGCTCGCTCCAAAACCAGGCAAGGTCTACTAAGTTGTTCACCTAACGGCTCATCAACTTGAAGACCTGGGTGGCAAGGAGATATCAGCATAGACTTGGAAAGTATAACACCTCATGAACTTCAACAAGGGCGCTTAATGCATGCCTCCTCTATACTTTCTATATTTTCTAAATTAAGGTCAGCCACTAGAGCAACGGTTAGTTTTATTTTTCAATAAAGATCGATTTTGCCACCGATTTTTGCATGTAATGAAAGCCACCCACTGGAGAAGCTGCTTAGTTTTATTTTTTAATAAAATTCAGTATTAATTTTTGCAAAATTATTGTACAACTCTAGGGATGCAGACAATGAGTTCAATGCCAAGCCTACTCCTAAAAATGGCACCAAAAACTTTTTAAAAGTCCCCTATAAGACTGGTTCGGAGCCCATACCCATGACTCTAAGTTACTCTAGCAACTTGCAACAAAGATAGTTCAGAGTTAGCTTCGCAATTTGATATACTCCTACAATCTGTTAACGCCTCGAAGACAAGTTCGAAGTCCATACCCATGGCTTGAAGTTACTCTAGCAATTTGCAACAAAGCAAGTTCATAGTTCACTTCGCCATTCGATCTGCTTTTGCAACCTGTTAATACCTAAACAAACAAGTTCGGAATCCATACCCATGGCTTGGGGTTAGTTTAGCAAAAAGCAATGAAGCACATTCAGAGTTCAACTCGCCATTCGACCTGTTTCTGAAACTAGTTAAAATTCCTTCAAGACAAATTAGAGCTCCAAAATTGTGGATTGTAGTTACCCAATAAAACTTGCAAAAGCAACATTTGGAGTTCAACTCGCCACTCGATATGACACTTACAATTGTTGGAGAACCCATATATCAAGTTTGGAAAACAACTCTCTCCCTCAGAGTTACTTATACAACTAGCTAAACACCTATACAACAATTATGGAAAAGGACTCTTCTCAAAGTTGCTCCTACAACTAGTTGGGTACATGTAGAATTTTTTCCCACCTGTCCCACTTTTTGAAATTTTTTCCCAAAATGCCCTAGTTTTTTTTTTAATTCCCAAACCATCCCACTCGGTCTTTGAAAGACCGAGTTTAGTTGAAACTAACTCGGTCTTTCGAAAACCGAGTGTTAGACTTCGAAAAATCCAAAACTAACACTCGGTCTTCGAAAAACCGAGTTAGTTTTAACTAAACTCGGTCATTCAAAGACCGAGTGGGTCATTTTGGTATATACTTTCGAAACTGGGTCAGTTTGGTAAATACTTTCAAAAAGTTGGTCATTTTGGTACAAGTTCATAAAACTCTCGGTGCTAAAGAAGTAGTTTCTCTTAACAAATATTAAGAACATATTTTTGCCCTATAATCATATATAATTTCAAAGATTAACAAGCAAACGAACCTGAGAATTAGTGATTGACGACTTTGTTAATGCTTCTTCATAAGGATGATTGATGGCTTCCTTGTTGCTTGCATCATTCGGAACATTTTTCTTTGTTTTTGAGCATTTCTTTGTCATAGTTCGGTTCTTCTCGGTGAGTGCAGATATCTGCATACAAAAAGGAATGAGCTTTCATTAGTAGCTTTCTGATAGTATATAATCTATTCAACTCTACCCTGCACATTACTTACAGCAAAATCATAGAGTCTGATCTCTATTGTTAACTTAACCTTTATTGTCTCAAAAGGTGATGAAAACCCATTTACATTAATTCGTCTCAAGCACATGTGAATAATTAAAGACTTCAAATGACCATGTTAGAGAGCAACAAAATCAGCATGCTATAGGTATGTATCAATAAGTATAAGAATTCAGAGTCAAAATCTGGTTTAAATCAATGATAGAGGAGAACATTTTGAGAGAAAAAAATAGATAAAGAAGCAGCTCCCCACATTCCATTAAAAGTTTCATATGAAACAATAGTACAACCATCAGATACCCAAAATACAAGAGGAGCATGATCCCATTCCCTCCCTTGAAAAAAAAATGAAAAATTAAGAAAAAAAAAGATGGAAGGTTAATGAAAAATACAAATGCCAAAAGGAACAACAACCGAAAAACTAGCATCCCATCTCCACCATGGCCTCATAACTGCTCGTCGTCCTCCTATCCATCTTATCAAATCCAGTATGAATCATTTTGCGTAGGCAACAACAACCGAAAAAAGTATGATGCAAGCAACAAGCAACTCCACCATGGCCAACGCAGAATGATTCATACTGGATTTGATAAGATGGATAGGAGGACGACGAGCAGTTATGAGGCCATGGTGGAGTTGGGATGCTAGTTTTCCAGTTGTTGTTCCTTTTGGCATTTATATTTTTCATTAACCTTCCATCTTTTTTTTTTCTTAATTTTTTTTTCAAGGGATGGAATGGGGATCATGCTCCTCTTGTATTTTGGGTATCTGATGGTTGTACTATTGTTTCATACGAAACTTTTAATGGAATGTGGGGAGCTACTTCTTTATCTAATTTTTTCTCTCAAAATGTTCTCATCTATCATTGATTTAAACCAGATTTTGACTCTGAAATCTTATACTTATTGATACATACTTATAACATGCTGATTTTGTTGCTCTCTAACATGGTCATTTGAAGTCTTTAATTATTCACATGTGCTTGAGACGAATTAATGTAAATGAGTTTTCATCACCTTTTGAGACTATAAAGATTAAGTTAATAGTAGAGGTCTGACTCTATGATTTTGTTGTAAGTAATGTACAGGGTAGAGTTGAATAGATTATATACTATCAGAAAGATACTAATGAAAGCTCATTCCTTTTTGTATGAAGATATCTTCACTCACCGAGAAGAACAGAACTATGGCAAAGAAATGCTCAAAAACAAAGAAAAATGTTCCGAATGATGCAAGCAACAAGGAAGCCAGCAATCATCCTCATGAAGAAGCATTAACAAAGTCGTCAATCACTAATTCTCAGGTTCATTTGCTTGTTAATCTTTGAAATTATATATGATTATAGGGAAAAAGTACGTTCTTAATATTTGTCAAAAGAAACTGCTTCTTTAGCACCGAGAGTTTTATGAACTTGTTACCAAAATGACCCACTTTTTGAAAGAATTTACCAAACTGGCCCACTTTCGAAGTATTTACCAAAATGACCCATTGGGTTTTAGAAAGACCGAGTTTAGTTAAAACTAACTCGGTTTTTCGAAGACCGAGTGTTAGTTTTGGATCTTTCGAAGTCTAACACTCGGTTTTCGAAAGATCGAGTTAGTTTTAACTGAACTCGGTCTTTCAAAGACCGAGTGGGATGGTTTGGGAATTTAAAAAAAAACTAGGGCATTTTGGGAAAAACTTTCAAAAAGTGGGACAATTTGGGAAAAAATTCGTACGTGTAACCCCTGTTTTCCATTTTATGTATTTTTTAGTGTATCTTTCTTTTGAGTATTTCTTTCTCATTGTATATCTCTTGGACCGTATATTGGATTTTATTTTCAATATATTCTTTTTTATTATTTTGTCTTCTTTCATTTGTGTTCTTGATTCTATCGTCCGTCTTTTGTTCATCTCTGTTTGATCAAGCCTTTATTTTTTATCCTCATTATTGTTATTATTCATGTCCTATTTTAATTTCTCTGTTTTTTGTTCTCGCCTCTTATTTGGATTATTTTTTATTATAAATACCAAAAACCCTATTCTATTGACTCCTAAACCATTAACTAATCCTATATCCTAACTCAGTTTACCCAATTGAATTAATCCCCCAAACCCACTAGTTAATTACCTACACCTGCACCTATATTATTACCCATTACCCTAATCACCTAACTACCCTACTCTTTTACACTAAGCCCGAACCCAAAACCTGATTGGCCCCTGTTCTTCACTTCCGAAAACCCTAGCATATCCCGCCTATATAAACCCATGCATTGCCCTATTCACCATCCCCAAACAGCCGCTCTCTCTCCTCTCAACCCTATCTCAAACCCACTGCACCCCCGACCTTACCCCGATCTCCTGCATCTATCCTCCCGTTCTCTTCCAACCCGTCGCACCTCCCCTGGCCGTCGCACCCCCCCTGGCCGTCGCACCCCTCCTGCAACAGCCGCAACACCTTTCCCAGACGCGTCAGCATAGCGTCGTGTCTCCCCATTTCCCGGTGCTCCCCCTTCAACAGCAAGACAGCAGCCCTGCTACCATTGCCATTGTTTCTCTCCCTCGCTTGTGTGCGAGTGTTGCTTTGGTTCGTTGCGATCGTGAGTTTGGTTCGTGATTCCTTGTTCGTGATCTTGTTCGTTCGTTGAGTTCGTGTGTGGGAATCCGTTCCCGTTATTCTTGCTTATCGTTGTTTTCGTCGTCGGTTAAGGCAAGTAACTTGTATTCTTTTCATTGTGTAGTACAAGTACTAAATATTGCCAGTAGTGAAGTTGGGTTCTAGAGACAATTCGTGTGTGAAACCTGTGTTATATATTCTCTATTGTGCTGATTCGACCATAGTTGCCTCATGACATACATGACATGAAACAACTAGGGATGACCTCTTTTTCGGATGTATATATGCATTCTATTTTGTGATATCGTGTGCTTGATGTGTTATTCGTGCTATACTTGTCGTGGACATGCAAAATACCCTATACCATGTTGTTTGGACATCTAGTACACCATATTTCATGTTTGGTTAATATTTGGACAAATTCCGTATGATCTATGTGATTTGAGTACGAGGAACAATTCTGTATTTTCTGTTGCCCCGTTTTCATTCAGTATTTTAGACCCTATTAAGGTAAGTATATGAAATTTATTTGTGAACATGAAATGTAGAGAATTTTGTCTACTTTCCAATATTTCTGAAAGATATCAGTTTCGATTTACAAGTTGTGAGTTATGTCTATTATACTACAGTGGTGTAGAGAGATTTCCAGATTTTGTTTTTTATGAATTCTGAAGAGTAATCTATTTTTATCGTGATGTTAAAAGTATTATTTTGATCCAATATTTTGCACAGTATAACTAGACCTGATTGGGATTAACCCTGAAATTTTATGGATTTATTTGATGAGTTTTAAAAACCGTTCTATGTTTCCAAATAATTACTATACTAGCTGACTTCTCTCGCTTTTCTGTAAAGAAACTTGATTTCGACCTGATTCTACTTGCTATCTTTAAAATCTTTGTGAATATGAAATTTATCCTACTATATCTATTTTATCACCCTTTTAACGAATTTGGATTTCGATTTATGGTTTCTGAGATATTGCTATTTTCGTACTGCAGTATTTATGATTCCAGATTTACAAAACTACTGCATCTTGATGTTTTCTGATTTTTGTTAACTAAACTATTTATATTGAAAAATTATGAAACTTTATATTCTGATGCTGCACATATAGAGGAATACCCCAGATTTTTTGTGGATTTAATTGATATGTTTTTATGCTGTTTCCCTGACTTTAAATACAAACTACTGATTTCTGACTTAACATGTTTTCTGGATTCAAACATGTTTTGAGACTTATTGTTGTGAAATACAATCTGACTTATATATATTTGCTGGATTTGGCCGGAATTCTATTTTTCAGATTCTTTGACAGATTCAGATTTGCATATTTGTAGCAACGGGAATCTCAGTTTTAGTGCAGTACTGTCTTGCTGTCCTGAACTAGAATTGTCGGTGTTAAATTCTTTTATGTGTTATCTTTAGTTTGTATATGTTTTTCTGTCACTCTGAATTTGTTACATATTTATACCATGCTATTCTCACTCTATTTTCTGCACATACATGTCTTGCTGATAATAATAACAAAATAACAAAGCCGGGGTTAAGGGAAAGATCTAGTAGTGGAAAATATAGAAATGTGTACTGAGAAGACGGCCCGTGTTCCCTACTTGTTACGTGTTCATGACTACATGATACACGACTTTGTTTATCTGAACCCTGAATACATTACTTCCCTCTAGGAAGGTTTACTCAGAAGAGAACCCATAGGTTCTATCTGTCTGTCTGATCTACATCTAATATCTGTTTGTCTGATCCCTGAGTACACGGTCCTATGCACTCCACTACGAAATCTAAACGAAACTGTTTGAATGTAGCAACCATGTAGTAAAAACCTGGGATGCATGAAGTGCTACCTATATAGTAATCACACAAGACTTATAAGAAAATGACATATGTTATCTGTTTATCTGTATCTATTATCTGACATCTGTTATTTAATTATCTGTTATCTATCTGACTATCATCTATATATCTATCTGCATACCACTTGACTCTTGACACATGTTATCTGTATCTGTTACTATACCATGCTATCTGATTTGTTTTCCTGATTCATGTTAGATATTATATTTCTGTTAATATGCTTATTCCATGCTATGTTAGTTTCTGCTATTGTTACATATTTGTTTACCATTTCCTGTACTTGTATCCTGCACTACAAGCAGCTCGTAACTTGCATTGATGGGAGTTTGTTTTCTTTTTTCTCTTCCTGTAATTTATTTAATTGCAGACCAGGATGATCAGCTGCCAAATCGAGTTGGTGATATGAGATATTAGTGCTAGAGTTTTTATTATTATTTCTGTTGCTTATTTGAATATTGAATTTGATACTTGGATTTATTTTATATTTGGGCAATGTGGCCCAGGATAATTAACTTATTCAGATCTAATTTATTTGAAATTATTATATTTTGGTTTCAAGTAAATTTCTGTTGGTATATTTGAATAGATATTTCCTTTCCCCCCCCCCCCCCCCCAGCTCTTCATGTTGGTAAGTCCTTGGGTGGACCACTTTGGAGACCTTATAAGACCCTTTCCAATTTGGAGCTAACTTCCCCCTTCTACTGGGGTTAGAAATTTCAAGCTTCCTCATGAACCAAGCCCCCATCTTTGATATTGGCAGGCCAAACGTTCTTATTGTAGATCTCTGAATGTTGCATCGATTAGGGCATCGATGCTCGTGAGCGGAAAATGGTCATTAGGACACGCCTTGTTGAGGTCCATGACGTCTATACATATTCTCCACTTACCGCTGGCCTTCTTGACCATCACAACATTGGCCATCCACTCAGGGTAGCTAACTTCCTGGATAAAGCTCACAGCAAGGAGTTTGTCACCTCTTCCTTCACGGCTTGTTGTCGGTCTGGAGCAAATCTGCAGTGCTTCTGTTGCACCGGTTTGACGACGGGATTGACACTCAATCTGTGCATTATCAGCTCTTCCGGAATGCCTGGCATGTCCGAAGCTGTCTGGGAGAACTCAATTTCTTCGGATGCATTCGATGATCTTTTCTATGAGCTCAGGAGGAAGGACCTTGCTGACTCAGAATTTCTTAGCCCCCCTCTTCATCCAAAAATGGGACTTCCTCTAAATCGTCAACATGTTTGGAGCTGATTGGGCTTTTCTCCAAGGGGAGTTCCATTGCTTCTAGGAGGAGGACCAAGAAACAATCAAACTTCAAGTACCATAATCATGGTGCCTGTTTGAGCCCATATAAACTCTTCTTCACTCGAAAAATCATCTCTTCATTTCCTTTAACATCAAAACCTGCGGGTTGTCTCATATACAGCTCTCATTCTACATCACCATGGAGGAAATTTTTTTGACATCCAACTGCTCTAAGTGTAAATATTCAACTGCAACTATGCTAAGCAGAACCCTGATTGAAGCTATCTTCATAACTGGAGCAAAGATTTTACTGTATTCAATACCTTCCATTTGAGAAAAGCCTTTAACAATATGTCTCGCCTTGTATCTCTTACTTCCATTCGTCCCATCATTGATTCTGAAAATCCACTTGTTCATAGTAGCACACTTCCCTGTAGGTAACTTGGTCAGCTTCCAAGTTTGGTTTTGTGCCAAGGAGTTCATATCATCCTTCATGGCAGACTACACTGAATTCGAACACTATTTTTAAAAATATTTTCATGAGTCTCTGGCTCGCCTGAATTTGTGTACAAAACATGCTCATGAATTGTGTTGGCTGATGGATCATACTTCACTTGTTTACTTATTCTCGTGTTGACCTTCTCAAAGCTGGTACTAGTTCATCGATCGGTTCAGGATCCCACTTTGGCTGTGCATGTTCATCTTGGATCTCCTACTCATTCTCATTAGGATCCTCCTGAGCCTCTTATGATGACTAATGCTGCACTGTAGGGGACCCACCACTGGGAATGACTTCTGAACTTGAGTCTGAGTCTGAATTTGAATCTGAATCTGAATCTAAATCTGAACATGTTTTAGTTCCTTGACCTGTGTGCCTATCTTTATACAAGAGCTCTTCATTGAATACCACATTCTTGCTGCGAATTACCTTGTTATTCCCAAAATTCCAAAGCCTGTAACCATACTCATCGCCGCCGTAGCCAATGAAGACACTGGATTTTGAATCTAGTTTATTTCGTTTTTCCTTGTCAATTAGTGCATATTGCATATCAACCATAAATTTTTAAATGCGATTAATTAACATGTTTAACTGACCATGGTCTTGAGGTATTCCCCCATCAAGGGCACTGGACGGGGAACGGTTGATTAGGTACATTGCTGTATCCACTATAACTGCCCAAAGATGGGCAGGACGACCCGCATGAAGTTTCATGCATCTTGCCTTTTTGAGTATCATGCGGTTCATTCTTTTTGCAACTTCATTCTCCTATGGAGTTCTAGGAACCATCCTGATTCCTTGGATACCTACCTGTGCTAGATAGTCGATAAATTTTTTGCTTGTGTACTCACCGCTAGTATCAAATTTCAATGCTTTAACCTTGCACCCCGTCTCGTTCTCAACTCTAACCTTCCAACCTCCGAATGTCTCAAATACCTTGGATTTCTCACGAATTGCCATAACCCAAACTTTCCTTGTAGCATCATCAATGAATGTGATGAAGTATCTCTTACCACCATAAGAGAATTCCTGAGCCGGACCCCACGCATGTGTATGAACCAACTCTAGCTTACCAAGCTTCTTCTCACGTCCACCCAAGTGAAAGCTATCTGTCTTTTGTTTGCCCAAGACACAATTCTCACAAAAATCCATCTCAACTTTCTTTAGTCATGACAAAAGATTTCTAGAACAAAGCAGCTTGACACCTTTTTCACCTAGGTGCCCCAACCTAACATACCATACGATTGATGGTGAATTACTTGTTGATTCCATGGCAATGATATCACTTGAATCACCTTATGTGAGTTGATACAATGTGCCCACACGTTTTTCCTTTGCCACGAACCTTGCACATGTAGTTATCTTCCACTCTCCAAATCCAAATGTTGTCACAAGCTCTTCTTTGTTTAATTTACTGGTTGAGATCAAGTTCTTCTTCAAGCCTGGAATATGTCTTGTGTTATGAAAGACAAGTTGCCCACCATTGCGAGCTTTCACTACAATCATTCATTTTCCTACAACTGGGTAGCTTTGCCCATTTTCAACTATGACAGACCAAAAATTACTTGTGCTGTAATTCTCAAAAGCATCCCCATGGGTGTACAATGATAAGAAACACCTGAGTCTATAAACAAATAATCTTGCATAACATCAACTCTAGCAGATAAACACAAATTATCTAAATGAGTTTCTTTGCTTACCATATTGGATCCCTATGCCCACCTTGATGTCTCTTGTACTCTTCGCATTGGTCTCTTCTATGTCCTGGCTTATGGCAATGCTAACACTCCCCTTTGCGATGTCCTGTTTTTAACTTGGACCTATAATTCCTGCTTTTCAACCTTCCTCTGTTTGTGTTTCTTCTACGATTCTCAGTAGCCAACGCAGAGTTGCAAGAAGATGACGAATAAGATTCTTCATTTCTTTTTCTCCTCCCTCCTCATTCATGATGCTGCTCACAACATCCTTCAGATTAGTCACATTAGTCATAGTACTAATGATAGCCTGTTCTAGTGGATGAAAATTGTCGGGAAGACTAGATAGCAATAATAATGCTTATGCTCATTCCACGAACTTCAACCCTGGCGATTCTAAATGATTGTAGACCATATAAAATTTATTCACATTTTCACCACTAAACTATTCTCTGAACACTTCATGTTCACCAACTTCTTTAGGTAAAGAATCTGGTTCGATGCGGACAGTTTCCCAAACATATCTGTCAAGGTATCCAGTCTCTTTAGCAGTATCTGCTTTCTCAATGTGGAATAACGTCTTTCTACTCATCGACATCAGAATTTACCCAAGCGCCTTCTGATCTAAATGGTTACAAACCACTAATGCAATTGCATCTACTTCGGCTCCTTCTAGCTTCATGCCAAATAACGGATCTCTAGATCTTTCTGTCAGAGGTATGTGATCATCTGGATGTTCCACATTGTGAACTCTGTTCCGTCGAATCTCTCGATTCTACTTTTGCCTTCCATATCTATAATCAACCTGGTGCTTTGATACCACTTTGTTCAGTTTAATGCAGAATAACTCAATCTGAAATGCAAACAAAAGAAACTAACTAAAGAAACTAGAACAAAGAAATCAACCAAGCACACAAGAACACATAAGATTTTTTTAGGTTCACCCAATGCAATAACTACTTCCCCACATAGAGGCACTCCTGTAATTTGCACTAGAATAATGAAGAGAACATGTTACAATCACTATATATCTCCCCACCAAGGTGGAGGTTTTTTCTTCTTGGTGGGATTATTTGCAAGTATACAAAATCACAAACAAGTAGTATAGTTTGAGTGAAAAGAGTGTCGAACCCACAAGGACTAATTATTTTATCGAATACCGAAATTACTAGATTAACTACTATTTGGAAAACCGAAATTTAATAAATAATGCAACTAAATTAATCTGAAGACCAAAACTAACAAAAGCAAATGAAAATCTGAAATTTTTGTGATTTGTTAATTGCAAAACGAATTCTAGGGCTTTCGATTTCACCTAGTTAATCCCATACAATTTATAACTCTACATGAATAAAAATATTATTTTTCCAAGTTGTAGACCAAAATCTCCAAATTATTCAATATTCTCTCTCAAGCAATATCAAAAATATTCTCAACTAATTATTTTTCATAGTTCATGCACAAATTACTAATTGAAAATTCATTAAGATCTATGGATTTCTTAACGGTCACAATAATAGCGGTTCACTCTTGTACCCGTATTTAATTTTATTAATTCAAAATCACAAATTACCAGTTTGGTCTCTCCATGATTTAATAAATCATACAAAAGTTGGTCAAACAATCGTAAACATTAAGAACAAAAATTAAACACACAACTATGGAAAAATACAAAAATAATATGAAATTAAAATTATGTTCTCTAAACTAGGCGACATCAAAGCCCTAAAAAAATAAAATTAGTTCATAATAAATTTGAAACTAACAAACATGTTCTTTGATTGCATAATAAAAATTAGAGGAGAGAAGAAAAAAAACTCTGTTTTGTTGAAAAATCCCAAATCGAGGCTCCTCGAAATCCGCACCGCACGGTCAGCATTGCTGTCTCTCTCCTCTTTCTTCTCTTCTGCTAACATCACCTCGAAAGCCGTGCCCAACACTTTCTCTCTCCTCTGCTTGCGTGCCATCCAGACCCCCTTTCTCTTCTACTGCTTCTCGAACTCAGTGTCCCTTTCTTCACACCTAGCCGCCTTGTGATTCTTTTTTTTAATTATTTGTGAGGTTAGCCATTGCTCTCCCTCTCTCGTTAAGCATGTCTTTTCTCTTTCTCTTTGTTGTTGTATTTATAGGAACACGAACCAGTGCTATTAGGGTTTACTTTTGCATATAACCCCACTGTTTCCTTTATTTCTTTCATTTTTTTGATTTACTCTTTATTTCTTTCTTCTTTTGTTCTCTTTCTCTTTCTTGAAACACGTGTTGCACCCACACAAAAATAAAATCAAAATTTAGGATTTAAAAATAAAAAATAAAATTAATTAGTTTAAATTAATTAAACTAACTAATAATCGCATTAGCTCAATTAAATCATTTTAAATTTGTTTATTTCATTTTCACCCTCTATTGACAATAAGAATTTCTATTTTGCTTTCCACATGGCCAAATTGTAAAATTCAAAATTCAACAAATCAATAAAAATTAATCAATCAATCTCCTTGTATTCTTTGTTAAATTATACTGAAAATATTTACCTTTTGCATCAAAAAAAAAAATTCCTTCAAAAATAATTAATTAACTAAAATCTATAGAAATAAGATAAATTATTAACAAGATGGACGAATGCAAGCTATTTTTATGGGTAAATGAGTACAAATATTTATATAAAAATAAGAAACATCACTTCTTCTCTCAAGAACGACTGCTAGATCTCACTTTCACTCTTGAAATTATCACCCCTTAACCCTAATAATTGTATACCATTGTAACACCCCGCAACATTTGAGTTATGACAACTTTGCTCCACGTGTATTATGCACGTGTCTTTCGTACTGTTACGAACAATATTCATAATGTATTTTTATATAAATGTCATACCTATTTTATATTCCGATTATTTATACTGTTATCTGAAAATTCATTTTTATCCTATTTTTAGCCAACTCGAATATTAATTTTAATCTTTGTGTTTTTAGTTGTATTGCACGTACTTTCAATACACGTGTCGATTACGTAAATTTTCCATTACGTGAAATATCCGTAACATTATCAAAATAAATATTTTTTTTGTATGTTATATTCCGAATATTTATAAACATATTCCCGTTAATCATATCTATTTCATATTTTGAATATTTGTTTTTATGTGCATCAAACGTACATTTTTATGTGCATTTTGTTTCTAAATTTTTCTAAAAGTGATGTACATTTTTATTCTCATTTTATTTATTATAAATGTATTATTTATTTTTATTTTTTTTTAAAACCCATAGGCCTAAAGTGTATTTTAAAGCCCACTAAGAAAATTAATTAAAAGAGAGGCCCATGATTTTATTCAACACTTTAAATGTACACTTTTTAATCCTACACACTTGTCATGTAACAAACATCTAGCCTAATAATAAATAAGTAAAATTAATTAAAAGAAAGAGATGTGTGTGCACGTACAATTCACATGCACGTGTGTGCACACCAAGAGGCATGGCCAGCTATTGGAATGGGGTGAGTGAGGGAGAGGAAGAGGTGAGTGGGTTGTAAGTGGGAAATTAATTGTTTTAAGTGGGTTAATTAAATTAACCCATATTTAATTAAGTAATTAACCTTGATAAATCCAACCCCCTCCCATGTCTTCATCAGCAAAGTTAAACCAAAAATAAATTAAAATGAAAGGGTGTTGTGTGTTGCCGAAATGGATTTGCTGGGATTTTTTCTCTTGGGCGCGAATTCAAGGCGCACTTGGAGGCCTCTTGTAGTTCACTTGCTAGGGAGAAATTAAGATCTTTGTATGGGTGGGTGATTTCTTTTACTCTATAAATTAATGTAGTATGCATGTGTAGGTAGTGTATGGTTGAAATTGTTAACTTGCATGAGTTCTTCAATTATTTTGTGATGCATATTATGTTGATAAAATTGTTAGTAGTAAGAAATTATGAAAAAAATTGTATGCTAATCGAAAGTTACACCATAGATTTGATAGGTGGCTAATTGAAAACAATATTTAAAAGCATGTTGTATGTTGTTAGGCACAAACAATAAACCATGATTTAATTATATGAATTGCGTGAATGTATGCATAAAGTTGTTAAAATTTGTGCATGAGAAATTGTAAATACTAGGGGTGATTTATCAAACTAATGGGGAAGTGAGAATTTCTAAATTAAAATGCATTCATGATGTGGAAATTTTTTCTAACCAAAACCTATGAATACTAGATTAATAAAAAGTGGCTATTTGAATACTAGATTTATAAGGGTGATTATTTGAGTTAAATTGGGTATAATTTGGCTGTGATATGAATAAAATTTATGAAAATTATTTATGGAAACATAGGAGTATGTTTTATGAGAAATAAATTGAGAAAAGAAACTAGAAATCGAAATTGTTGAAAGAGTAAAAATTAAGTTATAAACAGAGAGTGGAGTTAAAATGTTTTAAACTCATACATTATCAGAAAATGACTTTGGCCTTGATGGCGAGCGCGTGCGCGTTACCATGTGGCGCTCTGGGGTTCTTTGAGGTCGTGGGTTCGAGCCTGGGGCTGGGCTCTGTTTTATTTGATTTTGTTAAATAAAATTAAATGAAGATTTTGGGTTACAAAAAGAACTGAAGGGAATTTATATCACTAACCACTAGTTGGCCTAGTTGTTGGGGCTTGCTGTCTTGGGCGTTGCTTTAGGTGCTGTGCGATTTGGGGTTCGACCCTGGGCATACACTTTTTTTTTATTTGTTTTGAAGAGTTTTTCAAATTATAAAAATTGGGAAATTTCATAGAAAATTACAGAAAATTAATAAACTATTTAAGAATTATTTTACAACATTCTAAGAGATATTTTGAGAAGTTAAAGATCATGTTTTATAAAATTGTCGAGTTGAATTCAAGATTAAATTAAAGAGGATGTATGGGGATTAAAAATATTAAGAGTTGGTTTATAATTAAGGCTAAATTTTGAATTGGAAATAAAGAAGTTTCGGTGATGAATTTTTTTAAAGAAGATTGGAATTAAAAATAGTGATCTTATTAAAGAAACGAGTTTGGTTGAAATATAGATAAATATGGAAGATGTTGTATTAATCAGGAGAACTTTGAAGAGATTAGTTGGTTGGCTAACTAAAAATTCTTTTATAAGAAATTTTAATTTGAGAAATCGTTGTTGAATGAGTTATAAAAGTTGAATTTATAAACATAAAGTGAATAAAGAGAATTGTTGTATAAAAGATGAAATGTTTATGTTGGGATTCTTTATAACTTATTGAGTCTCATAAGTGAGATGGTTGTTGGAATCTAGAGGCTAGGCGAGACCCTTGGTAACCGGCATTGTGAATAATGAAAATTTGAGAACTAACCAGTGTGGGTTAAGTATCTCTTGAGAAGTAGCTAGTTTGGGCTGACTTTCTCTTGTGTTGATTTAAGTCCGGTAGGGTAAGCTAGCTCTAGGTTGTAATGATTTAAAATTAAAACTTAAGGACAGGCACTAAGGGGAGATGTGATAAAGTATGGTAAACATGAGTATGAGGGCCTTGATAGCACGGTGGGAGGTTATCTTCAGAATTATCGGGGTTGTGGCTCACGGTGGGAAATATTCCTTCAGAATTACCAGGATCGAGGCGACGCTCATGGGGTATTCGTGAGATGAGGTATTGATGACAACGCGATGTAGGTTTCGTCTCCAGAATTATCGGAGTATGAGGCGTGATGGTTGTAAATCACTCGCGATGGGAGAACGACTCTCAAGAATTATCGGGGTCATAGCTCGCGGTGTAGGTATTCACCTCCAGAATTATCAGGGTGTGAGGCAGTGTGTCCAAAATCACTTGCAATGGGAGTGTGATACTCAAGAATTATCGGGGTGGTACTAGATACTCACGGGATATCTAAAACATACATTAGTCACTGTCGTAGTAATTCATAGTGAGGGATTGAACTCTATATTGAGGAGTACGATAAGGGCTTGCCCTCGGACCTATGTAGAACGGGATGTATAAAATCCGAACAAGTATGCATTGGTATCATTGTAGTATAACACCCACATTAGGCATTATGTCATATCATACACTGACATGTTTAGGATAGTCACTCTTTTACACTTTATTGTGAATTCAAGTTTGTGTTTGCTAAAGTAAGAGAATCGTTATATTACGGCATAGCAAGGATCGTTGTTTTATAACATTCCGTCGGTTGTAAGCAACTGACGTGCCCACAGTTTTTCAGTGCAGGACTTGGATTGGCAAAAAGACATAAAGATGAATTGAAGCTAATGATTATTTCCATGTTGAAATATTAAAATTGTATATATATATCATGTTGTATTCTTTTTAATTTCTGCTTTGTTGATGTAAAGAACTTATTGTAAGTGAAAAGTTTTAATTTTCTTGTAAAATTGTATGAATTGAAGTAAAAGATCCTGTTGGGCTACAAATTACATATAAATGGAATTCGGGGTATTACAGCCATATATATATATGGGATTACAGAAAATTAATTCTCAAACATAGATCATCAGCGCCATGCGGTCAACTACAACAACGGGACAGTTGACTACGTTCCACGTTTGAGCGAACTGCGAGCTTAACGATGGACTTGGCAGTCGACTTCACAACTCTCTAAAATGAGAGATGTGCATGTCGGTCAATTGCACATTGTCCTGACAGCTGCTTGCTGCCTCTGCTGTTGTTCTGCTTCTTGCTCCTTCGATGCTTGCTCTTGCTGTCTTCTTAAACCCATTACATCATGTATTAGGTCCAAAAATCACAACAGGGCCCTCTCGGCCTAGATGTACTTATCGTTGCAGAGGAGTAGGTCAGAGAAATTTGAGAGCGGCTTCTTGGCAAGGGAGGTTTTGAGGAGGTCGTGCCAAACATTGAGCCTGAAGGAGGCAGCCGCGACCGCAGAATCGAAGAGAGGAATAGACCGATCCTCCGCTATGAACCTCTGGACTATGTCTCTAAGTAATGTTCCATCATTCTGCTTCAAGTCTAGTAGTGAGGCACTCGTCTTTGTCACCTTATGGTTGGTTACAAAGTGACTGAGGAAACTCTTTTTTGAGCTGTTCGAAAGAGTAGATGGAGCTAGGGGCATGCCGGGAGTACCACTACCCGCGCAGCCTCGGAGTGTAGCAGGGAAAATCCTGCAAAGGAGTGTGTCAGAGGCAGTGTGAATCATCATGATAGTTTTAAAACACTCGATGTGATCCCCTGAGTCGGAATTACCGTTGTAAGTTTCAAAAGCACGAGTCTTGAAATCTTTTAGGAACGAGGCTTCGAGAATAAAAGGGGGAAACAGAGGCTGAATGGGCGGTACCCCCTGTTTTGTTGCCACTCCTCCTATCGTATTCGAGCGAGGTGATTCTCCATCTCCTGGAGGTGCTTCAGGACCACATCCTCATGCCCCTCGGATTTACTAGACCCATAGGACATCTCGTGGTTGGCTATTCCAGAATGAGGGCTACTTGAATGATGGTCCCTCCCGAGCCCTAAGCGGAGAGGTTGTAGAACCTCATTTCTGAAGTCTTGGAACTCGGTCGGGACCTTCCACCTGGCGATTGACCCTCAGGCCTGATAATTTATGGGAGAGAGGCTCCGCCCGTCCCTCCTCTAGATATTAAGATTTGTGCAGGGATCGTACGGTCCTAATTAGTTGTAATTTTCACCCACATCACATACCGAAGAGTCAATTTGTCACATATGGTCGAGTCTTCGACTTGAATAACCTCCCTCATTGGTGCAATTGGGTGAAATGATATCAGTAGACTTATGAGGTGGTTATGAAGTAGGTATCCAACATTACCTGTACAATTTAATGTTTCAAGAAAAATCATGCTTAGTGATAAGGGTCAGATGACGTGGCCCCATCTGGGCCACCGTATCCCCTCAGAAACAGTGCTTTCTTGATCATTAGGTCAACACAGGGTTAAACAGGCTTCTGTCACAACAGGCCCATGGGCCAATGGGTCCAACCCAGCCCAGCAGGGTCTCAGACCCGGTTCCCTGCCTATAAATACCAGGCCCTCCCATCCATTAAGAGTTAATCAATCTTTCCCCTCTAAAACCCTAGCTACTGTTACTCTTCAGTAACTAACTAGACTGTCGGAGGGCCTGCCACCGAGATCAACCTTGGTGTTCCTAGGCCGAGTGTAGGTACACGAGACCGAGCCAAATCTCCAGATCCAAGCCGAGCATCCGACCATCCGACCTGCACCTCACTCCTGCCCACTCCCGAGCCGCTCCCTCAGCCGAGGGTCGGGCATATAGCTAGTACCGCAACTTCTACTTTATAAATTGAGAGAACTCACACCTGTTGCAGCCACCCCCAAAAATAAACTGCATCAGGTTGGCACCGTCTGTGGGAAACCTCGGTACGGACCTCCGTCCAACCCCGGCCATTAACGGCATCCCTTCAATTTGAGCTCTCGGATGGCTCCCAAGGCTAGAAGAGCTGTCACCTCTGCACGTCGTCCGGATGCTCCTTCCCAGGACGTCCTCGCCGACACTCATGGATCCGACCATCCCAGGGTAAACGGCAGGACTCGGGTCGGGCGCTCCTCGCTCGGTCGCAACCGACCTTCATCGATTCATCCAGAACCGACAAGCCAGCCGAACCAGGGGAGGGGCCGATTGCAACTCGGCCTCGAACCATCCCAGGCATCCATCCTGAGAGCGGGAGCCAGAGCTCAGTCGCGCCGACCAGAGGCTGCCACCCCAACGCGACCCAGCCGGACGAGCTTCAGTCACCCACCGTGAGTTCTAAAACTTCCGGAACAAGATCCTTGAAGCCATCTTAGGGACCCCCGTCAATGAGACACTCCACCACACTCACTCGCAGATGGATGCCGGAGCCAGCTCGTCTCGCGGCCTAACCCACCCGCTGGAACATGACGAGGACATCCTGTGATGCCTACAAGAAATGGAGAACCGCCTCGATCACTGTGGCAAGAGCGGTTCGAGGCCAGCTCAGGGCCATTGGCCGACCCGACTTCCTTTCTCCGCCGCAATCCTACAGGCAGACATACCCTGAAATTTCCAACCTCCTCAGTTCGAGACTTACGAAGGTGAGGGTAATCCTGCTGATCACATGGAAGGTTTCAAGACCCTCATGATGATTCACAGCGCTTCGGATCCCTTCTTGTGTTGCGCCTTCCCCGCCACCCTCTGGGGTCTGGCTCGGGAATAGTTCTCGAAGCTTGTCCCCGGCTCGATCTACTCATTCGACCAGCTAGAGGCCAATTTTCTGGCCCACTTCGTGACCAGCAGGAAGCCTGAGAAGACGAGCGCATCCCTACTGGAACTCCGACAGAAGGAACGGGAGTCACTTCGACAGTTTGTCCGGAGGTTCACCGCAAAGGCGAGGTCCGTTTCCTCCCTCGATGCTGGGGTCGACTCGGCAGCTTTCCGACACAATGTCCGGCACAGCCAGCTGAAGGCATCCTTGCCAAGAAGCCTCCCCTCAACTTCCCTGACATGCTCAATCGGGTCGAAAAGTACATTCGGGCCGAGGAGGCCCTAAATCCGGAGGACGCCAAAGAGGTTCCGGGGAAGGGAAAGCGCAAGGCTAATGAGGCGGAGCCAGCCAAGAAGGTCCCTAAAAGATGGGACCGACATCAAGAGGGTCCCTTCAATCCCGCGTTTCGAGAGATACATGCTGCTAACACAAAATGTGTCGGCCATCCTCTTGACGATCGAATACAGGGACCTCGTCCAAATGCCCCCTCGACCAACCAGCAACAAGAAAAGGGACCAACTGTTCTACTGCCGTTTCTACCGGGACAACGGGCACGACACCGACTACTGCCGTGCCCTGAAGGACGAAATCAAGGCCCTCATCCAACGAGGGTACCTCCGAGAATTCACTCAGGACCGAAGGTACACGAGGAACCGTAGGCCCTCTCCTCCTCCTCGCACCCCCAAGCAGCGTCCCGACCGGGACCCGAAGCCCAAAGAGACCGGAGGCCAGACCATTCTACATTGCGTCCATGGGGGGCCTATGGAAGGGGATTCTAGCACATTTTGCAAGGCGTTCGTCTGAGAGGTAAACGCCGTCCGAGACCTACCTTCCCCCCAGGTCCAGGAGCTCCCTGTCTCCTTTTCGGGAGAAAACCTAGAGGGGATCCGGCTTCTGCACTGCGATGCGCTCGTCGCCAGCCTCGTCATGGTGAACTACGAGGTCCATCGGATCCTCATGGACAATGGGAGCTCGGTGAACATCCTCTTCCTAGAAGCGTTTGAGAATTTCAAGCTCCCCAGAGATAAGCTGAAGCCAGTCGGGTACACCCTGCACGGGTTCTCCAGTGTCCCGATGCCAATAGAGGGGATCGTGACCTTGGATGTCACTATCGGTACAATCCCCCATAGACGGACTGAGTCGATGGACTTCATGGTTGTGAACGTCAAAGCAGCTTACAACGACATCCTCGGCCGATCGGGGCTCTACTCCCTCCAGGCTGTTCCATCGGCCTACCACCTGAAGTTGAAGTTCCCCACCGAGTCAGGTGTCGGGGTCGTTCAAGGGAACCAAGAGGCGGCACGATCATGCTATATGACGGTGACCGGGGGCGGTGTGTTTTCCCTGGATGCCGTCGAGTTGCAGCCCGAAAGGAGCCAACCAGAGCCTGAACCTGCGGACGAACTAGAAGTAGTCTCGGTCGAGACAGGATACAAGTCAAAATGGTTCCGCATGAGCTGCTCACTCGTGCCCGACCTAAAGTCCGGCCTAATCGATTGCATTCGCCGCAACATCGACCTCTTTGCTTGGAAGCCTTCCTACATGCCCGGGATTTCCGAAGACCTGATCATGCACAGGCTGAGCGTAATCCTGGGCTCAAAGCCTATCATCCAGAAGCGGCGTAAGTTCGCCCCGGAGAGGTAGCAGGCTGTGAAAGCGGAGGTAGACAAACTGTTGTCTGCCCGGATCATCCAGGAGGTCGGCTACCCCGAGTGGCTAGCGAACATTGTGATGGTGTGAAAGGAGAGCAGGAGCTGGAGGATCTGCATAGACTTTACCGACCTCAACAAGGCATGCCCCAAAGATCTGTTCCCTCTCCCCAGCATCGATGCACTAATCAACGCAACGTCGGGTTACAAGCTCATGTCCTTCATGGACACCTTCTCGGGCTACAACCAGATCTGAATGTTCCCCCCTGATATAGCCAAGACGTCCTTCGTCTCCGACCAAGGTCTTTACTGCTACCGGGTTATACCCTTTGGGCTGAACAATGCCGGTGCTACCTATCAGAGGCTCGTCAACCGAGTCTTCAAGGACCATATCGGCTGCAACATGGAAGTGTACGTCGAAGACATTCTTGTCAAAAGCCAACGAGGATAGGACCACGTTGCGGACCTAGAAGAAGCCTTTGGCGTCCTTCGGACGCACAATATGAGGCTCAATCCGGTGAAGTGTGCATTCGGCGTCTCCTCAGGAAAATTCCTAGGGTTCGTCATCAGCCAGCGTGGCATCGAGGCGAACCCCGAGAAGATCCAGGCCATAATAGAGATGGCCCCTCCGAGATACATTAAGGAAATCTAGCGGCTCACGGGAAGACTGGCGGCTATCGGCCGTTTCCTCTTCAAGTCCGAAGAGAAGTCCCTCACATTCTTCAAGGCTCTGCACGGAATCGGAGGCTTCGAATGGGGTACTCAGCAGCATGAGGCGTTCGCCCAATTGAAAGAGTACCTCGCTAATCATCCTCTCCTTAGCAAGCCCGAACCAGGCAAGCCTCTCTGGCTTTATCTTTTGGCCTCGGAATACGTGCTCAGTGCCGTTCTCGTTCGAGAAGAAGATGGAGTCCAAAGGTCGTTGTACTATGAGAGCAAGGTTCTTCTCTTGGCCGATACCAGATACGCAAAAATGAAGAAGGTGGCATACACCCTGGTCATGGCCGTGCGAAAGCTTAGCCCCTATTTCCAGGCACACTCAATTCAGGTCCTCACGGACCAGCCTCTGAAGGCCATACTCCACAAGCCCGAGAGCTCCGGCCGACTGGTCAAATGGTCGATTGAGCTCAGTCAATATGACATTGGCTATCAACCAAGAACAGCAATCAAGGGACATGCCCTCGCCGAGTTCATCACGGAATGCACCATCTACGAGCAACCCAAACGTGGGGAGGCTGACCAGACGTGGGAAGTTTACGTCGACGGCTCTTCCTGCAAAGTGGGGAGTGGTGCGGGCATCATTTTGCGAGGACCTGACAACTTCCTTCTCCAATATTCCCTCCGCCTCAACTTTCCAGCCTCCAACAACGAGGCCAAATATGAAGCTATGATCGTGGGGCTCACCCTAGCACACTAGGCAGATGCTAGGCAGATCAGGGCCTTCAGCGACTCTTAGCTCATGGTCAATCAGATCACCGAAGAGTACGAGGCCCGTGACGATCGGATGATCCGGTATTTGGCCGTGGTCCAGCAGCTCTTGACATCCCTTGGCGAGTCTGCAGTCTTAAGGATCCCAAGAGAGCAGAATGCCCAGGCCGATGCTCTGTCAAAGTTAGCCTCCTCATCCTTTGAAGGTCTCAACTGCACCATTCTTATCGAAGTACTCCTGAAGTCGAGTATCGACCTCCCCGAGACCCTCTGTATAGACGACGGAGCTCAGCCAAACGATTGGACCACTCCCATCAGAAAGTTTCTAATCGAAGGAGAGCTCCCCGAAGACCGAGCCGAGGTAAGGCGGATCAGGGTCCGCTCAGAGAGCTTCGCCATGATCAGCAAAACCCTCTTCAAACGCTCATACACCACGACGGATGGAAGACCCTACCTCCGTTGCTTAACCTCTAACAAAGCAAGGTACGCTCTCAAGGAGCTCCATGAAGGAATTGGTGGGTGCCATATAGGGAGCCGATCGCTTGCCCGAAAGGATCTGAATCACGGGTACTACTGGCCCACGATGTTGCTAGATGCCCTGGCCCTGGTCAAAAAGTATGGCCCCTGTCAAAGGTTCTCCTCGATGAGAAGGGCTCCGCAAGTAAACATCCTCTCCCTGGACAGTCTGACTCCCTTTGCTATGTGGGGGATGGACCTAGTAGGCCCATTTCCGAAGGCAACGGGCCAAAGGAAGTTTCTGATAGTGGCAATCGACTATTTCACAAAGTGGATCGAGGCCGAGACCCTGGCCACGATCACTGAGCAGCAGACCCAGCAATTCTTCTGGAAGCACATCGTCTGCCGGTTCAGAATTCTGTACATACTCATCACAGATTATGGGACTCAGTTCGCGGGTAAGAATTTCCAAAAGTTCTGCGAAGATCTCGGGATCCAGCAATGCTTCTCTTCGGTATGCCACCCGCAGTCGCACTGTCAGACCAAGAACGCGAACCGCTAGATCCTTGACGGTCTCAAGAAATGACTTGATAATTATTCCAAGGGGTTATGGGTTGATGAGTTGCCGAGCATTCTCTAGGCCCATCGGAAGACAAAGAGAATCCCCACGAGAGAGTCGCCATTCAATCTGACCTACGACACAACCCAGCAATATCAATGAAGCAAGCAATTCGGTGCAACTACGTGCCAATCTGGACTTCATAGACGAGGTCAGGAAAAAATCCGCCGTCAGAAGGAACACCTACCAACAGAGGATCGAGAAGTTCTACAAAAAAAGAGTGCATCCCACCAACATCAAGCTAGGGGACCTCGTCCTCCGAAAGCTGGCTGTATCTAACCCCGACCAAAAGAGGAAGCTGGCTCCAAACTGGGAAGGCCTGTACAAAGTTTCTGAGGTTGTATGTCTGGGCACGTACTGCCTCACCGACCCGGAGGGTAAGGCCGTCAAAAGACCCTAGAACGCGGAGCACCTTATAAAATTCCTCGGAGGAGAGGATTAGCCCTCGAAGATACCCTCATGTAAATTATAAAATGTAATCGACACCTCGTGCCTTGTTTTGTAGAATCAATATGATGTAATCGTTTACCCCTCTTAGCCTCGTGCCAGTTTTCTTAAAACAAGTTTTGGGCTCGGCTTTCGGATGGAACCACGAGCCACAGAAGCTTCTCCAACCAGGTTGAAGCTTGGCGATCGGATGGAACCGCGAGCCACAAAAGCTTCCTCAACAAGCTTGAGGCTCGGCACTCGAATGTCACCGCGAGCCATAAAAAGTCTCTCCTAAAGTATGAGGGCTTGGCATCGACCTCAAGCAGGGACTGAGCTTTTTCAAGCCATACGACCTATGCGCTCGGCGATGACCTCTAGCTACACTCATACTATCTACCCGAGAACAGGTATGGGGGCTCGGCATCGACCTCAAGCAAGGCCTTGGCTTCTTCGAGCGATACGACCTTTACGCTCGGTGATGACCTCCAGCCACACTCATAACAGCTTCTCTAAGGTATGGGGGCTCGGCATCGACCTCGAGCAGGGCCTGGACTTTTTCAAGCCCTACGACCTATGTGCTCGGCGATGACCTCCAGCTACGCTCGTACTATCTACTCGAGAACATGTATAGGGGCTCGGTATCGACCTCGAGCAGGGCCTTGGCTTCTTCAAGCCATGCGACCTTTACGCTCGGCGATGACCTCCAGCTACACTCATAACAGCTTCTGTAAGGTATGGGGGTTCAGCATGGACCTCGAGCAGGGCCTAAGCTGTTTCAAGCCCTACTACCTATGCGCTCGGCGATGACCTCCATCTACACTCGTACTATCTACCCGAGAACATGTATGGGGGCTCGGCATCGACCTTGAGTAAGGCCTTTGCTTCTTCAAGCCATACGACCTTTACGCTCGGTGATGACCTCCAGCCACACTCATAATAGCATCTCTAAAGTATGGGGGCTCGGCATCGACCTTGAGCAGGGCCTTGTCTTTTTCCAGCCCTACGACCTATGCGCTCGGCGATGACCTCCAGCTATACTCGTACCATCTACCCAAGAGCAGGTATGGGTGCTCGACATCGACCTCGAGCAGTGCTCTGGCTTTTTCAAGCCCAGCGACCTTTACGCTCGGCAGCGACCTTCAAGCCATACGACCTTCAATGAAGATTTTACAAATCACTCATCGCTCGGCTTAAAACTCAAACTCGGCGCTTCCCACGGGATCCTTCGCATGCTCCGCCGATCCGGCCAGCGAGGCTGCCCCGGCAACGGAGCTCTGCTCGTCGGCGGACCTGGCCGTTTCCAGGTAAAAAGTCACAGAAGGCCCCAATACAGAATTGCTCTCCTCCTCACATGGACCGGTGCCTAGCATGAGCTTCAGCCTACGAATCTCTAACTCCTTCTCTACAATAGCCTCACGAATAAAGGACTCCGAAGTCGGTCACCCGATGGAGCCATCCGAGATTGACCAGTTCGCCTCAACTATCCACTAGTCCCGATCGGCTATGGCCTTCTTCAGGCGAGCGACCTCTAAGCTGAGCTCCTTAGACTTGTTCATAAAATAATTCACTATGGACTCTCGATCCCGAGCCGACTTACGATGGAGAGCCAGATCACTCTCCATGGACCCCAGCTCAGCTCGGAGCCAGGAGACCTTGGCAGAGCCAAGGTCGGCGCCGAGGGCCTCATGCGTCTATTAAGAAGACGGGAAAAACAACAGGTCACAAAAGAGAGGCAAAAAAGTACAAGTCATAGAGCATCGGCATAAAAACTTCTTTTATAAATTCAAAAAAAATTGTATTACAAAAGGCGGTGGCCAGTCCGCGTAAGGCAAATACAAAATCAAAAGAAATAAAATTCTAAACTATGTTTGGGGGGAGGGGGGGAAGACACCTCTTCATCAGCCGGGTCGCCCCTGACCTCCTCTTGGTGAGGGTCCCCCATCTCCTCCTCGCCACCGGGCTTGAGCGGATGCTCTGGTTGCCAGTTATAGTGGAGGTGGTCGACCTGAACGTCCGGGTAGACCTGTTGGAAGTGCTCCTTCGCCTTCGCATCGGCCTCGTCCTGGGCCAGGATCAGAGTATCCACCATGGTGATCTCCATCTCTGCCATGATGATCTGCGCCTTCTCAGCCTCCGCCTGGACCTTAGACCGGAAGTGCGGAAGCTCGTTCTTATGATGGTCGTGCAGCGAGGCCATCTGAGCTTGGACGACCGCCTCAGCGTTTCGGGCCTCCTTCAGCTTGTCCTGCAGTTTGGTAACCTCGCGGAAGTACTTCTCCGTGTTCCTCCTCTCAACGAGGACCTCCTTCTCCAAGCACTTGTGAAAGTGCTGCCCGTGAAGCACCGCCTGGCCGAGGGAGAACAAGTTAGAAGAAATCCCAAATTCTATGCTTAAGGCAAATACCAAATACTTACCGAGAGCTGTGCCTGAGCCCACCTCATGAACGTCATCTCAGACGTCTCCGTTGCCAGAGCCATCTGATCTCGCTCCGTGGCAAGATGCTTCACCACCTCTATGGCCACCGGACCCTTGAGCAGGGTATCTCCTGCCTTGACCCCCTAATCTGAGGCGTGCGGCCTCAGGCCCTGCTGCCCCACCATATGCTCGGCGCTGGGGCGGGGTGGAGGGAGCCTCTGCTCCGGGACCTCGGCCCCTCTTTTTCTACCGGAGCTCGCCCCCGGTTCCTTCAACGACCTTGGCGTGTGGTGGTGCTTCTTCGCCTTCTTTGGGGATGGCTCCACCGTCACCGAGGCCGGCCCTTTACTAGAACTCGCACCCGTGGTAGCCTTCTTCTCTTTGTCCTCCCTCCTTTTGGTAACTAGGGCCAACAAAGCCTGCCGGTCATTGAGCTGCTTGGCAGACATCTCTGCAAAAGGGAAGAAAAAGAAATAAATGTTAACACAAAGGGAGGAAGATAAACAAATTCAGAACAAAAACATATTAGGGTCAGCTGGGCTCAGTCCGGGTGCAGCTCCATCACTCGCGGCCACCCTATACTGTGCCCTCCACCAATCTTCTCCACCTTCACCCCCTCTTTCTCAGTCAACTCAATGTGCTTCGGGGGCTTGTGGTTCGGCTTACCGAAGTTCCAAGAGGTTGGAATCTTCCAAGGCTTCTCACTCTGGACTATAAAATATTTTTCCTTCCATCCTTTGATAGAGTCCGGATGGCCGTGCATCACCTTCTTGTGAGGTCACAGCGAGAGGTAGAAGATCCCCTCCGCAGCTTCGAGCGAGCTCATCCTTAGGATAGCACGGAAATACGTAAGTCTCGGCTTGATCCCCTTCTCCTGGCACTTCAGAATGAAGCAAACTAGGTGTTTCAATGAGTTGGGACCGTACTGCATCAAACTCAACTCCGCCCACTTCAAAACCCTCACTATGAAAGGGTACAACGGCAGCCTCAATCCCGAGATAAAGGCATCCCAGGGAAACATACAGTAGCTCGACTCCAGAGCTTTGGTCGGGCAGATTCTAAGGTTCGGCATCAGAAGTTCAAACTCCTTCGGGATGAAGTAGACCGCCCTCAGGATATTCAGATAGTCCACCCTCAAGACGCACTGGATGCTGCCCATCTTAATCATAGGCCTACCCTCGTCCCGCAGTAAGGAGGTGAATGCGACAAGGCCCTCTACATCGTCAGGGTACATCCCGATCGACCCCGAGTTTCTATGGGACACAGGGGAAAACTCGAACCCTGGTTCAGGACCATATTTGTCTGGTGTGGGTGTACTATCAGGACGAATCCACTTCCTCTTCCTCCTACAAGGGCGAAGCTTCTTCTCCGGAGAGGGGGTCACTAATGGGGGAAGAGGCGGAAGATCATCCTCCGCCTCGGCTGCCACCCCCGCGATTCCTCCTTCCTCCTCTCCCCGACCATCGCCTCCCTTGGTCCCCTATTCGAGCTCCTCCTGACCGTCCTCCACACCAAGATCTTCCCCCTCGGTGTCTCCTTCCTCGTGCTCCCCCTCCTCAACAATCCCCTCTCCCTCAGGGTCTCCTTCTTTGTGCTCACCCTACTCCACAGGCTCCTTACCTGGCCTACGGGATCGTAAAGGTTGCACGACATAAACTACATCACCCTCGCCATCCAATCTTATGTCTGACTGAACCTCCTCCTTGATTCGAAGGTCGCCCAGAGACCAAGATGCGATGCTGACTCACCTTCCTCCTCAGAACAACCTGAAGAGCTTGCTTCGGAGCCGAACTGAGCGCGTGACATTACGAATCAAAAATACTAACCTGGAAGTATCGAGCTACGGGAAGATCGCCGGAAAAAGGTGGTCGACGGCTATTGGAGAAATTCCTGTTCATAAGAGAAAAAATGCAAAGTGTGGAAATGAAAGAGGGGGGGGGGAGATTTATAACAGAAGAAGAGACTCCTCGATTTTCGCGAAAAGATCTAAATCGTTGGATCTTGATCATCAAGATCCAACGGCCACTAGGATCTGAATCCCTTCGATTCTCACGCCTGTGACATCAGCCTGGGGCACAAAATTACCTCTTTACCCCCAATCCTTTCAGCTGATACGACGGCTCGGAATGAATGACCAACTGGGGCTCAGCGCTCGGATGGCACCGCGAGTCACAAAAACTTCCTCAACAAGTTTGAGGCCCGGCGCTCGGAAGGCACCACGAGCCACAAAAACTTCCTCAACAAGTTTGAAGCTCGGCTCTCGAATGGCACCGCGAGCCACAAAAACTTCCTCAACAAGTTTGAGGCTCGGCGTTCGGAAGGCACCACGAGCCACAAAAACTTCCTCAACAAGTTTGAAGCTCAGCTCTCAGATGGCACCGCGAGCCACAAAAACTTCCTCAACAAGTTTGAGGCTCGGCGTTCGGATGGCACCGCGAGCCACAAAAACTTCCCCAACAAGTTTGAAGCTCAACATTCGGATGGCACTGCGAGCCACAAAAATTTCCTTAACAAGTTTGAAGCTCGGCTCTCGGATGCACCGCGAGCCACAAAAACTTCCTCTACAAGTTTGAGAATCAGGTGTTCGGATGGCACCGCAAGCCACAAAAACTTCCCCAACAAGTTTGAAACTCGACGCTCGGATGGCACCGCGAGCCACAAAAACATCCTCAGCAAGTTTGAAGCTCGGCTCTCAGATGGCACCGCGAGCCACAAAAACTTCCTCAACAAGTTTGAGACTTGGCGTTCGGAAGGCACCACGAGCCACAAAAAAACTTTCTCAACAAGTTTGAGGCTCAGCTCTCGGATGGCACCGCGAGCCACAAAAACTTTCTCAACAAGTTTGAGGCTCGGCGTTCGAATGGCACCGCGAGCCACAAAAACTTCCTCAACATGTTTGAAGCTCGGCTCTCTGATGGCACCGCGAGCCACAAAAACATCCTCAAAAAGTTTGAGGCTCGGCGTTCGGATGGCACTGCGAGCCACAAAAACTTCCTCAACAAGTTTGAGGCTCGGCATTCGGATGGCACCGTGAGCCACAAAAACTTCCCCAACAAAGTTTGAAGCTCGGCGCTCGGATGGCACCGCGAGCCACCAGAACTTTTCCAACAAGTGAGGGGGCTCGTCTACCGACCTTCGACGCTCGGATAAGCAAGCTTCTACTCCTCAGATCTCGACGTCCCCTTGCTTTTCCAACAAGTGGGCGGCTCGTCTCCTGACCCTCGATGCTCGGATAAGCAAGCTACTACTCTTCAGATCTCGACGTCCCCTTACTTTTCCAACAAGTGGGGGGCTCTTCTCCAGACCCCCGATGCTCGGATAAGCGAGCTTCTACTCCTCGGATCTCGACGTCCCCTTGCTTTTCCAACAAGTAGGGTGCTCGTCTCCCGACCCTTGATGCTCGGTTAAGCGAGCTCCTGCTCATCAGATCTCAACATCCCCTTGCTTTTCCAACAAGTGAGGGGGCTCGTCTACCGACCCTCAATGCTCGGATAAGCGGGCTCCTACTCCTCAAATCTCGACGTCCCCTTACTTTTCCAAACAAGTGAGGGGCTCGTCTACGGACCCTCGACGCTCGGTAAAATGAGCTCCTGCTCTTCAGCACTCAATGCCCCTCACAACTCCAAGAGGGGATCCCCTTCATCCTACCCTGCTGGCCTCTCCAGGAAGATACGGACCTCATTCTTCGCCATACACACCACTCCATTCTTCCTACAGAGGCAAAACCACTCCTACACGGCTGGGTTATCCAGCCCTCCAGAAGTGGGGGGCTCCTGATAAGGGTCAGATGACGTGGCCCCATCTGGGCCATCGGATCCCCTCAGAAACAGCACTTTCTTGATCATCAGGTCAACACAGGGTCAAACGGGCTTCTGTCGCAATAGGCCCATGGGCCAACGGGTCCGACCCGACCCAGCAGGGTCTCAGACCCAGTTCAATGCCTATAAATACCAGGCCATCCCCTCCATTAAGAGGTAATCAATCTTTTCCCTCTAAAACCCTAGCTACTGTTACTCTTCAGTTACTAACTAGACCATCGGAGGGCCTGCCACAGTGATCCACCTCGGTGTTCCTAGGCCGAGTGCAGGTACACGAGACCGAGCCGAGCCGCCAGATCCTAGCCGAGCCTCCATATCCGAGCTGAGCATCCGACCTCCACCTCACTCCTACCTACTCCCGAGCCGCTCCCTCAGCCGAGGGTCGGGCGTATAGCCAGTACTGCGACTTCCACTTTATAAATTCAGAGAACTCACACCTGTTGCAGCCACCCCCAAAAACAAATCGCATCACTTAGTTATAAAATTCATCTTTGATTGCTCCAAAAAGAAGAAAAAAAGTTCACTTTTAGTAGAATGCAGCTAAATGTGATCGAAGATCTGAAACAAATTAGGTGTTAGAAAAGATCTGAAACATAACAGGCGTTAGAAAATATCAGTTTCAAGAAGAATTGAACATATCTTATTCACTGAAAATGAAGGGGCAAAGATCTAAGCCTACTTTTTCAGAAGCACGACATCCTCGCAGTAAAATAAGATATCTACTGTTAAACACCTCCAGAAGTCGAATGTTGTCACTGTGGAAGTTCAAATGTCCCTCAACACAGAGATGTTTACTGTAACCCCTGTTTTCCCAAAAATGTATTTTGTGTATTTTCATTATTTAAAAATTTTGCAAATTACTTTTTCGGTTTTCAAATTTTTTTGTCAAATTGTATTATTGGATCTCCTATTAAAATATGTTTTCGATCAATAACTTAATTTGTAAGTATTTTCTATGATTTTTATATTGAAACACAATTCGTATTTTTTTGTTATTATTACTCTTATTATTACTGTTGTTTCAATCCTAATATTATTATTGTTATTGTTATTATTTTTATTATTATTATTAGTATAAAATCCTAATTGTATATTTCATTGGTTATTGTATTTTCCTAAACCCATTATATCCTATTCTAATTATATAAACCCTAACCCAATTAACCTATACCATATTTTAATTCCCTATACCCATCTGTTCACCAATGCCCAAACCCACCTAACCACCCCTAAACCCGTTTTACACCTAACCTGTAACCCTAATAAACTTACCCTATTTTTATCTTGTGTATATTTATACCCGTTCTATACCTATTCATCTTCCAATAGATCCAGTCGCCTTCTCAACCCATGCACGCCCTGTTCACCATCCCTCCCGCTCTCCCCATCTCCCGTCCTGTCCCTACCTCGACGACACCCTCGCGACACCCAGTCGCGCCGCCCCGCGACAGCACTCCCACATCGCCCTGCTCCAACGTGCCAGTCCCCGCCCAGTGCTGCCTCCCTGCAGTACCGCATTCTCTCTCCCTGCACTACATCGACGACAGCCGGCAGCCCTGTCCACAGGTCGCCGAGTCCCCTGGCTGCCACTGTGTCAGCCCTCACATCGCCGACCTTCGCCTTGCTGTAGGCAGTGTCGCACCGCTGTGTGCACCCAGACGCCTGCCCCCTCTGGCCTGTCCTTCCGATGCCAGTGTTTCCCCTGTGCGTCGTCTGCCATCCGCCCTGTCTCGCGTCACTGCCAGTGAGCAGCCAAGCTAGTCGGAGTACCATTGATGGGTTGTTTTGTTTGATCAAGTGGGTTTTTGATCATGTTGAATCTCGGCCGTCCGATCTTCTTGACTTCTTGTGTAACACCCCGCAAAATTTAAATGACAATTTTGCCCTCGGGTGTTACGCACGTGCATTTTGTATTGATATTGATTATATCCATAACGCATTTTTGATATGTACTTTGAATTCCAATTATTTATGCAATCCCGTATTCTTAAAATCACATTTGAGACAACTCAAATGCAAAATTTCAATCTTTGAGTTTTTACGTGCTTTTTACGTATTATCGATGCACGTGTCGATTTTGGGTATTCCACCGTTACGTGCAAAGTTTTCAATGGATTTCAATTATTTATCTTTATAAACATGTTTTAATTTATTTTGTAAATGAAAATTCAATTTTTTGATTATCTTTAGTTAAAATAAATTTTCTACGTGCAATACACGTGTTTTCTGTACGTTTGAGTATATTATCAAATATGTATATTAAATATACTTTCTATTGCATTCTAATTGATTATAAATATTTTTCGGTTCATAAAGCCAATTTTTGTATTTTTGAGATTTTACGGGCAACGTACGTGTTTTGGTGCAGGTGTTTTAAGCGTATTATTCTTTCAAAATAAATTTCATGAAATTGTTTGTGTCTATTGTTTATGGTGCATAAAAAGTATAATTTTTAAGTTAATTTTACATATTTATTACATATTTAAATGATTGTTTTATAAATAAATAAATTGTTTTGTACACAACGCACGTGCACGTGCACACGTGCGATGTGCACACTTTTTGGGGCCGGGCTGTTGTGAGAAGAGGGAAAAATTCTGAACATTTGATTTTGAAATGAGAGGGAAAACAAGTTACAAAATTTATAATGGGTTAGTGGTGTTCATGTGGAGGTAGTTATACTAACTACCCATTAGCTTTCTTATAAAAATGCACTCTTAGCCTCTCTTTCTCTCATCTCTTTTCTCCCTTCTCTCTTGCCAATCCGAGACAACCCAAAACAGCATAAGCTCTGTCCATTCCTCCATTTTATCACCATTCCACTTGCCTATATACATATACTAATGTATATATATGTACATACATAGTATGTGTACATGAAGGAAGATGGGGAGTTGTTCTTGTTGATTGCCGAATGGAGATGGGGATGCTCTTAATGGATGCTTGCCGAAATTGGAATGGAGTGGGAGGCTTCCCTTGGTGCACGGATTTCGAGGAGTTGCACTTGGAGCTTTCCTTAGGAGCTCCTAATTCTAGGAGTTCATTTTGGTATCAATCCTTCAACTTTAGGTGGGTATTTCTTAAATGCTTTCTAATTTAGGAGTAGAAATGCATGATAGATGATATATAATTTATTTGGTTGAAATTGAATTGATTGCATGCAAGTTAATATAGAAATGAATCGGTAAATCTTGATTGATTATGGTAAATGCAAATTGTCATGCTTATTATGATTGCTAGTTGAGATACTAGAATTGAAGTGATTGTATAAATTGATGCATGTTGAGAATGTGGTAAAGAAGTGTGATTATAACCTCAAAATGTTATTTATACGAGTATAGAGATTTTGTAAAGTGATTTTGATAAAAGGAAGTAGTTTATTTGGAAAATATGTTTTGATGCATTTTTGATTGGAAAAAGAGAAACTTGGGAATTGATAATATATATGATAATGTTTTTAAAAGGAATATATTCTGGAAATAAATTATATTTTGTATATGGAAGTACAATCGATCCAAAAGTCGAAAAGTGTATGTAAGGATGCAAATTGTTGTTTTGACAGTCGATTGTTCACTTCTACAGTCGACTGGTAAGTGTTAAAAATTGGGTTTTGTCAGCAGGACAGTCGACTGACTATTTTTCACAGTCGACTGATGCTGCCATAAATTTGATGTTGAGTTTTCAAGATATTTGCGGGACAGTCGACTGATACTGCCACCAGTCGACTGAACCGAGCTGTTTTCTGGTTCTTGAGTTTGAAGTTGATTTTGACAAATGAATGTTAAATAAGTTTTGAATACAAGATTTTATGATTATTAAGATTTGATTGAGTTTTATTGTGAAATGTACACAAGGTGATGAAAGATGAAATTGACAAAGAAATTAAATTGGAACACTGCGGAACAGCCGACTGCCGTGTGCAGCAGTCGACTCTCCCGAGTGGTTATGAAGAATGTGAATTGACTGAACAAGTCGACTGGAAGAGTTCCCAGTCGACTGTCCAGAGTGCTTTTTTTGATATATCTGAAATCTTGTGAATTGTTTGTGGTAAAGATTGTGAATCTGGATATTGGTAAACACTATTTGTTGCTGCATAAATTTATATGAAATGAATCATAGTTGAATTGAGAATTTACATGAGATGAATCATAGATTTGAATTGAGAATTAAATGAATATGAAAGGCTAAGATCATGATGAGAAAGTCTGTGAGACTCAAAATTGAATTATGAGCTGGAAATGCTCAATTGGAAATTGTGAATGGGAAATTGAAACTAAAGAGTAGCTAAGTCTCCCCCGGCAATGAAATGAGATGAAATGAGAATTTGAAAGACCAAGGTTGGTCAGGTATTGTAATGAATGAATAAGTCCGGTTTGGTGGAGAGGCTAACTCTAGAGCTTTGATTTTGTTCATGATTCTAATAAGGCTGTGATGTAAGTAAGAGAAAAACACAAGTATGGGAGCCTCGAGTCTACGATGCGGACGTGATCCACAGAATGCATGCTTGATGAGTCAAGACATGGCGTGGGCAATATACTCCAGAATGATCGGGATCTTGGCGACGCTTGTGGGATGTTTGGTGACTTGCAAGAGGATCGTATTCAGGGAGGAGGCTGAACTATCGCAGAATGCATGCTTGATGAGTCAAGACATGGCGCGAGGTTCCCCTCCAGGGTCTTAGACACGTGCTTGTAATCATGGAACGTCTATGACACTTGCTGAAATTACAGGTAGATACATAGTGGTGATGTGATGAAGGTGAGAGAAAAACATGAGTATGAGAGCTAGGGTACGGTGCGGGTGTGTGAGCTGCAGAATGCATGCTTGATGAGTCAAGACATGGCGCGGGCACAACTCAGTAATGATCGGACTTTAGTCACGCTTGTGGGATGTTTTGGTGACTGCAAGAGGATCGTGTTCAGGGAGGAGGCTGAATTACCGCAGAATGCATGCTTGATGAGTCAAGACATGGCGCGGAATTCCCCTCCAGGGTCCAGGACACGTGCTTGTACTCATAGACCATCTAGGATACTCATTGAATTTACAGAAGTAGAGTAAGTCATGGCAGGGGATTGAACCCTACAAAAATGAAGAACGATTAAGAGGCTTGCCCTCGGACCTATGTAGTATGGGATGCATAGAATCCGAACAAGTGTGCATTAGTGTCATATAATATAAACAACTGCATTAAGGACTAAGTGCACCGCACAACACGACATCAACAGGATAGTCCCTTTGTAGCTTTGTTTGTGATCAAGTTTGTGTTTGCTAAAGCATTTGAGAATCGTTATACTGTTTCCGGCATAGAGAGGATGGCCGTGTATAATATTTCGTCAGTTGTAAGCAACTGATGCGCCCACAGTTTTATATGCAGGAAATGGAGTTACATGAAGATATAAAGAGAATTGATGCTGTTGATTATTTAAATGTTAAAGTTGTAACAATTGTACATTCATTATTGTTGTATTTTATTAATTCCGCTGCTTATTGATGTAAAAGACTCTGATGTAATTATTGTGGAAATAAAAGTTTTAAATTCCTTGTAAAATTGTACGAAAGAAGTGAAAAGATCCTGTAGAACTCTCGAATTCAGTTGTATTTGGAATTCGGGGTGTTACATCTTGATGATCATGTTCCCTTGGTATTGATCATGGCCTTGGATATGGGTCGTCCGTTCTCCTTTGATCATCATCATCTTCATTTCTGTGTGATCTTTGCCGTTCGATCGCGATCATCATCAACTTCATCATCACCTTGATCTGGACCATCCGATCTTGTTGAACTTGATCTTGATCTTGATCGTCATCATGATCCGTTTGTTGGTTTGTGTTCGTGATATGTTTGTGTATTCGTTCGATCCGTTCGTTGTGTTCGTGCCTCGGGATCCGTTCCCATTATTCTCTTTCTCTCTGTTGGATTTGTCCTTTCTCAGGCAAGTAAATTGTACACAAATTCCTTTGTATGATACAAGTCAAAAATACTGCTTATAGTGTAGTTGGGTTCTAGAGACAATTCGTGTGTGAAACCCCTTGTTGATATTGTCTCTATAGTGATTTGACCACAGTTGCCTCACGACACATTATTAACATGAATTAACTTAGGTTTTGCCCGTTCTTGATTTGATCATGTATGTGAGACTTCTTGTAAGAATTTGGGTATTTGTTGAGAACCATGTGATAGACTTGTTTTATATATGTTAATTACCCTATTTGATGATGTTTGGGCACTTGGTAGACTCGATTTTATGTTTGGGTGTGTTTGGATCAAGTTTCGTTGAATTTATGTTGATTTTGGTTTTTGAGGAAATTTTGTGTTTTGTCGAAATTCTATCTTGATTAGTAATTTAGACCATATTAAGGTCAGAATCTTAATTTCAGTATAAAATATGAGTTTTAGAGAAATTCGTATTCTTTCTAACCCCTCTGACCTTGCTCAATTTTGTTTTCGTATGTGTGAGTTATGACTGTTTTACCATAGAGGTGTAGATCTTTTCCAGATTTCGTTTCTTGGTGATTTCGATGACTAAATCATTTTGATATGTGTGCTACACATATTATGATCTAGAACTTTGGTCAGTACTTCTATATCCATTTTGGGTTTACCCAGAATTTTGGTGGAGTTTGTTGATGAGTTTTATACACCGTTTCATGCTTGTTTATGAAAGCTATACTTGCTATATTTTGCTCACTGTTCTGTAAAGAATCGTATTTTCACCCTGATTCTTATTACTGTATGAAAAATGTTCGTGAAATATAAAAGTTATTTTATTCTATCTATTTTCATCCCCCTTTGGTGGATTTGGTTTTTGTTTCACTGTTTGCGAGATATTATAGTTTTCGTACAGCTGTGTTGGGAATTCAAGATTTGCCAAATTATCGTTTCTTGATGTTTTCTGATTTTTTTTTACTAAACTAATTTTACTGGATTATTATGAAACTCTATATTCTGATATTAGACATATAGAAGATTACCCCAGATTTTTTTGGATTTATTTGAGGAGTTTTAAAGCTATTTTTCTGACTAAGAATTCGTTTTACTGATTTCTAGCTGAACATGTTTTCTGGATTCAAATCAGTCTTGAGTTATGATTTTGTGAAATACAATATGGCTTATGTATAATCGCTGGATTCGTGTGAAGGTCTATTTTCCATATTCATCGACGGATTCAGATTTGGATTTCTGTAGTAACGAGAATCACTATTTTAGTACTGTACTGTCATGCTGTCCTTAATATGAACATACACTGATTTGCTCGTTTATGTGACTGTATATCATCTTTGCATGTTTATTTGTTTCCCTGAACCTAATACGGATTATACCATGTTAGTTTGACAATATTTCGTACACATTCATGCCTGTTTGATGACCATTATAAAAGTAACCAAGTCGGGATTTCTTAAGGGAAGATCTAGTAGTGAAAAATATGGAAACGTGTACTTGGAAGGGAACTAGTGTTCCATACTGCTACTTTTACTGTTACTGTTACTGGTACTGTTTCTGTTACTTTACTGCTACTGCTACTGTTACTGTGACCTGAGTACACTGTCCCGTTATGGTCAACTACGAAATCTAAAAGCTAAACTATTTGTTGTAGCAACCATGTGTTATGTTTTTGGGGCGCATGAAGTGCTACCTAGCTAGTAATACACACAAGGCTGTAAGAACATAAGACCGATACTGTTAGACTGATACTGTTATACTGTTACACTGATATACTGAGTTTACTGTTACTGGACACTGTTAGTTTCCATATGACACTATACATGACACATTCATTCGTACTGTTAATATACCATGATAGTTGACCTCGTTTTACTGATTCATACTAGTTATCACTGTTGATGCATTATTCCATGTTATTTGTTAGTTTTCCATGTGCTTGTATCTTACATTATAAGTGGCCCGTAACTTGCAATTGAAAGGTACTTATTTTCTCTTTCCTTCTCCTGCAATTATTAATTGCAGATTTTGGTGATCAGCTACCCGATGGAGTATGTGATCTAATGTTCTAGTTGGCTGGAGCTTTTGCTATCTTCATTTATTTCCTATTGCTCATTTTGAACAATGTATATGTTACTTGGATTCTTTGTGTTTGGGCAGTATGACCCAGGATTTTTGACTTGTTCAGATCTGATTTATTTGAGATTAATACATTTGTTTCAAGTAAATAATGTTGGTATATTAATTCAATTTTGCATGTGTGGTTGACTCTTTCGCTTTCGACTCTGATTATTTTGTGAGATATTATAAAGATTCTTGAACAGCTTATGGATGATGAAAATCATTCGCTAGACTTTTGTTGCGTATCTGTATTTCGTATTCTTTTTGGGAAGCGGGCGTGACAAGGTTTTTAGTGGTATCAGAGCCCAGGTTTGGCTAATGTATTAGTTGTCTAATATATTAGAAAAGCTTGGCTCGATCTGGGATCGGCACAACATTTCACCGACTATGCATACATGGATGAATTAATAATCAACATTGATCTGGATACTAGTCTTATTATTTCATTCATTTGATCCCTTCTTATTCGATTTCCTTGATTCCTTGTTTCTTCTATCTCTTTTAGTCATTCTCATTTGTTGATTCTTTATTGGGTATAGTTTCGTTCTTTCCGTACCCATATTCTCCTCAAATTCCGCATGTGCCTCTCGTTCCTCTTCCTTCATATTCAATTCTTTGATTTCTTATTTTCTTTCGTTCCTTGTAGTCGTCCTCCTTTGTTGACTCTTTATTGAGTATAAAATTCATTCGTCTCCTGCCTATATTTTCTTTATATATATATATATATATATATATATATATATATATATATATATATATTCCCGAACATTTTGTGTATTTTGATTATTATTTGTTATATTTTGAATCTTCTATAAATTATTTTCTAAAACGAAAATTTTGTTATTTCGAATAATTGTGTATTTTACTATCACAAATTTCGAAACGTAACTTCGTACTTAAATTGAGCAATCAATATCTAAATACATGTGGAAGATGGAATCATCTCATTCATCGTTTTGTTGCAACTGGATATCGAGATGGCAAACCTGCAACTAGACGTCAATGGAGGCAAATTGCAACTGGATATTGGGGAGGCAAAATATGCAACCGAATATACAGATGGCAACCTGCAACCTGATGTCGTGGAGGCAAACCTGCAACTTGATGCCGTGAAGGCAAGTCTACAGATGGATATAGATGAGGCGAATCCACATCAAAGAATTTCTACTACTATTATTATTGTTTTCCTTATTATTATTGGTATTATTATTATTATTGTTATTACCATTACTATTATTATTATTGTTTTTTTTCTTACCATTTTATTATTTTTGTTAATATTGAATTATTTTTACAAAAATGCTGAATCACAAATTATATTCTGTCTTGCATTATTATTCTTACCTGTAATGTTAATATTTTTATTATTTTTATTATTATTTTTACTAGTATGATTCGGATGATTATTATTGTTATTATTATTTTTATTATTTTTGTTATTATTAATATGTGTTGATTTTTGTATTATTAATATTATTTTTGTTAACACACTTTAGTTTTGACCTACCCCAATTTTATTTTCCTTTGATTGAAGTATTTATTAATATCTAACTCGAGCCCAACCTAAATTCTCCTACCTATATTCTTTTTGATTTTGGTGTTTCATTCTTTTCTTCCTGCTCGGATCGTCGCTTGGTGTCACGTGGTCTACAACGAGATGTCTGCAGTTTGGAATGTCACCATCAGAGTGGCGTAGCGGAAGCATTGTGGGCTCATAACCCATAGGTCTCAGGATCCTCTTGTTGCTTCTCCTCCCTTGTATTGTTTGTTTTGTTCCATTCCTTGCATTTGTCCTCATCCGTTGACTCATTGCTTGTCTTTTCCTTGTCCATCCCTTCTTCGATTCCAGCTCTATCTACTTCTTCATTTTTTTTACTTTGTTATCTTGCAAGTCTTATATTGTTCCTTCTTCATTTTGATACCGGTTACTTCTTTCTTGCATTCCATTTTGCCATCATGCACCCATTTATTATTTGATTCAATTCTTCCCTGTCTTTTCTCTCTTTGATTCCAGCTCTGCCTACTCCCTGTCTTACTTTGTTATCTTGTGTTGTTTCTTTTCTTTTGATACTTCTTATTCTCTTTCATGCACTCCATTTGACATCCTTGTTATCTATTTCCTTCTTTTCTGTTTTGCCCCTGCTTTTTTCCTTCCCCAGTAGCCATCTGCTTTGTTACCCTTCCCCCAAGTTTGCTTTTGCCCCATCCAATGTACCACCTAAGTAAATTTTGAGGATGAAATTTTGTAAGGTATGTAGGATTTGTAACCCCTGTTTTCCCAAAAACATATTTTTTTGTATTTTCGGTATTTAAAATTTTCTCAAATTATTTTTTTGGTTTTCAAATTCTTTTGTCAAATTGTATTATTGGATCTCCTATTAAAATCTGTTTTCGATCAATAACTTTATTTGTAAATATTTTCTATGATTTTTATATCGAAACACAATTCGTATTTTTATTTTTATTATTACTCTTATTATTACTGTTGTTTTAATCCTAATATTATTATTGTTATTTTTATTATTATTATTATTATTATTATTAGTATAAAATCCTAATTGTATATTTTATTGGTTATTGTATTTTCCTAAACCCATTATATCATATTCTAATTATATAAACCCAAACCCAATTATCCTATACCCTGTTTTAATTCCCCATACCACTACAAGGAATTTGACATATAGTGACAGCAAAAATCTGTGGGTAAAAGGCGAAAAACCATAGGTATAGCCCGTAAAACCTATACCAACGGACATATTTTTCCGTCGTTTTTAATTAGCTATACCCACGGCAAAATGCCGTCACTATAGCCTATAGCGACGATTTTTTCACCCGTTGGACAAAACCTCGGTATTATACCCACGGTTTCGTATCCGTTGGTATAGGTTTTAAAGACACCTTTTGCTTTCCTATACCCACGGTTGAAATTCCATTGCTATAGGTTTTAGCGATGGTTTTTGCATCCAAATATTTAAATATCTACCAATCACTTTATACACAATTTTTTCTTATTAATTACACTTATGATAATTTAATATTTTCTTTTATAATATTAATCAAATTAAAAACTAAATACAAAATAAAATAGATAAATGTGTTTATGAAACAAAATTAAATAAAATTAAACTTCAATCACATTAAAATTAATGAAGTATTACAAGCATGTCGAATTACAAAATAGTTAATAACCAAATACACAATTGAATTTATGTGTGCAGACATGAGAATCAATACTTTAAACTACAATCAACATATTCAATGGCATTATAAAATAACATTCAATTGACTCATCACTTGAGATACGACAAACAATTTTCTTATTTTACGGCAACCCGATCTTGATTCTTTTTGCAGTAATTTTTTTTTAGCATCCTGCAAATCTCCTTTACAACCTTCTTCACTTCATCGTCGGCAAATACAAACTTGGCTGTATTTTGAGAGAGTTTAATCATTTCTCGCTTGTTGAGAGCCCTTCAAAAACAAAACAAAGTAAAAAGATCTAACTTTGGTCATCAACAAATAGTCAACATTCTTTTTCGTTATCACACATTCAAATAATGGGAGTGATGCCTACCAAATGTGGTCAATCTTCATAGCTATCATTGCCTGACCAATAGCGTTAGTAAAAGCCAAAGGATGGATGAAGCTATGCATATATTCAAGCAAATGCAAAGGGAATGACCATGACCAAACATGTTACATAGAGAGAGCATTTGACTGGATTGCCTTTTCAATTTGATGTTAGTCTCTCTTTAATCTCTCACTTACTCATACACACAAAAGATGCAAAGGGATTGAGTGCGACAAAACATTGTTATATAGAGCATTTTGAATGGCCTTTTTATTTTCATGTTTATCCCTCTTTAGTTTCTCACAAATACATGCGAACATGATAGACAATATATTGTTTGAAGGAATCAGTTAATTTGACTAGAGTATCAGTTCTTGTTCTTACCATTCTAGAGAGGAAATTTCATCATCTAAACATCATGTTTTTAGTTTATTGTTATCCTTATCAAAACAATTTGGGAGCAAAGTCTCTCAGAAAGCATATGCAATTCATAGGTATCAAGCCATTTTGAGATATACAACAAAATCTGATAAATAGTTTTAGAAATATAATAATTCTGAGTAGTGAGCAAGAGAATAAGGTAACTCACTGTAGGCCCGTCTCCTTCTGGTCCAAACAAAGTTAGAAAAGGTTTGGCAAGGTTGTCTTCAGAAGAATCCACAAATACGAACATTATCTACATTTGCATAACAATGAAAAGTTTGCAAGAAATTACATACAAAATATATGATTTAAAGTAAGGCTATTAGATGAGCAAGCCAATGACGTGCACACCTTTGTTTTATATTTTCTTGCAACATCTTGAACTATTGAGTGGAAGGGCTCGAAATCATCAGCCTCTGCAAAAATAAAAACGTAGAAGGGACAATGCATCAGTAACATTTCATATAAATAACACATACAGCACACAGATCCTCTAACTTCTTATTGGCAATACATGCCTTTATTACTTCACATCATCTAATTTTAACTACAATTTTTTTTTTGATGTTTTACTCTTAATTGACCAAATATACATATCCATAAAGAATGGCTGATTGCACAGCCATTTTTTAAACCTTTTCTCTTCGGATTCAAGGCTAATTTAAAGTCACTATTAAGGCCTACAACTTTAGCCATCTCCCACTTATTCAACTTTTCTCAATTGCAGAAGTGGCCAATCATGAATGGCTAAACTGAAGTAACAAACATGATTTCTCCTGGTATTTCAGGCATTCAATGTGTATCTCAGTTCTGGTAGTATTCATTCTAAAGACAAATAATTTTTAATCCCATAGATTCTAAAGCTTCTATTTATAAAATATATTCCTCAATCCTTCTACAGCCTCATCAGCAGATAAAGTCTGTCACACTTCAATACTACATTGATAAAGTTCATCTACAGTTAATGTGGAAGATGAAGAACTTCACGCTAAACCAACACTCAAGGTATCAAATCAATATTATAAGTAAGATGTACCTTTTCTAATCCCGCACCCGTAAGGTGTATGGTCATGACAAAAATGTAAGCAATAGAAGAGCGGTGGGAACCGTCATCACCAACACCAGCAGCTAATGAAGATGCAAGTGTCTCTATTGCCTCTGTCCAAAAAAAAATTAATTAATTTGATCAAACAATTCACCATCATATATAAATAATACTGAGAACTTCGACATTATTTCTTTATGAGGATAAGCATTGCATTGCACATCAATGCCCAAAAAATTGAAGTAATGAGCATGTAATAATACCTAGCTGTTTCCTTTATAACATGCCAACTATCAGAATATCTTGGGATACCATCATTATTAGGTCTTTGCTGCAGAAAATGAAGACTGTCAGTTTTTGCTTCGAGATTACTAATACATAAAAGGATTATTTATCTATATGCCCATTAAAGCATGTCTACTTGCTATTTGCTCCCAAAATCATAAAATCATTGTTATTAGGCCCCTTCATTTGACTCACTCATAGGACCCTTTATTTATTAAATTTGAGTTAATTGGGTTATCTACTGGTTGATTGAACAGTATTGTCTTCATTTGTTTCATTGTTTTTCGCTTGATTGATTACTGTAGGCTGTATAGAGGGAACAACTTCCCTGTTAAGTCTTAACCCATTACACGGTCCCTTTGACAATTTTCCTGACCTATTAAACTCTTGTAGTTTGTTTATGTAGAATTGTTTTATAAGAGGGTTTTGCCTGTTACAAATAGACCTGGAATCAAACAAATGAGTATATAACGGGAAAAAAAGAAGACATTCTTATTAAGTTAATAGATGAATTACCCAAATAGTATATTTAAAAACAGGAGAGGCATATTAGCTATTGATGGTCCCAGTAGCAAATAATATGATTTGGATGACCCATTTGCAAATACACATAATTCAAAGTACTTATGAGTAAATAAACATACCATAACTGAGATAATGACTAGAAACAATTTCCATCTTTAACGATTATCAAGTTTTAAAACCCACTGTTCTAAATTACAGAATTATCTGGTGCACACGTGTTAAGTACTATAATTTCCTGGAAAAAATTGCCCGCATACCCTTTTAAGTACGGCGCAAACAACAATCTGTGATCTGCATAAAACAGCAATATATTTTGAGAATATATGACCCGTAGTAGTTTGTTCTTACATTTCCTATGTTGCAATTTAACTTGTACTTTTTTTGTTACACTATGTCTATGCTATTGTTACTTATGCTTTATGAGTTTGTTCACTATTATTGCAAGTCCTCATAAGAAAAAATGGACAGCAACGACAGAATTTCATAGCATATCATTATGATTTTAGACTTATTAGTCTCTACTATCTAATATGTAACCTATTAGTCATATTGTTGAGTTTCACAGGATCAATAATCAATACCCAGTTGAATTTTGCTATGTTTTAAAAGAAATGTATACTTGTTGGTTATCTTTTTTTTATTACTTCTCATTATCTTTCCCGACTTTTCCTCATTTTTTATTTAAAAAATCGCTTTTTTATTTTTATTTTTTTAAATCAAGTTTTTTCCTCTCTTTTTTTTTGCATTTTCATTAAAGAATGCTACAAATATGAGGCACTCATTCTACGCATATGCAAACTACGCAGTGCACAGAGTTGAATCGCATAACTCTTCATGCTGCATTTACAACATTGCTTACCCACAAGCATAATCCTTAGCTGAGAATACCGTTTGTAAAACTTTTATCAACTCATCAATGGTGCCATGTGCTACATAGCCAACCCCATAAAACAATATAAGATAGTAAAGATGAAGATAATGACTAGACACCATTTTGTTTACTATAAGACTTTGTTAAGTTTAGACCACTGTCTATGATCAGCAATTAAATCCATGGAAACACAGCAGGATGCAATAAAAGTTACCTGTAAGCGTGCTCGAATAACCTGATATGGGTATGTCAGCAGAGCAGCAGAAAATTTGGAGGAAGCTCCAAGTGTTGCATAATCAAATGAATTCAATAAATCATAACCCTCTGGATGATTCGACCTTTTTTTTTTTGCCCTTTAGACGGATGACAATTTTGCGTAGTTCCTCATAAACTGTAAATTGAATGACGACATCGCAGACTTCTTAACAATATGTAGTTATTATTGCCTCAGAAAAAACAAAAAATCTTCTTGGTTGCAACTTAAATATGCTTAGCGGTATTTAAGTTAAATAAGCCATACCATTCTTCTTGGTTGCTTTCCCCATATCTTTCTTTCCAGTGGTTGCAACTTCCCTCTTGCTTGAGTCACTTTAAACACTATCCTAAAATTATGTGAGGAAAACGAAAAGTATACAAAAGCATTAGTCCATTGCAGAAAGAAACAAAATTGGCAAAAGCAAATTAAATCATCTAAAGGGCAAAAAAAAATAATTCATTGTAAGAACATTGTGTTGTTTCTAACAATGTAGCTCCTTGATATCATTAATTCACATTTTAACAGAATTTAATATTTAATTCAGGTTTAAAATTCTTTATTAACATAATTCAGCAAGGCATTCGTAAAACATGATCGAGGGTTCAAGACCGTCAAACTTGTCGAACAAAACCATTAAACCGACAAGCTCTGGTATAAAAATAGAAAATTTTATTTAATTATTACAAATGTCATAACCATCAAGCAAACAAGGTTCAGTCATCAGGTGTACTTAACACCAAACTAATTAAAAATTATAAACTACTAATCAGGGATGGATAAAAGTAAAACAATTTCTGATGATAAAATATACAAAAATTGAGAAAAATGTATCCTCTGTAGAGGAAATATGCTCAAACTGATACCTTGACATCACTTTTAGATAGTGCATCATTCAAAGAACATTCTTCAAGCTTCTTGAAGTGCTGAAACATCAGAAATATATATTTATACATTTTTAAAGATCATGTAAAACACAAACTGCAATTGGCATCAATTAACTGAACTTCTTGGTTGCTTAATAAATATAACACTATATTGTAGCCTTCTTAGCGATATCAAAAACAGAAAAAATCAGAATTAAAATAACTACCTCTTAAATGAGCTTGAATGCCAAATCCACACTTAGATTAGGATCGATTTGTAACTATCACCGCAGCTTATAGTTACCCCAATCGAAACCCTAATTATTCAGAAACCCTAATTATCCCAATCAAAACCCTAATTATTCAGAATAAAACATATACATATTCAAAATTGGCGAACCTCAATGCCGGCACCAGCGGCGGAGGAGAAGGAGGAGGCGGCGGATGCGGGGGAGATCTCGTCGACATCGACGCCGAGGAAGAAGAGGAGTATGCAGGGGAAATCTCGTCTTCTTCCTTTAAGCGAGGAAGATGGGGCGACGGCAGCGGTAAGAGGGGGGCGACGACAGCGGGAAGTGGGGTCTGCGACGGCAGCGGGAAGAGGGGGGCGACGACAGCAGGAAGAGGAGGATTTAGAGATTGATTTAGGGAGAGAGGGAGAGAGGGATTTAGAAGTTTAGGGAGAGCGGGACGACGACACCGACAGCGTTTTGGAGGGGGGAGGGAAAATGAAATATATTTTTTTTGGAGGGGGAGGGAAAATGAAAAAATTGGGGGGGAAATAAATTATGGACTATACCCACCGCGTTTAAAAGCTCTAAAGCTATAGGATACATATACCCACAGTTTACGACACGTCTGTAGGTATATGATGCCTATACCCACAGTTTTAGAGATCCGTCACTATAGGTGTCCGTTGGTATATGGCAAATTCCTTGTAGTGTACCCATCTGTTCACCAATGCCCAAACCTACCTAACCACCCCTAAACCCGTTAACACCCTATACCCAACCCGTTTTACACCTAACCTGTAACCCTAATAAATGTACCCTATTTTTACCCTGTGTATATTTATACCCGTTCTATACCTGTTCATCTTCCAACAGATCCAGCCGCCTTCTCAACTCATGCACGCCCAGTTCACCTTCCCTCCAGCACTCCCCATCTCCCGTCCTGTCCCCACCTCAGCGCCACCCTCGCGACCCCCAGTCGCACCGCCCCGCGACAGCACCCCCACGTCACCCTGCTCCAGTGCGGCTGCCCTCGCCCAGTGCAGCCTCCCTGCAGCGCCGCGTTCTCTCTCCCCCTGCACTGCATTGACGACAGTCTGCAGCCCTGTCCCCTGGCCACCACCGTGTCCCTGGCCGCAACTGTGTCAGCCCTCACATCGCCGTCCTCTGCCTTGCTGCAACTAGTGTCGTGCCCCTGTGTACACCCAATCGCCTGCCCCCTCCAGCCTGTCCTTTCGACGCCGGTGTTACCCCTGTACGCCGTCCGCCGTCCGCCCTGTCTCGAGTCGCCGCTAGCAAGCAGCCAAGCCAGTGGGTGTACCATTGATGGTTTTTTTTGTTTGATCAAGTTGGTTTTTGATCATGTTGAATCTCGGTCATCCGATCTTCTTGATCATCTTGATGATCATGTTCCCTTGGTCTTGATCATGGCCTTGGGTGTGGGTCATCCGTTCTCCTTTAATCATCATCATCATCATCATCATCATCATCAGTGTGAAATTGGTCGTTCGATCGCGATCATCATCAACTTCATCATCACCTTGATCTGGACCGTCCGATCTTGTTGATCTTGATCGTCATCGTGATCCGTTCGTTGGTTTGTGTTCGTGATTGGTTCGTGTGTTCGTTCAATCCGTTCGTTGTGTTCATGCCCAGGGATCCATTCCCGTTATTCTCTTTCTCTCCGTTAGATTCATCGTCTCTCAGGCAAGTAGCTTGTACTCAAATTCCTTTGTATGATACAAGTCAAAAATACCGCTTATAGTGTAGTTGGGTTCTAGAGACAATTAGTGTGTGAAACCCCTTGTTGATATTGTCTCTATAGTGATTTGACCATAGTTGCCTCACGACACAATATTGACATGAATTAACCTAGGTTTTGCCCGTTCTTGATTTGATCATGTATGTGAGACTTTTTGTAAGAATTTGGGTATTTGTTGAGAACCATGTCATAGACTTGTTTTAGATATGTTAATTACCCTATTTGATGATGTTTGGACACTTGGTAGACTCGATTTCATGTTTGGGTGTGTTTGGATCAAGTTTCGTTGAATCTATGTTGATTTTGGTTTTTGAGGAAATTCTGTGTTTTGTCGAAATTCTGTCTTGATCAGTAATTTAGACCATATTATGGTCAGAATCTTAATTTCAGTATAAAATATGAGTTTTAGAGAAATTCGTATTCTTTTAACCCCTCTGACCTTGCTCGATTTTGTTTTCGTACGTGTGAGTTATGACTGTTTTACTATAGAGGTGTAGATCTTTTCCAGATTTCGTTTCTTGGTGATTTTGATGACTAAATCATTTCGATATGTGTGCTACACATATTATTTTGATCTAGAACTTTGGTCAGTACTTCTATATCTATTCAGGGATTACCCAGAATTTTGGTGGATTTATTGATGAGTTTTACACGCCATTTCATGCTTGTTTATGAAAGCTATACTTGCTATATTTTGCTCGCTGTTCTGTAAAGAATTGTATTTTCACCCTGATTCCTATTACTGTATGAAAAATGTTTGTGAAATATAAAAGTTATTTTATTCTATCTATTTTCATCTCCCTTTGGCGGATTTGGTTTTCATTTCACTGTTTGGGAGATATTATAGTTTTCGTACAGCTGTGTTTGGAATTCCAGATTTGCCAAATTATCGTTTCTTGATGTTTTCTGATTTTTGTTGACTGAACTAATTTTACTTGATTATTATGAAACTCTATATTCTGATATTAGACATATAGGGGATTAGCCCAGATTTTTCCTGGATTTATTTGAGGAGTTTTAATGCTGTTTTTCTTACTGAGAATTCGTTTTACTGATTTCTGGCTGAACGTGTTTTCTGGATTTAAATCAGTTTTGAGTTATGATTTTGTCAAATACTATATGGATTATGTATAATCGCTGGATTCGTGTGGAAGTCTATTTTCCAGATTCTTCGACGGAATCAAATTAGGATTTCTGTAGTAACGGGAATCACTATTTTAGTACTGTACTGTCATGCTGTCCTGAATATGAACATACACTTATTTGCTCGTTTATGTGACCGTATATCATCTTTGCAAGTTTATTTATTTTCCTGAACCTAATACTAATTATACCATGTTAGTTTGACATTACACATTCATGCCTGTTTGATGACCATAATAAAAGTAACCAAGCCAGGGTTTCTTAAGGGAAGATCTAGTAGTGGAAAATATGAAAACATGTACTTGGAAGGGAACTAGTGTTCCATACTACTGCTGTTACTGTTACTGTTACTACTACTATTACTGTTACTTTACTGCTACTGCTACTGTTACTGATACTTGAGTACACTGCCCCATTATGGTCCACTACGAAATCTAAAAGTGAAACTATTTGTTGTAGCAACCATGTGTTATGTTTTTTGGGCACATGAAATACTACCTAGCTAGTAATACACACAAGTCTGTAAGAACATAAGACTGATACTGTTAGACTGAGATTGTTAGACTGATACTGTAATACTGTTATACTGATATACTGAGTTTACTGTTACTGGACACTGTTAGTTGTCATATGACACTATACTTGACACATTCATTCGTACTATTAGTATACCATGCTAGTTGACCTCGTTTTACTGATTCATGCTAGTTATCACTATTGATGCATTATTCCATGTTATTTGTTAGTTTTCCATGTGCTTGTATCCTACATTATAAGTGACCTGTAACTTGCAATTGACGGGTACTTGTTTTCTCTTTCCTTCTCCTGCAATTATTAATTGTAGATTTTGGTGATCAGCTACTTGATGGAGTATGTGATCTAAATTTCTAGTTGGCTGGAACTTTTGCTATCTTTATTTATTTCCTTTTGCCCATTTTGAACAATGTATCTGTTACTTTGATTCTTTGTGTTTGGGCAGTATGACCCAAGATTTTTGACTTGTTCAGATCTGATTTATTTGAGATTGATACATTTGTTTCAAGTAAATTCTATTGGTATATTAATTCAATTTTGCATGTGTGGTTGACTCGTTTGCTTCCGACTCTGATTATTTTGTGAGATATTATAAAGATTCCTGAACAGCTTATAGATGATGAAAATTATTCACTGGGCTTTTGTTGCATATCCGTATTCCGTATTCTTTTTGGGAAGCGGGGCGTGACATTTACAAACTGACATAGACACATATCTGTATACTGCTATACGTTCCTTATTCATTCACAGTTTATTTAGATAATAAATTAAAACTTGCACATTCTCTTTCCCAGTAATAACTATCCAGTAATAACCACCGTCGAGCAAGGAATATGTCGTCAAGGATTGCACACCATACTCTGGGTCATGGTCTTTCGTTCTTGAAACCCAGTAACATCTACAGCCAAAGTCTAGTAATAAACTGATTATAGTAAAAGCTACTCATGCATGTACCTAAATTATGAACTGTTTCAATTGAGTGCAAAAAAAGAAGAAGGGAAATCAGAGAAAACAAAACAAACACTACAACAAAAGAGTTATACCCCGACGTTTCTATGCCGGGTTTTAGTAGGCACGCCGGTGTAGAAACTGGATAACCTAAAAGAAGATAAAATCCAACTCTACATCGGCGTTTCTTAAAAACGCTAGCGTAGGTAGGTATACACCGGCATTTTTTTGTGGAAACGTCGAGGTAAGTCACGGATAAGACCTACCCCGGCGCTCGCTCTCTCTCATTTTACTTCATTTCCCGCATTTTTTTTGTCTCTCAATCCCCCCACCTCCCTTCTCCCGCCCCCCTCCCCCGACGTCACCCCTTCCCCCATCGTTGCCCCTTCGCCGCCCCCTCCCCCACTGTCGCCCCTTCCCCCATCGCCGCCCCCCTCCCCAACGTCGCCCCTCCCCCCATCGCCGCCCCATCGCCATCCCCTACCCCACCGTCACCCCTTCCCCCACCGCTGCCCAATCACTGCCCCCTCCCCCACCGTCGCCCCTTCCCCTATCGCTGCCCATCGCCGCCCCCCTCCCCGCCGTCGACCCTTCGTCTACACAAACCCTAGGTTTGTTCTTCAATTAAGAACAAAAAAATTATTATCTCTTCTCACTCTCTCTCTACACAAACCCTAGGTCTGGGATTGTTATTGTTTGATTGTTCTTAATTCCATCGATTTTATATATATCTGTTATTGATGTGGGAACAGCGGTGATCAGAGGAGCTTGAATTAACGAAGCGGATCTCAATGTAAGCGATCTATTCTTAATTATGTGGTACTTTTATTTTCTAAATGTAATTTTAGAGCTTCCATCCATATTTACTTGGCAAGTTTATGTCTATATTGTTGGAACCTTTGTGAAGGTTTAATGATTTAGACTCGGGACACTGTTTTGCATTTCTATGTTTCTTTGGAATTGGTTATTTGCCCAAGTATGAACGTTTCATTAGTGATTGCTTTTGATGATGCTCTTAGTTTATCTTATGTGGTAGAGTCTTGGATCCTCGAGTTTAATATAATTTTGTTAAACTGATGAAAATGAGTGTCTTATACCTAATGATCTGCTTGGTTCTATGATTGTTGATATTCAAGGAGGTCATAGTTATCGTATTATTAGTTGTTTATTCATTTATGGTCCTTTACAATGATTAAAGGAGGATTATGTAACCTTTGACATGTATTGCTGTATAACTAGTGTGAGGTACACCTTCATGGGTAGTTCATGTAAACCCGCAATTAACTCTCTTATCTTATAATGCTCGAATTGTTTGAATGCTTTAAGCTATCTGAAGTAATGCATGGAGAGAGTAAATGGGTTTGCTTGTCAGGTTTTTAGGGTCAAATAGTTGGAATAATGTTTTTGCACTTGGTTGTTCAAAAGTTGTTGCCTTATTTTCAATGTTTTGTATAGGCTGATTTGCCTTGATCTGCTTGCTTGTCAGGCTGATTTTTGAGTTTTTGATTCAATTCCTCTTGAAAGAAAGGATAAGTCACATGAGGATTTCTGGTTAATAATAGATGAGCTTGGAATGAATCTTTAACCAAAACCTAGTTTGTGAGATTGGTTTGCTCATTTGTTGAGTTGGATCTGTTGATTAATTTATTTGGTAGTGCTTTATGTTTACTTAAGTTTGTAACATTATCAAAATTAATGGATTTGATTTTATGAAACTTGTTCATACAAATGCACATGAGAAAATATTTATTTTGCAACTGGGGTTAGTAGATAATAGTGAGTTGAGGAATGGAATGCTAGCATATGATAAAAATTTGTCACTTTGATGCTTGCAGTTGGGATTTTTGGTTTTTTGAACAGGGATAAGAACATATGCTATTTTGTCACTTTGATGCATGCAGTTGGGATTTTTAGTTTTTTGAGCAAAGGATATGAACATATAAGGTTCGTTTTTCACTTTGGTGCTTGCAGTTGGGCCTAAAGAATTTTTTGAATATAAGATACAGTTCACTAATTAACTTAGCATTCATGTCTCCTTCCTGCATATGCAATTTATTTGTCATTCTGATGCTTGCAAGTGTTATTTGAGGTTTTCGGCACAAGGGATGGCTCAAGTTTTTTGTCTGAGCATGAATGAATGTCTGGTAAGAACAGATGGTCCTTACTTTAAATACTGATGTTTGTTGTTGTGTTATTCAGGGTTTTGAATACAAAATAAATTCAAGGATAACTGATGCTTGCACTACTGATGCTTACCATGGGAAGTGATGATAAATGAGCAATTTGTTTGATCAGTGAGTCATTCATAATCCATAATCTGATCCTGCTACAGTAAACTAACAGATCATATGATTATGATATGATCATGATCTTATCTGATCTGGTACGCATCAGTATTTAAGCGAGCTTACAACAGCTCAGTTATTCTTCAATATCTATTGTATTCAAAACCACAAATACAAAATAACAAGCATCAGTATTTAAAGTAAGGACCATCTGTTCTTACTAGACATTCATTCATGCTCATACAAAAAACTTAAGCTATCCCTTGTGCCGAAAACCTCAAATAACACTTGCAAAAATCAGAATGCACAAATAAATTGCATATGCAGGAAGGAGACATGAATGCTAAGTTAATCAGTGAACAGTATCAACTATTCAAAAAATTCTTAGGCCCAACTGCAAGCATTACTGATTATTTTATTTTTTTTAATATACCATCCCCGGCGTTTTTACAAATGCCAGGGTATGTGTTGTAGGAAACAACCCAAATGAAAATACGGCAACGGCGGCATTTTTAAAATGCCAGTGTAGGTTCGCATATACACTGGCGTTTGTCAAAAACATCGGTACAGACCCTACTCTACAGCGACACCTGCTTCTCCGGCATTTCTACTGGCATTTTCAAAAATGCCGGTGTATTCTACACCGGCATTTATAAACGCCAGGGAATCCAATAAAAAACGCCGGAGAAGACTATCTGTGTTGTAATGAAAGTCATGTTCTTTTTACCTAAAGATAGATATTCAAAGCCATAACTGTAGCAGAAGGCATGCATCTCTTGTCCACCGCCACAGCCTCCTTCTCTTACACGCATCTCTTAAACCCCTTGTACAATAATGGTCGCCTCTGCCTATTTTCAACCCAAAAGAAACAAAACCCAACTAATTCAAACTCACAGGAAAAAAAAGGTCAGACGGAAACTGAAGAGGCGAACCATTGAGATTGATTTTTTTCTTTTGCTTTAGTTTATTTAAAATTCTAGCTACTGCAGATTCACCCGAACAAAAAGGCAAACAAACATAAGCTCCAACTTATAGTCCATCATACTTATCTTCAACAATTATTTATACATAACGAAAGCATGACAAGATCTCAACCAGATGCCAGTTCTTTATATCCTAACAATAGAGTATTGTATAATAAAAAAGATTCAAGTAAAATGAGAGATAACCAGAGAGACAGCCAGAGAGAGAGTACCCGAGTGGTTTCCTTGCCAACAACAGCCAACAACGACTGATGGACAAGCAAGGAAGGGACGACGAGGGTGACCGACGAACGGAGCTTAGAGGTGGCTCCGGGATCGGCACCGGCATATCCTCAAGAGGTAGAGGACGCCCGACAATGAGAGATGCTCGATTAGACCATAGAGGTCTATCGAAAAGAGGAAGTAGAGAACACTAGGATAGAAGCCCGGTGGAGAAGCAATAACAACGCTGGCCAGAGAAGGAAAGAGGGGAATTCCGAGCTCTAATGAGCCATAAGAGGTCGTATGTGGAGGCGACTAGGAGGGGGAAAGAGGGACCCGGTTGGGAATATCAGCGAAAGGAATGGACCTCACCAGAAAAGGAGGCTATGCAGAGGAAGGAAGATGAGGAAGGGGAGTGGATACTCTATAAACCCTAGAGAGTGAGGAAGGCAGAGAAGAAGGCAGAGAGGAAGAGTTCATCATCTTCGTCGATAGTGGCAACAGCGACAAAGACTAATCAAGCCTAAATCCACAAGTGTGCATAGAGAGGCCCCACTATCCTTGAATGTGTTAACGAGTGGTTTTGGTACGCTTGTAAAAAGCACGACCACATCTCGACGGCATGTCCAAGAAACATAGCGACGGGAAGCTTACAGTCCAAGTCCTTACCACCGGAGGAACCAATCAAAGCGGTAGATAGTAAGAAAGGAATGAGTAAATCAGAAGAGAGTAGCGACAACGGTAGAAAAGTCATCAAGGTTGTGATTACTCCAACTTTGATCATGACAGAATTCGAGAATCGACTAAAGCTATCCGTCATGATTAAAATCCATAGAAGATATCCGTCAATTGTCTCGATCACAGAGCTCTTGTTCATCAACACCATGGCTACACCAAATTGCATGTGGGATGTGCACAAAGTTAAACAAGATGTTTTAATGGTGTATTGCAAAACTGAGGAGAGAGTTAGAGAGGTGCTACCGTTGTGTGGTTTGGAAGGAGACAACTACTATGTGACGTTTAGCAGATGGTCGAGAAGCTACGGTGCGTTGAAGGTGAATCTACTCCCGACAGTTTGGATTCGTCTATTTAATCTCCCGTTCCATTGTTGGGTGAGGTCCTGTTTTTAAAATATTGTCTCTTGGTTTGGTCATGTGATAGCTATAGATCAAAACACAAATCTTCAAACCCGACGCAAGTACGCGCAAATTCAAATCGGTATTGAAAATCAAGCCCCAATCCCATTGTTGATGTTAGAATTCAGTAAGATAGAGCAATGACTATTTCAGATTAAGCACATGTTTGTATTTGATATCCATTTAGATCAAATATGATTTCTGCCAATTTCGAAATGTGGTTTAAATGCAACTGGTTATATGTTCTTACTTCGAGTGTTGCTGCTTTCCATAATCTTGTTCTTCTCTTGATTCCACTAAGATTCTCAATAGCAAATGGGACTAATACATGATGAGAAAAGTGTGTTATAGCAGGGACCAAGATTCTGAGTACATATAGGCATTGCATATGATAGTTTCTTCCATTAAGAAACTGTCATAGCCCTGTAACTAACTTTTACAGTTTCTACAATAAAGACCTGCAATTTTCAAAATCAACTGTATCTTAAACTGTTTTCGTATTTTATCAAAAACATCACAGACATAGCATTTAGACTATAAAGTCCAAAGCTAATATTGAACTCTAACCAAAACACAATAAGAGTTTTTTGCTCAGATTCTATGTAATGTCTTTGTTCAATAAGTTTCTTACAGTCTTCCACTGAACTTGACATTACTTAGAAAAACTCTTATATATGATTTGGTATACTGAAATGTTTACTTCAAATTCAAACAACAATCTGTGTCAATTTTGTTTAACTACAAGGAAGCTAAGAAAGGCATAATGAATTTGAAATTCATTAGCATTCCAAGATCACTATGCATCAACCACAATCACATGAATTCCGGTATATGCAGTAACATAATAAATGCCTAATCTGTAAAACTCAATATAGACATCTGTATTGTCCTACCAAAATTTCTAACAATATAGAACAGAAAATCAAATTATATCATGATACAAATTTGCACATTTTGCCATCCATAATAGCAATCTGAATTTGTACAAACTTAGGCTTGCAGAAAAGCAACAAGATAAATTTCATAACTTTAGATAAGTTCCACTAATAAAAAAAATTCCATAAAATTATTCTCAAAACACTTCAGCATCTATATTATCTAAAACCCCCATAGTTTTCACAAGCTTAAGTGAACATAGATACTGGTAATGCTTTTGTCAATGGATCAGCAAGTTGTTCCCTAGTACCAATCTTCACAACTTCTTTCTCATCATCATTAACACTTTCCCTAACAGCAAAGTACTTCACATATTCTTAGAACCTGAAGACCTTTTGTTATTCTTGGAAAAGAAACTGCTAAAGCATTGTCACAATATATGGTCATAGGCCTTTCAATAAAATTCAGTAATTTAAACTTAGATATAAATTCCTTAACCATAATGCCTGTCTAGTGGCCTAAAAAATAACAATGTATTCTGCCTGGAAGGTTGAAGTTGCTGTCAAGGTATGTTTAACTGTTTTCCATGAAATAGCTCCCCCAGCTAATTGGAAAATGTAACATGATGTGGATTTTAAATCATCCATATCTGACTTGTAAGATGCATATGTATATGCTTTTACTTCAAGTTCTTGAACTTCCAATCTCTTATATACCAACATATAATCTCTTGTTTTCTTCAAATACCTTAACACCTTTTTACCAGCCACCCATTGCTCATGGCTTGCATTTGACTGAAACCTAGATAGCATATTTACTGCAAAAGCTATATCAGGTTTTGCGCATACCTGAGTATACGTTAAACTTCAATCTAGCCTTGCATAAGGTATATTTTGCATACTCCTCTGTTCTAATGCATTCTTGGGGCACTGACCTTTATGAAGTTTGTCTTCTTTAGACATTGGAGACCCGGTTTGCAATTTTCCATTCCAAATCTCTGAAGGACTTTGTCCACATAATTCTTTTAAGATAATCCCAGAATACACTGCTTTCTATTTCTTGTAATTTCAATACCAAGTACATAGTGTGCCTCCTCCATATCCTTCATGTCAAACTGGTTTAAATGAAAACCCTTTGTTTCCTTTAACAGACCAATATCACTGTTGGAAAGCAAAATGTCATCAACATATAAAATCAAGATAATGAAGTTGCTCCCACTGGTCTTTAGATAAACACACACATCTATCTTGTTTTCCAGGAAGCCAAATTCAGTAATTACTTTGTCAAATTTCAGATACCATTGTCTTGAAGCTTGCTTGAGACCATAAATTGACCTTCTCAGTTTACACATTTTATTTTCATCCTCCACAAAACCCTCAGGTTGCAGCATGTAAATTTCTTCATATAAATCACCATTCAAAAATGCAGTTTTCACATCCATTTGGTGCAGCTCGAGATCAAAATGTGCTACTAGAGCCATAATTACTCTAAAAGCATCTTTTGTAGAAACTGGAGAGAAAGTCTCATTATAATCAATCCCTTCATTCTAATTATTTACCTTTAGCTACCAACCTTACTTTGTGTCTTTCTATCTTCCCATCAGCATTCCACTTGGTTTTAAAAATCCATTTACATCCAATAGGTTTGAAACCATCAGGTTTGTCCACTGAAGTCCACACTTCATTCTTTGACATACTTTGAAGTTCATCTTCCATTGTCCACTTCCCACTATTTTCAGATTGCATTGCTTCTTTGACTAAGATAGGATCGTTCTCATCATCTAATTCTGCATTTGTAATAGTAAAAAATATTGAAATCTGAATTGGGGAAAATCATATTTTCTTGTTATTTCATTTCTTTGTTGTATACATCTATATATAGATTACATTCTTGGAGAAGAAGAAAAAGATTGAGAGAAGATTGGGTAGATTAGAGATTTGGGGAATCTGTTTCCTATATTTTAGGAAACAGAATATACACTTACTATATTTCAACACTCCCCCTCAAGTTGGTGCATAGATATTGAACATGCCCAACTTGTCAACAAATTTCAAGAATAGCCGAGTCGAAACAGCCTTGGTTAGGATATCTGCGAGTTGATCTTCTGACTTCACTTTGGATATCTCAATAACTTTCTCATCTAATTTTTCTTTGATGAAGAATCTGTCCACCTCTACATGTTTCGTCCTATCATGCTGAACTGGATTAGCCGCAATATCACACGCCGCTTGACTGTCACAATACACCTTCATAGGTTCCTTTGGACCATAGCCTAAGTCCTGCAACAGGAGTTTCAGCCATAAAGCTTCTGTTATACTTAAAGCTACTCCGCGATACTCAGCCTCTGCACTAGAGCGTGCAACAACATTTTGTTTCTTACTCCTCCATGTAACTAAATTTCCGCCGACAAAGGTGAAATATCCTGAAGTGGAGCGCCTATCGATTGTAGATCCTGCCCAATCAGCATCAGTATATGCCTCAACCTTCAAGTGACCATGTTTCGCAAATAAAACTCCTTTTCCTGGGGCTGACTTAATGTATCTCATAATTCTCATTACCGTGTCCATATGCTGTTCCCGAGGTGCATGCATAAACTGACTTACCACACTTAAAGCATATGACAAATCTGGCCGTGTATGTGCAAGATACATTAGTCGTCCAACCAATCTCTGATATCTTTCCTTATCACAAGGGACTTGATCAGCTTCGTTGCATAGTTTCAGTCCTTCTTCCAATGGTGTACTAATCGGTTGACAGGCGGACATTCCAGTTTCCTTCAATAAATCCAGAGCATATTTTCTTTGAGAAAGAAATATCCCCTTTCCTGAGCGAGAAACTTCAATACCAAGGAAGTATCTCAAAGGACCAAGATCTTTCATTTCGAACTCTTGTGACAAGTAGTTCTTTAATGCCTTCATATCCTCAGGATCATCTCCAGTTACTATCATATCATCAACATAAATAATGAGAGCAGTAATTTTACCTTCTTTCCTTTTTAGGAATAGAGTATGATCAGAATTACTCTGATCGTATCCGAATGTCCTCATTGATTTTGTAAATCTCCCAAATCAGGCTCTTGGCGACTGCTTCAGTCCATACAATGCTTTCTTCAGACGACATACTTTGTTGCTGTGTTGGACTGGTCTGTTCGACCCTGGTGGAAGATCCATATAGACTTCTTCTGTCAATTCTCCATGCAAAAATGCATTCTTCACATCAAATTGCTCCAACGGCCAGTCAAGATTTACAGTAAGTGACAGTAGAACTCGAATAGTGTTGAACTTTGCCACAGGTGCAAATGTTTCGTCATAATCAATTCCATAAGTTTGAGTGTACCCTTTGGCAACCAGCCTTGCCTTGTACCGCTCTATCGAACCATCTGATTTATATTTTACTGTATAAATCCATCTGCATCCTACTGGCTTCTTCCCTGCTGGCAGCTCGACTATCTCCCAAGTCTCGTTCTTTTTCAAGGATTTCATCTCCTCATCCATAGCTGCTTTCCACCTTGGATCAGTAAGGGCTTCCTGCACACTGTTAGGAATAGATACAGTAGATAATTGATTTACAAATGACTTATTTGATTCCGACAAGCGGTGAGTGGATACATAATTACTCATGGGATATTTGACATTACTAGTGGGATTAGGTTCATAAGTGGGTTTTGGAATACCTCTATTAGTACGGTACGGGAGTGTTCTTCTAGGAGGTTCGGACAACGATGACGATTGGTTTTGGGGTTCTGATGGTTCACTCTCACTGAAATTCGGTACTGGTTGCAATTCTTCAAGAGGGTCTTCTTGCAGTTCTTCATGAGGATATTCCTCCCTTGCTAGATCTTCATTCAAGTGTTCTCCATTATTTGTATCCAGTTGTTCGTTCTGCCTGACAATTACTTCATCATACCCAAGAGTCTGAACTTCACTTCGGTACTCCCCCTGAAGTTCAGTCGTAGAAGAAGAAAAATACATCTCATGTTCATGGAACACCACATCCATAGTCACAAACATCCGTTGAGTTGGTGGGTGATAGCAATGATACCCTTTTTGATTCATTGCATATCCCACAAAAACACATTTTACTGCTCGGGGGTTAACTTACTCCGCTCGTGTTGATGTAGGTGAACAAATGCGACACACCCAAAGACACGAGGTGGCAGGTTGACAACAGTTGGCGCATCCACAGCATTAGTTAGTGCTTGAAGTGGCGTGCTGAAGTTCAGGATACGAGAAGGGACTCGGTTAATTAGGTATGCTGCAGAGGTTAGGGCTTCTCCCCAATACATGAATGGGAGATTGCCATAAATAAGTGAAGCACGGACTACTTCAAGCAAGTGTCTGTTTTTCCTTTCGGCCACGCCATTTTGTTGAGGAGTATATGAACATGTAGTCTGGTGAACAATTCCATGTTCCACCAAATATTGTTGTAGATCTGTATTCAGGTACTCGCCACCATTGTCACTTCTGAGAACTTGAATGTGTGCTTTATACTGAGTCATAACCTGCTTATGGAATTTTTGAAATAAACTACTAACTTCTCCTTTAGATTTCATCAAACAAATCCAAGTCATACGTGTGCAGTCATCAATAAATGTCACAAACCATTTAGCTCCTCCAATAGTGGTATTTCTGGATGGACCCCAAACATCAGAATGAATAATCATAAATGGAATCGTGCTTTTATTCAGATTGCTATGAAAAGAAACACGGTGACTTTTTGCTAGTTCACATACATCACAACGAAAACTAGAAATATCCAACTTCGAAAATAAACTGGGAAATAATTTAAGTAAATAGCCAAACGATGCATGTCCTAGACGTCGGTGCCACAGCCAAATTTCTGATTGCTTCTCCCCCTCGGAATTATTAACGGCAAGAGCTTGAGTCAACCTGTTTGAACTCTCAGAAACCAAATCCAGATAATAGAGTTTTCCACGTCTAACCCCATAACCAATCGTCTTGCGAGTCCGAATATCCTTAAAGACACAAAAAGAAGGCCAAAAAACAACAATACAATGTAGGGTATTAGTAATTTGGGTGACAGATAACAGATTAAAATTTAAGGATGGGACTACTAGTACTGTGTCTAATGTAAGATCTTTTGTGAGGGATATGGAACCTTCGCAAGTAACAGGGGCAGGATTACCATTGGCAGTGGATACTGTGGATTTGGTGGATGGGTGTAAGGTTTTAACTTGTCTAGAATCAAAAGTCATATGATCGGTAGCACCAGAATCAATTATCCATGTATTATTCATAACAGATGCAGAAATATTAAAAGCCTTACCATCGTTACCTGAAGCTGTAACCAGTGCGGAGGTTTGTTCAATGCTCTTCCCAGCTCCTTCAGCAATTCCAACAGCAACAGTGGATATCTTCTTCCGAGAATCTCTACTATGATCCCAGTCGTGCGGGTAGCCGATAATCTGATAGCAACGAGCTTTCGTGTGCCCAGTTTTGCCGCATTGGGTACACTTCCTTGACTCATAAGTAGATTGATTGATGCCCTTAGAAGTGCGTGCAGATGATCCAGACTGACCTGCGAAACTTTTGAATGGATGTGGCCGAGCCACCATTGCAGCTACATCAGAAGATTCAGAGGAGCTGTTCATGGTGCTTTGTTGACGAGCCTCCCGCCGAACATATGCGTAGGATGCCTCAAGATCAAGTGCAGGATCCTTTCGCAAAATTTCTCCTCGAACCTGCTCAAACTCAGCATCTAATCCAGCCAAAAAAATATGAACCCGCAAGCGGTCGATTGATTTCTTATATGTTTGGACATCGTCAGGATTCTTCATGATCACCCGATCTCGATGATCCAATTCTTGAAAAATTTCAGTCAATTCTCCATAATAAATAGAAAGTGGCCTGCCATTTTGCCTTGCCGAAAAAGCTTTCTGGTTTAGAGCAAACACCTGAACCTCGTCGGTTCCATCATAGAATGCTTTTGCAAAAGCATCCCAAATATCACGAGCAGTTTTCAATCGAATGTATCTCTTCATGATCTCGGGTTTCATGGACATCAACAGCCAGCCTTTCACTTTCTGATTATCAGCATACCATTTGGCATAGGAACCATCACTTTCAGCAGGAATTTTACTATCACCTTGAATGTACTGGATCTTTTCACGTCCAGCAATATGCATCTCCATCAACTGAGTCCAAACATCATAATTTGTTTCATCAAGAATTATCCCTGCGTTAAAGCCGGAATTCTCGGATTGCACAATAATCGGTGTACTACCCATGTTAGCAGTACAAGCAAACAATGGATCTGGATCAAACAACAACGGATCTAGATCTGATCAGGCTTCGGGATGGTGGACTGAAATCGGAATCTAGATCTGATCTAGATCTGATTTGTGTGTGGGGACGCTGCAGTTGTGATGACGGTGGATGAGGGAGACGAACAGGGCTGCACCGAGGATGCAGTCGACGACCTGTCGCTGGGCGGCGCCGGGGAACAGGTCGGAAGAGAGCAGTGGGGTGCACTGGGAATCGGGGTGCTGCGTCTGGCTGCGCGACGAGGGAGAGGGTGCCGGAGGACAGGGAGGAAGAAAGGAGCAAGTGGATGAAGCGGCGGGGAAGTTGGGGATTGGGGTTCGCCGGAGTTGGGGATTTGGTCGGAGAAGACGAAGTGGGGTTTGTGGGTCTGTGCTGGCGTCGAGAGAGGGAAGCAGCGGAGGTAGGGAGATCTGATGTGTCAGCAGGTATGGTTGCCGGAGTAGAAGTGGTCGTGGTCGGGTGCTGACGGCGCGCGTCAGCAGGGAGTTGCCGGAGTTTGGTCGGGATCGGATGAAGATGGAGATGTCAGATTTGATCTTCTCATTTTCTTCTTCTTCAGTTAGCCCAGATCTGGTTAGGCTCTGATACCATATTGAAATCTGAATTGGGGAAAATCATATTTTCTTGTTATTTCATTTCTTTGTTGTATACATCTATATATAGATTACATTCTTGGAGAAGAAGAAAAAGATTGAGAGAAGATTGGGTAGATTAGAGATTTGGGGAATCTGTTTCCTATATTTTAGGAAACAGAATATACACTTACTATATTTCAACAAAAAATACATGGTAATTATTTGAAATTGCTGATTTTCTTTCCCTTGCAGATCTTCTCAAAACTGGAGGTTGAGGTTGAACAACTTCTACATTTTCTGCATTTTGAAATGGCTCAGCACCAGCTTCTGGTACTTCATTATTCATGTTTTGATCCATCTGTTCATCATTGCCAACTTCATTATTGACTGGAATCATTTCTAACATAGCACCATCATCTGCTACTTCATTATAAAATCCAGGACAAAAAAACCATTTCCATTTCACTATGTGAAAAATATGTGTCCACATCCAACTCATCATCTATTGTTTCTTGCTTATCAAGCATTTCATCATAAAAGGTAGCTCTGTGAGATTCAACAATTCTTGTTCTTCTTCCTGGACAATAGAACTTAAAACCCTTTGACTTTATACAATAGCCAATAAAGAATGAGCATACAGGCTGTGAATCAAGTTTCCCATCTTCAACATTGTGAATTCTGGCTTCTGTCTTACATACCCTGACATGAAAATGGTTTAGACTAAGTTTGTAGCCACACCACAACTTAAAAGGAGTATTGAGCACTGCTTTACTAGGACTTCTGTTGCAAATATAATTTGCAGTTTTCAGTGCTTCTTCCCACAAAAATTTGGTAAACCGAATCTCACAATCATACTTCGAACCATGCTTATTAAAGTTCTGTTCTTCCTCTCTGAAACACCATTTCTTTTAGAATTATATGGTGTTGTATACTGGGCCACAATGCTAGACTCTTGCAGATACAAAGCAAATGGACCCTTGTGCTGTCCTTTTTCTGAATATTTTCCATAGTATTGACCTCCTCATTCAGATCTAACAACTTTTATAAGCTTTCCAGATTGTCTCTCTACCTCAGTCTTAAAGATTTTGAAGATATCCAAGGCTTGTGATTTTTTCAGAAATTAAATAGACACAACAATATCGAGAAAAGTCATCTATAAAAGTAATGAAATAATAGTTTCCACAAATAGTTTCCACAAATAGTTTTGACTGGGAATGGACCACAAATATCAGTGTGAATCAACTCATGCAAATGCTCACTTCTTTTAGAACCAGATTTCCAGGAATTTGTCATTTTTCCTTTTAAACACTCATTACAGTTTTCAAAATCTTCAAAATCCAAATGTGCCAAGATCTCTTGATTAACCAGTTCTTTCAATCTTTCCTTCGAAATGTGGCCAAGTCTTTTATGCCACAGAAAGGATGAAGAATCATGCTTAAACTTTCTTTTCTTTCTAGATTTCTTGCTCATCACGAAAATATCTGTTTTGCTATTAAAATTAGGAAAATTATTTTCACAATCAACAAACCAATAACCATCTAAGAGCTTAGCTTGACCAAAACATACAGAATTATAATAGAATAACATAATTTAATTGTCACTTGAAAAACTAAAGCCACTGTTTGATACAAACTGGAAACCAGATATGAGGTTCTTCTTTATTGTAGGAATACAAAACACATAATTTAGTTCTAATACAAATTTATTTCTAAATACTAGATTGACAACTCCTATAGCCTTCACAGCTACTCGTTGACCATTTGCAGTTCACCCTTTGTCTCATCTTTAGTTGGGATTGTTATTCTTCATAGTCCTTGTAATGAATTGAAAATATGAATAGGTGAGCCAGTGTCAAACCACCATGAGTTTTCAGATACAAAATCATTAGAAAAACTGACAATAGATTTTGTCAAAAAATTACCTTTCTTAGTCAACCAAGCCTTCAAACCCTCACAATCTTTCTTAAAATGACCAGGTTTCTTGCAGAAGAAACATTTCATGATACCAATAGATTTTGGAAGACTTACCTTTATTGTTGTCAGATTTCATAGCAAGTTTGGAGTTAGAGGTACTACCTTTCTCCTTGTACTTAGACTTAGTCATCAGATGCACAAAAACTTATTTTCCCTTCTTCAGAATTTCCTCCTCAACTTCCACACAAAGTGAGATAAGATCATTGACACCCCCACTACTCTTTCTGAGTTATCGAGAGTCTTCAGTTGACTGTATTGATCTGGAAGCGAATTCAAAAGCATATGAACTAGAAAAGGCTCCTCAACAGGCATGTTTAACTCTCTTAGAGACTGTTCTTTTTCTCCTCTTATAAGAGATTTACCTCTTGTAAGAGGTGGTCCACCTCTTACAAGAGTTTTTTTAGCGTTCTTTTTTTTACCTCTTATAAGATATTTTTTTTCAAAATCTCTTATAAGCCTAAAAGACTTCTAGTAGCCTCTTTCAAATTCTTATAAGACTTCTATCGCTTAAAAAGTCTATATTACCCCCGAAATTAATGATTTCCTATAAGACTTCTATCCTTTAATTACCCGCATTCTGTAGATACCAGAGGAAGAGGAAATCCTTCTACATGAACAGGATTCCATGCAACATGGTGATGATGAAATCCAATGGGCAATTCGATGTACTGCGGGTTAGACCTGTGGCGGATGTTGCTGAAAGCAGTGAGATTCGGACATCATATAATATGACGTCGGCCATCTCACCAATGTTGACACCACAGGAACAAGAAATGCTCACTTCAACTGAATGGATACAGTTCCTCAGTAGACACAACATGGAGGAGGAATTACAAGAGGAAAACGGTCGGTCAAGTGACAACCGTGAACCGGTTACTGCCCCCTTTGTCTGCATGAATTGATAATAGAGAATTTCTTGAGCAATTAACTTGAATTTGCACATAAATTCTATTGTTGTAAGCTTTGATTCTTGAAACCAAATGGCCAGAATTAATGTTGAAGCTTCAGGTCACTGCAAATGAATGTGAACCTGCTTAATTTTTGAATTATTAATTGATGTTATTATCCATATTATGGATTATGACCAAATTTGTTTACTTTGTGAGAAATGTGGTAGAATTAACGATTTACTTAATTTTAGATATGAAATGTTGATATAAATTGAGAAATTATATAGTAAGGGCAAAAATGTCTAAAAGTATAGAAAAGGCTCTTGTAAGAGGTGAAAAAAGAACAGAAATATCTTATAAGAGATTCTAATAAGAGGTTATTTTTATATAAAAAGAACACCTCAAAAAGAGGCTCTTACAAGAGGTTCTTACTGTAAATCTCTTATAAAAGGTAACCTCTTATAAGAGACAAAAAAAAGAATAGTACCTTAGCTTTCCAGCAGTATCAGACCCTACATAATGTATTCTCTAACACTGCGTTGTCCATTGAATTGCATTCTAATAAGCTTGTTCATTTATGGAGTACTAATCTCTAATGATTTCTGAATGTTCATACTGTATCATATATAAAACCAGAATTTCTAAATGTTTGACACCATATTCCTTTGGAAATCTGGATTCAAATTGTTTTAAAGTTTCATGATTTCTTATTGATAACCAAACAAAGCAATCAATTTTCCTTATACCAGGCCATTTCGGCATCATAAGTATTTAAGAAAATTAATCGACTTATACTAATAGTGTGATCATAATTTGCTTCAAATTTGATAATTTCACATATTTGGCCACTATCGCAGCACATTTCAAATCTTATTTAAACATATCTGTTGCCGCTAAATACGGTGTGGGGGCAAACAGATAGTATTTGTGGATTCTTAGGGAAACTGAACAGTAAACCTGTATACCTGTTCCGTCGGAGTTTGATCGTCACTCCCGCCGTACACCTGCAAAAAGTGCGAGACACCGGGGTTGTTCCTGGCGACGCACCCTCCGACGCTCAAGTCAGTAATCAGAGAAAGATTATGAAAGAGCGCAAAAACTGGAGAAAGGTTGATTACCTCTTAATGGAGATGGATGGGGGGTATTTATAGGCGACTTAGGGAACAGATTAGGAATGTAATCCCCGTGATCTGATAAGGAATATTCTCCTTGTAAACAGATTGGGAATGTAATCCTTAATTCCCAGTCAAGGGATAGGCATGAATCAGGGCTGTTGATTAGGATCTAATCACAAACCCTAATTCTATCCCTCTGATCGGGCTTTAGTGCTGGATGAAACTCGCACCCGATTGAAGCGGATCCATTTGTGGGTTATTGGGTCTTTGACGAAGAGACCCAGTACCCATCTCAGACCCATTGGTAGGTAAAATTACCGTTTTACCCCTGGGCTTCAAGATTCGTGCCCGATTTGGACGATTCCGATTTAACCCCATTTTTCGCCATATCACGAGCCCCCCACTCCCGAAGACTGAGCTTGATCAGCCTTTGAGGAGTAGTTTTACAGTTTTAATGGCTAGGGGAGTTGTATCGGAGTCCAAATGGAGGGTTTTGAATTTTGAAGGGGGTAGTGAGGTGATTTTTCAAGTGGATTAGGCTCTGAGTTGCTCATGAGCTTTCATGGTCATGTGGTGTTTTTGCAGGAATATCCTCTTATCTTCGCAAAGTTTCAATTCGTCGTTCGGGGGTCTTAGGAGGTTGTTCTTGGCATCAATTGCTTGCTTAGGAACTAGAAGATGCTTCCCAAGCCTACAACCGCTTTTCAGGAGTCCTTCCTCATCCCTTCAAATTTTAAATTGTTTTTTCCGTGATCTTTTGGTGGATGGGTTGGTCATTTTCCTCCGTTGTGTGGGCCACAGGCTTGTTTCACTCTCCCGACCCCCTCTAGAGCTCGCTGACTAGGGGACCGAGGTCTGTAGGCGGTTCGGCGCCTCTTTCCAAAGAGAAGAGGGACCTCGGCTTGATTGTGAGCGCTGGCGAGGTCCGAGGTCCAAATTTTTCCCTATAACAGGGTCGGTGCCATGAACGCTCGGCAGCTGGTGCCGAGGTCTATTTTCCCCCCGTGACGGGGTCGGTGTCAAGAACGCTCGGCAGCTGGTGCCGAGGTCCATTTTCCCCCGTAACGGGGTCGGTGTCAAGAACGCTCGGCAGCTGGTGTCGAGGTCCATTTCCCCCCCCGTAACGGGGTCGGTGTCAAGAACGCTCGGCAGCTGGTGCCGAGGTCCATTTTTCCCTCCCTAACGGGGTCGGTGTCAAGAATGCTCGGCAGCTGGTGCCGAGGTCCATTTTTCTCCCGTAATGGGGTCGGTGTCAAGAACGCTCGGCAGCTGGTGCCGAGATCCATTTTCCCCCCGTAACGGGGTCGGTGTCAAGAACGCTCGGTAGCTGGTGCCGAGGTCCATTTTTCCCCCGTAACGGGGTCGGTGTCAAGAACGCTCGGCAGCTGGTGCCGAGGTCCATTTTTCCCCTGTAACGGGGTCAGTGTCAAGAACGCTCGGCAGCTGGTGTCGAGGTCCATTTTTTCCCCGTAACAGGGTCGGTGTCAAGAACGCTCGGCAGCTGGTGCCGAGGTCCATTTTCCCCCGTAACGGGGTCGGTGTCAAGAACGCTCGGCAGCTGGTGCCGAGGTCCATTTTTCCCCCGTAACGGGGTTGGTGTCAAGAACGCTCGGCAGCTGGTGCCGAGGTCCATTTTTCCCCCCGTAACGGGGTCGGTGTCAAGAACGCTCGGCAGCTGGTGCCGAGGTCCGTAACTTGTCGTTTTTCGGTGTAGGAGTTTGTAGCAACTGTGCGCCTTCTGAACTTCTAACAACTCTGACAGATGGGACGTTTATTAAATGCAGTGATCTCTGAGCTTCTGTCAGATGGGACGCTCATTAAATGCAGCATACGGCTTGGCGTGGTAAACAAGGTGACGATTGAGATCGCTTTTGTCGTTTTGCGTGAGTGGGCCGATAGTACAGGCCCATTATTCTCGTTTCGCGCGTCCCCCTCTATAAAACCTCACCCCCCCTCTCATTTTTCACTTCTTCTTTCTTTTACTCAGGCGGTTATTTGTGCTAAGCGAGAGCTTCCGGTGGTCGAACGTTTGTTTTTCCGGCGAAGTTTTCCGGCAGCTAACCTTTCAAGGTAATTTACACTTAGTTTATTCCATAAACTATGTCTCTTGCTTCTGTCTCCGAGTCGATCTCTTGGTCCGAGCCCTCCCACGAAGTTGCCGAAGATTCAACTCCTACTAAAGGCCAGAAGGTATTCGGCAAGGATTCGATTGTGGAGGATCCGAAGCGTATGGGGGAGTTCGGGAAACTGCCAGGGCCGCTGACTGGGCTTCACAGGGTTCGTCAGCTTTCAGAGGATCAAGCCGAGCGAATCGTGCATGGGAGAGGGAGGTCCTTCGAGGAGAATGCAGCGAGGGAAACGACGGAGGTAGACGAGGCGGTGTCGATCCTGCGTGAGGAGGACTTGGCAGTGATCCGGATTCTTTTCAAATCCCGAAGGAGTACGAGCTCATGTTGCCGGGTCCCGGGGTTAGGGCCAATTCGCCGCTGCCAGTGACGATGTGTTGCTGGCCGGTCGACGCCTTCATCACCGGGGCTCGGCTGCCTCTCCATGCATTCGCCGTTACCGTGGTGAGTTGGTTCGGGGTCAGCCCTATCCAACTCATGCCGAATGCATGGCGAGTGATAAATGGCTTCGTGCTTCATTGCCAAGCTGCAGGGATCGAGCCGTAGCTGAACGTGCTTCGGACGCTATATCGGCTCCATCAAGGGAACAAGTCGGAGTACCGGTATTATTTAACTCTGAGGCACGGCGGCAGGCTTGTCATATGCCCCGACTCCATCAAGCATTGGCAGGAGAAGTTTATGATTGTACGGAGTCGGGAGGCTTGGCCGATCCACTCCAACTGGGTAGAAGGGGTGTCGAAGAGAGCGAGGGCGCTGCCGGAGCTTAGTGTTGAAGAAGTAGAGGCAGTCTGGACTCTCCTAGATCGGCCGAAGTACGATTGGAAGGAGCTCACCGAGGACGTTCTGTACAAGGGAGGGCTCTGCCGCGTAGATCCCAGTACGCGGCTTTTGTTATGCTTTGCTTTCCGTACCTTACTTCTTGCCACTTGTAATGTATTAACCAATTTTTATTTTGTATGCAGAGACGATGGACTACGATGCAGTGCTGGCTCTCAGGGCTGGGCTCGCCAGCAAGGTGCCGAAGAAGCGCAAGAGGGTCGCGACCAAGTTGCCGACCCCGAAGACTCCGAGGATCGCTGCCTCGGTCGAGGAGGTGGAGACCCTCGACAGTCCAGTCACCGTCGTGGCGGGGACTTCGGCATCGGCTGCGGCAGCCGAGTTCCCCATCGCCGCCGCCCTCGGAATGACGACGTCGCCGCTGACGGCAGTTGCCGAGGAGCTCCTGACGGAGGAGCATAAAAGGATCCACATTCCAGACTGGCAAGTCCGGAAGCACGATGGATTCCTTGGGAACTCTCTGGCGAGCATGCAGGCCGTCAAACACCTCGCCACGCTGAAGGACCGAGCCACCATGGAGGCCGGACGAGAAGGCGACGATGTCATCAAGATCGCTCGTTCGGCGGTTTTGGTAAGTGTTGCATTTTTGTTATCGTTGAATTTCTGTAACCACAATTTTCTAACTCTTTCAGTCCTTCTTTCTTTGTCGTAGATTATCGTCCACTTCGGACACCTCACCGAGAGGTTGACAGCTCTGGAGAAGGAGCTGAAGCAAGAATCCGACCAGGCTCGGAACGAGAAGGCTCGGATGTCGAATGAGCTCGACATGCTTCGCGTCGAGCATGAAGAGAGGTCGGCGAGGATCGGGCACCTCGAGGCCGAAGTGGCGAGGTTGGAGGGTGACCTCCTTCGCCAGAAGGAGGGGGCGGCCAAGAAGTTGGCCGAAGCCGAGGAGGCCAAAGCGGCGGCAGTGAAGGTGGCGGAGGACGCGGCCTTGGCGAAGGCGCAAGGGTACCTCGTGCAAAACATGGCCAAGGCTTATGCCGAAGCCACCGCCCGGGTGTCGAAGGAGTACCCCAAGGTGGACGTCTCGGGATGGAGGCTGTTCCCGGGCCACGTCGAGGGCTTCGACCCCGAATCCGAGGGGGAGGGTGAAGTCACCAACGAGGTCCCCAGCACCGTGGTTACCCCGTTGGCGGTGGTGTCCCCCTCGGAGAAGTCGACCCCCACTCGCACTCGTCGCCCGGGGAAAGAGGTCGCGCCTTGACTTCGCTCTTCTCCTTTTCTTCTTTTTTTTTGTTTTTGTTCTTTTTTCTTTTCAAAAAATGTAACGCCTAATAGCGGACTGGCCACCGCTGTTTTTTGAAATAAATGAAATTTTTTTTTGAAGTGTTGGACTTCGGCTCTGTGTCTTTGCTTTTTCTCCTCTGTTGTCGAGATTTTGTTTTGAAAACTTCTGAAGTGTTAGACTACGGCAGTGTTTGAATTCTTGCTATTTTTCTCAACTTCTTTTCAGCTCATGGTGGTCGCTTAAGACGTCGAGCCCCCTCGCTTGGATGACAAAGCTCGAGCCGAGGCTGGCTTAGGGGCGACGAGGTTGTGCCTGGCGAAGTGCCGAGAGCGGCTCTATGAAGTCGAGCTCGGATTGCGTCGAGCTGAAAGCGAGCGGAATCATCTTCAGCTCGTCCTCGGTCTGCGAGACATCGAGATTCGGCGTTTGGAGAGCAGGATCGCCGAAATGACTCCCACAGGAGAGGATGAATATTCACCGACTGCTTTCGGAGATTCGCCATCTGCAGACCGTAGAGACGGAGCTTCGGACGGAGGGCGAGGGCTTGACGGCCAAGGTGGCCGAGCTGATGGCTGAACGGGACAAGTTGACAGCCGAAGTCGACGCGCTGAAGAGGGCTACGGTTGACAAAAGTATCGAAGTCACTCACCTTCGTCGTCTGATAGCGAGTCGCTCGAGTGTGCCGGACTCCACGATACCCCCTCGCTTCGAGGTCGACGTAAAGGACAACTCTTTGAGGGAGCGAATCTCCGAGTTAGAGGCGGAGGTCGCTCGCCTAAAACCGCGCTCGCGGCCAATCAACGTCAGGAGCACTTCGTGCACTCGCGCGGAGAGCGATCGGGGCATTTCGTTTTACGAGATGGTGACCCGTTAGCGCATCGACCATCCTAGTCCGGCGGACGCGCAAAGCTCTGTGGCAATTTCATCGAGCGGAGCATCCGTCGGAGCAGCTACTAGAAGCGGTGCCGAGGATTCGTCCCAATTTGCCGGGTTGGGGTCGTGCTCCAGAGACAAGCGTCGTCACCCTCGAGTGTCTTTGAAGTGGAACGCCCCGGCTCCAAGAAAGCGCTGAAGACCTCGTTTCCAAAAGCTTTTGTATTATTTTAGCCAAGTGTAATAAGTCGGCATTGTAACTTTCACTTTTTAACGGCTTGTAATCTTGCTGTGTGAAAGAGTCGCTTTGTACCGTATCCCATTTATCAATAAAATCTTGTTCCTGAACTTGTGTGTCTCTTGGGGTTTTGTGTAGTCTTTATGTTTGCGACTGTGTTCATTGCGCCGAGGTTCCTAGGTCGGCCACTTGCTTGTTCGCGGATCGGCGAGGTGAGCGTTCGGCTAGTGGTGCCGAGCTTTGTTTCGGTCGCCCAATCTTGCAGTCTCGCGAGGTGAGCTGAACGGTGATGTGTGGAACGCATTCAAGCTTAAGTGTTTGACCTCGGATCTTTGCTAGAGCGGCTTGACGGTTGCGGAAGCGATTCGGATGGCGAACTACTTCTAGCTCGCTTAGGAGCGAACTTGCGAAGTAGAATCGAGCCAAGTGTTGGGCTCCGAACCATCGTTAGATTAGTTCAACGGTTGTGGGGGCAATTCCGAATGGCGAACTACTTCTAGCTCGCTTAGGAGCGAACTTGCGAAGTAGAATCGAGCCAAGTGTTGGACTCCGAACCATCGTTAGATTAGTTCAACGGTTGTGGGAGCAATTCCGGATGGCGAACTACTTCTAGCTCGCTTAGGAGCGAACTTGCGAAGTAGAATCGAGCCAAGTGTTGGACTCCGAACCATCGTTAGATTAGTTCAACGGTTGTGGGAGAAATTCCGAATGGCAAACTACTTCTAGCTCGCTTAGGAGCGAACTTGCAAAGTAGAATCGAGCTAAGTGTTGGACTCCGAACTATCGTTAGATTAGTTCGACGGCTGTGGGAGCAGTTCCGAATGGCGAACTACTTCTAGCTCGCTTAGGAGCGAACTTGCGAAGTAGGATCGAGCCAAGAGTTGGACTCCGAACCATCGTTAGATTAGTTCAACGGTTGTGGGAGCAATTCCGAATGGCGAACTACTTCTAGCTCTCTTAGGAGCGAACTTGCGAAGTAGAATCGAGCCAAGTGTTGGACTCCGAACCATCGTTAGATTAGTTCAACGGTTGTGGGAGCAATTCTGAATGGCGAACTACTTCTAGCTTGCTTAGGAGCGAACTTGCGAAGTAGAATCGAGCCAAGTGTTGGACTCCGAACCATCGTTAGATTAGTTCGACGGTTGTGGGAGCAGTTCCGAATGGCAAACTACTTCTAGCTCGCTTAGGAGCGAACTTGTAAAGTAGGATCGAGCCAAGTGTTGGACTCCGAACCATTGTTAGATTAGTTCAACGGTTATGGGAGCAATTCCGAATGGCGAACTACTTCTAGGTCGCTTAGGAGCGAACTTGCGAAGTAGAATCGAGCCAAGTGTTGGACTCCGAACCATCGTTAGATTAGTTCGACGGTTGTGGGAGCAGTTCCGAATGGCGAACTACTTCTAGTTCGCTTAGGAGCGATCGTGCGAAGTAGAATCGAGCCAAGTGTTGGACTCCGAACCATTGTTAGATTAGTTTGACGGTTGTGGGAGCAGTTCCGAATGGTGAACTACTTCTAGCTCGCTTAGGAGCGAACTTGCGAAGTAGGATTGAGCCAAGTGTTGGACTCCGAACCATCGTTAGATTGAAGAGTTAAAAGCAGAGAGATGTAAACAATAGTAAAAATATGAAAAGACTTTATTCATTATTGACTAATAATCGGCTGCTTCTAAAGTTGCTAGCCGTAATTACAAGGAAAAAATGAAAGAAAATCACTACAAGTAACAGGAAAGGAACGGTTCGACATCTCGAAGTACTTAGAGAGGCGTTGGTGCTCTCTCTTGGTATTTTAAGAGATGGTTGGCATTCCAAGTCGTGGGGATCTCCTTGACTTCGAGATCTTCTAGTCTGTATGTGCCGGGGCGGATTACTTTGGAGATCTTGTAAGGTCCCTCCCAATTTGGGGCCAATTTGCTTTTCTGACCTGGGAACGAGATGGCCAACTTTCGAAGGACCAGGTCCCCTTCTTTGAGGCCCGTGGGGCGGACTCTCTTGTTGTATGCTAACTCGATCCTTCTTCGGTAGCTTTGCTGACGTATGGCAGCTCTTTCTCGGATTTCGTCTATCAGGTCTAGACTTGCTATGAGCTCTCTGGCGTTTTGCTCTTCTTCATAAGCTATCAGACGAGGGAAGGGTATTCCGACTTCTAGGGTGATGATGGCCTCGGACCCATAGGTGAGATTGAATGGGCTCTCTCCTGTTGGGGTCCGTTTTGTGGTGCGGTAGTTCCACAGCACGTTGGGAAGCTGATCGACCCACAAGCCTTTGGAACACTTGTCTAACCTCTTCTTAATGCCGGAGAGGATCTGTCGATTAGCATTTTCGGCTTGGCCATTCGACTGAGGATGAGAGACGGAGGAGAACCGATGTTGGATGGCAAGGTCTTCGCATAAAGCTCGGAAGGGAGCCCCAGTGAACTGGGTTTCGTTGTCTATTATTAGGATCCTGGGGATGCCAAATCGGCAGATCACGCTCTTCCAGAAGAATTGAACGACCTTGTTCTCGGTGATCGTGGCCAGGGGCTCGGCCTCTATCCATTTTGAGAAATAGTCGATCACCACGACTAAGAACTTGAACTGTCCGGGAGCTGGCGGAAACGGCCCTAGTAAATCCATCCCCCACATTGCGAAGGGGTTCAGACATGATAGGGAAGTGAGTGGAGCTTGTGGGAGGCGTCGGATATCGTAATACTTCTGACAGGAACTGCATTGCCGAACATGTCGTTCGGCGTCTCGTAGGAGAGTGGGCCAGAAATATCCATAGTTCAACACTTTGCGTGCTAGGGCTCTGGAACCCGAATGTGCCCTGCCGATGCCCTCATGAAGTTCTTGCAAGGCGTAGTCGGCTTGCCCAGGGGAGAGGCACCTCAGGTAGGGCCGGCCGTCTACCTGTGTGAAGGAGCGTTTATATAGGATACCTCCGATTAGCGTGTAACGCTCTGCTCGGGTTCTAACTCTTCGTGCTTCCTTAGGATCTTCGGGGAGGAGCCCGTCCCTCAAGAATTCGACGAGGGGTTTCATCCAATTGTCTTCGAGCAGGACAGGCAACGTCTCTATAGAGTCGAGAGTTTCGTCCTCTATGCTCGGCTTCAGAAGGACTTCTATCAAAACGGTCTGCTTGAGACCTTGAAGGGAAGAGGAGGCTAATTTGGATAGGGCGTCGGCCTGAGCATTTTCTTCTCGGGGGATTCTTTGGATGAGTGCCTCTTCAAACAGTGCCATGCGGCTCTTGACTTTGGCTAAGTATTTAACCATCCTGTCATCGCGTGCTTCATACTCGCCGAGGACCTGATTGACGACTAGCTGGGAGTCGCTAAAGATCCGGAGGCGTTGCGCCCCTGCATTTCGGGCCATTCCAAGGCCGGCTATGAGTGCCTCGTATTCAGCTTCGTTGTTCGAGGCTTTGAAGTTTATACGGAGGGAGTATTGGAGGATGAAGTCATCTGGGCCTGCAAGAATGACCCCTGTCCCGCTTCCCTCATTGCAGAAGGATTCGTCAACATAAACCGACCAGACGGGTGGTCCCTTCACTGTTTGGCTGGACTTGGGGATAGTACTCTCAACTATGAATTCGGCTAGCGCCTGAGCCTTGATCGCGGTCCGAGGCTGATAAGTTATATCGTGTTGGCTCAGCTCGATAGACCACTTCATAAGGCGACCCGAAGTCTCGGGCTTGTGGAGGACCTGCTTCAGCGGCTGGTCGGTAAGAACGACCACCGAATGGGACTGAAAGTACGGGCGAAGCTTTCTCGCGGCCATCACCAGGGCATAAGCCATCTTTTCTATCTTCGGGTATCGGAGCTCGGCGTTCCGAAGCACCTTGCTGACATAGTAGATGGGCTTCTGAGCCCGGTCTTCTTCCCTCACTAAAACTGCACTGAAGGTCTGCTCGGAGGCTGCCAGGTAGAGGTAGAGGGGTTCGCCAGGGATCGGTTTGCTGAGGAGAGGGGGATTGACGAGGTAAGCCTTGAGCTGGTCGAAGGACTCCTGTTGGTGCTGCCCCCATTCGAAACCTTTAGCCCCCCTGAGGGCCTTGAAGAAAGGGAGGCATTTCTCCCCGGACTTCGAGAGAAAGCGCCCTATGGCGGCTAGGCGGCCTGTTAATCTCTGAACTTCCTTAACATTTTTGGGAGGGGCCATGTCTAATATGACCTTGATTTTCTCCGGGTTTGCTTCAATTCCTCATTGGCTAACCATGAAGTCGAGGAACTTCCCTGACGAGACGCCGAACGCACACTTGTTCGGGTTGAGTCTCATATTTTGCTTTCTCAAAACATCGAACGCCTCCTGGAGGTCGGTCACATGATCGATACCTCGGATGCTTTTTACAAGCATGTCGTCAACATACACTTCCATATTACGGCCGATCTGAGCCTGAAAAACCTTGTTGACGAGGCGTTGGTATGTGGCACCTGCATTCTTCCGACCGAACGGCATGACTCTGTAGCAACAGAGGCCTTGGTCGGTCACAAACGAGGTCTTCGGGATATCCGGAGGGAACATCCGGATCTGATTGTAGCCTGAAAAGGCGTCCATGAAGCTGAGGAGCTCATGTCCCGAGGTTGCATCAATCAGAGTGTCGATACTCGGAAGAGGGAAGGGATCCTTGGGGCAAGCCTTGTTGAGGTCGGTAAAATCAATACAAATCCTCCAAGTCCCATTGGACTTCTTCACCATTACTACATTCGACAACCACTCAGGATAGTTCACCTCTTGTATGAATCGGGCCTTCAAGAGCTTGTCCACCTCCTCTTTTATAGCTAGCTGGCGCTCTGGGGCGAACTTGCGCCTCTTCTGCTGAACCGGTTTGGACCCCGGAACAATGCTAAGGTGGTGGACCAAGAGCTCTTCGGAAATTCCGGGCATATCTGCAGCTGACCAAGCGAAGAGGTCTTGGTTCCTTCGGATGCATTGTACAATGTCCGAGCATAGGGCGGACGGGAGGGTTTTGCTAACAAAGAACTTGCGAGTCGGGTCCTGCTCAGAGAAGAGCACTTCCTCCAATTCGTCCACCGGCTCGAACGTCGGTCGAGCAGCATCTTGGGAGATTTCCAGAGTTTCTAAGGAGAGGACTGGTCCGAGGGTAGAGGTCATGTAACACTTACGGGCCGTTTCCTGATTGCCCCTTACTTCCCCTACTCTTGCCCGAGTGGGAAACTTCATTTTGAGGTGGTAGGCAGAAGGGACGGCTTCGAGGGCGGCTAGGCCGGGCCGACCCAGAATGACATTGTAGGCTGCGGGGACATCTACGACCATGAAGTCCATTGACTCCGTTCGGGTAGTAGGAGTTTTGCCAGCGGTTACGTCGAGGGTGATCACCCCTTCAATAGTCACTGGCACTCCCGTGAACCCATGGAGCGTGTATCCGGCGGGCTTGAGTCTATCTCGGGAGAGCTTTAGGCCTTTAAAAGCGGCGAGGAAGAGGATGTTAACGGAGCTACCATTATCCACTAGGATCCTCTCCACTTTGAAGTTCGCCATGTGGAGACTGATGACAAGTGCGTCACAATGAGGGGTGCGAACTCCTTCAAGATCTTCGTCTGAAAATGTGACAGGCACTCCGAGGCCTTTGGGAGGAGGGGTGGCTCGGACCTAGTTGACTTCTCTTATAAATGCCTTCCGAGAGGAGTTTGAGGAGCCCCCCATTGGGCCCCCATGAATGAGGTGGAGGACTCGCTCTTCCTCGAAGTCGGGCGTCTCATCTCGTTCCGGATGCTTGTTAGCCCCCCGGGGTGGGGGAGGAAGTTCGGCTTGGTCCTTTCTTACGAACCTGGTCAGTTGCCCCCTCTGGATAAGGGCTTCTATCTCATTCTTCAAGGCGCGATAATCATTGGTGTCGTGCCCGTGGTCCCGGTGATAACGGCACCATTTCTCTTTATCTCTTTTCTTGGCTGGGGTGTTCATCCTCGGAGCAGGAGGTATGATCCCTTCCTTTTCAACTTCCATCAGAATGGTAGAGACATTAGTGGTGAGGGGAGTGAACTTCTCGAATCTGGGGGGAGGTCGGCACTGGCCGGCATTGTCCTTCTGGAGCTTCTTGGCTCCTTCCTCTTCTGTTCCCTTTCTCTTAAACCCGAAGGAAGACCCCTCCCAGTTGGGCCGGTGCTCGGCTTCTTCGGCCCGAATATATTTTTCACTGCGGAGGAGAAGGTCAGAGAAGTTCTGTGGGGGCTTCTTGGCGAGGGAGGAGCGGTGGTTGGAATTGAGGACATTAGATTGAAATGCTGCCGCAGCGACCGATTGGTCGAGGGATGCTATGGACCTGGCTTCAACTGTGAACCTCTTCACATAGTCTCTTAACTTCTCACCCTTCTTCTGGTGGAGGTGTAGTAGCGAGATGCTGGTCTTCTCAGCTCTACGACTACTGACGAAATGGGTGACGAAGAGGGTCTCGAACTGCTCGAAGGAGAATATTGAGGAGGGGGCAAGGCGAGAGTACCATTCTCGAGCTGGGCCCTTGAGAGTTGCGAGGAAGGTTTTGCGGAGGAGGGCATCGGAAGCTTGATGGAGGAGCATTAGGGTTTTGAAGCTTTCGATGTGATCAACGGGGTCAGTCTCCCCAGAGTAAGTCTCAAATTGGGGAGGTTTGAAGCCGATCGGCACAGGCGCATCCATTATGGTTCGGGAGAAAGGAGGTCTGCTAGGACGAAGGGTTCTCCCTCTAAGTTCTTCTTCTCGGTCTAACTGGCCCAGGCGCCTCTCCATCTCATGGAGACGGCGATATACAGCGTCGTCCCTTCGGCGGTAATCAGCCGAGCCTCTAGACTCGTCTTCGTACGAGGGAGAGCGAGGGCAACGGCGACGGTATCTCCGGGAGCGACGAGGACTTGGAGTACGCCGGGAGATGCTAGGAGTGGGAGGAGGAGATGGGGACCGTCGGCGAGGGCTTCGGACCGGAGGAGGAGAGGGGATCTTGGGTGCATTGGTGTTGGGACAGAGATTGAGAGCTTGTAGGACGGTCGCTTGGAACTGCTGGAACTCGGCACGGGTGATGGGTGCCTCATCATTCCTAGGCTGTTGCCGACCTGCAGGAGAGTGTGGCCTTCTTCGGTAATGCTCGGGGGACTCTTTCTGCCCCCTTCGGATATGGGACCCTCTGTATTCTCGGCGGTGAGGAGACCGCTCATCCGGACGGCGTTGGCAGGAGGTTCCCTCTCGGGCCCGCTTTTCATCCAGATGGCGGCGAAGATCCTCATCATTCTGCCGATTGAGGACGGTATTGTGGAGACCAGAAGCTCGGGGATGATGGGAGGCCATAAAGTCCGAAGAGGCGTTGTGGATGGAGACGTGGTCCTGGTGAAGAGGTTGTTTCTGAGAGTTAGGACCCTTAGGAGGTGGCTGATTAGGAGGAGGAGGAAGGTCCTGTTGGAGCGGGTCTTCCGCTGGAGGAGGAAGTTGCCCTTGCTGTTGGGTAGGCTGGATGGGAACTTCTTGCTGCTGATCGGGGTTGGGTCCTCTGTTAGACCCTCTTGATCTGACTTTCCTGGGAGGCATGGCTGGAGAAGATCTGTTCAACGGGAAGAGGGGAGGTCTCTATTCGTTAGTTTCCCACAGACGGTGCCAATCTGTTGCCGCTAAATTCGGTGTGGGGGCAAACAGATAGTATTTGTGGATTCTTAGGGAAACTGAATAGTAAACCTGTATACCTGTTCCGTCGGAGTTTGATCGTCACTCTCGCCGTATACCTGCAAAAAGTGCGAGACACCGGGGTTGTTCCCGGCGACGCACCCTCCGACGCTCAAGTCAGTAATCAGAGAAAGAATATGAAAGAGCGCAAAAACTGGAGAAAGGTTGATTACCTCTTAATGGAGATGGATGGGGGGTATTTATAGGCGTCTTAGGGAACAGATTAGGAATGTAATCCCCGTGATCTGATAAGGAATATTCTCCTTGTAAACAGATTGGGAATGTAATCCCTAATTCCCAGTGGAGGGATAGGCATGAATCAGGGCTGTTGATTAGGATCTAATCAGAAACCCTAATTCTATCCCTCTGATCGGGCTTCAGTGCTGGTTGAAACCCGCACCCGATTGAAGCGGATCCGTTTGTGGGTTATTGGGTCTTTGACAAAGAGACCCAGTACCCATCTCAGACCCATTGGTAGGTGAAATTACTGTTTTACCCCTGGGCTTCAAGATTCGTGACCGATTTTTAGCCATATCAATATCAATGATCAAATCCTTTAATAATATGTCATTTTGACATGTTGAATTTCATTCTATGTCGAACAAAAATATTATAGCAGACTATAATATCAATAGTAGACTATAATATCATTTTAGAATAAAGAATCAAGTGGTACAAGCATTTAAAGCATACAGATGCAAACTTAGTCAATGAAATTTAAAACTGAATGTGGATTAAAATTTTTAGAACCAAGATAAATGAATTTTGTATAATCTACATAACAGTGACCTAATCTGAACATATTCATTGTGATACCAATTGTTAGAATTCAGTAAGATAGAGCAATGACTATTTCAGATTCAGCACATGTTTTTATTTGAAATCCATGTAGATCAAATATGATTTCTGCCAATATCGAAATGTGGTTTATATGCAACTGGTTATATGTTCTTACTTGGAGTGTTGGTGCTTTCCATAATCTTGTTCTTCTCCTGATTCCACTAAGATTCTCAATAGCAAATGGGACTAGTACATGATGAGAAAAATGTGTATCAGCAGAGACCAAGATTCTGGGTATATATAGGCATTGCATATGACAGTTTCTTCCATTAAAAAACCATCATAGCCCTGCAGCTGCCTTTTACAGTTTCTACTATGAAGAACTGTCATTTTCAAAATCAAATGCATCTTAAAATGTTTTCGTGTTTTATCAAAAATATCATAGACACAACATTTAGACTATAAAGTCCAAATCTGATATTGAACTCTAACCAAAACACAATAAAAGTTATTTGTTCAGATTCTATGTAATGTCTTTATTCAATAAGTTTCTTACAATTGATTCAAGTAGAGTTCAAGGAGAAGTGCCGTGAGGTGAAGGTGATAGTGGATAGAAAGAAAGGGTGTCATTTCAGACTTTGCCGCAGTACTCAGACTCACCGTCAGATTATCGCTTCAAACATAGACAGTGCCAGAGGTTGAAGATACACACCAACCATCAGATCCAACTAAATTAGATCATAGCCGTCTGATGGTTGCTGCGAAGAGTATACAAGCAAGGAGCGGTGAACCGGTGGATCAACAAGGAAGCAATCAGAACTGTACATCACACCCAAGTCACTTAGGCACTGGAGTACCGATGTCTACCATGCACCTGAATATACATATAGTAAGGATTCAGAGAGAGGGGACAGGGAACAGGGGACAACTGTCACGTCGGTGAGGTGACAGAGAGGAGTATCGGGGAGGGGACAAATGGCAAGAAGGGATTTGGTAGAGTGGGGCTTTCGGCGCGCATCAAGTCATGAGTACGAGGTACTGTTGATTTGACGGGGACAACTAGGAAGGAACAGACTGTGGAAGGGCATGTTGATTCAGTAGGCCCCACACTGACTCAAGCAGAGATGCTCACGATTTCCAAGGATGAGTTCCATGAGGCTGTTAGATCGACTGAGATGGCAGTGTCTAAAAATTTAGGGAATCTTCGGCCTGGCCCAAGTTTAGATGGGCTTGGAAGGAGATATAAAATAGGTGGAGATGGGGTGCAAGTCAGAGACTTGGGCCAGAGTAATATAAATGATAGTAATGAACAGAAAAAGAAAATGTAGCACAATAGAAACAGCTGCTTAGGTTTAGTGAGGAGGAAAAAAAAAGGAAGAGTGTGAACTTGGACTGGGAAGAGACTTACTATAGAAAAAATACAGGCATGAGGGAAGAAGTGGGGAATCTATTGAAGATGAGGAAGAATTAGGAGGCCATGGTATATCAAATATGGATGACGATATGATTGAAGCTTTCGACATGGTTGGAGAAGAGGATCGCCACTCAATAAGCGAAAACGAGAAATGGGTGAGACAGGTTAGGGAGTTAATAGGAGGAGGGAAAAAGAAAATAGAGGAAAAACACAAGGAACCAAGCGTACAGGAAGCAAAGAGGATGAGCAAGAGGCAAATAGATAAATGTGGATCAAACGACCCAACGGAGGAGTACCTAATCAGACGGCGGCCAAAGCAAAGGAACCAACATCGGCATGTGGAGGTACGTATCAAGTAAAGAAGTCTATTTTGAACTTTATATATGACAATATGTTTCTTTATTAAGCTAGCATGTTTGGTTTAGTCATGAGATCCACTAAAGTGAACAATTAGAAAGGGTAAATGTGATTAGGGGAGAAGCATATAAACTAAGTCTATTGACACTCATTGTGATTCGGTTTGGCAGATGATAGATGCTCTAAGTTAGTTTCCATGTTGTACATCTTTTGGAATGTTAGAGGGATTTTCTCTAGAGTTAAGAGTAGGCATGTTAGTGATACTATCGCAAAGAAGAAACTGTCGATTTGTACACTACAAGAAACTAGGATTGTTAATCCACAAACTAAGGACTTTGAAGGCCTTAGGAAGCTAGGGTCGTTTGATTGGCACTTCAAGACGACTAGAGGTTTTTTTGGGGGGAATTGCCTTAGGTATCAATTCTAACCTTTTTGATATTGTGGAAGACTTCGTTGGTAATTTCTCCGTGACAATTACAATAAAACGTAAAAGTGATGGTTGGGAGCATATGGTCATGTCGGTGTACGGTCCATATAATTCTAGAAATAGAGAAAAGTTTTGGTTAGAGTTATGAATCGTTTGGGGTACATGGAAGGGACCATGGGTGGTGGGAAGGGACTTTAATATAACCATATTTTAGAATGAACATAGGGTTAGGGGTACTAACGATAATGATATAAATGATTTCAATCGGACTATTAACGAATTGGAACTCATAGAAATTCAGACTTCTGATAGAAGATTTACTTGGACGAATATGCAACTTAACCCGATTTTAGCAAACTTGATAAAATCCTAGTATCTACGGAGTAGGAGGGTCTCTTTCCACTTTCGGCAGTGAGGTCTTTAACTAGATACACCTCTGACCGTACTCCCCTGACCCTCGAGTGAGGAAATGATAAAAGAATTGGCAGACACCAGTTTAGATTAGAGAAGGCATGGACTCTTAGTGGAAACATTAGGAAGATCTTAGAGGATTTTTTGGTGCCCCAATCTTCACGGTTGATGCGAGTTCTAAGTGAAACAGTAAGATAAGGAGGATACATAAGTGTTTAAAGAGTTGGGCTAAGGATGAATTTGGCGAACTAAAAAGGAAGAAAGAGAGATTGGGTGAAAGTGTAAAATAGCTAGAAACTATTGAAGAAGATAGGAGCATTGAAAGCCCGAAATATAAGGAACTGACTTCTTGTAGAAGGGAGCCTCATCAAATTGGTAGGATGGAAGAGTGCTCTTGGATGAAAGAACAAGGGTCCAATGACTTAAGTAGGGGGAATCCAATACAATATTCTTTCATAAGGTGGCCAGTGGCAGAAGACGTCACGATCACATTGCGAGTTTGTTTGTGGATGAAAATTGGACTGATGATAGTGCACTTATTAGACAACAGATCGACATGATCTTTAAAGAGTTACTAGGAAACAATAGAACACACAGAAGCAGACTGAATCCTGATGGGGAGTGAATTGAGAATTAAAGGGAGTGATGATTTGCAAGAGATCTTCTCGGAGGAAGAGGTACTGAAAGCTATCAAGAATCTGGGGCAAGACAAGGCACTGGGACCTGACGGTTTTCCGATTTTTTTTTCTATAAACTCTATTAGACTATCATTAAGAAAGACCTTTTAGACATCTTCTAAGAGTTATATCAGGGGGTGATGCAGGTGGATAGTCTAAATTACTCGAATGTAATCCTAATTTCGAAGAAGTTTGAAGTTCTTAGAGGGTGTCGGATCTCAGACCCATCAGTTTATTGAACCGGTTGTTCAAAATTATTACTAAAGTACTGGCCAGTAGATTGTTTCCCCATATGATGGATACTATTAACGTAACACAAAGTGGCTTTGTCAAAGGTAGAGATATCATGGAAAGCATCACATTTACTCATGAAATGGTTTTTGGAGGAAACAAGGAAAAATAAATGGTTTTCTGCTGAAACTAGATTTCGAAAAGGCTTCAATATTGTTGAATGGGACTGTATGGATGAAGTACTGGACTTAGAGGATTTGGAACAAAATAGAGGATGTGGATGAGGAAGTGTGTTAGAGATGGGAAGTCGTTCATCCAGTTTAATGGAGAATATAGAAGAAAAATTCAGTGCTATAGTGGCCTAAGACAAGGAGACCTACTTTTTCTGTTTATATTCACCATAATCGCTGATGGACTTACATAAATGACAAAGAGAGGCAGAGAGGCAGAACTTATCAAAGGAGTTACTGTGAGAGGAATCCTTGTACCTATGTCTATTTTGCAATACGCAGATGACACCTCATGTTTGGAATGGCCCAGTTGGATGAAATTATATTGCTACAAATTTTACGGAGATGTTTCAAATACTGGTCCAGACTTTCGTTCAACATACACAAGAGTTGTGTGGTTGTCCTTAGTAGTGAGATCTCGATCCTAGTAGAGATGATCTCATTGTTTATGGAGTGCGAGAAAGGAGACTTCCCACTCAAGTACCTAGGAACTCCAATCAACCAGGAAGGATTCGTAAGAAAGACTGGATTCCCCTGGAGAAAAAAGTTGAGAAGAAACTTGCGTGATGGAAAGGAAAATTCATAACTCTTTTGGGGGGGGGAGGATTACCCTCATCAACTTGGTTCTCAGTAGTCTGCTATCATATTTGATGTCAATCTATGAAATTTTCAAATGGGTAATTAACATAATCGAAAAAATACAAGAGACGGTTCTTGTGGAAAAGATCACAAGAAGACAATAAGGGGTTTCATTTGGTAAGGTAGGGTAAGGTGTGCAAGAAAAAAAAATTAGGGGACTTGGAGTCGTCAATGTCATGCCTCGCTTCCCGTTACACGAAAATACAGACACGCAACTGAGGCCCAGCAAGTGACATAAGTATACCATCTCATATCATCCATAAGCTGTACAATACCATTAAGCTCAACAATACAATAATAATCACAAGAGTAAGAATATAATGCAATAACTAATATCTGAGATACAAGAACTTACAGAATGCCCAAGAATATGCAATGCAGTAAACGGTTCGCCAAGCTCCTTCATTATCTCATCATCTGTACCTATATAAGCAATAACTCAAAAGAAAGATGGAGGGTACTTGTTAGAGAAAGCTTTGGGCGACAAGTAGTAGCAAGCAGTGAAACAATACTGTACAATATAACAATAAACAAGATATGGGACGATATCAGAGGTCAATAAATGATAAGGTTTGGGTTTAAGGGTTTGGAAGATAGCAGGACCATTGACTTATCTGACTGAGAAGGATCAGAAGTTCTGTTGGTCTGAGGCTTGCAGTGAGGCTTTTGCTGAGTTGAAGAGCAGGTTGACGTCATCGCTTGTGTTGACTATTCTAGATGGTTCAGACAGATTTGTAATTCACTGTGATGCTTCTGGTAAAGGTCATGGAGCAGTTCTGATGCAGAAGGGCTGAGTCGTTGCTTATGCATCGAGGCAGTTGAGGCTGCATGTGAAGAACTATCCAACTCATGACTTGGAGTTAGCGGCAGTGATCTATGCTTTGACGCTGTACAGACATTATCTACTTGGGGACCAAGTGGAGATCTTTACAGACCACAAAAGTCTCAAGTACGTCTTCACCCAGAAGGAGTTAAACGTGAGGCAAAGAAGTTGGTTGGAACTTATGGCCGATTATGACATCAATTTGCAATACCATCCTGGTAAAGTAAACTTGGTGCCAGATTCTTTGAGCAGGAGACCGACAGCTATGTTCCTTACTCAGCAGAGGGATTTGATTGAGCAGATGTGGAGGTTGGAGTTGGATGTTTTGTTGCCGAGTTCTGATCGGAGTTGTTTGGTGCTCCAGCTTCAGTCATCTCTTGTTGATCAGATCAAAGAGGCGCAGGCTGGTGAGAAGAGGGCCCATGTTCTCTACCTGTTACGTGTTCATGACTACATGATACGCGACTCGGTTTATCTGAACCCTGACTACATTACTTCCCTATAGGAAGGTGTACTCAGAAGAGAACCCATAGGTTCTATCTGTCTGTCTGATCTGCCTCTGATATCTATTTGTCTGATCCCTGAGTACACGATCCTATGGACTCCACTACGAAATCTAAATGAAACTGTTTGAATGTAGCAACCATGTAGTAAAAACCAGGGATGCATGAAGTGCTACCTAGATCGTAATCACACAAGACTTATAAGAACATGACATCTGTATCTGTTATCTGACATCTGTTATCTGTTTGACTGTTATCTGACAAGTTTTGCACACAATATACAACAAGCATCCTACTAGTCGTCCTTCCGACTTCCACTTAAGAGACACAAACCTCTGCACCTTCCTCTTGCCAACTAGCAGCTCCCCAGTGCTGCGTAAAATCTTGACAATAAAATTCAAGACAAGCCTTCCTTAGGCGGGCAAGCTCCAAGTCATTCCTACCATCTTCACCTAAGTGAGCTCCAAATTCATCTCACGTGATGCACTGCAAAAACAGACAAGTCCTAACTCTGTCAAGCGCAACGCACAGCAGAGGAAAGCAAGCTTGACGTCCCGAATACCTCATCTGGTGTACACGACTACTTGTCAGCACAGACAAGAACGGAATCACCTCAATGCTGAACAAACACAAAGGACTTCACTTCAACATTAAGAAGATTCGGAACACCCACAACTCATTCGCCCTACAAAATGATAATTCGACACTCTTGAGTCCAATAGCTTGTGAACTCCCAACAACGAGTTCAATGTTCCACTCACCACGTGAGCTCCCTCAACAACTTATTGATTGCAAATAACGAGTTCAACACTACGCTCACTGCGAGAGCTCCATCAATAACTCATTGACTCTAAACAACGTGTATAATGCTCTGATCTCCGCTCGAGCTGTATCAACAACTCGTTGACTCCAAACAATGAGTCCAATGCCCTGGTCATCGCTCAAGCTCCATCAACAACTCATTGAATCAAAATAATGAGTTCAATGCTCTGCTCTCCACTTGAGCTCCATCAACAACTCGTTAGCCCTATACAACGAGTTCAACGCCTAGCTCTTCGCTCAGGCTCCATCAACAACTCGTTGACTACAAACAACGAGTTCAAATGCCTCGCTCTCCGCTCAAGCTCCATTAAAAACTCGTTGACTTCAAACAATGAGTTCAATGCTCTGCTCTCCGCACGAGCTCCGTCAATAGCTCGTTAACTCCCAACAACAAGCTTAACAGCTTGCTCTCTGCCTAGGCTCTATCAACAACTCGTTGACTCCAAATGACGAGTTCAAAGCTCTGCTCTCTGCATGAGCTCCATCAATAGCTCATTTACAACGAGTTTAACAGCTTGCTCCCTGCCTAGGCTCCATCCATAACTCGTTGACTCCAAACAACGAGTTCAATGCCCTGCTCTCCACACGACCTCTGTCAACAGCTCGTTTACAACGACTTTAACAGCTTGCTCCCTGCCTAGGCTCCATCAACAACTTGTTAACTCCAAACAATGAGTTCAATGTCCTGCTCTTCGCATGAGCTCCATCAACAACTCGTTGACTCCAAACAACGACTTCAATGCCTTGTTCTTTACTTAGGCTCCAACAACAACTCGTTGACTCCAAACAATGAGTTCAGTGCCTTGCACTTCGCTCGAGCTCCATCAACAACTCGTTGACCCCAAACACCAAGTTCAATATTCTGCTCACAGCTAAAGCTCCATCAACAACTCGTTGACTCTAAACAACGTGTTCAAAGTTCTGCTCACCACGCGAGCTCCGTCAATAACTCATTGGCTTTAAACAACGAGTTTAACGCTCTGCTCACCGCGCTAGCTCTATCAATTACTCGTTGACTCCAGACAATGAGTACAATGCTCTGCTTTCCACTCGAACTCTATTAACAACTCGTTGACTCCAAATAATGATTTCAACGCCATGCTCACTGATCGAGCTCCATCAACAACTCGTTGACTCCAAACAACGAGTTCAGCGCTCAAGCTCCATCAACAATTTGTTGACTCCAAATAGCATGTTTAACGCCCTGCTTTTCACTCGAGCTCCATCAGCAACACTTTACAATGAGTTCAGCGATTGCTCGAGTCCTTCCCACAACCCCATAACTTCATGCAATAGGTTTGTCACATAACGCCGGGCTAGGGTTACCTCTTCAAACTTGCTAGGATCAAACGGTAAGCTCCACATCAACTGAATCAGAGAGTTACCTCTGCAAAACTTGTTGGGCACAAACGACAAGTTCAACATTCAACTCCGATCAACGAGTTGTCTCTCAAAACTTGCTAGGTTAAAATGAAAAGTTCAATGTCTAACTCTTTCACAGAGTTCTCTATTAATATGTTGGCATCAAACGGCAAGTTCAACATCAACTCTATCAAAGAGTTACCTCTCCAAACTTGTTGGGTGCAAACAGAAAGTTCAACATTCAACTCTGTCTCAACAGTTGCTTCCTATAAACTTGCTGGGTGCAAATAGCAAGCTCTATGACCAATTCTGTCTGAGAGTTGTCTCTATAAACTCACTGGGATGGAACAATGCGCTCAACATCTAACTTCATCACAAAGTTGTCTCCACAAAACTTGATGGGTACAGATAGCAGGTTCAAACGATCAACTCTGGCTTAGAGTTGCCTCAACAAAACTTCTTGGGATCAAACAGCAAGTTCAACATTCAACTTCATCTCAGAGTTGACTATACAAACTTGTCGAGATCAAATGGCAAGCTCTACGTTCAATCTTGTCTCAGAGTTGTCTCTCCAAACTTGCTGAGATCAAACGGCAAGCTCTATAATCAATTTCGTATTAGAGAGTTGCCTCTACAAACATGTTGGGTGCAAACGGCAAGTTCAACATTCAACTCCATCATAGAGTTCTCTACAAACTTACTGGGGGAAATAGCAAGTTCAAATGTCTAACTCCGCCTAGAGTTGTCTCTATAAACATGTCAGGATCAAATGGCAAGCTCTATGATCAACTCCGCCTCAGAGAATCCTCTACAAAACTTGTTGGGCGCAAACAAAATCAGTCGATATCTAGCTTTTGCAGTAAATATGCTATCTAGGTTTCAGTTAAATGCAGGCCACGAGCATTGGGTGGCTGGTAAAAAGGTGTTAAGGTATTTGAAGAAAACAAGAGATTATATGTTGGTATATATGAGATTGGAATATAAAGAACTTGAAGTAAAAGCATATACAGATGAATCTTACAAGTCAGATATGGATGCTTTAGCAGATTCTTTTCGAAGAATAACAAAAGGTCTTCTAGTTCTAAGAATATGTGAAGTACTTTGTTGTTAGGGAAAGTGTTAATGATGATGAGATAGAAGTTGTGAATATTGGTACAAGGGAACAACTTGCAGATCCATTGACAAAAGCATTACCAGTATCTATGTTCACTTAAGCATGTGAAAACTATGGGGGTTTTAGAAAATATAAATGCTGAAGTGTTTTGAGAATAATTTTATGGAATTTTTTTTATTAGTGGAACTTATATAAAGTTATGAAATTTATCATGTTGCTTTTCTGCAAGCCTAAGTTTGTACAAATTCAGATTGCTATTATGGATGGCAAAATGTTCAAATTTGTATCATGATATAATTTGATTTTCAGTTCTATATTGTTAGAAATTTTGGTAGGACAATACAGATGTCTATATTGAGTTTTACAGATTAGGCATTTTTTATGTTACTGTATATACAAGAATTCATGTGATTGTGGTTGATCCATAGTGATCTTGGAATGCTAATGAATTTCAAATTCATTATGCCATTCTTTGCTTCCTTGTAGTTAAACAAAATTGACAGAATTGACACAGATTGTTGTTTGAATTTGAAGTGCACATTTCAGTATACAAAATCATATATAAGAGTTTTTTCTATGTAATGTCGAGTTCAGTGGGAGATTGTAAGAAACTTATTGAACAAAGACATTACATAGAATCTGAGCAAATAACTCTTATTGTGTTTTGGTTAGAGTTGAATATCAGCTTCGGACTTTATAGTCTAAATGCTGTGTCTGTGACGTTTTTGATAAAATACGAAAACAGTTTAAGATGCATTTGATTTTGAAAATTGGCGGTCTTCATGGTAGAAACTATAAAAGTTAGTTACAGGGCTATGACAGTTTCTTAATGGAAGAAACTATCATATGCAATGCCTATATATACTCAGAATCTTGGTCCCTGCTGATACACACTTTTCTCATCATGTATTAGTCCCATTTGCTATTGAGAATCTTAGTGGAGTCAAGAGAAGAACAAGATTATGGAAAGCACCAACACTCGAAGTAAGAACATATAACCAGTTGCATTTAAACCACATTTCGATATTGGCAGAAATCATATTTGATCAAATGGATATTAAATACAAACATGTGCTTAATCTGAAATAGTCATTTCTCTATCTTACTGAATTCTAACATCAACAATGGGATTAAGGCTTGATTTTCAATACCGATTTGAATTTGTGCGTACTCGTGCCAGGTTTAAAGATTTGTGTTTTGATCTATAGCTATCACATGACCAAACCAAGAGACAATATTTTGAAAACTGGACCTCACCCAACAATGGAACGGGAGATTAAATAGACGAATCCAAACTATCCGGAGTAGATTCACCTTCAACGCACCGTAGCTTCTCGACCATCTGCTAAACGTCACATAGTAGTCGTCTCCTTCCAAACCACCCAATGGTAGCACCTCTCTAACTCTCTCCTTAGTTTTGCAATACACCATTAAAACATCTTGTTTAACTTTGTGCACATCCCACACCCAATTTGGTGTAGCCATGGTGTTGATTAATAAGAGCTCTATGATCGAGACAATTGACGGATATCTTGTATGGATTTTAATCATGACGCATAGCTTTAGTCGATTCTCAAATTCTATCATGATCAAAGTTGGAGTAATCACAACCTTGATGACTTTTTTACCGTTGTCGCTACTCTCTTCTGATTTACTCAGTCCTTTCTTACTATCTACCCCTTTGATTGGTTCCTCCAGTGGTTGGGACTTGGACTGTGAGCTTCCCATCTCTATGTTTTTTGGACATGCTGTCCAGATGTGGTCGTGCTTCTTACTAGCGTATCAAAACCACTCGTTAACACATTCAAGGATAGTGGGGCCTCTCTCTGCACCCTTGTGGATTTAGGCTTGATTCGTCTCTGTCGCTGTTGCCGCTGTCGATGAAGATGATGAACTCTTCCTCTCTGCCTTCTTCTCTGCCTTCCTCACTCTCTAGGGTTTGTAGAGTATCCACTCCCCTTCCTCGTCTTCCTTCCTCTGCATAGCCTCCTTTTTCGGTGAGGTCCATTCCTTTCGCTGATATTCCCGACCGGGTCCCTCTTTCCCCCTCATAGTCGCCTCCACATACGACCTCATATGGCTCATCGGAGCTCTAAATTCCCCTCTTTCCTTCTCCGGCCAGCGTTGTCATTGCTTCTCCACCGGGCTTCTATCCTAGTGTTCTGTACTTCCTCTTTTCGATAGACCTCTATGGTCTAATCGAGCATCTCTCATTGTCGGGCATCCTCTACCTCTTGACGATATGCCAACGCTGATCCCGGAGCCACCTCTAAGCTCCGTTCGTCGGTCACCCTCGTCGTCCCTTCCTCGCTTGTCCATCAGTCATTGTTGGCTGTTGTTGGCAAGAAAACCTCTCGGGTACTCTCTCTCTGGCTGTCTCTCTAGTTATCTCTCATCTTACTTGAATCTTTTTTATTATACAATACTCTATTGTTAGGATATAAAGAACTGGCATCTGGTTGAGAGCTTGTCATGCTTTCGTTATGTATAAATAATTGCTGTAGATAAGTATGATGGACTATAAGCTGGAGCTTATGTTCGTTTGCCTTTTTGTTTTGGTGAATCTGCAGTAACTAGAATTTTAAATAAACTAAAGCAAAAAAAAATATCAATCTCAATGGTTCGTCTCTTCAGTCTCAGTCTGACCTTTTTTTTTCCTGTGAGTTTGAATTAGTTGGGTTTTGTTTCTTTTGGGTTGAAAACAGGCGGAGGCGACCATTATTTTACAAGGAGTTGAAGAGATGCGTGTAAGAGAAGGAGGCTGTGGCGGTGGACAAGAGATGCATGCCTTCTGCTACAGTTATGGCTTTGAATATCTATCTTTAGGTAAAAAGAACATGACTTTGTTTTGTTTTCTTTGATTCATGTTTCTAATTTCTTCTCTTCTTCTTTTTTTGCACCCAATTGAAACAGTTCATAATTTAGGTACATGCATGAGGAGCTTTTACTATAATCAGTTTATTACTAGACTTTGGCTGTAGATGTTACTGGGTTTCAAGAACGAAAGAACAGGACCCAGAGTATGGTGTGTAATCCTTGATGATATATTCCTTGCTCGACAGTAGTTATTACTGGATAGTTATTACTGGGAAAGAGAATGTGCAAATTTTAATTTATTATCTAAATAAACTATGAATAAATAAGGAACGTATAGCAGTATACAGATATGTGTCTATGTCAGTTTGTAAACATCTCTGTGTTGAGGGACATTTGAACTTCCATAGTGACAGCATTTGACTTCTGGAGGTGTTTAACACTAGATATCTTATTTTACTGCGAGGATGTCTTGCTACTGAAAAAGCAGGCTTAGATCTTTGCCCCCTTCCTTTTCAGTGAATAAGACATGTTCAATTCTTCTTGAAACTGATATTTTCTAACGCCTATTATGTTTCAGATCTTTTCTAACACCTAATTTGTTTCAGATCTTCGATCACATTTAGCTGCATTCTACTAAAAGTGAATTTTTTTTCTTTTTGGAGCAATCAAAGATGAACTTTATAACGAAGCATGATTTGTCTTGAACATTAAATTGTACAGGTAATGTTGGATACCTACTTCATAACCACCTCATAAGTCTACTGATATCATTTCACCCAACTGCACCAATGAGGGAGGTTATTTAAGTCGAAGACCCGTCCATATGTGACAAATTGACTCTTTGCTATGTGATATGGGTGAAAATTACAACTAATCAGGACCGTACGATCCCCGCACAAATCTTAATATCTAGAGGAGGGACGGGCGGAGCCTCTCTCCCATAAATTATCAGGCTTGAGGGTCAATCGGTAGGCGAAAGGTCCCGACCGAGTTCCAGGACTTCAGAAACGAGGTTCTACAAGCTCTCCGCTAAAGAACCGGGAGGGACCATCATTCGAGTAGCCCTCATTCTGGAATAGCCCACCACGAGATGTCCTACGGGTCCAGTGAATCCGAGGGACGTGAGGATGTGGTCTTGAAGCACCTCCAGGAGGTGTAGAATCACCTCGCTCGAATACGACAGGAGGAGTGGCAACAAAACAGGGGGTACCACCCCGTTCGGCCTCTATTTTCCCCCTTTATTCTCGAAGCCCCGGTCCTAAGAGATTTCAAGCCTCCAGCTTATGAAACTTACAACGGCGATTTCGACTCAGGGGATCACATCGAGTGTTTTAAAACTATCATGATGATTCACAATGCCTCTCATGCACTCCTTTGCAGGATTCCCTGCTACACTCTGAGGCTGCACGGAGAGTGGTACTCCCGGCTTGCCCCTGGCTCCATCTACTCCTTCGAACAGCTCAAAAAGAGCTTCCTTACTCACTTTGTAACCAGCCGTAAGGTGAAAAAGATGAGTGCCTCACTACTAGACTTAAATCAGAATGATGGAAAATTGCTTAGAGACATAGTCTAGAGGTTCATAGCAGAGGATGGGTCCATTCCTCTCTTTGATTCTGGGGTCGCGGCCGCCGCCTTCAGGCTCAATGTTTGGCACGACCTCCTCAAAACCCCCCTTGCAAAGAAGCCGCTCTCAAATTTCTCCGACCTACTCCTCTGCAACGACAAGTACATCCAGGCCGAGAGGGCCCTGTTGTGATTTTTGGACCCAGTACATGATGTAATGGGTTGAAGAAGACAGAAAGAGCAAGCATCAACGGAGCAAGAAGCAGAACAACAGCAGAGGCAGCAAGCAGCTGTCGGGACAATGTGCAATTGACCGACATGCACATCTCTCATTCTACAGAGTTGTGAAGTCGACTACCAAGTCTACCGTCAAGCTCGCAGTTCGCTCAAAGGTGGGACATAGTCAACTGTCCCTTTTTTGTAGTTGAGCACATGGCGCTGATAATCTATGGTTGATAATTAATCTTTTGTAATCCAATATATATATATGGTTGTAACACCCCGAATTCCATTCACATGTAATTTGTAGCCCAACAGGATCTTTTACTTCAATTCGTACAATTTTACAAGAAAATTAAAACTTTTCACTTACAATAAGTTCTTTACATCAACGCAGCGGACATTAAGAAGACTACAACATGATATATATATACAATTTTAATATTTCAACATGGAAATAATCATCAGCTTCAATTCATCTTTATGTCTTTTTGCCAATCCAAGCCCTGCACTAAAAAACTGTGGGCACGTCAGTTGCTTACAACCGATGGAATGTTATAAAACAGCGATCCTCGCTATGTCGTAATATAACGATTCTGTTACTTTATCAAACACAAACTTTAATGCACAATAAAGTGTAATAGGGTGACTATCCTAAACATGTCAGTGTATGATATGACTTAATGCCTAATGTAGATGTTATAATATAATGACACTAATGCACACTTGTTCAGATTCTATGCAACCCATTCCACATAGGTCCGAGGGCAAGCCCTTATCGTACTCCTCAATACAGAGTTCAATCACTCGCTATGAATTACTACTACGTTGACTAATGTATGTTTTAGATATCTTGTGAGTATCTAGTACCACCACGATAATTTTTAAGTATCACACTCCCACCGCAAGTGATTTTGTACACACTGCCTAACACCGTGATAATTCTGGACGCGAATACCCACACCGCGAGCTATGACCCCGATAATTCTTGAGAGTCGTCCTCCCATCACGAGTGATTTACAGCCATCATGCCTGACACTCCGATAATTCTGGAGACGAAACCCACATCGTGCTATCATCGGAACCTCATCACACAAATACCCCATGAGCGTTGCCTCGATCCCGGTAATTCTGAAGGAATATCTCCCACCGCTAGCTGCAACCCCGATAATTCTGAAGATAACCTCCTACCGCGCTATCAAGGCTCTCATACTTGTGTTTGCCCATACTTTATCACATCTCCCCTTAGTGCTTGTCCTTAAGTTTTAATTTTAAATCATTACAATCTAGAACTAGCTTACCCTACCGGACTTAAATCAACAAGAGAGAAAGTCAGCCCAAACTGGCTACTTTTCAAGAGATACTTAACCCACACTGGTTAGTTCTCAAATTTTCATTATTCACAATGCCGGTTACCAAGGGTCTCGCCTAGCCTTTAGATTCCAACAACCGTCTCACTTCTGAGACTCAATAAATTATAAAGAATCCCAACATAAACATTTCATCTTTTATTCAACAATTCTCTTTATTCACTTTATGTTTATAAAGTCAACTTTTATAACTCATTCAACAACGATTTCTCAAATCAAAATTTCTTATAAACGAATTTTTAGTTAGCCAACCAACTAATCTCTTCAAAGTTCTCTTGATTAATACAACCTCTTCCATATTTATCTATATTTCAACCAAACTCGTTTCTTTAATTAGATCACAATTTTTAATTCCAATCTTCTTTTAAAAAATCATCACCAGAACTTCTTTATTTCCAGTTCAAAATTTAGTCTTAATTATAAACCAACTCTTAATATTTTTAATCCCCATACATCCTCTTTAATTTAATCTTGAATTCAACTCAACAATTTTATGAAACATGATCTTTAACTTCTCAAAATATCTCTTAGAATGTTGTAAAATAATTCTTAAATAGTTTATTAATATTCTGTAATTTTTATGAAATTTCCCAAATTTTATAATTTGAAAAACTCTTCAAAACAAATAAAAAAAATGGTTATGCCCAGGGTCGAACCCCAAACCGCACAGCACCCAAAGCAACGCCCAAGATAGCAAGCCCCAACAACTAGGCCAACTAGTGGTTAGTGATATAAATTCCCTTCAGTTCTTTTTGTAACCCAAAATCTTCATTTAATTTTATTTAACAAAATCAAATAAAACAGAGCCTGGCCCCAGGCTCGAACCCACGGCCTTAAAGAACCCCAGAGCGCCACATGGTAATGCGCACGCGCTAGCCACCAAGGCCAAAGTCATTTTCTGATAACGTATGAGTTTAAAACATTTTAACTCCACTCTGTTTATAACTAAATTTTTACTCTTTCAACAATTTCGATTTCTAGTTTCTTTTCTCAATTTTATTTCTCATAAAACATACTCCTATGTTTCTAGAAATAATTTTTCATAAATTTTATTCATATAACCACCAAATTATACCCAATTTAACTCAAATAATCACCCTTATAAATCTAGTATTCAAATAGCCACTTTTTATAAATCTAGTATTCATAGGTTTTGGTTAGAAAAAATTTCCACATCATGAATGCATTTTTATTTAGAAATTCTCACTTCCCCGTTAGTTTGATAAATCACCGCTAGTATTTACAATTTCCCAAGCCCAAATTTTAACAACTTTATGCATACATTCACACAATTCATATAATTAAATCATGGTTTATTGTTTGTGCCTAACAACATACAACATGCTTTTAAATATTGTTTTCAATTAGCCACCTATCAATTCTATGGTGTAACTTTCGATTAGTATACAAATTTTGTCATAATTTCTTACTACTAACAATTTTATCAACATAATATGCATCACGAAATAATTGAAGAACTCATGCAAGTTAACAATTTCAACCATACACTACCTACACATGCATACTACATTAATTTATAGAGTAAAAAAAATTGCCCACCCATACAAAGATCTTAATTTCTCTCTAGCAAGTGAACTCCGAGAGGCCTCCAAGTGCGCCTCGAATTCGCGCCCAAAAGAAAAAGTCCCAGCAAATCCATTTCGGCATCACAGAGCACCCTTTCATTTTTATTTTTTTTGGGTTTAACTTTGCTGATGAAGAAATAGGAGGGGATTGGATTTATAAAGGTTAATTACTTAATTAAATATGGGTTAATTTAATTAACCCACTTAAAACAATTAATTACCCACTTACAACCCACTCACCTCTTCCTCTCCCTCACTCACCCCATTCCAATAGCTGGCCATGCCTCTTGGTGGGCACACACGTGCATGTGCACTGTACGTGCACACATTTCTCTTTCTTTTAATTAATTTTTTTTTTTTTTTTATTAGGCTAGATGTTTGTTACATGACAAGTGTGTAGGATTAAAAAGTGTACATTTAAAGTGTAGAATAAAATCATGGGCCTCTCTTTTAATTAATTTTCTTAGTGGGCTTTAAAATAGACTTTAGGCCTATGGGTTTTTTAAAAAATAAAAATAAATAATACATTTATAAGAAATAAAACGAGAATAAAAATGTACATCACTTTTAGAAAAGTTTAGAAATAAAATGCATATAAAAATTTACGTTTGATGCACATAAAAATAAATATTCAAAATATGAAATAGATATGATTAACGGGAAAATATTTATAAATATTCGGAATATAACATACGAAAAAATATTTATTTTGATAATGTTACAGATATTTCACGTAACGAAAAATATACGTAACCAACACGTGTATTGAAAACACGTGCAATACATGTAAAAACACGAAGACTAAAATTAATATTCGAGTTGGCTAAAAATAGGACAAAAATGAATTTTGAGATAACGGAAAACATATGAATAATTGAAATATAAAATACATATGACATTTATATAAAAATACGTTACGAATATTATTTGTAACAGTACGAAAGACACATACGTAATACACGTGGAGCAAATTTGTTATAACTCAATTTTGCAGGGTGTTACAATGGCGTACAATTATTAGGGTTAAGGGGTGATAATTTCAATAGCGAAAGTGAGATCTAACAGCCGTTCTTGAGAGAAGAAGTGATGTGTCTAATTTTTATATAAATATTTGTACTCATTTACCCATAAAAATTGCTTGTATTCGTCTATCTTGTTAATAATTTATCTTATTTTCATTGATTTCAGTTAATTAATTATTTTTGAAGGAATAAATTTTTTTTTGATGCAAAAGGTAAATATTTTCAGCATAAATTAACAAAGAATACATGGAGATTGATTGATTAATTTTTATTGATTTGTTGAATTTTGAATTTTACAATTTGGCCATGTGGAAAGCAAAACAGAAATTTTAATTGTCAATAGAGGGTGAAAAAGAAATAAACAAATTTAAAATGATTTAATTGAGCTAATATGATTATTAGTTAGTTTAATTAATTTAAACTAATTAATTTTATTTTTATTTTTAAATCCTACATTCTAATTTTATTTTTGTGTGTGTACAACACGTGCTTCAAGAAAGAGAAAGAGAAGTAAAAGAAGAAAGAAATAAAGAGTAAATCAGACTAATGAAAGAAATAAAGCAAACCATGGGGTTATTTGCAAAAGTAAACCCTAATAGCACTGGTTCATGTTCCGATAAATACAGCAGCCAAGAGAAAGAGCAAAGACATGCTTAACGAGAGAGGGAGAGCGAAGGTTGACCTCACAAAAAATTTAAAAAGTGAATCAAAATGCGACTGGGTGTGAAGAAAGGGGCACTGAGTTCGAGAAGCAGCAGAAGAGAAGGGGGGTCTGGACGGCATGCAAGCAGAGGAGTGAGAAAGTGTTGGGCACGACTTTCGAGGTGATGTCAGAAGAGAAGAAAAGGAGAGACAACAACGCTGACTGTGCGGCGCGGATTTCGAGGAGCCTCAATTTGGCCATGTGAAAAACAAAATAGAAATTTTAATTGTCAACAGTGGGTGAAAATGAAATAAACAAATTTAAAATGATTTAATTCAACTAATGTGATTATTAGTTAGTTTAATTAATTTAAAATAATTATTTTTATTTTTATTTTAAATCCTAAATTCTAATTTTAATTTTTTGTGTGTGCAACACGTGTTTCAAGAAAGAGAAAGAGAAGAAAAAGAAGAAAGAAATAAAGAGTAAATCATAAAAATGAAAGAAATAAAGGAAACAGTAGGGGTTATATGCGAAAGTAAACCCTAATTGCACTGGTTCGTGTTCCTATAAATACAATAGCCAAGAGAAAGAGAAATGACACACTTAACGAGAGAGGGAGAGCGGCGGCTAACCTCACAAAAAACTATAAAAAAAGAATCAAAAAGGCGGCATGGGTGTGAAGAAAGGGGCGCTGAGTACGAGAAGCAGCAGAAGAGAAGGTGGGTCTGGATGGCACGCCAGCAGAGGAGAGAACAAGTGTTAGGCGCGGCTTTCGAGGTGACGTCAGCAGAAGAGAAGAAAGAGGATAGAGACAACAACACTGACTGTGCGGTGCAGATTTCGAGGAGCCTCGATTTGGGATTTTTCAACAAAACACTGTTAATTTTTATTATGCAATCAAAGAACATGTTTGTTAGTTTCAAATTTATTATGAACTAATTTTATTTTTCTAGGGATTTGATGTCGCCTAGTTTTGATAACATAATTTTAATTTCATATTATTTTTATATTTTTCCATAGTTGTGTGTTTGATTTTTGTTCTTAATACTTACAATTGTTTGACCAACTTTTGCATGATTTATTAAATCACGGAGAGACCGAACTGATAATTTGTGATATCGAATTAATAAAATTAAATACGGTTACAAGAGCGAACCGCTGTTATTGTGACCGTTAAGAAATCCATAGATCTTAATAAATTTTCAATTAGTAATTTGTGCATGAACTATGAAAAATAATTAGTTGAGAATATTTTTGTTATTGCTTGAGAGAGAATATTGAACAATTTGGGGATTTTGGTCTACAACTTGGAAAAATAATATTTTTATTCACGTGGAGTTATAAATTGAGTAGGATTAACAAGGTTAAATCGAAAGCCCTAAAATTTGTTTTGCAATAAAAAAATCACAAAAATTTCAGATTTTCATTCTCTTTTGTTAGTTTAGGTCTTTAGATTAATTTAGTTGCTTTATTTATTAAATTTCGGTTTTCCAAATAGTAGTTAATCTAGTAATTTTGCTACTCGATAAAATAATTAGTTCTTGTGGGTTCGACACTCTTTTCACTTAAACTATACTACTTGTTGCGATTTTGTACACTTGCAAATAATCCCACGAAGAAGAAAAAACCTCAACCTTGGTGGGGAGATATATAGTGATTGTAACATGTTCTCTTCATTATTCTAGTGCAAATTACAGGAGTGCCTCTATGTGGGGAAGTAGTCATTGCATTGGGTGAACCTAGAAAAAATCTTATGTGTTCTTGTGTGCTTGGTTGATTTGTTTGTTCTCGTTTCTTTGGTTAGTTTCTTTTGTTTGCATTTCAGATTGAGTTATTCCGCATTAAACTCAACAAAGTGGTATCAGAGCACCAGGTTGATTGTAGAGATGGGAGACAAAAGTAGAATTGAGAGATTCGATGGAACAGAGTTCACAATGTGGAACATCCAGATGATCGCATACCTCCGACAGAAAGATCTAGATGATCCATTGTTTGGCATGAAGCCAGAAGTAGCCGAAGTAGATGCAATTGCATTAGTGGCTTGGAACCATTTAGATCAGAAGGTGCTTGGGTAAATTCTGATGTCGATGAGTAGAAAGACGTTATTCCACATTGAGAAAGCAAATACTGCTAAAGAGACTGGATACCCTGATAGATATGTTTGGGAAATCGTCCACATCGAACCAGATTCTTCACCTGAAGAAGTTGGTGAACATGAAGTGTTCAGAGAATAGTTTAGTGGTGAAAATGTGAATAAATTTTATATGGTCTACAATCATTTAGAATCAGCAGGGTTGAAGTTCGTGGAATGAGCATAAGCATTATTATTGTTATCTAGTCTTCCCAACAATTTCGATCCACTAGAACAGACTATCATTAGTACTATGACTAATGTGACTAATCTGAAGGATGTTGTGAGCAGCATAATTAATGAGGAGGTGAGGAGAAAAAGAAATAAATAATCTTATTCGTCATCTTCTCGCAACTCTGCGTTGGCTACTGAGAATCGTAGAAGAAACACAAACAGAGGAAGGTTGAAAAGCAGGAATTACAGGTTCCAAGTTAAAAACAGGACAGCGCAAAGGGAAGTGTTAGCATTGCCATAAGCCAGGACATAGAAGAGACCAATGCGAAGAGTACAAGAGACATCAAGGTGGGCATAGGGATCCAATATGGTAAGAAATGAAACTCATTTAGATAATTTGTGTTTATCTGCTAGAGTTGATGTTATGCAAGATTATTTGTTTATAGACTCAGGTGTTTCTTATCATTGTACACCAATGAGTGATGCTTTTGAGAATTACAGGACAGGTAATTTTGCATCTGTCATAGTTGAAAATGGGCAAAGCTACCCAGTTGTAGGAAAATGAATGATTGTAGTGAAAGTTCGCAATGGTAGGTAACTAGTCTTGCATAACACGAGATATATTCTAGGCCTGAAGAAGAACTTGATCTCAACCAGTAAATTAAACAAAGAAGAGCTTGTGACAACATTTGGATTTGGAGAGTGGAAGGTAACTACAGGTGCAAGGTTCGTGGCAAAGGAAAAACGTGTCGACACATTGTATCAACTCACATAAGGTGATTCAAGTGATATCATTGCTATGGCATCAACAAGTAATTCACCATCAATTTTATGGCATGTTAGGTTAGGGCACCTAGGTGAAAGAGGTGTCAAGTGGCTTTGTTCTAGAAATCTTTTGTCATGGCTAAAGAAAGTTGAGATAAATTTTTGTGAGAATTGTGTCATGAGCAAACAAAAGACAGATAGCTTTCATTTGGGTGGACGTGAGAAGAAGCTTGGTAAGCTAGAGTTGGTTCATACACATGCGTAGGGTCCGGATCAGGAATTCTCTTATGGTGGTAAGAGATACTTTATCACATTCATTGATGATGCTACAAGAAAAGTTTGGGTTATGTCAATTCGTAAGAAATCCGAGGTATTTGAGACATTCAGGGCCTGGAAGGTTAGAGTTGAGAACGAGATAGGGTGCAAGGTTAAAGCATTGAAATTTGATACTGGCGGTGAGTACACAAGCAGAAAATTTATTGACTATCTGGCATAGGTAGGTATCCAAGGAATCAGGATGGTTCCTAGAACTCCATAGGAGAATGAAGTTGCAAAAAGAATGAACTGCATGATACTCAAAGAGGCGAGATGCATGAGACATCATGCAGGTCGTCCTGCCCATCTTTGAGCAGTTATAGTGGATACAGCAGTGTACCTAATCAACCGTTCCCCGTCCAGTGCCCTTGATGGGGGCATACCTTAAGACCATGGTCAGCTAAACGTGTTAATTATTTGCATTTGAAAATTTATGGTTGATATGCAATATGCACTAATTGACAAGGAAAAAAGAAATAAACTAGATTCAAAATCTGGTAAGTGTGTCTTCATTGGTTACGGCGGCGATGAGTATGGTTACTGGCTTTGAGATTTTGGGAATAACAAGGTCATTCACAGTAAGAATGTGGTATTCAATGAATAGCTCTTATATAAAGATAGGCACACAGGTCAAGGAACTAAAACAGGTTCGGATTTAGATTCTTCAGATTCAAATTCAGACTCAGACTTAAGTTCTGAAGTCGTTCCCAGTGGTGGTCCCCTACAGTGCAGCATTAGCCATCATAGGAGGCTCAGGAGGATCCTAATGAGAATGAGTAGGAGATCCAACATGAACATGCGCAACCAAAGTAGGATCTTGAACTGATCGATGAACTAGTACCAGCTTTGAGAAGGTCAACACGAGAGAAAGTAAACAAGTGAAGTATGATCCATCAGCCAACACAATACATGAGCATGTTTTGTACACAGATTCAGGTTAGCCAGAGACTCATGAAAATATTTTTAAAAATAGTGTTCGAATTCAGTGTAGTCTACCATGAAGGATGATATGAACTCCTTGACACAGAACCAAACTTGGAAGCTGACCAAGTTACCTGTAGGGAAGTGTGCTATTATGAACAAGTGGATTTTCAGAATCAAGGATGAGATGAATGGAAGCAAGAGATACAAGGCAAAACATATTGTTAAAGGCTTTTCTCAAAAGGAAGGTAATGAATACAGTGAAATCTTTGCTCCAGTTATGAAGATAGCTTCAATCAAGGTTCTGCTTAGCATAGTTGCAGTTGAAGATTTACACTTAAAGCAGTTGGATGTCAAAATAGAAGTCCTCCATGGTGATGTAGAATGAGAGCTGTATATGAGACAACCCACAGGTTTTAAAGTTAAAAGAAAAGAAGATATAATTTTTCGAGTGAAGAAAAGTCTATATGGGCTCAAACAGGCACCATGATTATGGTACTTGAAGTTTGATTGTTTCTTGGTCCTTCTCCTAGATGCAATGGAACTCCCCTAGGAGAGAAGCCCAATCAGCTCTAAACATGTTGACGATTTATAGGAAGTCCCATTTTTGGATGAAGACGAGGGGCTAAGAAATTTTGAGTCTGCAAGGTCCCTCCTTCTGAGCTCAAAGAAAAGATCATCGACTGCATCCGGAGAAATTGAGATTTGTTCGCCCAAATAGCTTCCGACATGCCGGGCATTTCAGAAGAGCTGATTATGCACAGATTGAGTGTCAATCCCATCGTCAAACTGGTGCAACAGAAGCACCGCAGATTTGCCCCAGACCAACAACAAGCCGTAAAGGAAGAGGTGACAAACTCCTTGCCGTGAGCTTTATCCAGGAAGTTAGCTACCCCGAGTGGATGGCAATGTTGTAATGGTCAAGAAGGCCAGCGGTAAGTGGAGAATATGTATAGATTTCATGGACCTCAACAAGGCGTGTCCGAATGACCCTTTTCCGCTCACGAGCATTAATGCCCTGATTGATGCAACATTCGGAGATCTACAATAAGAACGCTTAGCTTGCCAATATCAAAGAAGGGGACTTGGTTCATGAGGAAGCTTGAAATTTCTAACCCCAGTAGAAGGGGGGAGTTAGCTCCAAATTGGGAAGGGTCTTATAAGGTCTCCAAAGTGGTCCACCCAGGAACTTACCAACATGAAGAGTTGGGGGGGGGGGGGGGGTAAGGAAATATCGAAGACGTGGAATTATGAATGCCTGATGAAGTTCTATGAGAGTGTATAACGCTCTGCAATCCCCAAGACAATTCTAATGAAGCCTTCGAACCTTGCAAATGTAATAAACACTCGCCGAGAGGCAGCCACTTAAGTTTATTATTGTAAAAAGGCATCAAAGCCCAGTGAATATAATAAACGCTCACCGAGAGATAGCCACTTAAGTTTGTTATCATCTATGAATAAAATATGTAGAATTTCAAAATATTTGCAAAGTCTACACTATTTATACGACTTGTCCCTCAGCATGGACTTCGAGCAACTTGCAAAAAGTTCCAAAATTTCGCTTGGCCTCATCCTTTAGCATGGACTACGAGCCACACACGAACAACTCCTAAAACGACTAGACTAGCGTTCGGACTATGGCTCGTAGCTTCCCCTACAACTCATTGACCAACGAGTTAGGAGCGAGGCTCGCTGCTAGAAACCGGACCCGCAACCAATTGAAATCCACAACAGTGGGTTCGGAGACCAAACCATGGTTTGATATACCTATCGCTTCTTGTGCAAATGGGGTCACCATTCGGAACTGGTTCAACAACCCATTATCTTTTTTGAAACAAGCTCAGAGTCTACCCCATGGTTCGATGCTCCCGTCGTAGTTCGTGCAAAAGCAGTCGCGGAATAGAGATCATCATTCGAAACTACACACACTGTAAGACCCCGCAAAATTGTATATAATATTTTTTATATTAATTCATACACAATTCAGGGTTGCACATATTAATGGATTTTTCTCAATTTCAATTGAGGGAATATTGAGATATATTATTTAATATGTTTTGAACTCGACAATGGTACAATTGTTGAACCGAAGTTGGAATAATTTCTCAATTAAACTGTACGTTTGTCTCAACTATAATAGCGACGGAATATATATTATTTCGATAATAATAAACTATATATATATATGTATATGTGTGTGCGTGTGAGTGTGTGTGTGTGTGTGTGTGTGTGTGCGTGTGTGTGAATGTACAATTCTTCATACTACCCTAACCCTAACCCACCTAACTAAAACTAGGGATGGCAATTGACCCGAACCCGACCCGAGCCCGATCATGTTCGACCCGTTTTTAGTAGGACTCGGGCCTGTTTTTTTTCAATTTTTTCGGACCCAGGCTAAAAAAATAAGCCGGTTTAATTTCGGGCCGGGTTCGGGTGCGTATAGGTCCGACCCGAACCCGTCCCAATTTAAATAACTTTAATAATTAATAAACTTAACTAATAAAGTAATAATCTTCCCAGACCCTTCGACTTCGAGTGCTTTGTCTTCCGGATTCAAAATGCCGCCTCTTTCGAGCGCTTCGTTTTCAGAAATCAGAACGCCTCCTTCTCTCTCCCTATATCTCTCTCATCATGGTAGCTTTTGCCTATTTATATGTAGTTTTTTTCACATTTTTTTCCATCATCAACCCTAACCCTAACCCTAGCTCCCAATTCAATCTCATATCTCTATAATCTGAAGAAGGGATCTCAAATTCATCATCTGCCAAGTTTCAATTTCTTGTAAAATTGTTGATTCCTCATTTCCTTGATTTTACTTTGTTTTTTGTTGATCCTGTGAGGATCCTTTTAATTCTGTGAAGAATATGCACGTGTTCTGAAAAATCGAAGGAGTATTCAAAAGATTCAAGTGTTGTTCTATGTGTGTTACAAATTTAATGTGCCCAGGTGACAGAATAAATAGACATAAAGATGTTGAAGGGAAGTGAAAAAAATATATGATTGTTTAGTAAGTTCTTGAAAGAACTAAACTAGGGTATTTTGTCCAGTTTTCTTGTAAAAGAGTTAATCTAGGGTGTTTTGTAATAGTTTTATTTGATCATAATACTTTTTAAAAGAAACCAATTGAATGAATAATATTGTTTAGCGTTATGAATCTTATTCGTTCCTCTAATGCATAATGATTATGATTAATTTTTAATGTTTCTAATAATTAGAGATAAACATATAAGTACAATACTTGTGTTCGAGCTGCAAAGGGAGGCTGTCTAACCACACCCTTCTTCTATTTCTTTGTAGTACCGGAGTATATATAAGATTTAATGTTTTGCAGATGAAATCAGTAAATGCGAATAGCATGGCTAGCGTCTTGTTGAGTTCTCTTTTCAGTTTCATCCATATGCATTCTTCTCTTCTTTTCTTTTTACCCTTTGTCCAGTTGCCACATTTGAGTAGTATGGAATACTACACAACTAATGTAACGTTCTTGAGTTTGAGAGTACTTTGATTTACAATCTTTGAAATGCTGCTGTTATAAAGTTTCTGATTTGTTCACAGGCACTCAATTACAAAATTAAAAATTCTATTTATCTCTTCTCTTGAAGCCTTTTAATATTAATTCAATGCTGATGAAGTGTATGCTGATCTTCGCCTCAGTCATCCATGTCTACATGTCTTTTTATTTCTGTTTCGTATCATTCTATATGGGGATTGATTTCTCTCTATTCATTCTGCTGTTAGTTTTTTCAGCATAGTAGGATCTACTCAATCAAATAAATCTTCTTATGGAGCATATGTACTGAAGGTTTTGTTCAAGTATTTTACTGATTTTGATAACTGTTCTTCTCAATTACTAAGTTAAAATTAATTAATTTGTTGCCATAACACCTGAGGTAACATCAAGATCTGTTTGTAGATCGATTATCACTTAGCTTGTTGACCTTCATAATGGAAAGTGATTGGGTAGGTTTTCACCAGCTTATGATGGTAGAAATAGTTTGTATACAGCTGGCGAGCTGCCTTTTGCATCAAAGACTTTCACTATTAAATTAACTGACAGGAACTAGTGAGAGCATTGATAAGTTTCTTCTTTTTTCCTAGTAATATGTGTTTAATTTTGTGTTATATGTAAATTTTTCTCTTCAATTTTTCTGTGAAAGGGAGTTTAATGTTGCTATAAAGCTTGCTGGACGAGCTGATCTGAACCACCTTCAGCAGTTTCTTCAGGGACGATACTTGGACACCCCACAAGATACCAGTCAAGTTCTGGATGTTGTTCTGAGAGAATCCCCCTCCCAGAAGTAATCATCTAATCGTTCTTTTGTTATTCATGATATATAGGCATGGTTTTATCTTTTAATACAGGGTTTAGTAGTGCTATTTAAGCTTCAGAAATTAATCTTCCTTGCAGTTATATCACGGTCTCAAGATCATTTTTCTCCCCGGAGTTTGGGCATAGAAGTGATATTGGTGATGGCTTAGAGTGTTGGAGGGGTTATTATCAATCACTTCGTCCCACCCAAATGGGTTTAGCGTTGAACATAGGTGGTGCCACGAGGATTTTATTTATCTATCGTATATTCTGATATGTTTATTATGTATCATATTTCTGATTTGTTGAGATTGTCAGTATTATAATATCTAGTAAAACATTTGCACTCTTTTGTATTGCAGACATTTCTGCTACATCATTTAGCCTCTGCCTGTTCTTGACTTAAAGGATTGATTTGTGAAGGCACTTCTGCTTGAACTTGACAGCTGATAACAAAATATTGTTTTCTAGGATTTGTACCTTTTCCTGCTATATTTTTTTTCAACTTTTCATCTAAAGAAAGCATTGAGAGGATTAAGAGTACAAGTCACTCATAGAGGTGATAGCTGCAGCCTGCACAGCTTGGCAATCTTGTTAAGAAGGAACCTACACTGGAAGAAGATAATTCTAATTATAACACTTCAAATCAAAGTTGTAATGATAAAAATTCATCCCAACATTGTCCTGATTTTATCTTCTCTGTATTTTTAAAATAAAGATTCTAAAGCTGATGTTATCTTGTATTATTTTTTAGGCTTGTAAATATTTTTTTATGAATGATTATTTTGATGAGCTTCAGAGTTCATATGCTACTGTATTACTTTCTATAAAAAAAGATTCCATGTAATTGTTTTTTTTTAAAAGAAATCCGACCGGGATCGGGTTTTTTTTTGTTTATTCGAGCCCGGGCTTGGGCCTGCATTTTGGAGCCCAATACAAAATTGGGTCGGGCTCGGACCGTACAAACTAATTTCGAGCTCGGGCTTATATTAGTCTGGCCCTAAACCGGCCCGTTGCCACCCCTAACTAAAACTATGAGCTTATTTTGGGTGTGCTCACCCCCCCCCCCCCCCCCACCCTCTTCTTTATTTAAACCCCCAAATGCATCTTCCATCTCCTTCATTTTTCTAAACCTAAAATCTTCTTCTTTCAAAAACTTCATTTTCTCATTTCCTAGCATTTCCGACAACTTCAATTTCTTCTTCAAGCTTGGTTTGGAAGTTGGTGAGCAAGCATACAAGAAAGGAGCAAAGTGCTAGGCAAAGGAGAAGCCAATCAAAGAGAAAGAGAAGAGGAGATCATCAGTGAACTTCATAGTGGGTGTCTATTAAAACTATAAGAGCTTCTGGATTTGTTTCTTTTTGTGTATGATGGAAAGTGCTGATTTGAGGCTAGCTAAATGGCATGAATGAAATTTTGTATGTTCAACTTAAGTTCTAGAGCTAAGATTGCAAATTGATAGATAAATGTTGAATCATGTGAGATTAGAAAATTCATAACTTTGTGGAATGATGGAATTTAGACATAACATTTTATGGTAGCATCATGATTGTGTCCCTATGAACTCCACTAACTTTTGTAAATGGTGGATGTGGTTTGATATTTTAATAAATTCTATCTTGTTGCTGATATGGAGAAAGTTCTGCTCCGTGTAAATTTAACATGCTGACTTGCAAAAATCATAACTCCATGATTACTATGAATCTAGAGTTTAAAATTTTACTATAGGTGTTCTTACATGACTATATCAAATCCCCAATTTTTCATAATTTTTGGAGGAAGTTTGATATTTTTATAAAATGTGAAACCATCATTGATGCAAGAAAAATTGCTGAACTGTTTTCGGCTGAACTGTTTTTGGTTCTGTCTTGATATTTTTGTCTAGTTTAATAATTCATAACTTTATGAATACTTGGATTCTTGAGCTAAAATTTTTATATGGGGTTCTACGTGTCTATAACAACTCCACCAGTTTTCGTAATTTTTGAGCAAGGATTGATATTTTTAATAAAATCATGTTCATTATTGGAATGGAGCCCTTCTTTTTTTTTGTCTTGATACACATGTCTGGGTTATGGAATTCATAACTCTGTGGTTAAATGGAATTTCAGATTGGAATATTTACAGTAGTGTTGGAGGTCAGTATAGATCATCTTTACCAAGTTTCATGATTTTTAAGTATCATTTGATATTTTTACAAAATACATCTTACTACTATTTCTAAGAAACAGTATTGTTACTGTATGATAATTTACATCCGATTCAAAATATCATATCTTCCTGTATACTTGGAGTATTTTTCCAAATTTTGGATATGTAATGCCCTTATGTGTCTGGAACATTCCTACCAAATTATTTTCAGGTTTTTGAGATCAATTGTTATTTTTAATAAGTTTTATTGTGCAACTGGTTTATAATTTTATCAGATCCAGAAGTTTTACATGCCCCTCAGTTTAGCTATTTTTCTTTTCCAAAATGAACTGTTTTGAGAAAATTTTCAACTGAGATGTTAAAGCAAACATAATGATCTTTCTAAAGAATCAAAGAAATTGAAATTCCATTGAGTATGTGATTTATGAAAATTTTCTAATACAGCACTAGCTGCAGGTGGATTAGTTAGCTCACTGTTTTGACTAAATGTATATTTTCATCATACTAGGGCTTTAGAATAAGACTTAGAATGTTGTGTAGTGCCCCGAATCGTCACATTGGTGATTCGTGACACAAACCAGAATCTTTCCTTCAACAGTCACAATACAGGAAAAAGCAGAAAAAAATTTAAAAAATTTTATTTCATGATGTACAAATTCAAGTGTTACAATTATACACTGTCACAGAAATTACAAATTAGAGTTTTACAAAAATAAATAAAATGTAAAGGATGAACACTTGATACTGTCACTTGGGCACACCATCTGTCTTGGGCTTCTTGGGCTCCCTGGGTCGGCAATCTAGCACCTAAAGGAGTGGGCACGTCAGTAATTCTACTGACGCGAGACTGATAAAAGCAGCGATCTCCAAACTAGACACTCAAGGTTGAAAGCAAATAGAAAAAGTGACTAAAAGAAGGGAAAGTGGAGTCAGGTCAAGGTGTCCTGTGCGTGATATGTCTTAGTGATCTAATGCATAGATCAAGATGTACTTAGTCTAATGCAATCGAGACTTTGAGAATGTATGCATCCCATACTACATATTTTCCAAATCAAGCCGTTGTCTCCAAGTTCAGGGTTTTGAACCCTCGGCATGCAACCTACTTTTGTACTTGCTTGTTCCTGATAGATTGATCGTGGTTGGTGAGGTTGCAGATTAATTGGTCCCCATCCATTTCTGCAGTCACCTAGTGGTGTCTCAGTTTGCCACTTGACGCTCGGACCCCACTAAAAAACCGTGACGAACTTGATGATACACCACAGCATATCTATGGTGCCGAAGATTCATATGACCGCAGCCCATATGATCCATTTGTGTCCACCAGCGTAGAACTTGATGGCCTCGAAGGTCTAATCCCCCTATCCACCAGGAAATCCCATCCCGTTCTTATCACGGTATTTCCGAAATCAACAATGCAAGATACACACCACAGCACATATCCCTAAATGACAGGAGAGTACATCACCTGATTACTAGTTCGCTAGAAACCAATGCAGTTATAGTTGACGGCAAAACTAACTAACATTAAGTCTACCTAGACATGTTACAAGGGCATGGTCACTAACTGATTCCTAGTCTAAGTTTTGCCTAGTCTCAAGCGGTTTCCCTACTAGAAACACTCGTTCCCGTCTATCAACCTGCGGCTCCGGCGACGCGATCACTTGCTCGCCACTTCCCCCTATTGAGTCTCGTCCTCAACTCGGCCCGTGGTCATCTCCCATGATTTCGTCGGTGCCCGAGTTATTCACTTTCAATTGTTAAGACGGAAGTCCCCAAGTTGGCCTAATGGTTGATAAGTGTAGGCAACTAACTTATATAAGGTTGATGACTCAAATGTCGTTCAAGTCACTACCCGTGTCTCAATAACCTAAGACACCAAATTAACAAGTATTGGGGTATAGGAATACCCTTAACTCTCAATTCAATACTTGAGAGTAGAGAACAAGTCGCATACATGCAAAGTGACAACTTCTAAGGGTGGTTGGATCTGTCCAGCACTTTCAAAAAAGTCATATCAATTACCACACAAGCTGGAATTACAAGTTCCTGGGTTTTTTCGAAATCTTAGAGACTCTAATACAAGTCCCTAGTTCATCACTTTGGCAAATTCCAAACACATTCTTCCGGAAAATCAAGAATGCACAGACTATGCAATCAGCACCCGGTATTGAATACAGTCTAGTCTAAATTTCATATAAAATCAACCCTTTATCCTAAGCTCATAAAATTTAAGAATATATAACTAGACATACACAACTACATTGTATCCAAAAATTGCATCTAAACTCTTACTATGCAGAGAGTTATGACTCTTCAAATACCGCACAAAGATTCCACTGCTTTTCAGACAAGGTTTTTACTTCTACTTACAATTTATTTTTGAAACATTATTAAATGTCATCTAAAAATTCTAAAATTTTAGAATCATCAAATAGACTCATACCATAAGCTATTGCAAATGTTTCATTGCAATATCATCGATACACAAGTAGTTATGCATATATGAACTTCAGTCCCCAAACAGAAAATTTCAATTTGTCTTCTCAGACCAGTTGGAACTTAGCAATTTTTTAGGCACCAAAAAACTTCAGAAAAATGTAAAATTTGGGATTATGATTTTAGACACATACAAGAACATCCATGAAAATTTTCAGCTAAAAGTACCCAACCAATATTTAGTTATGATTTTTGAAAGTCATGACAGAATTTCTCAAAACAACAGTTCTGCCATTGGTTGCTGTCCAAAAATGGGACTGGTGTTTGGGCTATTAGATGAATCCCAAATATTATGAAAAAAATTCATGTGAGCTCTAGACACATAGCAAAATAATTCCCAAAATTTTAAGTTCAAAATTTCAAACCGTTGATGAGTTAGAAATTCCCAAACTACATACCAAGAACATGTTTCTTTAAAAAGTCTTGAAAAGGAGTTGTTCTACCATACAACTTTTTGTTTTCTTAGCATATCCATATTCATACATGGCAATAAAGCTTTTCTTAGCTACTTTTTCATGCTAAAATCACATACAAAAGAAAAGACTAATATTTTAAAGTTTAGAGTATCACCCACTCGTGTTGCAAGAGAATTCTCCAACTAGCTTGGGCTTGCTTGCTCCTTGAGATGCACCCTACTCTTCTCCTTCTCTACTACTCTTCTACTACAACAAGAAAAATTCACCTTTTCCTTCCTTTCCTTCTCTCTTTCTCTCTTTCTCTTTTTTTGTTTTTTTTTTGAAGAACAAGAACAAGATAAATGAAAGAATGAGAGAGGGAGTGGAAGTGGGCATTTATAGAGTGAAGGGGTGCTAGGTTTGGGATTGTCCGGCTAGGATGGATGAAGGGCTAGGATGGAGATGGGGTGAGTTAGTGGAGGTGGAGGGTGATGATGAATGACAACACACAAGGCTAGAAGCTTCATGAGTCTTCATGAAGAAACTTCACATGGCACAAAATCACCCATTGGATCTCATCAAGATTTGATCCAAGGTTTCTAATCATGATGGGGGTTAGCTCTAACCCTAGGTCACCATACTCTAACCCTAATCCTTGAGTACAAATATGCATGGTTATTTAATTTAATAATCATGCACCAATTCAATTCAAGTCTAGATTTAGTTGAAAAATAAATAATTTATATAAAATAAAACATTTTATCTTATTTTGGGATATTACATGTTGTTTGTCTAACTTTGGAGTCGGGTTTGATCATGCTGGAGTTGTGCTTGTTTGCACCTAATGTGTTTTGATATTTGAACAGCTCTTATCTCATTTTTGCCTTGGTTCACTTGTTGTTATTCATCTTTAGTTTGCTAGTGACCTAGTTGGGTGAACCGTGCCCTATGACCTATTAATATCACATGATATTTTGGGTGGCTAGTAGATCACCTCGAGATGCGGTGGATGAGGCTTTCTCGTGCACCATCGGATTTTAACTAAGGTGGGTTGATCGCGGGCCGGAAATAGGGTCGAGTTCCAAGCTAGGGGCAATAGCAATCGATGAAGATCGAGTCGCCAATGTCAAATGTTTTGATTAGGTCAAGTTGGGTTCCACTTGAGAACTTAGTGAGAGGCTAGGGGGTAGTTACTGGCACAGTAATTGACCCAGTTTCACTAAACACGTGTTCATAATAAATCTTAGTTGTTATCACTAAAACCTGAATAGGGTTGGTGTACCAGGTAGTAATATCCTTAAAACTAGAAATAATCTTGTGTATTGTTAGGGCAGAAACTAGTCGGGTGGTCATACTCGCCTGTCAAAAGAACTCGTGCGGTGTCTTCCCACTTGTTTGGGCACACGGATTGTGTGATCTCGTATGTTAATTCCTGAAGTACTGTGATAAGAACGGGAAGTTCTCCTGTCAGAAGTAGGGAATGGACCCTACCAATCCGTCAACTTCTATGTTGTTGAGTACAGATGGAGAGTTGCGATTGTACGTGTCTCAGCGCTACTCGGTAAGCTTGCGAGCTAACCTGATTGTTCATAGCAACGTTTGGTGAGGTTCGGGGTGGAAACGGCCCGTAGGGATCGTCATTATCCGAGGGCAGAAAACGGCCCACATGGACCAGGAAGAGCAAATTATTTCAAGACCGGGGGTGGAAATGGCCCGCAGGGACCGACATTGTACGGAGGCGAAAAACGGCCCGCAGGGTTCTAACATCATGGCAAAATAATCTCACCAATTTTTTAATGTAGAGGCAGACTTATACCGAACAACTGCAACATCATCAGTCACTAGTTAACTGTCAGGAATGAGAAATAGTACAAGAGTAGGATGCATGGCGAGGAATCAAACCTTGTGATCTGGAGACTACAAACTCTATAGGAAGCATGTGGTATGGGATGCATATGCTTCCATCGAAGTTGCATTTGGGGAAGTATGTATTATGGGGTGACGTTTCCATTTGAATTTCATTAGAGTAAGTGCATTGCGTGCATTTGGAATTGTGCATTGGACTCTAGGGCATGACATACACTGACCATTGTGATTTGACTACACTATTTTCTTTGCATCAAATATTGATTGTTGAGTTTGGGAAGTCGCTGGTTTTATCAACATTGCGTCAGTTACATTCAACTGGCGTGCCCACAGTTTGTTTAGTTGCAATACTACTTGATCGTGGAAGCAGGAGATTCGAGCTGCGTGGAGCGTTCAAGTGGAGATTATAATTTTGTACAGTAAATTTATTTGATGTAATTCTATGATGAACAAATTTGTACTTGTAATACTTTGCTGGCAATATAAAGTTTTTAAAGTTCCTGTGATTTTCCTGCGTTTGGACTCATTTGAAGGAAAGATTATGGCTTGTGTCTCGAGTTCCGGATATTGGAAATTTGGGGCGCTACAAAGTGGTATCAGAGCTGACTTCAAATTGCAGTCCAACACATTAGGAAATTAGACTTGGATGCCCAGTTAGAGTTGGGTTTAGTTTGGATAGTAGGAGGGTCGTGAATCATATTGTTGCACCTTCAACATATGTTTATGATTCTTCCCTATCCGGAACTAACATTGCATATGTTTTTTTTCTTGCAGGATAGCATTCGAGTATATACTAGTTGAGGGTGTATTGGTAGAGGAGGGTGAGCCAATGTCTACGGAGGAACCAATGACCATGGACGAGGAACCAAAGCCACCACAGGCCAGATATGGGGCGAACGCATCTCCACCATCACCAGAGCCAACCCCGGAGCAGCGAGCAGCTGCCAAACTACATCTGGAAGTTAGGATGCTGAAGAAGTACAAGGTCAAGGTGGATGATCAAATTAGATGACCGGTGAGCATTCACAGGGCAGAAATAGCTCTTCTGGAAGAGGAGAACAACTTCAATCACATATGGCACAAATATTGGAGCGTGTGGGGCAATTTTGGAAAGTTATTGGGGAACCCACCAAACTGATAAGGTGCTTCCATTGTGGAGAGCTAGGACATTACAAAAGCAAATGCTCGAAGAAGGCTCAAATCGGAGTTTGTTACAACTGCGGGAAGACTAGACATATCAAGCAGAATTGCCCACAACGGCTGAAGAACGACAGTGGACAAGTTCATAAGGTCAACAACCAGGGAGGCCACTGAGTTGCAAGCAGAGTTCGCAAGGGCCGGGGATGCTCGTCGCATGGATTGGCTTGATGTTAGTTTTTTAAGTAGTTGATGCCATGTTAGTATTGTGTGGATGTATTTTCTTGGTTTTAATGGTGTATGTAAAGGTGTAATCTTCTTTATGTACTTGAATGTTGAAAACTTAATTAACTATGATATGTTTTTGGAATTGGTGTGTTATGGTATTTTTGATAATTATGCGTGCAACCTGACGCCATGGAGGCAAGCCTGTAGCTGGACGTCGACAGAGGTGATCACACAACACAAAGGATGAGGAAGAATTCAATAAAGACGACGACGGTGTTCCGGATCTTTTTCTGGTGGTCGAGTCTTTCAAGCACCGAGCAGACTGAGGAGCTACTACCGAAAACATTCATTAGGCCCAGTGCTTCGCCTTGAGAAGCACTTTTTTTTGCTTGTAGGAATGAAAGATTGACCGGTGGGGATGCACATCAAGCATCGTGAGGGAACCAGGTTACAGCTCGAGGCAGGTATCCATCGATGACTTGTTCGATCGGCTTCAAGGAGCATTTGTATTCTCCCAAGTCAACTTGCAGTCAGATCACCACAAGGTTCACGTCAAGGAGTAAGATATGCCAAAGACGAAGGTGGATCATGCCAAGGATTTAGCAAAAGCATCGAAGAAGTTGCAAGGAGACTGGGGCTGCATTATTTAGCTTTGTTCTTTTTTATGGAGGGAGTGGCCACCAACCCGGAGAAGTATATCGTGGCGTGAAGCATCATACTAGCAATCACGTACAAGCAGTTGATTTTTGACCTTATGCTTGAGTATCGCACGTATCCGAAGTTCAAGTCTGGAGACCAGAAGACCGCCTCGGTCGTCATCTACTCAGGGTGGAAGAGGAAGATTATCCTTTATCAACGTGGATTTCATCGCAAGGCTGCTTAGAAGTTCATAGTATGACAACTCGATTGGGTGGAAGTGAACCAACCGGCACACACTCTAGCGACAAGTTACCAGTCACTGAGGAAGTGGGCACAAATATATTTCAAGGATCTTAATCTTCAGGAGTACCAGTATTGAGAACCTTCGGCAGGATTACAAGATTACTTCACGCTGTCGAAGAAATCTATGAGAAGCTTTGGAAATGGGAGCCAATATCAGCACCACGCGGAGGCAGATAAGGCAACAGAGGGAGTCACACTGGGCGCTGGGAGGCATGCTGGTTGGCAACGAGCATCTTGAAGGAACCAGCTCGCCGAGGGAATCACTTGGGAATCTGAAGACTGTTAAGGAACACACTTCCTCAACAATTAATAAATGGTGTATTGTTTTCCTCTCCACTAAACATCATTCTGAGGACAGAACGATTCTACGGAGGGAGTAATGTAAGACTCCGTAAAATAGTATATAATTATTCGTGCACAATTCAGGGTTGCGTGTACTAATGGATTTTTCTCAATTTCAATTGAGTAAATGTTGAGACATATTATTTAATATGCTTTGAAACCGACAATGGTACAATTGTTGAACCAGAGTTGGAATAGTTTCTCAATTAAATTGTATATTTGTCTCAACGATAATCGAGATGGAACATATAACATTTCTATAATAATAAACTATATATATATACTATATATATATAGTATATATATAGTATATATATATATATATATATATATATATATATATATATATGAGAAAAGTGAGTCTCATATAGAGTATGAGGAAATTTTCCTCATACAAAGTGATTATACTCACTTGGTGTGGCATTTATGGAAGATCCGCTCCGTCCATCGTATTTATCATACTAATAGATGTATGTGTCGAAAAAATCAAGTGGTTTGGAAGTCATTCAACAATGCATCATGTGGTTGAAAAATGAATGATTTCAACAATAATACAAATCGAACCACAAATTGGACTCACATGATGCATGGGTGAATGCCCTCCAAAGCACTTGATTTTTTCTACACATACATTTATTAGCATGATAAAAATAATGGACGGATTGGATCTTATATAAGGCGCCCACCAAGTGAGTATAATCACTTTGTATGAGGAAAATTTTCTTATACAAATATGGGGCTCACATTACTCTCTCTCTCTCTCTCTCTCTCTCTCTCTCTCTCTCTCTCTCTCTCTCTTTCTATATATATATATATATATATATATATATATATATATATATATATATATATATATATATATATATATATGTGTGTGTGTGTGTGTGTGTATGTGTGTGTGTGTGTGTGTGTGTGTGTGTATGTGCGTAAATGTACAATTATTCATACTAACCCTAAACCACCTAACTAAAACTATAGGCTTTTTTTGGGTATGCTCACCCCCCCCAACCCCCCCCCCCCCCCCCCCTCTTTATTTAAACCCTCAAATGCATCTTCCATCTCCTTCTTCATTTTCTAACCCTAAAACCTTCTTCTTTCAAAAACTTCATTTTTCTTATTTCCTAGCATTTCCTAAAACTTCAATTTCTTCTTCAATCTTGGCATGGAAGTTGGAGAGCAAGCATACAAGAAAGGAGTTAGGAGCTAGGAGGAGGAGGAGCCAAACAAGGAGAAAGAGAAGAGCAGATCATCAACAAACTTCATAGTGGGTATCTTTCTAAACTCTGTGCTTGTGGAATTTTTTGTGTGTGTGAATGATGGAAAGTGCTGATTTGAGGCTTGCTAAATGGCATGAAAGAAATTTTATATGTTAACCTTAAGTTCTTGAGCTAAGATTGTAAATTGATAGATAAAGGTTGAATCTTGTGAATGATTGACATGCGATGATTAAAAAATTCAGAACTTTGTGGCATGATGAAGTTTTGTCTTGAAATATTTATGGTAGCATCTTGATTGTGTCCCTATGAACTCCACCAAGTTTCATAAATTTTGGATGTGGCATGATATTTTAATAAATTCTATCTTGTTGCTGGTATAAGGTAAAAGTTCTGCTCTGTGTAAATTTAACATGCTGACTTGCAAAAATCATAACTCCATGATTACAATGAATCTAGTTTTGAAATTTGTATCGTAGGTGACCTTGCATGTCTATATCAAATCCCTAATTTTTCATAATTTTTGGAGGACATTTGATATTTTTTATAAAATACGAAACCATCATTGATGCAAAAAAAAGGGTTGAACTGTTTTTGGTTCTGTCTTGATACTTTTGTCTAGTTTGATAATTCATAACATCCTAAATACTTGGATTCTTGAGCTGAAATTTATACGTGGGATTATTCTATATTTCTATAAGAATTCAACTAATTTTCATAATTTTTGAACAAGGTTTCATATTTTTAATAAAATCAAGTTCATTACTGGAACAGAGCCATTCTCTTTTCTTGTCTTGATACACATGTTTGGGTTCTGAAATTCATAACTCTGTGGTGAAATGGAATTCAAAATTGGAACTTTACAGTAATGTTGGAGGTCAGTATAGAGTCTCTCCACCAAGTTTCATGATTTTTAAGTACCATTTTATAATTTTAAAAAATACATTTTGCTATTGTTGTTACTATCTGATAATTTACATCCGATTCAAAATATCATATCTTCATGTATACTTGAAATATTTATCCAAATTTTGGATATGTATTTCTCTTATGTCTCTGGAACATTCCTACCAATTACTTTATAGGTTTTTAGATCAATTGTTATTTTTTATAAGTTTTTTTACGCGACTGGTTAATAATTTTATCAGATCTTGAAGTTTTGCATGCCCCTCGGTTTTTGCGATTTTTCATCTCCAAAATGAACTATTTTGAGGAAATTTTCAACTGAGAAGTTAAAGCAGACATAATGACCTTTCTAAAGAATATAAGAACTTGAGATTTTATTGAGTATGTGATTTATGAAGATTTTCCAATACAGCACCAGCTGCATGTGGAATTGTTAGCTTGGTGTTTTGACTAAATGTATGTTTTCATCATACTAAGGCTTTAGATTAAGACTTAGAATGTTGTTTGTCTGAATTCTGAGTCGTGTTTGGTTATGTTAGAGTTCTGCTTGTTTGCACCTAATGTGTTTGTGATTTGAACAACTCTTCTCTCATTTTTGCCTTGGTGCACTTGTTGTTATTCATCTTTAGTTTGCTAGTGACCTATTTGGGTGAACCCTGCCCTATGACCTATTAATATCACATAATATTTTTGGTGGCTAGTAGCCCTTATCACTTCGAGATGTGGTGGATGAGGCTTTCTCGTGCGCCATCGGATTTTAACTAAGGTGGGTTGATCGCGGGCCGAAAATAGGGTAAAGTTCCAAGCTAGGGATAATGGCGATCAATGAAGATCGAGTTGCCAAGGTCATATGTTTTAATTAGGTCAAGTTGGGTTCCACTTGAGAAATTAGTGAGAGGTTTGGCAGTAGTTAATGTCAAAGTAATTGACCCAGTTTCACTAAACACGTGTTCATATTAAATGTTAGTTGTTATCACTAAAACCTGAATAGGGTTGGTGTACTTGGTAGTAATATCCTGAAAACTAGAAATAGTCTTGGGTATTGTTAGGGCAGGCACTAGTCGGATGGTTGTACTCTCCTATCAAAGAGATACGTGTGGTGTCTTCCCACTTGTTTGGAAGCATGGGTTGCGTGATCTCGTCTGTTAATTCCTGAAGTACTGGTACTGTGATAAGAACGTGAGGTGCTTCTGTCAGAAGTATGGAATGGACCCTTCCAATCTGCCAAGTTCTATGTTGTAGTACGGACAGAGAACTAGAGTTGCAACTCTACGTGTCTCGGTGCCACTCGGTAAGCTTGTGGGCTACCCTGATTGTTCGTAGCAACTTTTTGTGAGCTTCGGGGGTGAAAACGGTCCACAAGGACCGCTATTGTCTGAGGGCGGAATAACGGCCCATATGGACCGGGAAAAGCAAATTATTTCAAGAACGGGGGGTGGAAACAGCCCACAGGAACCGGCATTGTCCGGGGGCGGAAAACGGCTCACAGGGTTCCGGCATCTTCGCATAATAATATGACAATTTTTGACTGCAGAGGAGGAATTAGACCGAACAACTACATCCTCATCAGCCACTAGTTAACTGTCAAGAACGGGAAAGAGTACAAGAGTAGGATGCTTGGCAGGGGATCGAACCCTGTGATCTGGAGACTACGAACTGTTTGGGAAGTATGTAGTATGGGATGCATACGTTTCCATAGAAATTGCATTTGGAGAAGTATGTAGTATGGGATGCATACGTTTCCAAATGAATTGCATTTAGAGTAAGTGCATTGTGTGCATTTGAAATTGTGCATTAGACTATAGGGCGCGGCATACACTGACACTTGTGATTTGACTACACTTTTTCCTTTGCATCAAATATTGATTGTTGAGTTTGGAAAGTCTCTAGTTTTATCAGCATTGCCTCAGTTGCATTCAACTGACGTGCCCATAGTCTGTTTAGTTGCAATACTATTAGATCGTGGAAGCAGGAGACTCGAGCTGCATAGAGCTCCAAGTTGAGATTATAACTTTGTACAGTAAATTTATTTGATGTAATTCTATGATGAACAAATTTGTACTTGTAATACTTTGGTGGCAATATAAAGTTTTTAAATTTCTTGTGTTTTGATTGTGTTTGGGCTCATTTGAAGGAAAGATTCTAGCTTGTGTCTCGAGTTCCGGATATTAGGAATTTGGGACGCTACCCCCACAGCCTATTGACCTCCCAATGATATGACAAGTTAAAAGTCCGACCCGCGGTTCCAAGCCATACTCCTCACTCGTGAGCGTGTGAACCTGAGGGATCGACTCGTTGATCGTTGTCACTCTTACAACTTGTTAGATCTCCAAAAATGTTTAAGTCTGCCAGCCCAGTATGCACCGACCCTAGGGATAGACAAAGTATTTAAGTTCGGCTAGACCAAATATGTGAAAAATCCTTTTTAGGGTCAATCAAAATGAACCATTACAATATACAAACGAAAAACACACATTTAAAAACTTGACAATTTTTATAAATCATTGCATGATCAAAAAACCAAGTGGACAGATACATATTGTTACAGCTGGTACAAATGGATAAATACATACTATTACATTTGACACAGTTAGAGTAATCCAGCTAGTATAGTAGAAACCGTGTGAGGAAAGTCTAAGAAGCCTCCTCATCGAGAGCATACCCCATCAGACTCACATAGACCAAATCCAAGCCGACTAACCTGGAATGTTCTTCGGCCTGCCAATCGTGTCCATCTCAGGAACTAGCCATGCTAGATATCTTGGCCACCCTGCTATGAGCATCCCCGGGGTTCAGCAGCACCATCTGAATACTCAGTGACGAACCTCGAACAGAAGTCCAACCGCTAGCAAAAGGGGTAGCCCTCGACCCAGCCATTCCGAACTCTAGCTTTAATCTGTATATCTCCAACTCCTTCTCCATAAACATCTCCCGAAGGAAAGAGTCTGAAGACCGAACTGCCCCTCCTGAGGAAGGGATTCGAGATGACTCATTGGGGACGGTTACTTAGGCTCCAGCTAAACCCAAGCTTCTGTTGACCATCGCCTCTTTCAATTAGGCGAGCTCCAGGTTTACTTGGTGTGACTTTCGTATATAACATGAGAAAATAGCCTCCCTGTCCTTCGACTCTTTTCAGTAACGAGCCAAACTTGACTCCACGATCCGTGGTTTATGCCTAAGATATTTGAGCTCAGCATCACAAGGATCGACCTCGACACGTTCGAAAATCTAGCACGAAAAAGAAAAGCCACATTACGCAGAGAATTGGAGACTTAACTAATTCTAATGCTATGAAAGTCCAAGTCACGAAACTTGGAATGAAAAGTTTCAGGGGGTTCAAGAAACTCGATAATGTTTATCCAGTTCGGCAAGCAACATAATAATCGAAACTAAAAAGTTCAAGTCAAGAAGTTCGGCCCAAAATAGCTTTCATTCAATTCAAACAAATCCGAATATAGAAGAGTGGTGGCCAGTCCATGATCAACAAATAAAAAACAAAGAAAAAGAAAAGTTTTCTACTACTTAAGTGGGGGAGGCACATCTTTGACCTCGGTGGCGGTGGTATCGGTGTGGACCTCTGTGTGGGGCAACCTCTTCCCAATGAAACTAGATATCCTCTTCACCACTCTAAGGGATCTCCCGAGGGTTCAAGGGGGCTTCGTCAAACTTCATGGAGTAGGAGAAGCCTTCGAGGATGAGGTTGAGGTACCTCGGCTTGACGTGCTCGATGGCCCGCTTATACTTCTAGTCCTGGGCAAGGTTGACTCTGTCAACAGCTTCCTCCCGGTCAGCCACCAACTCCTTTTCCTTTGCCTCCCAGCCGCCCTTCTCCTTCTTCAGCTTCTCCCTGCTGGAGGCCATCGAGGTTTGCTAAGCCTTGAGCGCTTTCTTGCACTTCTCCATGTCCTTGAACCTCAGCTTCAGGTCCTTATATTCCCTTTTGACCTGTTACTCCTTCTAATTGGTAAGCTTGAGGTCACGGTCATACTGCCTCCTCATATTTTTCCCTTGTTAAAGTTGCCTGCAAAACAGAAGACACATACTTAGAAGGAAAAAATTAATTTTTTTCAAGACAAAACTTGAACTCACTGAGGGTCGGAATGCTTACCACCATATTTTCCTGAGCCCACTTCAAGTAGCTCGAGTCGAATGTCTGGTGATAAGAAAATCCCCATCGCAAGGCATAGCAAGGTTGTTCACAACCTCCATAACGATCGGTCCCTCCATTATCGAGTTTGCTACCTTCACGGCCCAATCGGGCCTCCATGGTTCTAAGGTCTTGTCCTTAAGGAGGTTCTTGGCCTGGGGATGAATAGGAGGAAGTCCGAGCCTAGCAATCTTTGCTACCCTGAAGGCGCTCGAGCTCGGAGCCACCTATGGTGAATCAGGGGAAACGGTGATGATCAGCGTCCTCGATTTCTTGGCCTTCCCCTCCAAGGACCTGTCAGAGGCAGAAGCCAAAGGTCTCTTCTTGCCCTTCAGCTATTCAGCAACCTTCTTCTTGGCCAGGGCTGCCCATCTCGCCTTGATCTCCTTCTTATCGAGCATTGCTACAATAAAAAAAGAAAATAGTTGGATAGAACAAAGAAAAAAAAATTAAATGCAAAAATAAACAAAGGATATACAAGGGTCGGTCAGGCTCAGTCTGCTCCTTACTAGGTGTCGCGCGGCCACCTTCAGCCAACTCATGTCCCCTCCCCCCCCCCCCCCCCCCCCCTCAAAAAAGTCGTTGTTCTCCCTTAAAGTGAACTCCCTGGGTCTCGGGGCTTTGAGCATTGGAATATCAAACACCCCCTTGGTGAGGATGTCCTATGGCATGGGACTTCGGATGACAATATTTCGACTTCCAATCCTTAATGGAGTCTGTGTGGTCGTATACGACACACCTCCCGAGCCGAGGCAAGAAAAAACACCGCCCTTCATACAATTTAGCAGTACAGAAGCCCAAGCACATCTGGAAGTACTTAAGATTCAAGGGTATGTCCTTCTCCCTGCAAAGGAAGATGAAGCTGATGAGCTATTTCCACGAATTGGGACCATACTGCATTGGACTCACCACGACCCAATTGAACACCTCCTTGACCAAGGGATTCATAGGTAGTCAGAGTCCTGAAACGAAGGCGTCTAGAGGGAACATGCAAAACCAGGATGCCAAATTATCTATTGAACGAAGCCCATGTTTTGTGTCACGCCTCGCTTTCCAAAAATACGGAATTCAAATACGTGAAATTGGCCCAGCGAATGACTTGCGTCATCCATAAGTTGTTATCGATTCAACTCAATAATATAAACAGGAAAGTAATACAACCACACATACAATAAAAGAATAATCACATGAATAATAATACTTGGAATTTAAGCATAAAATAACCAAATATAATAATAATCCAACATCTGGAATCAACAATAACAATATTCGGGTCAAAAGCCCACAATACAAGAAATAACAATGTCCAATTATTATGTCTTCACAATGAAACAATAATTATTTAGGCAGCAATGCAAATCTATTCTTTCACCATTGTTGTTCTCCTAATCTATCAGGCAATTCTCCTTGATTTCCTGCAAGCTGTTCGTCTAAAAAGAGAGAATAATATGTCCTTAGAGCAAGTCGTGGACAGCAAGTAGAAAAACAGAAAAACAATGGCAATAACGGTATAACGTTGAATTCAATGAACGATGAAATCAATAGCATTGAACAATGACAAAATGATAATGGTGCAATGTTCAATAACGATGATTGATAATGATAACAATAAACGATAACAATAAAGGTGAACAATAATGATAACAATGTTCAGTAACGATGATAATATGCAATGACGATGCAATGATAATCTTAAGTCTATTATTTATTTTAGTCCTAACTAATGCACGTACTACTGCATCTCATTCCACAGGTTCGATGCATACAAACACTTTCGTTTAGACCTAAGTGATGCACTCTATCGATCGTGTACTTGGCAACGGTAAACACTATTCACCTTTCGGTGTATGATACAGTCTTCGGCAACGATACGATACACGATAGATTGGATTACTGTCGTAAGCCACAATCAATCGATAAAACACTAGCCGGAACATTATTTAGGGAACACAGAACCTTCCTCCGAGTAGATTCTCTACATTGTTCACTACTCAAATCACCCTTAAACCCCGGCTTGTTAACAATTCTTTATTCAGTCAACATGCAATAATGGTTGGCAACATTACGATACTAATAGAGAACAATAGGGACAGTGATATTAATGGGGAAACGATAATGCGATTAATAAGGGGCACTAGAATGATGATAACACAACCCTAAGATCATGCAATGTACTCCATACAATTAAATGCACCAAATACAACATTATAGATTCAATTATATATTATCAAACATGAAAACTCAATTCTGGACAACAGAGGTTGCTTTACCAAAATTAAATTTCCCGCTACTATAAAATAGCAAATGTGGATCAGCCAGAAGTTCTAGAAACTAGACTCCAGCTCGGTTCCAACGTATATTAAAAGTCCAAAATCCGACAACAGTAGCTAGGTGAATTACATTGTTCTTTACAGGTTACAGATTCTGGTTGGTTATCGATGTTAACTAGTTTCAGTTATAAAAGCAGTAAATACTCATTTTAAAAATCAGCAAAAATATTTTTCATGGCCCTAAGCATGTTATCTATCAATCTGAAAATTATCATGGCAATATTTGATCATTAGTTCATCTATTTCATTAGTTTAACATGGTATATGCATAAATCTAGAAGTAAAACGCAGCAACAGTAAAATGGTCATAACTCATAAAATAAGTCGAAATTCAATAATTCTTGATGTTCTGGAAACTAGACATATGGGGATACATTTCATATTCAGAAAGTTACTGATTTTGATGACAGTATCTAGGTCTAAACAGCATGACAATGTTCAGGTTGACAGTTAATTTCAGGGTCTAAATATATTTTTCATGAAAAAATAATTAGAATGTTATGAACGATGAGTTAGCGGTCGACAACATTAATCACAACAAGTTACATCTATGTGAACATGGTATTAAGATGTATAATGTCCATAATCTTACTAATCACAATCAACCAATACACCAACATCAATCATATAACAACCAACACTAGCATACAATCTACAATAGTTGTGTAATGTCATGACGTGAATTACAAGGACAATCCCTATTCATATATTGAATGGTTAACTACATGAATGAATGCAAGATCTCCATAAATCGGAGGCAGAAAAATGGCACGAAGTCAAGACTACTACTTGGATTCACTCGTGTAAATCCGTAGTATCCCAATGATAGATAACAATAGATGGTATACGATAATCAATATAGATCTACTTGCGGAATTCAATAAACAGTCTTGAATACGATACAATAACCATTCGAGAGAAAATGACTTGCCTTTTATATGGTTAATCCGAATATAGCGAATAACGGGATGAGAATCCTGGTGGCAACGGTGATGATCGCGAACAAAGCAGATCTTGATGTGATGATCACGATCGGGTGCCAATCTGGATATGATGATCAAACAATGATCGGGCAGCTGATCTTCGACTTGATGGTGATCAGCTTGATGATGATCAAGATCTGATCGGACGGATTATCACGGATCTTGATGAGGATCAAGATCAAGATGATCAAGGAGATGATGATGGTGATCAAGATCGTCGATCGGACGGCTGAGATCGCTTGATCACCAAAAACAGAGCAAGGGGGAGTGCTCTGCGATGGTGAAGGTGGTTGTCGACTGCGGCTGCGGCGGTGGAGGACTGGACGGCGACTGAATGGCGACGGTGGTGGTCGACGGCGCTTGGGGGAAGGTTATAACCCCTGTTTTCACACATACATATTTTCTGTGTATTTTCGGTATTTCGATTTTTGTAAATTATTTTTCTTCTTTCAAATTCTTTTTTTGTTAAAATGTATTGTTGGATGTTCTATTGTAGTCTAATTTTTAATCAATGTTCTTATTTGTAACTAGTTTCTAATAATTTTTATATTGTAATACGAATCTTATTATTTTTATGACTTTGATACACATTATGATTACCATTATTATTATTAATATTAATTTTGACTGTTTATTAAAAATACATTTCTATGTGCTAACTGTATTTGTAGTTATTTCAAATAAAATTATATGTTGTAATGCAAAGATATTTTATTAGTTATTTTGTTTCTCTATTGGATTTTAAACCCAAAACCCAAACCCTTTTGCTTATTGGATCATACTCTATTCAAACCCATTAACCCAAACCCCATAATACTATAAATACCCTATATCGTAACCCTAACCTACCCACTACTGTGTAACCCTAGCCGCCTAAACCCTCCCCTGCCTTCACGTCCTCTCCTGTTCTCCCATCCCCTTCTTCCCAGTCCCCCCTCCGACTGCCGTGCCACCCTCCATCCACTGCAGACTCCTGACCACCATCTCCCCACCATTCCCTTCGGCCTCGCACTGCTCCCGCTCGCCACTCCATCCCTGTGCCACGTCTCCTTCCGAGCACTGCATGCCAACCCTGTCATCCGCTCGCCTTTGCCATCATCCTCGTCATCATCCCCCTGCCTCGCCATCACCTCCGTCTCGAGCTCCTCCTTCCATTACAGTCAGACCAGCCCCATCGTCTTCTTCTTCCCCTAGTTCTCGTCGAACCCACCAACAGTCAAAGCCCCTCCGATCGCTAGCGCTACCACGTCACCGCCAACCTCCGTTGACTGCTCCTCCGGTCACTGCCCTGCTCTTGTGCACCACCCCAGTCTCCCGCCATCGAGACGCTCCTCCCTTTCTTCTGTTTTCTCCGAAAACAGAGCATGCCATTGACACCGTGGCTCCGAGCTCCTCTCCGTACAGTTGCAGCCAGCGACCTGAACCCCGGCGCTCCCCGCCGTCCTCCTGCCCCTGCCTAGCCTCCGCCAGCCCTGCCTTCATTGCCGTCGTCGGAGTCAGCGACCCGACCATCGTGATTGGGATTTAGTTTGGCTGTGTGCTGTTTGGAGGGAAAAGGAGTGATGTGAATAATTTGCAAGTGTACAAAATCGCAACAAGTAATATAGTAGTGAATAGAGTGTCGAACCCACAGAGACTAGATATTTTATTGAGTACCGATATTACTAGATGAATCACTATTTGGATAATCGAAATTTAATAAATAAATAAAGAAAACATCTAAATTTAAAAATCTAACTAACTAAATTAATGGAGATGGAGCGGAGTCTGAAAATTGTAATTTGTTAATTGCAAAATTAATTCTAGGGCTTTAGACTTCACCTAGTTTATCCCACACAATTTATAATTCTTAAAAATATTATTTTTCCAAGTTGTAGACCAAAATCCCCAACTTATTCGATGCTTTCTCTCGAACAACACCAAAAATATCTCCAACTAACAGTTTGACACATCTCTATGCAAATTTAATTAATCGAAGACTCATTAAGTTCTGTGGATTTCTTAACGGTCACATTAATCGCGGTAAATCATCTCTAATTTCGCTCAATTAATGGTGTTCAATTTTTATTGTTCTAAATCACAAATCACCTCTCGGTCTCTCCATGATCCAATAATCATACAAAAATCGGCCAAATAATTGTAAGCATTAAGCACAAAAATTAAACACACAATCACAGAAAAATATGAAATTGTGTTCTCAAAACTAGGCTACATCTAAACCCCAGAACAATAAATTTAGTTCATATTAAAATTGCAATTAACAAAATTGTTCAAGGATTGCATAATTAAAAATTAGAGAGAGAAAAGAGATACAAAAATAGACTGTTTTGTAATAAAAAATGCAAACCGAACAGTCTCGAAAATTGTGCCCAAACAATAATAAATCTCTCTGTCTTCTTTTCCGTTTCTGCCTTGAAAACCGAGCCAAGCCACGTCAGATCCCCACACTGTGCCCACAGAAACGCGTCGCCCTGTCAGCCTCGTGGAACGCGCGCCAACAAGGTCGAAGCGCTTCAGATCGATGCTGTCGTTTTCGTCGCCTAGGGAATGATGCGCCAAACAGACTCTTGAGTCCCCCTCTCTCTCTCTCTGATTTGTTTTGTCCCCACCTACCTCCAATCCTTTAATTCCCTTCTTCTTCTGGCCTTCACGCCCGCACGCCCTCCTCTCTCTTTCTTTGCTTCGGTTTTGGAGTACTTATGTAGGAGTTGTAGATGAGGTGTAGACTAGGATTAGTATATATCTGTAAATTAAAAATCAGAATTTAAAATAAATATTTAAATTTAAATTAATTAGATGAACTTAAAAAAATAACTAATTTTTATTTTTGCCTTATCAAAATCCAATTAAATTTGTTTATTCTTTTTACACCCTCTTGACAATTAAAATTGTATTTTGCTCCTATATAAAATTCAACAAATCATTAAAAATAATAAATCAATAATTTTTCTTTGTTTGTTGATTTTTATCAAAAATAATTACTTTTTGCATCAAAAATCTTATTTCTACATAAATAAGTAATTAATTGAAATATTATAGAAATAAGATGAATTTTAGACAATATAATCGAAAACAAGCAATTTTAATGGGTAATTGAATACAAATATTTATATAAAAATAAGACACATCAAGGAGAGTTGGGATCATGGTTGCTGTGTTGTTGTTTTGGTGTGAGGATTAGACTTGATTTGCTGTGTATTATTTTGCCCGTTGTTTGCACGTGCTTGCGTGTGTCCGTGTTCATGCTTCGTTTCTCGGGATTCTCATCCCGTTATTTGTTCGTGTTCGGATTCACCATCATCAAGGCAAGTATCTTCTTGTACAATTTGTTGTTCTAGTACAAGCTTTTTAATTGGAAATACTGCACGTAGATCGTAGTTGTGACTCTCCTTTGGCTCATCGTTTGTTGATCTTATTTTATTCTTTATCAATTCCATGATCATAAGAGTCACAACCCTTCATTGATATATGCGGTATGATGCAAAATTAGTTGGATCCATTTTATCTCCTAATTACTTGAACATCTGAAACTAAGAACCACCTTGACTTGTAGATATATGCGGTATGATGTATGTGTTGATTTTACTTCTTTTGAGTTGAGAAATAAATGTGACTTGCTGATTTGATAACTATTACACCTTGATTTTAATTACACATTAATTGAGACTCATATTAGTTGCTAATAATGTCACTTTCTATACAAAGAACCATCTATGTTGTTGTTCCTGTTTTTACTTGCTATTTCGACCCTGATAACATCAGAATTTGGACTTGAGTTCTAAACATGAAATGCACCCTAGATGTCTAGTTTACTACCCTTTTGACGGAATTGAATTCCATGTTATAGTTTGTGATTTATCACAGTTTTACTGCTGCAGTGTCGTAGAATTCCAGATTCTTAAATTTGATGCATCACTTTGATTTACAATTAAGTTAGCCATGCTACATGTAAGATAATGACTTGAAATTTTTCATGCTGATACTAGAAACACTAGAAAACATTTCCTAATTTTTCTGGAATTAATTAATGAAGTTTCAGACTTGTTTCACATTTAAAAACACAGTTTTACAAATTCTTGCTGAACATGAATCCTGTATAGTTTGCTGTTTTGACACCTGATTCTACAACTTTTATATATCTTGTTTATATGCACTAGATTCAGCAGAGAGTCTAGTTTCTAGGTTTTCTGATGGATCTAGATTTGCATTCCTGTGGTGGCGGGAATCTCAGTTTTGGTGCAGCAACGTCACGCTGTCCAGAATTGGAATCCTCGTCGTTCTTGATTTTTTAATTTGTTTTGAACCTCGAATATGCTTGCTACCTAGCCTAAACTTGTTCTCTTTCCTCGATCATGTATAATTGCTCTATTTTGCACACTTTAATGTTTGGTTGATGATAATAATAAATAATAAGCCGGGGTTAAGGGAAAGACCATAGTAGTGGACAATATAGGTAAGTGTACTTGGAAGGGGGCTCGTATTTTCCATTACTTGGTTCATTAACTTGTGGTATCTTGAGTGTATTCATGAACCCATTACTTGGCTTATGAACTTGTTGTATCTTTAGTGCATTCATGAACCCACGGTTTGGTTCCTGAACTTGTTAGTGCCATCACAAACTGGTACGTGAACTTGTTACATTGTTTTCGTATTCATGAACCTTGCTTGCTTGATACTTGATGCCTGAGTACACCGCCCTATAAAATCCACAACTGGGCCTAAACGTAACTGTTTGTAAGCAGCAACCAAGTGGTAAATAGTTGAGATGCATGAAGTGCTATCTAGATAGAATTAAACATTAGACTTAAGAATAACTTGTTACTTGTTCACACTTGACACCTGTCTTTCTTGATACTTGTCACCTGATACATTACAATTACATGTTCACTTGTTACTTGTCCCACTACTAGTATTTGTTACCCAATCCTGTTACTTGAGTTATCTTACTTGCTAGCTAGCCTCTTGAACTGCACTACTTGTTGCATCCTTGTCAATCATGTTGTATATTCTTGATTCTATATCTTTGTTTCATATTTTCTTGCACTTATTTTCATACCTTTGCTTATGCTACTTGCGGCCCTAACTTGCACTAAGGGCGTTTGTCATTGTTTCTCCATTTTCTACTGCATGATAATACAGACTTTGGAGACGAGTTGCTTGCTGGAGTTGGTGAGCAAACCTTCCAGGCTTCGCTTGGGAAAACTTGTTTCAGTTATTTGTATTTGAGTTATTTAATTCTTGTTGTTGTTTAAAATTTGTAACGGGCTTGTAGAACCGAAGTTTTCACTTTTGATCCAGATGTTGAATTTATTTGGGATATTTAAATTTATTTCAAATATTTTCTGTTGATTAATAAATTATTCATTCATGCGTGGTTGAATATATTTTGCTATACTTCTTGTTATTATGCTAAGTCGATCCTACAGCTTATGAATGATGAAAATCAATCGTTGGGCTTTGTCACGCACTCATATTCTGTATTCCTTTTGGGAAGCGGGGTGTAACAAAGGCAGTCGACGGATGGAAATATGGGCTCAGAGAGAAACAAGGGAGCTCGGAGGGCGGCGAGTGGATGATGACGATGGGGGGTGCTGTGGTGGTTCGGTTTCTGGTAGACGAGGAGGCGATAGGCGGTCGCGCCTGGGGATGGAGGCAGAGGGTGGCGAGGTCGCACGAGGAGGATGTAGGAGTTCGGGGGTGAGGAGATGGAGGCAGGGCAGCTCGACGGGGTGGCACGATGGCTGACGAGGGGCTGAGGTCGAGCGGAAGGTGAGGGGGTGCGGAGCGATGACGAGGAGAGGGTGGCGGAGGTTGAGTTGAGGAGTAGAGGATGAGCAGGAGGAAGATGAAGGGGGTGAAGGTTGAACAGTAGGGATTAGGTTTAGTTTAGATTATGTTTTAATTAATGGGGGATTAAGGGGTGTTTGCTGTGTATTAAGAAGAGAGAGGGAGAAAATTAGGGAATAGTGGGTAGTTAGGATTAGTAGGAGAAGAAAGCGTGAGAGAAAGATTGTCACACCCCGCTTTCCAAAAAGAGAATACGGAATACAGATACGTGACTAAGCCCAGCGAATGATTTTCATCATCCATAAGCTGTCAGGATTTTTACAACATTTCACAAGAATAATCAGAGTCGGGAAGCAAGAAAAGTCAACCACGCATGCATATATGAATCACAATACCAACAGGAATTTACTTGAAACAAAATATATTAATCTCAATAAACTAGATCTGAACAAGTCAATAATCCTGGGGTCACATTGCCCAATACAAAATAATCCAAGCAACAGATACAATTATTCAAATAAGCAACAGGAAATAATAATAGCAAAACTCCAGCATCTAGAATCTCATATCACCTAATCTATCGAGCTGCTGATCTCCATAATCTGCAATTAAATAAATTGCAGGAAAAGGGAAAAGAAAACAAAACACCCGTCAATGCAAGTTACGGGCTGCTTGTAGTGCAGGCGCAAGTACAGGAAAGGATAAACAAGAATAGAGTAACAATGGAAGTAGACATAGCATGGAATAGACATGGCAACAAAATAGAACAACTAGCATGAGTCATGAACAGAATCAAGTAATGTAAAGTGCTGACAGGGTACAGGTAACATGTAATAGATGTCAAGTATCATGCAAGCAGGTAAACATGTAATCAAGTAAACAGGTAGCATGTACAGGTAAGCATGTAACAGGTGTCATGTTATATCAAGTCTTATATTTATTATTATCTAGGTAGCACTTCATGCGTCCCAAACTTTTACCACATGGTTACTACATTCAGACAAGTTACGTTTAGATTTCGTAGGGGATTCTATAGGTCATGTACTCGGGTATTCACAGGATTACAAAACTTGGTCAGTAAACTTGATCGGTAACTTGATCGGCAACTTGGTCGGTAAACTTAATCGGTAACTTGGTCAGTAAACTTGATCGGTAGCTTGGTCGGTAAACTTGATCGGTAACTAGGTCGGTAAACTTGATCGGTAACTTGGTAGGTAAACTTGATCGGTAAACATGTCACACGGGAAACACGAGTTTCCTTTCGAGTACAGGCTCCTATATTGTCCATTACTGATCTTTTCCTTAACCTCGGCTTGGTTATTTGTTATAATTATTAAACAGGCATATACGTGCATAAAACAGGGCAAGAATAATATGGTATAAACAAATAACAGGTTCAGGTTGAATTATAAACATGCACAGGTGAAGAACAACTCATAAAAGGATAGGACAACGAAAATTCTAGTTCAGGACAGTAAGACAGTACTGCACTAAATCTGTGATTCCCATTGCCACAAACATGTAAGTTTGTATCCGTCAGAAAATATGGAAAATAGTCTCTCGGTCAAATCCAGGAAATATATATAAGTCATATGGTATTTCACAAAATCAAAACTTAAAACAGGTTTGTATCCAGAAAATATGTTCAGCCAGAAATCAGAAGTTTGGATTCAAGATCAGGAAAATGGCATAAAATTTCACTGATTAAATCCAAGACAAATCTGGGGTATTCCCTAGTATGTTTAGTAACAAAAAAAAAAGTTTCATAATTTTCCAACATAAATAGAATACTTAATTAAAATCAGAAAGCAACAAGATACAACCGTTTTGTAAATCTGGAATCATAAACACAACAATACTAAAACAGCAATATCTCACAAAATATAAATTGAAATATAGATCCGTCAAAAGGGTAATAAAATAGATACAGTAGGCTATAAGGCATATTCAAAAAGTTTTTATAGACCGCAAATAGAATCAGGTCAAAATTATGTTTCTTTACTGAACAACATGAAAATTCTGCAGGTATAGTAGTTGTTTGCAAGTACAAAATGGTTTATAAAAGTCATCAATTAAATCCACAAAAATTAGGGGTTAATTCCAATCAAGTCTAGTTGTAACCAGCAAAATATTGGATCCAAATATTATCTATAGCATCAGTAGAAAAATAAATAATCATACAGAATTCGCATAAAACTGGATCTAGAATTTTAAACACATCTGTAGCAAATAGTCATAACTCATAACTCATAAATCGAAACTGATATTTGTCAGAAAATCTGGAAAGTAGACAAAATTCTCCATAATTCATATTCACAAATAATTTTCATATACTGACCTTAATATGGTCTAAAATACTGATAAAAAATGGGGAATCGACAAAATAAAAATTATTCTTCATGCACAAAATCAACTAGTTCATATGAAACTCATCCAAAACATAACCAAACGTGAAATATGGTATACTAGATGTCAAAGCAACATGATATAGGGTATTTTATGGTTCCACGACAAGTATACTACAACTAACACAACCAAGCACATGATATCATACGAACAACATGCATGTATATAACAAGAAGTGGTCATCCCTAAGTTATTTCATGTCATGTGTGTCATGTGGCAACTACGGGCGGGTCAACACAATAAAGACAAAATACAACAAGGGTTTGCACAAGAGTTGTCTCTAGAACACAACTACACTACAGGCGGTATTTAGTACTTGTATTACACAAAGAAAAGAATACAAATTACTTGCCTACTCGATGGAACGATGCAAAGGATGAGAATAACAGCAACGGATTCCCAGGCACAAACTCCACGAACAACAAACCATGAACGAGATGATCACGAACAAGATGAAGACGATCGAGATGATCAAGGGCCGAGATCAAGAGCTGATAAAGATCACGATCAGATCTGATGATGATCAGATCGCGAGGGAAGATCAGATGGTCCAGATCAAAAGATCAAGTTTAGATCAAACGGACGGCCAGGATCTGATCGGATGATCAAGATGATCAAGAACGGATGACTGGAGATGATGATGATGATCAAGAGAAGATCGGATGGCCAGGATTTGAAAGCGATCAAACCCAATCAAACAGCAACCCAAGGCAATGGGGCTGTACTGGCTTGGCTCTGACGGCGGAATTGGGCAAGGCTGACGGCGGCCAAGGGGTTGGCACACCACACTGTGGTGGGAGGACGACGGCACTGGCAAACAGGTGGCTGTGCTGCTATTGGCTGATCCTACATTCGTTGCTGCTGGCGTCGTGGTGAGAGCGGCACAGGGCAGTCGTCGATGGGAGCACACAGGGGGACGTCGACCAAGGGGTGGTCACGATAGGGAGGCAGCACGACTGGGGTTGTTGTCGTGGCTACTAGAGGCGCATAGGGATATGAGGGCAGAGGAGAGGAGCTGACGAGATGCAGCAGAGACAGGGGTCTGCCGGCATCGAAGGACGTAGCACAGGTGAGAGCAGGGTGCAGTGGGTCACTGGGGCTAACGACGGGATGGTGGTGCAGGGTCAGGAGTTCGACTTGCGGAGACAAGGGCAGAGGAGCACTTGCAGGGCACGCTGCGGAGGTCGCATCGAGGAAGCACAAAGAGGGGGCTCGGGGGGAGAGAGAGCAGGAGAATGGGTGAAGTAGAGGATAGGGATGAAGGAGATTAGGGTTGCAGGTGGGTTCACATGGGATGAGGGGGAAGAAGTTGAAATGGCCGGGGTTAGGGTAGTTTAGGGTTAAGGGTAAATATATAGGGGTAAGTGAATTAGGGTTAGGGTGACGGGTTATGCTTTGGGTTTTAAAATCCATTAGGAAAATAAAAAATAACCAATAAAATATAATTAAACTTAGATAAATTTTGGGGACATTAAAAAGCAAAATTTAGTAACAATAACAATAATAATAATAGAAATCAAAGTAATAATAACAATAAGAAGATTTGTTTAAAAATCATAGAAAATAATTACAAATAAAATTATTGATCAAAAATAGATTTTATTAGAAGAATCAACAATACATTTTAACAAAAATAATTTGAAAGCAGAAAACTAATTTACAAAAATTTTAAATACAAAAAATACACCGAAAATACGTATTTGCGAAAACAGGGGTTATAAAGATTGAGGGGAACATTAAGTTGATCTGGTCAATAACAGATTAGGGGAAATTGGGTTAATGGGTTTGGGGGAACGGGTTTGGGTTTAGGGTAGGCTAGGATCCAATAATATTAGGCTTATAGGGTTTTGGGTACAATATGGATCAAATAGAAGGACAATTACGAACCCAACAAGATAAAAGACAAATTCATGAAATTAAATATGAATCAGGAACATATGAAATAAGATTCAAATAATCAAATTGAGATCAAGAACAAATCATGAATAATATTAGAATTGATATTATTCAATACAATAAATGAGACAATGAAATCTTATTGAATTATAAAAGAGATTAGAATGGAGATCAATAATAAAAGGAAAAATGAAAACGGGAGTTAAAGTTCAAAATCATTAGCTCAAACTCTAGAGAAATGACGTAACAAGTTCAAATCAAGGGGAAGTCGGCCTTCACTAATATTTTCGAAACCTTGTCTACCTCGATCTTTCAACAGCTTAGGCTAGAGGATGACAGTTGTATCACAAAATTGATCAAGTCCAGGAGGTCTTCAGGATACATTCTTATCGATATTGCCTCCTGGTAGTATGGGCGCTCAAAGCCCCTCTCCGGCTCATACTCCATCGGCTCAGACCCCAGAATCGTGGGCCAAATGAACGTCCCCTTGGCGGACGAGGAACAACTGGGGTGGGTGGGTGTGTGTGTGTGGTTGGGGGGCTGCCACTACCTTATCTGAAGAACCCTCTTCACTCTAGGGAACCTCCTCCACCGCCTCTTCCGCTTCCTTCTCCTCCTTACCCTTCTTTTCATCAGAAGAGACTAAAACTACTTCTAAGGCTTCACCCTCCTCTGCTAATTTTTCCCTCCAAAATGACTCTGAGGGAACTTCCTCCACCTTCTCTTGGAGGGTGGACCACGAGGTAGACGGCGAGGAACGGTCGCCACGACCAAAGGGAGAGGTAGAAGTGCCAGACTGAACCATTGACATAATTAAATAATACTTTACATAGTTATCTGTTGATGGACAATTAGTCGGAATGATCGCCGGAGTGGTGGAAAAGGTTCTAGAAAGAGAAGCATTGCAAACTATTGAGACAAAGTAAAGAGAGAAATGAGATGGGGGTGGGGGATATAAAAATGATGAGAGAACTCCTCGATAACCACAACGATGACGTGCAAGAATCCTAACAGTACAACTCCATCCAACGACTATTATGAGAAAAACTTTTTGATTTCCACAACAGTGACGTGGGCCAACCTTATGTGTGATACTCGTGCATCTGCAGCTCAAAAGAAAGACAAAATTCCTAAGTCCTTCATCTTCGGAATTTTGCAAGCTCGTCCCAGAGTGTGGATTTTGAGCCATACGTGAAAAACTCCTAAATTTTGCCTAGTCTCGTCCCTCGGCGTGGACTTCAAGCCACACACAAAAACACCTAAATTTCCTTTGGACTCGTCCCTCGGTTTGGACTTCAAGCCACATGCGAAAAACTCCTAAATTTTGCTTGACCTTATCCCTCAGCATGGACTTCGAGGCACACGTGGGAAATGCCTGAATTTTGCTTGGCCTCGTCCTTCGGCATGGACATCGAGCCACACACGAAAAGTTCATAAATTTTGGAGAACCCTCTTCACTCTGATGGAACTGAGATGATTCCCAGGACTACGGATTGGTGTGCGTATCGATCGTTAAATATAAACAGATTAAAAATGTGATCTAACCTTATATAGCGGAATCTAGGGTTCACAAATTATACCTGCGATGAGAAAAAGACGACAGCGACCCCAAGATCTTCTGCACGTATTCCTTCCTCGGGTTGGACGTCGTGTGGGCGACGATCTCCAAACCTTTCTTCTCTTTGGCTGACCTCTCTTTCTCTCCTTACATGAATCACGAGTTTTGAGAAAAAAATCTTATATTTCAGATTGTAAATGACGGCCAGAGAATAGAGGATATATATAAGGCTACGGCAGGGACCATGAGGAGAAATTAGGGTTAGGTCTCCTAACGAATCTGGGTATCCCGTGTTCAGCCCGAACACACAACCCAGGCCCATTAACAATAGCTCGGTCCACTAAGGAGCTATTGTTGCACTACCTTCCTAATCCCAAATTATATTTATGGGCTCCTTTTATTATATGCTCGTTCAACTCCCCATGTTAAGATATCGAATGTCCGTCGATCAAATTAAGTTACTGACAACTATATTGATCAACATCTTTTATCCTTAAGTAGTACCACTCAACTTTATTTGTCATGTCGGATGTAATCCACCTGCAGGGTTTACATGACAATCCTTATGAGCTCCTTAATGGGACATCATCAACCCGACGTATCGGGACATGGATTCCTTTTACAATCAACAGCCCATCATACATACAATGCTATTACCCAATTCATAGAGGTTGTTGATCCATAATGAATCTCACTCTTTTATGAGTCAAAGTAATGCACACTGCATATACATGTCTATTATTATATCTGGATTAAGAGCATAAGCATCCATAATAACAGAGGTGTTTGTTCTCTTTTGTAGTCAGTACAAAGAGAACAACCTCAAGTGGTCCTGTTCAATACACACAAAGTGTACTAGTGTAAACCTATAGTCAAGACAGACTAATACCAGATTACACTACAACCTTTCCAATGGATTGTCCAAGTCCGTCTAGGTTGTGAACTATTTATATATTCCATAGGGAACTGATAATATGATCTTCTGTGTGTCACCTCACACCATATTATCAACCTTATAGAATATCAGACACTTGCATTAATATTATAATAAACACAATATGCAAACATATGCCCATATGATTCTCATTCAAAAAATAAGGAAATAAAGTTAATACAAAAGTGATGCTTTCAGTATATAACCCTAACACACTCTAGGGAACCTCCACCACCGCCTCTTCCTCTTCCTTCTCCTCCCCCGTCCTTTTCATCAAGTGATACTGAAACTACTTCTGAGGCTTCACACTCCTCTGCTCCTTTTTCCCTCCAAAATGACTCCGAGGGAACTTCCTCCACCTTCTCTTCGAGGGAGGACCACGAGGTGGGTGGCGAGGAACGGTCACCGCAACCAAAGGTAGAGGTGGAAGTGCCAGACTGAACCATTGACATAACTAAAATAATACTTTACATAGTTATCAGATGATGGAAAATTAGTCGGAAAGATCACTGGAGTGTCGGAAAAGGTTCTAGAGAGAGAAGCACCGCAAACTATTGAGAAAAAGTAAAGAGAGAAATGAGATGGGGGTGAGGGATATAAAGACGATGAGAGAGACTCCTCGATAACCACAATGATGACGTGGAAGAATCCTAACAGTACAATTCCATCCAATGGCTATTATGAGAAAAACTCTTTGATTTCCACAACAGTGACGTGGGCCAACCCCATGTGTGATACTCGTGCATCTGCAGCTCAAAAGAAAGACAAAATTCTTAAGTCCTTCATCTTCGGAATTTTGCAGGCTCGTACCAGAGTGTGGATTTCGAGCCACATGTGAAAAATTCCTAAATTTTGCCTGGCCTCGTCCCTCGGCGTGGACTTCAAGCCACACGCGAAAACTCGTAAATTTCCTTTGGACTCGTCCCTTGGTGTGGACTTCGATCCACACATGAAAAACTCCTAAATTTTTCTTGACCTCGTCCCTCAGCATGGACTTCGAGGCACACGTGGGAAATGCCTGAATTTTGCTTGGCCTCATCCTTCGACATGAACTTCGAGCCACACACGAAAAGTTCATAAATTTTGCTTGGCCACATCCCTCCGCATGGATTTTGAGGCACACACAAAAAATGCATGAATTTCGCTCGGCCTCGTCCCTTAGCATGGACTTCGAGGCACACGCTTAAAAAGCCTGAATTTGAATCAACCTCGTTCTTCGGTATGGACTATGAGCCACTCGCAAAAATTCCTAAATTTTGTGTGGCCTCTTCCCTTGATGTGGACCTTGAGCCACACACTAAAAGTTTCTAAATTTTGCTTGGCTTCGTCCCTCGGCATGGACTTCGAGGGACACGCAAAAAATGCCTGAATTTCGTTTGGCCTCGTCCATCAGCATGGACTTTGAGCCACTCGCAAAAAAAATCATAAATTTTGCTTCACCTCATCCCTAGGCATGGACTTCGAGGCACTCGGGCATGGGATGCAGCGGTGACCGCCAGATTTCCCCTTGAATTGCACCCTCATCTAATTTTTAATTAAAATTCCAAAAAATAATTAAAATTGAAATAATTAATTAAAATTTCTTTAAAAAAATAATTATAAATTTTGGAAAATAAAATTAAAAATTCCAAACAATAATTATGAATTTAGAAATTTTAATTAAAAATTCAATAAAAATTATAAATTCGGAAAAATTATTGCATAATCCAGAAAAATTATTTTGAAGCCCTCAAAGATGATGACTTCCCTCAATAACTTCGATTACGATCATGAACATCCCCAAAGGAGAACTACTTCTTGAAGGTTGTTGTACCTAACTGTAGCGTCCCGAATTTCCATAATAGAAATAAGAGATACAAATCCAGAATCTTTACTTCAAATGTAATCCAAACACAATATAAAATACAACTCATTTCAACATTTAAACTCTAGTCCAAGTGTTAACCCTTATTCAAGCCACCCACTAGCAAATCCTACAAAACTGTTAAAACTGTTGGCACATCAGTGAATGCAACTGACGCAATGCTGATAAAAGCAACGACTCTCCAAAGTCTCACTGTCACGCCCCGCTTCCCAAAAATACGGAATATGAGTATATGACATTGGCCCAGCGAATGACTAACATCACCCATAAGCTGTTTATCCGATTAACTCAATAATATAATCAATACAGAACAATTGCGCAAGCACTAATCATAATCTCATGAACAATAATACTTGAAATGAAGCAATGTATAATATCCAAGTAAAATAATCCAACGTCTGGAAACCATAATAAAATCCGGGACATAAGTCCAATACAATAATAAATCCCAAATACAATAGTAATATGTCTCAATACAATGAAATAACAATACTCTAATAATGAAGTCTTCATGACAAAGCAGTAATTATTTATTAAGCGGCTATGCAATCAATTCTTTCACCAATGTTGTTCTCCCTATCTATCAGGAAATTTTCCATTAACACCTATAAACACTTTATCTAAAAAGAGGAGAAAAATTGTCCTTAGAGCAAGTCATGGACAACAATTAGAGAAAGCAGGGAACAATGAAATAATGGTATAACAATGATTTCAATGGATCAAAATGAATCAATAATATGGCACGATAATCAATATCACGGTAATCGATGCAATGGCTATAAACAATGGTTCAATATTCGGTAATGGTAATCAATGATCAATAACGGTAACACATAGCCAATATTCGATATCAATAGGAACAATAATGAACAATATGCAGTATCAATATGATGCAACTCTTAAGTCTATTAATCATTTTAATCCTAACAAATATAGCACTTCATGCGTCCCATCTATTTACCACATGGTTGCTACATACAAACAAGTTACGTTTAGAATTAGTGGTGGGCTCTATAGTTCATGTACTCAGCTACGATATTCAATAATGACCGATGATTGAATCAATCAAGATACTGTAGTCAGTAATCTAGAATTAATCGATGACCAATATGACTGATAGACCAATAGACCGATAAATAGGGAAACACGGGCCCCTCCTCCGAGTATAGTTCTTATATTGTCCACTACTAAAGTCAATCCCTTAAACCTTGGCTTGTTAATTATTTTATCAATGCAACAATACAATGTGCAATCAATGGACATTTCGATGAACGATAGTATCAGTAGGAGAACAATAAGACGATAACTTAGAAAGGTCAATTAAAATGATGACCCTCATTAGGAACATGCAATGCATCATACATACATTAATTCATGTAATAGTACGATATAGGAAAACTAATCTATTAAAATCTGGACTATATAATTCTGGACAGCAAGAGTAGTCTGTACAAAAGTGCAGTTTCCCGCTGTTTTAGAAATCGAAAAGTGAATCCGTTAGAAGTTCTAGAAACTAAACTTCTACATGGTTCCAACACATATTTAAAGTTTAAAATCTGACAATTGTAGCTAAGTCAAACACATGGTTCTTTACAGGTTTCATGTTCAGGCAGAATTTTGACATTTTGTTATTATAATTTTAGAACAACAAAAACTCCATAATAAATTCATTAAAAATATTTTCTGGACTCCTAAACATGATTACTAACAATATGAAAATTTTCAGTGCAAGATCTTTTCATTTGTTCAACCTGTTTACTATTTGAACATGGGACAAACAATAATCTGAGAATCTAGAATTAAAAACACAGCTGTAGTAAAACAGGCATAACTTTTGCTACACAACTAGGAATTCAAAAATTCAAGATATTCTGGAAACTAGAAAGATAAGGCTACAATTCATATTCAGAAAGTATTTCATTTTAAGATCGCTTACTGGTTCAAAAACAGCAGTCAACGTATAGGTCAACAAGAAATATATAGGATTTCTGTAGTTTTCTTGAAAATAAATTAATTAACCTAATGGGTGTCGATTCTTTAGTCAATAAATTGTATAATCAGCATGATGGGTGTCAAAACATGATAAATAAAATTAGAACACGGTCATACATCAATTTATCATCATTCAATCCTCAATAGATCAAATAACATACAACCTATCAATTATCTCTACAATAATTTATTTGTGTGATGGTTATATGAACAACCCTTATTATCAATTCTATATGCACTCATGAAAGATCTAAACTTTAGAGTCAAAAGTGACATGATGTCAAGAATATTGAGGTTAGCTCGTGTAAACCCTCAATAAACCGAATGAAGATAGTCAATACAGCGATATGATAACGAATAGGATCTACTTGCAAGAATTTTAATAAAACTTGAATTTGATACAATTAAGAATTCAAGAGGACAGTGACTTGGCTTATAAACGGTGAAAACGAATACCAAGAATAACTAGATAAGGATCCCGAAGCAACGAACCCACGAACTAGCACAATTTAACACTTGCAAAATACGTGCCATTGAGAACTCAGCAATAATAGCAAGAAGAGACTCAGCGACCTCAGCAAAAATAGGGAAGAGACAGCAGCAACGATAGAGGGGCAGCAACGACCAGGCCAAGGAGGATTGGCGACGCGGCGGACGGTGTCGGGGTTGACGTCGATGAGGTGGTTCGACGGTTGGGAGGACAGGGGTGATCGGGAGTTGGGTTTTTTGGGTGTTAATGTCGAGGATAGCAGAAGAGGAGGATGGGGTGGAGTTTTGGGGGTGCTCAGGCGGTGGCGGTGTCGACAGGAGGTCGACAGAATGGAGTGGCGACGAGGGGAGGTCGCCGGAGTAGGAGGATGGCCGAAGAAGAAGGTGAACAGGATTGGGTTGGTTGTGGTCATCGATCGGAAACGGTAGGAGGACAGGGGGGTCTGCGGTGTGGTGGCGCACGTTAGAGGGTGCGACGGAGGGCGGCGACGGCCTGCGGGGGTCGTCGGAGGAGGAGAACAGGAGATGGGTTCTCTGAGTTTGGGCGGGAAATAGTTGGGGATAGAGAGAACAAGGGAAGAGAGGAGAGAGAATAAGCGGCTAGGGTTTCAAAATTGTGCAATTTTTATGGTTTGCATTAGGGTTGTATTTATAGGGTACAATTAGGGTACTGGATTAGTGAATTAGGGTCCAATAATAGCGGATTTGGGTTAAGAACAAATGAAATTGAGTTTTAGGGTTCAATAAGAGGTAGATCCAGATCAATAGGGTTCAAATTAATATCCACAATTCAATAAAATAAAATCCACAAGATAGATTACCCAATAAAAGAGAAAATAGTTTATGAACGAAAATTCCAATCCAATTAAATAAATAAAATAATACAATTGAAATAATATGAATTGGGTTGAAAAATAAATTGGAACTCGCCAAGAAAATCAGATCAGATATAATGGTAAAATAATTCGAAAGGTGAATTTTTAATAAGATAATCAATAAATAACAATTAATAATTCTAATCTTATAAAATAGTATTCAGTTTTAACAATTTATTAAAATAATCCAATAATAATAATATAATTGATTTTGGGCTTAAATATAAATAGAAAATAGAAGTAAGATTAAAATACAATTATATTCGAAATGAATATAATTTTCGATTAGAAAGCACACAAAATAAATTTTAAATAGTCAAGATATAGAAATACACGGAAAATACTTATTAGTGGAACTGGGGGTTACACTCACAACCACAAACTTGTTGCACATCATAAAATAAAATAATAATGAAAAGATTCATAAACCAATAAGTGAAACAAAACTAAGAGAATAAGCGTAGATGAATGCGCCAACAAATTTTACGGTAAGAGCAAACTGTCTTCTTGGAAGTATCAACCACAAATGGCTTTATTACGGGGTAGCTTGTACCAATTTTTCTTGACACATTAATAATTCTCCTGGTGTGTGTTAGGAAAACAAAGAAAAATGCATAAAACAATGTTCAAGAAAACACAATGCACACGATGCACACTAATGCATACTTGTTCGGATTCTATGCATCCCATGCTACATAGGTCTGAGGGCAAGCCCTTATCGTTCACCTCATTTAGGGTTCAATCTCTCGCCATGCAATCCTACATCGGTGACAGAAGCAAGATTAGACACTCAGTGAATAGACCCCAGCTCTAGTATGCATCCCACCAGACTGTACAAGTGTAAAAACGCAAGCATCCCGTAAGCATCATTCTAACTCTGGAGAATCACCTCCCTACCGTACATTCCTCAAACAGACCCCAGTCCTAGAACTCATCCCGTCAAACTGTACAAGTGTACTGCGCAAACATACAGTATATTCCGCAAATAGACCCCTGTCCCGGAACGCATTCCGCCAAACTGTACAAGTGTACCGAGCGAACATATCAAATCCATCTCACTTCTAGACATTCTGCAAATAGACCCCAGTCCCGGAATGCATCCTGTCAAACTGTACAAGTATACCACACAAACATACTAGACAGACATACAAATCACACAGTTTCGGAATACACCTGCTTGACTAAAAATAGAGCCCATACTTACGTTGCCCAAGTTCCGTCACAACTCCCAATCTAGTGTCTGTCCTTAGGTTCAAACACAGGTAAGCATAGTTACCTAGAACTAGTTCACCCCCACGGGACTTCACTTACCAAATTAGGAATGCTAGCCCCTCTGGCTAATTTCCTACAATCAAAATAATCACTGTCGGTGCCCTAGGGTTCGCTCAGCCTCTAATGCTCACAACTCAAAGCCTCAAACATCCATCTAGGGTTCTCACAATAACCCTAACTTTCAAAATTAGAACCGCCACTTGGTTCGCTATATAAAAATATGTCTTTCTTTTCTCTTTTCCAAAAACATTTATTTTCAGCATAACATCACGGTAGAAATTCAGTTAAAACATCTCATACCAAATTTAAACATATTCACTTATCACAAAATTCCTTTACATCAACTCACTTCTCAATCAATAAACCATAACTTTACTAAATCTTCCATTTTTACAATAACAACCAATTTGACCATAACTCTTCGTTTCCAAATCAAAGTATCCTTTTCTCTATTTGAAAACACAAATAAATTTTCTAGAATAATTATCAATTTAAACTGAAACATACCTCTTTCAATTAGGAGATTCATCCCAAAAAATCAAAAGAATCATTTTTACCCAAATCTGAAACTTATACTTTCTTATCCTTGAAAACAGTCCATTAAAAACTGAATACTTAATTCTAAAAATTTTAGTTTATAATCACTCAATAAACGTAGATTATACCCTCAAAATTTAAATCCAAACGCACCAAGTTTAAGTCTTTAACACATCCAAATTCTGAAACAAACTTTTATTAAAAATCTGAAACTTATACTTTCTTATCCTTGAAAACAGTCCATTAAAAACTCAATACATAATTCTGGAAAATTTAGTTTATAATCACTCAATAAACGTAGATTATGCCCTCAAAGTTTAGATCCAAACGTACCAAGTTTAAGGCCTTAACTCATCAAAATTCTTAAACTTACCACATTTCAAATTTGATCAACAATGAATTTAAACTTTCATATTCTTACCAAATATACACATATACACTGATATAGCTAAAAATGGGATTAAATCGGGACCGTTCAAGTCAGAAACGAATCTTAAAGCTCAGGGGTAAAACGGTAATTTTACCTACAAACGGGTCTGAAATGGGAACTGGGTCTTTCTTCAAAGCCCAATATCCCATGAACGGATTTGTCTTACTAGATACGGGTCCCAACCCGTTACAAACTAGCTCAGAAGGATAAAAAAGAATTCAGATTCATAATTATCCCTAAGAAGTGATCTTAACCACTTCTATCCATTCACACCGGGAAGTAGAGATATGTTCATATCTCGAAACAGATTCCTAAGGCGACTATAAATAACCCTCTCCCCTTACTGTTACCAGGTAATCAATACTTTTCCAATAAAAACTCTTTCTTAATCATTCAGATTACTAACAAGAGCGTCGAAGGGTGCATCGTCGGGATCCATCCCGGTATCTCGCACTTTTTGCAGGTTCGCAGCAGTGGCAAAAGACCAATTCAACACATCGGTGAAGATCAACAGGTCAACAGGTTTGCTTTATTGTTTTCTCATTTTGGCGGGAAAGCTGAAGAGGCGAAGTAGGGTAACGGGTTGTTCAGGTTTGGTCCTTAACGGGTCCGAACCCGGCCCACCGACCCCCATTTTTTTTTTTGGTCGTCGAATTTGAGCCATGGATCGCGTTTGTGCACGAATTTCGAGGAAAATTTTTTTGCCATTTTGCAGCTCGGTAGCACAGTAGCTTGGATTGTAGATCCGAGCTGCGTGGCTCGATCTAGACGGTTGATACGATCGTGGTCGTGGCACAATCTGAGAAAACGTGATCTTTTTGTTTTGTGGTTGTGGCGCAATCTGAGCCGTTTGATTGTGATCAGGCACGAATCATGATGATGAAGTCATTTTTCTCCAATACGCAGCTCGGAATGCAAGTTGCTCGGATTGCAGATCCGAAGTATGTGGCGAGATCTGGACGGTTGATCACGATCTTGGTGCAAATCGCGAGGCAAGCGGCTCAGATCACGTGAAAACGTGATCTTTTCGTTTTGTGATCGTGGCAAAATCTGAGCCGTTTGATTGTGATCAGGCGCGAATCATGATGATAAAGTCATTTTTCTCCAATACGCAGCTCGGAATGCAAGTTGCTCAGATTGCAGATCTGAAGTACGTGGCGAGATCTGGACGGTTGATCACGATCATGGCGCGGATCACGAGGCGATAGTTTTTGCCATTTTCTTGCTCGGCGCAGCTGTGTTTCCCGGTGCTATGGAGGTCCGATCGGGGCGTGCAACCCCTCGTTACGAAGCTAAATCGAACATCTACAACTTCTCTTTAGGAGTGGGATGAAGATTCACCCTTCTTCATGGTCAAAATAGTCCTGCAACATCCTTGTCTTGATGAAATTGAGGAGTATTTTTGGTCTTAAGGATTTTCAAAGAGGAGCTCCACTCCTAGGAGCGAAGAAGATGGGCCAGGAAGATCCTCATAAGAGCCATGTGAAGATCCATTCTTGGAGGTGAGTGCAAGGAGCAACTCCTGGGGAGAGTTCTAGCTCGGAGCCCATTGAAAGGAAGAGCACTCGTGGGGCGAACGGAGTGAAGAACATCACAAGCCTCTAGGAGAGAGCAATTCATGAGACGAGTTTGAGGAGCAACTCTAGGGGAGAGTTTTGAGCTCCGAACTTGCTTAGAAGAGGCCTGCTCGGGGGGCGAGCGGAGCGAAGAGCTTGGCTCTAGGAAAGAGCCATTTGGGAGACAAGTTTGAGGAGCAACTCTATGAGAGAGTTGTGAGCTCCGAATTCGTTGAGAAGAGGTCCGCTTTGGAGGAGAGCGGAGCGAAGAGCTTGGCTCTAGGAGAGAGCCATTTGGGAGACGAGTTTCAGGAGCAACTCTAGGAGAGATTTGTGAGCTCCGAACTCGTTGAGAAGAGGTCCGTTTTGGAGGCGAGCGGAGCGAAGAGCTTGGCTCTAGGAGAGAGCCATTTGGGAGACGAGTTTGAGGAGCAACTCTAGGAGAGAGTTGTGAGCTCCGAACTCGTTGAGAAGAGGTCTGTTTTGGAGGCGAGCAGAGCGAAGAGCTTGGCTCTAGGAAAGAGCCATTTGGGAGACAAGTTTGAGGAGCAACTCTAGGGAAGAGTTGAGCTCTGAACTAGTCATTTAAGAGAGATCCAACGGTTGTGGGAGCAGTTCCGAATGTCGAACCACTTCTTACCCGCTTATGAGCGAGTAATTTGAAGCGGAATCGAGCCAAGTGTTGGACTCCGAACTCGTCGTTTAAGAGAGATTCAACGGTTGTGGGAGCAGTTCGGAATGGCAAACCACTTCTTACCCGCTTATGAGCGAACAATTTGAAGCAGAGTCGAGCCAAGTGTTGGACTCCGAACTCGTCGTTTAAGAGAGATTCAACGGTTGTGGGAGCAGTTCCGAATGGCGAACCACTTCTTACCCGCTTATGAGCGAGTAATTTGAAGCGGAGTCGAGCCAAGTGTTGGACTCCGAACTCGTTGTTAGAGGGGGTTAACAAGTTGTAGGAGCAACTCTGAATGGTGAGCTACCCCGTCCTTGCTTGTTTGTAAGCGGCTAAAGCAACGTCGAACCAAGTGTTGGACTCCGAACTCGTCGTTTAAGAGATATTCAACGGTTGTTGGAGCAGTTCCGAATGGCGAACCACTTCTTACCCGCTTATGAGCGAGTAATTTGAAGCGGAGTCGAGCCAAGTGTTGGACTCCAAACTCGTTGTTAGAGGGGGTTAACGAGTTGTAGGAGCAACTCTGAATGGTGATCTGCCCCGCCCTTGCTTGTTTACAAGCGGCTAAAGCAACGTCGAACCAAGTGTTGGACTCCAAACTCATTTTTTGAGCTTAGTAAGTTGCGGGAGTAGCCATGTAGGAGAAGCTGGACTCTGAACTCACCATTTAGCGAGTCGTGACTCGGAGAGATAGAGATGAAGCAAGAGCAATAATAGCACTAATTTTCAATGAAAAAGTGAAAAGTTTTATTGAAATAAACTAAGTGGCCGCTTCAATAGGGCGAGCCATTATTACATGCTATTGGCCGGGTTACAAGCATCGGCCTTATTGAAAAACAAGATCCTACTTCTACGATAAGGTGAAGGCCTCTTGGAAGGAGCTGGGTTCTCCCTTCATTGGATCTCCTTTGATGAGGTGAAAGACGGCCCCAGGTTCTGAGTCTTGAAGCTCGGTGGGCTTCTCTGTTTATTTATAGGCTCCTCAGGGGGGAGGCATGGCCCCATCTTTTTGGACGAACTTGGTCAGGTGTCCCCGCTGTATGAGTTCTTCGATCTCCTCCTTGAGAGCCCGACAATCATTCGTATCGTGGCCGTGGTCCCTATGAAAGCGACACCACTTATCCTTGTTCCTCTTCTTTCCAGGTGTATTCATTCTAGGGGGAGCATGGAGTAGCCCTTCCTTGTCCACTTCCATAAGAACTTCTAATATATTAGCAATGAGGGGGGTGAACTTCTCAAAACGAGGAGTCGGGCGGTGCTGGCCATTGCCGTCCTTCTGCGATTTTTGGGACCCCTCTTCGCTCGTATTCTTCTGTTTTTTCCCGAAAGATGATTTTTCAAGCGTAGGGGGGTTGAGAGCCTCTTCCACCCGTATGTACTTCTCCATCCTAAGTAGGAGCTCTGAGAAGTCCCGAGGAGGCTTCTTGGCAAGGGACGCCTTGGGGCGAGCGTTAGTGACGTTTTGATCGAATGCGGCTGAGGCTACTAATTGGTTGAGGGAGGGAATGGACCGGGCTTCGGCGGTGAAGTGTCGAACATAATCTCTTAGGCGTTCACCCTTTTCTTGGTTGAGGGTCACCAGAGATACACTTGTTTTCTCGACCCGGCGGCTACTCACGAAATGAGTAAGGAAGAGCCCTTCGAACTGATCGAATGAGAAGATGGAGGATGGGGCTAGTCGAGAGTACCATTCTCTCGCAGGCCCCTTCAGCGTGGCAGGGAATATCTTGCAGAAGAGGGAGTGTGAAGCATGGTGGATCATCATGAGAGTTCTGAAACTCTCTATGTGATCCGCGGGGTCTGATTCCCCGGTATATGACTCGAAGTGAGGCGGCTTGAAGTTCTCTGGGATGGGGGCCTCCATGATGGTGCGGGAGAATGGAGGTCTGCTCGGGCGGAGGTTTATCGCCCGTTGCTCTTCTTCACTGTCAATTCGGCTGAGGTGCCTCTCCATCTCGTGGAGACGGCGGTAGACTAAGTCTTCTCTTTGATCATATCTTGCCGAGCCCCGGGACTCATCTTCGTACGAGGGTGGACTGGGGCTGCGGCGATGGTAGCTTAGAGATGGACGAGGACTGGGAGTGTGAAGGCGGTGGCTCCTAGCTGGCTCATGAGTAGGTGGCCTCTGGTCGTTCTTTGGGGCGATAATAGGGGCCCGTAAGACTGTCGCTTGGAAATCTTGAAGATCTGCCCATGTAACTGGTACCTCTCTAGCTTGGCGGTCCCTATGTGTGGCTCGGCCTACTGGAGAATGAGTTCTCCGTCGATGACGCTGAGGGGACTCTGTTCGCCTCCTCGGGGGAGGGGATCTTCTGGTCCTCGGTCGACGGGGGGTCCGGACTCTTGAGGCCCCTGGGTGCTCAGGTTGATGGACTCCCCCAAGAGCTCGCCATCCGTTCAGGCGAGTTCGGAGGTCGACCCCCTTTTTGCGATCAGCAATCACTTGACGAAGATCCGGCGCGGGAGGGCTTTGAGAAGCCATAGATTTAACTGAAGGATTGGGACCCGCGATATGGTCGTGAGGAGGATGTTGCTTCGGACGACTCCGACGGGAGCCCCCTGGGCAGCCCCCCCGAGACCCTGAAGGGGCCTGTTGAGGAGGAGCACCTTGAGCTGGAGGAGGGGGAGGAGGAAGAGAAGTGGTTTTTTGGCTGGAGACCACTGCTTTCTCCTTCTGTTTTGGATGCATGGCTTGAAACTAGTCTCGCTGATGAAGTTAGGTCGGGTTGCTTTTCGTTTTCTACAGACGGCGCCAATCTGTTGCTGCTGATTTTGGTGTGGGAGCAAACAAATGAATTTGTGGATTCTTGGAGAAAACAATAAAGCAAACCTGTTGACCTGTTGACCTTCACCAATGTGTTGAATTGGTCTCTTGCTGCTGCTGCGAACCTGCAAAAAGTGCGAGACACCGGGATGGATCCTAGCGATGCACCCTCCGATGCTCTTGTCAGTAATCTGAATGATTAAGAAAGAGCTTTTATTGGAAAAGTATTGATTACCTGGTAACATGGGGAGAGAGGGGTATTTAAAGTCGCCTTAGGGATCCGTTTCGAGATATGCACATATCTCTACTTTCCGGTGTGAATGGATAGAAGCGGTTAAGATCACTTCTTAGGGATAATTATGAATCTGAATTATTTTTTATCCTTCTAAGCTGGTTTGTAATGGGTTGGAACTCGTATCCAGTAAGACAGATCCGTTCATGGGATATTGAGATTTGAAGAAAGACCCAATTCCATTTCAGATCCGTTTGTAGGTGAAATTACCGTTTTACCCCTGAGCTTTTAAGATTCCTGTCCAACTTGAACGGTCCCGATTTAATCCCATTTCTAGCCATATCATGAGCCCCCCACTCAAAGAGACTGAGTTCTACAGTCTTTAAGGAGTAGTTTTTTTGTTCTAATGGCGTACGGGATTTTATCGATGTTCTTTAAGGGAATTCGAATCTTGCTCGAGGTGTAATGGTATTATTCTGAGCTTGTAAAATGCCCAAAATTATCCTTAGAATTTTTTGTATTTTTTGTGATTTTTTCAGACTTTTCTGAATTTTTCCTCATTTTTTTGAATTTTTTATTCATTTTCCGAATTAAATAATTAATTATCAAAAATATTAATTAATTATTCTAATTTAATAATTATTTTTTTCAGAATTTTAAAATAATTTTCCGAATTAAATAATTATTTTTAGAATTTTTTAATTAAATTTTTTCGATTTTAAAATATTTTTTCGGATTTTTTTAAATTATAAATTCAATTAAATAAATAAATAAATAAATTAAATATTACCTGGACACGTGGCGCATTTCTGGTCGTCGATCATGATCAGATGGCGCGCATCGCAAAGCAGGTCATTCTCTGGACAAGTGGCGCATTTCTGGACGTCGATCATGATCAGATGGCGCGCATCGCAAAGCAGATCATTTTCTGGACATGTGGCGCGTTTCTGAGCGTCGATCGTGTCGTGGAGCGGATTTTGAGATGATCGGATGGCTTGTGTAGCTTGGCACCGTTTTTCTCCACATGTGTAGCTCGGAACACCTTTCGCTCGGAATGCATTGCCGACCCACCAGATGACGCCACGTGGCACGGTCAACGCTGTCGTTAACCGCCACGTGGCCAAATTTTTTTTTTTCTTCCTTTTTTTCTTTCTTTCTTTCTCCCGCTCTCCTCTGTTCTTTGCTCGTTCTCTGCTCTTCCTCAACTTCCTGGAGCTCAAAAAGGGGGGAGCACTGGAGCCCGTCGGAGTCAGGAGCTCAGTGGCGGAGCTCGGTGACTGAGCGAGGGAGCCGGTTGTGGGAGCTTGGCATCGGGGTGAGCTCGTGAGGGCGGAGCTCGACGAAGATGGGTTCAGCCACTTGGAGCTTGGGGAGCAGTAGAGCTCGAGCTTGATAGTGGGATGAAGGAGAGCTCGGCGAGGAGCTCGGCGATGCGGAGAGTTGGGTTCGACGAGGAGCTTGGTGGGGGAGCTCGGAGTTGGTGAAGAGATGGCGGCGAGTTCGAGCTCGGAGCTCATGGAGCTCAGCATGGCGAGGAGATGGCTGCGAGTTCGAGCTTAGAGCTCGTGGAGTTCAGAAGCGGAGTTCGACGAAGGGGCGTTGGGTTCGGAGCTTAGTGGCGAGCAGCTCGGAGTTGGTGAAAAGATGGCCGCGAGTTCGAGCTCGGAGCTTGTGGAGCTCAGCATGGCGAGGAGATGTTCGCGAGTTCGAGCTTGGAGCTCGTGGAGTTCGGCAGCGGAGCTCAACGGAGGAGACTCGACGTCGTAGCTCGCGAGGGAGGTCGACAAGGAAGCTCGGAGCTCATTATTGGAGCTCGAAGTTGGGGCTCGAGCTCGATGACAGAGCTCGAGGAGCTTGGTGACAAGAAGTTGGGTGAGCTCTCCGAATGAAGATGAGGAGTGCTCCCCCTTTTTGAGCTCCATGAAGTTGAGGAAGAGCAGAGAACGAGCAAAGAACAGAGGAGAGCGGGAGAAAGAAAAAAAGAAAAAAAGAAAAAAAAGAAAAATTGGCCACGTGGCGGTCAACGACAGCATTGACCGCGCCACGTGGTGTCATCTGGTGGGTCGGCAATGCATTCCGAGCGAAAGGTGTTCCGAGCTGCACATGTGGAGAAAAACGGTGCCGAGCTACACAAGCCGTCCGATCATCTCAAAATCCGCGCCACAACACGATCGATGCTCAGAAACGCTTCACGTGTCCATAGAATGATCTGCTTTGAGATGCATGCCATCTGATCATGATCGACGACCAGAAATGCGCCACGTGTCCAGGTAATATTTAATTAACTAATTTATTTATTTAATTGAATTTATAATTAAAAAAAATCCGAAAAAATATTTAAAAATCAAAAAAAATTAATTAAAAAATTCTAAAAATAATTATTTAATTCCGAAAATTATTTAAAATTCTGAAAAAAATAACTATTAAATTAGAATAATTAATTAATATTTTCGGTAATTAATTATTTAATTCGGAAAATGAATAAAAAATTCAAAAAAATGAGGAAAAATTCAGAAAAATTTGGAAAAATCACAAAAAATCCAGAAAATTCTGAGGATATTTTTGGGCATTTTACAAGCTCAAAATAACACCATTGCACCTCGAGCAAGATTCGAACTCCCTTAAAGAACACCGATAAAATCCCGTACGCCATTAGAACATCAAAACTACTCCTTAAAGACTGTAGAACTTAGTCTCTAGGAGTGGGGGGCTCGTGATATGGTTAAAAATGGGATTAAATCAGGACCGTTCAAGTCGGACACGAATCTTACAGCTCAAGGGGAAAACGGTAATTTCACCTACAAACGGGTCTGAAATGGGAACTGGTCTTTCTTCAAAGCCCAATATCCCATGAACGGATCTTTCTTACTGGATACGGGTCCCAACCCATTACAAACCAGCTCAGAAGGATAAAAAAGAATTCAGATTCATAATTATCCCTAAGAAATGATCTTAACCACTTCTATCCATTCACACTGGGAAGTAGAGATATGTTCATATCTCGAAACGGATCCCTAAGGCGACTATAAATACCTCTCTCCCCCCACTGTTACCAGGTAATTAATACTTTTCCAATAAAAGCTCTTTCTTAATCATTCAGATTACTGACAAGAGCGTCAGATTGTACGTCGCCGGGATTCATCCCGGTGTCTCGCACTTTTGCAGGTTCGCAGCAGCGGCAAGAGACCAAGTCAACACATCGGTAAAGGTCAACAGGTCAACAGGTTTGCTTTGTTGTTTTCTCCAAGAATTTACAAATTCATCTGTTTACTCCCACACCAAAATCAGCAGCAACAACAACCATATTTACTCACATACTAGGGTCTCAACTCTAGCACATGAGCCCCACCTCACACAAGCTCTCAAACCCTAGCCCTATGAATAGACCGAGCCTGGCACTGTTCATGGCCAACCCAAGCCCAATGAACCCTAACCCTAGGTTTATTTCAACTGAAACCCTAGTGCTTCAAATCTCAACTTTTCGTTCCCTTACAACATCATTTATGCATAGAATCAACTAGGATTTGGATATAAAATTATTATTATATATCTATAAACAGTAAATCATAATTAAAGATTTCATCTTTATACCCCTTAAACATGGATCAATACATTACATAATAAGATCTAAAATTCTATATCAGCATATGGTTTCTTTGATCTATTTCCATGGTAAGAAGCAATTCTTTATGCATCATATCAATCACTTATTCATGCATACAAAAATTTACATCTTCATACATCTTCCATTCATATCATTCACAACATATATCAAAAACAATCTCTACAAGTTTCACTAAATCAATCATTACAACATGCTAAGATCTTCATCATAGATTCATAAAAGAGTCATAACATGATACTAAGAAAAGAAAAAAATAACAATCAAGAGGTGGAGAGATGTCGCCCACCTCTTGTAGATTCTAAATAAAACTCCAAAATCCTTCTCCTCCTAATGCAAGAGTCCTTCCCCTTGCTCCAAGATCACCAAAAAACCCAAAACAAAAGAGAGGAAGAAACCTACTATTCATGCCCTCTTTTATATGGCCAGGTTAAGAATATTATGGTTTTTGACGATGTTTTGCACATAAGTCCCCCTAAATATCCATAATTGCATAATAGGTTATTTACTCAATCTTTCCAAATCAGATCCAAATAAATATGGATTAAATTCACCCTTAAATCTCTCTGCTATAAACCGGCCACCCAAATGCAGCCAACAAGTTTTTGAAATTTGAATTTTGGCTCCAAACAACTTTTTACATAATGCCCTCTTCCTTCAAATTATTTTCAAAAGTAGTTTCTCTTATTCAAAAAAAAATCCCAAAAGTTAAAATTATATTCAATTATAAATAAGAGAATTAATTTATCAACTAAAAATTTTATAATTTGCATTTCGAAATTTTGCATGTGCAAAACAAAAATTTCACAAAAAAATTAAAATAATTAATTAAATCAATTTAAAATTTATTTATTACTTCAAAATATTACATTTAAATTTCTGGGGCGTTACACTAACCTTCAGGAGTGGGGTGTTATGATATCGGTGAAAATTATAGCTAATCATGTCGTAAGATCCACTATCTTGGATCACCCTACAAGGGGGATTGATTTGCAGCCCAATTAGGGGAGCTAACCAGTTAATCATGGCCGACAATCAAAGCCCCAAAAATTGGGAAGATAATAACTTATCGAATCTCCTTATTTGGGGATCTTCCAAATCAGTTATGGAATCTTCCTAATAAATGCTCCCCTCATTGCCTATAAATACAGCCATAGCTCCTTCATTACTAGGTAATCAATATTTTTCCTTGGTGTTTCAGGCTTTGTTGCAAGTTTTCGGCTGCATCTCAGCCATCCATACCAAATCCGTCTACAAATATCAACCTCTCATCAAATCTGATCAACGAGAATTATTTGTTGCCCCCGCACCTAAAAAAACTGCATCAGTATGTTGTTAACAAGTTGACTCGATACTCACACCTAACTTCAATGTGCCAAAACCTGACTCGAGAAACATTACTCATTGAAGGCAAGCTAGATGCATTTTTCAGATTTCATCAATCTGATGAAAAGCGTCTTCCTAGCACACAGGGTGAGCAGTGAGGATGACTCCGTGAGGGACCTCATTTAGTGTCACACTGTCTAGGTAATGGTATATTCCCTTATACCTATTCTCATATGTTTTATAATATAGTTTATCAGATTGAGCTATCTTAAGCGAAGGTAGGGGTTTTCTTCCATTACTTGAAAATCTCAAATTCCTTTGTGAACAGCAAAAATCCAACTACAAGTTGTTTAAAGATAAAAGGTCTCATGCATGTCTTATGTAGGCTGAAAATGAGTTTCCTCCAAGTAGAGAAAATAGTATTGCAATCATATGAGGCAAGGTTAAAATATTCATTAGAGATGTGAAGTGCAACCAAAAGATATGAGATAATAAGTGATTATTGCATACTTCAATTATGCCACAAGACAATTGCTGTCTCCTCCCCTCATCGAAGCTTCAGTTTCCTTTTAGATAATACTCTATCAATCGAAAAGCAAATAAAAATTTTAACCTTATTAGGAGCTAAGAGCAGAGATGCTCCAAATTGTAGCTTCACAAGGTTAAGTAGAGCTACAAAGGCAATGTAGTCAAGCATTCACGCATTTTACGTGGGTAGATTGAAGTTCACCATGTTCATTATTTCTCTATTGTGACTTGATACGTTGATGCATGCTTCTGACATTAATTAAAGTTAACTTTTTCTTGTGCCAATGTTGCAAATCATTCATTTTTTATTTGTCCATTTAGCATTCTTTATCTATAAACGTGTATAATCCAAAAATAACTTGCACGGCAATATCTTGCAGATAGAACCCCTAATAGTGGAGATGCATGCTCATTGCTAGCTCATTGCACTCTCTTCTGTCTATATTGGCTTATAGCTTTTAGAATAGAGTTCTTGCCAGTTTTGTGGAGGAGTCTATTCAGGCATTTAACAAAGGATGAGGAAGAATGCAACTAGGCACACAGACTGCCTGATGTACTATGAAGTGGTTTTATGTGGAGACGTTGTAACAACCCATTACAACCCGGAACCGGAACATTAGGAACCGTTCATTATTCACAATTGATATTTCAAATGCATACATAAACATAATATAAAACGGAAAATATAGAGAATCTTATTACATGTCCGAATCACTTGGATTAATAAGGTGATAGGCTCTCAAGATGCTACACTGCTACGTTATCTCCTCAGGCAAACTTACCTGCAAAATCACAACCTGTGGGATCGTCAGTTTGGGAGGCCGATGGTAAAAATCACAACTCTAGCAACTCTGAAACAAGATGAAATTAGATTAAAGGTGATTTAATAGGTTATGACAATTTTAAATGAAACAGTCGTAACATGAAAATATCAATTATTTTATTTCATTAATGGTTGTCCGACAAGATACTATTTCATAAGATATTTATGTACATGTTAACTATGCTTCTGTATACGCTTATTTGGAACACTATGCCGCACATACAACATATGTCCTGAATGCAGGCTACTAAGCGTTACTTCTATTTGGGGTATAATCTCTCGTTGTGCATGCCTAAACCCAATGACTAGTACTTCAACATATAATCATGTGCAAGCCAACCTCCCTAGTTCATGGACCTTACCGGCCTACCCCTAGCCCACACACGTGGATTTACCAGGCATATCCTCAGTCATGAACCCCAACGAGTCGATCTTCTGTAACTACAGACCTTAACAGCCTACCCGTAGCCCACAACCGTGGATTTACTGGGCATATTCTCAGTCCCGAACATTCCTAAGAGCCGCATCTCTTTACTTAACATTTCTGTCATTATTTTCGTCATATCATCTTCTAATGCAAGTTGTTAACTAAATGATACAAAATATAATCTAGAATTTATGATCCATATTCCAAACTTATATTTCACACCAACTAGAATCGTAGCGTCCTAAGTTCCGTACACAGGAAACTCGAGACACAAGCCAGAATCTTTCCTTCAAATGAGTTCAAACACAGCAAAATTACAAGAAATTTAAAACTTTATATTGCCACCAATGTTATTACAAGTACAAATTTGTTCATCATAGAATTACATTATGAATTCACATAAATTACATTAAATAAATTTACTGTACAAAATTATAATCTCACATTGTACGGCAATCAAAAAACTCTGCAACACATTGGACAACAACTCCACTAATTGCTCCCCGCAGTTCGAGTCCACTGTTCCACGATCAGCAATCATGCAACTAATAACCTGTGGGCACCTAGAGTCTTACTCGTGATTTTGAGTCTTACTCTAGCTCTCTGTCCATATTAAACAATATATAACTTGACGGATTCTTAGGATGCATACTTTAACTTCTGACAGAAGATTTGTAGTACGCACTTTCCATTCTTATCACTAGATCCCAAGAATAAACAGACGAGATTACGTTGCCCATGCCTCGTGATAGACGAGACGACGCTGCACATGTCCCCTTGATGGGCGAGTACAACCACCAGATTAGTGCCTACCCTAACAATCAATGGCATACTCTGGTCATAGGATACCACTACTAGTTCACCAGTCCTATACTAGTCCTGGTTAAGCAACTACTGATCTTAATTGTGCTGATATTATTGATTACCAACCAATTACTTGCTAGTAAAAAAACTAGTTCTTTAACCAATTCTACTTAACATCCTTGGGTTAAACCCAACCCAGCCTCTAACTCAGACCAAGGATTGGCCTGACCATATCTCAACTTGACCTAGTGACGAAAGCAATTCGACCTCGTCGATCGCCATCCGCCCTCTCGTTTGGATCTCGACCCTATCTTCATCCCGCGATCAACCCTCCTTGGTTACCGGTCAGCTGGCGCACGAAGACTGTCCACATCCAAGGCACTAGAGGTGACAAGGCTACTAGCGACCCAAATATCATGCAATAAGTCAAAGGGTACGACTCACCAACTAGGTCACCAGCAAACTAAAGGTGAATAATTGAACAAGTGTACGAAGGCAAAAATGAGATGAGAGTTGCTCAAATCTAAAGAAAAAACACGTTAGGTGCGACAAGCACAGCTCTAACATGATCAAACATGATCAAACATGACTCAAAGGTCAGAATAAACATTATTTAAGTAAATTCTAAAGTCCCAGTATGATGCAAGGATATAATCAAACAAAATGGTAAGCCAACTATTCAACCTGTAGTAATGCTGTTTTGGAAAAATTACTATAAATCACATACTTAATAAAATTTCAATTTCTTAGGTTCTTCAAAAGATCTTTAAGTCTACTTTAAAATATTAGTTGAAAACTTTCATTTTAGAGAAGAAAAATAGCCATAACCGATGAGCATGTAAAACTTTCAAATCTGATGGAATTATCGGCCAGTTGCACCAATAAACTCATTTAAAATAAAAATGAACAAAGAATTTTATAAACTTTGGTAAGGTCCCAAACACATAGATTCATCATGTCACGCCCCGCTTCCCAAAAATACAGAATTCGAGTACATGACATTGGCCCAGCGAATGACTAACATCACCCATAAGCTATTTATCGGATCAACTCAACAATATAACCAATACAGAACAATTGCGCAGGAAATAATAATAATAATCTCATGAACAATAATACTTGGAATGAAAAAATATGAAATATCCAAATACAATAACCAACGTTTGGAAACAATAATAAAATCCGGGTCATAAGCCCAATACAATAATAAATCTCAAACACAATAGTAATAAGTCTCAATACAATAAATTCATTAAAAATAACATTCGATTATAAAGCAATAGTTCTTTAGAAAGTTTGTTCTCCAATCCCAGCAGGAAATTCTCCTTCATTACCTGTGAATACTTCATCGAGAGAAGAAAAATTGTCCTTAGAGCAAGTCATGGACAGCAAGTAGAGAAAGCAAGAAACAATGGAATAACGATATAACAATGAATTTAATGGAGCAATATGAATCAATAACATGGGACAATAGCAATAATCAATAACATGGTATTCAATGTAATAGTGTAACAATGATTCAATATTCGGTAACAATAATCAATGATCAATATCAATAACATTTAGCCAATATTCGATATCAATAGAAACAATGATGAACAATATGCAATATCAATGTGTAATCCTTAAGTCTATTAATCATTTTAAATCCTAACTAATGCACGTATTACTGTGTCCCATATGTTTCATACCACAGGTTCGATGCATACAATCAATTTTATTTAGACTATAGTGGTAGATTCAATAGATCATGTACTGGGTATGATGATGATAACAATAATAACACGAGCCATTGAGACAATTTCTTGCATAATGACGATAACGATAATAACACAGGCCATGGTGTAATTTCTTATACGATGGCGATAATGATAATAACACGGGCCATCATCCGAGTATAGATCCCATATCATCAACTACTCTAGTTAATCCCTTAAACCCTGACTTGTTAATTATTTATCAATACAACAATATAATACGCAACTTGAGACATGAGATGAACAATAGTATCAATAGGGGAATAATAGAATGGTAACATGAAATAGGACAACTAGAATGATGATAATAACTCATTAGGATCATGCAATGCAAGATACCACTTTAATTCATGCAATACTATGATATAGGAATAATTAAACTATTAAAAACTAGAATATAAAATTCTGGCCAGCAAGAGTAGTTTATACAAAAATGTAAATTCTTGCTGCTACAGAAGTCGAAAACTGAAACTGTTAGAAATTCTGAAAACTAGACTTCTACACGGTTCCAACACATATTTAAAGTTCAAAATCCGACAACCGTAGCTAGGTCAAACACAACATTCTTTACAGATTTTATGTTCAGGCAGAAAATCGACATCATGTTAATATAATTTTAGAATTTGCAAAAACTCAATAATAAATTCATTAAAAATATTTATTAGACTCCTAAACATGTTACATAACAATTTGGAAATTTTCAGATCAATATTTTGTCATTTGATCAGCCTTTTAATAGTTTAAACATGAAAGATACAAGAATCTAAAAATTTGGAAATGAAAACACAGTTGTAGTAAAACGAGCATAACCTTTGCTACACAACTCGGAATTTAAAAATTCAAGATGTTATGGAAACTAGAAAGATAAGGCTATAACTCTTATTCAGAAAGTAATTTATTTTGAGATCATTTACTGAGTCAAAAATATAGCAGACAATATACATCCAGCAAGCAACCTACAGGTTTTTGGATATTTTTCATAGAATAAATTAATTAAACATGATGGGTATCGATTCTTTAGTTAATAAATTATGTAATCAATATGAAAGGCGTAATAGCATGATAAATACAATTAAAATACGCACATACACAATTCTAACAACCTCCAACATCAATCGATCAATCAAACATATAACCTAGCAATTATCTCTACAACAATTAATTGTGTTATGATTATATGATTAACCCTATTATTAATTCTACATGAATGCATGAAAGATTAAATCTTTGAGTCAAAAGTGGCACGAAGTCAAGAATATTGGAGTTACCTCGTGTAAATCATCAATAGAACCAACGAAAGATAATTAATACAACGATATGATAACGAATAGGATCTACTTGCAAGAATTTCAATAAAACTTGAATCTGATACGGTATTCAATTCAAGAAGAAAGTGACTTGCCTTATGGACGATAAAATTGAATACCAAGAATAATGGGATAAGGATCCTGAAACGACAAACCCACGAACACACAAATCCACAAAATAACATGTGCAAATTACGTGCAATAGAGAATCAAGCAACCACAACAATCACTGGCAAGAGGGAGGGAAACAATGGTAGCAACGGCTAGGGGGACTGACAGTCTGGGATCGGGGCTCGACGTCGACGGTCGGACGGCGGTGTCGCGGTGGAGGCTGCGCGACGGGAACAGGGACAAGGGGTGTAGTACCCCGTATTTTTAAATACTATTTTTGAGATTAGAAAATGAATTAAAATAATTTTCAGGGGATTTAATAAATATTTTTCTGAAGATTTATCTTTTACACGTGCAAATATTTTTAGTATAAATATCCAATTTTATATTTTTAACATATTCTCCTACTTATAATAGAGTATATTCTAAAATTTGGGATTTTTCTGAGTAAAGAAACTATTTTTATAAATACCTCGAAAGAGATGAGCTTTTATGTAAAAAGCCGTTTGGATCTCAAATAAATAATGAAATTTCGTTTTTACTGATTTTTGGGCTTTCCATGGTCATCATTGAAATTAAAATATATTTAAATTTTATTTAGAGTTGATTTGGTAAAGATTTAAACAAATATGGTGTTTTTGCAAATATGGAAATTATGTTGGATCTTGTGCAAATATTTTTCTGGAAAGTAAATGTCAGATATTTTAGTTGGACAATATAATATGTATTATTAGATATTATTTCTGAATTTTCTAGATTTTTACGAATATTTTATGATGTGTTTGCAAATATTACAAAAAGTAGGACTTTGGTGCAAAATTACCACCCTGAGTGCAAATCCGAATTTTACTTACTGCTGGGCTGTGTTGGATTGCTGGAAAACTCAGTGGGTAAAAGATTTGATTTGGTTTTGATTTATTTAACTTATTTTAACTAAGAAAGATTTATATATGTAAAGTAATAATTGTTAAAGGATTATTTTGCAAATGTGTTTCAAAACCCTAATTCCTCTATTCCAGGTATTTAAAGGAGATGGAGTGCAGCTATCTTTCGCTGCACAACACAAGATTTCTTATTTTTATTTTTCTTGGAGACTAGAAGAGAAGATCTTGGATTCTTTGCAAAGGGGGGATTCTTCATCTTGCTTCGTGATATTCGTTTGATCTCTCCAACAAGGTGAGTGATGTAAATTGTTTGTTGTTTGTTTTATGTATGTGAGTGATATAATTGTTTTCTTGTTTTGTTTTATGTATGTGAGTGACTTGTTTATTTTTCTTTTTGATTTGTGTATGTTGTATGCGAGTAATATAAATGTTTTGATTGTTCCTGGATGTTGAATTTGATCTGCTAGGAAACATGTTAGGGTTTGGTAAGAATATGTATGTTGGATGGATGAAAAATTAGATCTTTGAGAAGAACTAATTATTTGTGAGTAGAATTTCATGTGGATGATTTTAGATGGGTGGAAAACCTAATATAAATTGTGAGTATGCTACTTCTTTTGGATTATTGCTGATTTGATTGGGTATGATGAATGTTATGCATTAATTAATTAAAGACGAGATTTTTGGGACTATTGGTGAGTTGGATGAAAACAACTTAGCCATGTTGATGACAAATTGGTTTTTGTTTATGAATCAACTATTGAGAGTAGTTGAGATTGAGTTTGAGAAATTTTGAGAATGAATAATAGTTTAGAGGACCATGTTTTGAAGATTTGAGTTATGACGACTAAAATATGAGATTTAGTTGAATTTGAGGAAATATATCCAAATTGGGATTTTCTTTTGTGATTTGGTTTTGATGTGGTTTGGATCTGAATACGAAGCAATTTCAACGAACAATTAATTTTAGAAACTCTATTTTGATTATATGCACAATTTATGTTTTATTTGAAAGAGATTTACAAATCTCTATTTTTATAAACTCAAGTAGTTTTGGTTTAGTTTTATGGGTTATCATAAATCCTACATGTTGTATTTGATCATATAAGAATTATGCTTTTTGTAGAATTCGTTTTCATAAAGTAAAACTACGTATCGGTTGAAATGTGCACAATCAAAGTAGGCAGTCTGTAGGTCGATAGTCGACTGGTATGATTTCTCAGTCGACCGATACGACACGGCTGTTATGTTCTCTAGTTTTTCTTGAATTTTCATCTGGACAGTCGACTGAGGACCTTAACAGTCGACTGGTACCACTTAGAATTATTTTCTCAAAGTTATTGTATTTTTCACTATTGACAGTCGACCTATACCCTTTTCAGTCGACTGCTATACTTAGAATTATTTCTTAAAGATTATTGAATTTTCTCTCTGGACAGTCGACCGATAGCTTTTATAGTCGACTGATACTGATGTATCTCTATATTTTTGAATGTTCTTTCAAATAATTTATTCTCTAAATGTTTTGGTCTATAACGTACCATTCTAAATATTATTTTTTCTACAGAACATTTGTTTTTAAGATATTTCATTGCTGAATTTGGATTATGGAATTTTATAAAGATTTGGGTTTTGTTGATTGGAGAGGTTTCTCCCTTTGATCGTTTTGACGATGGATTTGTGAACTTTGGTCTTGTTGAGATCTCTAGGAGTTGAGTGGGAGTCCTGTGAACCGGCAATTGGAATTTTTTGAGTTAGACCTGGGGGTCTTGGTTTAGTTATTGTTGAGTATTTAAGTCCGGCAGGATACACTAACTCTAGAGATGAGGATTTTTGGTGGTTTAATAATAATCAACTTAAGGACAGGCACTAGTGGGGATGTGATGGAACTTGGGAAACGTAAGTATAGGCTCATGGTTTTGTTAGTCCAACGGATGCATTCCAGGACTGTTTGTTGTTCTGTCTCGAGAGGACATTTGTGTGTTCGCGTGTTGAGGGTCTGCAGGCCTATTCACGGAGCATGTAGGTTGCATTCGTGTGTCGAGGGTCGGCAGGCCTATTCACAGAATGTACCTGGTGTATCTGCACGTCGAGGGCCTTGCAAGCCTATTCGTGGGTTACACGGGTTTGGGAGATGATTCTCCGGTGGTTCTTTTTGAGCTATCTTACATGATGCTTGCGCGTCGAGGGCTGTGGTGCCTATTCTCGGAGTATTCTGGATCTTGTTTTTCTATCGCCGTAGTAGGATTAGTTGCATAGCGAGGGGTTATCCCTATAAAGTGGAGATCGTTAAGGGCTTGCACCGGACCTATGTACTATGGAATGCATAGAATCCGACAAGTACGCATTAGAGAGTCAGCATATAGATTGTGTTTTCTTGACTCGGTTTTATGCTTGTGTTTTCCTGTTTTTCCTACACTTGACACTTAGTCTAGCTTCACTTGTTGTATTCATTCCATGATGTTTTTATGCTTTACTTACTTGTTATTTCTCATTCATTTATTATTGTTGTTAATGCATGTTGTTGATGACTCAGTGTTTTATGATTTAATTATGTTGTTTGTTTTTATGTCACTCACACCTTTATGGCTGATCCCTTCAGTTTTGGGGGTTAGGGATCATCTCTAGCCTCATGTTTTACAGCTTGTTGTTGCATAGAGCTTGGGGATTTGGATGCTTGAGATAAATTGATGTAATAGAGCTTTTGTGTAAAATTTGTAAAGAAGTGTTGTAAAAGAAAAAGTTTGTAATTCAAGGTGTTTGTATTTCCGCTGTGTTTTGTAAATGATTATTGTAATAAAAGTTGAAATAAAAATTATCTGTGATTTTGGACTGTGTTTAATATTACATTGAAGTTGATGATGGGAATTGTGCCACGTATTTTCTAAGATATTATATTAGAAATTCGGGGCGCTACAAGGGGGCATCGGGGGGTGTGCTGGCGTTGGGCGAGGGCATTCTGTTTGGCGGAAAACAGAGACGAGAGCGGGGGTTTCGGGGAAGGGGTCTGCTGTTAATCAACGGGAGATGGCGACAGGGTAGGGTGTCGCCGGAGGAGGGCGGCGCTCAGGAGGGTGCTGGAGAGTGCCAGATATTGTCGGGGAAGGAGCACAGTAGAGGGGGGTTCTGATCGGGGAGAGAGAAATAGGGAGGAGAGAGATTAGGCCGCTAGTTAGGGTTTCAATTGTGCAATTTTTAGGGTTTACAATAGGATTGTATTTATATATTGCAATTAGGATATTGGGTTAATGCTTTAGGATCCAATAATAGTGGTTTTTGGGTGAAGAACAATTAAAATTGGGTTTTAGGGTTCAATAAGAGTGGGATCTAAAATAATAGGGTTAAAAAAAAATACCCACAATTAAATAAAAGAAAATCGGATCAATAGGAATAACTCAATCAAGAAGAACGAAGAATTTCATGAACAAGTTTAATTAAAATAATCAAGAAGGAAAAATAGAGTATTTCATTTAATTGAAATAAAAATATTACAAAAAGGGAAAAATGAAAAGAACAAAAACGGTAGTTACACATCACATTTCCAAATTTTAACTAAAAACTCAAAGCATAGAGGAAGATATGATATTTTTAATTAGATGTAAATTACCACACAACAACAACACCATTTCTTAACAACAGCGGCAAGTTTCATTTTAAAGAGATAACAACCTTTACTCAAAAATTATGAAACTTGACAAAAATGTTTCACATTGACTTAGGATACTACTGTAAAAATTTCAAGTATAAATTCCATCATGAAACAAAGTTATGATTTTTATAAGTCAAGCATGTTAATTGAACAAAGCAGAAATTTTACCCCCGAACCAGCAACATGATTGAATTTTTTTCTGATAGCATACCACATCCAAAATTTAAGAAATTAGGTAGAGTTATAATAGACATGCATGATAAGCCATTAAAATTTTTAGCTCTAAATTTATATTAACCATGGAGATATAAATTTTACAAGTCAAGCATGATTATTCAAAAACAAGAAGATATTTCAACATCAACAGCAAGATGGATTTATTAAAAATATCCACCCTTATACAAAATTTACGAAATTATGTGGAGTTCTTGAGGACATAGTCAAGTTGCTACTAAAAAAATTTCAAGTCTAAATTTCATCATGTCACAAAGTTATGATTTTTCTAATCATCTCATGTTAATTCCTCAGAAGATTCAACCTTTATCCATCAATTTGCAATCATGGCTTAAATGCATAAGTTAACATACAAAATCTCTTTCATGCCTTCTAGCAAGCCAAAATTTTGCAATATATCATCACACAAAAGAAAACACCCAGCATGCATAGAGTTGAGAAAAGTCACCCACTTTGAAGTTTGTTAATGATCTCTTCTTCAAATTCTTCTTCCAATCTTGATTGGCTCCTCCTCCTCCTAGCTCATTGCTCCTACTAATTCTCCACCTAAGCATAGATGATGTCACGCCCCGCTTCTCAAAAATACGAAATACGAGCACATGCCATTGGCCCGGCGAATGACTAACATCACCTATAAGCTATTTAATCGATCAACTCAATAATATAATCAATACAGAACAATTGTGCAGGCAATAATAATAATATCATGAACAATAATACTTGAAACAAAGCAAATTATAATATCCAAGTAAAATAAACCAATGTCTGCAAACAATAATAAAATCCGGGACATAAGCCCAATACAATAATAATCCAATCACAAATAGATATTAAGTCTCAATACATTAAGTTTGATACAATTAAAAACATTAAATCTTCAGAATCTTTGTTCTCCAATTCTAGCAGGCAATTCTCCTTCATTATCTGTGTAAACTTTATCTAAAAAGAGGAGAAAAATTGTCCTTAGAGCAAGTCATGGACAGCAAGTAGAGAAAGAAAGAAACAATGGAATAACGGTATAACAATGAATCAATGGATCAATAGGAGTCAATAATATGGGACGATAACAATAATCAATATCATGGTAAACAATGCAATGGTATAAATAATGATTCAAAATTCAATAACAATATTCAATGGTATCAATAACACTTAAACAATATTTGGTATCTATAGGAATAATGATGTACAATATGGAATGTCGATGTTGTGTCAATTCTTATGTCTATTAATTATTTTAATTCTAATTAATGCATGTACTACTGCATCCCATACTACAGGTTCGATGCATACAATCAATTTCGTTTAGACCAAATGGTGAATTCTATAGATCATGTGTCGGTATGATAATCACTGATACAATACAATATTGTTGCACGATATATTATGATGATTCAGTGATTCATTGATACGATTCATTGATGCAATAAACGAAAGATTGAGGTGCCATAGTCAGCGCTCCACAATCAATCGATAAACACTGGCCGACACAGTCAGTATATTATTCACTACTCAAGTCATTCCCTTAAACCCCGACTTATTATTTATTTTATTAATGCAACAATACAATATGCAATTTGAGACATTGGGTGAACAATAGTAACAATAAGGAACAATGAGATGATAACATGAAGTGGGACAATTAGAATGGTGACAATAACTTATTGGGATCTTGCAATGCGACATACATACATTATTCATGGAATATTACGATGTAGGAATAGCTAATCTATTAAAAATTGAAATGTAAAATTCTGGATAGCAAGAGTAGTGTGTACTAAAATGCAGTTTTCCACTGTTCCAGAACTCAAAAACTGAATTCGTCAGGAATTCTAGAAACTAGACTTCCACACGGTTCCAAAGCATATTTAAAGTTCAAAATCCGACAACAGTAGTTAGGTCAATCACATCATTCTTTACAGATTTTATGTTCAGGCAGATTCTCGATATCATTTTATTATAATTTTAGAATCAGAAAAAACTTAATATTAAATTTATAAAAAAATATTTTCTAGACTGCTAAACTTGTTAAGTAACAATTTGGAAATTTTCAAAGCAAAATTCTATCATTTGATCAGCCTTTTTACTGTTTGAACATGGAACGTACAATAATCTGAAAATCTGGAATTAAAAATACAGCTGTAATAAAATGGGCATAACTTTTGTTACACAACTCGTAATTTAAAAATTCAAGATGTTCTGGAAACTAAAAAGATAAGGCTACAATTCTTATTCAGAAGATTATTCATTTTAAGATCATTTACTGGTTAAAAAATAGCAGTCAACATACAGGCCAGCAAGCAAGATATATGTTTTAGGGTATTATTCATAAAATAATTTAATTAAACATGATGGGTATCAATTCCATTAGTCAATAAACTTCTCAATCAGTATGAAGGGTATAGGAGTTCGAAACCTTTTAACTCGACTCTCTGTTTCTCATTTATCTTTCAACTCCTATGTTTATTTTGATTTCTATCGTTTTATCTCAAAACATTTGTTCATGAAATACACTCCTACATTTTCATAAATGATTTCTCACTGATTTTATCCATATTAGAGTGAAGTTATACACAAATAATTTAAATAGTAATTTTGAAAACTTTTATACACATGCTTTTATTAATCAACAAGACTACTTTTATAACAACTAACTCGAATATATTTTCTTTTAGCAATTTTTCTGAGTTTATGGAGAATTCTCATCTCCCTATTGAATTATAATCTACCCCAATATTTACACAATTTTTAGGCATAAGTTAACAACTTTATATATACATATAATTCATATAATCTAATCATGGCACGCTACAATACACATGACACCACTACAGAATTACTCTAATAAAAATTTTAGTTTGACTACATGACTATTCTACATTGAAGTTGCTAACTAGCAAGCATTATTTTCTCATATTCATCTACTACTAACATTATAGATGACAATACAACATGCATCAAATAAAAGTTTCAGAAACTAATGAACTCATACCAATTTCCTATTTCAAGTACATTTTATCTAAGCATGCATTCTACAAACTATTAGAAAGTAAAAGAAGCACTCACCTCTTTCTTGATGCAATTATGTCACGTCCCGCTTCCCAAAAGGGAATACGGAATACAGATACGTGACTAAGCCCAGCGAATGATTTTCATCATCCATAAGTTGTTCAAGAATCTTTACAATATTTCACAAGAATAATCAGAGTCGGAAGCAAAAGAATCAACCAACATGCACATATGAACCAAAATACCAACAAGAATACTTGAAACCAAAATATATTAATCTCAAATAATCCAGATCTGAATAAGTCAAAATCCTGGGTCACATTGTCCAAATACAAATAAATCCAAGTACAAGATTCAATTGTTCAAACAAGAAACACGAAATAATAATAGCAAATCCAGCACTAATACTTTATATCACCAACAACATCTGGTACCTGTTCTCCAAAATCTGCAATTTAATAATTGCACGAATAGGAAAGAGAAAACAAACTCCCGTCAATGCAAGTTACGAGCCGCTTGTAATGCAGGATACAAGTACATGGGAAAAACTAACTAATAACATGGAAGAGGCATGATAATAATGTATAACAACTAACATGGTAAGATAAACAAGTACAAGTAGCATGTAACAAGTGTCAAGTGAACAAGGATCATGTAAACAAGCATCAAGTATCAAGTATCATTTAATCATGTATCATGTGTCAAGTATCAAGTCTCATGTATCATGTTCAAGTGTCATGTATCAAGTCTTGTAGTTATTACTATCTAGGTAGCACTTCATGCATTCTGGTTTTTACTACATAGTTGCTACAAAAAACAGTTTCGCCTTAGATTTCATAGTGGACCATAGAGGGCAATGTACTCAGGGACAAGTATCAAGTAATCGAGCTCCAAGCTCCAAGTATCATGTATCATGTATCACGTGTCAAGTTGTGCAAGTGGCAAGTACGTGTCTTGCATGCAAGTGTCAAGTAATCACGTTTCAAGTATCATGTATCAAGTAATCACGTAGGATCAGTGGATCTCCTTCCGAGTACACGTTTCTGAATTATCCACTATTAGATTTTTTCCATAACCCCGGCTTGATTATTTATTATTAATGTCAAACAAGCATGTAGGTGTGCAAAACATATCAAGTATAACATGGCATGATCATGTAAAAAGTTCAAGTTGCAAGATAAACATGTACGGGTACAAGATAACTCATACAATAATAAAATGACTAAATTTCTAGTTCAGGACAGCAAGACCATACTGCAGTAAAACTGAAATTCCTGGTGTTACAAATATGCAAATCTGAATCCGTCAAAAGGTCTAGAAATTAGACTTCTGGCCGAATCCAGCGAATATAAATAAGTCATATAGTATTTCACAAAAAACATAACTCAAAACTGATTGAATCCAGAAAACTTGTTTAGCCAGAAATCAGAAAATCGTATTCAAGAACAAGAAAACAGCATGAAAACTCAATAAATAAATCCATGAAAAATTTGGAGTATTCCCCTATATTCGTAGTAACAGAAAAACATGTTTCATAATTTTACAATAAAAATAGAGTAGTCAAGTAAAATAAAAAAACAACAAGTTGCAGTAGTTTTTTAAATCTGAAATTGTAAACACTGCAGTACGAAAACAGCAATATCTCACAAACCATAAATCCAAATCCAAATCCGTCAAAAGGGTAAGAAAATAGATACAGTAGGCTAAGTTTCATATTCAGAAATAATTTAGAAACAGCAAGTAGAAATAGGTCGAAAATCAAGTTCTTTACTGAACAGTAGTAAGATTCTGCATGTAAAATATTTATTTGCAAGCATGAAACGGTTTGTAAAACATCTCAAATAAATCCACCAAAATTTTGAGTAAACCCAAATCAATTCAAGAAGTAGTTTGCAAAATTTTAGATCAAAATAATAATTTTAATACCATAATAAAAATAGATTACTCTTCAGAAATCATAGAAAACAAAATTTGGAAATCTTTCGACACTGCTGTAGTAAAATCGACATAACTCACAAACCGTAAAACAAAACTGAGATCCGTAAAAAGGGTTGGAAAATAGAAAAAATTCTCTACAAATCATGTTCACAAAATATTTTCAAATACTCACCTTAATAGGGTCTAAAAGACTGATCAAAACTGAAAAGTCAGCAAAACTGAAAATATCGCATATGCACAAAATCAACTAGTTCATATAGAACTCAACCAGAACACACCAAACATGAGATATAGTATACTAGATTTCCAAGCAACATGTTATAGGGTATTTCACGAGTCCACAAAAAGTCTATCACGAACAACACGAATGAGCACAAGATAACACATGAACAGTATGCATATATGCAACAAGATGTGGTCAATCCTAGGTTATATCATGTCATGTATGTCGTGAGGCAACTATTGGTCAAATCATCACTATAGAGACAATATTAACAAGAGAATTCACACACAAATTGTCTCTAGAACCCAACTACACTACAAGCGGTATTTAGTATTTGTATTTACAAAGGAATTTAATACAAGTTACTTGCCTTAACCGAAGACGAAAATAATGAAAACCAAGAATAACGGGAACGGATCCCGGCAGCGAACGAATCCCATGAACAAAAACCATGAACCAAGAACCAAGATAACACATGCAATAACTGTACACGTGCAACTCAACAAGAGAGAGAGAGACCGGGAATGGTTAGCGGCAGCGGCGGCGCTGGCTTCAGTTGGCATCACTGCTGCTGTTGCTATCGTCCTGGGCGCGCGATGGGGAGAGCAGAAGAGACGGAGAGAGATGGAGAGCTCGGCTTGGGGATGGTCATGATGGGGAATCGGCAAGGGGATGCAGGGGTTCGGTGGGGAGTTGGGTTCAGTCGAGGTCGGGGATGAAGGTGCAGTCGGGAGTAATGGTGGAGTAGGGTTTGGTGAGGAAGGATTGCAAGAGTTCGGGGTTGCACAGGGTAGAGAGGGGGCTAGGGTTTTTGGCAGGGTAGGGAGACAGAGAGAGATAGTTTATATAGTAGATGAGGGGAAGTTAGGGTTTTGGATGCATGGGTTTCGGGTAGGGAATTGAGAGTTTCGGGTTATAGGCTTAATAGGGTTTGGTTAATCAATTTGGTTTCGGGATAATTATGAGGATCTAGGTTCAAATTACAAATAGGATTATCAACAATAGGCTAGGCAAAAGAAACCACGAGCACTTTGACCTCAGTGCTTCATCGCCTCTTCTTCTAATCTGAACCACGAGTATACAAGATATAATTCTAGCAATCTCCACCAGGGGATTGCATACGAGTGCTATCACATGATGTGATCACTTATCTCCAAACTCTACTAAACTCCACTTGCAAATCAAACTTCGAACAATAGTTTCTTCTACTAGTTGAACAAATTTCTACTCAATCTCACCGATCAGTATATTCCCTCAATGGCACACCTCAGTAGGCGTTATCACGGAGTTGCCAACCTCTGCACGAACTTCACCTATATCGAGGCACTCTCCACCTCTCAACGATATTCGAACGTCTTGGTCTCAAATTAATGATGTAACACCCCACAAAATTGAGTTATGACAATTTTGCCCTCGGGTGTTACTCACAAGTATCTTGTACTGTTACGAAAAGTTTCTATAACGTATTTTAAAATAAATATTTTCTACATATTTTGTATTTTGATTCCTATATATATTTTTCATCCTCTCGAATTCGATTATGTATTTGAATTTATTTTTGATCTTTTATTTAAATTTTAACTCAAATATTTTAATATTTTGTTTTTACATGCATTGCACGTGTTTCAATGCACATGTCGATTACGTATATTTATTTTTTAAAAATTTATTAAGTGTGTATGTTTATTTTATTTGCGCTAAATTTTAACATATGTGAGTGTCGTAACAACTGCAAACCATTTTATACGTGCTTTACACGTGTTTTTGTGCACGTATTAGTAGTAAAATCTTTGAGTTATGTAAATATTTCCCTGCTAGTTGATGTGAATATTTGCAAGTGTACAAAATGGTAACAAGTAGTATAGTTAAGTGAAAAGAGTGTCGAACCCACTGAGACTAATTATTTTATTGAGTACCGAAATTACTAGATGAATCCCTACTTGGATAATCGAAATTAATAAAGAAAGCGACTAAATTAAATTAATCTAAAGAAAACTAACTAAATTAATTAAAAGAGAGCAGAATTTGAAATTTTGTAATTTGTTAATGGCAAAATTAATTCTAGGGCTTTTGATTTCACCTAGTTCATCACACACAATTTATAGTTCCCTATGAATAAAAAGATTATTTTTTCAAGTTGTAGACCAAAATCCCAAAATTATTCAATGCTTTCTCTCGAACAACACCAAAAATATCTCCAACCAACAGTTTGTCATATCTCAATGCAAATTTAATTAATCGAAGACTCATAAGTTCTGTGGATTTCTTAACGGTCACATCAATCGCTGTAAATCATCTCTAATTTCGATCAATTAATGGTGTTTAATTTTTATTAATCACAAATTACCTCTCGGTCTCTCCATGATCTAATAAATCATACAAATGTCTGTCCACCAATTGTACGCATCAAGAATAAAAAACAAAACACAACCATGGAAAAATAGAAAAATAATAAGGAATTAAAATTGTGTTATCAAAACTAGGCTACATCAAAGTCCTAGAACAATAATATTTAGTTCATAATAAAATTATAGTTAACAAATTTGTTCATGGAATGCATTATAAAATTAGAGAAAGAAAAAAGATACAAAAGGGACTGTTTTTGTAAAAGAAATTGCAAACCAAACGCCTCGAAAAGCGCGCAGCCAAAGTCAAATCCCTTCTTTCTCCTTTTTGTCCCATCTTGAAGTCATCTCTATCCGCACACTTGCTGACGTCAGCACGCTGACGTCGTCCTCAAGCCGCGAGCCGCCCACCTGCTGCTCTGCCTCAAAGTCAGATGCACCACGTGCAGGCTGACGTCACCTTCTCTCTCTGTCTTTCTACACGCTTTGTCTCTCTCGGTCTTGAAGCTCGAGCGCCAAAGTCCTCTGTATATATATATATATATATATATATATATATATTATTGAGTAGCCGTCTCTTGGTGTCCTCGTTAAGCACTTCCTTCTTCTCTTTTTGCTCTTCTATTTATAGACGTAGGAGACATAGAAATTAGGGTTTAATTTTGCAGAAAAAACCCTTATTCTTTCTTTATTTCCTTCCTTCTTTAATTTGCTCTTTTCTTTCTTGCTTCTTTTTCTTCTCTTTCACGTGCTGCACACACAAAATAAAGCAGAAATTAGGATTTAAAAATAAAAAAATCAAATTAATTAGTTTAAAATTAATCAAACTAACTAAAAATCATATTAGCTCATTTAAACCCCTTCTAAAATTGTTTATTGCACTTTCAACTCAATTAGCAAATAAAATTTATATTTTGTTTTTCTCATTGCCAAATTGTAAAATTTAAATTCAACAAATCAATAAAAATAAATAAATCAATGTCTTTGTTTTGTTTGTTGATTTTTACCAAAAATATTCACTTTTTGCATCAAAATATCTTATTCCTTCAAAAATAATAAATTAACTGAATTTTATGGAAATAAGATAAATTATAAACAAGATAAACGAAAATAAGCAATTTTTATGGGTAAATGGGTACAAATATTCATATAAAAATTAGACACATCACTAGTTACAATGATAAATGTATAGTCTATTTTAATGAGACTATCTAAACTTAAATCTATATTTTTGTAACAAATTAAAATACTTATTAATTAAAGTCCTTAAATGTTTTTGTGCGCATTTCACGTGCCTACACACACACCCAATCAAGCGCGGGCTTTGCCCTCTCTTGTGGTTGGCCGGTTAGTGAGACAGATGGAGGGGTGAGTGGAGTGAGTGGTTTAGTGGGAAGTTAAATAACCTCCCATTTAATTAATCATCTTTATAAACCAATCCGAGACCAAGCCAGAGGAAGAAAATTCTTTTTTTCATTCTTTGCTATTGGAATATTTTTTGGAGCCTTCATGTCTTGCTTTTGGGAGCTCTGATTTTGAGGAGGCTTAAAGACTTTTCTAGGAGTTCTCTTTTTAAGGTAGGTGTTCTCATTGTCTTCTAAATTTTTGTAGATTATGCATGCTTAGCAATAATATGTGTAGATGCTAATTTATTTGTTGTGTATAAATATAGAAGTTTTCTAGAAGTTTGACTGTGCACTCTTAGTCATAATTCGAGTGAATGTAGGGGTGTTTTATTGTCTTCTAATGTGTTAATAAATATTCATGTCAAACTAGAAGTGTCAAGATGATAGTTAGTAGGTGTATGTGAAGGAAATTCCTAGAAATCTTATTAGTACTTGCTTAATTATACTCATATGGTAGATAATTGAATTAATGTGAGTATAGGAGTTTTATAAAATTCTTATCTAGTGGAGAATTTATAAAATAAACCAATGGAATTAAATTTCTCTATATACAATGATGTGAAAACTTTCCAAAAAAATTGTTGTATAGGGAACAATAATTTATATGGTTCAAGTTGTAGAACTATGAATAATTTAATAGTTTCCTTATATTTTTAGAATAGATTGTTATAAGATTTATTTTGGGCTAATCCACTAATGTTGAAGGATCTTATTCCCTGGAAATGATTAAAATAATAATGCATAGCGAATAAGAAATCAAAATTTATGTTGAAAAAATTTAGAAATAGAGAGTTGCAATAAAATAACTGCCACAGTATTATAATTAGAATTTGAGGCTTTCCTGCATGGCTAGCGCGTGAGGTTTAGAGCGCTGGGTACAGTACATAGGTTGCGGGTTCGAGTCTTGGGGGGCATTGTTCTTTTTTTTGAAATATCAATTTTAATATATTAACAGTAGGCGGGATATAAAAACAACTGAATGAGACTTTATTCACAAACCGTGAGTGGCTCACTAGTTTTGTGTTGCAGTTTGGCTTGCTGAGCGGCCTGGGTTCGATTCCAGCTGTACACATTTTAGTTTAATTTTTATTTTTCATGGTTTTTCATATTTTTAAAAATTGAAAAAATTTGTAGAAATATTTTAGAATATTATTAGAAAATTTGGGAATAATTCTACACTATTTTAAGACGTATTTGGAGATTTAAAAGTTACATTTAGACAATGTACTAGAGGAATCTAGTTTCTAGTCTAAATTCAAGGGTTTCTATTTATGTTTAAAATGTGTCTAAATTTGTGAGTAGAATATAAATTTAGAACCTACCTTTGGAAAATTACATTGGAATTAAATTATTGAAAGAAGTAAATGATTGGAATAATTGGTGGTAAAATAAAAGCATGGTTAAGAGACTGAAATACGAAGAATCTTTATGTTTAGTTTTATCCTAAGAAACTTATGATGTGTAACGAAGTAGATTTGAAATTTGACAATTCGAAATGAATGTACGAACAAATCAAATGAATTATGAATGAGGAATTGTGTAATTGAGGTTGAGATAACCTATATGATCTCGGTTTGAGATGTTAGAATCTACAGGCTGAGCGAGACTTGTAGAAACCGGATAGTTATGATAAACTGAATTTGAGAAATTTCCATTGTGGGCTAATGTTCTCGTATGTTGATTTAAGTCTGGTAGGTGGGTAAGCTAGCTCTAGGTGATATTATTTATATTTGAACTTAAGGACAGACACTAAAGAGAGATGTGATGAAGTATGGTTAAACATGAGTATGAGGGCCTCATATGATTCGCAGTGGGAGATTATCTCAAGAATTATCTGGGGGTGAGTCATGATGTTCAAAATTGCTCGCGGTGTGGAATTTATCTTCAGAATTATCGGGATCGAGGCGACGCTCATGCGATATTTGTGTGATGAGGTACCATATGACTCGCAGTGTGGGTTTCTTCTCCAGAATTATCAGGGGGCATGACATCCGAAAATCACTCGTGGTGGGAGAACAACTCTCAAGAATTATCGGAGTTATGGCTCGCGGTGTGGATTTCGTCTCCATGATTATCAGGGTTACGACTCGAGATGAGAGAATGATTCTCAAGAATTATCGGGGCGGTACTAGATACTCACAGAATACTAAACCTTATATTAGTCACCGTAGTAGGATTTGATGACGAGGGATTGAACCCTATAATGAGGAGTACAATAAGGGCTTGCCCACGGACCTATGCAGTATGGGATGCATAAAATCCAAACAAGTACGATTTAGTGTCATTGCAAGTAGAAAATGTCTGTATTAGGCATTAAGTCATATCATATACTGACACAATTGGGATAGTCACTTTTATGTTTTCTGCATTTAAGTTTGTGATTGTTAAGATGATGAAATTAATGTATTATAGCATTGCGTCAGTTGTATGCAACTGACGTGCCCAAAGTTTCCTAGTTGCAGGATTGGTCTTTGCCTGGATTTGAAGACACTATGAGAGATGTCACAAGATTGAAGAGCTTTCATTAACATATTTTGTATTGTACTTATTTATATCTGCTTTGCTATTGTAAAAGTACAATGTTGTAAATGAAAAATTTTAAATTCCTTGTATTTTTTGTACGAAGTTGAAGTAAAAGAACTTGTTTGTGCTATGAATTACCTATGTTTGGAATTCGGGGGCGTTACAGATGATGCTAGTTGCGCCAAACTAGATGAGCTTGAGGGAATAGTGGGAAAAAGAAGCAACAATACCTGTGCAGGTATTTTGGATTCCCCAAAGCTTGTAGAGATTATTTTGGTTTGGCACAACCACTCTCATACTCTAATCACCTTATGATGACCCTGAAAAATGAATAGAACTCCACCTCGAGCTATGTACCTGCAACCCCATGCTTCAAGAGTTCTCAAGAAAATCAGATTCTGTTTAAGTAGAGGATTATGCAAAACTTCCCTTAAAATGAACATGTTTAGACCTGGCATCTTCAACTCAACTATTCCCTCACCCACTACTTCACAAATCTCTCCAGTTCTCGTTCTCATACAACGCCCTGTAGTAGACTTATAAGTAGAAAACAACTTCCTCTCGGAGAAAATATGAGAAGAACTCCATGAGTTATGAAACCAACTATAATCCACTTATAAAGAAATTGAAACAAGAAGACATGAATCACCTGAATCACAAGAATTAAGCACATAAGGGGTACATTTTTCATTGTTCGCGCTCTTCTGATTCTGCAATTTTCAACAGTCTTTCTTGATATGCCCTGACCTCTTGCAATATCGGTAATGGGTCGAATCCTTTTCGATAGCACTTTGTCTTCCATATGAAGGACCTTCCACTGCTAGACAACTTGGAGTCGATGGTGATTTCTGGGTCTCCTTCCTGAGTTGATTTTCCTTCAATGCTTTGATTACATCATCCACTGTAATACTCTCCTTAGCAGATTTATCTTGTAGCATGGTAGTAATTAAATGCTCGTACGAATCCGGTAGTGAATATATCAACTTGAAAACTTTATCTTCCTCACTCATATCTGTGTTGGTCGCTTTGAGTTCATATAATACCTTGTTGAACTCTATGATGTGGTCTTAGAGATCGGTACATTACTTCATTGAGAAACATAATAACTTCCTCTTCCAATGCATCTGATCTAATAACGAAGAACCAGAGTAGTCAGCTATGAGTTTTTTCCACAAACTCGCAGCGCCAGTTTCTTCAATAAATTTGCACTTGACCTCATCCACCAATGATTGTCAGATTAGACTTACGACTCTTTTATAAATATCATCTCAAACATCCTCCTTCATATCAGATGGCTTTTGCTTCTTCTTTGATGGCTAATTGTAGATGTTCTTAAACTAGGACATCATACATGTCTACCTTCTAAAGATTGAAGTTGATCTTTCCATCGAATTGCTTGATCTTCCAAGGACTGTGACATGTCATCTAAACCAAGGGACTCGGCAACCTAAAGATTAGATACCACGTTGTTGTGATGGGGTGTCTATAAACACACCGGTGGCGCAGTAGAACTGATTAGAGCAATGAGGAAGTCGAAGTACATGATACAAGTCAATGAACACCCAAGCAAATAGATTCACTAATCCAAAACAAACACAACGAGGACTTATCCCGATTATCTTTTGCTTTATCCAGAGAGAAATATAAGGAGATATAATATAAAAGAAGAGATTACAAGGAGTTAATGATTCACTCAATACAAGGAATTGAACTCACTCACCAAGAACTATCTCTCTTTTAAGCATCTCTTTGCATTAGAGAAAATATCAATAAAGTACTCTACCTCTTATATTATAGGCTACAACAATATATAGAAGAAGAATAGAGAGAACCCTAGGTTAATCTTGATTCTCAGTCATCCGATATAATCTGAAGAAGAAGTAACTGAATAAGAGTCGTACGATCTGACTTGGAGTTGAAGATTGGGCTGGAACGACCAAACAAAATGAGGCCCAAAAAGAACACAGTGCCGCACACGGTCGACCGTCCAACAAGACCAGTCGACCCCACTTCCACTCGGCCAAAACCCTGTACAACTACGGTCGGGTGTGCGATCGGGGTAGGGTCGACCGTCTCCAAGGACAGTTGATTGTCCCTCTTCCTAGCTGCTGATGTTGTTGTTTTCTCTTCTACTCTCTTCGACGCTTTGACCTTCATGCTTTATCGTCTCTTTTTCTAATCTGAACCACGAGTATACAAGACATAATCCTAACACTCAACCCAAATTCAACTTCTATTTAGTTTGAGAAATTACAAACTCCGAGTCAAGTTTCAATTCTTTACAATTATACTTTGAAGTTCAACATAACTCTAGTATAAGGGTGCAATAATTAATACGGGTCATTTAAACAATTCTCAGACTCTTATCAAACATGTCCATTTAATCTTAAATCAAAGCAATGGATCGAAGCATCGATGAAAAACTCAAATACATAGTCAACCTGCACACTTGATGCACATTGCGGAAGCTCTTCTGTAGGGTGCTTCCTCAAGAACTTGTAGTCGTAAACAAAGGCTAGCGGAAGCTTCTTGCTGAAACAATTTTGCTTGGCAAGGTGCTTTCGCATGCCTATAGTTTCCAATCTCGTTCTGTTTTGATTTCGATTTCAATTCTTTTCATTACAACATCAAGCTGTACAACTGCACAAGCATTTCAAAACATTCTAGAGAATTAAACAAATCATTTATATCACATACAACATCCTTTTTTTAGTCAATTCCTTTCCTTAATTTCTTCTTTTAATTTCTTCGTTTAATTTAACATGCCATATAAATTCTCAATTTCATAAAATTAAACGCATTAGCAATAATTCTTATATTGATTCCTTCATTGCTCTAAAGGTCACATTCTAATCATAAAAATGAGACTTCTAATCTATCCGAGCAGCATTCTAATCTTAAATTCCATGCACATATTTTATTTAAGGAATTGAAGTCTCAATTTCAATCATGCAAGTTCTATCGATTTATACTCAATCAATACAACATATAAAGCGTCTCTAACATGCATACACCCTACAATAAAATAGAAATCAAAGTAGTGAAGTTGTTACCCACTTGTTGCTTGATGCGAAACGAAAGCCCCAAGTTCCTATTGCTCCGAATCGCACTGCACTCCAAATTCCTGCACTGACTCTTCGGCTCCACACCTGCTTCTTAAAAATATCTCAAACTCTCAGAATAATAAAGGAGAAATGTAGATCTCTAAAAAGGAAAAAAAGAGTGGTCTTGGTGTCTATTTATGGAGAGAGGGGATGGTTCGGAGAGAGTGAGCAGATTTGAGGTGAGTGGGGCTGAAATGGGGGAAGTGGGGTTGAAATCATAAACTGAAATTGAGAGAAAATTGGGGAGGTGAAGATGGGGTTTGCTTTTGTCAGAAACAAAGAAGGTGAGGGGGTTCAAGACGGGTTTCGAAGTCGGGTTTGGATCGGTGTTACAATATCAAAGAAGTTTCCTGTTCTCAGATATCTGTGCATAGATGTAGTAAAATAAACTTTTCCAGAGCTAAAGAGATCTGATTGGGGCGTATGAATCCTTATTTCAAAGATAATCTGAAAACCTGCATGTTCTGTTCAGAACTCAATTTACAATTCCTTTGTTTTCAGGGTTAAAATGAGTCCAAAAAATGGGCTGAATAGGGACAGTAGGGCTAAACTCAAGGAGAAATGACGGTGTGGTTAAGAGGGCTGCACTAAGTGGGGCCGGTGAGGGGTTTTTGGAGGAAAAAGATGGTGGGTGTAGTACGGGTTGAAGGGGAAAATACAAATGTGAGGTATGCACATAGGAAAAAGAAAAAGACGGTTGAGCATGTACACGTGACAAACACACAAAACAATCAACAGAACTAATAACACAAACCAATAATATATTATGAAGTCTAGAAAATCAAGTAAAACACTAATATTGATTATAGAAATTTTATAAATAATTTTATGCATATTACATGCAATGGTATAAATGCACGTTCATAACACATGCAGGGGGCAAATTTGTCATAACTAAATTTGTCATAACTGAATTTTGCAAACTGTTACAGACGCTTAGGCAACGAAAATTTTGTTGGTAAGCATTACTTTTATTTTGAGGTTCTTGGTTGGTATTAATTCATTTTATAGGAATCGATTTCGTGAAATTGGTGATAAAGATATACAATCAAGTTGAGCAAGTCAATAGAGAAAATGAAGGAATCTGCCACAATTCAAGGAATTTTTATTCAGTTTGTTTTTCTGTTTCCTTCTTTTATGTAATCGGTTTCCTCTTTATGTGCTCATGAAACTTGTATATATACTACCTGGAGCAATGAAAACAAATGAGCCATTGTCTCTTTAATCTTTCTCCCTTTCAAAACTCCTTTTTGGTATCAGAGCAAATATTTGCTCCTTAACATATACCTTTATGGTATCAATAAGCTTTTCATCTCCTAATTCCAATGGCCAATGAGAATACCCAACTTCCCAATGCCCATGATCCCACATCCACTCAAAGTATCACAAAAGGTTCTCCCACCAACAATCGATACAACCATCCTCCTGCTTGTCCATTCCTTGGTCGCTGTCAATGCTGTAGTACTCAAGGTCATGTGGTCTCCAATTGTCCTATTTTCCGACAGCAATTTCCACATATACAACCACCTACTCGTCCTGGCAATTCACCGCTAACTCGACCGCCGGCTCCCTAGCACACTCAAGCAAATGTTGCAACCACCATTCCTCCAAATACCACATGGCTACTTGACACTGGAGCCTCACATCATGTCACCACTGACCTTCGCAACCCTACCCTCCACAATTCTTATGATGGCACAAATGAAATTATGATCGGTGATGGCTCTGGACTGCCCATATCTCACACTGGTTCCACCTCTCTTACCACTCCATCTTTGTAACCCCTATTTTCGCAAATACGTATTTCCTGGGTATTGTTCCATATTTTGATATTAATAAATTTTTTATTGTTAAATTCATTTTGAATTTATTGTTAAAGATTTTCCTAAACAATAGTTGTAATTATTTTGAATAAAACTTGTCTCTATTTCTACTTGATCAACTATTTTCATTTTAAACTCAAATAAAATAAGTATTGATATTACTGTGTAGGTTATTTCAACAAATTACTATTTTTATATTATTCTGACGATTGCCGTTACTATTGTTAGAACTTTTATCCTATTGTCATTATGATTACTAATTGTTTATATTAGTATTATTATTTTTATTTACATGTTTTTTTCTATTCTTATTGTTACTATGGTTATTTATTGTTATATTTGATTATTAAAACAAATCCGTTTTGTTAATAATTGTGCTTCTTTTATTATTCCAAATAATTTATGTAATACAAATTGTATTCCTATCAGATAGCCTATTCCTTGTATTCGTATTTGTATTTATCAATTTTATTATATGCAATGCATTTTATTTTATTGGACCTAATACCCAATATCCTATCTTTCCCTATAAATACACTAATCATCTATTAATCCCAAACCCTAGCCACCTTAACCTTATATTCCCCATTATTGTTATACCCATAACCCACCTACTGTGCATCCCCCTCTCTCTCCCGCTGTTCGTGTTTCGTTTTCACCCAACTCTGATCAACCCCATCTCCTGTTGCTCCTCTCCCGTCATCTCCATCGATCCCTCTCCTCGTCATCACCATCACCTTCCAATCCGCCACCTCTTCATCCTCACCATCACCCAAGCCCAAGACTCCACCGAAACCCATCTCGCCTTTGCCATTATCCATCACCATTACCCATCGCTGCCTCGTATTCGCCTTCGCCGTGCACCCCCTCGCATCCTCCGAAGACCCCCCATCGTTCTCATCGTCGTCGGCCAAGCCCCGTCGAAGCCCCATTCCTTCTCTATTTCGGTGCGAAAACAGAGCCGTCGTCGAGCCGGCATTGCGTCGCTTCACGACCAGTCGCAACCACACGTCGCTGCCACCAGCGTCGCAAGCCCCCGCCGTAGTGTCACGCCGTGCCGTCGTCACCGAGGTCTCTTTCTTTCTCCCTCTTTCTCGGTCGAGTGAGGAAGGGGATGGAGCCCCATTGGGTGTCGCCGCTATTCTGTGTTCGGACACATTCGATCCCAACTTGTTGTCTGCTATTTTGGGTTGGATCCGGTGTGAGGCAGGCTACCTATTAGTCGTTTCGGTGTTCTGTGTTCTGGATACAGCGAATCCGGTCCCCCTGTTTGCTGTTCTAGCCAGATCTGGTGTGGAGTTTCTGAGTTGCTGTTGCTTTGCTGGTTGTTTCTTCGCACGTGCTGTTGGTATTTTTGCCCAGAATTTTTATCCCGTTATTCCTATTTAATTATATCTGCAATAACATGCAAGTCTCTTATTGAACTCTTTTTATTGTTTGTGTTCAAGATTAATTGGTCTCATGCAAGTAGATCCGTCCATTTTGTTATCAAAAATCTGCTTTGACAATTCCATTAAGACTATCGAGGGTTTACACGAGCCAACCCGACATACTGTTAATTTCGTGCTATCTCTTTGATCTATAACCCAGTTCCCAATATTTCATGCATATGCACAATTAAAATAACTAGATTTATGCTTAGAACTGCATGATAAAAGGGACATGATAAACTGACTGTACTGGATCGGTTTTAATTGATGAATTGACACCATGACTGTGATAAATGTACCTTGAACCTTAGAAATTGCATTTTGACACCTAGGATTCACTTGATTACAAATTTGCATGCTATATGTGATCACATGATTTATTTATTTGCCTATTCATGTTAAGACAATTGTTGGACTGCTGTATGTTTCATTTTGAAATAGATTTTTGACCATGTTAATGACGTAATTTGAAAAAACTTACTCAACATAAAATGTAGCCCTTGATGTCTAGATAATTTTTCCCTAGTCTGGATTTAAATTCCAATTTGTCATCTGTTAGTTATCATCACTTTGCTGCAGCTGTGTTAGTAATTTCTGACTCATGATTTCATGTGTACCCTGCTGTTCTATATTTTATTTGACCCTGTTAAATGTAAAAGAAAAATCTGAAATAAATTAGGCTGGACCTAGAAATGTATAGGTATCACCCAAAATTTTTGTAGATTTTATTAATGAGATCTCTGACCCGAAACAATTAGTTGAACACAATCCACTGCATGCTGTCTGAACATAAAACTTGATTAGAATAGAGTTTTCACCCTAGTACTTATATCTTTTATATACCTTAATTATACTCGCTGGAACCGTGTGGAAGTCTACTTTCTAGACCTTCCAGCGGATTCAGATTTGCTATCTTGCAGTGGTTGTAATCTATGTTTTAGTACAGCAAGGTCATGCTATCCTGATCATGTGATATGTGTGTAAATGACTTGTTTGCTTCATGCTTCGTCTGTAATGCTTAGAATTAGTCACACATAGTAATGAACAACATGGACACCTTCTTGCATGCTTACATAGGATTAAAATAACTAATAAAATGCTGGGGTACTGTGGGTAGACTTGGTAGTGGACGATCGGAAACTGTACTCGGTCGGGCCCTACTGCCTGAACCGCACTAACCTATATTGATGGCCATAAATTACTGCCCGATAAACACTGCTCGAGAAACAATGATATTGAAAATGAAATACTGATTATTAGGCCGAGTACACAGGCTGAGAATTCACCATCAGTTTAAAACGTTCACTGTGTGTTTGCGCGGAACCTATGGAATGGGACGCAGTAGTACGTGCACTAGATAGGCTAATAAAATGACTAATAACCTGCATTTTCTGCCTTATCCTGACATCACGCATTACATGTGTGATTTACTGTAGACCCTTGATATTTTGCCTGCCTTTGCTCTGTTCTTTGATTTTGGCCATGTCCCTTTTCTTTGATATTCATGCTTCCTTTATTCGCTGTTTTCTCTACTTGCTGCCCACGACTTGCTTTAAGGGCTCTCATTTTTTTCTTTTTAGATCAAGTATTATCAGGTACCAAAGAAGAAATATAAGAAGGAATTGGTAAGCAAACTCTCTGAAGATTGGAGCTGGATTGTTAGACCACTTAGCTATCTTTTCTTTTTTGCTTATTGTATTTCTTTTCATCATACTTTGTATTCTTGGGCTTTATGACCCGAAATTGTTTTATCCCAGATGTTGGATTATTCTTTAGTGAATTTATTTCATGATTATCATCGAGTTATTTATTGTTTATGTAATTATATTCTTTGCCTGCGTGGTTGTTTCTCATGTATATTGTTGAATGAGACTGGTACAGCTTATGGATAATGTATAATCATTCGCTGGGCCTACGTTACGTGCTCGTATTCCCGTATTTTGGAAATCAGGGCATGACAATCTTCCTCATTCACTCTATCTAATGTCTTATGTGTTCCACCATGAAAAAAAAATATCTTATTTCTATTTCTCAATTTTGCAAATCTAATAACACTTCAATTGAGTTCTTACCCTCTTCGTTTCATGTGAAGGATCTTCACACGGGGGCAATCCTTTTGCGGGGTCAGACTATGGATGGTGTGTACGATTGACAGCTTTCCACTACTCAGTCACCTTTAATCGTGTTTTCCAGTGTCAAAACTACTTTGTCCGAGTGGCACCATAGGTTAGGCCATCTTTCTTTGTCAACCTTCAAAAATATTATGTGTTCTTTCGATTCCGTTGTCTCTCGTTCGTCCAATTTAAATTTTAATTGCAATTCGTTTCAATGCAACAAAAGCCATAAATTACTATTTTTTACCTTTACTCCTTTTACTTCTTATATTTACTGATGTATGAACATCACCAATTTACTCTGTCGATAACTTTAAATACAACATCATTTTTGTAGACCATTTTATAAATATATATGGCTTTATCCCCTCAAACGCAAATCTGACACACATGATGTCTTCGTCCGCTTTAAGGCCCTAGTAAAGAAATTTTTTAAATGTCCAGTCACAACTCTCTACTCTGATAATGGGCGGGGGGGGGGGGGGGGGGGGATATCAAGCTCTCTCTTCATTCTTAACAATAAATGGGGTCTCACATATTACTTCTCCACCTCACACTGGGTATTCTGAACACAATGGGTATTCTGAACGTCGTCATCGTCACATTGTCAAAATGGGTCTTTCTCTCCTTATTCATGCATCCATGCCTCTATCATATTGGCCTTTTGCCTTTTCTACTACCGTCTATCTTATCATCGCCTCCCCACACCAACATTACACTACCTTTCACCATATTACAAACTCTTTGACACATTGCCCAACTACTCCACATCATATTTGCCTTTTGCCTTTTCTACCGTCGTCTATCTTATCAATCACCTTCCCACACCGACATTATACTGCCTCTCACCATATTTCAAACTCTTTGGCACATTTCCCAACTACTCCAAACTTCGAAGCTTTGGATGTCTATGTTATCTTTGGCTTCGCCCATACACATCCCACAAACTTGAGTCTCGTTCCTCTCCCTGTGTGTTTGTCGGTTATTCTCCTACTCAAACTGCCTATCTCTGTCTTGAAACATCTACCGCTCGTCTATACACTTTCCTTCATGTCCATTTTTTTGAGTCAATTTTTCCATTTGCAACTTCTCATACTTCTCATCCTTGCACCACCTCATCCACCATCTCTGAGTGGTGTTTGATGACTTTACCAGTCGTGGCCACACCATCCATGGATGCCGGCTCTGCTCCCCCATCAATTCAGCTTGCTTCTACCACCCAAAAACCCAAAACCCCACTCAAAATAATGTCACACCTACCCTAGATCTCGACACCCATATTTATACGCCCGCGCCAGAAACTGACTGCAACCATACCACTGATCCATCACCTCCACCTACTCAAAATAAAACCACTCCATTATCCGACCCCTCACCCTCACCCTCACCTTGTGTCTTAGTGACTCGCTCTAAACACAACATATATAAACCCATTCAAAAGATTTACCTCACTGCCCAACTCCAGCAAACAATCCTTGAACCCACCATTGTTACCCAAGCCCTCAAGGGTCCTAAGTGGGGACAAGCTATGTCTGCAGAATTTGATGCCTTACTACGTAGTGGGACATGGAACCTAGTTCCATCTCAAACTACTCGAAATTTGGTTGGTTGTAAGTGGATCTTTCGCACTAAATATTTACCTAATGGCTCTATAGACAGGTACAAAGCTCGATTGGTTGCTAAAGGCTTCCATCAATTCCCTAGAGTTGACTACTCTGAAACCTTCAGTCCAGTCATCAAACCTGCCACCGTTCGTCTTGTTCTCATCCTTGCGGTCAGTCAGGGTTAGTCACTCTGACAACTTGATATCAACAATGCATTCCTTCAGGGTACTCTCACTGAGGATGCGTTTATGTCTCAATCCCCGGGATTCATTGATCGTGATCATCCTCATCATGTATGCAAGCTACAAAAGGCTCTCTGTGGTCTGAAACAAGCCCCCCGTGCTTGGTATCATGAGTTGCGCCAATTTCTTCTCCATTCTGGCTTCACCAATTCCGTTATAGACACATCCTTGTTCATCTTCAATGACCGTGGTACCATCATTTACCTTTTGGTTTATGTCGATGATATCATTATAACTAGGAATAATGTTGAAGCTGCACAGACTTTCATTCAACAACTTTCTCAATGCTTCTCTCAGAGACCTTGGTCCTCTCACTTACTTCCTCGGAGTGGATGTCACCTCCCATAACAATGGTCTTTTCCTCAGTCAACTCAAGTACATTGCTGATCTACTTACCAGAACTCACATGACTGAGGCCAAGCCTGCTCCAACATTACTCGCAACCAGTCTAGTTCTCACTTTACAATCCGAACCTCCACTATCTGATCCGATCGAGTATCGGACGGTTGTCGGTAGCCTCCAGTATCTCTCCCTCACTCGACCAGACATTGCTTATACTGTGAACAAACTCTCTTAGTTCATGCACCAACCAACCAGTGCTCACTAGAATGCGGTTAAACGTTTACTACGGTATCTTTGTGGCACCTTAGATCATGGTATCACACTTTTTTAGACCTTCCCAATAGCACTTCATGCTTTTTCAGATGCTGATTGGGCAGGTAACAAGGATGATTTCACCTCTACTAGTGCATACATAGTCTATCTAGGTCACAATCCTATTTCTTGGAGCTCCAAGAAACAACGAACTGTGGCTCGCTCTTCCACTGAGGCTGAGTATTGATCGGTGGCCACTACTGCTACCGAAATTCGCTGGATTTGTTCTCTTCTCACAGAACTCGACGTCTCTCTTTCTTAACAACCAGTTATTTATTGTGATAATGTTGGTTCAACAAATCTTTGTTCCAATCGAGTCTTTCACTCGCGCATGAAACATGTTACTCTCGACTATCACTTTATCAAGAAACAAGTTCAGAATGGTTTGCTATGAGTGTCACACGTCTCTGCTGCTGATCAACTAGCTGTTGCTCTTACAAAACCTCTTGCTCGTCCTCAGTTTGACTCACTCAAGGCCAAGATTGGACTTGCTTTACCGCCGTCCATCTTGCAAGGGCATGATAAAGATATACAATCAAGTTGAGCAAGTCAATAGAGAAAATGAAGTAATCTGCCATAATTGAAGGGATTACTATTCGGTTTGTTTTTATGTTTCCTTCTTTTATGTAATCAGTTTTCTCTTTATGTGCTCATGAAACTTGTATATATACTACCTGGATCAATGAAAACAAATGAGCCATTGTCTCTTTAATCTCTCCGTTTCAAAACTCCTTTAATTGGTCCTCCTAATTGATGAAAAGGTAAGACTTATCATCTGCTTTGTCTCTTGGAAGGTCTTTTTCTCTCATGACATTTACAGCAGTGAAAGATACAAGACTATTAAATCTTGCATGTTTAGATTCTTTTGGGCAGAAAGAGCATGCACTAGATTCGACTAAAAATGCACTTAATTGGTCTGCTAAAGAAAACCAAATTGCAAACCATGTCATCTTGTTCTTTATTCAAACTTCAAAAGAGTGAAGCTAGGATCTAACGGAAATTCATTGTTCATGGCTGGGCTAATTTTAGCTGTTTTTCATGGACAGGTAGGGGTGGTGGCCCTAAGTTGCGGGGGGGGGGGGGGGGGGGGGGGGGGAGGGAGGGGGGAAGGGCCCCCATACAACATTTATTTTTTTTAAAAAAAGTTGTTTTTTTTAAAATTTATTTAGCTATAATTCTAAAAAACCGATATATATAATATAATAGATGGAGTTTTTTGAGATTTGAGAAAAAAATCTTCAAATAAATTCAAGCTCAACTAAAATAAGCCAATCTAAGTACTAATTTTCAAAACAAAAGCCAAAATATTAAATTTAGTAGCCCAAAAAAATATTACGCATAAAAAACGTATATGTAAATACAAGTGAAAAAAATTTGGGAGCCCTAAAATTGCAAAAAATTCGGGGGTCCAAGGCAGCCGCCTCACCTTCCTCCATTGGAGGGCCGGCCCTTTGGACAGGTATAAAAGTTTGGACTACAACATAAGTTTGGCTTCAAGTGATGCAAACTTAATTGCGATGTCATTAAAGCAGCGTACGCGTCTCCCAAAAAATGATTTTTCAGATGTTTAACTACAAAAGAAGGATTACGATAAAAAAAAAACTACAAAAGAAGATGAACTTGATGTTAGAACTCAAATTTCATAAATCTAAAAATTACTAACAATAATTGTGAAGAATAGAAATTATAGGAATAAAATATAACAAACCAAAAGCTTTATACAGAGTCGAGATTAAAATCTCTCTCTTTAAAGTAAAATTCACCTAGTAGTGTGACGGTAGCTGGCGAATTGCCTCCCAGGATACAACTGTATACCTTCTCTGAAGAGCAACACCCAAACTACAGAGATCTCAGCGAACAATGCTGTGATTTACTCTCAGTTTTTGATACAGAGGAAAAAAAGAAGAAGTGTAATTCAGATTAACCAAAAAAAAATCTGTCTCAGACAGAGACAGGATACAGTAGTCTTATAGGAGAAATGGAGACTCTTCAGAGGCTCAATTCTCTATAACAACAGAGTAATGGTTCACTACTCTGCAACAGCAAAATGGTGGTTCAAATTCATAACTGGTGACCCATTACTCTGTTGGTATCAGTTACCGAATGTGAAAAGCCTCATCAGTGCACTGGGGAAGAAAAGCCGAGCCGAGGCCGAGGTCGGGGTCGGGGCCGGGGCTGGGACCGGAGCCGGGCTGGGCGTGCGCATGCTTGTGTGTTTGTCATTTTGGCTAAGTCCTCTCTCCACTACACGTTAGTGGTAACCCCCGGGCCACGCCCTTTAGTCCAGTTTTCTAGTATACATACTAGAAAAAATCTTTTCCAATTTCCGATATGGGACTATCCATTTTCTCTAAGTTTCCAAGTTAGTACATTTCAAGTACCCAACTTTGGACGAACATTTCTCATTCATACGGAATTCATTTTTGGCAAATGAGTACACCAAGGAATAGTACTCGACGAGAGGATCGCAATCCACTCATTTTCCGGTGCTGCTGTTGGCTGGAGCCTGCCGGAATCCGGTCCGAAAAACTGTAAAAATTAATTCCAACAATCACCCACATGAATGGAAATTACCAGACTATATAATCCAGACACGAAATAAAAAGTCATGACAGAAAAACTATGGTGAGTATCCTTGATGATCTATGAGTACAAGCTCGTGTACAGAAAATTCTGGAGGGGAATCCCACGCCATGTCTTGATTCATCAAGCATGCATTCTGTGGCAATTCAGCCTCACTTCATGGCAGACGATCCTCTTGCAGTCACCAAACATCCCACAAGCGTGGCTAGAGTCCGATCATTACTGAGTTGTGCCCACGCCATGTCTTGACTCATCAAGCATGCATTCTGTGGCTCACACACCCGCACTGTAAACCCTAGTTCTCATACTCGTGTTTTTCTCTTACTTTCATCACATCTTCACTATGCACTAATTCTTAGTTTTTATTAGAATCATGAACAAAAATCAAAGCTCTAGAGTTAGCCTCTCCACTAAACCGGACTTATTCATTCATTCAAACATGACCAACCTTGGTCTTTCATTTCAATTTTTCATTTCATTTCTTTCCAAATGCCGGGGGAGACTTAGCTACTCTTTCGTTTCAATTCCAATTCACAATTTCCAAAATGAGCATTTCCAATTCATAAATTCATTATGTTGAGTTATCATACTCAAATAGCATTTCTCTTTTCCAATCATGATTTTTAAATTGTTCAGTAGTCCATAACTATACATGAATTTTAATTATTCATCATGAAACTCATGAATTGTTATTTTCACATTAAAACCCACATCACTAGTATTTAATCAAGATGGATATTCACGCATCATAATTTGTCGCACTATTCTCCAACGAGAATAATTCACATTTCATAGTTGTCACATTATTCTCAAATGAGAAATACTTTACATCACTAACGAATATTCACCATTCATATTTATCATACTATTCTCAATTAGGAATAAATCACATCCATCACATAATATCACTTCAATCTTTACTATATTAATCTTCTAATCCTTCATTTCAAGTTCTTTTTGCAAGGTATAATTTTTCACAAAGTATACATATAGAACCATAGTTCTATTTATGCATTTTATTTTCAAAGCATAGTTTATTTCATGCAAATAATTCCCAAATCATTTTTATAAAGTCCCTTATATTTTTAGAAGAATAACCATATTTTTCACATAATTTTTTGAGCGCTAAAATCCTCAAAAAAAATGTTTTTCAATCTTGCCGAGGACAAGATTCGAACCCAGCACCACAGAGAACCCAACCGAAAGCCACAACCACTAGGACGAATGCTACTGGCGTCATAAAGAGACGCTGAGAGCCATAAGAGCTCTCGGCTGCTGCTATTCTTGTTTAAAAAAAAACGAAATAAAAGGATGGCGACTAGGGATTCAAACCAACAACCTCATGAGACCCAGCCGCACACTGTAGCGGAAGAAAACCCCCGACCACTTGAGCTACGTGCTCAAGTTGTCACTAGTATAATTCCAATTTCATTTAACCCATACTCTCTGTTATTTAAAACATTTCGATGTTCAACTAGTCCCCATTTCATTTGGTTTTCATAAAACTTACTGTACAACTCCAGATTAATTCTTCCTCACATAATTTACATACCAGTATGAGCAAAATATTTTTTGTAATAATTAAAACATATTTTCATGTAACTAATTCGAATTCCACATTATAATACTACATTTCTTCTTCTTTCGACATTTCTTCGCATTTAGCATTCTAATCTATTTATCAATAAATTTTCACCTTAATTCTCTGTCTTTAACCATTTACCCAACATACAACACATATTTTAAATTATTCATGTCCATATTAACACAAAAGATCTATTTAACACAAGAAATGGTATTATCAAACTACTAACTTTTGTGTGTAATTCTCGATAGTAATAAATGTGTTTTTATCAATCAATCCATGATTCTAATCAATTCACATACAACTTAAATAATAGAACCACATATAAATTTGTATATCCACATTTCAATCATTCAAGAAGTCATTTTTCCCAATTAAAGTGTGCTCTTCTTAATCATTTTCATGCTTCATTCATTCATATCTAACATGCATTTCTAATTTAGAAATAGGGAAAATCTACCCACCTTGTATGGAGAGAAAACACAATTAGCAACTCCCTAAACAAAAGTCCTTGCAACCGAATACTTCTCCTCCTAGAAGCGCGCACACAAGCCAAGCCCGAGCACCCAAACCGTGAGCTCCTCCTTTGCTAGTCGGCCGGCCTCTGCTTCTTTGATTGAAAGCAAGCACAACTCCCACACACAACTCAATCTTTTAACTCACAAAAATAACTACTACATAATTTATGATAGACTATAAGTTTGGAAGAGAATAGTTTTGCACAAAAATAACTAGCCATGGGGGGGTATTTATACTAAAAATCAAGGAGTATGGAGGGCTAGGATCAATTGGTTGGTTGTAAGATGGAAGGCTAGGATGCAAGTAGGAGTTGCAATAACTACCCACAACCAAGTAACCACCACACCATGATCACCTTTCAAAAATTTGGGTTTCCCTCCAAAGAATGCAACCGGCCTACATAGGAGAGTGCATTTTGCACGTGTACGCGTAGTGCACGTGCATGCAACTAGGCCCAAAAATTGTACATAAAATTTTTGTATAAAAATAAAATAGTCTTTAAATTGTATTCTGCATGACAAGTCGTATAAAAAACAGATTAATCCATGGGCTTTAGTTTATGTGCCAAAATAAAAAAAATGATAAATTTAATTAACTTTGGGCTTTTAAAACAAAAGGCTTTTTTGTCTAATTGAAAGAAGACTTTTGTATAAAATAATTAAAAGCACATATTAAAATATCTTTACTCATCTTGATGAAGATATTAACCAAAAATATTGCACATGCACACTACGTGCAAAATAAATAATTTTTCATAAATTGAAAAATCAGGCATTACATCACAACCTGCTCTCGCGACAGACCTTTAGTAAATAGATCTGCTAGGTTGTCGGCCGATTTTATATACTCTATAGAGATTACTCTATTTGAGAGCAGTTGTCTAATGGTTTTGTGTCGCCTTCTGATATGACTAGACTTACCATTGTACATACAACTCAGTGCCCGTGCTATAGCCGATTGGCTGTCATAGTGTACACATAAAGCAGACATTGGTTTTTCCCATATAGGAATATTCTCTAAAAAGTTTCGAAGCCATTCTGCTTCCTCTGCCACTTTGTCTAAAGCAATAATCTCAGATTCCATGGTGGATCTGGCCAATAGCGTTTGTTTGGAGGATTTCCATGACACAGCTGCACCACCAAGTGTGAAGACATATCTACTTGTGGATTTTGAGTTCTTAGAGTCCGATATCCAGTTGGCATCGCTGTAGCCTTCTAGTATTGCTGGGTATCTGGTGTAATGCAGCGCATAACTCTGAGTATGTCGTAGGTAGTTCAATACTCTAGTTATTTCTTTCTAGTGACTTCGTCCTGGATTACTTGTGTAGCGGCTCAGTACATTTACGGAATGGGCCAAGTCTGTCCTTGTACAATTTGTAAGTACATCAAGCTACCGATTACACGTGCATATTCCAATTGTGATATGCTTTCACCTGTGTTTTTGAATAAGTGAAGACTGGGATCCACAGGACTTTTGGCAGTTCCATTCGAGTAATTCTTGAACCTTTCAAGGACTTTCTCAGCATAATGAGCTTGAGACAAAGTAATTCTCTCAGACGTCCTGGAAACTTTGATTTCTAGTATGACGTCTGCAACTCCCAAGTCTTTTATATCAAACATGCCACTAAGCATGCTCTTAGTTTGTTTGATAATGTCATTATTGCTTCCAATAATGAGCATGTCGTCTACATACAGACACACCAGAATGTATCCATTTGGGGTATCTTTGATGTAAATACACTTATCACGTTCATTTATTTTGAAGCCATTTGACATCATAACATTGTCAAATTTTGTATGCCACTGCTTTGGAGCTTGTTTCAGTCCATACAGGTATTTTGCAAGCCTGCACACCTTGTTTTCCTGTCCAGGAATTATGTAACCCTCAAGTTGTTTCATGTATATTTCTTCTTCTAAGTTCCCATCTAGAAATGCAATTTTAACATCCATTTGATGTATTTTCAGGTTACGTAGAGCTGCAATAGCTATCAACATTCTTATGGAAGTTATTCTTGTAACTGGAAAATATGTATCAAAGAAGTCTAGGCCTTCCTTTTGCCTAAATCCTTATACCACAAGTCTCGCCTTATGCTTCTCTATTGAACCATTTGGTTTCAATTTCTGTTTGAAAATCCATTTGCATCATAGAGCTTTACATTCAGAAGGCAAATCGACTAACTCCCATGTATGATTCTACATAATGGAGTCTATTTCACTTTTGATTGCTTCCTTCCACATATGAGCATTAGGCATAGACATGGCATCCTTGAAAGTTTTGGGCTCATTCTTTAGCAGAAAGGCCGTTATAAAGTCAGGACTAAATGATTTTGATGTTCTAGCCCGTTTACTTCGTCTAGGCTCATCATTATCATGTTATGGTTCATCAATTGAAGTGCTTGCATTCCCTTGTTTATGTATACGTTTGGGATACGTAGTATCCTTGTACGAAAACACATGTTCAAAGAAGGAAGCATTTCTTGATTCCATTATTGTATTAACATGGATATCTGGTATATCTGATTTATATACCAAGACTCGATATGCACTGCTGTTGTGTGCATAGCCTATCAATATGCAATCAATCGTCTTAGGTCTGATGGTGACCTGTTTTGGATTAGGTATTGCCACTTTTGCTAGACACCCCCACACTTTGAGGTATTTGTACGAAGGTACGTTACCTTTCCACAGTTCGTATGGTGTCTTGACGATTTTCTAGTGAGGTATTTTATTGAGAATGTAGTTGGCAGTCAGCAATGCTTTCCCCCACATGTTTTGGGGTAAGACAGAATTCAACAACAAGGCATTCATCATCTTCTTTAGAGTTCGGTTCTTACGCTCAGCAGTACCGTTTGATTCGGGTGAGTAAGGAGCAGTTATTTGATGAACTATTCCATGTTCAGAGCAAAACATATTAAATAGTGCATCATATTCTCCTCCTCTATCACTCCTAACCATTTTAATCGTTTTTCCATGTTGATTCTCAACCTCAAGTTTATATTCTTTGAATTTATCCAAAGCCCCATTTTTGATATGTAATAAGTATACATAACAGAATTTTGTGCAATCGTCTATGAATGTCACAAAGTACTTTTTGCCACCTCTAGTTTGCACGTATTTTAAATCACACAGATCCGTGTGAATTAGACCTAGAGTTTCTGTGTTTCTGTCTACAGAATGTGATGGACTCTCGTTAGTTTGGCCTTCATGCAAACTTCACATTTTTCGGAGTTATCTACCTTAAATTTTGGTAGAAAATTCATGTTAATTAATCTACGGATAGAATTGACATTAACATGACCCAGTCTTTCATGCCAAATAGAAGAAGACTTAACAACATAGGCAATAGGAGTTATTTCATTAACATTGGGAACAGCAGGAACAATAGTTTTAGGGATGACTGTCATTACATTAAACTTGAACAGTCCATCCTTTACCCAAGTATATCCCATTCTTAGACAATACGAAATTATCAGAAACAAGAACAACCTTAAACCCATTCTTGCTTAGCAAAGAACCTGATATCAAGTTCTTTCTAATATCTGGAACATGCAACACATTTGTGAGTGTTAGTTCCTTTCCTGAAGTCATCTTCAGCACTATCTTCCCTGTTCCTGCAATTTTGGAGGTGGAAAAGTTACCCATGAACAGCTGTTCATCTTTGTTGCACTTCTGGTATGAAGTGAACATCTCCTTGTCCGAGCAGATATGCTTGGTGGCCCCAGTATCGTACCACCATTCACGAGGATTGCTCCCCACAAGATTTATCTTTGATACTACAGCACAGAGGTCCAGGTCAGAGAGACCAGTGGACAAGTTCTCAGCTATGTGTGCGTGGGATTTTTCATTCCCTTTTGCATGTCCAGTTCCTGCACGATTGCTGTCTTTGCAGTGGCACTCAGAAATTTTGTGCCCCAGCTTACCACACTTGTGGCATTTCCCAGCAAACCTCTTTGCAAGAGGTTTTTTGTTTGAGGCATGTGACAAAAACTTTCTCTTCTTGCCGTTCGTGCACCACGACATTGGCCTTTTCTATGGACTGATTTCCATAGGACCTGTCAGCCTTGCGATTTTCCTTTTCGATCCGCAACCTGACATTGAGGTCTTCAAGAGACATCTCCTTTCGCTTGTGTTTGAGGTAGTTCTTGAAGTCTTTATATCCAGGTGGAAGCTTTTCGATGAACGCTGCAACCTGGAATGGTTCGCACAGCGTCATGTTCTCTGCAGCGATTTCATTCATTATGACCTGCAGTTTTTGGACTTGACTCACAACAGTTTTGGAGTCAATCATCTTGTAGTCCAGAAATTTGCCGACTACAAACTTCTTGGACTCGGCGTCTTCTGTTTTGTACTTCTCTTTCAAAGACCCCCACAGGAGTTTAGACATCTTGAAGACACAGTAGACGTTGTACAGGGGGTCTACAAAGTCATTCAGGATGTAGTTCCTGCAGAGGTAGTCGCCCTGAGTCCATGCATCAACCGCAGCAACGGAGTGTGCATCCATCGGTGCCAGCATCGGGGCAGATTCAGTGAGAAACCTGTCCAGCTTCAAGGTGGTTAGGTAGAAATGCATCTTCCCCTGCCACTTCTTGAATCCAGTTCCATTGAACTTCTCCATTTTTTCTCCCACAGTTATGTGTGTGGGCAGAACGACTGAATGTGCCGCAACCGATTGTGCAGTCACATTTTAGGTCACCGATGTTTCGGTACTGATAAGCCCATTGGCAATATCATTCTGTGTGTTCTCCATGTTCTTTCTGAAACAGTTGAAACAGAACTATTAGTTGTTGTTGTTTTTCCGAATTGAGAACAGTACTTGTAAACAATCTTCACAAAAAATTGTTAGAATCAGTGAGAAAAAGTTTTGCTTTAAGATTGTTAGAACTCGAATTTTATAAATCTGAAAATTACTGACAATAATTGTGAGGAATAGAAATTACAGGAATAAAATATAACAAACCAAAAGCTTTATATAGAGTCGAGATTAAAATCTCTCTCTTTAAAGCAAAATTCGCCCCGTAGTGTGACGGTGGCTGGCGAATTGCCTCCTGGGATACAGCTGTATATCTTCTCTGAAGAGCAGCACCCAAACTCCAGAGATCTCAGCGAACAGTGTTGTGATGTATTTTAGTTTTTGACACAGAGGAGAAGAACAAGAAGTGTAATTCGGATTAACCAAAAAAAAATCTATCTCAGACAGAGACAGGATATAGTAGTCTTATAGATGAAATGGAGACTCTCCAGAGCCAGAGCCAGAGCCAGAGCCAAAGCCAGAGCCCAACCGTGCCGGAGCCGGGGCCGGGGCCGGGTGCACGCGCACGTGTGTGTTTGTCATTTTGGCTAAGTCCTCTCTTCACTACACGTTAGTGGTAACCCCCGAGCCACGCCCTTTAGTCCAGTTTTCTAATATATATACTAGAAAAAATCTTTCCCAATTTCCGATTTGGGACTATCCATTTTCTCCAAGTTTCCATGTTAGTATATTTCAAGTACCCAACTTTGGACCAACATTTCTCATTCATACGGAATTCGTTTTTGGCAAATGAGTACACCACGGAATAGTACTCGACGAGAGGATCGCAATCCACTCATTTTCCTGTGCCGCCGGTGGCCGGAGTGGGCCGGTATCCAGCCCGGAAAACTGCAAAAATTAATTCCAACACTTAATAGAGGAAGCAGAGAAGAACTTAAATTGGAATACTAAGTAGTCACAAGGCATGCCTCTTTTAGTCCTATAGATTTGCTGCTTTGAGTAAATATTGCAAAGTAAAATAACCTAAAAGTTCCAGCAAATAGGTCTAAAATAACCTAAAACAAGATACAAGAAATAATGCAGTTGTTGATTAAATTCCTAAACAAATTGTCTATAATTTGGTGGAGCTATCTAAGTAGGGCAGTTTTTGCAATTTATCCTCCTTATTTAGGAATTACTAAATTATTTAATTGAATGGGCAAATTTCTTTCGTCTTTTAGTTAGAACTTTTAGGCCATTATTTGGTTTGAATAACGTTTAAGAGATTCTGAATGTTTTTCTTTTTTTGAAATAGAAGGTGACCCAAGTTATCAGTTTCATTAATGATTTGTTAATGAAACATAAGATACCATCACAATTCAGTAGGATTACAGTTCTACAACATCCCCCATCATACACAAGAGCCTACTACGTCAAACAACTGTAAGTATAGTACATCAAATCATACTAACAATTACATAAGCTTTACTACGAAACTCATATTGCTAAATGGAATAGGAAACGAAGAAACCTTTCATACCCAGCTAACCCTCGGGTCCGCCCTACAGCTACCCTTGCTCTCCATGCGAAGCATCTTCCTTGCACCTGCTTGCCCTGCCCAAGCATCAATGCAAGCAAAAATTTTATGCATCATGACAAGAAATCTACATTTGGAATTACGAAAACATGATTCGTTTCGGTCTAGCCAAAGAGTCCACACAGTAGCCGCAATAGAAGTATTCCACGCAGCTTTATTTTCTTTCATAACCGCTCCTCTCCAAGGACCCCAAAGATCTATCTTTGACATAGGAAAATCAACCAGACTAAACCCCAAACAGACAACTTACCAAGCTAACCTAGCTCTAGAGCAAGGAAATAATATAAGTTGTGTCCTCAACACCTAAAAAACTGTCATGCCTCACTTCCCAAAAATACAGCATACGATTACATGACATTGGCCCAGCGAATGCCTAACGTCACCCATAAGTTATTTATCCGATCAACTCAACAATATAATCAATACAGAACAATTACGGAGGCAATAATAATAATCTCATGAACAATCGAATAGCGGTATAACAATAAATTCAATGGATCAATAGGAATCAATAACATGGTACGATAGCAATAATGAATATCATGATAAACAATGCAATAGTTGTAAACAATGATTCAATAATCAATATCAATAACACTTAGCCAATATTCGATATCAGTAGAAACAATGTTGAACAATATGCAATGTCGGTGAAGTGTCAATCCTTATGTCTATTAATCATTTTAATCCTAACTAATGCGCGTACTATTGTGTCACATATTCGATGCATACCACAGATTCGATATTACAGATTCGGTGCATACAATCAATTTCGTTTAGACTGTAGTGGTAGATTTTATAGTTCATGTACTGGGTATGATAACAATAACGGTAATAACATGGGCTATTGAGACAATTTCTTGCACAATGACGATAACGGTAATAGCACGGGCCATGGTGTAATTTCTTACAAGATGACGGTAACGGTAATAACACGGGCCATCATCCGAGTACAGTTCCCATATCAACTACTCTAGTCAATCCCTTAAACCCCAGCTTGTTAATTATTTATCAATGCAACAATACAATATGCAATTTAAGACATGAGATGAACAATAGTATCAATAGGAGAACAATAGGATAGTAACATGAAATAGGACAATTAGAATGATGACAATAACTCATTAGGATCATGCAATACAACATACATACATTAATGCATGCAATATTATGATATAGAAATAATTAATCTATTAAAATCTGGATTATAAAATTCTGAACAGCAAGAGTAGTCTGTACAAAATGCAGTTTTCTGCTGTTTCAGATATCGAAAACTAAATCCGTCAGAAGTTATATATACTAGACTTCCACAGGGTTCCAACACATATTTAAAGTTCAAAATCCGACAACAGTATCTAGGTCAATCAGACCATTCTTTACAGATTTCATGTTCAGGCAGAATTTCGACATTATGTTGTATTTTTAGAATCAGTGAAAACTCGATAATAAATTCATAAAAAAATATTTTCTAGACTACTAAACATGATAACTAATGTTCTGGAAATTATTAGAGCAAAATTTTAACATTTGATCAGTCTTTTTACTGTTTAAACATGAAAGATACAAGAATCTGAAAATTTGGAGGTAAAAACACAGCTGTAGTAAAACGGGCATAACTTTTGCTACACAACTTGGAATTTCGAAATTCAAGATGTTCTGGAAACTAGAATGATAAGGCTACAATTCTTATTCAGAAAGTAATTTATTTTGAGATCATTTACTGGGTCAAAAATAGTAGACAACATACAGCCAACAAGCAACATACAGATTTTTTGTGTAGATATTTTTCATGAAATAATTTAATTAGGCATGATGGGTATCAATTCTATTAGTCAATGAACTTTATAATCAGCATGATGGTGTAATAACATGATAAATAAAAATAAAATCACATACATCCACTAATTTAACATCAATCAATCAAAAATTGGTTAATCAAACATACAACCTAGCAATTTTTCTACAATCAATACAGTTGTGTGACAATTATATGAACAACCATATTCTCAATTCTATATGAATGCATGAAAGATTCATTCTTTAGAGTCAAAAGTGGCACGATATCAAGAATATTGGGGTTAGCTCGTGTAAACCCTTAATAGACCTAACGAAGGATAATCAATACAATGATACGACAACGAATAGGATCTACATGCAAGAATTTCAATAAAATTTTAATTTGATACGATGTTCAATTCAATGGGACAGTGACTTGCATGTTAGATAGTTAATTTGAATACCAAGAATAACGGGATGAGAATCCCGAGCGACGAACCACGAACACGAGAACACGAAAATACGTGCGAACTACATGCAACACTCACAGAAAACGGCAAACACCCGATCGGACCCAGAACACCAAACAGAAAGACAACAACCTCAACAAGAAAATCCCTTCCTCCTCACAACAAACACCCAACACCGACCCAACCACCAAACAGCAAGGGATCCCCTACTTTACTGCCAAAAACCAACAGCGGAGAGAGAGATCATGGCTCGATGGCGGGGAACGACGGCTGCTGCGGAGAACTCGAGGGTGATCGGGGTGCTAATGGTGGGGCACTGGCGGTCGAGGAGCGACGACAGCGACTATCATCGGCGAGGAGCGGCGGTGCTCTGTTTTGCACCGAAACAGAGGAGGAACAGGATGGCAGTGAATCGGAGCTCGCAGACGACGACAACGACAACGACGACGGGGATAAGGGGTCACTGGTGGTTGCGGGGTGAAGGTCGCAGACGAGGGCGAGGGAATGCGGCAATGGTGGTCATCGAGGTGATGGGTTCAAGCGGAGGCAATGGCGATGGGTTCGATGGATGGCAAAGACGACGAGGATAGGAGGCGACAGGGATAGGAGGTGATGATGAGGGGTCAACGAGGAGAGTGGGTGGTCGAAGTGGTGGTCGGAGAAGCCGATCAGAGCGATGGGGGCTTGGGCAGTGATGGGAACAGAAAGGGAGAGAGACAGGGATGAACAGTAGGGGGTAGCACAATAGGCGGCTATGGTAGAGATTAGGGTTAGGTAGGGTTATTAGGGGGGTTATAATAGGGTATTTATAGGGTTTAGTTGAGATATTGAGTTTGGGTAATGGGTTTGGATATTGGGTTAGAATCTAATATGATAAATAATAGGATTATGGGGTTTATAAAATATACATATACATATACATTAAATCAAATAATGAAATACGTATAAAATATAGTATGTTCGGATGTACAAAAATAATATGACTAAAAATAATAAAGGAACAACATCAAAAATAGTAATAATGACAACAACAATAATAACAATAATACTAGTAATAATAACAGTAGATTATATAACAAAATAGGAATTGGCTTTAACAAATTTATTAAAATGATTCAAACAGTAATAATATAAATCGTCGATCAATTAGGAATAGAAAATCAAGTTAAAATATAGCATCGTTCGAAATGATTTGAAGGACCAAAACAAATCTAAAACAATTGAATTTATAAATAATTGAAATACATAAAATATTCAGAAAATATTTATTTACGGGAACGGAGGTTACAATTACATTTAGTGCATCTATCGTCCGTAATCAAATTACAAACTTTTAGGTTATCTTTTGAAAGGATTGTGTTATTAGCCGCTAGCCATAAGAATGTCCTCACTTTAGTCGGTTCATGAGACTTCCAAATTGTGGACGCCTCCATGCTTGTTAGTCCTCCATCATTCAACCACCCATACATTGATTTAACCTAGAAGGCCTCATAAGATTCTAGACACCATTTCCGTTCATCTAGCTCACCATTTCTGCTATCTTCCACTTCTGTTAGAACACTTTTTTAGCGTTTGTAGTAGCATCTGGCTCTCCTGAGAAAGTTGACTCCTAAACTCTAATCTACAATGCTCCTATCTTCGCACATCCTTCACTAGGGACTCCTCATTCCGCGCCTCTTTTACTAGCAATGGAAACCTTGATTGGAGTGCAGTATTTCCGCACCACTTGTTCTTCCAAAACCTAGTATATTTCCCATTCTTGATTTCGCATCTAGTATTACCATGGAACATCTTTCCCACGTTAGAAACTCCTTTCCAAAGATAAGTGGCCCTTCCATATTTTCTCCATCCTGCAAATCTAAATTTTTTACGTCTTTGATAAAGTGCAAAGGATTTTCACCACCACATGTTTCATCGGTATCTCATTATCCACTACCACTTGCTCAATAGTACTTTGTTCATATCTCTCATGTTCACAATTTCCTAATCCCGCAAACCCCCTCATCTTACAAACTCTTCCTTATCTCATCAGGTGGACCCCTTTATTCTCCTAATTTGCCAATCTCCACAAGAATCTTCTTCTACACTTGTCGATTCTATTGACGACCCACCCTGGGAGTTCATATATCAACATTAAGTAGGTAGTCAGGCTACTCAGTACCGAACTGATCAACGTAATTGTCATGCCCCACTTCTGAAAATACAGAAATACGAGCACGTAACGAAGGTCCAGCAAATGATTAAGCACCATCCATAAGCTGTACTAGTCTAACTCAACAATATACAAGAGAAACAACTAGGCAGGCAAAGAATATAATCACATAAACAATGAATAAACTCAAAGATAATCATGAAATAAATTCACCATAATAATCTAACATCTGGGATAAAAACAAACTTCGGGTCATAAAACCTAAGAATACAAAGTATGATAAAAAGAAATACAATAAGCAAATAACAAAAGATAGCTAAGCAGTCTAACAGTCCAGCTCCGATCTTCAGAGAGTTTGCTCACCAATTTCTTCAGGGATGGCTCCTTCGGTACCTGTTAATACTAGATCTAAAAAGAAAAAAAAAGAGCGCCCTTAGAGCAAGTCATGGGCAGCAAGTAGAGGAAACAAAGGATAAAGGAAAGCATGAATATCAAAGAATAAGGATATGGTCAAAGACAAGGAACAAAGCAAAGGCAGCCAAAATATCAAAGGTCTACAGTAAATCACGCATGTAATGAGTAATGTCAGGATCAAGCAGAAAATGCAGGTTATTAATCATTTTATTAGCCTATCTAGTGCACGTACTACTGCGTCCCATTTCACAGGTTTGGCACAAACACACAGTGAACATTTTAGAAAGATGCTGAATTCACGAATCGTGTACTCGGCCCAGTAGTCAGGAATTTACGGGATGTTCGTGATTTTCGGGATGTTCGAGATTTTCGGGATTTTCGGGATGTTCAGGATTTTCGGGATTTTTGGGATGTTCGTGATTTTTGGGATATTTGGAATTTTCGGGATGTTCGGGATTTTCGGGATTTTTGAGATTATCGGGATGTTCGGGATTTTGCTGGCAAGGGACCCCTACCAAGTACAATCTCCGATCGTTCACTACCAAGTCAAACCCATGATACCCTGGCTTTTTATTAGTTTATTTTCATCCTATGTGAGCATGCAAGAGGGTTTCAATGTTGTATAATACTAAGTGTGACTAATTCTATGCGCTACAGACAAAGCTAGAAGCAAACAAGTCAAATCAACACATATCATATGATCAGGACAGCATGACCTTGCTGTACTAAAATATGGATTACAGCCACTACAAAATAGAAAACCTGAATCCGTCGGAAGGCCTAAAAAGTAGACTTCCATACGGTTCCAGCGAATATAATTAAGGCATATAAAAGATATAGGGACAAGGGTGAAAACTTTTCTATTCAGGTTTTATGTTCAGGCAGCATGCAGTAAGTTTTGTTCAACTAATTATTTCAGGCCAGAGATCTCATTAATAAAATCTATCAAAATTCAGGGAAGTCCCTATACATGTCTAGGTCCAGACTAATTTATTTCAGATTTTTATCTTATTATTAATAGGGTCAAATAAAATATAGAACAGTAGGGTACGCATGCAATTGTGAGTCTGGAATTTCTAACATGGTTATAATAAAATGTTGATATCTAGCAAATTACACATCGGAACTTAGATCCGTCAAAAGGGTGTTAAACTAGACATCAGAGGCTAAAAATTAATGTGTGTAAAGGAAATTCAAATTATGACATTATCATGGGTGAAAACTTGGTTCAAAGTAAATAACTAACATTTCAGAAAATTGTCTTAACATGAATAGGCAATAATTAATTCATACATCATATATTTCATGCAAATTGGCAATCAAAGTGATCCTCGGTGTTAACATGAAAATTTCTAAGATTTAAGATACAATTATCACAGGCATTGTATCAATTCCTCGATTAATTTCAATCTAGCACATACAATTTAACATGTCCAATTTATTAAGTAGTCTTATGCATGAATCTAGTTGTTTAAATGTGCATATGCATAAAACAATGGGGACTAGGTTTTAGATCAAAGAGATAGCACAATGTTAAGAGTATGTCGGGTTAGCTCGTGTAAACCTTCGATAAACTTAACGGAATTGTCAAAAGCAGTATGATAACGAAATGGACGGGATCTACTTACGGGAGATCAAATAAACTTGAACAGAATAAAATGGTAGTTCAAGAAGAGACTTGCCTGTTATTGTGCAGATTCAAATAATAAGAATAACGGGATCAGAATCCCAGGAAAAAATACCAAAAGCACGTGCGAGATATGTGCAAAGAAACCAACAGCAAAAAAAGCAACTGCAGCTCGGGTGTAACTTAACACTAGTTCCAAGGTGGAACAGCAGATGCCAAACTCAGATCCACTGCACCTAGAACACCGAACAACAGAATCCCACCAATCATACCATAACTCCACACCGGATCAGGACAGAACACAGAACAGCGAAAATCGAATCCCAAGAGCCAAAACAGCAAACACCAAGGCGAGCCAATCGGTCTCCTTCTCCTACCTTTTGACAGAGAGAGAGAAAGAGAGCGGGAGAACTCGGTGGCAACTGTAAAGACTGGCGGTGCGACGACGGTGACGACATCATGGCGAAGACGACGACGCTGCGGTCGGGAAGCGATGGTGGCGGCGATGGCTTCGACGAAGGGCTATGCTTTTTGTCTAAAATAGGGGAGAAGGAACAGGGCATCTTCAGGGCTTGGACGGCAACGAAGACTCGACGGGGATCAGTGGAGGATGAAGGGGGGTGCACGAAAAGGGATCACGGTGGCAATGGGCAAGCGGCGACTGCGACAATGGCGAAGGCAGTGGGTTCGGTGGATTCTTGGGTAAGGAAAGGGACGATGACCGGGAGGGTTTGATGGTGACGAGGTGCAGAGGTCTTGACGAGGGGAAGGCATTAGTGAAGGGGCGATCGGAGATGGGCAGCGAGCGATGGGTTTGGGTTCGATGGCGGAAATAGGGAGAGGGAGAGAGAGGGAGAGTCGGGGGGGGATTAGGGAACAATAATGGGGGTTAAGCGGCTGGGGTTTAATTAGGGTTAGGGTTAATAAAATGTATTAGGGTATTTATAGGGGAAAATAGGATATTGAGCTATAGGGTATTTGGGTATAAATTGAATAAAATGAAATACATTGTATATAATACAATAGATCAATATAAATCCAAACACCAAGAATAAGATATCTGATAAAATTTGCATTACATAAATTATTTGAGATAATTAAAAATACAATTATCAAATAAGAATTGATTCACTTTAATAATCAATAATAATAATATGTAATCATAGTAAGAATAAGAATAGAAACAATAATAGTGACGACAAAAAATACTAACATTAATAATAGCAATCCTCAGGATATTGTCAATATATAAAAATAGGAATTTATGTTGAAACATTCGAAATAGCAACAATAACTTGGAGGGTCAAAATGCAAATATTTGATCAAGTAGGAACTTAAACAAAGTTTATTTGAAATAGTTATAACTATTGTTTACTTTAACATGAAATCCAAAACGAATCTAACAATAACAAATTTATAAATCTCGAAATACAGAAAAATACTCATGAAAATACGTATTTGCGGAAATAGGGGTTACAGTAATTTTGCTTCCTAATGATAGAAATTTCTCTTTCCATCCGGTCAATCTTCTCTCTACGTTCTCTACCAAAGGTATCCAATCTTCCCGACACAGACTACCAGATCTGATGGGTGTGCCTAAGTATATTAGTGAAAACTCTCCTCTCTCGCACCCCAAACAAGCCGTAATCACCTCAATCGGAACAGAGAGGTCCTCTCTCAGGAGAATTAAGACCATGCTTCAAAGCATCTCAGATGATCCCTAAGGACATGATTTCTTCCATGTACGCAACTCCGAACATAAGGGTATCATTCGCATATTGTAGAATAGACACCGGTTCTTGAATTCCTCATATTGGTAGACCCTTAACCAGTTCCGCCTCTCTGCCTCTCTTTGTCATATCAGCTAATCCATCAGCTATTTTGGTAAACAACAATGGGGGAGAGAATCTCCCTGTCTAAGGTCCCTATGACAACTAATTTCATGTTCGTACCTCCATTCAAATATATAAATGATTTCCCCCCTTTAACACATTTTCTTATCTACATTCTCCATTTACCAAACTCCTTGAGTTCAAGAGATTCATCTACACTCTCTCATCCAAATTCTGAATGTATACTCTCACCAAAGGTGTCAAGAGTTCATTGGATTAGTGTGCATTTCTCGAGATTAATAATAAAATAGAGCAAGTAAATAGATGCTCTTTACTGCATCAGTATTGAGTTGATTTTAGGGGTGGCATTTGGTCCTCCCAGGATGGGCCGGGTCAAAGCCCGTTGGGTTTGACCCGGTCCCGGGCTAAGGCAGGTCGGGCCGACGTTGAAGGCAGGTCGGGTTGGGCCGGGCTTGTACTGGAATATTGAGGCCCGACCCCGACCCTTGGCCCCTAGCTTGTGGGCCGGGCCGGACCGGGCTTAGTTTCTTTTTAAAATATTTTTTTAATAATTTTTTAAACTTTTTAAATTTTGTTCACAATGGCTAAAATCATATAGATAAAAGAGATATTCAAAAATTATATTTATGAATTAAAAAGTGTAATATGTAAACAAATAATTAAGTAAAATTTCTTTTCATTGAAATAACTTTAAATTACAATACGAGAGAAACATTTGTATTTAGAGATCGAGATGACCTCTATTTAGAATGAAGAGAATGCAGTGGACTATTGTCGTGCACTTCTACTTAACCTAAATATAGAATCTCGTCTCCCTAAATTTTCCCAATTATTTACAATATATTATACAAATTACATTCTACTAGTTCTTCACTCGTCGCTACTTGTTGATCTGTTTTGTCATTCTTGTAAATCATGAGTCATCTCTTCCGCTTTCATCCAATCTTCGGGGCTTACCAACATCTGCAAATTCTTTGACGTCAAGCGATTCCTGTTTGGGCTCATAATCCTGCCACCAAGAGAAAAAGCATTTTCCGATGCAACGGTTGACACCGGTACAGTTAGAAAATCTTTAGCCATGCGAGAAAGAATACTAAAAATATTTTCATTAGTTTTCCAAAAAGAAAACACATCTACTACATCTTCAATGGGAGGTTGTGCATTATACCAATTCAACTCATTTGGTGAATTGGTTCCTGGTTTTTTTTATTTTAAGAGATTTAAAACACTACTAGTGGCAAGACCCTTTCCCTTTGATAACATAGAAGAAGAAGAAGAACTAACATTTTGTGTTTGTGTAGTGTTAGATGAATAAATTCTATCGTAACTATCATATAAACTATTCAAAATATTTTCAAATTTTGTAGTGAAAACAACATGGTTAAAATCATCTATTTCTTCGTGTGGAGCATAAGTATCAAAAATCTCAATTAAATTTTGTGTGTCATCTAACTTAATCATGGGATTCATTACACTAGCAACACAATATAACATAGGAAGCGGATGTAAATATTTTAAAATTTTAATATAAGTGGCAGAAACCATTTTTCCAATAAAAGGGACATTTACCAAATCTTTAATTGTTGTCATCATAGTGACAATTGCAAGTAAAATACCACTAGATGTAGATGTATATATTTTTGAAAATTATAAAGTAGCATCATTAAATGGTTCTAAAAATTTGTACAAACTATCGGTAAAAAATCAAAAATCAACATCTAACTTACAATCTTGCATACCCATTGCAATACAAAATTATCTAAGATTAAAACGATAGTCAGAACAACACTTAATAAATTAAAAATAGAATTCCAACGATGTCTAACATCTTTAGGAAAACGTTTAAATACAATTCTCCTAAGTTGACACCAATCATGAAAAGCTTGATATATTGGACCACTCAATGTAATAAAATGAACACAATTTCTCATTGCCTCAATTTTATCGTGTCCATATTTAAGTGTATCTTGTACACAAAGATTTAAAATATGAGAAGCACGCCTAACATGAAAAATTTCTGGTTCTAAATGATTAAGTGTAATTAGCAAAATAGCAATTGCCTTAGTATTAATAGAGACGTTTTCAAAACCAATAGCAACAACTTTATCAAAAATACCAAAATTGTTACATGCTTCTATGATGTGTGTGGCAATTATTTCACCCTTATGTGGGTACCAAAAAAATCCGAATGAAATTATCCTCTTTTGAAGTAGCCAATCAGAATTTATCCAATGACATGTTACACACATCATTGGTATGTCGTTCACTTCTACCCACCTATCTGATGTCAAAAAAACTCTAGTGTTTAGTGACGTAAGTATTGCTACTAAAAAATCCTTAGCCTCATTGTAAACTAATTTACAATCACCCTTTACTACATTCTTAGGAAAATTTTTAATAATGGGCGTTTAATGCGGTTTGTGCAAAGGTCTCTACATTCCTACTTTCACCAAATGAATAAGGTAATTCATCTCTAATTACTAACTTAGCCATTTCTCTACGAACGATATCGTGATTGTACCTATGACTATCTATTTGGCCAGTCTTAGAGTGTATTTTTTGTTGTGTGAGGTTGTCTTTAGAAATTTCGGGTTGACATTTACTTAAGTGTCATTGAAGTGTACCCATTCCCGATCCTAGTTTAAACTTATAGGGAGTTTGACACTTTTTATAATTTTTTAATCTTACATTCTTATCATTTTGTTAAGGGACATGGTCAAAATATTTGTGTACTTCGGATGTGTTCCCTCTTGTTTTACGGGATTGAGATGGGCCTTGTTCCGATGGTTGTGGTTCTATGTCTTCTACTTCTACTTGATCTGTGTGTGTTTCAAGAATATCGGGAATACTATCATAATTGTAAAGTGTTTCTTCACTATCTACATATGGAAGAGGATGGAAAGAATGCGACGACTACTAGTAGACTCTTGGCTACTATGTCTACCACATGATCGGTTAGATGTCATAAAAACTAGTGTATGTTATAAAAATTTAAGTGTATGTTTTAAAAATTCTAATGTGTTATAAAAATTTAAGTTTATGTTTTTAAATTTTAATTCTACAAAACAAGTAAAGATAGATAAACTAGTGTATGTTATATAAAATTATTCTACAAAGGAAATAAAACAACAACTATAAAATTATTATTCTAGTGTATGTTTACCAATTTACAAAAAAAAATCTAAAAAGAAGAAGAACAAGAAGAACAAGAAAACTCAATCTAATTATGAGAAATAAATGATAACAAACAACAATGATAATTCTAAAAATTATATAAATTCCAAAATACCGTATGAGTGTAGAATGTAGATTGAAGAAGGAAGGTAGAGAGAATTGAGAGCTTGTAGTGTTGGTGTTGATTGTTGTTGAAGGTTGTTGATGTTGAATCTTGAAAGAAAGTAGTTGAATGTTGTTGATTGTTGTTGATTTGTTGTGAAAGTTAAGAGATAGTAGAGAGTTGAGTGAATTTGTGAAGAGAATTGAATTAAATGTGGTTGTATATATAGAATATGTATTTTTTCAATTTCCCAAAATACCCCAAAAAACTAGCTAGTATAAATCCGTTGGGAGGTATTTTGGTAATTTTATAAAACCTTTTTAATTAAAAAATATTGTGAAAAGAAAACCCCAGCCAACGGTCGACCCGGTCCTAACCAATTTTGGTAGTTACTATATTGAACTACCAAAAATTAGTAGTTCAATATAGTAACTACTGATTTTGTAAAATAGTGTAATTTTTTGTATCAGAGCTTAACAATAGATCCTCCGGAATTAGTGTAACACCCAGAATTCCAAATTAGTCTGAATTCGAAGTTCCACAGGATCTTTACACTTCATTTTGTACATATTTTACAAGGAATTTTAATTTTTTATACAACAATGTTTACATCAACGGAGCAGAAGTAAATTACAACATAATACACAATTAAAATAACAGTTGAAACATTTCCTTAAGCAGCATTCCTTCTTTAGTCCTTTTATTCATTTTATCCTGTATAGAAACTGTGGGCACATCAGTTGCTAGGATATAATACATCAATTTCTCTTACTTGGAAAGCACACACTTGATCACAAACAAAGGTAAGGAGGGACTATCTTATTGATGTCGTGTGTGCTAGTGCACTTAGCCTTAATGTAGTTATTTATATTTCATGACACTAATGCACACTTGTTCGAACCTATGCATCTCATTCTACATAAATCCAAGGGCAAACCCTTAACCGTAGTTCATTTTGTATGGTTGAATCCCTCGTTATGAGTTTAACTACTACGGTAACTCGGTAAGTTCTTAGATGTTTTATGAGTTACGAGCCCATATTCAGACAGTCTGGAGGGGAATCCCACGTCATGACATGATGCACCATGTAGACAGCCTATGGAAAATTTGCCTCCGTCATGGCACGATGGCATTACGTAGTCACCAAGCACCCCACAAGTGTCGCCACGATCCTGATAATTTCAGTGATGAATTCACGTCATGACGTGACGCATCATGTAGACAGTCTGTGAAAACTCTCACACCGTGAATTCGAAGCCCTCATACTTGTGTTTTTCTCTTACTTTCATCATATCTTCACTATAGTGTTGTCCTTAGATATTTGAATCATAAGTAAACTAACACCCTAAAGTTAGCATTACCTCTACACCGGTCTTAAACGTCAATTAATAACAACAACCCATTCTTGGTCTTTTTCTACAACATTCATCTTCAAAAATTTATTTATGCTGGTGTAAGGACTTAGCTAGACTCTAGATTTTAACCACTTTTCATGTTCACCAAAATTAAGTATTTATACTCACAAATTCCATAATCGATCATGATCTTTTTATTTCATCTTTCCATGCACACTTATGTATATTAATACACCAATTTTCATTTATTGACTTACTCCAATCTTCCATGTCGAAATCTCATAATTTGATCTCTACACAAAATTCTTTACATTCAATTTTTTCCTTTCTTTAATTATACAAAAGTCATATTTTAAGAAAAAGTTATCAAGTTCTTCATCCCAAAAATCACTTCCAAATCTCACAAAAATATGTCAAAATATTGTGGAAATATTTTTTATAATGTCTAAATAATTTTAGAGGTATAAAAGGATTTTAAAAAAAAATTTATTTCTTTTAAAACTCAAAAATTAGCTCAAAATCGAAAAAGAAGTAAAAATCCAGGCACCATGTAGCGCCCCGAATTTCTAATATGATAACTTAAAAAATACGTGACACAATCCCAGCATCCACTTCACTGTAACATTAAACACAACCAACACCACTAAAATTTTCAACTTTTAGTACAACAAACTTTTACATATCACAGCAGAATTCAAAACATCTCAACTCATAATTTCTTTTTATTTACAACACAAAACTATCTCAAATCTGCTTTTACAAATTTACACAAAACTCTTTCAAAGTCGATAATCTCAAAACTAACTCAAGCATCCAAACCTCTAACTCTAAGCAACAACCTGCAACATATGAGGCTAGAGATGATCCCTAACCCCCAAAACTAAATGGGTCAGCCATAAATGGTGTGAGTGACATAAAAGCAAACAAACAACATAAATAAACATTAAGCAAGAATTCTTAAACAACATGTAATAAACCAAAATACATAAATTATGAAGTAGCAAGAAATGTAAACAACAAGTGATACTAAACCAAGTGTCAAGTGTAGAAAACAGGAAATCACATGCATAAAACCAAGTCAAGAAAACACAATTTCTATATGGGGACTCTCCAATGCGTACTTGTCGAAGTCTATGCATCCCATTCTACATAGTTTCGGTGCAAGCCCTTAACGTCTTCACTTCATAGGGTTCAATCCCCCGTTGTGCAACTAATCCTAACACGATGACTACTACGAGATAAAGATAAACTGTGAGAATTAGCCCAAGCTTGATAATTCCGGAGATAGATCCCACATCTCAGGTAATTTTCCTAGATAATTCCGGAGATCATCCCACATCTAAACATTGACACATCATCACATGAATACCCCATGTGCGTCGCCTCGACTTTGATAATTCCGGAGATCAATCCCACATCTCAAGTAACTACCTGGATAATTCCGGAGATATATCTCACATCGCAGGTAATTTACCTGGATAATTCCGGAGATAAATCTTACACCGCAAGTAAGTTACTTGGATAATTCCGGAGATTTAATCCCACATCTAAAGCCATACTGAGGTGCATAACTCATGTTCCCGTTCATCATATCACCACTAGTGCCTGTCCTTATTATTTTTGGGTTACTTAATTACTCAACGATAAATGCAAAACTGAATAACTGAAATGCCTCAACGGGCCTCAACAAAATAACTTAACACCGGTATACTAGGGTCACGCACCTCTAGAGACTCAAACTCAAATGTCAAAATCAAATTTCCACTAAACAAGTGGCTCAACTGAATACCTTAAATCAAATACTTAACTGAATATCTCAATATCAAATACTGAACTAAAGATCAAGTATAGACTGAATTATCTGAAAACCAATCATTCGAAATAACACTCAAGTTTACAAAGATCCTTCCGTACCAGTCGACTTATACTGTGGTAAGTCGACTGTCCAGAGGACAATTATCCAAAATTTTACAAAAATAAACTAAGTCATAGCAGTCGACTTAAAAGAGAATCGATTGACTTAATCGAGACAAAATTCCAATAATTCTCAAGAAGATATTCTAAGTACATAAGTCGACTTAAAGAGGTCATAGGTCGACTGTCCAGAAAGGACTGCAATAACTTGACAAAATAATTTTCTCAGTAAACTAGTCGACTGACAATAGTCTAAGTCGACTGTCCAGAACGAGTTTTCAAAAGACTGAAGGTACAGCAGTAGGGTCATACCAGTCGACTGAACAGTAGATCAGTCGACTGTCGGCCTACAGTTTTTCATAATTTAGATCTGATTACAAAATCAAACTGGAGTTTCCTAAAGATTCTTTGTTCATGAAATAATTCGTATTCAGGAAAAATAACAAATCTCAACAATTCCTCATTATGGATACATTACTCAAAACATCAAATATGTCAAAACTCAAGTTCTCAAATTCTAAATTACTAATTCTCTCATTAGGGTTTCTCAAAACTGAAATTTCTTTCACAACTCTTAATCAAATCTGAAGTACAAATATAAGATCCAGATGCTCATCATCCGATCATGAACACACTCAAATCTTAACATGCTTTCTAACAATATGATTTTATAAACCAAGATCTACTAGTCATTCATAGGTTTCACATACATGGTACAAACAACAACATTTGCATCGTTCTCATGCAAAATGCTAAATAACATACATGCCAAACCAACAACATAACAATCGATCACATTAATCAAACCACAATACAAGATTCATATCATTCTCAACATCAAAACAAAACAACAAACAAATTTTACATCACTCACCTTTAGATTGAGAAAATCCACGAAAAAGCCTTCCTTCTTGCTAGATCCAATAATTCTCCTTGCTCCTCCAAAATGATCTCAAAATCTGTATTTTTAGTAAATGACTGCTTGAGAAAATCTATTTAAACAATCCGGAAATAGGAGTTTAGGGTTTCACAACAATTTAACAAAATAATCCCGTCAAAAATACAATTTTACATGTATAACTCTATTCTTGGAAATTCAATCAAATTCATTTAAATTAGGATTTAAAAGTAAAATATACTCATAAATCTCAATTGGTACTGTTCAAAACGTCCAGAAAATACATTTTACAATTTAACCCCTAAAAATGACAAATTTGCAAAAAGGTCCTTCTTTTCTCAAAATTTGCAATTAGTTCCAATTAATTTCAGAAAAATCTGGAAAAATACTAAATAAATCCCAAATGTTAGATAATGATTTTTCATGGAGAAAACTTAACTTTTCAAACTTCTCAAAAAGTATTTGCATGTGTTTTGTACGTGTAAAAAGATAATCTTTTAGAAAATATTAATTAAATCTCCAAAAATCAATTTAAATTCATTTTGAAATATTTAAAATGATATTTGAAAATACGGGGTTCTACATCACTCCCTCCTTAGAAGAGTTCTGTCCTCAGAACTACTACTAATGAGTCCAAACCACATACCAACAGAGGAAATAATATCTCATAAATAGAATATAGTCCAAACAATTGCATAGGACAACATAATCAAAATAGAAGAATTATAACTCAATCAATGGTACAATCATTCAAAAGAATTACAATCACATAAAAGAAATACACTCATACAAAAAGCTCAGGGAAATCCTTCTGCATGCGATCTTCTGTCTCCCAAGTAGCCTCCTCGAACTGCTGATTCCTCCACAACACCTTGACCATAGGTATTACCTTGCTCCTAAGGACTTTCTCCCTACGATCAACGATCTCAACAGGCTGTTCCTTGTAACTCAAGTTCACCTGTAGATCTTCAGGAATCTCTACCAACTGATGATTCTGATCTGGCACATACTTCCTCAACAATGACACATGGAATACATCATGCACCTGTGCCAACTCCTCTGGAAGCTTCAATCTGTATGCTGTCTTGCCAATCCGCTCCATGATCCTGTATGGCCCAATATACCTTGGTGCCAACTTGCCTCCCTTACCAAACCTGATCACTCCTTTGGTCGGAGAAACCTTGAGGAAAACTGCATCCCCAACCTCAAACTCCAAGTCTCTTCGTCGAGTATCAGCATAACTCTTCTGCCGACTCTGAGCCTCAACCAATCTCTTGCGAATCAGCTCAATCTACTCCGACATCTGCTGTACGATCTCAGGACCATACATCTGCCTCTCGCCAACCTCGTACCAACAAACAGGTGTCCTGCACCTCCGCCCGTACAAAGCCTCATACGGTGCCATCCCAATACTCGCATGGTAACTGTTGTTATAAGCAAACTCAACCAATGCCAAGTATCTCTCCCAACTACCACCGAAATCCATAACACAAGCCCTCAACATATCTTCCAGCACTCGATTCACCCTCTCAGTCTGACCATCGGTCTGTGGATGAAAAGCGGTACTGAAATCAGTTCTGGTGCCTAAAGCTGCTTGTAGGCTCTTCCAAAATCTTGAAGTGAACCTTGCATCTCTGTCGGATACAATCGACACAGGAACTCCATGAAGTCTCACAATCTCACCAATGTAAAACTCAGCCAATTTCTCCAATGACCAAGTAATCTTCATGACTAGAAAGTGAGCCGACTTAGTCAAACGGTCCACAATAACCCAAATCGAGTCATTGCCCTTCGAACTCCTCGGCAAACCCGTGATGAAATCCATACTGATATTCTCCCATTTCCACTCCGGAATGAGTAACAAACCTCCAGGTCTCTGATTTTCCGCTTTGATCTGCTGACAAGTCAGACACCTTGCCACAAAATCTGCTACATCCCGCTTCATACCAGACCACCAAAAGTGCTGTTTGATGTCCCTGTACATCTTTGTGCCTCCTGGATGAACTGACAACAAGGTACTGTGTGCTTCCTGCAAGATACTCTCTCTCAAATCTGCATTATCTGGACCACACAACCTCTCACCCATCCAAAGAATTCTATCTTGGACACGAAACTCTGATAGCTTGCCCTCTGAAACCTGTTGCAACATCTTCTGAATCTCTGAGTCTGATCTCTGACCTTCCACGATCCTCTCTCTCAAGGACGGCTGCTGCCTCAACTGAGCCAAAGATGCTCCTAAACCCTGTAGCACCACCTCGATACCTGCCTGATCAATCTCTGCTGCCAACTCACTTCGAGTAGTGATCAAACTCGATAAACTACTCTTCCTGCTAAGTCCATCAGCCACCACATTCGCCTTTCCCGGATGATACTTGATCTCAGGACGAATGTCTTCCAATACCTCCAACCACCTTTTCTGCCGGAGATTAAGATCCTTCTGTTGATAAATGTACTTCAGGCTCTTGTGGTCAGTGTACATGTTAACCTTCTCACCATAAACATAATGCCTCCACTGCTTCAAGGCATAAATGATAGCTGCTAGCTCCGAATCATGCGTCGGATAATTCTTCTCATGCGGACGCAATTGCCTCGAACCATAAGCAATAACCCTGCCTTCTTGCATCAAGACACAACCCAAACCTTTGAGAGACGCATCACTGTAGATATCATAATCCTTCCCAGCTTGTGGCAAAGCTAAGATAGGTGCAGTAGTCAACCTTTCCTTTAACTCAAGGAAACTTTCCTCACACTTATCAGTCCATACAAATGCCACATTCTTCCGGGTCAAACCTGTCAAAGGAACTGCAATATGAGAATAACCCTGGATGAATCTTCTGTAGTAACCAGCTAAACCCAAGAAACTTATGACTTCCTTCATAGACGTTGGCCTGGGCCAATCCTTAACTGCTTCAACTTTCTGGGGATCAGTGGCCACTCCCTCCTTAGAAAGGATATGACCAAGGAAAGCTACCTCAGACTTCCAAAACTCACACTTCGACAATTTGGCATACAAGCTATGCTCCTGCAATTTCTGTAATACCGCTGTCAAGTGCATAGAATGCTCCTCCTCCGACTTCGAATACACCAAGATATCGTCGATGAAAACCACCACGAAGGAGTCAATAAATGGCCTCAAAACCTGATTCATCATATCCATGAAAACTGCTGGCGCATTCGTCAACCTGAATGGCATCACCAAAAATTCATAGAGTCCATGACGAGTCCTGAAAGCTGTCTTGCTCACATCTTCCTCCTTGACTCGAACCTGATGATACCCTGATCTCAAATCAATCTTCGAAAACACCGCTGCTCCTCGAAGCCTGTCGAACAAATCATCAATCCGCGGCAGTGGATACTTGTTCTGAATAGTCACCCTATTCAACTCCCAATAGTCAATGCACATCCTCATTGATCCATCCTTCTTCTTGACCAACAACACCGGCGCTCCCCACGGAGAAGAACTCGGCCTGATAAGCCCTTTGCTCAACAGCTTCTCAATCTGCTTCTTCACTTCATCTTGCTCTACAGGTGCCATCCTGTACGAAGCCTTGGAAATCGGCGCACTCCCCGGCTGAACATTAATACAAAACTCCACATCTCTCTGCGGCGGTAATCCTGGAAAATCATCTAAGAACACCTTAGGAAAATCTCTGACAACTGGAATGCCCTTGACTTCATCTGAAATAACCATCTTGGATACCATTGCAGCCACCTTCGGAATCTTCTTCTTCCCTTGGAAAGTCACTGCGGGTCCACCTGGTGCTTTCACCAACACCTCCTTCTGCTTGCATTCAATTGTGGCATCATATATTGCCATCCAATCAATGCCCACGAAGACATCCACTCCTAAGACTTTCAGCTCGATTAAATCAATGCCGAACAACCTCCCACCAATCTCGATATCACAGCCCTCGTAATATCGATCCGCAATCAACTCTTCACCTGACGGCGTTGCCACCGACAAAACCCTGTCTGAAAATAACTTAGGCTCCATACCTAAGATCCTTGCAAAATTTGGCAATACAAAAGTATGCGATGAACCAGTATCAAATAAAACCTTTGCCTTTATTCCATTAATTAAAACAACTCCTGTTACAATAAGAATGATGCTCAATCTTAAATTGTTCTCAAATAAAGGTTTTACTTATTACATTGATTTAAAATAAAATTCAGAATTCTTGCATACCCTGTATTACATCTTTCGAGTTACCCGTGTCCTCCTTGGTTAATGCAAATACTCGCCCTTGCCTCTTCTGAAATTTGCTTCCACCCGAACCATCCTTCCTCAATTGTGGACAATGGGGCTTAGAATGTCCTGCCTGCCCACACTGGGAACAAATATGCTTCGCCAACTTCGGACACGCTGACCTGTAATGTTCTGCCTCCTTGCAGTAATAACAAGTCACTCCTTGAGTTGCAGGTGCCTTCTGCACTGGATCACTGAACTTGATCTGCTTCGCGGGGAATCCCTTCCCACTCTAACCTGATGCTGGCCTCTTATTCCGGTTCCTTGTATCTTGCCTCTTCTAAAACTGGTCCATGTCCTCCTCAGTCATAGCGGCTCTCCTGACCAGCTTGTCGAACCTTCTGATGCCCAACGGGATCATCTTCAACCTTAAGTTTGGCCTCAAGCCCTGCTCAAACTTTTTGGCCTTCTTCGCTTCGTCAACGACCAACTCTGGTGCATACCTTGAAAGTTGAGCAAATTTGGTCTCATACTCCCGCACGGTCATGCTGCCCTGCTGAAGGTTCAAGAACTCGGTCGCCTTCTTCTCCTGAACATCTAGGGGAAAGAAGCGATCTCTGAATTCCTCCAGAAAAGCTTCCCAAGTCAACTGCTGATCTCGCAAAGTCCTCTTCAGCGACTCCCACCAGACACCAGCGTCCTTCTCTAGCTACATCGTAGCCAACTTCACCTTGCTGGCTGTTGGAGTCTCCGATACCGCGAAGATTGTCTCCATCTTCCTAATCCAATCATCAGCTGCGGTTGGATCAGATTGCCCCTCAAAGACTGGCGGCCTCATCCTCTTAAAGGATTCGATCTGCTTGATAGGATCGGCGTTAACCAATCCCTGTCCAGCCCCATGATTTGGCTGCGGATTCTGCTGCTGATTCTGAGCTTGCACCAAATTAAATGCCATTAGCGCATTCAGAGTCTGATACACCTTGGCAAATTCAGCATCAAGATCGATTTCCGTTCCTCGAGAACTACCAGATCCATCCTCATTGTTACCACCATTCCAGCCCCTGGGTGCAACCATTCTGAATACTGCAAAACGAGGGAAAAGTTAGAGCATCACACACAATTCAAACTCACATCAATATCCTTTGGCAAAACCTCACTTGTATCCCAAAGGTAAAACATCATGTTTCAGTTCTATGTGATACTCACTCTTTAATGTCCACACCTAGGTACTCACACTCTAGTGTCCACACCTAGGTTATTTTTATGTCATGTTTAGTATTACTATTGAAGCATGCTCTGGTACCAACTTTTGTAGCGCCCCGAATTTCTAATATGATAACTTAGAAAATACGTGGCACAATCCCAGCATCCACTTCAATGTAACATTAAACACAACCAACACCACTAAAATTTTCAACTTTTATTACAACAAACTTTTACATAGCACAATGGAATTCAAAACATCTCAACTCATAATTTCTTTTTATTTACAACACAAAACTATCTCAAATCTGCTTTTACAAATTTACACAAAACTCTTTCAAAGTCGATAATCTCAAAACTAACTCAAGCATCCAAACCTCCAACTCTAAGCAACAACCTGCAACATATGAGGCTAGAGATGATCCCTAACCCCGAAAACTAAATGGGTCAGCCATAAATGGTGTGAGTGACATAAAAGCAAACAAACAACATAAATAAACATTAAGCAAGAATTCTTAAACAACATGTAATAAACCAAAATACATAAATTATGAAGTAGCAAGAAATGTAAACAACAAGTGATACTAAACCAAGTGTCAAGTGTAGAAAACAGGAAATCACATGCATAAAACCAAGTCAAGAAAACACAATTTCTATATGCGGACTCTCCAATGCGTACGTGTCGAAGTCTATACATCCCATTCTACATAGGTTCGGTGCAAGCCCTTAACGTCTTCACTTCATAGGGTTCAATCCCCCGCTGTGCAACTAATCCTAACACGATGACTACTATGAGATAAAGATAAACTGTGAGAATTAGCCCATGCTTGATAATTCCGGAGATAGATCCCACATCTCAGGTAATTTTCCTGGATAATTTCGGAGATCATCCAACATCTAAACATTGACACATCATCACATGAATACCCCATGTGCGTCGCCTCGACTTTGATAATTCCGGAGATCAATCCCACATCTCAAGTAACTACCTGGATAATTTCGGAGATATATCTCACATCGCAGGTAATTTACCTGGATAATTCCGGAGATAAATCCCACACCGCAAGTAAGTCACTTGGATAATTCCGGAGATTTAATCCCACATCTAAAGCCATACTGAGGTGCATAACTCATGTTCCCGTTCGTCATATCACCACTAGTGCCTGTCCTTATTATTTTTGGGTTACTTAATTACTCAACGATAAACGCAAAACTGAATAACTGAAATGCCTCAACGGGCCTCAACAAAATAACTCAACACCGGTATATTAGGGTCACGCACCTCTAGAGACTCAAACTCAAATCTCAAAATCAAATTTCCACCAAACAAGTGGCTCAACTGAATACCTTAAATCAAATACTTAACTGAATATCTCAATATCAAATACTGAACTAAAGATCAAGTATAGACTGAATTATCTGAAAACCAATCATTCGAAATAACACTCAAGTTTACAAAGATCCTTCGGTACCAGTCGACTTATACTGTGGTAAGTCGACTATCCAGAGGACAATTATCCAAAATTTTACAAAAATAAACTAAGTCATAGCAGTCGACTTAAAAGAGAATCGGTCGACTTAATCGAGACAAAATTCCAATAATTCTCAAGAAGATATTCTAAGTACGTAAGTCGACTTAAAGAGGTCATAGGTCGACTGTCCAGAAAGGACTGCAATAACTTGACAAAATAATTTTCTCAGTAAACCAGTCGACTGACAATAGTCTAAGTCGACTGTCCAGAACGAGTTTTCAAAAGACTGAAGGTACAGCAGTAGGGTCATACCAGTCGACTGTCGGTCTACAGTTTTTCATAATTTAGATCTGATTACAAAATCAAACTGGAGTTTCCTAAAGATTCTTTGTTCATGAAATAATTCGTATTCAGGAAAAATAACAAATCTCAACAATTCCTCATTATGGATACATTACTCAAAACATCAAATATGTCAAAACTCAAGTTCTCAAATTCTAAATTACTAATTCTCCCATTAGGGTTTCTCAAAGCTGAAATTTCTTTCACAACTCTTAATCAAATCTGAAGTACAAATATAAGATCCAGATGCTCATCATCCGATCATGACCATACTCAAATCTTAACATGCTTTCTAACAATATGATTTTATAAACCAAGATCTACTAGTCATTCATAGGTTTCACATACATGGTACAAACAACAACATTTACATCGTTCTCATGCAAAATACTAAATAACATATATGCCAAACCAACAACATAACAATCGATCACATTAATCAAACCACAATACAAGATTCATGTCATTCTCAACATCAAAACAAAACAACAAACAAATTTTACATCACTCACCTTTAGATTGAGAAAATCCACGAAAAAGCCTTCCTTCTTGCTAGATCCAAAAATTCTCCTTGCTCCTCCAAAATGATCTCAAAATCTGTATTTTTAGTAAATGATGGCTGGAGAAAATCTATTTAATCAATCCGGAAAAAGGAGTTTAGGGTTTCACAACAATTTTACAAAATAATCCCGTCAAAAATACAATTTTACATGTATAACTCTATTCTTGGAAATTCAATCAAATTCATTTAAATTAGGATTTAAAAGTAAAATATACTCATAAATCTCAGTTGGTACTGTTCAAAACGTCCAGAAAATACATTTTACATTTTAACCCCTAAAAATGACAAATTTGCAAAAAAGTCCTTCTTTTCTCAAAATTTGCAATTAGTTCCAATTAATTTCAAAAAAATCTGGAAAAATACTAAATAAATCCCAAATGTTAGATAATGATTTTTCATGGAGAAAACTTAACTTTTCAAACTTCTCAAAAAGTATTTGCACGTGTTTTGCACGTGTAAAAAGATAATCTTTTAGAAAATATTAATTAAATCTCCAAAAATCAATTTAAATTCATTTTCAAATATTTAAAATGATATTTGAAAATACGGGGTTCTACACACCAGGTTCGAACCCATGACCCCTGCCCCTGCTACAATGACCGACTCAGAGCGCACCCGAAGATCAGAAAGCCCAATAGTGATTAGCAATTAAAGCTAGACTCAAAGTCTTAAGTACTGGTCTTCAGTAGTTTGGTAAAAAATCAAATTTTAATAAATACAGAGCCTCTCAAGACTCGAACCCATGAAGACAGGTACTGTACACAGTGCCCTGACCTCACACCGAAAGCCAGTATGCCCAGATCCTTTTTCTGTTATAATCCTAGTTAGAATTTCTTTATTCTACTGATCTGTTTATAACTATTTCTTTAATAATTTCGATTTCCAGCTAAATTTATACCATTCAAAATCTAATTCTTTTCCGTCTATTTTCTATCAAAATTACAGTATAGTACATGTATTTATATTCACAAAATTCCTATTGTTCACAATATAATGAAATCTTCCTTCCAACTTGTATTAAGGAAACTATGTTATCAATTTTTTTAAATAAAATTTTGTCTCTCATTAAAGCTTCATTATAAAATTCCTTATACTCATAAAACATTTACTAGTGAGACTATTTCTTCTCTTATCACATCATCACCACATAATTGAAATAACAACTAAGCCATTTAGCAACTAACACATATCAATATTCATTCATCTCAATCAACAACTAAGCCGTTCACTAAGAAAAATTATCAAATTAGCATGGTTCATTAAAATAGATATTCTATCATGAAGTATTGATATGACACAAATGATAATTTTTATTCACTAATCTCAAATCCATTCTACGAATTTAACCATCAATATTTTCTCTTTTTCCCTACTAGTCTCTTCAAGCAATCACATGGAAATTTTTTACTATTTTCTCTAGCATATTCATAATTTTAACCTACTAACATGATATCTAGATTAGAAGCAGAGAAATTTCCCACATTTTGAAGAACAAATGGGAATTCTTAAAGAAAACTCCTTGAAAGAACGAATGCCTTCCCTTCTCCTTGATCCTAGTTGCGAGCCTTCTCCTCCAAGCTTGCAAAATCCGAGACTCCTCCTCCTTGTACAATGCTAGCCTCCAATGAAAAATGAACACACACTCTCACTCTTTTCTTTTCTCACATAATCTCTTCACACTCAATCTTTTCCTCACACAATGTCTTCTCTTTCTCTTTAAAAAATATAAGTGCAAATGATAAAGAATGACAAAGAAGGCTATTTATGCCCAACTCATGAACAAATGAAGGGTTGAGATGTGTTTGGATGAATGACTAAGATGCATTTGGGAGTTAGAAAAACCACCCACTAGCATGCAACCAACTCTCCACTCTTCCACTCTCCCCACTCCATGAAATGGCCGGCCTCCCCTTGCTCCATTTGCACGTGCATGTGCACGTGCCCCCACATGCACACCTATACTTAAGTTTGTTCATTAATTTTTTATACTAATTTGTTAGATGACAAGTCTACCATACAAGTTGTTTTAATTAATAAATGAATTAACTAGTGGGTTAGTTAGGTGGGCTAATTCTACAGGCTTTTAATTAATTAATTTAATTTAATTTGGGTGGGCTAGAATTAAATTGTTAGGCCTAGGATCCTATAATAAATAATAAGAGGCTTTTTAAAAGAGAAATAAAATATTTGTTCATGACATAAAAATAATTTTGAAGCCAAATGTACACATTAATTTGCACGTGCGAAACATGTGAAAACAAATGAAAAACTTTATATTTAATTATATGAAAATTTAGGATGTTACAATTAGATTATTGTTTTCACCCTCGGTTAGTTACTACCTCAGACAAACAGATCCTTAGCTATAATTTTGAAAAATCAAACGAGATAAAGCATTTATTTCATAACAAAGATCCAGTTCAGAATACACTAATATTTAAAAAGGAGTCTAGAAACAAGAGATACCGAAGAACAGTAATCTAGAGATAGCTTACTTTCATCCCTAAAAGAGAAAAACCTGATTTTAAAAGATACTTCTGGTAAGCTAGATTATATAAAAGACCAGAATAATTCAAGGTTACAACATTCTACATGCAGCGAAGAGAATCCTCGATTCATTGAGACAATAACCCAAGTACACGAAGTCGTAATAAACAATAAATTAGAATTAAAAGAAATAAAAAGAATTGTTCTTAATTAATGCAAAAGGCCTATTTAGAAGCTTTAGATTATACAAAGGCTTTTCAAGTTGGTCCCGAAGGATATAGTAACTATAACACAGAATCAATTTTAGAAAAAACTATTATTAAACAAAATAATACTATTATTAGGCTTATCCTTAAAATCCATGAAAGAATCGAAGAGGTAGAACAAAAACTAGTAAACAGAATTGAAGAAGTTGAACAAAAACTACAGAAATTAGAAATATCAAATTTCCAGGATAACCTTAGTTAGATTACTGATAAACAAGGATCAGTGAGACTAGAACCAACAGGAAAAGAAAGACTTACAAGAAAATCAGTACTATTTACTTTTCCTACTAGACCATTAGAAAAGAAGGAATTACCAAAACCATGAATAAGACACAAAGAGAAGTTCAGCCATTTACAGGATCCTCTAGAACAATCAGGCCATATCAAGGATCTACCAGTAGGACAATACCATTTATTAATAGACTACTTTCCAGATGGTCAAGCAATTATGATATCCAACTAGGAGAACTTATAGATCCTGAACAAGATTATGAACGATTCCAAAAGGAAGGACTAAATATCCTAAACCCTAAAATTCTTTACCAGACTGGGCAATTTGAATTTAGGCCTGAATTTTTTAGACATAACAGAGAACAAGTACTAAGTTGTCTGGGAAACTAGACATGTAGTTTACCTTTAGTAAGTCAAGAAGCTGGACATGAACTTAGAACTTCACGGTATAAATTAATGCATTTAGGTTTAATAGTCATAGGCATTAAGGGACTTATGAGAAAAAACTTAGGTTGTAAAGCTCGAATCACATTATATGATAATAGATGGAATGATATTGCAAGAGGTATGATAGACAGTATAGAAGTCGATATGAATAGCAATTCAGGAATATTTTATTGTAGCCCAGACTTTATGGTGACTCTTCAAGATTTTACAAGATATATCCATATTGAAATTAATACAAAAGGATATGAAGAAGTTCATAACGGGGATAACCTATTAGTACATATAGCATTTTTAGGAAGAACTACAACAAATTTGAAGGTAAAATATAGAGTAAACGTAACATAAATAGTTGATTTATTAAGCAGTAAAGGAATAAAAATCGTAAAACCGTTAACGTATGATTCCCAAAGACTAGCAGGATTAGAATGGAATTTAGAAAACTTCATAAATCCCGTGAAAACTCTTGTACCTCAAGATGCATTAGTTTACCAAGGAAAAGGTAGAACTAGCATACATTTTACAGATTATGTCCCACAAGTCCATAGAAACATACAAGAATTAGAAATGGATGTAGAATCTGACATGGTACATATAGAATGCCTCGAAACATTAGTATTAGAAATTGATAAAGTTCTCTATCCTACAAAATTAGGCATAGAAAGATTATCAACTAAAGAATTATTAGAACTAGAAGATATGCATTATATAAATGGCTCTATAAAAGAACATGAATATTTATACTATGTTATAGAACAAAATATACCAATTAGAGCTTATATACCAGAAGTATATACTTATCAAGCTCTGATACCAAAAACCTTTGGTATATTTGACAAATTCTGGAACTCCTCAAGCTTATATACCAAAAGTATATACTCATCCAAAAAAAAAAAAAAAAAAAAAAAAAAAAAAAAAAAAAAAAACTCAAATTAGAAGAAGATCAGTAGCTTATGGGATCTGAAATTTAAGGTTTTATTATTGTGAAGGAAACTTTTTAAGGTTCTATCATTGTAATAAAAAAATTTCAAATGTTTCATTGCTGTAATAGAAAGTTTATTCTCTTGATTGTCACTACGTATTCCATTACGTGTTTGTTATACATTAAAGCTATCATTTACCTGACATCCCTGGGTTAAGTGAGGCCGGCCCCCAATGGAGGCTGGAGAGGCAGTCGCTTCGGCCCCCGGTGTTTTTGCAATTTTATGTGCTCTCAAAAAAAAATTCTTGTATTTACATATATGTATTCTGTGCGTAATTGTTTTTAAGAGCCTCAAAATTTATTTTTTTTGACTTTTATTTTTAAAATTAGTACTTGGACCGACTTATTTTAGTTGGGCTTGAATTTGTATGGAGATTTTTTTTCTCAAATCCCTAAATCTCCATCTAATTTTTCATATATATCGGTTTTTTAAGAATTGTTGCTAAAAAAAGTCAATTTTTTTTCAAAAAGTTTTAATTTTGTATAGGGGGCCATTTCAGGAGTTCACCCCGGGCCCCTATAAACTCAGGGCCGGCCCTGGGGTCAAGTTAAGTGAAATCTTAAAAGGATTTATATTTTCAGCGATTTTCATTGGTTAATACATGTAACCCCTATTTCCACAAATACATAATTTCATGAGTATTTTTGTGTATCTCGATATTTATAAATTGATATGGTTAAATTCGTTTTGAGTTTCTTTGTTAAAGCATTTTTCTAAACAATTATTATAATTATTTCGAATAAACTTTGTTTCCATTTGTACTTGATCAACAATTTGCATTTTAACCCTCAAAAATATTGTGACTGTTGGGACTATTTCCATAAATTCCTATTTTTATATACTGTCATTATTTTGATAATTGCTATTGTCGTTGTTGGTATTATTTATTGCTATTTTGTTATTACTATTATTATTATTATTTTCTTATTTGTATTGTCACTATTATTATTGATAGTCCTTTTATTCTTATAAATTGATTGATATTACTAGTATTATTATTTTGTTGACATGGTTATTTTAGTGTTCTTATGGTTATGGTGATTATTTATTATTATTATTGATTATTAAAACAAATCAATTCTTAATTAATAATGGTGTTTTTGATTGTTTTAAATAATTTATGTAATACAAATTGTATTTTATCAGGTATCTTATTCCTTGTATTCGGATTTGTATTGATCAATTATATTCATGTACAATGTATATTCATTTATTGGATCTATACCCAAATACCCAATAAACCAATATCCTACTTTTCCTATAAATACTCTAATCTAATTTATTAAACCCTAATTCTATTTTAACCTAACCCTAGCCGTCATTAACCCCCTAATCCTATTATTAATCCCCATTACTGTTCCTCCATCCCTTTTCCATCTCTCGCTCTATCCCTATTTCCCCATCCACCCAACCTAGCTCGTCGCCTCTCCCGTTCTCCGACCACCGCCCCCGTCATCGCCTTCCCCTCGTTAACCTCTCCCCCTCATTACCTCAACCCATCGCCTCCCTCCCGCTCGAACCCAAACCCCATTGCCGAACCCACTTCGGTGAACCCATCTCCTCGCCTTCGTTTCCATTGCCGACCCTCTCCGTGCACCCCCTTCATCCACCGCAGCTTCCCCGTCGCGTCCTCGTCGCCGTCCAAGCCCCATTCATCCCCTCTGTCTCGTATCCCTTATTTTTGAGAGAAACAGAGCCACTCCTTGCCACCATTCTTGGCTGCTGCCGTCGCTTCCTGACCGCAGCGCCGCTGCCGCCAGTAGTCCTGAGAGCCTCGCCGCCAGTCGCCGAAGGTCTCCCACGCTCTCTCTCTCTCTGTCTAGTTGTGGAAGGAGAAAGAAGCACAATATCGATTTTTGGTGAGTGGCTATTTTGGTGTGTGGTGTTCTGGGTGTAGCAGATCCGATCCCGTGTTGGTGTTTGTGTAAAGATCCGGTATGGAGTTGTGTTCTTGAATTGCTGTTGGCCTTGGATTTGCTATTCCGGATTTTGCACGTGTCTCGCACGTGTTTTGGATCATCGCCCAGGATTCTCATCCCGTTATTCTAGTTATTCGAATTAATTATCTCACAGACAAGTCTCTTCTTGAACTAATAATTTATTTTGTTCAAGATCCTTTCGATCTCTGCAAGTAGATCCCGTCATTTTCTTATGATGCTGTATTTGACAATTCCGTTAAGTTTATTAAGGACTTACACGAGCTAACCGACATACTCTTAACATCATGTCGTTCTCTTTGATCTAAAAGCTAGTCCCTATTGTTTCATTGCATATGCACATTACATGTAAATAACCAGATCCATGTTATAAACTTGTTGATGAATTGTATACAAGTTTGATTGATTTGATTGATGAATTAATACCATGCCTGTGAACTTGTATCTTAAAAATAGAAATATGCAAGTCGACACCTAGGATCACTTTGATTACCAATTTGCATAAAATATATGATTGTATGATTTATTTATTGCCCCTTTCATGTTAATAAAAATTTTGGACTGCTAGTTGTCTCTTTTTGAATCAGATTTTCAACCATGTTACTCTCATATTTTGAAATAATTTTCTAAACATGAAATTTAGCTTATGATGTCTAGTTTATTACCCTTTTGTGGATTTTAATTCCGATGTGTGGTTTGTTAGATATCATCATTTTAGTGCAGCTGTGTTAGAACTTTCAGATTCACAAATGCATGCGTATCCTGCTGTTTTATAATTTATTTGACCCTGTTAATAGTAAAATAAAATATGAAATAAATCCACTTGAACCTAGACATGTGTAGGAATGATCCAGAATTTTTATAGATTTATTTGATGAGTTTTCTGACCCGAAACAAATAGGTGAACACAATTTATATCATGCTGTCTGAATATAAAATATAAATAGAATAGAGTTTTCACCCCAGCTTTTGTAACTTTTATATGCCTTATATATATTTGCTGGAACCGTGTGGACGTCTAGTTTCTAGAACATTTAACAGATCTAGATTTTCTATTCTGTAGTAGCAGTGATCTATGTTTTAGTACTGCAAGGTCATGCTGTCCTGACCATGTAAATTGTGTGTAATTGGTTTGTTTGCTTCTTGCTTTGTCTGTAACGAATAAAGTTAGCCACACTTAGTATCATAGAATATTGTCACCTTCTTGCATGTTCACATAGGATGAAAATAAACTAATATAATGCCTGGGTATTATGGGTAGATTTGGTAGTGAACAATTGGAAACTGTACTCCGCCGGACCCTACCGCCTGACCTACCTGACCTGCCTGATAAACACCGTCCCTGAACATAAAACACCGCCTGATAATCTCTGGGCCGAGTACACGATCTGTGAATTTACTATCAGTCTAAAACGTTCACTGTGTGTTTATGCCGAACCTGTAGTATGGGATGCAGTAGTGCGTGCACTAGATAGCCTAATAAAATAATTAATAACCTGCATACTTGATCATGTATTGAGCTTAACTCGACATCACGCATTACATGTGTGATTACTATAGACCTTTGATATTTGCATGCCTTTGCTTTGTTCTTTGACTTTGATCATGTCCCTTTTCTTTGATATTCATATTTTCTTTATCCTCTGTTTTTCTCTATTTGCTGTCCACGACTTGCTCTAAGGACACTCTTTTCTTTCTTTTTAGATCAAGTATTTACAGGTACCGAAGGAGCAATACCAGAAGAAATTGGTAAGCAAACTCTCTGAAGATCGGAGCTGGACTTTAGATTGCTTAGTTATCTCTTATTATTTGCTTATTGATTGCTTTTTATCATACTTTGTATTCGTGGGCTTTTATGACCCAGAGTTTGTTTTATCCCAGATGTTGGATTATTACTTGCTTAATTTATTTCATGATTATTTTAGAGTTTATTCTTTGTTTATGTGATTATATTCTTCCTGCGTGGTTGTTTTCTCTTGTATATTGTTGAGTTAGACTGGTACAGCTTATGGATGATGTATAATCATTCGTTGGGCCTTTGTTACGTACTCGTATTCCCGTATTTTGGAAAGCAGGGCGTGACATGTTTCGTGTGGTATCAGCGCTTTGGTTTGAGTAATTTGTCAGTTAAACATGACTAACTTTATGGAGGTCTGACTTTGATTGATATATTAGTCAAGTTTGGTTCTACTCCGGTTAACTCAATAATATGCGCACCACGTTGATCACATAAACATGTAATAACTTTAATATAATCTGGATATTAATCCTATTCGATCCACACCTGACCCCTTTGCATTCCATTCTTTCGTTCCTTGTTTCCTTCCATCCCTTGCAGTCATCCCCTTGTTTGGCTCTTTATTGGGTATAATTCATTTTTCTCCTACCTATTTTTCTCTTTATAATTATTTTTTCCAAATATTTTCAATATTTCAATTATTATTTGTTATATTTTGGATCTTCAATAAAAATGTTTTCTAAACGAAAATTATGTATTTCAAATAATGGTGTATTTTGACTTCACTATCCATTTTTGATCGACTATATATATTTCTATTTGGATTATTTTAAATATAAAGTTGATAAGCCAAATTCTTATTTTGTTGTATAATGTTATTATTACTACTATTATTATTACTGCTATTGTTTTCGTTATTATTATTAGTATTGTTATCATTATTGTTATTACTATTGTTGTTATTATTATTGTTTTCATTATTTTATTGTTGTTATTATTTTTATTATTATTGTTACTGTTATTTTATTATTATTGATATTATTATTATTATTGCTATTATCATTATTATTATTATTATTATTATTGTTATTTTTTTTTGCTATTATTAATATTATTGCATTATTTTCATGAATGTGTTGAATCCAATTCTACAATGTATGTATTATTATGATTATGAGTATTGTTAATATTTTTATTTTATTATATTATTATTACCAGCATGATTATGATGATTTTGATTACTGTTATTATTATTGTTATTATTATTATTGTTATTATTGTTTTATTATTATTGTTATTATTACTTGTATTATTATTTTTGTTATTATTTTTAATATTATTGTTATTATTATTACTATTTTTATTATTATTGTTGTTATTATTTTTATTATCACTATTATTATTATTTTTACAATTAATATGTGTTGTTATTATTAGCGATTTTATTATTTTTATTATTGTTATTATTATTCTATTATTATTGATGTTATTATTTTTATTATTAATATTTGTTGTTGTTATTATTTTTGTTAAAACACATTAGTTTTGATCTATATTATAGCTTTTAATTATTTAGATTGATGCTCAACTTTATATTCATTTTGCATTATTTGCTTGTGTCTGACTTGAGCCCATACTCTCCTTGGTCCTGGTGTCTCATTCTTATCTTCCTGCTCGGTTCATCGATTTGTATCATGTGGCCTACAACGACATGTATGTTGCTTGGGACATCACCATCTGAGTAGCACAGCGGAAGCGTGGTGTGCCCATAACCGACAGGTCCTAGGATTCTCTTATTGTTTCTTCTTCTTTGCATCGTTCAGTTCTTATTCGTTCTTTTCACTCGTCATCTTTGTCGATTTATTATTCGACATCAATATTATTTGAGCTCTTATCTTATTCCGCTACTTCCACCACTTGAGTTTTCTTTTTCTAATTTCTCTGCCTTGTTATTTCTTGAGTTTGCTTTTTTTTGTCCTACTGCCTGCCAGAATGAATTTCGAGGACGAAATTATTTTTGTAAGGTGAGTACGATTTGTAACCCCTATTTCCGCAAATACGTATTTTGGTGAGTATTTCTCTGTATCTCGATATTTATAAATTGTTATGGCTAAATTTGATTTGACTTTCTTTGTTAATGCATTTTTCTAAACAATAATTATAATTATTTCGAATAAACTTTGTTTCCATTTCTATTTGATCAACTATTTGCATTTTAACCCTAAAAAATATTGCTACTATTGGGACAATTTCCACAAATTCCTATTTCTATATACTATCATTATTTTGATAATTGCTATTGTCGTTGTTGGTATGATTTATTGCTATTTTATTATTTGTATTATTATTATTATTATTATTATTTTATTATTACTATTGTCACTATTATTATTTAGTCTTTTTATTCTTATTGATTGAATGATATTACTAGTATTATTATTTTGTTGACATGGTTACTTTAGTGTTCTTATGATTATGGTGATTATTTATTATTATTATTGATTATTAAAACAAATCAATTCTTAATTAATAATGGTATTTTTAATTGTTTCAAATAATTTATGTAATACAAATTGTATTTTATCAAGTATCTTATTCCTTGTATTCAGATTTGTATTGATCAATTATATTCATGTACAATGTATTTTCATTTATTGAATCTATACCCAAATACCCAATAAACAATATCCTACTTTTCCTATAAATACTCTAATCTAATTTATTAAACCCTAATTCTATTTTAACCCAACCCTAGCCGTCATTAACCCCCTAATCCTATTATTAATTCCCATTACTATTCTTCCATCCCCTCTCCATCTCTCACTCTCTCCCTGTTTCCCCATCCGCCCAACCTAGCTCGTCGCCTCTCCTGTTCTCCGACCACCACTCCCGTCATCGCCTTCCCCTCGTCAACCTCTCCCCCTCCTCATCACCTCAACACAAGGTTTCCCTCCCGCTCGAACCCAAACCCCATTGTCGAACCCACTTCACTGAACCCATCTCCTCGCCCCCATTTCCATCACCGACCCTCTCCGTGCACCCCCTTCATCCACCGCAGCTTCCCCGTCGCGTCCTCATCACCGTCCAAGCCCCGTTCATCCCTTCTATCTCGTCTCCTCTGTTTTCGAGCGAAATAGAGCCATTCCTTGCCGCCGTTCTTGGCCCATGCCTTCGCTTCCCGACCGCAACGCCACCGCTCGCCGCCAGTGGCCGCAGCATCGCAGTTGCTGAAGATCTCCCACGCTCTCTCTCTCTGTCGAGTTGTGGAAGGAGGAAGAAGCACAGTATCGATTTTTGGTGAGTGGCTATTTTGGTGTATGGTGTTCTGGGTGTAGCCGATCTGATCTCGTGTTCGATGCTTGTGTGAAGATTGGCCTTAGATTTGCTGCTGTGGATTTTGCATGTGTCTCGCATGTATTTTGGATCTTCACCCGAGATTCTCATCCCGTTATTCTTGTTATTCGTATTAATCATCTCACAGGCAAGTCTCTTCTTGAACTAATTGTTTATTTTGTTCAAGATTCCTTTGATCTCTGCAAGTAGGTCCCGTCCTTTTCTTATCATGCTGTATTTGACAATTCCGTTAACTTTATTAAGGGTTTACACGAGCTAACCCAACATACTCTGAACATCGTGCCGTTCTCTTTGATTAAAAACCTAGTCCCTATTGTTTCATTGCAGATGCACTTTACATGCAAATAACTAGATCCATGCTATAGACTTGTTGATGAATTTGTCACACCCCGCTTTCCAAAAATACGGAATACGAGTGCGTAACGAAGCCCAGTGAATGATTTTAACATCATCCATAAGCTGTAGGATCAACTCAGCATCACAACAAGAATATAACAAGATATATATACAACCAAGCATGCATGAATAATTTATTAAGTAACAGAAAACAATTGAAAACAAATAATAATATCCAATTAGTTTTCAAGTCTGGATCAAATGTAAAACTCAGGAACATGAACCCGTTACAAGATTCATACAGCAGAAAAATAAATAACTTAAGGAAAACAAATATTTAAACAAGCCCTTGCTCCAAGGGAAGCCTAAAATATCTGCTCACCAATTATAGCAGGCAACTCGTCTCCAACGTCTGTTTAATAATTATAAAAAGGAAAAAAAAAAGAAAACAAAAGAAAACACACTTAGTACAAGTTAGGGCCACAAATAGTAAAAACGAGTACAAGAAACATGGAACAAAATTTAGAATCAAGAATATAATAGGAATGCAACAAGTAGTAGGAACTCAAGAACTAACTAGCAAGAAGGAAAATTCAAGAGATCAGGTTGGGTAACCAATACTAATAGTAGATCAAGTGACTAGTGACATATAAGAATATCCAACATCAAGTGACAAGTATCAAGTATAAGTGTCAAGTAATAAGTCTCAAGTCTAGTATCAAGTAACAAGTCTTAAGTCAAGTGTCAAGTATTATATTTAAGTATCAAGTCTCATGTATCATGTCATCAAGTATCAAGTAAGCATGTATCAAGTTCAAGTTTCATGTATCAAGTCTTGCAGTTATTACTATCTAGGTAGCACTTCATGCATCCATCTTTTTACTACATGGTTGCAACAGTCAATGCAATTTCGTTTAGGCCTAATAATGGATTCTATAGGGCGGCATACTCAGGTATCCAGTAACGAGCAAGCATAGTTCATGAATCGGAAAGTAAATAACAAGTTCACGAAACAAGTTTGCGAATCCACTAATAAGTTCAAGGACCGCACAATGGGTTCATGAATCAAACAAGTTCATGAGCCAAGTAACTGACTCCATGAATCGATCAAGATACAACAAGTTCATGAACCAAGTATTGGGAAACACGGGCCCCCTTCTGAGTACACTTACCTATATTGTCCACTACTATAGTCTTTCCCATTAACCTCGGCTTGTTATTTATTATTATTATTAACCAAGCATAAAAGCATGCAAAACAAGTCAAGTAAACATAATCAAGTACATGGTTCAATTCTAGGCTAGATAGGATTCAAGTTCGAGGGTCTAAACAAATTAAAATATGAAGAACAATGAAAATCTCAAATCTGACAGCATGACGTTGCTGCACCGAAACTGCGATTTCCGTTGCTACGAGATATCAAATGTGGATCCGTCAGAAGATCTAGAAACTAAAATCCAGCCCGGTTCCAATGCATTGAATTAAGGTACATAAAAGTGGTGGAAGCATGTGTCAAAATAGCAAATCATACAGCTTTTGTGTTCAGCCAGAATTCGTGAATACGAGCTTATACATGTGAAACAGGGTTGAAACATAATTAATTAATTCTGAGATAATTTGGGGATGTTCTCTACGGTGTCCAGCAATAGCATGTAAAATTTCAATTCAATTTCTTACTGTTAACCTAGTTAAATTAATTTGCAAACTAAAGAAGTGCAGCAGTTTTGTGAATCTGCGACTACCGACACAGCTGCAGTAAAACTGCGATATCTCCTAGACCGTAACTTAGAATTTGAAAATTTTGGAGACTATCGACATCTAGACATCTAGATCTACATTTACTATTCAGGACCATATTTCGATTCTAACTATAAAGGGGTCGAAATAGCAAGTAAAGTTCAAGAAAGCAATAAGTGTGAAAGTCTAACATATATAAGTTGCACGATAATTGGTTGTTAGGCGTCTAGATTAATGTGTGATACAAATACGGGATAATGGTTACCGAAACAACAAGCAACATTTATTTCTCAACTCAAATGGGTGCAAGATCATCACATACAAGATACAACACACATCTACAAATATAGGGTTTCTTAATTTCATATGTTCATGTGGCTAGGAGATAAAATGAGTCCAAGAAATTTTTAATTATAACAACGAAGGTATTGTGACTCTTAAGATTAAGGAATCGACGATGAAAATTCAAGATCGACAAATGATAAGACAAGAAGGAGTCACAACTACAACCTATTTGCGGTATTTTCAATGAAATGCTTGTACTAAGTCAATAAATTGTACAAGGTGAATACTTGCCTTTAGGAGAGTAGTCGACGAATTCGACGGAGATCACGATCGGCACGGATCTTGACAGAAGGATCAAGAGCAAGGTGATCAACTGCTGCGATAGGATCTGGTGGAGGAGATCAGATCAGATCTGATCTGAGCGCGGGTCTTGATGAGATCTGACGGCTCAGATCAAATCGCTCCTTTCCTTCTTCTTCCCTCCTTCACTGTAACAGAGAGCGAGAGAGAGAGAGCAGCGCCGGTGGGTCTTTGATGTGGCGACGCAACGGCGTGGCTGCGACACCCACGGAGAGGCGGCGACGGCTGCGATGATCATGGCTACGCTGCGGTGGGGGAGCGACGACAGCGTTGAAGGCAGAAGCGTTCGAGCGCTCTATTTATGGGTTCAAAAATGGAGCGGCGAAGCAATGGCGGGAGCTCGGGCTTCTGGCTTGGACGAGGCGGCAGAGAGGAAGAGCCAATGGGGTAGGGGTGATCGGCGATGAGGTTGCGAAGTAATGGAGGAAATGGCGGTTGCAAATGGATTCGGAAGTGAGGGGGACGATGGTTAGGCGAAGTTGGGTTTCGATGACGGAAGGTGGGTGACGACGAGGAGAGTGGAGGTCGATGGCGAAGGTTGGGGAATTCGGAGAGCGGTGATTGAAGGTGGGAAAGACGACGATGAGTAATGGCGGAGGCGAGTAGGATGGGTTTCGGTAGTTGGGTTCGGCGAGGAAGGCGATGGTGGTTGGCGATGGGGTTGACGAGGGGAGTGGCGATGAGGGCGGTCGGAGGTGGCGACTGGCGATGGGGATGGTGGATGGGAAAGGTGGGTTGCGACGAGATGTAAGGGAAGAAGACGGAAGGGAAGAAAGATTGCGGCTGGGTTTGGGTTTATACAGTAATTAAGGTTAAGGGTTAGGGTTAAGTGTGTTTTGGGTTTAAATAGTTAGGGTTTGGGTTAATGGGTATTTGGGTAGCGGGTTTGAGGGGGGATCCAACAAGAGACTTAGTCAAAATTCAATAAAATTGGGGAAAATGAAATAGACGGAATGGATAGTCCATTTCTACATGAAGAACGACACAAAAGAGCAGAAGGAACAATACAATTAAACTAAATATTGGCACCAAAATTGAGTTGAAACAATGAAATGATTTAACCCGAACGGGAAAAAAAATATAGGATCTCAATTAGATAAAAAGAGTATAATGGAATAAAATACGATAGAAAAAAAAAGTACAGATATGGAAAATAGGAGTTACAAATCCTACCCACTTTACACAAAAATTTCGTCCTCGAAATTTGCTTAGGCGGTACATAGAACATGGTAAAAGTAGCTTGGGGGAGGGTAACAAAGCAGAGGGCTAATGGGGAAGGAACAAGGCAGCGGAAATACCAGAAAAGAAGAAGTGGATAACAATGAGGTCAAATGGAATGCATGGAAGAGAATAAACAGTATCAAAAGGAATGAAATATCACAAGATAACAAATATGATAAAGAAGTAAGTAGAACCAGAATCGGGGAGAGAAAAGATAGGGAAGAATTGAATCAAATCATGAATGATGCATGATGGCAAAATGGAATGCAAGAAGGAAGTAACCGGTATCAAAAATGAAGAAAAAACAATACAAAACTTGCAAGATAATAAAGCAAGGAGATGAAGAATAGATAGAGTTGGAATAGAAGAAGGGATGGACAAGGAAGAGATGAAACAAGAAATGAGTCAAGGGATGAGGACAAATGCAAGGAATGGAACAAAACAAACAATACAAGGGAGGAGAAGCAACAAAAGGATCCTAGGACCTGTGGGTTATGGGCCCACACGCTTCCGTTGTGCCACTCTGATGGTGACGTTCCAAGCTGCAGACATGTCATTGTAGACCATGTGACACCAAGCGACGATCCGAGTAGAAAGAAAAGAATGAGGCACCAAGATCAAAGAGAATATGGGCTCCAAATAGAGATAAGCAATAATGCAAAGTGGATATAAAGCTTTAGCTTCAATAAAAAAAAAATTAAAAGATATATTACAGATCAAAACTAATGGCTTTAACAGAAATAATAACGACAACAAATATCAATGATAATAATATCAATAGTAATAGAATAATAATAACAATTATAAAAACTAATAATAACAATGATAATAATAAAATTAGTAATAATAATAACAAAATAATAATAATAACAATAATAATCATAGTAATCAAAATCATCATAATCATACAGGTAATAATAATAATATAATACAATAAAATATCAAAAATAATGACAATACATACACGACAGTGTTGGATTTAACATATTCATGAAAATAATGCAGTAGTAATAGAAATAATAATAGCATTAAAAATAATAACAATAATAGCAAAAATAATAACAACAATAATAATAACAACAATAGTAATAACATTAATAATAACAACACCAATAATAATAATAACAAACACAATAGCAATAATAATAATAATAGTATCAGTAATAATAAAATGACAGTAACAATAATAGAAGTAATAACAATAAAGATAATGAACACAATAATAATAACAGCAATAGAAATAATAATAATGATAACAATACCAAAAATAATAACGAAAACAATCGCAATAATAATAATAATAGCAATAATAATCTTATACACAAAATAGAGTAAAATCAACTATACGAGTTCAAATCGTATGGAAACATAAAGTGTAACAGTATAAACAAGATGTCATAAAGGAAATATTTCTTTACCTTTAGTTTCATTATATAAGTAAAAATTGTCTTGAAATATCAATTAGCAAATAGGTATAAAATCTTGCCTCCTTAATATCAAGTTGCATGTTTGCCTTCACGACATCAGGTTACAGGTTGCCGTCTGAGTATTCGGTTGCACATTTTGCCTCCCCGATATCCAGTTGCAATTTGCCTCCATTGACATCGAGTTGCATATTTGCCATCTCGACATTAGGTTGCACCGAAATGGTGAAATGTATATAAAATTGAGCATGCTCTGGCTAAAAACAATTTAATAATAATAATAATAATAGTAACGATAAAAATAATAATACCAATAACAATAATAATAACAAAATATCGATACTAATAACAATAAGAATAACAATAATAATAACAATGATCATAACAGTAATAATAACAGTAATCACAAAAAACGAATGATAACAATAATAATAATAATAACAATAATATTGAAATGTTAACAACACTAGGAAAAGTAGTAATGCAAGACAAGATATAGTTTGGGCCCAACATTTTTGTGGAAATAATTTAATATTAACAATAATAATAAAATAATGAAAACAACAATAAGAATATCAGGGGTAGTAACAACAATAATAATACTAGTAATGATAATGAAAATAATATCAATAATAATAATAGAAGTAATAATAGCATTGTACAACAAAATAAGAATTTGTCTTATCAAAATAATCCAGTAGAAACATATAGTCGATCAAAAATGTAAAGTGAAGCTAAAATACACCATTGTTCGGAATAACAAAATCTTTGTTGAGAAACATTTTTATAGAAGATCGAAAATAAATATAATAATTAATAATCGAAATATAGAAAGCATTCGGAAAAATAATTATAAAGAGAAAAATAGGTAGGAGAAAAACGAAGCTACACCCAATAAGGAGTTAAAGAGGAGGATGACTAGAAGGGACAAAAGAAAATTAAGGAATTCAATACGAAGGAAGAAAGACGAGGGGCAAGATCAGAATTAAAGAGAATATAGCAGGAAAGAAATAACCAACATGATGCTCAATATGAATCAACAAATAAAAATGAATGCAAGGCAGGGAAAACAATGAACGACACACAAGCTGGAATAAGAAGGGATCAACGAGGCAAGCAGAAAATCAGAGATTGCTTGCACCGGAAGCCAAAGAACATGAGTACGGAAAGAATGAATTTGTACCCAATAAGGAATCAATAAATCAGGACGACTATAAGAGATGGAAAGAAATAGGGAATCAAAGAATTGAATATGAAGGGATCAAAATGAATGTGATAAGACTAGTGTCCAGATCAAGTTGATTATCAAATTATTCATGCGGTTGCATGGCTTGTTTAATGTTGAGTTAATCCTGACTGAGTCAAGCCTGTCTAATGTATTAGTCAAACTAACACATTAGCCAATCCTGAGCTCTGATACCACTAAAAACCTTGTCACGCCCCGCTTCCCAAAAATACGGAATACGAGTGCGTGACGAAGACCAAAGATTAATTTTAACATCATCCATAAGCTGTAGGATCGACTCAACATCACAACAAGAATATAACAAGATATATATAAAACCAAGCATGCATGAATAATTTATTAAGCAACAGAAAACAATTGAAAACAAATAATAATATCCAAATAGTTTTCAAGTTTGGATCAAATGTAAAACTCAGGAACATGAGCCCGTTACAAGATTCATACAACAGAAGAAATAAATAACTTAAGGAAACAAATATTTAAACAAGCCCTTTCTCCAAGCGAAGCCTAAAATGTCTGCTCACCAATTCCAGCAGGAAACTCGTCTCCAAAGTCTGTTTAATAATTATAAAAAGGAAAAAAAAAGAGAAAACAAGAGAAAACGCCCTTAGTACAAGTTAGGGCCACAAATAGTAAAAATATGTACAAGAAATATGGAACAAAATTTGGAATCAAGAATATAATAGGGATGTAAAAAGTAGTGGGAACTCAAGAACTAACTAGCAAGAAGGAAAACTCAAGAGATCAGATTGGGTAAACAATACTAATAGTAGATCAAGTGACTAGTGACATATAAGAATATCCAACATCAAGTGACAAGTATCAAGTATAAGTGTCAAGTAATAAGTCTCAAGTCTAGTATCAAGTAACAAGTCTTAAGTCAAGTGTCAAGTATTATATTTAAGTATCAAGTCTCATGTATCATGTTATCAAGTATCAAGTAAGCATGTATCAAGTTCAAGTTTCATGTATCAAATCTTGTAGTTATTACTATCTAGGTAGCACTTCATGCATCCATCTTTTCACTACATGGTTGCTACAGTCAATGCAATTTCGTTTAGGCCTAGTAATGGATTCTATAGGGCGGCGTACTCAGGTATCAAGTAACGAGCAAACATGGTTCATGAATCGGAAAGTAAATAACAAGTTCACGAAACAAGTTCGCGAATCCACTAACAAGTTCAAGGACCGCACAATGGGTTTATGAATCAAACAAGTTCATGAGCCAAGTAACTGACTCCATGAATCCATCAAGATACAACAAGTTCATGAACCAAGTATTGGGAAACACGGGCCCCTTCTGAGTACACTTACCTATATTGTCCACTACTATAGTCTTTCCCATTAACCCCAGCTTGTTATTTATTATTATTATTAACCAAGCATAAAAGCGTGCAAAACGAGTCAAGTAAACATAATCAAGTACATGGTTTAAGTCTAGGCTAGATAGGATTCAAGTTCGAGGGTCTAAACAAATTAAAATATCAAGAACAACGAAAATCTCAAATCTGGACAGCATGACGTTGCTGCAGCAAAACTGCGATTCCCGTTGCTACGAGATATCAAATGTGGATCCGTCAGAAGATATAGAAACTTGAATCCTGCCCGGTTCCAATGCATAGAATTAAGGTACATAAAAAGTGGTGGAAGCATGTGTCAAAACAGCAAATCATACAGCTTTTGTGTTCAGCCAGAATTCGTGAATACGAGCTTATACATGTGAAACAGGGTTGAAACATAATTAATTAATTCTGAGATAATTTGGGGATGATATCTAAGGTGTCCAGCAATAGCATGTAAAATTTCAAGTCAATTGCTTACTGTTAACCTAGTTAAATTAATTTGCAAACTAAAAAAGTGCAGCAGTTTTGTGAATCTGCGACTACCGATACAGCTGCAGTAAAACTGCGATATCTCCTAGACCGTAACTTGGAATTCAAAAATTCAGGAGACTATCGACATCTAGACATCTAGATCTACATTTACTGTTCAGGGCTCAGATTCAGATTCTAAATTTAAAGGGGTCGAAACAGCAAGTAAAGTTTAGAACAGCAACAAGTGTGAAAGTCTTACATATATAAGTTGCACGATAATTGGTTGTTAGACGTCTAGATTAATGTGTGATACAAATACGGGGTAATGGTTATCAAAACAGTAAGCAATCTTTATTTCTCAACTCAAATGGGTGCAAGATCATCACATACAAGATACAAGACACATCTACAAATATAAGGTTTCTTAATTTCATATGTTCATGTGACTAGGAGATAAAATGAGTCCAAGAAATTTTTAATTATAACAACGAAGGTGTTGTGACTCTTAAGATTAAGGAATCGACGATGAAAATTCAAGATCGACAAATGATAAGACAAGAAGAAGTCACAACTACAACCTATTTGCGGTATTTTCAATGAAATGCTTGTACTAAGTCAATAAATTGTACAAGGAGAATACTTGCCTTTAGGAGAGTAGTCGATGAATTCGATGGAGATCACGATCGGCATGGATCTTGACGGAAAGATCAAGAGCAAAGCGATCAACTGCTGCGATCGGATCTGATGGAGGAGATCAGATCAGATCGAGATCTGATCTAAGCGCGGATCTTGATGAGATCTGACGGCTCAGATCAAATCGATCCTTTCCTTCTTCTTCCCTCCTTCACTGTAACAGAGAGCGAGAGAGAGAGCAGCGCCGGCAGGGGTCTTCGACGTGGCGACGCGACGGCATGGCTGCGACACCCACGGAAAGGTGACGACGGCTGCGACGATGATGGCGACGCTGCGGTCGGGAAGCGACGACAGCATTGAAGGCGGTAGCATTCGAGCACTCTGTTTATGGGTTCGAAAACTGAGCGGCGAAGCAATGGCGGGAGCTCGGGCTTCTGGCTTGGACGAGGTGGCGGAGAGGAAGAGCCAATGGGGTAGGGGTGATCGGCGATGAGGTTTCGAAGTAATGGAGGAAACGGCAATTGCAAATGGGTTTGGAAGTGTGGGGGACGATGGTTAGGCGAAGTTGGGTTTCGATGACGGGAGGTCGGTCACGACGAGGAGAGCGGAGGTCGATGGTGAAGGTTGGGGAATTCGGAGAGCGGTGATTGAAGGTGGGGAGACGACGATGGTTAATGGCAGAGGCGAGTAGGATGGGTTTCAGGAGTTGGGTTCGGCGAGGAAGGCAATGGTGGTTGTCGATGGGGTTGATGAGGGGAGTGAGTGGCGATGAGGGCGGTCGGAGGTGGCGACTGGCGATGGGGATGGTGGATGGGAAAGGTGGTTTGCGACGATATGTAGGGGAAGAAGACGGAAGGGAAGAAAGATTGTGGCTGGGTTTGGGTTTATACAGTAAATAGGGTTAGGGGTTAGGGTTAAGTGTGTTTAGGGTTTAAATAGTTAGGGATTGGGTTAATGGGTATTTGGGTAGCGGGTTTGAGGGGGGATCCAACAAGAGACTTAGTCAAAATTCAATGAAATTGGGGAAAATGAAATAAATGGAATGGATAGTCCATTTCTACATGAAGAACGACACAAAAGAGCAGAAGGAACAATACAATTAAACTAAATATTGGCACCAAAATTGGGTTGAAACAATGAAATGATTTAATTCAAATGGGAACAAAAATATAGGATCTAAATTGGATAAAAAGAGTATAATGGAATAAATAACGGCAGAAAAAATGTACAGATACGGGAAATAGGAGTTACAGAATTGTATACATGTTAGATTGATTTGATTGATGAATTAATACCATGCATGTGAACTTGTATCTTAAACATAGAAATATGCATGTTGACACCTAGGATCACTTTGATTACCAATTTGGATGAAATATATGATTGTATGATTTATTTATTGCCCTTTTCATGTTAAAACAAATTCTGGACTGCTAGTTGTCTCTTTTTGAATCAGATTTTCAACCATATTACTCTCATATTTTGAAATAACTTTCTGAACTTGAAATTTATCCTCTGATGTCTAGTTTATTACCTTTTTTGAGGATTTGAATTCCGATGTTTGGTTTGTTAGATATCACAATTTTAGTGCAGCTGTGTCAGAACTTTCAGATTCATAAATGCATGCGTATCCTGTTGTTTTATAATTTATTTGACCATGTTAACAGAAAAATAAAAATCTGAAATAAATCTAGTTGAACCTATACTTGTGTAGGAATGACCCATAATTTTTATAAATTTATTTGATAAGTTTTCTGACCCGAAACAAATAGGTGAACACAATTTATATCATGCTGCCTGAACATAAAATCTCAATAGAATAGAGTTTTCACCATAGCTTCTGTATCTTTTATATGCCTTATATATATTCAATGGAACCGTGTGGAAGTATAGTTTCTATAAATTTTGACGGATCCAGATTTTCTATTATGTAGTAGCAGTGATCCATATTTTAGTACAGTAAGGTCATGCTGTCCTGACCATGTGATGTGTGTGTAATTGTCTTGTTTGTAACTAGCTTTGTCTGTAACGAATAGACTTTGCCACACTTAGTATCATACAACATTGAAAACTTCTTGCATGCTCACATAGGATGAAAATAAACTAATAAAAAGCTGGGATATTATCGGTAAACTTGGTAGTGAACAATCGGAAACTGTACTCTGCCATGTTTATGTGAAGATCCGGTATGGAGTTGTGTTCTTTTATTGCTGTTGGCCTTGGATTTGCTGTTTCGGATTTGCATATGCACATTACATATGGGTAAAACCTAGTCCCTATTGTTTTATTGCATATGCACATTACATGTAAATAACCAGATCCATGTTATAGACTTGTTGATGAATTGTATACAAGTTTGATTGATTTGATTGATGAATTAATACCATGCCTGTGAACTTGTATCTTAAAAATAGAAATATGCAAGTCGACACCTAGGATCACTTTGATTACCAATTTTCATGAAATATATGATTGTATGATTTATTTATTGCCCCTTTCATGTTAAAAGAAATTCTGGACTGCTAGTTGTATCTTTTTGAATCAGATTTTTAACCATGTTACTCTCATATTTTGAAATAACTTTCTGAACATGAAATTTAGCATCTGATGTCTAATTTATTACCCTTTTGAGGATTTGAATTCAGATGTGTGGTTTGTTAGATATCATCATTTTGGTGCAGCTGTGTCAGAACTTTCAGATTCATAAATGCATACATATCCTGCTGTTCTATAATTTATTTGACCCTGTTAACTGTAAAATAAAAATCTAAAATAAATCTAGTTGAAACTAGACATGTTTAGGAATGACCCAAAATTTTTATAGATTTATTTGATGAGTTTTCTGACCCGAAACAAATAGGTGAACACAATTTATATCATTCTGCCTGAACATAAAATCTCAATAAAATAGAGGTTTCACCATAGCTTCTGTATCTTTTATATGCCTTATATATATTCGCTGGAACCGTGTGGAAGTCTAATTTCTATAACTTTTGAAGGATCTAGATTTTCTATTCTGTAGTAGCAGTGATCCATATTTTAGTACAGTAAGTCATGCTGTCCTGACCATGTGATGTGTATGTAATTGTCTTGTTTGCTTCTAGCGTTGTCTGTAACGAATAGATTTTGCCACACTTAGTATCATAAAACATTGAAACCTTCTTGCATGCTCACATAGGATGGAAATAAACTAATAAAAAGCTGGGGTATTATGGGTAGACATGGTAGTGATCAATCTGAAACTGTACTCTGCCGTGCCCTACCGCCTGACCTGCCTGACCTACCTGATAAACACCGTCCCTAAACATAAAACACCTCTTGATAAACACCGTCCCTGAACATAAAACACCGCCTGATAATCTCTCGGCCGAGTAAACGCTCTGTGAATTCACCATCAGTCTAAAATGTTCACTGTGTGTTTGCACCGAACCTGTAGTATGGGATGCAGTACTACGTGCACTAGATAAGCTAATAAAATAATTAATAACCTGCATACTTGATCCTTTATTGAGCTTGACTCGACATCACACATTACATGTGTGATTACTGTAGACCTTTGATATTGTTGCCTGTCTTTACTTTGTTCTTTGACATTGATCATGTCCCTTTTCTTGGATATTCATGTTTCTTTTACCCTCTGTTTTTCTCTACTTGTTATCCACGACTTGCTCTAAGGACACGCTTTTCTTTCTTTTTAGATCAAGTATTTACAGGTACCAAAGGAGCAATACCAGAAGAAATCGGTGAGCAAACTCTCTGAAGATCGGAGCTGGACTTTAGATTACTTAGCTATCTCTTATTATTTCCTTATTGATTGCTTTTTATCATACTTTGTATTCTTGGGCTTTTATGATCCAAAGTTTGTTTTATCCCAGATGTTGGATTATTATTTGGTGAATTTATTTCATGATTATTTTGGAGTTTATTCTTTGTTTATGTGATATATATTCTTCCTGCGTGCTTGTTTTCTCTTGTATATTGTTGAGTTAGACTGGTACAGCTTATGGATGATGTATAATCATTTGCTGGGCCTTCATTACGTGCTCGTATTCCCGTATTTTGGGAAGCGGGGCGTGACAGGTTTTGTGTGGTATCAGAGCTTTGGTCTCCCGCGCTCTCTCTCTGTCGAGTTGTGGAAGGAGGAAGAAGCACAATATCGATTTTTCATGAGTGGCTATTTTGGTGTGTGGTGTTCTGGGTGTAGCAGATCTGATCCCGTGTTCGGTGTTTATGTGAAGATCCGGAATGGAGTTGTGTTCTTGAATTGCTGTTGGCCTTGGATTTGCTGTTTCGGATTTTGCATGTGTCTCGCACTTGTTTTGGATCATCGCCCGGGATTCTCATCCCGTTATTCTAGTTATTCGAATTAATCGTCTCACAGGCAAGTCTCTTCTTGAACTAATTATTTATTTTGTTCAAGATCCCTTTGATCTCTGCAAGTAGATCCCGTCCTTTTCTTATCATGCTGTATTAGGCAATTCCGTTAAGTTTATTAAGGGTTTATACAAGCTAACCCGACATACTCTTAACATCGTGCCATTGCCATTGATCTAAAACCTCGTCCCTATTATTTCATTGCATATGCACATTACATGTAAATAACTAGATCCATGATATAGACTTGTTGATGAATTGTATACATGTTAGATTGATTTGAATGATGGTTAATACCATACCTGTGAACTTGTATCTTACACATAGAAATATGCATGTTGACATCTAGGATCACTTTGATTAGCAATTTGCATGAAATATATGATTGTATGATTTATTTATTACCCCATTCATGTTAAAAGAAATTCTTGACTACTAGTTGTCTCTTTTTGAATCAGATTTTCAACCATGTTACTCTCATATTTTGAAATAACTTTCGGAACATAAAATTTAGCATCTAATGTCTACTTTATTAATCTTTTTGCGGATTTGAATTCTGATGTGTAGTTTGTTAGATATCATAATTTTAGTGCAGCTGTGTCAGAACTTCCAGATTCACAAACACATGCGTATCCTGCTATTCTATAATTTATTTGACCCTGTTAACAGTAAAATAAAAATCTGAAATAAATCTGGTTGAAACTAGACATGTTTAGGAATGACCTAAAATTTTTATAGATTTATTTGATGAGTTTTCTGAGCCGAAACAAATAGGTGAACACAATTTATATCATGCTGCATGAACATAGAATCTGTATAGAATAGAGTTGTCACCCTAGCTTCTGTATCATTTATACGCCTTATATATATTTGCTGGAACCGTGTAGAAGTCTAGTTTTTATAACTTTCGACGGATCTAGATTTTCTATTCTATAGTAGTAGTGATCCATATTTTAGTACAGCAAGGTCATGATGTCCTGACCATGTAATGTGTGTGTAATTGGCTTGTTTGTTTCTTGTTGTGTCTGTATCGAATAAAATTAACCACACTTCGTATCATACAATATTAATACCTTCTTGCATGCTCACATAGGATGAAAATAAACTAATAAAAATTCGGAGTATTATGGGTAGACTTGGTAGTGAACAATCGAAAATTGTACTCCACCGGGCCCTACAGCTTGACCTGCCTGACCTGCGTGATAAACACCATCCCTGAATATAAAACACCGCCTGATATTCTCTGGGCAGAGTACACTATCCATGAATTCACCATCAGTCTAAAATGTTCACTGTGTGTTTGTACCGAACCTGTAGTATGGGGTGCAGTAGTACGTGAGGCTAATAAAATGATTAATAACCTGCATACTTGATCATGTATTGAGCTTGACTCGACATCAGGCATTACATGTGTGATTACTGTAGACCTTTGATATTGTTGCCTGCATTTGCTTTGTTCATTGACCTTGATCATGTCCATTTTCTTTGATATTCATGTTTTCTTTATTCTCTATTTTTCTCTACTTGTTGTCCACGACTTGCTCTTAGGACACTCTTTTCTTTCTTTTTAGATCAAGTATTTACATGTACCGAAGGACCAATACCAGAAGAAATTAGTGAGCAAACTCTCTGAAGATCAGAGCTGGACTTCAGATTGCTTAGTTATCTCTTATTATTTGCTTATTGTATTGCTTTTTATCATAGTTTGTATTCTTGGACTTTTATGACCCAAAGTTTGTTTTGTCCCAGATATTAGATTATTATTTGGTGAATTTATTTCATGATTATTTTGGATTTTATTCCTTGTTTATGTGATTATATTCTTCCTGTGTGGTTGTTTTCTCTTGTATATTGTTGAGTTAGACTGGTACATCTTATGGATGATGTATAACCATTCTTTGGGACTTCGTTATGTGCTCGTATTCTCGTATTTTGGGAAGCAGGGCGTGACATTACCAGTCGAGATTTCGCCGATTTAGCTTCGATGTTATTTATAGGTTTCATGACCAACATTTTCTTTCTTATTCAAGTTTTGTGCCCATGTTTTTATATCTTATTTTAATTAAAATGGAAGAAAAAATCTCCTCTTCAGTTTCATATAAGCTTTACATTCATACGTTCAATATTGAATTTTTCCCTAATTAACAAAAAATAATAAAATAAATCCTAAATTATACATCACCTGAACATATTTCTCAATCTATACATAACTACATGCCACGTCATCCCCTAATCAATCAATTAATTAACTTTAATAATTTATTTATTTACTGAAAGAATAGAATGGGCCCAGAATGGGACCATGTTTATGTCTCATTCAAATTATGGTTAATAATTGTCTTGAAAAGGGAACCCTAAATCATAATCTGATTGTCTCGTCATATTCGTTTGTGATTTCATATTCCTTTACCAATTCTCTATCCATCACGTCCATCAGTTCCATCCTCTTTCAATTGTCGCCTTCCTTCACCAATACCGGCACCCGCCTTCCTTCACTGATACAGTCGCTGCTCCTCATCCTCAGCCCTCTTTTCTCTACCGATATTGACGTTGTGCGTCATCCATAAACGCCAAGATCTATAAACCAAGGTTCGACACATATCCATCCTAAAACTTTAATTTCGATTGCCAAAATATAAGATTACATTGGTACTTTCTGGTGTTTCTTTTGGCCGTTATATTGTTTAATCTTTGATTAATTAAAAACTAGACTAGTTCAATTCCAACTACATGAAAATAATACCAATTTCATTCTCCGTAACAACTTTGTTTAAGCATTTAAAATATATTTTTGACCTTCACATCTAACTTCATTGCACTTTCGAAAGTATGTATAATGCAAACAAGCAATCAAGTTCTGTATATACAGTACGAAACTAAATATATTTCTAAATTTAGGAAAATATCTCTTAATTTAACTAATGAATAAGTGCCCAAAATGGAGACAATAGTCCCAAAGACTAGGATGTTTAATCTTTGATTAATTAAAAAAAAAAAATCATATTCCGGACAAGTTTGAAATTCTTATATTGGTGTATAGAATTTCACCTCCATATATAATTCTACGATCTGCAGCTTTTATACTCTTGGCTGATACATTCATCTACTATGTCTAGTCATGAGTATAAGACATTTTCAGTTGTAAACGATAATTTAGTGGGAAATATTGTGTAGTTTTATTCATACTCATGAGTTTTATCATTAAGATGAGAGCAGCAGACTCATATACCTAAGGTTTACTTGATATGAATGGGTTGTTAAGGCTAAGGTTGAATTTTAATATTTTTGCGAAGTAGAGGAATTGAACAACATTGCAATTTTTCAAAATTTTAGAATTTTTTATTTGTTCGGTCACTATTTGATCTTTAACTTTTTAAGAGGAATATGACTATTATATTTGGAATGCATATTGGAACTACGATGGTCCTAAGCTTATTGGTCCTAAGCTTATTTCCGACGAATGTCTCATAAGTTGTAGGAAAGGGCGGCATTGTACTTGATTATTCAGATAATTTTTGTATTTTGTTTTGCCATTCAGGTTTACAACATTGATGTCTCCACACATATGTTGTCAGATGCATGGTGCTCTTCTTCATCTTATTATTCTTCTTTGTTGGCGTCTTCCATACTTCCTGGTATGTAGCACTAATGTATTTGTATTTTCGTTTCTTTTGCCGCACAATGTTTGTTATCATTCAATTTGAGTTATTTTGTGTTTAATCATTAGTATGTTAATATATTCATTCAATAACATGATTACTCACTTTTTTCAAATGGATATGGTATGTATGGCCTTACATTATTTTCTAGGAACATGCTAACAATTAAGGTAGAAGATGAAGAAAGAAGATGAAGAAGAAGAAGATGAAGAAGAAGCTGCCTAAGTCATACTCAAAGATATAGGGAACATTGATGTTTTTTCCTTTTTTTTTCTTTTTATTATGATTTTGGGACATTTAAATATGCTACAAAATTTATCGTTTTTGATTAAAAAAATATATATGCTAATGTTAATTTATGTATCCTGAAACTTTGTATTTTGAATTGTCTTTTTAATTAAAATTTACATCTTTGAGGTTGTACGTGTCTTTTTTAGATTAAACTTGTTACATTCATAAAATCTTTATGAAAGTGCCCATTTGTATACTTGTATATGTGTGTATTCATACATGATATGTAGAGAAGTGGAGTGGTTGAAAAATTTGTACGGGTTATGGAGATGTTTATTCAGTGAAACCGTATGCATATGATAAAAATATATGTTCATTTAAATATATATGCATATGATAACTAAACATATGCATATGATAACTAAGCATATGTTCGATATGTTCGGTTTGTATTTGATATTAGAAGTGAGTTCAAGTGTAGTATAACTTTTTTTTTCAATATTTTTGGGTTTTAACCTCTTTTAGGAGGAGCAAATGTAAGGAAGACCGATGAGTTTCTTTTCCTTGAACGATGAATTAAGATCGTGGATTGCAAGTTTTTTAAATGAGTTTTTTCATTTAAGATTGCAAGTCGTGTTTACATTGTTTTTTAAAAGCTTTAATTCAAATAAGCTTTCAAGAGGAACAATGAATTCCACAAACAAGAACACATAACTTGAGAAATAAAATAATACACCGAATTAATATTTAGTTAATTGTGATCCCACCATTTAAAATGGAAAAAATAATTAAATAGGAGTGATGTGTCATTGATTTCTATGGGACATGTATATTTTGGAAAATAAATTTGGGCCATGTATTAATTAAGATTTATTTAAATAGTTTATGTTAATTAGGGAATTAACTCTTCAATATTTCTCCACACGTAATATGTACTGTTGGGTTCTATTTCGTTATTTGCCGTCATTTGGTTGTGTAATATTGTGGGTATAGTGTCACTACTAGTCTACTACTACGTACATGAGATTAAACATCCTTCCCAATATATTCTTCCCACTTATAAATAATTAATTTACAGTTTAACTCTCTTCTTTACACTATCATATTCACAAGTCTTCTTTATTATTTAATACAAAAAATAGCAAAATTATGACTTCAAAATTTAGCATTCAATAGTTTTGTTTGACTACCCGCAAAATTAACAAACAGTTCCTTGTTCATTTGTAGTCAATTCTCCTGCACAATGATGCATTTTGTTCTCATTTCTCTCCCGCGCTAGCACGGGGCACCTTGCTAGTTTGATTAACAACTGTATATAGTTGGAGAAAAAACACCCTAATCCAGGATTTCATCTCTTACAACCCAGTTCACCCAGTTGTACTGACCCATGAAATTATGATGTTACCTGGTTGGCCTTAAAGATGCGTGTTAGGGGATCATACGTAGGGGTGGCATCCGGGCTGGTTCAGCCCGGGCCCGGCCCAGCCTGCCACCAAACCCGGCCAACTTGGCCCAAAACCCCCCTACCCCTAGTTCAGGCCGAGCTGCCTCCCTCCCTTCGAAAACCCGCATCGACCAAGCCCAATTTCGGCCAGGCCCGGGTGAAACCGACCCAGTCCTGTCCGTGCCAGACCGACCGGGATGACCGTTAGGCCATTTTTTAATTTTTTTTGAAAATATTTTTATAAAAATTGATTTATTGAATTGCTAAACTACCCCCAACAAATAATTACTAGGTAGTTTTGGTGGGTATTATAGAAAATCTGAAAATAAACATAATCTATATATACAACCTCATTTTATTCATTTCTCTTCATGAATTCACTCAACTCTCTCAACAAATTGTGGAATCAAGTGATCAACATCAACAACTCTCTCAACTGCTCAAGACTCAAGTGCTCTTCATCTAGTAAGAACAAGGTCTCAACTCTCTCTACTCTCATTCTTAAATCTCCACTCGTTCGGTAACATTGTATTTGTTTATTTTCCATAGTAGCATTATTCTTCTCTTTCGTTTTTTAGATTTTAGTAGTTAATAATTTATTAGTTTGTAATTTATTGTTTGTATTTTGCTGAATTCTCTCTTTTATTTTTTATACATTTTTTTTGTCAACATACACTGACTCATTAATAATTTTTTGTTATTTTATTGAATTCTCTTCTTCTTTTTTAAGATTTTGTTCATTAACATACACTAGTTCATAATTTGTTCTTTCTGTTATTTTGAAATCTTTACTTGTTTTGTAGAATTTTTTCTATAACATGCACTAGTTCATAAATTTTTTTTGTGCTCTGTTTTGACTCTCTCTCTTCTTATTTATATTCTTTTTTTTAAATATACATACACCAGTTCAAAATTAGATGGCATCAAACTGAACAAGCGGCAGCGGGCCTAACCAAGAGCCCACCTCATCTCGTCGCAATCCTTTCATTCCACAAATAGATAGTGAAGAAACATTTGGAAATTTTGATAATATTCCCGATCTTAAAGATATTCCCTACACACATAGATGTAATAGTAGTTTACATAGATTCACAAGACACGGAACAAGCCCCTTCTCAATCCCGTAAATCAAAGGATCCACTTTCGAAGTGCACAAATATTACACTTTTGTCCCTTCTCAAAACGATCAAAGTGTAGGAATTAAGATTTGTAATAAGTGTAAAACATCATACAAGTTTAAATTAGGTGTGGGAACAGGTACACTTAAGTGACATTTAGATAAATGCCGACCCGAATTAACACAAGACACACTAACAAAATAAAATATAAACTCTAGGACCAATCACGTAGATAACCATAGCTACAATCACGATACCGTTCGTAGGGAAATGACTAGATTAGTAATTAAGAATGAATTACCTTTTTCGTATGCCGAAAGTAGGAATCTACAGAGTTTTAACCAAATCTCATTAAACCCCCATTATATACGAATTACTAGGAATGTGGTTAAGGGAGATTGTAAATTAGTCTACGAAGAGGCTAAGGAGATGTTAGTTGCAATATCAACATCACTAAATTGTAAGATTTTTTTGACATCTGATGGTTGGGTAGGCGTTAATGATGTACCAATGATGTGTGTAACATGTCATTCAATAGATTCTATTTGGTTACTCCAAAAGAGAATTATTTCTTTTGGATTTGTTAGGTACCCACATAAGGGTGGAATAATTGTGACACATATCATTGATGCATGTAATAAATTTGGTATTAAGATAAAGTTTTTGCTATTGATTTTGATAACGTCTCTAATAATAATAAGGCAATTTCTAATTTAAAAATTACCTTAAATCATATAAAACCCGATATTTTTCATGTTAGATGTGTTTTTCATTTTTTAAACTTTGTGTACAAGACGCAATAAAATACAGACACGATAAGATTAGTGCAATGACAAATTGTGTTAATTTTATTACTTTGAGTGGTCCTACATATCAAGCTTTTCATGATTGGTGTCAACTTCGGGACATTACATTTAAATGTTTTTCTAAATATTTAAGACGTCGCTGGAATTCGACATATGAACTCTTAAGTGTAATTACTGATTATAGATAATGTTTAAAAGAATTTCTTGTAGCAATGGGTTTGGTACCTATAACTAATGGGTTTGGTAACGAATTTTGTGTAACTAATAACATGAATAAAATAACTATGAATATCAATTCCACTCCAATCTTTAGTACATCAGTTCTCCAAGTCTTTCAATTTCTCTCCTAATGATACATGTAATCTCATCGTCTAGAGATGGAAAAAAATATGCCCGTTAGAGCAGGCTATGGGTGAAAAGTTGTAGGAAGCAGTAAAATAGGAAATAGAGGACTATATAACAAGAAAATAAATGGAAACGATATCGGAGTCAATAAATGATAAACGATAACGAAATCAAAAGTTGATACGCAATAATTCAGAAATCAGGAATCAATGTTTAATAACCAGTGTTCAGTATTAGTGTCAATGTTCAGTATTCATTTATGTCTATAAGTCTTTTATCAATCCTAACTAATGCACATAATCCTGCGTCCCATACCACAGGTTCGGGTGCATACAATCTAGTGAATGTTTGACTATAGTGGTAAATTCTACAGGGTCCTGTACTCGGGTCTTGCAATATAAATGACCAATGACCGATGAACGATGACCGATGACCGATGACCAATATATGATAAATCGGGATACTGTAATCAGTAATCCACAATCAATCGATGACCAATAACATGTCAATACGGGAAACACGGGCCCCCTTCCGAGTACACTCTCCTATATTATCCACTACTATAAGTTGACCCTTATTACCCGGGCTAGTTATCATTTTATTACCAATCAGTTATGAACATGCATGTGATCAATGCAGGAGATGGTATTGATACTCATGCAACAGGTACAATCGATGAGACCGGTAGCACTAGTACAATTTCAAGATGATATCAAGACTATACAATACATGAATTATACAAGGTCCAATTCATTAAATATGGAGAATACAGGTTTATATGCAAAACATGACAATATATGGACTGAGTGTAGTATGATTTCTATGTGCAAGGTTTTAAGTTTTTATGTCAGGAACCAGATCGAAACCTCAGTACAACTCGGGTAAATGACAGGACAGTATATTTCATTGTTCCATAATATAATAAATTAACGGTTTGGGATTGAAGTCAACAATAATAGAACGATGAGAAGACTATGAATCAATAACATGGTACAATAAATAAACAATGGAGTTCAATTAGATATGAAATTCAATTTTATTACTACTTGCCAGATCTCAAGAAGTGTTTTCTTGAACTAGAAATAATAAAAATGAGTTCAGGAGACGCTTACTTGTTAGGAGACGATTCTAAATATTAAAAGAATAATAGGATGAGAATTCCAGCGGCGGCACACGAGTAACACACCTATAATGCACGTTCCCACAAGAACACAAACAGAACGTGCACACATGTAACAACAGCAAGAGCAACCGCAATAAGACCAACAAAAAAAACTCAGCAGCAAGATCCAAGTCTCATAACAGCAGACAGCGATCTCAAGCCAGAACGACAAACAATGAAACCCCCCAATGGCCAAATAGCAAATGGCAGATCCTCCCCCTACAATAGCCAACAGCAAATTCGGCCAATCCCAAAACAGCACCTCCAACAGCAAAGCGAAAGGACGGGCGTTGATAACGACGACTGGCGGCATTGGGCAGCAGTGGCTTCGGGTGGTCATCGTGGTCGGCAGTCAGCAAGGAGAACAGGGCGACGATTGGATGGCAATGGTGGGTTCCTTCGGGGTCGAAACAGAGGAGAGGAAGCGACGACGATTGTGGGTGGACGACGGTCGAGCAGGAGGTGAGCAGAGCTGGTGGAGCTTCGACTGTGCTGGCGATGAGGAAGGAATAAGGTTGGCTCGGAGCGACGGAATGATGAGGAGGATGGAGGGGCTCGAGCGGGAGTGGTGTGATGAGAGGCTGGAGGTGGAAGAAGATAAACAGGGGGCGATGGGGACACAGTCAAAGTGACTCAGCGGTTGGCTCGAGTGAAGCTCTGTTTTGTGCCGAAACAGAGGAGGCAGAAACGACAGGGGTTCAAGCTCTGGACGACGACGACGAGGGCGAGAGGGAGAGTAGCATCGATGGGTCTTGGGGATGAAGTCGACTGGCAGTGAGGGGTAGTCAACTAGCGGGAGTCGATGAGGCACTCGACTTGGCTGTGAGGGAGGCGAGCGGTGGCAGCGTCGGAATGTGACGGAAGACTGCGAAGGTGGTGGAGACGAAGGAGGGCGGCTGCTCTGCTTTGGAGAGGAAATAGGGGAGACGACGGAGGAGGAAGACTTTGGTGAGGATTTGACGGCGAAGCGGATGAGCAGGAATTGCAGTCGACAGTGGAGACACTGGCGGTAGGGGCTGCGATCAGCGGTCACAGTGATTGAGAATGTTGCGGTGGTTGAAGGGCAGAAATGCACAGAGGAGGAGTCGAGGCGGTGAGGTGCAGCGGTGATGGGTGTGTCGACGAGGGAGTGCTTCGGTGGATGTGGCTAGTGATGCTCGTCGAGGTGCAGTGTTGGTCAAGGAGGCAGGGGACATCGATGGCGGTTGCGGGGGAGGAGCTTGAAGACGATGGCGGAAGATAGAGGGAGACGGGAAGAAGAGTGGGGGTTTCTCTGTTTCGTTTTGAAACAGGGGAAAATAAAGGGAGACGGGTAGAGAGAGTGAGGGAGATGGGTTTATAAAAATATTAATAAATATAATATAATATAATTATAATAATGGGTAGTTATGAGATAGTGGGGTTGCTGAGTTACGGGGATGTGAAAAGTGGGGAGTGTGAGGGGATTTGTATACGGATAGTTGAATTTGGGTGGGGTAGGATAATGGGTTAACGGGTTGGGATCCAATAGATATGGGTTTGGGTTAGAATCCAATAGAAGATGGGCTAAAATTTGGGCTTCAAATGATGGGCTTCAATTAAATATAATATGGATCAAAACTAATGAGCTTTAACAAAAATAATAATAATAATACTAATAACAACACATATTAATAATAATAATAATAATAATAATAATAATAATAATAATAATAATAATAATATTAACAATACTGATAGAAATGATAATACATAGATAACATAATTGGATTCCACACATTAATGAAAATAATTCAATAATAATAATAATAATAATAATAATAATAATAATAATAATAATAATAATAATAATAATAATAATGACAATAGCAATAATAATAATAATAATGGTAATAATAACATTATACAACAAAATAAGAATTTAGCTTATCAACTTTATATTAAAATAATCCAAACGGGAATATATATATAGTTGATCAAAAATGGAAAGTGAAGTTAAAATACACTATTATTTGAAATAACAGAATTTTCATTTAGAAAAGATTTTTAATTGAAGATTCAAAACAAATTTAACAAATAATAATCGAAACACAGAAAATATTCAGGAAATACGTATATACGGGAACGAAGGTTACACAACAAGTGGTATTCTAAATCTTATAAAATCAAAAAAGCCAGGAACAAATGCACCTAATGAGTTGAATTGGTATATTGCACAACCTCCCGTCGATGATATAGTTGATGTGTTATCATTTTCGAAAAACAATGAAACTACTTTTCTTATACTTTCACGTATGGCTAAAGATTTGCTAACACCCCTGGTGTCAATTGTTGCATTGGAAAGTGTTTTTTCTCTTGTTGGCAAGATTATGAGCTCAAACAGGAATCACTTACTTTCGAAGAATTTGAAGACGCTAGTATGAGCGGAAGATTGGATGAAAGCGGTAGAAAGGACCCAAAATTTACTTCAATCTGCAAAAAATGAATCAAGTAGTGACGAATGAAGAATGAGTAGAAGTGCACTAGTAATGTAAATAATTGGGAAATTTAGGGCAATGAGATTCTATATTTAGGTTAAGTAGAAATGCACGACAGTAGTCCAATACTTTCTCTTCAATTTAAATAGAGGTCATCTCGAACTCTAAAGTCTAATATTCCACTCAACTTGCAATTTGAAATTCAGTCGCTTTGTCGTTGTATGAAATGTTGCTTATCTATTTGATTCTATTTTAAATTTGGTAATTCATTGAAAAAATTAATATATGAATCTTTTCATTCATTCTATATGTTCTTACAATTGTCGTCTAAATTCAATTACCCATTTCCCCCCTTTAAACCACTCTATTCAAACCAACAACGGTCTGGCCTGGCCTCCAAGCTAGGGGCCTAGGATCGGGCCCGAGCATCCCCCCACTCCAACCTGCCCCGGCCTAACCTGTGAACTTCAGCCCGGCCCGCCCCGACCCCAACCCAGGGCAAGCGCAATTCTTTTCAACTCGGTCCCGCCTCGTAGGCGTGAATGCCACCCCTGATTCATATGTTCCCCTCCCCCCACCCCCCAACCCATATTTGTGAGCAATGTTTATTATCATACCAATTTTTATGCTTTAAGATTCGGAGTGATTCTCACATATAGGTCATTTTGATAAATTATTTGCATTTAAGGGCCAATAGCCAAATTATTTGCTGAGAAAGCCCAATCAAAGGAAATCGTACAAAAACAACCTTACCTTTGAAGATATTTACACAATATTAAGAATAAAAATTTACATAACTTACCACCCTATTTAAAAACTGCATATTCCACAGAAAATAAAGAAATTAAGTTTAACAAATCTTACAAAATTAAAAATAAGATACTTTGATAGCAAACTAATAGAAAGAAAGCATATAACTGATAAAGAAATATTAATATATTTAGTAGCAACAAGTAGAATCACTCAAAAACTGCATAAAGAGATACAAAAAGAAATAGCATACAAGGTATTAGATTATGGAAACAAAGAAGCAAGTTGGTATTACCAACACCTGCTAACATATAGAATATTAGGCAAAGTATGGTTAATAGTCCATAAGTAGAAATATTAAATTCAAAAATAGAATTAGAAATTTATATGATAAATATGAAAGAGTTGAAAGAAGATTACAATGGTCCAGAGTTTGAAGTAACTATAAGAAAAGATATAAAAACCATAAATAAGAACATAAAAGAACTAGGTAGATATATAACCGAAGGTACAGAAGAAGAACTAGGCATAACAGAAGAAGGTATGAAGGAGTTAGAAGCCATAACGAATCTTAATATAAATATTCTAGAAATATAAAATTTAATGGAAAATCCTAATTCAGAGGAAGTAGAGGAGGCCTTGAAAAATCTAGATATAACGAATGAAGAAATAAAAATGGATCAAGAAAAAGAAAAGATTATAACAAAATCAACAGAAAATCCAACTAACATGTACGAAATCTTAAGGCCACTACCTAACAAAAAACCTTACCACCTACCATGGAAATGGCAAAACACAAAAAATAATAAGTTAGGAAGAGGTAAAGAAAAAGAAACACAAAAATATGAACCTGCAGAACAATACGAAAAATGAATAGTAGGAAATGGAGAATGACTAGATCCAGACTGCGTAAAAGATATAGATAGGACAATAGAAGAATGGGTAAAAGCTTCACTAATAGTAGGATTTAGGAAAAACCTGTTAGGAAACTCATTTGAGAAATTTATAAAAGCAACCTGTATAGGAGTAGTAGAAAAATGGTGGAATGGACTAAAGGAAGAAGAATGAAATGCTATTAGAAAATCAAGACCAATTGATGATAATGGAACAGAAGAAAGCTTAGCACAACGAAATAAAATAAGAGCAACAAGAAATAATTACAAATTACGAAATAGCAATAAGAACAGAATTTAGTGTCTACGATAAAGGAGAAAAACACACTATACAAAAAGAACTAAGCAAGATGGAGATTAAACAATTTAGAAATATGCGACATGTGTTATTTTGAGAACTATGCTTGTGAATTCCGGAAATATTTTCAAGATAGTTATTATACAAAAGAAGAAAGAAGTCCAATATTGGACTCATTCTATATAAAACTACCTGATCCATGGAGTATAAACATATATAGTGCATATATAGGGGAAAAACTAAAACCAGGAGTAGATACTTTAGGGTATAGAACACAATTTGTAAAAGATTATAGGGATAAAGTGTGTCAAGAAGCCATAGCAACAATGAAATACTATAGAGCATATAAACAAAGCATTTGTTGTGAAGATGCAAGACCGAATCATTGGGAATGTAATAATAACTATAATTATACAAAGAAGAGTAAACACAAATTCCAAAAATATAAACCTAAATATAGAAAAATATTTAAGAGATATAAGAAACCCTATTAAAGATACTTCAGAAGAATAAATAAAAATAGACAATATCCGAAAAACCCAAAGAAATGTAATTGTATATGTGGAGAAGTAGGATATATATCACCAAATTGCCCTAAGAGAATGAAAAAATAAAATGTAAAATACGTAGAAGAAAATGAAGAAATGAATAACAAAATGTAACCCCTGTTTTTGCAAATACGTATTTTCTGTATTTAAATTTTTTGTAAATTATTTTTTTTTCTGCTTTCAAATTCTTTTGTCAAAATGTATTGTTGGATCTTCTACTATAATCTATTTTTGATCAATAATTTTATTTGTAACTATATTCTATGATTTTTTATATTGTAATACAAAACTTATTATTGTTATTATTACTATTACTGTTACTATTATTACTATTACTATTTTTATTATTTTTCTTATTATTATTTTTATTAGTATTATTGTTATTATTATTATTAATTTTGACTGGTTATTAAAAATCCATTTCGATGTACTGATTGTATTTGTAGTTATTTCAAATAAATTATATATTGTAATGCAAATTTCATTTTATTATAAACCATATATATATTTGTTATTTTATAAATTCTATAGGATCTTTTAATATAAACCCAATTATTCTTAAAACCTTATTTTCCCTTATTGGATCTTCAATACCCAATAACCAATTAAACCCATTACCCATTACTCGTTCAACCCCTTCAGCCCAATACCCTACTCTTCCCGTTACCCAATACATCTAACCCTAACTATACCCCTGCATACACCGTATTCCTATATATACTACCCCCTGCATACACCCTATTCCTATGTATACTACCCCTTGCATCTTCCCCCTCACTAAACCCAAGCCGTCACTTCATCTTTCATCTCTCCTTCATCCCGTCCTCCTTCCAAACCCTCTCCCCGGTCTCCTCTTCTCCTCCTTGCGATGCGGCAGCCCCGACGCCCTACCCTGCACTGCTCTCTCTCTCTGACGCAAGCAGACCACGATAGTAGCAACGACGCAGCAGTCCTAGCGACCATTGCTCCTCCTGTTGCACCGCCATGCACACCCCCTCGGTGTCCCTCCCCTGTCGCGATGCCAGGCCGACAGCCACCCCCTGCCTTGTCACGCCCCGCTTCCCAAAAAGAATACAGAATACGGATACGCTACTCAACTTAGCGAATGATTTGTATCATCCATAAGTTGTTCAGAATCTTACAACAAATCTCCGAATAATCAGAGTCGGAAGCCAAAAGAATCATCCTCACACAGACATATATATATCAAAATAAAACAAGTGCCAACAGAAATTAATTGGAAACCAATAATATAATAGTCTCAAATAAACAGATCCGAACAAGTTAATATCCTGGGTCACATCGCCCAAATACAAATAAGATCCATATACTCAAATATATTATTCAAAAGCAACAGATAATAATGATAGCAAAAGAAGTCCAGCACAAACATTTCATTTCTCCAATACCATCGAGCAAACGACTATCCTGATCTGCAATCAATAAATTGCAGGAAAAGGAAAAAGAAAACAAGTACCCGTCAATGCAAGTTATGGGCAACTTGTAATGCAGGATACCAGTACAAGGAAAACTAACAAATCAAAACAATAGCAGAACAGATATAGCATGGTATAGCAGAATCAACTAGCATGGCAAACTAACATGTGTCAAGTGTCAAAGTCAATAGCATGCAGACAGATATACAGATAGTGTCAAATAATGGTGTCAAGTAATAGTTTCAGACAGATAACAGATACTCAGATACTCAGATAACCAGATAGCAGATACCGATAACAGATTCAGATTTAGATTCAGATGTCAGATACAGATTCTTATAAGTCTTGTATTAATTACTAACTAGATAGCACTTCATGTGCCATCCTTTTATCACACGGTTTCTACATTCAAAACAGTTACGTTTGTAGATTTCGTAGGGGATCATATAGGGTCGTATACTCAGGGTTCAGACAGATATCAGATAACAGATCCAGACAGACAGATAAAACCTAGTGGTTCTCTTCTTCCCTACACCTTCCTATAGGAAGTAATGTAGACAGTGTTGATTCTTGATTCTGATGATCACAACACACTGCAACATGTGTCTATGCTATACAGCTAAAATTGCAGGTTGTACACACAAAAGACTATTCAGCTTAACAAATGAACAAGCACAAAAGCTCCAGATAAAGACAATGGTTAAAGCTTCATTCAAGACTCAAGACTCAAGACTCAAGCTCAAAAGTGTCAATAAATTGTCATGTCTTGTAAACAATGTAATTTTACTTTTGTTGAGTCTTAGTATGTTGTAAAGCCTTGTCACACACACATACACTCACTATTTTATAATGTGTGATTTTCAAAAACATCAAAAAGAGTCAAAATAGTTTGAAATAATTTAACTGTTGAGTACCAGTCGACTGATGCTTCTAGCAGTTGACTGGCAGTACAAAACTGTTTAAATTTATTCAAACTCTGACCAGTCGACTCATTATGGCAACCCAGTCGACTGATCGAGTGCTTTTGACCGTTTTCTGTTTTCAAAATCGATTTTTCAAATTCAAAAGCTTTAAGATCTGTTGGTTGACAGTTGAGATAACTGTCTCCCAACGTCCAGGAGTTCTAACTCTATAAATAGAGTTCAGAACTCACTGAAAAAGATCTTACAACACCTTTTAAGATCTCCGAGCATTTCTAAGTGAAAAAGAGAAAAAGCTTTCAAGTTTTCAAAATCTCTGGTTCTCTACACTCAGTCCAGTATAACATCGGAATTCGTTCTGGACTGGGTATAGAAGTCGACCTTTGTTTAGCCACGTTCTACAACACATAACACCAACAAGGCTATAGGTTGACTGTAAAATTTTACTGTTTTCTTTTTGCTCTCGGTTGGAGAGTTAGACTCTAGGGTGTAGAGTCGGTCGTTTCACTCTTGGTGGTAGAGTGGGTCTGCTTTCTCTGGTTGAGAGAAAGGACTACGGGTTAGACAAGGTTGTTGTCTTAACGCCGTAGGGTATTCTTGTAAACTTGTTTTTCAAGAATAGTGGAAATCTCAAGTGGATTGCTTGGGGACTGGATGTAGGTCGGAAGGACCGAACCAGGATATATCGTGTGTACTCTGTGATTGCTTCTGTTGATCTTGCATTTACTTTTTGTTTATTTAAGTTTAGTGAAACTTGTCTGGACAGTCGACTCCTTACATTATCAGTCGACTGGTCAGTCTCGTATAAGTTGTTTATTCACTGTGTTTTCAGTCGCCTGTCCCAACTTTAAGTCGACTGCACAGAGTTGTTTGTATTTGCTTTTATTTGGTCATAGCAGTCGACTGGTTCACAACTAAGTCGACTGCACCGAGAAAAAAATTATTTATTCCGCCGTTTTTTTTAATTAACACTATTCACCCCCCCTCTAGTGTTTGTTGCCTCGCCTACAGGATCCAACACTTGGTATCAGAGCAAGGTTACAGGCTATGGAAACTACTTCAAATACTAATCAGTACCATGAAGGCCAATCTACACAAAGGCCACCGCTCTTCGATGGAACGAACTACAATTATTGGAAGTGCAGAATGAGAATCTACCTCCAATCAATCAACTACGAAATATGACATATGACGGAGACGGAATACACTGCCCCTACTATACCATATGCACAATGGAATGATGATCAATATAAGCAAACTATGAATAATGCCAAAGCAATGAATGCATTATTTTGTGCACTCACAAAGGAAGAGTTCAACCGTGTATCAAATGCTACAACCGCACATCAAATCTGGCATACACTCGAGGTAACGCATGAAGGAACAAATAAAGTTAAAGTCTAAAATCTTTGTTCTTGTTCACAGGTTTGAGATGTTCCGAATGAAGGACAATGAAACTGTGTCCGAAATGATCACCAGATTTACTGATATCACAAACTCTCTTGTGGCACTTGGAAAGACATACACTCAAGCAGAGATGGTTAGAAAAGTCCTTCGTGCACTCACTCCAGAATGGAAAAAGAAGACCACGGCAATAGAAGAAGCAAATGATTTGTCACAACTTTCTCTTGAGAATCTTGTGGGAAATCTCATGGCATACGAGGTTCAACTTGAAGATCGAAAGAGGGATGCAGAATCACAACAAGCAAAGAAGAAATCATTGGCTTTTAAAGCCATGACAGACTCGGAAGATGAGGAAGAAGATGAAGAGGAGATAGCAATGTTCACTTGAAGATTCAAAAAATTCTTAAAGAAGGGTAAGTTTAATTCCAAAAATAGAGATTCTAATGACCCTCCTACTTGTTTCAGGTGCAATAAAACAGGTCACATGAAGAAGGATTGTCCCCTAGAATATGCAAAGAATAAGGGAAAACCATCCAACTTCAAGAAGGACAAATACTCAAAGAATAAGTTTGCCAAGAACAAGAAGGCCTATCAAGCAACATGGGATGATAGTGATTCGTTTTCCGAAGAAGAAACGGATGAAAACAATGAAGTTGCAAACATGTGCTTTATGGCTTCACAAGATCATGTAAGTAATGACTTCGATTCAGAAGATTTACTTGATGCCTTTAATGAAATATTTCAAGAGTTAAAAAAGGAAAAGATTAGAGTTAAGAATCTAAAAAAAGTTAATCAAACACTTTCTCAAGAAAATCTTAACCTTGATAAGGAAGTGAAATCTTTAAATTCTCGCATTGCAAGTTTAGATACTGATCTTGAATCTCTAAAAAAGAATTATGAAGAGATATCAAAGAACGTATCTAAGTTTAACAAAGACAAAGAGAATTTAAATGATGTCCTTCATCATCAAGTAAAATCTAGTCAAAAATACGGTCTTGGTTTCAAAAATTCTTCTATAAAAGAATCTTCTTCTAAAAACACTAGTAGAAATAAATTAGCATCTATTTCTAGTGTTACACATAAATTATATGAATTTTTTGAAAAGCCTAAGGTAGTAAATTTTAGTGATAAAAGCAAATCTGACGTTCGGTTAAGTCGACTGAGTCCATCTATTAGTCGTCTGTCCAGAGGAATTGAATCTTATTCAACAAGATCAAAACCTCATATAAGTCGACCTAGTGTATCATCCAGTCGACTGACTCACACTAGAAGTCGACTGAAGAACACTGTAAAGTCGACTGGACAGAACAAGTTTGTATGGGTTCCAGTCAACTTAAATCAGAATGATAGAATTGCGTATATTAATTCATATGTATTAAATGTGCGTAATTCTATTAATTATATTCCTGCTTATGGAGGAAAATCAAACTCATTATGGGTTTGGTTTCCCCCAAACTAATATGTTTTGGACCCAATAAAAAGGGTACCATATTTACCTTAAATATTTTATAGGTACCCAAGAAAGATCGCTGGATACTTGACAGCAGGTGTTCAAAACATATGACAGGACATGCCAACCTTCTATCCACCATCCAAAGCATCGATGGAGGAACTGTTACCTTTGGTGATAACAACAAAGGAAAAGTCATAGGAATCGGCATGGTTGATAAAAATTCTAACCCCACTATAGAAAATGTGCTGTTAGTTAGTGGATTAAAGCATAATCTATTAAGTATTAGTCAATTGTGTGATAAAGGATATAAAATAGTATTTGAAAAAGATGCATGTTTGATTTATGACTCTACTATGCAAAATATCATTTTTCAAGGTTTTCGCAAAAATAATATTTATGAATTGTGTTTGAATACAACTGAGTTTTCAAATAAATTCTGTTTAATAGCTTCTAACAATGACTCTTGGCTATGGCATAGAAGATTTGGACATGTGAATATGAAGAATCTCTCAAAATTATCTAAGTATAACCTAGTTAAAGGACTGCCAAAACTATCCTTTAAAAAGGATAAGTTATGTGATGCATGTCAACTAGGAAAACAAATCAAATCCACTTTTAAAACAAAATAAGTAATTTCTACTAGTAGGCCGCTCGAATTAATTCATATGGATTTATTTGGCCCTACTAGAGTTGCTTCTTTAAATAAAAGTAGATATGTATTTGTTTTAGTAGATGATTTTTCAAGATTCACTTGGACATTCTTTTTAAAACATAAAAATGATGCTTTTGATGAATTTGCAAATTTTTGTAAACGTATTCAAAATCAAAGATCTCTAACCATAGTCACTATAAGAAGTGATCATGGTGGAGAATTTGAGAATGAAACATTTACAGAATATTGCAATAAGAATGGTATAACACATTCATTTGCATTTTCTAGAGCTTCACCACAAAATGGAGTGGTTGAAAGGAAGAATAGGACTTTGCAAGAATGCGCACGTACCATGCTTGTTGAAAGCAATTTACCAAAGTACTTTTGGGCTGAAGCTGTTGCTACAGCTTGTTATGTTTTAAATAGAATTCTTATAAGACCTAAGCTAAAGAAGACTTGTTATGAGTTGTTTTTTAACAAAATTGCTAAAGTCTCTTATTTTAAGATATTTGGTTGTAAGTGTTTCATTCTGAACACTAAAGATAATTTAGACAAATTTGATCCCAGATCTAATGAGGGTATCTTTTTAGGAAACTCAAATAGGAGTAAAGCATATAGAATTTTCAATAAGTCTACAATGACTATTGAAGAGTCAATGCATGTTACATTTGATGAATCTCTACCTTCATCAAATTTAAATAAAGATGATGAAGCTGATTCATCACCTTTAAATAATGTGATTAAATATTTAGAACAAACTAGTCTGGCTGATAAGTCGACTGATAAGGACTTCCAGTCGACTGAAGTAAAGCAGTCGACTGAAGAACCTGTCAAGTCGACTGATACTATTGTGATATCTTCAACTTTACCAAAATCTTTTGTTGAAGTTAAAGATCATCCTCATGACTTAATAATTGGTGACATCTCCCATGGTATTCAGACACGATCACATGTTAATATGATTTCTCATACAGCATTCTTGTCAGATTTTGAACCGAAAAATATACAAGAAGCTTGTGAGAATGAATTTTGGATGAATGCCATGCAAGATGAATTAAACCAATTTATAAGGAATGATGTATGGGATTTAGTTCCACGACCTCCTGATCAGACTATTATTGGTACCAAATGGGTATTCAAAAATAAGTTAGATGAATCAGGACAAGTTGTAAGGAACAAAGCTAGATTAGTTGCTCAAGGGTATAATCAAGAAGAAGGTATAGATTTTGATGAAATGTATGCTCCTGTTGCTAGACTAGAATCAATTCGTATTTTATTATCTTTTGCTTATTTCATGAATTTTATACTTTATCAAATGGATGTTAAAAGTGCTTTTCTTAATGGGTTTATTAAAGAAAATGTTTATGTTAAACAACCACCAGATTTCGAACATGAACAATTTCCAGATCATGTTTATAAATTGAAAAAGGCTTTATACGGTCTTAAACAAGCACCTCGTGCTTGGTATGATCGTCTGAAAACTTTTCTTTTAGAAACAGGATTTGAAATAGGTAAAGTAGACACTACCTTGTTTATTAAGAGAGTTAAGAATGATATCTTAATCATACAAATATATGTTGATGATATAATCTTTGGTTCTACTAATACTAATCTATGTCAAGAGTTTGCTAACACCATGAAAAACGAGTTTGAGATGAGTCACATGGGTGAACTCAATTATCTCCTTGGACTTCAAATTAAACAGTCCTCAAATGCCATATTTATTAATCAAGGAAAATATGCAAAGGAATTACTCAAACGGTTTAACATGGATAGTACTAGTAGTAAATCCACACCTATGGCTACTACTACTACCCTTGACAAAGATATATTAGGTAAGAGTGTTGATCAAAAACTCTATCGAGGTATGATTGGTTCACTCTTATATATTACCGCAAGTAGACCAGATATTATGTTCAGCGTATGTTTATGTGCTAGATATCAGTCTAGTCCTAAAGAGTCTTATTTAAAAGCTGTAAAACGAATTTTAAGATACATTAAAGGCACATCTGAATATGGTTTATTTTATCTACGCACCGATAATTTTCAACTTTTGTCATATAGCGATGCTGATTTTGCTGGTAGTAAAACTGATCGCAAGAGCACTAGTGGGACATGTCACTTTTTGGGACATTCACTAGTTTCTTGGTGCAGTAAAAAGCAAAATTCTGTATCCCTATCAACTACAGAAGCTGAATATATCGCTGCAAGTTTGGCATGTGCACAAATCTTGTGGATGAAACAAACTTTATTAGATTATGGTATTTCCTTTGAAAAACCTTCAATTATGTGTGATAATACCAGTGCAATTAATCTATCTAAAAATCCGATTCAACATTCACGTACAAAACATATTGATATTCGACATCATTTTCTACGTGATCATGTTTTAAAAGGAGATATATCTTTAGACTTTATCTCTACTGATAAACAAGTAGCAGACATCTTTACCAAACCCCTTAAAGAAGATACTTTTATTAACTTAAGAAGAGAACTAGGAATATGTGATTTTATTGACATTTGTTGAAAATTTTATCTGTTAAGTCGACTATGTTTTGATTAAGTCGACTGTACTGTATTTTAATATGTACTTATTTTGTTCTCTGACCAGTCGCCTGATCCTTAATCCAGTCGACTGATCAACAGATTTAAAAATTAAGTCTCTTCTCGACTAAGTCGACTGCTATACCCTATCAGTCGACTGTCGCGAGTTCAATTGTCTTCAGCGACGACTCGTCACAGTTTTTGAGATAAAAATCTCACTTCTTTTCACCCGTGACTACTCAAATCAGCCATAGATCTCTACCCTTTCAATCTCAGCCATCAATCTCCAGTTAAAAAACCCCTTTACCAGCCTCCTTTTTCACCTTTTACCGTTCTCCCCGTTTTCCCCCAAATTTCGAAACCCTAATCAGAGAAGAAGAAGAAGTCGACTCAATTTGCTGCTGCTGTTCAACTCCTTGCCGATCTTTCTCTTTTCTCTTGGTAAAACCCTTCCTACACTCTTTTGTTATGGCTCCCAAACGTTCTAAGAGGTCTCATGATGCTAGCTCATCTCAAGATTATTCCCAATATTTGTTGAGTCCTGATTTGTTAGAACGTTGGTACTTAATGTGTAGCATTGTTATTTTTTCGGGTTGTTTTGTCAATTTTGGTGATCTAGATAGGTTTAATCTAGTTCCCCTCTTTCAAAATTGTAGTCTTTATGACTATCTCTCCTTAGCCAATCAATCCGACTATTACCCTCAACTTATCTATCTTTTCTATACGAACATGAGAGTTGTTCAATTGAAAGATGGAGATGTTGTGATTCGTTCTTCTGTCAAAAATACAAAGATGACTCTCACACCCGAGAGAATCAATCTAATAATGGGTATTGATGACGAGGGACTTGATCTAGGTGACATTGTCCTTGATGATTTCTCTATTTTATCTAAAATATTTTTACCCAATCAAGGACCCCCAATGACTAGTAAAAATATAAAGCCTGTTGCAAAACTAGTTGCAAGAATACTGGCTTATAACATTCTTCCCAAAAGAGGAAGTTATGATCAGTATTCTATGGAATTGCAACAAGCTGTTTATGCCATTTTTGGTAAAATAGCTATTAATTGGGGTCGTGTCATTTTCTCCAAACTTGAACAGCATCATATTCATTTCCTACCCTTTGGAGGTCTTCTTACCAGGGTCTTTCAAGCTTATGATATTGATCTCGACTCCGAGACCAATGTCGTTAAGCAGTATGAATGCTTCGATCGTGCTAGTTTAGCACGTGTGAAGCTTCTTGATCCTGCTCCTAGAACAACCCCTAGGTCTCCTCCTCCTTCTCAAGTTCCTTTGGCATCTACTGCTAGACCATCAGCCTCTTCTAGTTCATCTCGTCCCCATGCTAGATATGAAGATCCATCTACTCTTTATGAATGTGTAAATTACCTTATGAAACATTCAGAGACTGTTGATTCTTAGCTTGACTCTATTGACACCAAAATCACCCACTTAACCAATCTATTCACTTCTCAATTTCCACCTCCATCTCAAGCTACTGATGAAGACTCAGAAGAGGACGATTGAAGATTATTTTTTGTTATTATGTAATTTTTTTATTTATTTCCTATGTATTGATGAACTTATTAGCTTATGTATGAGACAAAATTATTTCTGTGTTATTTTATGCAAAATGGTTATTTTTTTGTTTTTGTTGATGACAAAGGGGGAGAAATATCTCTCTTATTTATTTACTGTGTTATGTGTTTGTATATTTATTTACTGTATTTGTATGTGTTTGTTTATATTTCTGTGTGTATTTTTTTTCCTCTGATAAGTCGACTGATATCATCATAAGTCGACTGAGTTTCCTGTATTTGTGTTTCACATGTGTTCTGTGCATTCTATCTCTGTTCAGCTGACTGCCTCTATTTTTAAGTCGACTGATACACCTATTTTATGTATGCATATTGTGTTTTTAATAGGGGAGCTTTTAAATCCTACGCATGTATTTTTCTATATATATTGTTATCAGCTATTGTGTTGTCATCATCAAAAAGGGGGAGAATGTTGATTCTTGATTTTGATGATCACAACACACTGCAACATGTGTCTATGCTACACAGCTAAAATTGCAGGTTGTACACACAAAAGACTATTCAGCTGAACAAATGAACAAGCACAAAAGCTCCAGATAAAGACAATGGTTAAAGCTTCATTCAAGACTCAAGACTCAAGACTCAAGACTCAAGCTCAAAAGTGTCAATAAATTGTCATGTCTTGTAAACAATGTAATTTTACTTTTGTTGAGTCTTAGTATGTTGTAAAGCCTTGTCACACACACATACACTCACTATTTTATAATGTGTGTTTTTCAAAAACATCAAAAAGAGTCAAAATAGTTTGAAATAATTTAACTGTTGAGTACCAGTCGACTGATGCTTCTAGCAGTCGACTGGCAGTACAAAACTGTTTAAATTTATTCAAACTCTGACCAGTCGACTCATTATGGCAACCCAGTCGACTGATCGAGTGCTTTTGACCATTTTCTGTTTTCAAAATCGATTTTTCAAATTCAAAAGCTTTAAGATCCGTTGGTTGACAGTTGAGATAACTGTCTCCCAACGTCCAGGAGTTCTAACTCTATAAATAGAGTTCAGAACTCACTGAAAAAGATCTTACAACACCTTTTAAGATCTCCGAGCATTCTTGAGCATTTCTAAGTGAAAAAAAGAAAAAGCTTTCAAGTTTTCAAAATCTCTGGTTCTCTACACTCAGTCCAGTATAACATCGGAATTCATTCTGGACTGGGTATAGAAGTCGACCTTTGTTTAGCCACGTTCTACAACACATAACACCAACAAGGCTATAGGTTGACTGTAAAGTTTTACTGTTTTCTTTTTGCTCTCGGTTGGAGAGTTAGACTCTAGGGTGTAGAGTCGGTCGTTTCACTCTTGGTGGTAGAGTGGGTCTGCTTTCTTTGGTTGAGAGAAAGGACTACGGGTTAGACAAGGTTGTTGTCTTAACGCCGTAGGGTATTCTTATAAACTAGTTTTTCAAGAATAGTGGAAATCTCAAGTGGGTTGCTTGGGGACTGGATGTAGGTCGGAAGGACCGAACCAGGATATATCGTGTGTACTCTGTGATTGCTTCTCTTGATCTTGCATTTACTTTTTGTTTATTTAAGTTCAGTGAAACTTGTCTGGACAGTCGACTCCTTACATTATCAGTCGACTGGTCAGTCTCGTATAAGTTGTTTATTCACTGTGTCTTCAGTTGCCTGTCTTAACTTTAAGTCGACTGCACAGAGTTGTTTGTATTTGCTTTTATTTGATCATATCAGTCGACTGGTTCACAACTAAGTTGACTGCACCGAGAAAAAAATTATTTATTCCGCAGTTTTTTTAATTAACACTATTCACCCCCCCTCTAGTGTTTGTTGCCTCGCCTACAGGATACAACAGACAGGGTACAGAATAACAGATAACAAATAATCATATGGGAAACACGGGCCCCCTTCTAAGTACACATTTCTATACTTTCCCACTACTAGATCTTTCCCATAAATCTCGGCTTGGTCATTTCATAATTATTATCAGACATATGTGTATGTGCATGAAACAGAGTAAATCTAGCATGGTATAATAAACCACAAGTTCAGAATAGCAGATAAGCATGTACAGATGGTAAGATAGTCACATAATAGAACAAAATAGAGTACTTCCTAATTCAGGACAGCACAACAGTGAAGTACTAAAACAGCGATTTCCGTTACAAAAATATCGAAACCTGAATCCGTTGGAGAATCTGGAAAATAGACTTCCAACCGAATCCAGCGGATACATATAAGTCATATAGTGTTTTAGAAAAACATAACTCGAAACTGATTTGAAACCAGAAAATATGTTCAGCCAGAAATCAGTAAATTGAATTCAAAGTCAGGAAAACAACATCAAAACACCTCAAATAAATTCAGGAAAAATCTGGGGTATCACCCTATATGTCTAGTATCAGAATATAAAGTTTCATAATTTTCCAATAAGATTAGTTTAGCCAAAAAAAAATCAAAAAACATCAAGAAACGATAGTTTGGCAAATCTGGAATTCTGGGTAATCCCTAAATTCACCAAAAATCTGGGTAATCCCTAAATAGGTATAGACTTACTGTGCAAAATTTCAGATTAAAATAATATGCTTAGCACTAGTATCAAAATAGTTTAGTCATCGAAATCATCAAGAAACGAAATCTGAAAATGAAATACACCATTGTAGTAAAACAATCATATCTCACACATACGAAAACGAAATCGATCAAGGTCAGAAGTTTGGAAAGAAGACGGATTTATCTAAAAATCATGTTGAATACTGAAGTTAATATACTGAGCTTAATATGGTCTAAAATAGTAATCAAAACTGATCACTGACAAAATACAGATTTTCCTTTTAACAACAAATCAACATACGACATATGAAACTTGTTCCAAAAACAACCAAACATGTTATAGAGTCTGCTAAGTGTCCAAACATCATGAAATAGTGTATATAGCATGTCCATAACAAGTATATCACATGGATCCAAACAAACACACGATTTCTCATAATTATCTCACAAATATGATCACATCAAGAACAGTCAAAACCTAAGTTATTTCATGTTAAATTTGTGTCGTGAGGTAACTATGGTCAATAGCACTATAAAGACAATACTCATCAAATATACATCACACACGAGTTGTCTCTAGAATCCAACTACATTACAAGCAGAATTTATGACTTGTATCATATAAAGGAATTGAGTACAAATTACTTGCCTTAATCGAAGACGAAACGAACACCAAGAATAACGGGAACAGGTCCCGACAACGAACAAATCCACGAACAAAGATCACGAACCAAACAATCACATGTGCAAACTCCGTGCACGAGCAACCAAGAAAGCGAGAGAGAGAGAGAGAGCGGTCGGGAGAGACACGGGAGGCGGCGCTGGCTTGCTGCCGCGCTACTACTCTTACTGTTGTCGACGCCGGCGGCGAGAAAGATGGAGAGACAAGGAGATAGGGAGATGGGAGGATGGTGTGCTCGGGAGAGGATGGTGGTCGGGATGGGGATGGGTGCAGGTCGGCAATGGAGTAAGGGCGGTCGGAGGTATGGGTTCTTGGGCGACGGCGCAAAGGAAGGAGAAGGGGGGTTATGGTAGGGGGTTGCACAGTGGAGGGTTTCGGCAATAAGGTTAGGTTTGGTGTAGTGAGGCTAGGTTTTGGTAGGGGAAGAGAAAGATAGGGATTAGTTTATATAGGAGGTGATTAGGGTTTGTAGTAGGATAGTTGGGTAACTGGATTTATGTGTTTATTAGGATTTGGGTAATCAATTGGGTTTAGGGATAATTATAAGGATCCAGGATTTAAATTGCAAATAGAATTGACAACAATAGGCTTAGGCAAAAGAAACCACGAGCACCCAAAACACGAGCAAAAGAATAGGGAAAGAATCCAATAAAGGGAAAAATAACAATTGATAAAGAACGAAGCAAAATACGAAAAATCAAACACAAAGAGCTCAAAATAAAATAAAATGAATATATATTGAAAACAACTCCAATATACGGTCCAAAATACAAACAGTATAAATACTCAAGAAAGAAGAATAATACACCAAGAATACGAAAAACAAAAAATAGGGGTTACAATCCTACCCACCTAACAAAAAGAATTTCGTCCTCGAAATTCAAAAAGAAGGTACATAGGGTAACCCCGAAAGAAAAAGAAAGAAGAAAAACAAAGCAAAACAAAACTGCCACTACACAAACAAATGAGAAAACTTCTGCTGAATCTCTTCCTCCAGCTCCCAAGTCGACTCACTAGGCGAGTGAGGATTGCAAGCAACATGAACCAGCATGATGACCTTGTTCTTAAGCACTTTCTCCTGCTGATCCACAATAGCAACTGGCGGAATCCCACTAGTCAAATCTGGACGCACGGTCAACTCAGAGTAGTCGATCACGTGACTCTCATCGCAGATATATCTCCTTAGTCGTGAGACATGGAAAACATAGTGCACTCCTAATAACACTGGCGGCAAAGCGAGAAGATAGGCCACCCTGCTTACTCGCTCCAAAATCTGAAACGGTCCAATAAATCTAGGGCTAAGCTTGCCCCCACCACCGAACCGAATGATACCGTACCATTGTGATACCTTAAGGAAAACATGGTCACCAACAACAAACTCCAAAGCCCTTCGATGGACATCAGCCTACTACCTCTGCCTATCTTCAGCTGCCTGAAGATGCTTTCTGATCTGAGTCACAGCATCAACTGTCCTGGTGATAAACTCCGGACCCAACAACTTTCTCTCACCAATGTCATCCCAGCACACTGGTGATCTGCACTTCTGCCCATAAAGCGCCTCAAACGGTGCAGCTTTAAGACTGGCCTGAAAGCTGTTATTGTACGAGAACTCTACGAGATGGAGATGGTCCTCCCAAGATCCACCGAACTGCAACATACAAGATCGCAACATGTCATCAAGGATCTGAATAGTCCGTTCTGACTGTCCATCAGTCTGGGGGTGAAAAGCTATACTATACTTCAACATACTCCCCAAACTAGCCTGAAGACTCTCCCAGAACTGACATCTGAATCTCGTATCCCTATTGGATACAATACTGACTAGAACTTCATGAAGCCTGACAGTCTTTTACATGTACCGCTCAGCAAGGCTCTTAGTAGACTGACTGATAAGAAAGGGAATGAATTGAGTACTCTTCGTCAAACGGTCGATAATCACCTAAACAGCATTGTAACCCTTAAGACTCCTCGGCAAAGCTGTCACGCCCCGCTTCCCAAAAATACGGAATACGAGTACGTAACAAAAGTCCAGCGAATAATTTTCATCATCCATAAGCTGTTCAGGAATTCTTTTCAACATATCACAGAAATAATCAGAGTCGGAAGCCAGAAAAGTCAACCACATGCACATATGAACCAAATACCAATAAGAATACTTGAAATAAAATATATTAATTTCAAATAGTCATGATCTGAAATACACAAATAATCCTGGGTCACATTGCCCAAATAAAAGAATAAATCCAAGTCTCAAAATACAATATTTGTTCAAATTAAGCAACAAGAATAATAATAGCAAAATTCCAGCATCTAGTACATCATGTCACCAATACCGTCTGGAACCTGTCCTCCAAAATCTGCAATACAACGAATGCAGGAAAGAGAAAAAGAGAAAATACAAGTACCCGTCAATTGCAAGTCGCAGGTCACAAATAGAGTAAGATACAAGCACATGGAATGGGGAAAACTAACTAGCACATGGTATAGGTATGATGTCAACCTAGACAAACTAGCATGGTAAAAGTGTCAAGTGTACACGGCCTAAATCAAGTGTCAAGTAAACAACGAAGTTCCGGCGACCACGATCCGGCGACCACGATCATCCTTCCTCTCCCCTGCCTTCACTAATCTTACTCAGTGTGTCCTTCTATCCAAACCCTTTTTTTCCTGTGTTTGTTGGCGTTCTTCCTCCCCTTTTCCCCTTTTCATCATCTTCGAAGCTCCTTGGCAACTCAGCTGCCCCTTCTGGAGCTCTCCTCCCAGCATGCCATTCCGGCGCCCCCTGCCTGTGCTTCGTCCCGCAGCCGCTAGCCCAGGGCGTGGTTGTGGCCTCCTGCTCCCTCTGACTTGCGACTTCGCCCCTCTCGTGTTGCTCCCATTCCCAGGTGATTCCATTGCACGGTCGGAGCCATTTTCCTTTGCCAATCACTGTAAGTATTTCGTTTAGCCAATTTTTTCCGTTTATCCTTCTGTTTGTTTTGTTTTTTATTTTCTTCTTGGTGCTTCCATTCTCTGTTTCCTTTCTTTTCTCCCATCGGCGGTTTAGCGATTTGCCACTGTCTGGCTCGGTATTCTCGCCGTTATCGCTTTAGCATCCTACGCTTCAGTTAGGGTGGATCTGTATACCCTTCTTTGTTCTCTCCTCTTTGGCTACTGTTCTGCGCCTCTTTGGCTGCTGTTCTGTGCTTTCGGAGCAGCTTGCCGACACTCTCTAATCTCCTTTCCCTATTGGGGTTCTCTTTCCCCTTCTGTTTCTCATCGCCCATTTTCTTAGCCAAGTGGCTGTTGTTGCTCGATCGTCGTCGATCAGCCCCTATCTCATCGTCTTCTGCTCGCTGCGTCTGGTAGAGCGCAGCCGCCATTAGCTAGATTTTCCATTGCTTCTCTTTCTTGGGCCCAGATCTGCTCTAGCTCACTTTGAGGCCCATGGAACGTTCATGGGTCGATGTAGTTAAAAAAAATCATTAAAAAATAGAAAAAAGGCTGAGTCTCGCCTTGTTGTTCCGGCTGAGTCTCCTCTTCTGACTAACTCAAATTGCCATCTGTCCTCTCTTAATCTCGATACTTCCCCTTCTGCTGGTAAGCCTGAACCGCTTCGGGTTTGTCACAGGTGCCTCCATCCTGGGCATTTCAAGCGTGAGTGTGTGTATAAAATGAAATGCTTTTTCTGCGATAAATTTGGTCATTCGCACAGTCGTTGCTTTGCCCTTCAAAATCTACTGGGTCTTCCCAGAGGCCTCCCTTTACCAGCCAAACTTCTCTCCTTCCTTAACTACCCTCTTTTGAAGAGCAAGCTGCATGCTTGCTTGGCTTCGAAACTCAGAATTGATTCTGGAAAGGACCTCGAATCCTCTGCAGATGTTCCTTCTCCAGCTTCGAACATCTCGAGTTCGTCCTCTGCTCCTTGTGATGCAATTACGATGCTTCTTTGTCCTAATATTGCTAAACTCTTTAAAGATTGCAAGGTCTTTTCTAAGCTGGTCTCCTTCCCTCGTTTGGGCCCTTTAAAAGCTCATCCCCACTCTTCCTCGGTGGCAACTGCGTTGAGATTGAGTTTAGATTATAATTATGTTTTGTTTAAATCCTTTACTTCTTGGCACTCCGGGTATCGCAGTGCGTTGGGGGACGTTCGGTCTCGCAACATTTCAATCCCCGCACCTTCAGACAAATCTAATGACTATTTGGAGGCTCCTACTCTACTTTATAAATTTCCCTGCTCTATGACCATCTCTTCTCCCAAACTGTCAACGCTCTCTTGTCATTTTCCGGGAAGCATCTACTCGTTCTATCAATATTTAGGGGAGCTATCTTCAATCGATCTTCTCCGTAGGGAGGTATCGCACTTCATGCTCTCTTTCCCCCTCAAGTCTTCTCCGAGCCTGGTTGACTCTCTTTTCGTAGTTTCCTCCTATCATACTAAATCCATCACTATTTCCTCATCGGTGGGTACTAGTGTTCACTTAATCCCTTCTTTCCCCAAAATAGACGAAGTGGTATTGACTGTCCCAGCTATGATTTCATCCCATGTAGTGGAGGCAGTACCTCCTCCCGTTAAGCGGAAATACAATAAGAAAGTCGGTAATATTAGGCAGATTCGAGTGAGTGCGCGTATCCTCGCCAGGAAAGCTAATGCTATGTCAGCTCTTCAGTTGCTGCACAGTTGAGCTCTCGTGTTGGCAGCTAGGCTGTATCCTTTGGTGCCGCTGGTGTTTCTCTTGGGCTGCTGGTGGAGATTGTTATCTCCACGGAAGGGTGTTTTCTTTGCCTGCGTTTGGCTCGCCGCTCCTCTTGCTTCTTCTCCTCTTGTGGGTGAGACAGGGCGTCTTGTCTCTTTTTCGTGTGTTGTTTTCCGGGCTGAAGGATTCGTCTCCCTGTTCAGTGGTTGTTTCTACTGTTGTATTATAGCTCCCTTATTGGCGTGCTTTTCCTCCTAGTTAGGATTTAATTTTGTATACTTCGCTTATTATTGTTTTACATCTTGTAAAGCCATTGATTATTTATTTGTATCTTAACTGTTATTATTGATTAATATATTTTTTGATGGCTGGAGCCTTTTGGCTCTATCCGATATATCAAAAAAAAAACTGTCAAGTAAACAAGTATCCTATAACATGCATCAAGTGTCAAGTGTCGTGTAATCATGTATCATGTATCACGTTTCAAGTCTCATGTAATCACGTCTCATGTATCATGTTGTCAAGTATCAAGCATGCACGTATCATGTCAAGTATATTATTCAAGTATCATGTTCGAGTATCATATTCAGGTATCATGTATCATATATTAAATATCTTGTATTATTACTATCTAGGTAACACTTCATGTGCCATCCTTTTATGACATAGTTGTTACAACACCACAGTTTCGCTTTAGATTTCATAGTGGAGCATAAAGGGCAGTATACTCACGAACAAGTCAAGTAAACAGTATCAAGCACGAGTCACGTAATCGTGAACAGGTGGCAGCAAGTATCAAGCACAAGTCATGTAGTCATGAACAGGTGGCAACAAGTATCAAGCACGAGTCATGTAGTCATGAACAGGTGGCAACAAGTATCAAGCACGAGTCATGTAGTCATGAACAGGTGGCAACAAGTATAGAAAATACGGGCCCCCTTCCGAATACACGTTTCTGAATTATCCACTAATCGATCTTTCCCTTAAACCCCGGCTTAGTTACTTTTATTATGGTTATCAAACAGGCATGAATGTGTACGAAATAAGGTCAAACTAATATGATATAATCAGGTTTAGAGTCAGGAAAACAAATCAGCATATATAGATAATACAGAGTCACATATACGAGCAAAATAGTCTATGTTCATAATCAGGACAGCAAGACCAATCAGTACTAAAATAGTGATTCAAAGAGCTACAGATATGCAAATCAAGATCCGTCAAAGGATCTGAAAAGTAGACATCCACACGCATCCAACGAGTATAATAAAGTCATATACTAGTTCACAACGTCTCAACTCAAAACTGATTTGAATACAGATTTCATGTTCAGCCAGAAAACAGGGGATCAACTTCAAAAGCATAAAAACAGCATGAAAACATAGCAAATAATTCCACGAAAAATCTTGGGTAATCCCCTATAGGTATAGACTCAAAATAACAAGTTTCATAATATTCCAGTAAGTATAGATCAGTCATCAAAAATAAGAAGCAACACAAAAACATGGTTTGACGAATCTGAAATTTCTTAACACTGTTGTACGAAAACAGGGATATCTCGCAAACTGTGAATTGAAACCCAATTCCGCCAAAACGACGTGAAAATAGATGAAATTTATTAACTTTCATATCTCACAAATAATTTTCATAAAACATAAGGTTTTATAGAGAAAACTGCATTCAATATAGAACAGCACATAAATTACAGCACAAGATGATTTTAGAAAATAATATGAAACACTACCTAAAACTCATCTTTAAAATACAAAAAAAATCTGGGTAGTCCCTAGTATCATAAGGAAACACTGAGCAAAATATTATACCAAGATATTACGTGTAGCCTAGTTTTTGAAAATAAATTGTTAACAAAATTTACACAAAACAAAATCAGAAATCTATACACACTCGTACCAAAACTATCATATCTCAGTCATACGAACTCCAAATCAGGTAAAACCAGTGGGGTTGGAAAATAGACACAATTACCTACAATTCACTTTTAATTTTGAAGTCCAAATTCGGAATGTAGCATGGGTGAAAACAGCAAATGAAACCGAACAGGCAGCAAGTTACAGATTTCACGTCTCTACTCAAAAATACTATAACTTCCACGATAATGATCCAAATTTAACCAAACTTGAAATACAACCTACTAATCATCTAAAAATCATGTTTTAGGGGTTCTAACATGTCCAAACCTAATAATTCTCACATGGACAATCAATCAAACACATAACATGCAATATGTCACTTACACGAACAAAATCAAGTTTGGGTGAAACCTAGGGCATTAACCTATCAAACTTCATTTCATAAGTCATCTATGGCCAAATTTACACAATAGAGACAAAACCCATCAATAAAAATACAATTTTTGGTCGTCTCTAGACCCAACTACTCTAGGTGTGAACTTTTTGACTTGTATCAACCTAATAAAATTTTGTACAAGTTACTTACCCCTTAATGAAGATGAACGTGAAGAAATTAGCTCTAGCAACAAAACCCACGAGCAAAATCCTTCCAAGCGCGAATCCAAGCGAACCCACAAACCAAAACTCCTACGAACGAACTCCTCTTGATGCAATGAATAAAGTGGAGAAAACTGTTAGGGTTATATACTGAAAGCATCACTTTTGTATTAACTTTATTTCCTTATTTTTTTGAATGAGAATCATATGGGCATATGTTTGCATATTGTGTTTATTATAATGCAAGTGTCTGATATTCTATAAGGTTGATAATATGGTGTGAGGTGACACACAGAAGATCATATTATCAGTTCCCTATGGAATATATAAATAGTTCACAACCTAGACGGACTTGGACAATCCATTGGAAAGGTTGTAGTGTAATCTGGTATTAGTCTGTCTTGACTATAGGTTTACACTAGTACACTTTGTGTGTATTGAACAGGACCACTTGAGGTTGTTCTCTTTGTACTGACTACAAAAGAGAACAAACACCTCTGTTATTATGGATGCTTATGCTCTTAATCCAGATATAATAACAGACATGTATATGCAGTGTGCATTACTTTGACTCATAAAAGAGTGAGATTCATTATGGATCAACAACCTCTATGAATTGGGTAATAGCATTGTATGTATGATGGGCTGTTGATTGTAAAAGGAATCCATGTCCCGATACGTCGGGTTGATGATGTCCCCTTAAGGAGCTCATAAGGATTGTCATGTAAACCCTGCAGGTGGATTACATCCGACATGACAAATAAAGTTGAGTGGTACTACTTAAGGATAAAAGATGTTGATCAATATAGTTGTCAGTAACTTAATTTGATCGACGGACATTCGATATCTTAACATGGGGAGTTGAACGAGCATATAATAAAAGGAGCCCATAAATATAATTTGGGATTAGGAAGGTAGTGCAACAATAGCTCCTTAGTGGACCGAGCTATTGTTAATGGGCCTGGGTTGTGTGTTCGGGCTGAACACGGGATACCCAGATCCGTTAGGAGACCTAACCCTAATTTCTCCTCATGGTCCCTGCCGTAGCCTTATATATATCCTCTATTTTTCTGGCCGTCATTGACAATCAGAAATATAAGATTTTTTTCTCAAATCTCGTGATTCACGTAAGGAGAGAAAAAGAGGTCAGCCAAGGGAGAAAGGTTGGGAGATCGTCGCCCACACGACGTCCAACCCGAGGAAGGAATACGTGCAGAAGATCTTGGGGTCGCTGTCGTCTTCTTCTTACCGCAGGTATAATTGTGAACCCTAGTTTCCGTTGTATAGGGTTAGATCACCATTAAGCAATCTGTTTATCTTTAACGATCGATACGCACACCAATCCGTAGTCCTGGGATTCATCTCAGTTCCATCAAAAACTCACTTGAAGAAACACCAAAAGAAGAGTTTTGGGATGATTGGATGTTGATGGTGGTGCTCTTGGTGGTGTTTGTACGGTGATCGGCAACAAGGGGTGAAGGGTTTGTAGAGTTTTTGTATGGAGATGGTTAGATTTGCAAGGAGGGAGGGGGCTCAGATTGGTAATGGAGGGAAGGACGGTTTGGAATGGGTATGAAGCCGAGATTGGAGAGGGAAGGAAGAGGCCAGATGTATTCTTGAGAGAGAGAGAAAAAAAAGGGATTAGGGTTAGGGTTTAATTAGGATTAAGGTATTATATATGGGGATTAATTTGGGCTAATGGGTAGTGGGTATCAATATGTAGTAATAGGTATACAAATGGGTAATGGGTATTAGGTAGATTTCAAATGGGGATACAATTTATAGTGAATTTCATGGCTCATAAAAATCTCCTTAAGGGTCAAAAATCACAATTTTGGGTAAACACCACCAAAAATCCATCACAACACTAAAATAAATAATAATGATGAACAAGGCCAAGAAAATAAGAAAAAGAACTCAAAATGGCGAAAATGAACAAAACGACGAACAATCAGCACAAGGTGGTCAAAAATGAAAGAAAACGAATATATATTGAAAATAATCCAATATACAGTTCAGAAAAAATACGAGAGGTATAAAAATACACAAAATAAAAAAATACGCTCCAAAATACATAAAATAAAAAACAGGAGTTACAAAAGCAGTCACAAAATCCATGGTGATATGTTGCCACTTCCACTCCGGAATAGGAAGCAGTTGAAGAAGTCCAGCATTTCTCTGATGCTCTGCCTTAACCTGCTGACAGATCAAACCCTGAGCAACAAACCGAGCTACAACCCTTTTCATACCATGCCACCAGAAATGAAGCTTCAGATCTCGAAACATCTTAGTAACGCCAGGATGGATAGAATACGAAGACTGATGAGCTTCCTCAAGCAACCTCTGACGAACTTCACCCTTAGTCACACACAACCGAGAACCAAAGCGAAGCGAACCATCGGCATGAATAACCATGTCCGTTCTGGACCCAGACTCAACCTGAGATCGAAAACCCTGCAACTGTGCATCACCAGCCGAGGCTCTTTGATCTGATCAACTAGAGAAGACTGAAGCTGGAGCGCAAGACAACACTGACCAGAACTCGGCAACATAAACTCCAAATCTAACCTCCGCATCTGCTCAATGAGATCACTCTGCTGAGTAAGAAACATAACTGCCGATCTCCTGCTTAAAGCATCTGACACCAAGTTTACTTTATCAGGATGGTATTGCAAACTAATGTCATAATCGGCCATAAGCTCCAACCATCGCCTTTGCCTCATGTTTAATTCCTTCTGGGTGAAAACATACTTGACACTTTTGTGGTCTGTAATGATCTCCGCTCGGTCTCCAAGTAAATAATATCTCCACAGCTTCAAAGCATAGATCACTGCCGCTAACTCCAAGTCAAGAGTAGGATAATTCTTTTCATGCGGCCTTAACTGCCTCGATACATACGGATCGACATGGCCTTTCTGCATAAGAACTACTCCAGGACCCATACATGAAGTATCACATTGAATTACAAATCCGCCTGAACCATCTGGAATAGTCAACATAGGCATTGACGTCAATTTGTTCTTCAACTCAAAAAAGGCCTCATTGCACTCATCAGACCAACCAAACTTCTGATCCTTTCCTGTCAGTGTTTAGTTAACGGCCCTGCAATCTTCGAAAAATCTTGGACAAATTTTCGATAATAGCCAGAGACTAAGAAAACTCCTCGCTTCGAAAATCGACTTAGGAATAGGCCAATCCTTCACAGCAACAATCTTAGAAGGATGTACAGAATCACCATCGCCAGAAATGATGTGCCCCAACAAAAAACCCTATCGAGCCAAAACTCGCACTTGCTGAGTTTTCCATAGAGCTGATTCTCTCTCAAAGTCTGCAGAACCACCCTAAGATGCTCAGCATGATCTTCATGATTCTGAGAATATACCAGAATATCATGAATGAAGACCACCACAAATCTATCCAAGAACTGAGAGAAAACCCGGTTCATAAGACTCATAAATACAACTGGCGCATTAGTGACCCCGAATGGCATCACAAGATACTCATAGTGCCCATATCTAGTCCTGAATGCAGTCTTCTGTATATCCGCAGCTTTCACCTTGACTTGGTGATACCCGGAACGAAGATCCAACTTCGAGAAAATAGCAGCCCCACACAACTGGTCAAACAAATCATCGATCCTGGGCAAAGGATACCGGTTCTTTACAGTAACACTGTTCAGTTCCCGATAATCAATGCACAGACGATGACTACCATCCTTTTTGTTGACAAAAAGGACCGGAGCACCCCAAGGCGAAACACTTGGTCTGATGAAACCCAAATTAAGCAACTCCTAAATTTGCACCTTAAGCTCTGCTAGCTCAATCGGTGCCATCCTGTAGGGACTCTTCGATATCGGTGCAGTACCAGGCTGAACATCAATACCGAACTCCACATCCCTATCAGGGGGTAAGCCAGGCAACTCATCTGGAAAAATATTCAAGGAATCCTGAACTACTAGAGGCACAGCCTCACAGCCTGAGTGCAACTCCATCGCACAATCCACCTATACCACTGTAGTCTTTGTTCGGCCAAGGGAAGACTCCCCGGCATGAAACTCAAATTCTGCTCGATCTGGAATTCTGAAAATAACTTTCTTGGCATGGCAATCAATAATGGCATGGGCTTCACCCAACCAATCCATACCCAGAATGACGTCGAATCCTGAATTCCCAATTATAATCAGGTTGGCTTTGAAATCTGTGTCCCCAATGACAACGGGACATTGCCTGCACTCATGAGACAACACCACCACCTGTCAAAATGTTCAAAACCTTAGACATGTTGCTGCAAACCAACCAATGGCGAGCGACAAATCACGAGGAGACAAAAGAATGGGTTGCCCCAGAATCAAAGAGAATATGGGCAAGAAAAGAGCAAACAAGGACGACACCTAAGGAAACAAAGACAAGGGGAAAGGAAAAGCAGACAATCAAGGGTGAGGGAAAACAACAATGCAGAAGATAACAGAAGGAAATAAAGCAAGACCAAAAGAAAACAAAGAAGGAACAATAAGGAAAGCAACAAAACAACAAAGCAAAATATACCTGCCACAAATCCTTCAGCTGTCTCAGCATCCACAGCAGTCAAGTTGAAAGTCTGACCTCTCCTCAGAACAACAACCCTCTGACTGGCAATCTGTTGTTGAGGAGGAAGCGGTGGCCTAACTAGACCACGAGTTGGAGCTGACTGCTGGACATGACCTCTAGCTGGAAGAGCCACAAGCTGCTGCGGGCAATCTGGCACAGAATGATCAGTAGCACCACAACTAAAGCTTCGGCGAGAGGCACGAAAACAGTTCTTACGCTCATGCCCATAGATCTGGCAAAAGTCGCAAAAACCACCCCTCAAAAAACCAGTAGAAGGATACAGAGCTACCCTAACAAGATGGGCATGCATAGGCCACCGAACAGAACCAACAAAAGGCCTAGCAACAGCAGCCACAACAGTCCACTGAGAAGAAGTCGAACCACCACGAGCCTGCTCCTGAGCTTGAGCTGCCTCAAGAGTTTCAGCATAAGTACACAAACAGAGAGAGACAAGATGCCTCTTGATATCCTGCTCAAGCCCATTCGTGAATCTACGAGCCCTATCTTCTATAGTAGCCACAAGAACAGCAGCAAAGCGGCTAAGTCTAATAAACTCAATGGCGTACTCATCTACAGACCTGGAATCCTATTTCAAGAAGTCTCATGTTACAACATTGTTTGAACAATTATGTAACAAGTTCCAAAATAGAATAAGGACATAACCTGTTTAAGGGCCAAGAACTGCTGCTCCATCTCAACTTGAGTACTACTGGGGAAGAATTTCTCCAAGAACCCCCGAATGAAGGTAGCCAAGCAATAGGCCTCTCAAGTCGCTAGGACTCGGCCATCCACCAGATATGAGCCAGATCCACCAACTGGATGGAAACCACATCCACCCTATCAGCCTCGGTAACACGAGTCGCTGATAGCAAGCGCTCAGTCCGGATCAACCACTATTTAGCCTCCAAAGGCATCTCAATGTCGAAAAAACAATCGGGATGCAGCCTCATGAAATCCGTGACTGTACCTGGACGAGGCGGAAGAGCAGCCTGCACAGGCACAGCGGGAATTTGACCCCGAGAAGCTTCCAGAGCATCCATCACTAGATCATTGTGGTTCTGCTACTGGTTAATCAGCCACTCGAGCATAGTAGTAACAGCCTCAATTGGATTAGGCTGAGACTGAGAAGAACCCCTACGAGCCATAGTCTGCACAAAAATCAAAATAGTCAACATTCGGATCTGGGTTGGTAAAAATTTCATTTTGCATATATATATTTGTGTGTGGTTGATGAAATGTTGTGCAGATCCCAGTACGAGCCAAGCTTGTCTAATATATTAGGCAACTAATACATTAGCCAAACTTGGGCTCTAATACCACTAACAATCTTGTCATGCCCCGCTTCCCAAAAAGAATAGGGAATACGGATATGCGACTCAACCCAGTAAATGATTTGCATCATCCATAAGCTGTTCAGAATCTTACAACAAATCTCAGAATAATCAGAGTCGGAATCCAAAAGAATCATCCTTACACAGACATATATATCTCAAAACAAAACAAAGTGCCAATAGAAATTAATTGAAAACCAATAATATAATAGTCTCAAATAAACAGATCCGAACAAGTTAATATCCTGGGTCACATCGCCCAAATACAAATAAGATCCATATACTCAAATACATTATTCAAAAAGCAACAGATAATAATGATAGCAAAAGAAGTTCAGCACAAATATTTCATTTCTCCAATACCATCGAGCAAACGACCATCCTGATCTGCAATCAATAAATTGCAGGAAAAGGAAAAAGAAAACAAGTACCCGTCAATGCAAGTTACGGGCAACTTGTAATGCAGGATACAAGTACAAGGAAAACTAGCTAATCTAAACAATAGCAAAACAGATATAGCATGGTATAGCAGAATCAACTAGCATGGCAAACTAACATGTGTCAAGTGTCAAAGTCAATAGCATGCAGACAGATATACAGATAGTGTCAAATAATGGTGTCAAGTGATAGTGTCAGACAGATAACAGATACTCAGATAGTCAGATAACCAGATAGCAGATACAGATAACAGATTCAGATTCAGATTCAGTTGTTAGATACAGATTCTTATAAGTCTTGTATTAATTACTAACTAGGTAGTACTTCATGTGCCATCCTTTTATCACATGGTTGCTATATTCAAAACAGTTACATTTGTAGATTTCGTAGGGGATCATATAGGGCCGTGTACTTAGGGTTCAGACAGATATCAGATAACAGATCCAGACAGACAGATAGAACCTAGTGGTTCTCTTCTTCTTTACACCTTCTTATTGGAAGTAATGTAGACAGGGTACAGAATAACAGATAATAGCTAATCATATGGGAAACATGGGGGCCCTTCTAAGTACACAATTCTATGCTTTTCCACTACTAGATATTTTCCATAAATCCCGGCTTGGTCATTTCATAATTATTATCAGACAGATGTGTATGTGCATGAAACAGAGTAAATCTAGCATGATATAATAACCCACAAGTTCAGAATAGCAGATAAGCATGTAAAGATGGTAAGATAGTCACATAATAGAACAAAATAGAGTACTTCCTAATTCAGGACAGCACGATAGTACAGTACTAAAATAGCAATTCTCGTTACCACAAATATCTAAACCTGAATCCATCAGAGAATCTGGAAAATAGACTTCCAACCGAATCCAGCAGAAACATATAAGTCATATAGTGTTTTAGAAAAACATAACTCACAACTGATTTGAAACCAGAAAATACGTTCAGCCAGAAATCAGTAAATCGAATTCACAGTCAGGAAAACAGCTTCAAAACACATCAAATAAATCCAGGAAAATTTTGGGGTATTCCCTTATATGTCTAGTATCAGAATATAAAGTTTCATAATTTTCCAGTAAGAGTAGTTTAGCCAAAAAAATCAGAAAACATCAAGAAACGATAGTTTGGCAAATCTTGAATTCCCAATACTGCTGTACGAAAACTGTAATATCTCGTAAACCGTGAAATAAAATCCAAATCTGCTAAAGGGAGATGAAAGTAGACAAAATAAGCTAACTTTCATATTTCATAAATATTTTTCATACAGGAAAAGGAATTAGGGTGAAAATATAAATATTTACAGAAGAGCGAGCAAAATCCAGCAAGTATAGTTTTTATAAATAAGCATGAAACGGCATATAAAACTTATCAATAAAATCCACCAAAATACTGGGTAATCCCTAAATAGGTATAGAAATACTGTGCAAAACTTCAGATTAAAATAATATACTTAGCACTTGTATCAAAATAGTTTAGTCATCGAAATCATCAAGAAACGAAATCTGGAAATGAAATACACTACTATAGTAAAACAATCATATCCCACACAAACAAAAACAAAACCGATCAAGGTCAGAGAGATTGGAAAGAAGACAGATTTCTCTAAAAATCATGTTGAATACTGAAGTTAAGATACTGACCTTAATATGGTCTAAAATAGCAATCAAAACTGATCACTGACAAAATACAGATTTTCCTTTTAACAACAAATCAACATACGACATATGAAACTCGTTCCAAACACAACCAAACATGTTATAGAGTCTACTAAGTGTCCAAACATCATGAAATATGGTATATAGCATGTCCATAACAAGTATATTACATGGATCCAAACAAACACATGATTTCTCATAATTATCTCACAGATATGATCACATCAAGAACGGTCAAAACCTATGTTGTTTCATGTCAAATTTGTGTCGTGAGGCAACTATGGTCAATAGCACTATAGAGATAATACTCATCAGGCATACATCACATACGAGTTGTCTCTAGAACCCAACTACATTACAAGCAGAATTTATGACTTGTATCATACAAAGGAATTAAATACAAGTTACTTGCCTTAACCGAAAACGAAACGAACACCAAGAATAGCTGGAACGGATCCCGACAATGAACAAACCCACGAACAAAGATCATGAACCAAACAGTCACACGTGCAAACTCCGTGCACGAGCAACCAAGAAAGAGAGAGAGAGTGAGCGATCCGGAGAGACACAGGCGGCAGCACTGGCTTGCTGTCGCACTGCTGCTCCTCTTGTTGTCGACGCCGGCAGCCAAGGAGAGATGGATGGGAAAGATGGAGAGACGAGGAGATGGGGAGATGGGCAGATGGAGTGCTCGGGAGAGGATGGTGGTCGGGATGGGGATGGGTGCAGGTCGGCAATGGAGCAAGGGCGGTCGAAGGTATGGGTTCTTAGGCGACAGCGTAAAGGAAGGAGAAGGGGGCTTGCGGGAGGGGGTTACACAATGGAGGGTTTCGGCAGTAGGATTATGGTTGGGGTAGTGCGGCTAGGTTTTGGTAGGGGAGGAGAGAGATAGGGATTGGTTTATATAGGAGGTGATTAGGGTTTGTAGTAGGATAGTTGGGTAATTGGATTTATGGGTTTATTAGGATTTGGGTAATCAATTGGGTTTAGGGATAATTATAAGGATCCAGGATTTAAATTGCAAATAGAATTGACAACAATAGGCTTAGGCAAAAGAAACCACGAGCACCCAAAACACGAGCAAAAGAATAGGGAAAGAATCCAATAAAGGGAAAAATAACAATTGATAAAGAACGAAGCAAAATACGAACAATCAAACACAAAGAGCTCAAAATAAAATAAAATGAATATATATTGAAAACAACTCCAATATACGGTCCAAAATACAAACAGTATAAATACTCAAGAAAGAAGAATAATACACCAAGAATACGAAAAACAAAAAATAGGGGTTACAAGCCTAGCCCTGCCTCCTCCCGACCGACACCAGCGTGCCTACCTGTGCGCCTGTCTCCCCTCCGATAATAAACAGCGCCGGCAGCACCAGTGCTACCATCGTCCTCCATGGGTGCCGTCTCTCTCCCTCTCTCTCGTGTGTGCGTGTGATTGATCTCGTGTGCTCGTAGTCGTTGTTTGTGGTTCGTGGGTTCGTTCGTTCATTCATTTGAGTTTGTGACCGGAAATCCGTTCTCGTTATTCTCTTTTTATCGTCGTATCTATCGTCAATTTCAAGGTAAGTAACTTGTATTAATTTCTGTTGCAAATACAAGTACTAAATACTGTCTGTAGTGTAGTTGTGTTCTAGAGACAATTCTTGTGCAAAATACCTGTTATTTCTTGTCTCTATGAGTTGATCTACCCATAGTTGTCACGTTACACATGACATGAAATAACTTAGGGATAATCACTTCTTGATATACACATGCATGTTATTCGTATGATATCGTATGCTTGATGTGTTAGTAGTAGTATAACTTGTTGTAGAATTGCTACATACCCTATACCATGTTGCTTGGATATCTAGTATACCTTATTTCATGTTTGGTTATGATTTGGATGTGTTGATATGAGCTAGTTGATTTTATGCTTGAAGAATATTTCTATTTGTGGTTGTACCCGATTTTTGTTCAATATTTTAGACCCTATTAAGGTCAGTATATGAAAATTATTTGTGAATATGAATTATAGAAAATTCTGTCTGCATTTCAGATTTTCTGACAGATCTCAGTTTTGATTTTTGAGTTGCAAGATATTACTGTTTTACTACAGATATGTTGGAAAATTCCTGATTCGGTTTTATAAGAATTCTGTATGACTATTTATTTCTCTACTGATGTTAAATATAATATTTTGATCCAATATTTTGCTGAGTACAACTAGACTTGATTGAGATTAACCCCCACTTTTTTTTGCATTTAATTGATAACTTTTATAAACTATTATATACTTGCAAACAACTACCATACTTGCAGAATTTTCCTACTGTTTAAGTAAAGAAACATAATTTAAGCCTGATTCTATTTGCTGTCTATAAAAACTTTGTGAATATGAATTATAGCCTACTGTATCTATTTATCACCCTTTCGACGGATCTGGATTTTGATTTATATTCTGTAAGATATTGCTATTTTAGTACTGTTGTGTTTATGATTCCATATTTGCAAAACTACTATATCTTGCTGCTTTCTGATTTTAATTGAGTATACTACCTATGTTGAAAAATTATGAAACTTTATTTTCTGTTACTAAAGATACTAGGGAATACCCCAGATTTTTCGTGGATTTAATTAGTAATTTTTTATACTGTTTTCCTGTTTATAAATACAAACTCCTGATTTCTGGCTGAATATATTTTCTGGATACAAATCTGTTTTGAGCCCTGTTTTTGTGAATTAACATATGACTTATATATATTTGATGGATTCGGCCGGGATTCTATTTTTCAGATCTTCTGACGGATCCATATTTGCATGTCCATGGCAACGGAAATCCCAGATTTGGTGCAGTACTGTCTTGTTGTCCAGAATTAGAATTTTCGTTGTCTTAGTCTATCTTGAGTCTTTCATCACCCGTTCATGTGCTTTGTTCAACTTGTACTTGTTCCTTGACATCTTACCATGTTTCTTGACTTGTTTGTGCATATCCATGCTTGCTTGAATAATAATAACAAGAAACTAAGCCAGGGTTTAAAGGGAAAGATCTAATAGTGGAAAATATAGAAATGTGTACTCGGAAGAGGATTCATAGATCATACTTGGTTATTTGGAGCTTGATATTTGGTTATTTGGAGCTTGATATTTGGTTACTTAGAGCTTGACACGTGATTACTTGGCACTTGCACACTTGACACTTGGAGCTTAATATCTGCTTACTTGGAGCTTGATACTTGATTACTTGGAGCTTGTCCGTGAGTGCACTGCCTTCTATGATACACTATGAAATCTAAAATGAAATTGTTTGAATGTAGCAACAATGTGGTAAAAACCTGGGACGCATGAAGTGCTACCTAGTTAGGACTAGATACAAGACTTAAACATGATCACTTGACACTTGTTACTTGCTACTTTTACATGATAATTGATTCTTGGTCACTCGACACTTGTTACTCGTTTACTTGTTTACTTGACACTTGTTACTCGTTTTTTTAATACTTGACACTTGTTACATGCCACTTGCACTTATTTTTTTGCCAGGCTAGTTGTTCATGTTCTTGACTAGAGCTAGTTCCTCTATTTTGTTATTACATCCTTTCCATGCTATTCTTGCTTCCGCTGTTACTCTATTCTTGTCTATTTGTTCCTTCTTTACTTGTTTCCTGCACTACAAGCAGCCCGTAACTTGCATTGACGGGTGTTTTGTTTCTTTTTTCTCTTCCTGCAATTTGTTCAATTGCAGACTTTGGTGATCAGCTGCCTGATAGAGTAGGTGATCTGAGATTCTACTTGGCTGGAGTTCTTGCTATACTATTTATTTCTTGTTGATTTTCTTGAATAATTGTACTTGGTTACATGGACTATTTTGTATTGGGCATTGTGTCCCAGACTTGTGTTTTGTCCTAGACATGATTATTTGAAATTTAGTATTCTTGCTTCTTGTTTCAAGTAATCTTGTTGATTATACTGATTCAGTTATGCATGCATGGTTGACCATTTCTCTTGTATATCTCTTGTTTATACTTGTTCTTGTTGTAAAGATCTTGACAGCTTATGGATGATAAAAATCATTCGCTGGACTTAGTCACGTATCGTTATTCTGTAACTCCTTTTGCGAAGCGGGGCATGACAAGATTTTTAGTGGTATCAGAGCCCATGTTTGGCTAATGTATTAGTTTGACTAATATGTTAGCCGAGTTTTGGCTCGATCAAGGATTAGCTGAACAGTACATAGACCATGCATACATGAATGAATTATAATCAACATTGATCTGGATACAAGTCTTGTTCCGTTCTTTTTGGTCCCTTATTATTCGATCCCTTGATTCCTTGATTCTTCCATCTTTTTCAGTCATCCTCTTTGATTGATTTCTTCTTGGGTATGAATTCATTCTTTTCGTACCCATATCTTTCTGATTTTGGTGCCATCCATTCTTTTTTCTATGTTCTGCTTGGTCCGTCAGTCGGCATCACTGGTTCTTCTACGACTTGTTAGCAACTTGGATCATCACCAGAAGAGGAAATATCGTCTTTTGCTCCGAGATGTGAATGCTAAGTCCCACGACCTCAGGAAGTGTTCAGAATCTGGAGTTTCCAGGAGTTCAAACTTCATGCTAGTGAGATGCCATTTGGACGTGTCAAGGATGTGGTGAGCCACGAAGCAGACTGCTGGAGCTAATGGATGCTATTGGCAGAGTCTTCCCCGATCAGAGTGGCGCAGCGGAAGCATGGTGGGCCCATAACCCACAGGTCCTAGGATTCTCTGATTTTACTCCTTCCCTACATTGTTTACTTCTTTCCATTTCTTATATTCGTCTTCATCCGTTGACTCATTAGCTGGTCTAACTTGTCTTTGTCCATCATTTCTTCGATTCCAACTCTATCTATTTTTTCATTCTTTGCCTTGTTATCTTGCAAGTCTTGTGGTGTTTATTCTTCATTTTTGATACCGATTACTTCTTTCTTACATTACATTTTCCCTGTACATTCTCTCATTGATTTCAGTTCTACCTACTCCCTATCTTGCTTTATTATCTTGTGTTGATTCTTTCCTTTTGATACTGTTATTCCCTTTGATGCACTCCATTTGACATCCTTCTTATCCATCTTCTTTCTTATTCTGGTGTTGCCATTGCTTTGTTCCTTTCCCTTTAACTATCTGTTTTGTAATCTTTCCCAAGTTTGCTTTTGCCTTGTCCTTTGTACTGCCTAAGTAAATTTCGAGAACGAAATTGTTTTGTAAGGTGGGTAGGATTTGTAACCCTTATTTTTGCAAATATGTATTTTCTGTGTATGTTATGTATTTAAAATTTTTGTAAATTTTTTTTTTTCCGCTTTCAAATTCTTTTGTCAAAATGTATTGTTAGATCTTCTATTAAAATCTATTTTTGATCAATAATTTTATTTGTAACTATTTTCTATGATTTTTTATATTGTAATACAAATCTTATTATTGTTATTATTACTATTACTGTTATTATTATTACTATTATTATTTTAATCATTTTTCTTATTATTATATTTATTAGTATTATTATTATTATTATTATTATTATTATTATTATTATTATTATTAATTTTGACTGGTTATTGAAAATCCATTTCTATATACTAATTGTATTTGTAGTTATTTCAAATAAATTCTATATTGTAATGCAAATTACATTATATTATAAATCATTATTTTATTGGTTATTTTATAAATTCTGTTGGATCTTTTAATATAAACCCAATTATTCTTAAAACACTATTTCCCCTATTGGATCTTTAATACCCAATAACCCATTAAACCCATTACCCATTACCCGTTCAACCCCTTCGGCCAATTCCCTACTCTACCCGTTAAACAATACATCTAACCCTAACTATCCCCCTGCATACATCCTATTCGTATATATACTACGCCCTGCATCTTCTCCCTCACTAAACCCTAGCTGTCACTTCATCTTCAATCTCTCCCTCATCCCGTCCTCCTTCCAAACCCTCTCCCCCGTCTCCTCTTCTCCTCCTTGTGACGAGGCAGCCCCGACGCCCTACCCTGCGCTGCTTTCTCTCTCCGACACAGGCAGACCGTGACAACAGTAACGACCGCAGTAGCCCCAGTGACCAGTGCTCCTCCTGTCGTGCCGCCCTGCACACCCCCCGGTGTCCCTCCTCCCTATCACGATGCCACGCCGACAGCCACCCCTTGCCTGGCCCTGCCTCCTCCCGAGCGATGCCAGCACGCCTCCCTGTGCGCCTATCTCCCCTCCGACGACAGACAACGCCGACAGCACTAGTGCAGCCATCGTCCTTCGTGGGTGCCGTCTCTGTCTCTCTCTTTCTGTCTTTCTCTCTTATGTGTGTGTGACTGATCTCGTGTGCTCGTAGTCGTTGTTCGTGGTTCGTGGGTTCGTTCGTTCGTTGATTTAAGTTCGTGCCCGAGAATCCGTTCCCGTTATTATCTTTTTATCGTCGTATTTGTCGTCAATTTCAAAGCAAGTAACTTGTATTAATTTCTGTTGCAAATAAAAGTACTAAATACCACATGTAGTGTAGTTGTGTTCTAAAGACAATTCTTATGCAAAACCTTTGTTATATCTTGTCTCTATGTGTTGATCTGCCCATAGTTGTCACATTACACACACGACATGAAATAACTTAGGGATGATCACTTCTTGATGTACTCATGCATGTTGTTCGTATGATATTGTATGCTTTTTGTGTTAGTAGTATTAAAACATGTTGTAGACTTTCTACATACCCTATACCATATTGCTTGGACATGTAGTATACCCTATTTCATATTTGGTTATGATTTGGATGTGTTTCATATGATCTAGTTGATTTTATGCTTGAAGAATATTTCAGTTTTTGGTTGTACCCCATTTTTGTTGAGTATTTTAGACCCTATTAAAGTCAGTATATAAAAATTATTTGTGAATATGAATTATAGAGAATTCTGTGTACTTTCTAGATTTTCTGACAGATCTCAGTTTCGATTTTTAAGTTGCAAGATATTACTGTTTTACTACAGATATGTAGGAAAATTCCAGATTCGGTTTTATATGAATTCTGTATGACTATTTATTTCTCTACTGATGTTAAAGATAATATTTTGATGCAATATTTTGCTGAGTAAAACTAGACTTGATTGGGATTAAACCCTAATTTTTGTGGATTTAATTGATAACTTTTATAAACTATTGTATACTTGCAAACAACTACTGTACTTGCAAAATTTTCCTACTGTTCAGTAAAGAAACATAATTTCAACCTGATTCTATTTGCTTTCTATAAAAACTTTGTGAATATGAATTTTAGCCTGCTGTATCTATTTTATCACCCTTATAACGGATCCGATTTTCAATTTATACTCTGTAAGATATTGCTATTTTAATACTGGTGTGTTCATGATTCCAGATTTACAAAACTACTATATCTTGCTGCTTTCTGATTTTAATTGAGTATACTATCTATGTTGGAAAATTATGAAAATTCATTTTCTGTTACTAAACATATTAGGGAATTCCCCAGAATTTTCATGGATTTAATTAGTAAGTTTTAATGCTGTTTTCATGTTTATGAAAACAAACTCCTTATTTTTGGCTGAACATGTTTTCTGGATACAAATCTATTTTAAGCCCTGTTTTTGTGAATTAACATATGACATATATATATTTGATGGATTCGGCCGGAAGTTTATTTTCTAGATCCTCTTAAGGATCCAGATTTGCATGTCCGTGGCAACGGGAATTCCAGATTTGTTGCAGTACTGTCTTACTGTCCAGAACTATAATTTCGTTGTCTTAGTCTATCCTGAGTCTTTCATCACCCGTTCGTGTCCTTTGTTCAACTTTTACTTATTCCTTGTCATCTTACCATGTTTTTTGACTTGTTTGTGCACGTCCATGCTTGCTTAAATAATAATAAAAAGAAACAGCTGAGGTTTAAAGGGAAAGATCTAATAGTGGAAAATACAGAAACGTGTACTCGGAAGAGGATTCATAGATTCTACTTGGTTATTTGGAGTTTGATATTTGGTTATTTGGAGCTTGATATTTGGTTATTGCGAGCTTGATATTTAGTTATTTGGAGCTTGACACGTGATTACTTGGCACTTGCACACTTAACACTTGGAGCTTGATATCTGGTTACTTGGTGCTTGATACTTGATTACTTAGAGCTTGTCCCTGAGTACATTGCCCTCTATGATCCACTATGAAATCTAAAATAAAATTGTTTGAATGTAGCAACCATGTGGTAAAAACCCAGGAAGCATAAAGTGCAACCTAGTTAGGACTAGATACAAGACTTGAACATGATCACTTGACACTTGTTACTTGCTACTTGTGCATGATACTTGATTCTTGGTCACTCAACACTTGTTACTTGTTTACTTGATACTTGTTACTCATTTACTTGATTCTTGAGACTTGTTATATGCCACTTGCACTTGTTCATTTTGCCATGCTAGTTGTTCCTATTCTTGACTAGAACTAGTTCCTCTATTTTGTTGTTACATCCTTTCCATGCTATTCTTGCTTCTACTGTTACTCTATTCTTATCTATTTGTTTCCTTTTGTACTTGTTGCCTGCACTACAAGCGGCCTGTAACTTGCATTGACGGCTGTTTTGTTTCTTTTTCCACGTCTTGCAATTTGTTCAATTGCAGACTTTGGTGATCAGCTGCCCGATGGAGTTGGTGATCTGAGATTCTAGTTAGCTGGAGTTCTTGCAATATCTATTTATTTCTTGTTGCTTATCTTGAATAACTGTACTTGGTTACATGAATTAAGTATTATGCTTTGTGTCCCAGACTTGTGTTTTGTCCCAGACATGACTATTTGAAATTCAGTATTCTTGCTTCTTGTTTCAAGTAATCCTATGGACTATATTGATTCAGTTATGTATGCGCGGTTGACCATTTCTCTTGTATATCTCTTATTTATACTTGTGCTTGTTGTAAAGATCCTGACAGCTTATGGATGATGAAAATCATTCACTGGGCTTAGTCACGAATCCGTATTCAGTATCTCCTTTTGGGAAGCGGAGCGTGACACATAAACTCTGAACCCATAGAATATGAGGAAGACTGGTCCGAAGTTAGTGAAGATGAAGAAATAATGGTACTAGAAGAAGATAGTTTATATAGTGAAGGTGAAACAGAAGAATGTGAAATAAACATGATGACAGAAATAACAGAAATATGAGAACAATTATAAAGAGAAGAAAACAATGAAGAAGTAAGGGAAAGAATGTGCTTTGACATACAATAATATGATAATATAAGAGCAACCAAATTACATATAAACCCAAAATAGATATCTAAACTGCCAATATTGAAAGGAAAAAGAATATCATCATAATAGCCAGGAATAATGAACAACCTATAAACATTGAACAAACCCAAGGAAAAACCATAATACCATCAATAACTAAAAAAATAATAAGACAAAAGATAGAAAAAATAAGTGAGAAAATCAGAAAAACATTAAGACATATACATTTAGGGGTTGTGCAAATAATAATAAAGCTTATTTTAAGGAAGGAATAAATACACCCATGGAAATATACCTAATGGATGATAGAATAATATCAAGTACACAAGATGTCTTAATAGGTATAGTAAAAGGAAACCTAATGTATCAAAAGATAAAATTTACAATAAAACCTAATTTCTCTATAAGTATGGCCGAAGAAAATAAAGACAATAGTTTAGTCGTGTACCACAGATTATCAGAAATAGAAATTATAGAGAAAACAAAGCTATGAGTATACAAATAAGAAATATTTATGCTTTCACTAGTAAGCATGAAGTAAAAAATAGGAACACAGATAATTTTAAAATTGACCACTATTCAGCGAAATTATAAGATACAAACCAGTTAGCGAAAACCCTGAAATGACTATACCAAATTATATATAATTTGACTTTAATAAAACAAAAGAATTACAAAAGGAAAATCACCACAAATAATGTTCGAAAAGAGATCTGTAACCCCCGTTCCCATAAATACATATTTCCTAAATATTTTCTATATTTTGATTATTTATAAATTCATTTTTGTTTTAATTCGATTTGGACTTTCTATTAAATTCTTTTCAAATCGAAAATTTTATTTATTTCGAATAATGGTGTATTTTAATTTTAATTTTTTTTAATTCCTAATTGATCGAGTATATATATTTTAGCCTAATTCCTATTTTGTTATGTAATTTATTATTACTGTCATTATTGTTATTGTTATTATTATTGTTATTGTAATTATTTGATTGTTTCTTAAAAATCCAATCCAATGTATTTATTCTTTCTTTTCAATCAATTTTATATTCTATCAAATCATGAAAGTTTTGTCGTGCAATCTATTTTAATATTTTGGGTGTTGAGCACTCTAAATTAATCTATTGAAAAATTCTATTTTATTTATTTATATTCTTTTCCTTATTGGATTTAAACCCAAACCCTATAACCTTTTTCTTATTGGATTCTAACCCAATACCCAAAAACCCAATATCTTAGTTAACCCTATATATACTATTCTAATCAACCTAACCCTAACCCTATCACACACACAGCCGCCAACCCCATACTGTGTAAACCCGGACTGCCCTTCCATTGTTCATCACCTTCCTCCCGCTCACCAACTTCAAACCCATCGCCTTGCGCCGCCCTCGACTCCCGCTAACCCTCATTGCCATCATCCTCTTCCTCGCCGCAGCACCGACCCTGTCCTTCACCCTCCTCGCCTCCACACCGTCGAACCACCCTCCTCCCTCATCCTCATCGCTTGTTCCTTCACCTTCCCTGCCCCCTCAGTCCCCGTCGCCATCTCCTGCTCCTTCTTCTTCTTCGTCTTCATCCCCGTCGAGCCACCCTCGACTGCAGCCACCTCTTCGTCATCCCCTTTAACTGTACCCCACCGACGCTCCTCACCTGTACCCGGTGCCGCTCCTCCTCGTCGACAGCCTTATCGACCTCCGATCACCCATCAGTAGAACGCTGCTCACCACTTCGTCACCGAGAACCCATCAATGAAGCCACCCCCAGTGCCGCAGCCCCTATCTTTCCCTCGCTGTTGTGATCGACACCCAGCCAGTCACCGTCGCTGCCCTACACTCAGTCCCTGTCGCTCCGCCTTGTCCCTCTCGAGTGCCGCCACCGGAGCCCATCACCGCTAGCTGCACTGCCCCTCCTTGCCGCTGTTCTCCAGTCAGGATTAGGGGGGATTTTGCTGTTGGTTGTTTTGGTGAAGGTAGTCTTGTTGTGTGCTATTTTGATCTTGATCCTTGATCTTGATCTCGACCATTGATTTTGGTCTTCAATCTTGCACTTGATCTCCACCTTGATCTTGGTCGTTGATTGCTTGATCTTGCACTTGATTATCGATTGTTGATTTCCATCAAGATTTGTACTCGATTGTGATCATCAACATGAAGATTCGCATTTGATCGCGATTGTCGGCTTTGCTCCGGGATTCTCATCCCGTTATTCTTTGGTATTCGAATTAATCGTCTAAAAGGCAAGTCACTTTTCTCTTGAATTAAATCTTGTACAAATTCATGTTTGTACTCAAATTCTTGCAAGTAGATCCAATTGTTCATCGTATCGTATATTGTTCTTCTTTTTTATTGAGTATATTGAGGGTTTACACGAGCTAACCCAAATATTCTCGACTTTGTGCCTTTATTGACTCTAATGATCGAATATTTCATGCATTCATATGGTATTGGTAATAGTAGTTGTTCATATAGTCATCACACAAAGATACTATCGTAGAATTGAGTACTAGGTTGATTGCTTAAATAATTGATTGATGAATTGTGTGGTTAATTTAGTCTATGTGTGTGTTCTTAATTGTATTTACCATGCTCTTATACCTACCATGCTGATTGCAAAAATTGTTGAATAATCTAAGAGGAGCCTATCACGTTAAATCACTTTATTTCATGAAAAATATCGAAAATTTGTGTGTTGCTGTCTGGATTTTTTCTGTCGTTTTTTACCCAGTAATTGATCTCAAAATAAATAACTTTCTGAATAAGAATTGTCGCCCTATGTCGTTAGTTTCCAGAACATCTAATATCTTTAAATTCCGAGTTGTATTGCAAAAGTTATGTTAATTTTACTATTGCTGTGTTTTATTTCCAGAATTTCAGATTCATGTATGTTTTCATGTTTAAACTATTAAAAAGCCAAATTAATTTTAAAATAATGCTTTGATAATTTCCAGAATGATAGTTAACATGTTTAGGATTCTAAAGAATATTTTTGATGAATTTATAACTGAGTTTTCGCTGATTCTAAAGATATAACAACTTGATGTTGATTTTCTATCTGAACACGTAACCTGTAAAGAATGATGTGGTTGTCCTAGCTCCTGTTGTCGGATTATGCATTGGAATCGTTGGGAAGTCTAGTTTCCATAATTTCTGACGGTTTCAGTTTTCGATTTCTATAGCAGCGGAAAAACTAATTTTTGTACAGTGACGTCTTGCTGTCCAGAAATTTGTTTTTCAGATTTTCTTAATAAAAGTATATATATATATATATCATTGTATTGCATGAATTGAAGTGCATATGTTGCATTGCATGATCTTAGTGTTGTTTTGTCATCATTCTAGTGTTCCTAATTGATCACCTTATCGTTTTCCCATTGATATTAGTGTCCCTATTAATTTCCTATTAGTATCGTATATTGCCAACCATTATTGCATATTGATTGAATAAAGAATTGTTAACAAGCCGGGGTTTAAGGGTAACCTAGTAGTGGACAATATAGGAGACTGTAGTCGAAATGGAGCTCATGGTTCCCCTTTTGTTACTGAATAACTGAATAACTAAATAACTAAATAACTGGATAACCGCATATTATTCTATGGACATTGATACTGAATAACTGAATGATTGAATAACTGAATAATTGAATACTGAAGAAAATCGTTTATATGGTCTCCCGAGTACATGAACTATAGAGTCTACCACTAGAGTCTAAACGGAATTGATTGTATGCATCGAACCTATGGTATGGATCATATGGGACACAGATATATGTGCATTAGTTAGGATTAAAATGATTAATAGACTTAAGAATCGACACAACATCGACATTGCATATTGCACATCATTGTTTCAATTGATATTGAATATTGTCTTAAGTATTATTGACATCGACCATTGAACATTGTTATCGAATATTGAATCATTGTTTATAACCATTGCATCGATTACCATGATATTGATTATTGCTATCGCCCCATGTTATTGATTCCTATTGATCCATTGAATTCATTATTATATCGTTATTCTATTGTTCTTTGCTTTCTCTACTTGCTGTCCATGACTTTCTCTTTTTTTTCTCTTTTTATATGAAGTGTTCACAGGTGTTGAAGGAGAATTACCTGCAGGAATTGGAGAATAAGCTTTCTAAAGATTTATTGCTTTATAGTTGAATATTATTTCATTGAACTTATTATATTGAGACATATTATCATTGTGTTTGAATTTATTATTGTACTAGATTTGCCCGTTGGCACGTGCCTATGGCACGTATTCGGAACAATACAACATACGAAAAGTATTGTAAACAGTAAAACAATAATTATGTAGCTCAAGTTTGAATAGTATGATAATAATTAGTTGTAAATAAAAGTCCATGTTTCCATCAGTATATGTTGAAAAATAATTATAAATGGGGGTGTAAAATCCAACTTCTTCGAACTTTGAGGGTAGAAAATGATGAAATTTAACTGTTGAGGAGATATTTTCTATTTTCAATGTAACATGAGCAATAAAAATAGCATAAGAAATCTGAAAATTTACAAACCTAAAATCTGAAAATCTAAATTTCTAAGTAAATAGAGTAAATAGAGAGAGAGAGAGAGAGAGAGAGAGAGAGAGAGAGAGAGAGAGAGAGAAAGAGAGAAAAAGAAATATGAAAAAGTGGAGAGAAAAGAGAGATGGTAATAAAGAAATGAATTTTTTTAGTTTTGGGGGAGGAAAGTTTTGGTTTTAGGAGAAAAACTTTTCGAAAGGAAAATATGTTTTAGGATGGTGAATCTGAGCCGTTGATTTGGTTTCAATTGAAGGGGAGCCACTTGATAGCTTTCTTTGTGTTTATTATATAGATTGGGCTTATGACCCAGATATTACTATTTATTTCCAGATGTTGGATTATTGTATTTGGATATTTCATATTGTTTTTATTCCAAGTATTATTGTTCATGTGGTTGATATTATTTCCTACACAATTATTTTGTATTGTTATTATTACTGATGATGCAAGTCATTTGCTGGGCCATTGTCACGTGCTTGTGTTCTGTATTTTTGGTAAGCGGGGCATGACAAGATCACTATCAATAAGAAACAAACAACAAGCATTGGAATTAATACCAATAATAAATGCATTAGACAATCAAAATAATAACCAATTTAAAATAGAAATAGAATATTACGACAGTGGAAAATTGAATAAACAATGGCCCTGGTAGATACTGGAGCTACTAATTCACATATTAAACAAACAAATATAAAGACAACAGAATTAATACCATTATAAAAAACCATATTACTACATAGACTATTACAATAATAGACATCCACTTGTACATAAAATAATACCGCCACTGAAAATAAATGGTAGAAATGAAATGTTATTACATTTACATGTAGATCCAAAACATCATGTTAATGAAATGTTATTAGGAACTGACTTCCTTACATCAGTACATCAGTACTCAATTCAAGAAGAAAAAAATCACAATAACAGTAAATAATGAAAGTATAGTAATAAATAGAGTATTATGTAAATGAATCCATTACGAGCAACAAAAAATACATTATACGTACTAATAGAATTTGTCTACGAAGGATACAAATCGAGAAACTATCATAGTCTAATAGACACTGGAGCAGGCACTAGCTTATGCCGCGAAAATATACTACCAAGATGGAAACCAGATGGATATAATCAAAAGGCAATAACCTGATTATCTGGACAAACCGTCATACTTGATATGTATAAACAAACTGTTAATATACAAATAGAAAATTACGTACTAAAAATACCAATAGTATATCAATCTGATGATATAAATAATGATGTACTATTAGGAAATGACTTTTTCCAACAATATCATATAAATCTGTTATATGTACAACACCTTGTCAATACCAAGCAATAGCCATTAGAATAACACAACCTTATTCTAGGACCAACTTGCCGTATATCAGAGTTTTCTCAACCCAATGTGGTGAGTATCCATATTTACCAAACAGAACTAGAATACAATAAGTCCAAGAAATAACTACAAAAGAAATTTTACAAAAAAATAATTAGAAGATCTGTGCGGAGAGGACCCTTTAGCAAAATGGAACTTAAGTAAACCCACAACACATATAGAATTAATAGATAAAAACAAAATAAGAAAAATTAAAGACACACTCCAACAGATTTAGAAGAGTTCAAAATACATATGAAAGAACTAATGGAAAATAATTACATAAGAAATCACTAAGTTCACATTCATCACCAGCATTTATAGTGAGAAAACATTATGAAGAAAAAAGCGGTAAATCTCGAATGGTAGTAAATTGTAATGAATTAAATCAAAATACTAGGAGATTTGGATATCAACTAGCGGATATGCAGATATTACTTAACACAGTAAGAACATGAAAAATATATTCAAAATTTGACTGTAAATCAGGATTCTATCACATAAAACTAACAGAAGACTCAAAACAGTTAAAATCATTTAGTACACCACAAGGGATCTATGAATGGAATGTATTACCATTCAGATATAAAATCAGCCAGGAGTATTTCAAGAATCTATATAATAAAACACAAAGAAAGCTCCCCCCAAAACAACACTTCAATAGATGGGTAAATGAATTTCAAATGAATTGATTTTACATATTTAGACTAATTTAGATGTGTAGATCAATGTGAACGGTTCGGATCGTCGATATGAACGCCCGAAGGCTGAGTGAACACGCCAGTGTGCACCATAGGTGGTGCACAACGGAAGGGCTCCTTATATATATATATATATATATATATATATATATATATGTATATATATTTCCATTATAAAGCCAAAATATAAAAAAAAATCTGTCAGGAGACGATCTTAGCCGTTCATATATTGTACTGATCTAGCCGATTAAAGACTAAGATTAAATAACTTAATGGGAACGCGTATTACACGTGCAATTAAACCAAGTGCACCAGGCCACCTTCCACTACCTCAATCCGCGTGCCATCTCCCTAACTGCTCAAATCTTCTCTCTCCCCATCTCTTTCAAAACCCAAACAAAACCCTACCAAACCCTAAACCCCCAATCTCAAAACCATGAAATCTCAATCTCAGTCTTCGTGATTCTCAAAGATTCGAAGGCAAAGGAGCCTTCGACGATCTCAGAAGAACCCCGAGAGAGCGGCAGCGAAAGCCATGGATCATAACCAGCTTGGATTTAAAAACGAAGATAAGGATAATGAGGAGGTGGCGGCGGCGAATGGAGAAAATCTACAGTAACTCAAGTTCTTACAATTATGAAGTTATCGAGTGTAATGAAAAGCCAGATCAATTGGCGATCATCAAGGTCTCTCCATCATTTGATCCAGCGAATCTGGAGGTCAAACCAGTGACATTGCTTGCACCTTTGATCGTCTTTTATTCTTTCTTTCCTCTTGATTTCTCAGAACTTCGGATTTAACAGGCAGTTAGTTGATGGAGGGGAGAGAAGCAGAACTGGTGAGTCCACTCTTCGGAAATCTGGCCTTCATTGCCTATCTGTTTTAAACTCTCATGTTGGCTATTTTTTTGTACAGTTTCGAAGTAAAGAGGACCCCTGAGGTTTGATCATAGTTGTTAATAATTGTGTTGTAGTTGATTTTTATCTATACTGGATAACAATTTCATGCCTATTGGATTAACATTCTTTTCCCATAATATTGCTATGTTATTGGCGCCTAACCACATTTGACTCCTTCTGTCTTTGGATTCAGCATTTAACGAACGTTCTTTCTTAGATGTAATAACTGAGAATCAAAACCTCTTGCAAACACCATTTATGTAATTATAGGTATGGCATACTTGAAAGTGCTTTTGGGGATTTGAGGCAAAGAATCTTCTTTATTAGAGTCTCAACTTTCCCTTTTGTTCCAGGGTAGGTGTTATTGTTGTAGCATAATCAGGTTCAATATATTGTTTTAGGATCTTGGCGTAGTTTCTGGTAAATTCCAAATTTTAATTTATCAGCTGTTGTTAATGATAGTAATGCAACAATACTATTGTTTGATTTTTTAGTTTCCTGATAAGGTACTATCTTTGTTACATATTGGTTTGTTGATTTTTAAATGAATGGTTAAGATCGAGTTGTCGAAATTGGATCCATTTGTGCTTTGTTTTGATTGGAATTATGCTATAATTGATTAAACTTGGGTTATTGATGCTTGCTTCAAATCTGATTTCATTGAGCTTGTTGTCGTTGGAGTAATTTTGAAATTCATGGTTTGCTTTCTAAGATGATTGACTTAGTCGAATTCGTAGTTTGAAGAATATGGGTGTGCTAAATGCAAGTATGTTTAGATAACTTTTGTACCATTTATGTGCACTAAGTCACGTGCACTTGGTGCATGGTAAATTCCAACTAGTATATATATATATATATATATATATATATATATACACACACACACACACACACTTATGGAAGCATGGACTTTTATTTACAACTAATTATTGTCATACTATTTAAACTTGAGCTACATAATTATTGATTTACTGTTTACAAAGCTTTTCATATGTTGTATCATTTTGAAGACGTGTCGTAGGCACGTGCCCACGGGAAAATCCAGTATATGGATAAGATATTTGAAAAACACAATAATTTCATACTAGTATATGTAGATGAAATTTTGATAGGATCCGAAAACGAAGACCAACATAGAGAACATTTACTAAAATTCACAGAAATAATAAAAAATACAGATATTATACTATCAAAAAGGAAAATGGAAATGTTCAAAACTGAGATAGAATTCTTAGGAACAAAATTATCACATGAAGGAATAGAATTATAGCCACATATAGCAGAAAAAATAAAGACATTTCCTAATGTCCTAAAAGAAAAAAGAGAAGTACAAGCCATAATTTGATTACTAAATCAGATAAGAGGATACATACCAAATCTATCAGCAAAAACAAATTGGTTACAACAAAAATTTAAAATGTTTAAGAAATGGGAATGGACCTCAGAGGGTGAAGAAAACTTGAAATATTAAAATAACAACTTCAGGATTAAATAAACTAAGTTACCTGTTAAAGAATGTTCATGGATAATAGAAACAGATATATGTGAAAATAATTGGGAAGCAATATTAAAATTTGTTGAAATAGGTGAAAAAGAGGAAAGACTAGCCAGATATACTAGTGGATCATTCACACAAACCCAACAAAATTACCACATAAATGAAAAAGAACTACTAGCAATACTAAAAGCTATAAAAAGTTTGAATTATTCATAATACATACAAAATTCACAGTAAGGACAGATAATACACAAGCAAAGAGTTGAATTAACAAAATAATAGATACAATTATAGCAAATAAAAGATTGATAAGATAGCAAATGGAACTAGTAAATTATGACTTTACAATGAAAAACATAAAAGGAAAGGACAATATTTTAGCCGATTTTTTATCAAGAAATTAACTATTTCATTTGTTGCAGAATGGAAACTAGAGTCCAGCAAATGGAACATGATATAATTTGCCTCAAGAAAACCATGGAACAAATAAAATTAGCATATAATCAATTATAGCTACAAATATGCGGACTCCAAAGTCTGTTCTACCAGCATGTAAGCCAGCATGCAACTACAGAAAATATGATGGACAATACTAGCGAAAAAATGAGTGAGATGGGTGAACCTGCTCATTCGCTAAAAGAAGAAGCAATTACAACCTTAAATAAGACCACATACAAAGAGACACTTTTTACTGAGAAATCTTCTACCAAAGTATCAAAGAAAATATTATTTTTACAATATATTAAAAAATTATGTGAAGTAACCGAGCTGAACCAGTTCATCAAACAATATTACAGCAATATATGAACAAGGCCATCATCCTACCAGGAGTTAATCTAAGAACAACCAGGGCATTATTCGAAAGAGGACTTATTCATTGCATCTATCCATCCAAAGAAGTGAAGAATTGGTCCACTTGCCAAGAGAAATTTACAAAGCAGCCAAGAGTTATTTTGGCCTCACAAAGGCCTCAAAAATATATTTCAGAATGTATTCATCAATCCTTGAGTATGTTGAAGAAAATGAAGAGCTTCCGGCAGAACACGTTATAAAAATACGAATGACTAACCAAGTGATCTATGGAGCATCTAACATTGTACCATATAAGGCTGAGGAATTTTAAAAAATAATCTCAGAAAGAAGAGCAATGGGATTCAGAAATATGTATTGCGAGCTAAAAGACATAAAATTAAGAAACAACAACATATGGATCTATGACAGCCCAGACCCAGAGAAAATAATAATGTATAGTATAGCAAAAATAAAACAGTCACACGATAAGCATGAGCTATTTGACAGTTGGAACTAGATACTATCTACAGGAGCAATGACAATGATAAAACAGACAGCTGTTTACTACTGTAGCTTGATGAAGACAGACCATCAACACAAATGTGGAGCATGTGAAGATGTTGGCCGGGAGGAATCTCTTTTTCTAGAATAGTCCATAATGTAATCAGAACCATTATTACAGGTTGATGTAAGAAGTTACGTATTTGTAGCAATTATTGAACATATGATGTAAGCAGTGACGCATGAAAATTTGTTGTAAGTTGATCCCTTGGTCTATAAAAGGGGAAGCTAAGTAAGGGAGAAGGCAGAATATGTAAGAAGGAAAAGTTCCATATAAGTTTGTAAGAAGAGTTTGTTTGTAAGAAGTCGAATCAATAAAGACTATCTTTCTTGTTAAGCTCTTGTAGAATATAAGATATGAATAATTAGTTTCTTACCCTCAGGGAGAGTTTTGTAAGGCTTTGCCTGAAGGATCTTGTAAAAGGACCAATTTATAACATTCTATAGTTAATTTGTACACCTAGTAGCAAGAAACGAGCTAGGTTGTGGTAGCCTGTATTGAAGTGCTACTAGTTGTTCCAGATGTATCTCCTGGATGAAGCTCTCTTGAAAAGCATAGTAATACTGAGATGGGAGGAACGTAAAATGAGCACTGAAATTGGGGTGCATACCAGGGGTATTTTATCCACTGGTAGTAACTGATACAAAGTAGCTCAAAGAAGTTTAACTAGGTCTGAAGCATGATGGGCCATTTTGTTGTGATTCTTATAGTATCCTTAGAAATCTCTCTCTACTCCTGATTTTATACATGTTGTTTTAAATAACAAAAATGCTAAAAAAGAATAATGGATAATAATTGTTTCAGTCTTGCCTCAGAAATTTATGAATTAATGACTAACTATGAAGGAAGTGATAGAATGTTAGTTTTTTATGCTTATTATCCTTATAGAGTAACAAGCATGAATGATTTTTATGAGTTCAAATTATTTTTCTTTAGTGTACAACGAGTAATGTAACTACCATTTTCGTTCTTTTTAGTTTTCCTTTTTTATTGTAATATTTTATTTGCATTGAATAAAATACTCTATTTTTCTTGAACATCTTAATTACATTTTTCTTCATGAATTGCTTTTATTCTTCTTGTTGAGCCATTTTCCTATTGATTCCATTTCTATTTTATCGCGAGTATTTTATTTGAACCCTATTATCTTTAAATCCATCTATTTTTGAACCCAAAACCCAATTGTAATTATTTCTAGTCCGAAACCCATTATTATTGGATCCTATCCCATTAATCCAACAACCTAATTACACTCTAAAAATACAATTCTATTGCAAACTCTAAAACACAAAATACAAACCCTAATCAACAGCCGTCTTCTTTCTCCTCTCCCTTTCTCTCTTCCCGACCGACCTCCTTTCATGTTCATCTTCCCGCCCAACTCCTTAACCCATCATCGTCTCTTCAGTCGATGCCCCATCTCCGGTGACCTCACCCCGCGCCGCCATCCACGACGCCCCAGCCACCAGCGAGCGACGCCAGACCCCCGACTCCCTCCTCTACTGTTCCTCTATTTTTGCTTGAGCCAGCACAACAGACCCCGACCGCCCTCGACGTCGAACTCCAGTCACCGTCCGCCACCGCCTGACATGCCTCCGGTCGACCACCAGTCGACCACTGGCTGCCATCGACCTGCTCCTTGCTTGCTTTGCTAGTTGCTGTCAATCTTGTTCTTGTTGCTTCTTTTGTTATTGTTTGCTTTTTGTGCATGTAGTGTGCAGGTGATTTCACGTGGGTTCGTTGCTCTGAGATTCTCATCCCGTTATTCTTTGGTATTCAAATTTATCGTCTATAAGGCAAGTCACTATCCTCTTGAATTGAATCTTATATCAAATTCATGTTTTTATTGAAATTCTTGCAAGTAGATCCAATTGTTTAATGTATTGTATATTGATTTTCTCTCTTTGTTGAGTATATTGAGGGTTTACACGAGCTAACCCAAATATCCTCGACTTCGTGCCACTTTTGACTCCAAATATTGAAACTTTCATGTACTCATATAGTATCGTTAATAAGGTTATACATATAATTACCGCACAGATAATCTACCGTAGTTTTTATTGTTAGGTTGTATGTTTGAATGATCGATTGATGTTTGGTTGTTGTTAAAATTGTGTATATGTGTGTTTTTAATTGTATTCATCATGCTATTGCACCCTTCATGCTGATTACATAATTTATTAACTATAGGATTGATACCCATCATGTTTAATTGCTTTATTTCATCAAATACACCAATAATCTGTATGTTACTTGCTGTCTGTCTTTTTTCTGACTTTTTCGACCGAGTATTTCATCTCAAAATAAATAACTTTCTGAATAAAAGTTGTAGCCCTATGTCTCTAGTTTCCAGAACATCGTGAATCGCTGAATTTCGGGTTGTACTGAAAAAGTTATGATCGTTTTACTACTACTGTGTTTTTATTTCTAGAATTTTAGATTATTTTATGCTTCATGTTCAATCTATTAAAATACTGCTCTGATAATTCCAGAATGTTAGTTAACATATTTAGGAGTCTAAAGAATATTTTTCATTATTTTACAATTGAGTTTTTGCTGATTCTAAACATATAACAACATGATGTAGATTTTCTGTCTGAACATATAATATGTAAAGAATAATGTGTTTGACCTAGATACTGTTGTCGGATTTTGTATTTTAAATATGCGTTGGAATCGTTTGGAAGTCTAGTTTTCAAAATTTCTGACGGTTTCAGTTTTCGATTTCTGTTTAGCGGGAAAACCGATTTTTGTACAGTGACTTGTTGCTGTCCAGAAATTTGTTTTCCAGATTTTCTTAATATAAGTATACATATATCATTGTATTGCATGAATTGAAATGTATATGTAGCATTGCATGATCCTAATGTGTTATTGTCATCATTCTAATTATCCTATCCAAATTTATCATCCTATTGTTTCTCTATTGTTACTATCGTTCATCTAATGTCTCTAAGTGCATAATGTATTGTTGCATTGATAAAATAATTAACAAGCCGAGATTCAAGGGGTTGACTTGGGTAGTGAAAGATATAGTGACTGTGTTGGCCAGTGTTTTATCGATTAATTGTTGGAGCACTGACTATGACACCCCAATCTTTCGTGTATTGTATCAATGTATCAGTGAATTAGTGAATCATTATAATGTATCGTGCACAATATTGTTATTGTATCAGTAATTATCGTACCAACACATGATATATAGACTTCACCACTAGAGTCTAAACGAAATTGATTGTATGCATCGAACCTGTAGTATGGAACATATGAGACACAATACTACGTGCATTAGTTAGGATTAAAATGATTAATAGACTTAAGAATTGACACAACATTAACATTGCATATTGTACCTCATTGTTTCTATTGATATCGAATATTGTCCCAGTGTTATTGACATCGACCAATGAACATTGTTATCGATTATTGAACCATTGTTTATACTATTGCATTGACTATCTTTGATATTGATTATTGCTATTGTCCCATGTTATTGATTTCTATTTACCCATTGAATTCATTATTATATCGTTATTCCATTGTTCTTTGGTTTCTCTACTTGCTGTCCATGACTTGCTCTGAGGACAATTTTTTCTTCTTTTTTTAGATGAAGTGTTCACAAGTAATGAAAGAGAATTGCCTGCTGGAATCGGAGAACAAGCTTTATAACCCTTGTTTTCCAAAATACATATTTTCTGAATATTTTCTTTATTTTGACTAATTATAAATTCATTTTGTTTTGAAATTGTTTCGGATCTTTTATTAAAGTGTTTTCTAATTGAAAACTATATTTTGTTTGAATAATGGAATAATTTAATTTTTGTTCCTAATTGATCGGTTATTTGTATTTTTACTCAATTTAAATTTAAATGTATTATAACTTTTTGGGTTATTTTGATAAATATATACTTTTTATATAATCTTAAATTATTATTATCGTTATTGTTATTTTATCCTTGTGATTTTTACTATTGTTATTATTGTTATTATTAGTATTATTTTTTGTAAAGCCCAAATATACTTATTTAATTGTACTTTATTATTCGATTTGATGTGTGTCTATATGTATACTATAAAAACCCATTTTAAGTTCTTATTGGATCTTTTAAAACCCTTAACCCATTAAAACCCTATATTACCAAAACCCATTATATCCTTTCTTACCCATTATCAAAATACCAAATTCCCGTTATTAATAAACCCCGACCCGTTTACTCTCACCCCAACCCGAAACCTATACTACCTATCAGCCGTCTCCCCCATTCTTTAACCTAAACCCACCCTATATATATATTTATCCCTACTCCCATCCCCTGCATTAAACCCCTCAACCGCCGCCTTCTCGTCTCCCTACTGATCTCCATCTTCCCTCTCCTTCTCCATCGACAACCAACCCTCCTCCTTCCCCTCTCCGATGTCGCAGCACCCCAGGCCAAGGCTTCCCCTCATTACTACTGTCGTCTCATTCGAGCGCAGCATAGAGTGCCACACCATCGTGCCGTCTTGATCCCCTGCCACCGTCGCCACCAGACGACCGCAACTGCCAGCCTATGCTCGTCCCGAGCGCCAGCCAGACGACAGAGCAAGCAAAGCCAAGCAACAGCCCTTGTAGTGACCTCCCATCGCTTCATCACCGGCATCCCTCGTCCGCCATCAGCCTCGCATGAGCGTCGCCACCCTGCCGCCGGTTGTCGCCAAAGCCAGTGCACCATTGATGGGTGTGTTGTTTGGTTCGTTTTGATCAAGTGTGATGTGAGCCGTCGATCGCCATGATCATCATGATCATCATGTCTCCTTGATTGATTGATTGATTCCTAGTCGTCTGTTAATCTAATTTTTATCATCGCCATCATCATGATGATCACCTTGATGTGGGCCGTTCGATCTCCTCTTGATCATCACGATCATGATGATCATCAACTTCATTTGATCACAGCCGTTCGATCGATCGATCTTGATCATCATCATCATCATCATCATCAGGGAGATCTAGTCGTCCTGATTTGGTCCGATCATCTTGATCTTGATCTTGATCTCTTGGTCTCAACGGTCCAATTTTGTGATCTTGTGTTCATGATTGGTTCGTGACCCGTTTGTTGTGTTCGTGTCCCAGGAATACATTCCTGTTATTCTTGCTCTTGTGTCATTTCTGTCATCGTCTCTCAGGCAAGTAACTTGTAATCTTTTCTTTGTGTAATACAAGTACTAAATATCGCCTGTAGAGTAGTTGGGTTCTAGAGACAATTCGTATGTGAATCCTCTGTTATATGTTATCTCTATTGTGTTGATTCGACCATAGTTGCCTCATGACATACATGACATGAAACAACTAGGGATGACCACTTTTGGATGTTTATATGCATGTTATTTTGTGATATCGTGTGCTTGCTGTGTTATTCGTGCTATACTTGTCATGGACTTGCAAAATACCCTATACCATGTGTTTGGACATCTAGTCACTATATTTCATGTTTGGCTTGACTTTGATGAGTTTTACATAAACTAGATGATTTTATGTTCAAAGAATAATTCTGTGTTCTCTGTTACCTTGCTTTTGATCAGTATTTTAGACCCTATTAAGGTCAGTATATAAATTTTATTTTTGAATAAGATCTGTAGAGAATTCTGTCTATTTTCCAAACCTTCTGACAAATCCCAGTTTTGTTTTACGAGTTGTGAGTTATGTCTATTTTACTACAGAGGTGTAGACAGATTTCCAGATTTTGTTTTTTTATGAATTCTGAAGAGTAATCTATTTTTATCGTAATGTTAAAAGTATTATTTCGATCCAGTATTTTGCACCATACAACTAGACTTCATTGGGATTAATCTTGAATTTTTGTGGATTTATTTGATGAGTTTTACAAACCGTTCTATGCTTCCAAACCATTACTATACTAGCAGGTTTTTCTTACTTTTCAGTAAAGAACTTAATTTTCGACCTAATTCTACTTACTATTTGTAAAATATTTGTGAATATGAAAGTTAGTCTACTGTATCTAGTTTATTAACCTTTTAGCAGATTTTGATGCATGATACTTGACATCTGTTACATGTTACCTTTACCCTTTTGCATATCACATTACTTGATTTTGTTCATGATTCATGTTAGTTATTCCATTTTGTTATCATGCCTATTCCATGCCATTTGTTATTCTTTCCCATGTACTTGTATCCTGCACTACAAGCGGCCCATAACTTACATTGACGGGAGTTTGTTTTCTTTTTCCTCTTTCTGCAATTTATTAAATTGCAGATTTTGGAGACCGGTTGCTAGATGGAGTTGGTGACATGAGATACTAGCTACTGGAGTTTTGCTGTTATTATTTATTGTTGCTTATTTTGAGCAACTGTATTTTGCTACTTGAATTATTTGTATTAGGCAATGTGACACAGGATATTTGACTTATTCAGATCTGATTTATTTGAGATTATTATATTTGGTTTCAAATAAATTCCTGTTGGTATTTTGATTTATATATGCATGCTTGGCTGACTTTTCTTGCTTTCGACTCTAATTATTCTTGAAGAATGTTGTAAAGATTCCTGATAGCTTATGGATGATGAAAATCTTTCGCTGGGCTATGCCACGCATTCGTATTCCGTATTCTCTTTTTGGGAAACGGGGCGTGACAAGATTTTTAGTAGTATCAGAGCCCAGGTTTGGCTAATGTATTAGTTTGACTGATATATTAGACATGCTTGGCTCGATCTGGGATTCACTCAACATAACACAGACCATGCATGCATGAATGAATTATAATCAACATTGATCTGGATACAAGTCTTGTTCCGTTCTTTTTGATCCCTTCTTATTCGATCCCTTAATTCCTTGATTCTTCCGTCTTTTTTAGTCGTCCTCTTTGATTGATTTCTTCTTGGATATGAATTCATTCTTTCTGTACCCATATTCCTTGATTCCGGTGCTATCCATTCTTCTCTTTCTGCTTGGTCTTTCAGTCAGCATCGCTGGATGCTATTGGCAGAGTCTTCCCCGATCAGAATGGCGCAGCGGAAGCGTGTGGGCCCATAACCCATAAGTCCCAGGACTCCTTCTTCTCCTGAAAATCAATCACGACACAGGAAACACCCAACCAGTCCATGCCCAAAATTACATCGAAACTGGAGTTTGGAATCACAATCAAATTCGCCGAGAAAACCACACCACCAATCAGCAACGGACTTTACTTGCAAACCCTAGAACAAACAACGACACCTCCATCTGTGGTGATGTCCCAAGCTGCAGGCATAGCATCGCAAGCCAAACCATGCTGATCGACAAAGCGAGAAGAAATGAAAGAGTGGGTAGCACCCGAATCAAATAACACATGAGCAGGGAGAGAGAAGACTAAAATCACACCTAGAAGAAGATCAAACAAAGAATAAGGAGCTAGCGCGATATATACACGAATAATTGTACAAAGGAGGGAAAAACAAAAATAACATGCAAAGAACAACAAGAAAGAAAAGAAAGTACAACTACTGTGATATACCTGCAACCACTCCAACAACAACTTCTGCTTCATCGGCTGTCAGGTTATAAGCCTGACCACGACAACCAACCTGACCTCCTCTAGAAGCCACACGCCTCTGATCAAATACTTGCCTCTACGGAAGAAAGAGGCAGCCTCCCTTGACCACATGTCGGCGCTCCTAGTTGAGTAGCACCAGCAACCGGCGCAGAACCTCTGCTATTCAGGACAGTCACGAACCATATGCTCACTACTCCCACACACTAAACACTGCCGGCTGGCCCTCCTACAGTCTCACTGTGAATGCCCAGTCTTATGGCAATAGCCACAAGTCTCAACATTTCTCGGGACAACGGGTCGTATGGCTGTGCTCTCATGGGAGGGGGCAGAATTGACCACCAAATAGGTCCTCCGGAAGGTCAAGCTGCAACAGGATGCGAAACAGTCCTCTCAGGAACACTAGATCGGCTAAGAGTCTGCTCTTGGATCCGAGTCGCATCTAGAACATCGGAATAAGCACGAAGCCGAAGTGCAGCCAAACAGTCCTGGAGGGGAAAACTCAAGCCCGACAGAAAACGATTAGCCCGAGCCTTATTAGTGGCAACGAGGGTAAGGGCAAGCGACTGAGCCGAGTAAACTCTGCAACATACTCGTCCACGGAACGGGTTCTATGATTAAGATAATGCACAAATTCATACCGTCACAAGTGAAGTTGTAAACCCTATTTTTAGTTTTATTGTATTTTGTACTCTTTTGATTATTGTATTTGAATTCATTTATTGTGATGCATTTTGTCTTTTCTTGTGTTCTTTTGTTCTTCTTGGATCAATCTGTATTCTTTTGATTGGATTCTGTCTTTTGTGGATTTGGCTCTTTTCTATTTTGAATTCGATTTATTCTCCTTTGTGTTTGTCTCATCTTATTGCTTTGGTTTGACTCTTTTTGGAGCCAAAACCGATACCCAAAACCCAATATATTGACCCAAAACCCTAATTTCTTGATCCCTATAAATACCCCTCATTATTAACCCTAATTAATTACCCTATGTCTCTCTCACGCTGTTTTCTCTCTCCCCGTATCTATCTCCCTCTCTCTGTTTCGTAACCCAAACCCAACCACCCTTGAACCCCCGATCCCCATCGCTCCTTCGACCCTCGTCCGTCCCCGTCATCGCCTTCGTCTCTGTCTCCTCTCCATCGTCATCGCCGTCGCTCGCCCCCGTCCTCGCCATTAACCACTGAACACAATCACTAAAGTTTCTCGTTGCCATATATACATCTCTGTCGCCCTATTCCACTGCCGTGCCCGTTCATCATCTTCGTCGTCCCTCGCCGCACCTGTGCACCCCCTAGCATCGCCGTCCCCTGTTTTCAACTGCAAAAACAGAGTCTCGCCGGAGTTGTGTCGCCGTCGTCGCTTCCCGACCATGGTCACGATGCCGCTCCACCACCGTAGTCATCGCTGTCGCAGTCATCGTGCAGCCAGTTTGCCACTCTCTCTCTCTCTCCTTCTACTGTCGAGAGGTTGAAGACGCATCATGAGTGGGCTGTTTTGCTGTTCGCTGTTTTTCCGCGTCGGATCCCCAAGCCGCTATCCCCTATTCAGTGTGGATCCGGTGCGAGGTCGTGTTCTGATTGGCCGATTTTTGCTGTCCCGTGTTCTGCCGCACCCGATCTCACTTGCTGTCCGCTATTTTGGGGCTAGATCTGGTGTGAGGCAGTGGAACTGATTGGCTGGAATTGGTGTTTCGCGTTCTGTGTGTGCCAGATCTGAATTGGTGTTCTTCGTTTTGTCATGATCCTGTGTGTGTGATTTGCTTTAGGATCTCGCTATTGCGGTTGATTCTTCGTGCATTTTTGGGAGATTTTCTCCAGGATTCTGATCCCGTTATTCTATTTTATTAATATCTGCAAATACAGGCAAGTCTCTTCTTGAATCCTTTTATTTATTTGTGTTCAAGATCTCTTTGATCTCCTGTAAGTAGATCCTGTCCTTTTATTTATCAAAAACTGCTTTGACAATTCCGTTAAGATTATCGAGGGTTTAGACGAGCTAACCCGGTAAACTCTTAACATCGTGCTTCTCTTCGATCTAAACCTAGTCCCCAATGTTTCATGCATTTGCACAATAAACAACTAGATTCATGCATAGGATTACTTGTCGATTGGACATTGAAAATTGAACATGCTAGAATTGAACTTAATTGATTAATTGACATCATGACCATGATAAATGTATCTTAAACGTTAGAAATTTGCATGTTGACACCTAGGATTACTTTGATTACCAATTTGCATGCTATATGTGATCGTGTGAATTATTTACTATCTTTTATGTTAAGTTGATTTCTGGACTACTGTATGTTTCACTTTAAATCAGATTTTTAGCCCTGTTAATGATATAGTTTAAGGAAACTTACTCAACATAAAATGTAGCCCTTGATGTCTAAATAATTTTTCCCTACTCTGGATTTAAATTCCAATTTGCCATCTGTTAGATATTAGCGCTTTACTGCAACTGTGTTAGCAATTTTCAGACCCATAATTTCATGCGTATTCTGCTGTTATTTATTTTATTTGACCCTGTTATCAGTAGAGGAAATATCTGAAATAAATCATGCTGAACCTGGACATGTATAGCTACTTTCCTAAATTTTTGTAGATTTTAATAATAAGTTTTCTGACCCGAATTAATTAATGGAACATAACCTACTGCATGCTGACTAAACATAAAACCTGATTTGATTAGAACTTTCACCCTAGTTCCCATGACCTTCATATACCTTAATTATACTCGCTGGAACCGTATGAAAGTCTACTTTCCAGATCTTCCGGTGGATTTAGTTTTGCTATTGTGTAGTGACCCTGACCCATGATTTAGTACAGCAAGGTCATGATGTCCTGATTTTATGAAATGTGTTAAATAATGTGTTTTGCTTCATGCTTTGGTTGTAGCGCTTAGAATTAGTCACACATAGTAGTATACGACATTGACACCCTCTTGCATGCTCACATAGGATAAAAATAAACTATTAACAAGCCGGGGTTATCATGGGTACACTTGGTAGTGAACAATCCGGAAATGTACTCGGTAAGGCCTTATCGTTATATCGTATTGACATGAAAGGAGAAACATTGACTACAATAATTGATTGATGATTCTTGCATGTAAATTCTTTTTATCAATGCCGAGTACACGAACTGTAAATTCACCATCGGTCTAAAACGATCACTGTGCTTGCATGGAATCTGTAGTATGGGATGCAGTAGTACGTACACTAGATAGGTTAATAAAATACTTAACAACCTGCATAATTGATCTTGTGTTGACATTGACTTGACATCACGCATTTCATGTGTGATTATTGTAACCTTTTGATATTGCCTACTCTTTGTTTTGTTCTTTGTCTTTGACCATGTTCCTTTCCTTTGATATTCATATTTTTCCTATTACCCTTTATTTTCTCTACTTGCCACCCACGACTTGCTCTAAGGGCACTATTTTATTTCTTTTTAGACCAGGAATTTACAGGTACTGAAGGATCTGTTCTCGAAGGAATTAGTGAGCAATGTTTCTAGTGATGGATCCAGTTTTCCGCTGTGTAGTTTTATAACACTGTTATCTCTTGTACTTTATTTTGGGCTCTATAACCCGTAGTTTTGTTTTCCCAAATGTTGGATATTTATACTGTTTGTTTATTTCATTATTATTGGAACTTTATCATTGATTCTTGTGGTTATATTCTTGCGTGGTTGTATATTTGTTGATCTTATTGCCGAGTTAGTCTGGTACAACTTATGGATGGTGTTTACATCATTCGCTGGGCCTGCATTACGTACTCGTATTCCATATTTTGGGAAGCAGGACGTGACAGAAGTAGGCAACAACAAATGACAATTAAGAACATTATCTAGCTGACCTGAGTTAGGGAAACAAATTATCGCTCCATCTCTGCCATGGTGACACTGGGAAATAACTTCGCCATGAAGCTCTCAGAGAAAGTGTCCCACTCAATGGATCGCGGCATCCTCTCGGATTCAACCCACCACCAGATATGAGCGAGATCCACCTACTGGATGCGAACCACATCCACACGATCTGCCTCAGCAACACGAGCGGCGACCAGCAGTTGCTCCGTCCGGATAAGCCATTGCTCGGCTTCCAACGGCAACTCAGTACCCGAAAACTGATCCGGGTGCAGCCTCATGAAGTCCGCTACCGTACCAGGCTTAGGTGGCAGAGGCCTAGGTGCAGTTCCAGTGGCGTTCCCATTGGCTGCCAAAGTGCTCTCATCATCTCATTGTGCTCCTGCTGAAGAGCCATCATCTGCTGAATCGTCTGGAGAATAGCAGCGTTGTTCAGCTGCTGATCCCCCGAGCGAGAAGAAGAATTCCCACGAGCCAAAGCCTGAAACACGATCAAAGATGGTCAGCACCCAGATCATATGTTGGTTATTATACAAGTATTCATGTGATTATCGTGGTGTGCAAATTACTGAGTTAACTCGGTTAGAGCCAAACTCAACTTATATACCAATCAAAGCCAACCCTCTCAAAGATAGTCATGTTTGATAGATATATTACTCAACCCTGGGCTCTGACACTAGTAAAAACCCTGTCACGCCCTGCTTCCCAAAATACGGAATACGAGTACGTAACGTAGGCCCAGCGAATGATGTAAACAACATTCATAAGTTGTACGAGACTAACTCAGCAATAAGAACAACAAAGTACAACTATGCAGGAAAAATACAACCACATGAAACAAGATGAATTCCAATAATAATGAAATAAACCAACAGTATAAATATCCAACATCCGGGATCAAAACAAAACTACGGGTCATAGAGCCCAAAACAAAGTACAAGTAATAATAATATTCAAGAAATAAATGGTCAACAAGTAAAACTAAGCAGCGGAGACTGGATCCATCTTTAGAAACGTTGCTCACCAATTCCTTCAAGAATAGATTCTTCAGCACCTGTAAATTCCTGGTCTAAAAAGAAATAAAAGAGTGCCCTTAGAGCAAGTCGTGGACGGCAAGTAGAGAAAACAAAGGATAATAGGGAAACATGAATATCAAAGGGAAGGAATATGGTCAAAGACAAAGAACAAAGCAAAGAGAAAGCAATATTATCAAAGGTCTACAGTAAATCACGCATGTAATGAGTAATGTCAGGATCAAGCAAGAAATGCAGTTTATTAAGTGTTTTATTAGTCTATCTTGTGCACGTACTACTGCGTCCCATTCTACAGATTCGGCGCAACACACGGTGAACGCTTTAAACTGATGGTGAATTCACGGTTCATGTACTCGTCTCAGTAATCAGTGTTTAATGTTCAGTATAAGTGTTTATCAAGCAGTGTTTATAGCCATACAGTATGGTCAGTACAGTAGGGCCCGACCGAGTACAATCTCCGATTGTTCACTACCAAGTCATCCCATATAACCCTGGCTTGTTATCAATTTATTTTCATCCTATGTAAGCATGCAAGGGGGTATCAATGTTGTTCATTACTATGTGTGTCTAATTCTAAGCATTACAGACAAAGCATGAGGCAAACACATCATATAAACACATTCTACAAAATCAGGACAACATGACCTTGCTGTACCAAAACATGGATTATGGTCGCTACAAATTAGCAAAACTGAATCCGCTGGAAGATCTGGAAAATAGACTTCCACACGGTTCCAGCGAGTATAGTTAAGGTACATAAAATGTATAGGAACTAGTGTGAAAACTCTATTCTAATCAGGTTTTAAGTTTAGGCAGCATTCAGAATGTTGTGTTCAACTATTTATTTCAGATCGAAGAACTCATTAATAAAATCTACAAAAATTCTGGACAATACCTATACATGTTTAGGTCCAGCCTAAATTATTTCATATTTTTCTTGTACAATTAACAGGGTCAAATAAAATATAGGACAGCAGGGTACGCATGAAATTATAAGTCTAAAATTACTAACACAGCTGCAGTAAAGTGATGATAACTAACAGATGACAAATTGGAATTTAAATCCTGACTAGGGAAAAATTATCTAGACATCAAGGGATACATTTTATGTTTAGTAAGTTCTTTCAAATTATGTCATTAGCATGGTCAAAAATCTAGTTCAAAATGAATCATACAGCAGTCCAGAAATTGTTTTAGCATGAATAGGCAAATAAATAAATCATATGATCACATATAGCATGCAAATTTGTAATCAAGTGAATACTAGGTCTTAACATGCAATTTCTAAGGTTGAAGGTATATTTATCATAGTCATGGTGGCAATTCATCAATTAAAAATGATCCAGTACATTCAATTTAACATGTCCATTTCATCAAGCAGTTCTAAGCATAAATCTAGTTATTTAATTGTGCATATGCATGAAACATTGGGGACTGCGTTTAAGATCAAAGAGATAGCACGATGTTAAGAGTATGTTAGGTTAGCTCATGTAAACCCTTGATAATCTTAACGGAATTGTCAAAAGCAATTTTTGATAACAGAATGGACGGATCTACTTGCAGGAGATCAAATAATCTTGAACACGAACAAAAAAAGGGTTCAAGAAGAGACTTGCCTATTATTACAAATATAATTAAATAGGAATAATAGGATCAGAACCCTGGATGAACTCCCAAAGCACTTGCAAACTACGGCGAAGGAATCCCAAGCAAACAACAGCAACAACAACTCACTTCTCAATACCGGATCGGGGGCAGAACACGGAACACCAAATGCAAATCCGAACTGCCAAAACACGAAACACCGAAAGTGCCCAATAGATGATCTTCTCCTTCCTCACGATAGCAAGAGAGAGAGAGAGAGATCGATGGACTGGCATGGCGCGACGACTACGACGGGCGGCTGCGGTGGCAGAGCGATGTTGGTACCACGGTCGGGAAGCGACGGCGGCGATAATGCTCACGGCGAAGAACGAGCTCTGTTCTTCGGTCGAAAACAGAGGACGACGGCAGGCGCGATCGGAGACTTGAACGGCGACGCTAAGGGACTTGGTGGAGCGGCAAGGGACGGCGAATGCAATGGTGATGAGCACGACGACGGGTAGGGCGACGGTGAGATGTTATGGCGATGGAAAAACTTCGGTGGTTGGGTTTCGATGGGTAATTGCGAGGGCAACGGAGAAGACGATGAGGACGGGGACAATGAGGACAACTGCGGGATGAAGATGATGAGGGGATGGAGACGGTGATGAAGGGCGATCGGAGGGGCGACGGGGGTCGGGGGTTGTGCAGGTGGGTTTGGGTTCAGCAGAAAACAGAGAGAGGGAAAGGGTGCGGGGAGAGAGAAGCAGCGGAATGAAAGAGAGAGAGTGATAGTTATTTGGATTTAATTAATAGGGCATTTATAGGGATCAAAAAATTAGGGTTTTGGGTTGATATTATGTGGGTTCTGAGTATCGGTTTGGACTCCAAAAAGAGACAAACAAATGCAATGAGATGAGATGAATACAAAGGAGAACAAATCAATATCAAAATAGAAAAGTGCAAAATTTGCAAAAGAACAGAATCCAATCAAAAGAACACAGATTGATCAGGAGGGAACAAAAGAACCCAAGAAAAGACAAAATACACTATAACAAATGAATTCAAATACAATAACCAAAAGAATACAAAATACAATAAAATCCGAAAATAGGGCTTACAGTTCGCGTCTGGAGGTTGCATCAATCTGGGTGTCAATGCTCGGGAGCGGGAATGGATCTTTTGGGAAAGCTTTGTTCAAAACCGCCAAATCAATGCAAATTCTCCAGCTCCCGTTGGCCTTTTTGACCATCACAACGTTGGACAGCCATTCGCGATAATTGACCTCCTGTATGAACCAAGCATTCTAGAGTTTCTCTACTTCCTCTTCAATTGCCTTCTGGCATTCGGGAGCGAACTTGCGTCACTTCTGCTAGATAGGTTTTGCCCCAGGAGCAACACTAAGGTGATGCATGAGAAGTTATTCGGAGATTCCAGGCATGTCTGTCGCGGTCCAAGCGAATAGATCGCTATTTCCCCTTATACATTGGATGATGTTAGTTTTGACCAGAGGGGAAGGACCTTCATAATTTGGAATGTCCTGGTTGGATCTCCTTCTGAGAAGGCTATTTCTTCTAACTCGTCGACTGGCTCAGAGATGGCTTAGCTACTCCCTTATGTTAGCTCGAGGGATTCAAGGGAGAGGATCGGCCCTCCTACTGAAGTCATGTAACAATTGCGAGCCATCTCCTGGCTCCCTCTGACTTCTCCCACCCCTACTGAGGTGGGGAATTTCATCTTCATATGGTAAGCTGAGGGTATGGCCTGAATAGTAGCTAAGCTGGGTCGGCCCAGAATGACATTATAAGCGGCCTTCACGTCCACCACCATCAAATCCATCGTCTCGGTGCGGGTGTTCGGGGTTTTGCCAGCAGTTACGTTAAGAGTTATCACTCCCTTCGATCGTTACTGGCACCCCGAAGAACCCGTGGAGAGTGTAGCCAGCAGGCTTGAGTCGATCCCTAGACAACTTGAAAGCCTAGAAGGGTTCCAGAAAAAGGATGTTAACCGAACTGCCGTTATCGACCAGGACTCGGTGTACTTCGAATTTGGCCATATGGAGGTTTATCACAAGAGCATCACAAAGCGTTCGGACACCTTTCAAATCCTTGTCAGAAAAGGTAACAGGAAGTCCAAGGCTTTTGGGGGAAGACGGTTCTGTACCGAGTTCACCTATCGAAAAAAGGCTTTTCGGGAGGAGTTCGAATCTCCCCCCATTAGGCCTCCATGAATGAGGTGTAGGACAGATTCAGCCTCAGAATCTGGGGTTTCAACATGTCGCTCAGTTCGCTTATTATCCCCCCTGGGATGCGGAGGAGGATCTACCCTATCCTTCCTTACGAACCTAGAAAGTTGCCCCCTCTGGATGAGGGCTTCGATCTCATCTTTGAGGGCCTGACAATCATTTGTGTCGTGGCCATGATCCCTATGGAAGCGGCACCATTTGTCCTTGTTTCTCTTCTTGCCTAGTGTATTTATCTTCGGAGGCGGTGGGAGTAGACCTTCTTTCCTGACCTCTATCAGGATGGCTGAAACACTAGCATTAAGTGGAGTAAACTTCTTAAAATGGGGAGGAAGGCGGCGCTGGCCACCATTATCTTTCTGGAGCTTCTTAGCTCCCTCATCTTCAGCGCCCTTCCATTTGTTCCCGGACAGGGGTTCTTTCTGATCAAGTGGGAGGAGGGCCTATTCTGCCCTAATATATTTCTTGCTCCTCAGTAGGAGTTCTGAGAAGTGTCGAGGCAACGTTTTAGCAAGAGATGTCTTCAATTTGGCATGGTTGATGTTGTGTCGGAAAGCAGCAGAGGCTACCGAATGGTCTAGGGAGGTGATGGAACGGGCCTCGGAGGTGAAATGCTTTACATAGTCCTGTACCCGCTCGCCCTTCCTTTGATTCAGTGACAACAGAGATGTGCTTTTCTTTTCGATGCGACGGCTACTCACGAAATGAGTAAGGAAGAGCCCTTCAAACTGATCGAATGAGAAGATGGAGGTCGGGGCGAGTCGGGAATACCATTCTCTCTCAGGTCCCTTCAGCGTAGCTGGAAAGGTTTTGCAAAGAAACGCATCCAAAGCCTGGTGGATTATCATGAGATTTTAAAACTCTCGATGTGGTCAGCGGGGTCTGACTCCTCATTATATGACTCAAAGTGAGGGGGCTTGAAGTTTTCTGGGATCGGGGCTTCCATGATGGTCTGGGAGAATGGAGGCCTGCTTGGACAGAAATTCCTTGCCCATTGTTCCTCTTCTCTGTCAAGTCTGCCAAGGTGCCTGTCCATCTCGTGGAGATAGCGGTAGACCGAGTCTTCCCTCCGGTCAAATCTTGCTGACCCTCGGGACTCATCCTAATGCAGAAGGGGACTAGGCGTGCGATGGTGATGGCTTGGGGCAGGTTTAGCACTAGGCGCCTGTTGATCCTGATTAGGAGCAACATTGAGGGCCCACAGAATGCCTTCTTGAAAATCCTGGAACTCTGCCCTTGTGACAGGTGCCCTCTAATCTCTGTGGTCCCTTAGGGCAGACCGACCGGCCGGGGTACGGCTCCTCCTCTGACAGCACGGGGGTGACTCGCTCCACCTCCTGGGAGAGTTCGATCTTCTGTGGCCTGGTCTACGGGGGGATCAGGCTCGAGGAGACCGAATCGGAGGACCCCTTTGTTGTTCATGGCAGGGGATTCCGTCTTGGGTCCGCCCCTCATCCAAGCAGGTCTGAAGATCTATCCCATGTTGCCGATTAACAATAATGTGTCGGAGATCCTTTGGTGTTGGAGGACTGTAAGAGGCCATGGAGTCGGATGAGGGGTTATGTACTGAGACATGGTCGTGAAGAGGAGGTTGCTGTTGACGACTTCGATGGGAGGGCCTCGGGGCGGCCCTTTGAGGCCCTTGAGGGGCCTTCTGGGGGTGAGGTTGCTGAGGAAGAGGCTGTCTAGGCTACAGTTGCTGGACAGGTCGAGAGGGAGGCTGTCCAGGCTGCGGTTGTTGGACTTGCTAGACGGGTTGAGGGAGGACCTCATGAAGTGGAGGAGGAGAAGGAATGGGAGTGGATCTGCGGTTGGAGACCGCTGCCTTCCCCTTCTTCGGACGCATAACTTGGGAGATAACTTCATAGGTGCAGTAGGGCTGGATTGCTTTTCGTTCCCACAAACGACGCCAATCTCTTGCTGCTGATTTTGGTATGGGAGCAAACAGATGAATTTGTGGATTCTTTTTGAAACAATAAAGGCAAACATGTTGACTTTCACCGGTGTTTGACTGGTTTCTTACCGCTGCTGTTGACCTGTAAAAAGTTCGATACATCGGGATGGATCCTGGCGACGAACCCTCCGACGCTCAAGTCAGTAATCAGGAAGATTATGAAAAAGTGTTTATGTGGAAAAATATTGATTACCTTGTTATGGTGGGAGAAGAAGGGTATTTATAGTTGCCTGAAGTGACAGTTTAGAGATAATTACTTATCTCTATGTCTCGGTGTTTTTGGATAAGTTGTAGAGTTTAAACTCGTTTCATGATAAGAGAGGTGGTTTAAATCGCCTATTGGAGATAATCACGAATTTGAATTACTCTTTAAATATCTGAATTGGTTTGTAATGGGCTGCTACCCATACCCAATAGGGCAGGTCCATCTTTTGGTTATTGGGCTTCGAAGAAAGACCTAGTTCCCAATTCGGGCCCGTTTGTAGGTAAAATCACAGTTTTACCCCTGAGTGCTTTAAGATTCGCGCCCAGATTGAACGGTCTCAATTTAATCCCACTTTTAGCCATTTCCACTAGCACACCCCTGTTTTCCTGAGACTGTTACCTGTTACTGCTACCTGTTACCATCACTTGTTACTGTTATCCTTTACTGATACTGCTACTATTTTCCGTTACTGTTTACCTGCTATTGTTCCTGTTACTTGTAGTCCCGAAGTTTTGTTTTGATCCGGATCTCATACTTGTTTGGGATATTTATATTTTTTGCAAATAAATGTTGTTGGTTAATAACTGTTCATGCATGCGTGGTTGAGTATATTGTTATATTTCCTGTTATGCTGGTTGAGTATATCCTTATAGCTCATGGATGGTGAAAACCATTCGCTGGACTTTGTCGCGTACCGTATTCCGTATTCCTTTTGGAAAGTGCGGCGTGAAAATAGATCATGAAGTATTCAACTTCTTATAACAACATTCAACAATTTATCAAATCAAATTCTTGTAGACAATTTTTCAGTTAATAAACCAACTATCCAATTTAATAATGTTCAACGCTCTTCCAATTAATAACCATTTCTTAATACAAAAAACTCATAGGATTAATCACTAGAAGTTCCTTATTTTAATATCATACTTATACTTTGATTTTTTTTCTCAACCACCACGACCATTTCTTTAATTCAAGGGGTTAATATCCATGAAATTTTCACGAAAGAGTGTTTAAATTTGTATTCCACAACCAACTCTCAATTCACATACATTTCCCATTTTAAATTTTAATTCACAGCTCATCTATTACATTACTTAAGATGAATATGATTTTTAATTCCCAAAATAAATCTTAGAATAATGTGAAATTAATTCCAAGGTTTCTATTAACATTATAAAATATTTCTATGAAACTTACCAAATTTTAAAGCTTTAAAATCTCTAAAAATAAAATAAAAAGCACAATATATGCAAGGCCATCGAACCCAGGACCAACAACCAACACAGTTGTCGCCCTGACCAGTGAGATAATTCACAGATGTGATACAAACCACTCTTGATTTGTTTTGTACCCCAAAAGCGCCAATTTATTTATTTCCAAAAAAAATTCCCCCCCCCCCCCCCACCCAGGGATCGAACCCGCAACCAAAGAAAACCCCCAAGCGCAGGAGCTAGCCACTATACCCAAGCGCCAATCTGATAGTATATGTGTTTAAAACCTTTTAATCCCACTCTATAATTTCATCTCATTTTTAACTCTTTCAATTATTTTTGTTTTCTATTCTTTTCTCTCAAATTAATTGTTCATAAAATACAGTCCTAGATTTCCAAAAATGTTTTTTCACTGATTTTATCACAATTAATTTAACTGGTAATTTTTAAGAACTTTTATACACATGCTTAGATTGTAAAATTGATTACTCTTTATAACAAACTAGCATGCTTATATTTATTTTCCTGTAGCCATTATTCCTAGTTCATGAAAAATCTCACTTCTCCATTAACTTATAGTTCACCCCTAATTGTACATGAACTTGACAACTTTTTACACACATACAATTTGTATATATGATTTAATCATGACATACTACCACAAGCCCAACAACACTACAACATGCACTAAATAGACTTTTAATTTAACAAAATAACAATTCGATATTGAAATTTTCAATTAGCATGCACTAATTTCTCATATTTTATTACTACAAAAAACTCTATATGTCAACACAACATGCATCATAACAAGTTTAAAAACTAAAGAACTCATGTCAAACTTTCCATTTTAAACACAATTTACCTAAGCATGCATTCTACAAAAATTTAGAAAGTAAAAGAAGCACCCATATCTTTCTTGATGCAATTAAAAGTATAACTCCTAGAAAAATGCTCCAAAGCTCCAGCACAAAGTAGCATTCTCCTCCTCTTAGCAAAACCGAAATCTCCCTCTAGCCTTCTCTTTTCAATTTTGATTTTGAGTTGTGTGTTGTTCATATTAAAGGAGGGGGTGTTTATAGGAATATTGTGTGGTTTAGATGAGTCCCACTACCCAAAATAACTCCCCACTTTCTCACACACTCCCCCACTCTCTCGTCTCTCTCACATTGGCCGGCCATACCCACCATGTGCACAAACACGTGCACGTGCACCCTATGTGATCACTACTTCTCATATAAATTTTATTATCTCTACTACTATAATGGGAGAGCCCCTTAGTCAGTAACCCAACCTGTTCAACGCACGGGTTGGATTACTTTGGTAAATATTTTCGAAAGTGGACCTGTTTGGTAAATATTTTCGAAAGTGGATCAGTTTGGAAATTATTTTCTTCTTACTCATGGACTAACGTTGGTAAATATTTCCGTCAGTGGACCTGTTTGGTAAATATTTTCGAAAGTAATCAGTTTAGAAATTATTTTCTTTTTACCCTTTTCATTATCCTCCAATTTTTTCCACGTGCACGTGTGCACGTGTATGATACTAGTTAATTGTTATTAAATTAATTGTAGGTGTATGTTACAAATGACAAGTGTACTAGCTTTTTTTAAATGTTCATTTAAATGTAGAATTAATCATGGGCCTTATTTTGTAATTAATTTTTTGTGGGCTTCAAAACAGATTTAGGCCTATTGGATTTAATTTAAAATAAATCATGCAATTGTGACAAAAATGAGAAGGAAAAATATGTACATGACTATATAAAATTTTAGGGACTAAAATGCATAAAATTTTACAAGCAATGCGCGTGCAAAAATCTGAAAAATTAAAAAAAAAATCTGGAATGTTACAATACTCCCTCCTTAGAATAGTTTTGTCAATGGAACTATGCTTAAAGAGTGAGAAAAACAAAAGAAGTAAAATTACAAGGTTTAGTCAAAAAGTTCGGGATGGTCCCTCATCATCCTCTCCTCTGATTCCCAGGTGGCTTCCTCAACCAGTTGATTCCTCCACACAACCTTGACCATAGGTATAGTTTTGTTTCGAAAAAAAATTTCCCGCCAATCCACAATATCCACTGGACACTCCTTGTAGCTCAGATAAAATTGTAGACCTTCTGGCACTTCCGGTAAGTGATGACTCGGATCAGGAATGTCAGCACCCTCTTCGAACTCCAGATCCCCTTTCTGATTGTCAACAGAACTCTTCTGCCTGCTCTGTGCATCAATCAGTCTCCTACTGATCAATTATATCTTCTCCGAGGTTTGTTGTACTATCTCCGGTCCATACATCTACCTTTCCCCCACTTCATACCAACACACCGGTGTTCTACACTTCCTCCCATACAAGGCCTCATAAGGTGTCATACCGATGCTAGTCTGAAAGCTGTTATTGTAGGCAAATTCCACCAGAGCTAAGTGCCTCTCCCAGCTTATCACACCCCACAAAATAAAATGATTTATTTTGCATTACTAAATAATATTATATTGGTAAAGTTGACTATTTTGACTATTTTCTTGAAATTGCAATTTTGCACGTGCAACACACGTGCAGAGTAAGGAAATTTTGAATTCTTAAAATTTTATGGTTAATGAATGATTTTCCTCATTTTATTTATGATATTTTAATTTTCAGATTTATTTGAATTTATTTGACTATTTTATGAATTTCTCAATTTTACACGTACAAAACACGTGCAAATATTTTTTTGGTGCAAATCTCCAATTTCAAATTTCTGGGTACATTCCCCTATTTATAATTAAGTATATCCTAAATTTTGGGATTTTTTCTGAGTAAAGAAACTATTTTGATAAATACTTCGAGAGAAAGGTGTCTTTATGTAAAAAGCCGTTTGGATCTCAGACAAATAATGAAAATTCGTTTTTAATGATTTTTGGGCTTGCCATGGTCATCATTGAAAATAAAATTTATTTAAATTTTATGGTGCTTTTGCAAATATGAAATTTAAGTGGATCTAGTGCAAATGTTTTCTTAGACAATGGCAGAAAATTTAATTGGAAAATCTAATATGTATTAGTAAATATTATTTATAAATTTTTGGACTTTTACGAATATTATTTGACCTGTTTGCAAATATTACAAAAAGATGGACTTTTGTGCAAAATTACCACTTGGAGTGAAAACTCCAGATTTTCATATTTTTTGGCTGGGCATGATGCCTAATCAACTCAGAGGTAAAGAGTTTACTTTTTGTTTGAATAAATTTTGTTTATTTTGCAAGTTTTGATAAAGAATGGTCTTTTTGCAAAATTGCCACTTAGAGGGCAAAAAATACAATTTTATTTTTTCTGAGTTTTACAATAGTGCGGACCAGATCTAGAGGGTTGGTTTTGTTTTTTCATACAAAATGAATTGGTTTTATATAATTTCCAAGTATAAGGATCTATATATATAAAGATATATTTAAAAGAGATATTTTGCAAATCTATTCAAAAACCCTAGATACCCTGATTTCCGGCCTATTAAACGTGAGGTGCAGCCATCTCTTTGCGGCACAACACAAAAAGATTTCTTTATTATTATTTTCTTAGAGTTTCAAAGTGAGGATCTTGGTTTTCTTGCGAAAGGAGAGATTTTCTTGTTTTCTTTATTATCTTCGGTTGATTCTTCAATAAGGTGAGTGACATATGTTTGATTTCTTTCTGTTGTATGCATGTTGTATGTGATGATTTGTCTATTAGAAAGCATGTTAGGAAATTGTGTGATGATATAATGAATTAATGATGGATGGATGAATAAAAATTGAATCTATTCATGAAACCTATGCTTTGAAGATTAAAACTTCATATAGATGATTTGAGATTGTTAAAGAACCTAATAGAACTCATGAGTAGGATGTTTTCCTTCATATACTTGCTATTTTAATTCATTATAAAGAGTTGTATGATGTGAGTATTCATTAAATTGAGTAAGAATGGACCATTGCTGTGTATATGAAGATATACACTCTGTTTGGGTTTTGATGAAGTGAAACTTGATAATTAGTTGTTATAATTGATTATATTCATGAGTAAACTATTGTGAGTGTTTGTGCATAAGTTTAATAAGTTGCAAGATGGGTTATTGAATTAAAAGACTGAGTTTTGAGTAAAAGAAGGGTTTGGTTAATTTCGGGTCTAATGCATTATGACCGAAATTTGTGATTTTGTGAAGTTTTCAATTGGATTTGAGTTGTTTTCAATACTAAGATTGATTAGAACTATATATTGCGTATTTACAATGGTTTCTTGATGTTAGATATACCCACATACACTTATATACCTATACTCTATTACACTATTTTGAAGAAATTTGGTTTTTGTGTGTTTTGCGGAGTTTTGATTTAAATATTGATTATTTTAGTACTGAGATAGTTTTGAACAATATATCACCTATATACGATGTTATTTTGATACATAACTGATGCTCAAACACCCTATGCTCATATACACACATATTCATATCCTGTTTTGAAGAAATTTGTCAAAATTGCAATTTTGTTAATTTGAAGTGGTTTTGATTTGTTTTATAAACTCTAATATGTTATACAATTTATATTAACTCATCTCAAGAAATTAGTTTTTTAAATTTGTGACTTTACAAAGTGGAATCGAAGTATTAGTTGAAACATGCACAATATTTTAACCTGGCTGTATAGCAGCCAGCGGTCGACCGACAAGTTTTTTTTAGAATTTCCAAAGGGGCAGTCGACCGCCGTTATTTCCCACTGTTTTGGCAGTCGACCGCATCTGCTATTTTTGAGTTGTATTATTGAGTTTTTCTTCGTATCTTTTGAACGATTATTTCTTCGAGCTTATGGATTATTGATCTACTATTTTAAATGATGTTTTCTACATATTACATTATTTTACAGAAAGTTATATTTTGTTTATAATAAAAACTAAATTACTTTCCTATGACCTTATAAAGAGAGATAATTGTAGTTTTCAAAGGAATTGATGTTTTGTGATATTCTACGACTTCAAAATATGGTTTTCTGTTATTTAATGGATTAAATATTTTATTTGAATTCTAGAATTTTATGAGTACATTATATAGATTCGGATTTTTGTTGGTTTAAAGAGTTTTCTTCATATAATCGTTTTGATGATGGATTTATGAGTTTTATTGGAAGTTTTGGGTTGATGGTTGAGTTACGAATCTCTAGAGGGTAAGTGGGACCCTAATTACCGGGGCGGTTGAGATTTTATGATCAGTTGATCAGTTGATATTTTGTGATTAGTTGAGGCCTTGTTGTTGATCAGTTGATCAGTTGATATTTTGTGATTAGTGAGGCCTTGTTGTTGATCAGTTGATCAGTTGAGATTTTATGATTTGATTAGTTGAGGCTCCGTTGTTGAGCAGTTGAGTTAAGTCCGGTGGGGTACACCAAACACTAGGAGATTCATAATGAACTAATTAACTTAAAAGATAAGGACATGCACTAGATGGTGATATGATGAAATGAGAACATGGGTTATGGACCTCAATATGGCCTGCAGAGTGAGTGGAATAGTCTCGGGAATTATCGGGGGTAGAGGCGACGCTCATGGGGTATTCATGTGATGAGGCACCATAGCTTGCGGTGTGGGGTATTCTTGAAGATTCCCAGGTGTGAGTGAAATTGTCTCCGGAATTATCGTTGGATAGAGATTGACCTTCGGAATTATCGAGGCATGGGCTAAAATCACTATTTATCTAGATCTCATAGTAGTCATCATAGTAGGATTAGTTGCATAACGAGGGATTTAAACTCTATCAAGTTGAGAACGTTAAGGGCTTGCACCGGATCTATGTAGAGTGGGATGCATAGAATCCGACAAGTATCCATTAGAGAGTCAGCATATAGCATTGGATTTTTCTTGACTTGGTTGTATACATGTTGTTTCCTGTTTTTCTACACTTGACACTTAGTCTAGTTTCACTTGATATTTTCATATTTTATTTATTGTTATTTCTTATTTCATTTATTCTTGCTGTTAATACATGTTGTTTATGACTCTATACCTTATGCTTTATTTATGTTACATTTATTTTATGTCACTCACACCGTTATGGCTGACCCCTGTATTTTTGGGGGGTTAGGGTTATCTCTAGCCTCATGTTTTACCGGTAGTGCCTATAGCTTGGGATTTGGATGCATGTGGTAGAATGATAATATGGCTTAGACAAATTGTAAAAGAATGTATTGTAAAGGAAAGAAATTGTAATTCAAGGTGTATTATTTTCTGCTGTGCTTTGTAAACAATTGATGTAATAAAAAGTTTTAATTTTCCCTGTATTTGGTTGATATGTTTATGGTTACATTGAAGTTGATTCTAGAAATTGTGCCACGTATTTCTGAGATATTATATAGATAATTCGGGGCGCTACACAGCTGCCACAGAAATCCATCACACAACACCTCAAAATATCCTCCAACACACGATTGACTCTCTCAGTCTGCCCATCAGTTTGAGGATGAAAGGCAGTACTGAAGTCAGTCCTGGTTCCCAAAGTTGCCTGAAGACTTCTCCAAAAGTGCGATGTGAACTGCGCATCTCGATCTGACACAATTGATACGAGAATTCCATGTAGTATTACAATCTCCCCGATGTACAATTCTGCCAACTTCTCCATTGACCAAGTGATCTTCATCACCAAGAAATGAGCTGACTTGGTTAATTGATCCACTATTACCCAAATTACGACATTTCCTTTAGGACTTCTGGGTAGTCCAGTGATGAAATCTATACTGATGTTCTCCCATTTCCACTCCGGAAGGGGTAACGGCTGCAACAATCCTCTAGGTCTTTGGTTCTCTGCCTTGATTTATTGACAAGTTGCATACCTTACTACAAACTCCGCCACATCTCTCTTCATTCCCGACCACCAGAAATGGTGCTTAATATCTTTGTACATCGTGGTACTCCCTGGATGTATTGATAATAGAGTGGTGTGTGCCTCCTGTAGAATGCTCTTTTTCAGTTTTGCTTGATCAGGTACACACAACCTTTCTCCAAACCACAGCAATTTTCCTTCACTTAAAATTCTGACAATCTGCCTGTGCCGACCTGCTCTTTCATCTTTTGAATTTCTAGATCAGACTTCTGACCATCGACAATCTTCTCTTTTAAGGTGGGCTAAAGGTTCAACTGTGTTAAAGATGCTCCCAGTCCTTGCATCACAACTTCAATTCCAGCTCGATCGAGCTACTCTGCTAATTTATCCCGAGTTGTAATCAAACAGGAAATGCTGCTCTTCCGACTGAGCGCATCTGCCACCACATTTGCTTTGCCTGGGTGATATTTTAATTCTGGACGGATATCCTCTAGCACTTCCAACCACCTCCTCTGCCTCAAATTCAGATTCCTTTGTTGATAGATGTATTTCAGGCTTTTGTGATCCATGTACATATTGAACTTCTCTCCATACACATAGTGCCTCCATTGCTTCAAAGCAAATATAATCGCTGCCAACTTCTAATCATGGGTTGGGTAATTTTTCTCATGCGATCTCAATTGCCTAGACCCATAAGCTATTACCTTTTCCTCTTGCATCAGGACATAGCCCAACCCTCGATGTGAAGCATCATTGTAGACATCATAATCAGTCCCTGCTCTTGACAAAGCTAGTTTTGGAGCGGTAGTCAACCTCTCCTTCAACTCTTGGAAACTTGCTTCGCACTGCTCCGTCTACTTGGAACATACATTCTTCCTCGTAAGTCTTGTGAGTGGCATGGCTATTTGAGCATAGCCCTGAATAAACCTCCTGGTAATAACCTGTCAAGCCAAAGAAGTTTCTGGTCTCATTCACTAATGTGGGTCTTGGTCAATCCTTCACTGCCTTTATCTTCTGCGGATCAGTGGTCACTCCCAGGAATGCGACTTCGGACTTTCAAAAGTCACATTTGGATAACTTCGCATACAACATCTATTCCTACATCTTCTTCAATACCTCTGCTAAGTGCCCAACATGCTCTTCTTCTGACTTGGAATATACCAAAATGTTGTCGATAAACCGCACGACGAAGGAGTCGATGAATGGTCGCAGCACCCTGTTCATCATGTCCATGAATATTGCTGGTGCATTCGTCACTCCAAATGGCATAACCAAGAACTCGTAATGGCCATGTCGAGTTCGGAATGCAGTCTTATGCACATCCTCTTTCTTAACACGAACTTGGTGATAACCCAACCGATGATCTATCTTGGAGAAAACTGCTGCTCCTTGTGGTCTGTCAAACAAATCATTGATTCGCAGAATAGGATACTTATTTTGGACGGTCACCTTGTTCAGTTCCCTATAATCGATGCACATCATCATCGATCCTTCATTCTTCTTCACCCATAAAACTGGCGCTCCCCAAGGTGATGCACTCGATCTGATAAAACCTTTTTTAGCAAAAGCTATTCAATCTGCTTCTTGACCTCATCATGTTCCACTGGCACCATTCTGTAAGGTGCCTTGGATATCGGTGCACTTCCTGATTGAATGGAAATGCTAAATTCCACATCCACATCCAACAAATTTACAAGGAATTTAAAACTTTTTCATTATACTTTGTTTGTTACAAAAAAAATACACAGCGGAAGTTACAAAAGAATATACAACTCTAACATTCAACAACTTTAATTTGGAAATAATGATCAACATCAATTCATCTTTATGCATTTTTCTAATACAAGTCCTGCACTGGAAAACTGTGGGCACATCAGTTGCATACAACTGACACAATGCTATAATACGTGATTCTCTTACTTTAGCAAAAACAAACTTGAATGCACAACAAAGTGTAAAAAGTTATTATCCTAAACATGTCCGTGTAAAATATGGCCTAATGCCTAATGCAGACATTACCCTACGATGCACTAATGTTCACTTGTTCAGATTCTATGCATCCCATATTACATATGTCCGAGGGCAAGCACTTATCGTACACCTCATTATAGGCTTCAATCTCTCACTATGAAATACTACTACGGTGACTAATATAAGGTTTAGATATCCTGTGAGTATCGAGTACCATCCTGATAATTCTTGAGAATCGCTCTCCCACCGCGAGTCGAAACCCCGATAATTTTGGAGGCGAAACCCACACTGCGAGCTATGACCCCGATAAATCTTGAGAGTCGTTCTCCCACCGCGAGTGATTTTTGGACATCACGCCTCACACCCCGATAATTCTGGAGATGAAACCCACACCGCGAGTCATAAGTACCTCATCACACAAATACTCCATGAGTGTCGCCTCGATCCCGATAATTCTAAAAAAATACATCCCACCGCAAGTGATTTTGGGCATAACGCCTCACACCCCAATAATTCTGAAGATAATCTCCCACCGCGAATCATATGAGGCCCTCATACTCATGTTTGCCCGTACTTCATCACATCTCCCTCTAGTGTCTGTCCTTAAGTTTAATTATAACCATCACAAACTAGAGCTAGCTTACCTACCAGACTTAAATCAACACACGAGAAACATCAGCCCACACTGGCTACTTTTCAAAGAGAGAGTTAACCCACACTGGTCACTCCTTAAATTTTCATTATTCACAAATTGCCGGTTAATATGGGTCTTGCCTAGTCCCTAGATTCCAACAACCATCTCACTATAGAGATCACTTAGGTTATATCTAACTCAACATAACCATTTCATTCATTATCCATCATTTCTTCTTTATCCACTTTCATTATGTTTATAGATCGTGAAGTATTCAACTTCTTATAACAACATTCAATAACAATTTATCAAATCAAATTCATGTAGACATTTTCCCGGTTAATAAACCAACTATTCATTTTAATAATATTCAACGCTCTTCCAATTAATCACCATTTCTTAATACCAAAAATTCTTAGGATTAATCACTAGAAGTTCTTTATTTTAATCTCATATTTATACTTTGATTTTATTATCAACCACCACGACCATTTCTTTAATTCAATGGGCTAATATCCATGAAATATTCCCAAAAGAGTGTTCTAAATTTGTATTCCACAACCAACTCTCAATTCATATACATTTCCCATTTTAAATTTTAATTCACAACTCATCTAATACATTACTTAATATGAATATGATTTATAATTCCCAAAATAAATCTTAAAATAGTGTGAAATTAATTCCAAGGGTTCTAATAACATCATAAAATATTTCAATGAAACTTTCCAAAATTTAAAACTTAAAAATCTCTAAAAATAAAATAATAAGCACAATATGTGCAGGGCCGAGATCGAAACCCAGGACCAATAGCCAACACAGCTGTCACCCAGACCAGTGTGCTAATTCACAGATGTGATACAAACCACTCTTGATTTGTTTTGAACCCCAAAAGTGCCAATTAATTTATTTCCAAAAAAGTTCAAAAGTGCCAGAGACACCCCCCCCCCCCCCCTCCTAGAGGTTTTGAACCCACAACCAAAGAAACCCCCGAAGCGCCAATCTGATAGTATATGTGTTTAAAGCCTTTTAACCCCACTCTCTGATTTCATCTCATTTTTAACTCTTTCAATTATTTTTTACTTTCTATTCTTTTCTCTCAAATTAATTGTTCATAAAACACATTCCTAGATTTCCAGAAATGATTTCTCACTGGTTTTATCACAATTAATTTAACTAGTAATTTTTAAGAACTTTTATACACATATGCTTCAATTGTAAAATTGATTACTCTTTATAACAAACTAGCATGCTTATATTTATTTTTTTGTAGCCATTATTCCTAGTTCATGAAAAATCTCACATCTCCATTAACTTATAGTTCACCCCTAATTGTACATGAAACTTGACGACTTCTTTCACACATACAATTTGTATATATAATTTAATCATGGCATCCTACCATAAGCACAAGAACACTAGAAGATGCTCTAAATAGACTTTTAATTTAACAACATAACAATTCTATATTGAAATTTTAAATTAGCATGCATTAATTTTTCATATTTCATTACTACTAAAAACTCTAGATGTCAACACAACATGCATCATAACAAGTTTAAAAACTAAAGAACTCATGCCAAACTTTTCATTTCAAACACAATTTACCTAAGTATGCATTCTACAAAAAATTAGAAAGTAGAAGCACCCACCTCTTTCTTGATGCAATTAGAAGTAGAACTAAAATAATGCTCCAAATCTCCAACACAAAGTGGCCTTCTCCACCTCTTAGCAAAACCAAAATCTCCCTCTAGCTTTCTCATTTTAATTTTGATTTTGAGTTGTGTGTTGTTCATGTTAAAGGAGAGAGGTATTTATCGGAATATTGTGTGGTTGAGATGAGTCCCACTACCCAAAATAACTCCCAACTTTCTCACACACTCCCCCACTCTCTCCTCTCTCTCACATTCGCCGGCCATACCCTAAATGTGCACAAACTCGTGCACGTGCACCCTATGTGCACAGTACTTCTCATATAAATTATATTATTAATTGTTATTAAATTAATTGTAGGTGTATGTTATACATGACAAGTGTACTAGCTTTTTTTAATGTTCATTTAAATGTAGAATTACTCATGGGCCTCATTTTGTAATTAACTTTTAGTGGGCTTCAAAATAGATTTAGGCCTATTGGATTTAATATAAATCATTGAATTGTGACAAAAATGAGATGGAAAAATATGTTCATGACTCTAGAAAATTTTAGAGACTAAAATGCATAAAATTTTACGTGCAATGCACGTGCAAAAATATTAAAAATTTAAAAAAAATTGGAATGTTACAAGTTTAATAAAAAAAGTTGTTAAATGGTCAGTATGGACCTGAATGTTGATGAGAGAATTTATGTCCGGCAGGGTAACCTAGTTCTAGACCAGGATAACTACAAATTAAATTAAGGACATGCACTAGAAAGGAAGGTGTGATGAGACCTGGGCAAACATAAGTGGGGAGATCCATATAGTCGTGCGATGTATTCCGGGACTATAGATTTAGTCGGGCGGTGTACTCCGGGACTGTAATCGTCGTGTATCCAGTCGGGCGGTGTACTCTGGGACTTTGATAGCTATGCGAAGCGAGACAAGCCTTAATTAAATCTGAGATTATTAATGATCAAGCGGTGTACTCCGGGATCATGAATAGTCAGGCGGATAGGAGGCAGATCTCCAATATATTCCGGGCTAGAGCTGCACTTACGGAATGTGTACATGAGGTGCATTCTGTATAGTCGGACGATGTAATTCGGGGCTAGAATCCATACTCGTGGGATGTCTTAACCTTATTTTCGTCACCATAGTAGGATTTCATAACGAGCGATTGAACCCTATAATGAGGAGTACGATAAGGGCTTGCCCTCGGACCTATGTAGTATGGGATGCATAGAATCCGAACAAGTTTGCATTAGTGTCATCATAGTGTGAATGTCTGCATTAGACATTAGGTTCATATCATACACTGACATAATTAGGATAGTCACTTTTCTATTTCTGCATTCAAGTTTGTGATTGTTAAAATGGTGAAATCACTGTATTATAGCATTGCGTCAGTTGTATGCAACTGATGTGCCCACAGTTTTCTAGTTGCAGGAATGGGTTGGTATGGATTTGAAGACACTGTGAGAGATGTCACAAGACTGAAGAGCTTTCGTCATCATATATGTACACTATTTATTTATTTCTGTTGTGCTAATGTAAAGAACAATGTTTTAAATAAAAAAGTTTTAATTCCCTATATTTTTGTATAAAGTGGAAGTAAAAGATCCTATTTGCTATGAATTACCTGTGTTTGGAATTCTGGGCGTTACCGGGGGTGGTTTAGAGCGCGGGTTGCGCTCTGGTTTGATTCTTGGTGGGCACAAATTGTTTTATTAATTATTATTTTTTTTGCTATTATTTTACTTTGGGGAATAATTTGAAACTTAGAACTAATATAATATTCGTGAGAATATTTTGAGATTATGTATCTAAATTTAAAAGATATTTGGGATTAAATTACATTGCAAATTAGATTTGCTTAAAAGATATGTATATTTGGTTGATTTGGATTCATCCTAAAAATTTATCATTTTAAAGCGAGTTAATTTTGGGGTTCATGTAAACTAGTTTGGAGGATGAACTAAGAGTTAACAAAAGTATCGATTTGGGAAAATTAGACTTGTGATATTTGATAAAGTTTTATCAAGTTGAAATTTTATTGTAAATTTTATTATAATGACTAAGAAGTTATCTAGTTGTTTTGAGATTGATTAATTGAAAGGAAGGAATAAAACAAAAAAATGACTTATAAATGAATGAATATAAATTTTATAAAAGAGGTTAAGAATGGCCTGGAAGATCTCTGAATTTGGGATGTGTGGAATCTAGAGGTTGAGCGGACCCGTGGTAACTAGTAAGTTATGATAAATGAAAATTTTGAGAAGTGGCCAGTGTGGGCCAACATTCTCAGTGAGTTAGTTTATGTCCGACAGGGTAAGTGTAACTACCGTTTTTGCCCTTTTCATTTTACTCTTTTTGTAATATTTTATTTGCAATTGAGTAAAATACTCTATTTTTCTTTCTTGATTATTTTAATTAAACATGTTCATGAAATTCTTCGTTCTTCTTGACATAGCTATTCTTGTTGATCCCATTTTCTTTTATTAAATTGTGGGTATTTTTATTTGAACCCTATTATTTTAGATCCATCTCTTATTGAACCCTAAAATCCAATTTCAATTGTTCTTGACCCAAAAACGGTATTATCGGTCCTAAACCATTAACTTAATATCCTAATTGCACCCTATAAATATAATCCTATTGCAAACCCTAAATTTGCACAAATTGAAACCCTACTATCCGTCTATTCTCTCTCATATTTTCTCTCTCCTAAAAAATCCCGACCAACCCCACTGCCCTTCTTCTCCGACCACCCTCGTTGGCACCCCACCGCTGCTACCCCCTCCTGAGCGCTGCCCTACCTCATCGACGACCCCCATCGACCCCCGACCTCCCTCTGCTCTGATTCTCGTCGATCAGCAGCCAAACCCACCCCGACGCTGCCTACGTCGATTCCCTCACCAGCGACGCCGCCGTCCGCCACCGTCGACGTCGATCCCGAGCCCCTTTATCCTCTGTCTTACTGGTTGCTCTCATGATTGCTTGGATTTCTATTGCACGTGATTTGCACGTGTTTTTTTGTGGATTTGTATGTTCGTGGGTTCATTGCTCCAAGATCCTTATCTCGTTATTCTTAGTATTCGATTTAACCGTCAAAAAGGCAAGTCATTTTCCTCTTGAATTATTATTGAATCAAATTCAAGTCTTTATTGAAACTCTTACAAGTAGATACCATTGTTTATCTTATTGTACATTGTTCATCTCTTTCGTTGGGTATATTGAGAGTTTACACGAGCTAACCCCAATTTACTTGACTTCGTGCCTCTATTGAATCCAAAGATTGAATCCTTCATGTGTTCATATAGAATTGATAATAGGGTTGTTCATATAATTGTTGCATAACTAACCTATTGTAGAAACAATTGCTAGGTTGTATGATTGATTGATCGATTGATGCTTAATTGATGAAAAATTGATGCATGTATGTGTTCTTAATTTTATTAATAATGTTTTTATACCATCATGTTGATTATGAAGTTTTTCGACTAATAGAATTAATACCCATCATGTTTAATTAATTTATTTCATGAAAATATCCAAAAACCTGTATGTTGCTTGCTAGCTGTATCTTGTATGCTATTTTCGACCCAGTAAATGATCTTAAAATAAATAACTTTCTGAAACTAATTATAGCCTTATATTTCTAGTTTTTAGAACATCTTGAATTTCTGAATTCCGAGTTATGTAGAAAACGTTATGCTTGTTTTACTACAGTTGTGTTTTTATTTCCAGATTTTTAGATTCTTGTATGTTTCATATTTAAATTGTTAAAAGGCTGACCAATTGATAAAATATTGATCTGAAAATTTTCATATTGTTACTTAACATGTTTAGGAGTCTAATAAATATTTTTAATGAATTTTTTAACGAGATTTTGCTGATTCTAAAATTATAATAACATGATGTCGAATTTCTATCTGAACATGAAATCTGTGAAGAATGATGTGTTTGACCTAGCTACTATTGTCGAATTTTGAACTTTAAATATGTGTTGGATTCATTGGGAAGTCTAGTTTCCACAATTTCTGACGGATTCAGTTCTCGATTTCTATAGTAGCGGAAAAGTATATTTTTGTACAGACTACTCTTGCTGTCCAGAATTTCAGTTTTCAGTTTTTTCTTAATTTAATTATTCCTATATTGTAGTATTGCATGAATCGAAGTGTGTATGTTGTACTGCATGATCCTAATGAGTTATTACCATCCTTCTAATTGTCTTATCCAGGTTTATCATCCTATTGTTTTCCTATTGTTACCATCGTTCATCTCATGTCTCTAAATTTCATATTATATTGTTACATTAATAAAATAATTAATAAGCCGGTGTTTAAGGGATTAACTGGAGTATTTGATGACATAGTGACTGTACGCGGAAGTGTGGGCCATTTTTCCCAAAATATTGTGTGTTGGCTATTGTTATTATTATCGATTTATTGTTGGATTACTGACTATTGTATCCCAATTGATCGTGTATTGTTTTATTATTATTGAGCCAACCAGTGTGCACCAATACTACAAATAATATTATCGTGCATGTACATGATCTATAGAATCTTTCACTTCAGTCTAAACGACATTGATTGTATGCATGGAACCTGTAGTATAGGATGCAGTAGTACGTGCATTAGTTAGGATTAAAATAAATAATAGACTAAATAATTGACACAACATCGACATTGCATATTGTTCATTATTGTCCCTATTGATATCGAATATTGTCTAAGTGTTATTGATATTGATCAGTAAACATTGTTATGGAATATTGAATCATTGTTTACACTATTTCATCGATTATTAATGATATTGATTATTGCTATTGTCCTATGTTATTGATTCCTATTGATCCATTGACTTTATTGTTATATCGTTATTCCATTGTTCCTTACTTTCTCTACTTGCTATCTATGACTTGCTCTAAAAACTATTTTTCTCCTCTTTTTAGATGAAATGTTACAGGTGATCATGGAGAATTACCTGCTGGAATTGGAGAACAAACTTTCTGAAGATTTAATGCTTTCTAGTTGCTTATTATTTTATTGAACTTAATGTATTGAGACTTATTATTGTTTGAGATTGGATTTATTATTGTATTGGGCTTATGTCCCGGATTTTATTATTTGTTTCCTAGCATTGGATTTTTGTAACACCCCGAATTCCAAATAAGACCGAATTTGAAGTTCCACAGGATCTTTCACATCTCTTCGTAGAATTTTACAAGGAATTTAAAATCTTTTATTACATCAAAGTTACATTTAAACAGCGGAAGCATATTACAAGAATTACATTAATGAAATAAACGACACTTGAATAATTTTTTAAGCATCAATTCCTCTTTAGTCTTTTTCATTCACTTTATTCTGCATAGAAACTATAGGCACGTCAGTTCATTCAACTGACGCTAGGATATAATACATCAATTTTTCTTACTTAGAAAGCACACACTTGTAACAAAGCAAATTAAGGGGGACTACCCTATTGATGTGGTGTGTGAATGTGCACTTAATCCTTAATGCAGTTATTTATGTTACATGACATTAATGCGTACTTGTTCGGTTTCTATGCATCCCATACTACATAGGTCCGAGGCCAAGCCCTTAATCTTTTTTCATCTTGTAGGGTTCGATCCCTCGCCATGACTTAAACTACTACGGTAACTACGGCAAGTATCCTAGGTATTCTATGAGTTACGAGCCCATGTCCAGGCATCTTGGAAAGAACCCCACGCACTGACACATGACTCATGCAGGCATCCTGTGGTCAATTCACCTCCGCCATGGACCATGGCACCACCCGTAGTCACCAAATACCCCACAAGAGTCGCTACCGGGATGGTACTCTGGAATAGTATCCACGTCTTAATCATGACATATCATGAGGACATCCTATGAACACTCTCACGCCACCAATCCAATGGCCCTCATACCCATATTTTTCTCTTACTTTCATCATATCTCCACTATGTATCTAAATCCTTAGGTAATTGAATCATGAATAAAAATCAACATTCTACAATTCAGCATTACCCCTACATCGGTCTTAAAATTATCAATCATTATCCACGACACAAACTCGGTCACAATTTATCACATTTCTCTTTTCAAAACATTCTTTCTTGCAGATGTGAGGACTTAGCCATAATTCTAGTCTAAATTCTCTTGTCATGTTCATTATACTTGTTCACGATTTTCACAATTCATTATGTTTCTTTTAAATCAATTTTCCATGCACAACTTGCATATTCTTAGACAATTCCGCATTAATTTCTCCTCAACAATTTTTATAGTCACAAAAATTCATTTTTTGAGTTCTTCAAAATTTCTTATGTTCAATAAAAATAATCTCATTTTTAATTACAAAGAATTATACATTTTTTTAAAAAATTAGTTATTCACTTTTTCGCAAAATTTGCTTCTAACCTCATCATAATAATTCAAAATGCTATAGAAACTTTTTCATAAAGTCTAAATATTTTTCTAACATTTCTAATAATTTTTCTCTATTTTTAAAACACTTAGAAATCTAAAAACATAATTTTTATCAAAAGAAAATAAAAAAACAAAAAGTTGGCCGAAGCTAGGAATCAAACCATGCACCACAGACCCGCCCGGAGCTACAGTAACGCTCATAAGATGCCACCGAAGACCATAAAGTCCACAGCGACTTGCTGTCTAAAAGGGGACTCAAAATATATTTAAGTTTCTGTGTTTTGGTTCTAAGAAAATTAGATTTTTCAAAAAGGAATGTTTCTGTCGAGACTCGAACCCAAGACCTCAGGCTCCGCTCGCTATAGTAACTGTTTTAAAATGCACATGATGACCAGTAGGTCCAAGTGACTCACCCGTAAGAGTATTGATCAAAAATACTTTTGTTTATGACTGTATTGTTTCTAATTTATTTTACAAAACTTGATTTTTCTCATTCAATTAGTTCTTTATAAAAGTAAATTTTTCCTGAGTAAAATTTCTGCATAAAACAGTAACTTGCATTTTCATAACTCTCATGGAAATTCATTTTTTTAAACACAAAACTCTTTCTCTCTTAGTTAGTCTAAGCCATAGGTTGAAAAAATAACTCATGTTTACATGAAACATTTGTTTCTACATAATCTTCTTATTAACAATTTTCCTCATTCTCATAGAGTACAACCCAATTTTCTTTCCTTCATTCCTTACTAAATATTTAATTGATCAATTTAATCTTAGTTTCTCAATTACACAATTTAAGAGACAACTAGGGCTAAATAAGTTCAATTATCACAATTCTACTTGTATAAGGCACATGAACACATTTTTATCACTTTTTCCTTGTATTTTTATCACAATTTAACAGACAACTAGGGATAAATAACTTTTCATGCCAAGTAAATTAAATTCAATAACAATCCATAATCACAAAGTCCACATATTGTATTTTTTATTTCATGCATAGACAAATTTCATAACAGTTCATAATTCACTCAATTTAGCATGCAAATAACTATCAATTCATCATACACAATTTCACATGCACATTCTATTTATTTTTCATTAAGATTATTTTGATGTTTTCTTCTTAATCTCCTAAAACAAAAGCATGGCAATTTCTTTCTTATTCATTTTAGCATGATCACAAATTCAATCCTAGCATGGTATCTAGCTAGAAGCTTGAGAAATTACCCACCTATTTTGAAGAAACACAAATGAAAGAACTCCTAGAAATCTCCTTGAACAAAGAGCGATCCTTCTCCTCCTAGATTGTGACAAAAATTGCCTCCTCCTCCTTGTGCTTGATGGAACCCGAGCTTCCCTTGCTCCTTGATGAATTTGGCCGGCCTCCAATGGGGATGCACACACACAAACTAGCACACAACTCAATCTTTTTCTCACTCTCCAAATCTTTTTCTCACTTTTGTGTTTCTTTCTTTCTTTCTTTCTAAATTTTCTAAAGTATTACATGAAGAGAAACTGGGGGTATTTATATTAATTTTTTAGTGAAATGGAGGGCTAGGATTGATCTAGATGGTTAAAGATAAAGGGCTAGGATGTATTAGGGAGTTGTAGCAACCACCCATGAACAAGTAACCACCTATCTGTTGATTCTTGATTTTGATGATCACAACACAGTGCAACATATGCTTATATTATACAGCTAACAATGCAGTGTTCATATCAAAAGACAATTCTAGCTGAACAAATGCACAAGCTATCAAGGATACAGCTCAAGACAAGGATCAAGACTTTACTCAAAACAAGGATCAAAGACTCAATTCAACTCAAGACTCAAGACTTCAAGCTCAAGTGTGTTATATTGTTGTGTCTTGTAAACATTGTAATGTACTTTCCTGTTGAGTCTTTAGTCTGATGTAAAGCCTTGTCAACACACACACACACACTTAACAATTTCATAATGTGTGTCTCTAAAAAAAAAAAAACCCCTCAAAATAAGTCAAAACAGTTTGAAGAATTTTAGCTTTTAAGTACCAGTCGACTTAAGCCTATGCCAGTCGACTGATAAGTACGAAACTGTTTAAAATTATTCAAACTCTGATCAGTCGACTCATATGGCAACCCAGTCGACTGATCGAGAGCTTTTTGACCGTTTTCTGATTTTCAAAAATGAATTTTTTCAAATTCAAACGGTTTGATCCGTTGGTTGACAGTTATGTAACTGCTTTCCAACGTTTCAGAAGAACAAAACTCTTTATATAGAGTTTCTTCTCAAAACAGAAAAAACTACTTGATTTCTGACATAAACACCCGAGCACTCTTGAGAAAAATTTAAGTGATTTTCTGTGAAGAACAAAGCTTTCAAGTTCACATTGGTTCTCTACACTCAGTCCAGTATAGCATTGAATTCGCTTTGGACTGAGTATAGAAGTCAACCTAATTCTTTAGCCACGTGCATCAACACATACAACAACAAGGCTATAGGTTGATTGTAAAACTCCTCTTGTACTCTTGCTCTCGGTTGGAGAGTGTTTTTGACTCTTGGTTGTAGAGTCGGTGTCTTTTCACTCTTGGTTGAAGAGTGGGTCTGCTTTCTCTGGTTGAGAGAAAGGACTACGGGTTAGACAAGGTTGTTGTCTTGAACGCCGTAGGGTATTCTTGTATTTATTTTTCAAGAATAGTGGAAATCTCAAGTGGGTTGCTTGGGGACTGGATGTAGGTCGGGAGGACCGAACCAGGATATATCTTGTGTACTCTGTGATTGGTTATCTTGTGATTGCATTTACTTTTGGTCTATTAAACTCTGCAAAACTTGTCTGGCCAGTCGACTCAGCTTCATATCAGTCGACTGATCAGTCTCTTGTTAGTTATTCTCTTTGTCTCACCAGTCGCCTGTATTATCTATCAGTCGACTGTTTCGAGAGGTTAAATTTATTTGATTTTGGCTTTATCAGTCGACTGGTTCCCCACTAAGTCGACTGTGCCGAGAGAAATTTCTTATTCCGCAATTTATTATTATAAACACTATTCACCCCCCCCTCTAGTGTTTGTTGCTTAGCCTACAGGATCCAACACTTGGTATCAGAGCGAGGTTACAGGCAATGGCAACTACATCAAATACTAGTCAGTACCATGAAGGACAATCTACACAACGACCACCACTATTTGATGGAACAAACTATAACTATTGGAAGTGCCGAATGCGAATCTATCTCCAATCAATCAACTACGAGATATGGCAAATGACAGAGACGGAACATACTGCTCCTACCATTCCATATGCACAATGGAATGATGATCAAAAGAGTCAGACTATGAACAATGCCAAAGCAATGAATGCTTTATTCTGTGCACTGACAAAGGAAGAATTCAACCGTGTATCCAATGCTACAACAGCATATCAAATTTGGCATACACTCGAGGTAACACATGAAGGAACAAATAAAGTAAAGGAATCTAAAATTTCTGTTCTTGTTCACAGGTTTGAAATGTTCAGAATGAAGGACAATGAGACTGTGTCTGAGATGATTACAAGATTCACAGACATTACCAACTCTCTTGTGGCGCTTGGAAAGACTTATACTCAAGCAGAGATGGTCAGAAAAGTACTACGAGCACTCACTCCAGAATGGGAAAAGAAAACCACAGCAATAGAAGAGGCAAATGACTTGTCAACACTTACTCTCGAGAATCTTGTTGGTAATCTCATGGCATATGAGGTCCAACTTGAAGATCGAAAGAAAGATACTGAATCACACCAAGCAAAGAAGAAATCATTGGCTTTTAAAGCCATGACTGACTCAGAAGATGAGGAAGAAGATGAAGAAGAAATAGCAATGTTCACTCGGAAATTCAAGAAGTTCTTAAAGAAGGGTAAGTTTCATTCTAAGAGTAAAGATTCTAATGACCCTCCTACATGTTTCAGGTGCAATAAAATAGGTCATATGAAGAAGGACTGTCCCTTAGAAAATGCAAAGAACAAGGGAAAAACATCCAACTTCAAGAAAGACAAATATTCAAAAAACAAATTTGCCAAGAACAAAAAGGCGTATCAAGCCACATGGGATGATAGCGATTCATCTTCCGAAGAAGAAACGGATGAAAATAACGAAGTGGCAAATGTATGCTTTATGGCTGCACAAGAACATGTAAGTAATGATTATGATTCTGAAGATCTTCTTGATGCATTTAATGAAATATTCCAAGAATTAAAGAAAGAAAAGATTAGAGTTAAGAATCTTGAGAAAGTGAATCAAACACTTAATCAAGAAAATCTTAACCTTGATAAGGAAGTAAAATCCTTAAATTCTCGTCTTGCAAGTCTAGATACTGATCTTGAAACTCTCAAAAAGAATTATGAAGAGATTTCAAAGAATGTATCTAAGTTTAACAAAGGCAAAGAGAATTTAAATGATATGCTTCATCATCAAGTTGCATCTAGTCATAAATTTGGACTTGGTTTCAAGAAATCTTCTATAAAAGAATCTCCTGTTTTAAACACTAGTAAGACTAAGTCAGCATCTATTTCTAGTGTTACACACAAGTTATATGATTTCTTTGCAAAACCACAGGTTGTTAAATTCAGTGATAAAAGTGATACTAACGTTCGGTTAAGTCGACTGAACCATAGCACCAGTCGTCTGTCCAGAGAAAGTGGATCTCATTCCACGAGATCAAAACCTCTTATAAGTCGACCTAGTGCATCTACCAGTCGACTGATACATACCAACAGTCGACTGATAAACACTGGTAAGTCGACTGGACAGAACAAACTAGTATGGGTTCCAGTCAATATTAATCAGAATGATAGAATTGCTTATATCAATTCTTATATGCTGAATGTATGTACTTCTACCAATTATATTCCTGCTTATGGAGGAAGATCAAACTCTTCATGGGTTTGGTTTCCCCCAAACTAATATGTTTTGGACCCAATAAAAAAGGGTACCATATTTACCTCAAATGTTTTATAGGTACCCAAGAAAGAACGCTGGATATTAGACAGCGGATGTTCAAAACACATGACAGGGCATGCCAACTTACTATCCACCATTCAGAATATAGATGGAGGAACCGTCACCTTTGGAGATAACAACAAAGGCAAAGTCATCGGTATTGGCATGGTCGGTAAAATATCTAACCCTATTATAGAAAATGTACTTTTAGTTAATGGTTTAAAGCATAATCTCTTAAGTATTAGTCAATTGTGTGATAAAGGTTATAAAATAGTTTTTGAAAAAGATGCATGCTTAATTTATGATTCTACTATGGAAAAAGTTATTTTTCAAGGTTGTCGCAAAAACAATATTTATGAATTATGTTTGAATGCAATTGATTTTTCAAATGATTTTTGTTTGATAGCCTCTAACAATGAATCTTGGTTATGGCATAGAAGATTTGGACATGTGAACATGAAAAATCTCTCAAAATTATCTAAATATAACCTAGTTAAAGGACTGCCAAAATTATCCTTTAAAAAGGATAAGTTATGTGATGCATGTCAACTAGGAAAACAAATCAAATCCACTTTTAAAACAAAAGATGTAATCTCTACAAGTAGGCCACTTGAATTAATTCATATGATTTATTTGGTCCTACTAGAGTTGCTTCTTTAAATAAAAGTAGATATGTGTTTATTTTAGTAGATGATTTTTCAAGATTTACTTGGACATTCTTTTTAAAACATAAAAATGATGCTTTTGAAGAATTTGCACATTTTTGTAAACGTGTTCAAAATCAAAGATCTCTAACCATAGTCACTATTAGAAGTGATCATGGTGGAGAATTTGAAAATGAAACATTTACAGAATATTGCAACAAGAATGGTATAACACATTCATTTGCATTTCCTAGAGCTTCACCACAAAATGGTGTGGTTGAAAGAAAGAATAGGACTTTGCAAGAATGCGCACGTACTATGCTTGTTGATAGCAATCTACCAAAGCATTTTTGGGCTGAAGCTGTTGCTACAGCTTGTTATGTTTTGAATAGAATTCTTCTAAGACCTAAACTAAAGAAGACTTGTTACGAGTTATTTTTTAATAAAATTCCTAAAGTCTCTTACTTTAAAACATTTGGTTGTAAGTGTTTTATTCTAAACACAAAAGATAATTTAGACAAATTTGATCCTATATCTAATGAGGGTATCTTTTTAGGATACTCAAATAGGAGTAAAGCATATAGAATTTTCAATAAGTCTACTATGACCATTGAAGAATCAATGCATGTTACATTCGATGAATCCTTACCTTCATCAACATTAAATAAGGATGATGAAACTGATTTATCACCTTTAGATAATGTGATTACATCCTTAGAGCAAACTAATCTATCTGATAAGTCGACTGATAAAGTCTCCAAGTCGACTGACTTAAACCAGTCGACTGAAGAACAAGTCAAGTCGACTGATCCGATTGTGATATCTTCAACTTTACCAAAGTCATTCGTTGAAGTTAAAGATCATCCTCATGACTTAATAATTGGTGACATCTCCCATGGTATTCAGACACGTTCGCATATTAATATGATCTCTCATACAGCATTCTTGTCAGATTTTGAACCAAAGAATATACAAGAAGCTTGTGAGAATGAATATTGGGTGAATGCCATGCAAGATGAACTAAACCAATTTGTAAGAAATGATGTATGGGATTTAGTTCCTAGACCTCCTGATCAGACTATCATTGGTACCAAATGGGTATTCAAGAATAAGTTAGATGAATCAGGACAAGTTGTAAGGAACCAGGCTAGATTAGTTGCCCAAGGATATAATCAAGAAGAAGGTATAGATTTTGATGAAACATATGCTCCTGTTGCTAGACTAGAATCTATTCGTATTTTATTATCTTTTGCTTGTTTTATGAATTTTATACTTTATCAAATGGATGTGAAAAGTGCCTTTCTTAATGGGTTCATTAAGGAAAATGTTTATGTTAAACAACCACCAGGTTTTGAACATGAACAATTTCCAGATCATGTTTATAAATTGAAAAAGGCTTTATACGGTCTTAAACAAGCACCTCGTGCTTGGTATGATCGTCTGAAAACTTTTCTTTTAGAAACAGGATTTGAAATAGGTAAAGTAGACACTACCTTGTTTATCAAAAGAGTTAAGAATGATATCTTAATCATACAAATATATGTTGATGATATAATTTTTGGTTCTACTAATAATAATCTATGTCAAGAATTTGCTAATACCATGAAAAATGAATTTGAGATGAGTCACATGGGTGAACTCAATTATTTCCTTGGATTGCAAATTAAACAATCTTCAAATGGCGTATTTATCAATCAAGGCAAATATGCAAAGGAATTACTCAAACGTTTTCACATGGATAGTACTAGTAGTAAATCCACACCTATGGCTACTACTACTACTCTTGACAAAGATTTATTAGGTAAGAGTGTTGATCAAAAACTCTATCGAGGTATGATTGGTTCACTCTTATATATTACTGCAAGTAGACCAGATATTATGTTCAGCGTATGTTTATGTGCTAGATATCAATCTAGTCCTAAAGAATCTCATTTAAAAGCAGTGAAACGAATTTTAAGATATATTAAAGGCACATCTGAATATGGTTTATTTTATCCACGCACCGATATTTTTCAACTTTTGTCTTATAGCGATGCCGATTTTGCTGGAAGCAAAACTGATCGCAAGAGTACTAGTGGTACATGTCACTTTTTGGGACATTCCCTAGTATCTTGGTGCAGTAAAAAGCAAAATTCTGTATCCCTATCAACCACAGAAGCTGAATATATTGCTGCAAGTTTAGCATGCGCTCAAATTTTATGGATGAAACAAACTTTGTTAGATTATGGTATTTCATTTGAGAAACCCTCAATTATGTGTGATAATACCAGTGCAATTAATCTATCTAAAAATCCGATTCAACATTCACGTACGAAACATATTGATATTCGACATCATTTTCTACGTGATCATGTTTTAAAAGGAGATATATCTTTAGACTTTATCTCTACTGATCAACAAGTAGCAGATATATTTACCAAGCCCCTTAAAGAAGATACTTTCATCAAATTAAGGAGAGAACTTGGAATTTGTGATTTTATTGATATTTGTTAAAAATCACTCTGTTAAGTCGACTGTGTTTTTGAATCAGTCGACTGTACTGAATTGTTATATATACGTATTTTGCTCTCGACTGGTCAGCAGACATAAAATTTTATTTTCTTCTCGACTCAGTCGACTGATATATCATACCAGTCGACTATCGCAAGATCAATCTGTCTTCAGCGACTATTCATCACAACTTTTGAGATAAAAACTCTTCACAATCTCACCCGTGACAACCCTATCTGACCGTTGATTTCATTTCCCTGTAATCTGAGCCGTCTATTCACTGTTAAAAACCCCTTTACCTGCCCCTCTTTCTTACTCTTACCGATCTCCTATTTTGCCCCAATTTCAAAACCCTAGTTTTTGAAGAAGGAGTAAGTCGACTCAAATTTGCTGCTGGTGCTCGCTTCTGTTCTGATCTTTCGTTTTTCTTTGGTATAGTCTCTATCTCTGTTTCTCTCTAATGGCACCCAAAAGATCTAAGCGGACTCATGAGGGTAGCTCTTCTTCTCAAGACTACACTCAATATTTATTGAGTCCAGATCTTATTGACCAATGGTACCTCATTTGTACCATTTCCATCTTCCCTGGAAGATTTGTCAACTTTAATGATCTTGCCCCTTTCAATCTCATTCCTTTATTTCAAAATAGCAGTCTTTATGATTTTCTCTCTTTAGCAAACCAACCCAATTATTATCCTCAACTAATCTATTTGTTTTACACAAATATGATAGTTGTACAAAAACCCAATGGGAATGTTCTTATCCGTTCGTCTGTGAAGAATGTCAAAATGACACTCACACCGTCTAGGATAAATGAAATTTTAGGAATTGATGACGGAGGTATATTTCTTGATGACATTGTTTTAGATAATGCCTCAATTTTGTCTAAAATCTTTTTACCTCATCATGGCCCTCCAATGACAAGTAAAAATATTCAACCAATTGCAAAGCTTGTAGCTAGAATATTAACGTATAACATCCTTCCCAAAAAGGGTAGTTATGACCACTATTCTCTAGAACTACAAAAAGCTGTGTATGCAATTTTTGGTAAAATTGATATCAATTGGGGTCATGTCATTTTTTCTCAACTTCAGCATCACACTCACTTTCTACCTTTTGGTGGCTTTCTCACTAGAGTCTTTCTTGCTTTTAGCGTTGATCTCGATTCCGAGACCAATGTTGTTTCTCGTTATGATTGCTTCGATCGTGCTAGCCTCGCACGTATGAAGCTTGTTGATAACCCTCCTAGCTCTCCACCTCCTTCTCAGGCACCTTTAGGTTCTTCTGCTAGACCTTCTGCCTCGTCTAGTTCATCTCTTCCCAACGCCAACTATGATGATCCACGTACCATGTATGAATGTGTCAACTACCTTATGAAACATTCACAGACTGTGGATACACATCTTCACACCCTTGATTCCAGACTTGATTCCTTTGATTCCCAACTCCACCACATTGATACCAAGATTGACAACCTCACCAATCTCTTCACCTCTCAATTTCATCCTCCTTCTCATGGTGACGATGAAGACTCGGATGAAGACAATTGAAGATTTTTTTCTCTTATGTACCTTTTAATGGACTTATTTCTGTATGCAACTTTCTATTAGTCTCTTTTCTATGAAAAAGATGGTTATTTTGTGCTTTTTGATGATAACAAAGGGGGAGAGATATCTGAATTCTATTTATGCTATTTATGCTTAATTATTATCTGCGTTTTTGTGATTTTTATCTGTGTTTGGCTGTTGAAAATCTGTGTTATTTTGGCTGTTGAAAATCTCTGGTCAGTCGACTGCTCACACACTATCTCTGGTCAGTCGACTGCTCAAAATGTAAACCTACTGATCAGTCGCCTGCCAGTTGACACAGTCGCCTGATACGTGTTTTAAGAAAATGCATTCTGTGTTTTTAATAGGAGGAGCATATCCTTATTGTGCCTATATATATACATATTATCTGTTAATATCAGCTATTGTGTTGTCATCATCAAAAAGGGGGAGAATGTTGATTCTTGATTTTGATGATCACAACACAGTGCAACATATGCTTATATTATACAGCTAACAATGCAGTGTTCATATCAAAAGACAATTCTAGCTGAACAAATGCACAAGCTATCAAGGATACAGCTCAAGACAAGGATCAAGACTTTACTCAAAACAAGGATCAAAGACTCAATTCAACTCAAGACTCAAGACTTCAAGCTCAAGTGTGTTATATTGTTGTGTCTTGTAAACATTGTAATGTACTTTCCTGTTGAGTCTTTAGTCTGATGTAAAGCCTTGTCAACACACACACACACACTTAACAATTTCATAATGTGTGTCTCTAAAAAAAAAAAACCCCTCAAAATAAGTCAAAACAGTTTGAAGAATTTTAGCTTTTAAGTACCAGTCGACTTAAGCCTATGCCAGTCGACTGATAAGTACGAAACTGTTTAAAATTATTCAAACTCTGATCAGTCGACTCATATGGCAACCCAGTCGACTGATCGAGAGCTTTTTGACCGTTTTCTGATTTTCAAAAATGAATTTTTTCAAATTCAAACGGTTTGATCCGTTGGTTGACAGTTATGTAACTGCTTTCCAACGTTTCAGAAGAACAAAACTCTTTATACAGAGTTTCTTCTCAAAACAGAAAAAACTACTTGATTTCTGACATAAACACCCGAGCACTCTTGAGAAAAATTTAAGTGATTTTCTGTGAAGAACAAAGCTTTCAAGTTCACATTGGTTCTCTACACTCAGTCCAGTATAGCATTGAATTCGCTTTGGACTGAGTATAGAAGTCAACCTAATTCTTTAGCCACGTGCATCAACACATACAACAATAAGGCTATAGGTTGATTGTAAAACTCCTCTTGTACTCTTGCTCTCGGTTGGAGAGTGTTTTTGACTCTTGGTTGTAGAGTCGGTGTCTTTTCACTCTTGGTTGAAGAGTGGGTCTGCTTTCTCTGGTTGAGAGAAAGGACTACGGGTTAGACAAGGTTGTTGTCTTGAACGCCGTAGGGTATTCTTGTATTTATTTTTCAAGAATAGTGGAAATCTCAAGTGGGTTGCTTGGGGACTGGATGTAGGTCGGGAGGACCGAACCAGGATATATCTTGTGTACTCTGTGATTGGTTATCTTGTGATTGCATTTACTTTTGGTCTATTAAACTCTGCAAAACTTGTCTGGCCAGTCGACTCAGCTTCATATCAGTCGACTGATCAGTCTCTTGTTAGTTATTCTCTTTGTCTCACCAGTCGCCTGTATTATCTATCAGTCGACTGTTTCGAGAGGTTAAATTTATTTGATTTTGGCTATATCAGTCGACTGGTTCCCCACTAAGTCGACTGTGCCGAGAGAAATTTCTTATTCCGCAATTTATTATTATAAACACTATTCACCCCCCCCCTCTAGTGTTTGTTGCTTAGCCTACAGGATCCAACACTATCCACTAAGCCAACTCACCCATCCCCTCTCTCCCCATTTCCGGCCTACTCTTGCATAGCTTAAGACACATGCTAGTGCAATGCACGTGTCAAATGTAGCACCCCTAGTTACTAGTTGTACATGATTAATTAATTAATTGTCTACAAAACTGGTCTACACTACAAGTCATGACAATTAAAGAGAATTAAACTAGTGGGCTTCAAATTAGTGGGCTTAGAACTCAATGGGCTAATAAAAATAAATAATTAATTAAGGTGGGCTTAAGAATAAAGAATTAGGCATTAGAATTTAAAATAGGCTTTAAAAATAAAAGACAAGGATTAAAATATTTGTTCATGTTATAAAAATAAATAATTTTCTAGAAAAAATGCACATGAATTTGTTTGTGCAAAACACGTAAAAATCAACAAACTCTTTATTAAATTATAAATAAAATTCAGGATGTTACAATTTTTATATTGCTTCATTCCAAGTGTTATTGTTCATGAGATTATTTAATATTGCCTGCGCATTTGTTCTGTATTGATTATAGTGTTGAGTTGATCAGATAAACAGCTTATTGGTGATATTAGTCATTCGTTGGGCCAATATCATGTACTCGTATTCCATTTTTTTGGGAAGCAAGGGGTGACAAGGTTTTTAGTGGTTTCAGAGCCCGGGTTTGGATAATATATAAATCAAACGTGACTAACGAAAGGAAGTTTGGCTTTGATTAATATATTAATCAGATTTTGGTTTTAATCGGTTTGACTCAACAGTATGTGCAATACAGAGATCACATGAATAATTGATAACCAACAATCTGGATACTAGTCTTCCTTTTGGTCCCTTGATATTCAATTTTTTGATTCCTTATTGGGTATGATTTCATCCTTTTTATACACGTATTCTTTTGATTTCGGTGTCATCCGTTCTTTTTCTTCCTACTTGGTCCGTCGACTGGCATCGCTTGATCTACAACGACATGTCTACAGCTTGGAGTTTCACCATCAGAGTAGCGCAGCAAAAGTGTGGTGGGCACATAACCTATAGGTCCTAGGATTTTCATATTTCTCTCCTTCCTTGCATTGTTTGCTTTCTTTTTTCCTTGCTATTTTGTGATTCTATCCTGTTGTTTTTTCATGTTAGCCTTCCATTCATGTCTATTTCTTTCATTTTGCTTCTGCCTTTTGTGTTCTCTCCTTGACTTCTTGCTAGGCATTATCCTTGTCCATTCCTTTCCTGCTCATGCTCTTTTTGAATCTGGTGCTACTCATTCTTTTGTTTCCTCCCGCTTCGTCGATTTGCATCTCTTGGCTAGCAGCGCTATGCCAGTAGCTTGGAATATTACTACAGGTAGAGGTGTAGTCGTATGTTCTCAGATTTGTGAGCAGAGTCCCTTGGTTATTGGTGGTGTTGGTTTTGTTGCCGATCTGATTGTCATCAGCAATTCTGGATTTGATGTTATGTTGGGGATGGATTGGCTTTGTGCCAATCATGCTGTAATTGACTGCTGCAAGAAGAAGGTAGTGTTTTGTATGCCAGAGCGTCAGGAATTTGAATTCTGTGCCGGTGAAATACCGCTTGCTTGTGTAGAGAAGTTGGCAAGTTAGGAAGTTGGAGTTATGGAGGAAGTGTGTGCTGATGATGTTGTCGCACCGTTGGTTGTGCGAGATTTTCTGGATGTTTTTCCTGAGGAATTGCCGGGATTACCGCCAGCTTGTGAGGTGGTGTTCAGTATTGATATTCAGCTGGGTACAGCTCCAATCTTTAAGAGTCTGTAAAGAATGGCTCTGTTAAGTTGGCTGAGTTGACGGAGCAGATTCAGGAATTACTGGATAGAGGTTTTATTAGGCCAAGTGTTTCGCCTTGGGGAGCTCTGGTACTGTTCATCAATAAGAAGTATGGTAGTCGCAGGTTCTGCATTGACTACCACGAGCTCAATAATGTCACAGTGAAGAACCGGAATCTGTTGCTAAGGATTGATGACCTATTTGATCAATGGGGAGGTGCTTATGTATTTTCAAAGCTGGATCTTCGTTCTGGTTACCATCAAATAACAGTGAAAGTCGAGGATGTACAGAAGACTGCTTTTGTTACAAGATATGGGCACTATGAATTCTTGGTGATGCCTTTCGGAGTTACTAATGCCCCAGCTGTGTGTGTGAGCTTGATGAATCGGGTTTTCTCTCCCTTTCTGGACAAGTTTGTGATGGTGTTCATTGATGATATCCTTGTCTATTCTTAGAATCAGGATGAGAATGCTGAGCGCATGAAGGTTGTTTTGCAAACTTTGAGGGAAAATCAGCTATATGGGAAGATTAGCAAGTGTGAGTTTTGGTTGGACTGTGTGGCATTCTTGGTGTAACCCCTGTTTTCCACTTGGTGTATTTTTTAGCGTATTTTTTTTCTTTTCTTTTGGTGTATTTTCTTTTTCCTTGTATTTGATTCAGCTTGTATCTTTGGACCGTATATTGGATTTTTATCTTCAATGTATTCATTTTTTTTATCTTCTTGTTTTTGTGGTCTGTGTATTGTTTCATTTCATTGATCAGGCCATTATTTTTTATTCTCAATATTTTTTTCTTCATGTCCTACTTTTTTTATTATTTGTTTGCTCCTATATTTCCTTTGTCTTGGATCTTTAACCCTATTGGACCCTAATCTATACCGAAAACCCAACTAAACTATAACCCAACTATACCCAGTATAATTAAAACCCATGCAGACCCGTTACCCACCCGAGAACCCGTTTTGCTCGACTGTGCCGCCTCCATCCACTACCCTAACCATAATCTTAGGACCCATATATTTATAACCCATGGCAAAAACCCTCTTCTCAACCGCTCTATCTCTCTCCCTCTCATCTTCCTCATCCCGACCGTCTCTCTTTACCCCCGTGCCCTCCTCTTCTCTTGCGATGCGACAGCAACAGCCGACGGCAAGCCGCACTCGGCCTTGCTCTCCGTCTGACCGCAGCGATAGCACAACAAGTGTGCTGCCTCCCTCGACAGTAGCGAGCTTCCCTCATTGTGCTGCCGTTCCCCCTTGCTGCCAGCTCTCCGTCGTCTCTCCCTTTGGTTTCTCGTGCGAGTGGTCGCACGAGTTATCTTGGTTGAGATTCTTGAGTTGTGTTCGTTGCTGTTGGTTGTGTGTTCATAGGTTTCGCTTGCAATCTGAGTTCGTGTGTTCGTGAGTTCGTTTCCCGGGAATCCGTTCCTGTTATTCTTGCTTTTGTGCCATTTCCGTCGTCGTCTCTCAGGCAAGTAACTTGTATTGTTTTCTTTGTGTAATACAAATACTAAATACCACCTGTAGTGTAGTTGAGTTCTATAGACAATTTGTGTGTGAATCCACTTGTTGATATTGTCTCTATTGTGTTGATTCGACTATAGTTGCCTCACGCCATACATGACATGAAATAACTTAGGGTTGACCACTTCTTGTTGTATATATGCATGTTGTTCATATGATATCATATCCTCGTTTGTGTTATTCGTGGTAGACTTGTTATGGACTTGTGAAATACCCTATACCATGTTTTTTTTATAAATACCCTATACCATGTTGTTTGGACATCTAGTATACTATATTGCGTGTTTGGCTGTGTTTTGGATGAGTTTCGTATGAACTAGTTGATTTTATACATGAAGGATATTATCAGTTTTATCGGTTTTCCCATTTTGAGCAGTATTTTAGACCCTATTAAGGTTAGTATTTGAAAATATTTTGTGAACAAGATTTGTAGAAAATTCTATCTATTTTCCAACCCTTCGAACAGATCTCAGTTTCGTTTTACGAGTTGTGAGTTATGTCTATTTTACTACAGAGGTGTAAAGAGATTTCCAGATTCTGTTTTCTATGAATTCCGAAAAGTAATCTATTTTTATTCTGATGTTAAAAGTATTATTTTGATCCAATATTTTGGACAGTACAAGTAGACTTGATTGGGATTAACCCTGAATTTTTGTGAATTTATTTGATGAGTTTTACAAACCGTTCTATGCTTCCAAACAATTACTAAACATGCAGAATTTTCATGCTGTTAAGTAAAGAACCTGATTTTCGACCTAATTCTACTTGCTGTTTGTAAAATATTTGTGAATATGAAAGTTAGACTGCTGTGTCTATTTTATCACCCTTTTGGCGGATTTGGATTTCGATTTATGGTTTGCGAGATATTGCTTTTTTCGTACTGCAGTGGTTGTGATTCCAGATTTACAAAACTGTCGTGTCTTGATGTTTTCTGATTTTTGTTGACTAAACTAATTATATTGGAAAATTATGAAACTTGATTTTCTGTTACTAAACATATAAGGAAATATCCTAGATTTTTTGTTGATTTAATTTGTCAGTTTTCATGCTGTTTTCCTATTCTTGAATACAATCTTCTGATTTCTGGCCGAACACGTTTTCTGTATTCAAACCTGTTTCGGGACGTGTTTTTCTAAAATACCATATGACTTATATATAGTTGCTGGATTTGGATGGGAGTCTATTTTCGACGGATTCATGTTTGCATTTTTAGCAACGGGAATCTTAGATTTAGTGCAGTATTGTCTTGCTATCCTGAACTAGGAATTTCGTTGTTTTATCCTTTTGTGTTATCTTTCACCCGTACATGTTTATCTTGCAACTTGAAATTGTACTTGTTTATAGCATTTTATACTTGCCATGTTCGTAACACATACATGCTTGTTTGACATTAATAATAATAAATAACTAAGCCGGGGTTTAAAGGGAAAGATCTAATAGTGGAAAATACAGAAACGTGTACTCGGAAGGGTATCTATAGATCCTACGTGATACTTGCCTTGATACGTGATACTTGTCTTAATACTTGATACTTGAGGCTTGATATTTCATACTTGGCTTGATACTTTACTCTTGAGGCTTGATAACTTATACTTGAGGATTGTTACTTGATACTTGAGGCTTGTTACTTGATTTCTTGAGGCTTGTCCCTGAGTACACTGCCCTATATAATCCACTATAAAATCTTAAACGCAACTTGTTTGAATGTAGCAACCATATAGTAAAAGTATTGATGCATGAAGTGCTACCTAGATAGTAATAATACAAGACTTGAACATAATTACTTGATACTTGTTTACTCGATACACGATACATGATACTTGATACTTGACACTTGATACTTGTTCACTTGACTTTTGATACATGTCATTTATACTTGTTCATCTTGCCATGCTAGTTGTTATATGATGTTATCATGCTTTTTCCATGCTATTTAGTTATCTTTTCCCATGTACTTGTATCATGGACTACAAGCAGCCCGTAACTTGCATTGACGGGAGTTTGTTTACTTTTTCCTCTTCCTGCAATTTATTAAATTTCAGATTTTTTAGAACAGTTGCTAGATGGAGTTGGTGACATGAGATACTAGCTGCTGAAAATTTGCTATTATTATTCTTGTTGCTTATATTGAACAATTGTATTTGATACTTGGCTTTATTTTGTATTTGGGCAATATGACCCAAGATATTGACTTATTAAGATCTGGATTATTTGAGATTATAATATTTTGGTTTCAAGTATTCTTGTTGGTATTTTGATTCATATTTGCATGCTTGGTTGACTTTTCTTGCTTCCGACTCTGATTATTCTTGTGAAATGTTGTAAAGATCGTGACAGCTTATGGATGATGAAAATCATTCGCTAGGCTTATTCACGTATCCGTATTTCGTATTCTTTTTTTGGGAAGCGAGGCGTGACAAGGTTTATAGTTGTATCAGAGCCCAGGTTTGGCTAATGTATTAGTTGCCTAATATATTAGACAAGCTGGGCTCGATCTGGGATTGGCTCAACATTTCACCAACCATGCATACATAAATGAATTATTATCAACTTTGATCTGGATGCTAATTGCTTTTGGTTTTGTGCAGACTATGGCTCGTAGAGGTTCTACTTCTCATCTTCAGGAAGAGCATCCAGGATTTGAGGCCGTCACCACTGTGTTGGAACGGCTGATTAATATGCAGCAGAACCACAGTGACTTGGTGATGGCTACTTTGGAGGCTACCAGATTCTACCGCCCGTTGTGCCTATGTAGGCAGCTCTTCCTCCCCATCCGGGTACAGTCACGGACTTCATGAGGATGCATCTCGACAGGTTTTCATGCACTGAGACGCCTTTTGAGGCAGAACAGTGGCAGATTCGGACTGAGCAACTTCTTTCGACAGCTAGAGTTGCAAATGCTGATAGAATGGATGTGGTAGCCATCCAGTTGGTGGACTTGGCTCATATTTGGTGGAGGTCCGAGTCCGAAAGGCTTAAAATATCGATCACTTGGGCCACTTTCACTAGGAGCTTCTTGAAGTTCTTTCCTAGCAGCACTAGAGTTGAGATGGAGCAACAATTCCTCTCCCTAAAACAAGTTGGTCATTATTTCTAGTAATCAAATTTTGTTACATATTTTCCATGAAATATTAACATGAGATTTTCTTAAAACAGAGCTCCAGGTCTGTGGATGAGTACGCAGCTGAATTTACAAGACTCTGCCACTTCGCAACCGTTCTTGTGGCGAACGAAGAGGACATGGCTCATAGATTAACTTTGGGGCTTGAGCGAGAGATTAAGGTGCAGCTTGTCTCCTTTCGCTTGCGCACTTATGCAAAACCTCTAGAGGCAGCTCGAGCTCAAGAGCAGGCTCGTGGTGGATTGGCCCCTTCTCAGCGGACTGTTCCACACTCTGTTGTTAGGCCTTCTGGTGGGCCTGTTCGGAGGCCTGTCCCAGCCCAGCTGGTCAGGACAGCTCCTTACTCTTCTGCGGTTCCTCAGAGGGCTAGTTTTTGCAACTTTTGCCGACTTGCTGGGCATAAGTGCAAGGACTGCATGCATGCCAATCACCGCTGGTTTGGTGGTGGTGCTTTTGATCATATGGCGCGGGATTGTCCACGGCAGTAGCAGATGGCTCTTCCAGCCAGGGGTCCTGTTCAGCAAGTTGCCCCAGCTCGTGGTCCAGTCAGGCTACCCCTTCCTCTGTAGCGCCAGATTGTCGGTCAGAGGACCACTGCCCCCAGGAAATGTCAAGCTTTCAACCTGACTGCTGCTGATGCTGATTCAACAGAGGATGTTGTTGCAGGTATATCTTGCTTTTATTGTTCTCCTTTTGCTTCTTTTCTTCTCTCTTGCATCTATTTCTTCTATTTCATCTTTATGCATTTTGTTTTTCCTCACCCCTTGTTCAACCATTCTTTTCTTTATATCTTTTGATTCTGCTTTAGGTGTCGCCCTTGTTTGCTCTTTTCCTGCTCATGTTCATTTTTATCTGGGGCAACCCATTCTTTTGTCTCCTTTCAATTTGTGGCTCGCCATCAGTTGGAGTGTAGCAACATGTCAGAGGCTTGGAACATTGTGACAGGTGGTGGAGTTGTCATTTGTTCTCGAGAGTGCAGGCAGTGTCCCATGATTATTGGTAGCACAGATTTCAAAGCCAATTTGATTGTAATTAGGAATTCAGGATTCGACGTCATTCACGGTATGGATTGGTTGGGTGAAACCCACGCCATTATTGACCACCGTGCCAAGAAAGTTGTGTTTTGAATCCCAGATCGCGCAGAGTTTGAGTTCCATGTCGGGGAGTGTTTCCTTGGTCGAGCTGCAGTTGATCAGGAGGTTTGTGCGATGGAATTGCATTCAGGCTGTGAGACTGCTCCTCTAGTAGTTCGGGATTTCCTGGATGTCTTTCCAGAGGAGTTGCCTGGCTTACGCCCTGATAAGGATGTAGAGTTCAGTATTGAAGTTCAGCCTGGTATGGTGCCTATATCGAAAAGTCCCTACAGGATGGCACCGGTTGAGTTAGTAGAGCTTAAGGTGCAGATTCAAGAGTTGCTAGATTTGGGGTTCATCAGACCCAGTGTTTCGCCTTGGGGTGCTCCAATCCTTTTTGTCAACAAGACAGATGGTAGTCGTCGACTGTGCGTAGATTATCGGGAACTAAACAGTGTTACTGTGAATAACCAGTATCCGTTGCCCAGGATCAATGATTTGTTTGATCAGTTGAGTGGGGCTGCTATTTTCTCGAAGTTGGATCTTCGTTCTGGGTATCATCGAGTCAAAGTGAAGGCGACTGATGTACAGAAGACTGCTTTCAGGACAAGATATGGCCATTATGAGTATCTTGTGATGCCGTTCGGGGTCACGAACGTGCCTGCTGTATTCATGAATCTTATGAACCGGGTCTTTTCACTATTCTTGGATAGATTTGTGGTGGTCTTCATTGATGATATTTTGGTGTATTCTCAGAATTGGGAAGATCATGCTGAGCATCTTAGAGTGGTTCGGCAGACTTTGAGAGAGAATCAGCTATATGGGAAACTCAGCAAGTGTGAGTTTTGGCTCGACACGGTCTCTTTCTTGGGGCACATTATTTCGGGCGATGGTATTTCTGTGGATCCGACCAAGGTTGAGGCTGTGAAGGATTGGCCTGTTCTTAAGTTAGTTTCAGAGGTCAGGAGTTTTCTTGGTTTAGCTGGCTATTATCAGAAATTCGTCCAAGATTTTTCGAAGATAGTAGGACCATTGACTAAGCTAACTGTGAAGGATTAGAGGTTTTTCTGGTCTAATGAGTGTGGTGTGTCTTTTGTTGAGTTGAAGAACATAGTGACGTCAGCGCCTGTGTTGACTATTCCAGATGGTTCAGGCGGATTTTTATTTCACTGTGATTCTTCTGGTAAGGGTCTTGGAGAAGTTCTGATGCATAAGGGCCGAGTTGTTGCGTATGTATCGAGGTAGTTGAGGCCGCATGAGAAGAACTATCCGACTCATGACTTGAAGTTAGCGGTAGTGATCTATACTTTGAAGCTATGGAGACATTATTTACATGGGGACCGAGTGGAGATCTTTACAGACCACAAAAGTCTCAAGTATGTCTTCACCCAGAAGGAGTTGAACATGAGGCAAAGGCATTGGTTGGAGCTTATGGCTGAGTATGACATAGTTTGCAATACCACCCTGCTAAAGTAAACTTGGTGCCAGATGCTTTGAGCAGGAGACCGGCAGTTATGTTCTTAACTCTGCAGAGGGAACTGATTGAGCAGATGCGGAGGTTGGAGTTGGATATTTTGTTGTCGAGTTTTGGTCGGAGTTGTTTGGTGCTCCAGCTTCAGTCGTCTCTTGTTGACCAAATCAATGAGGCGCAGGCTGGTGATGCGTAGTTGTAGGGTTTTCGAGCTGAGGTTGAGTTTGGGTCCAGAATGAACATGGTTATTCATGCTGATGGATCGCTTCATTTTGGGTCCAGGTTATGTGCCCCGAAGGATGAAGTTCATTAGAGGTTGCTTGAGGAAGCCCACCAGTCATCCTATTCTATCCATCCTGGCGGTACTAAGATGTATCGGGATTTGAAGCTTCATTTCTGGTGGCATGGTATGAAGAGGGCTGTGGCTCGATTTGTTTCTCAGTGCTTGAACTGCCAGGAGGTTAAGGCAGAGCATCAGAGGACTGCTGGACTTCTTCAACTACTACCTATTCTGGATTGGAAGTGGGAACATATCACTATGGATTTTGTGACCGCTTTGCCGATAAGTCCTAAGGGTCATAATGCATTTAGGTGATTGTCGACAGTTTTATGAAGAGTGCTCACTTCATTCCTTTTCGTGTCGAACAGTCTATGGAGAGCCTAGCTGAGAGGTACATGCAAGATATTATTAGACTTCATGGGTTTCCAGTTAGTATTGTATCCGATAGGGATACGAGATTCAGATATTTGGTTTGGGAGAGTCTTCAGAATAGTTTGGAGAGTAAATTAAAGTACAGAACAACTTTTCATCCCCAGACAGATGGACAGTCAGAAAGGACCATCCAGATTCTTGAGGACATGTTGAGGTCCTGTATGCTTCATTTCGGTGGATCATGGGAGGTCCATTTGCATCTCGTAGAGTTCTTGTACAATAACAGCTTTCAGGCCAGTCTTAAAGCTGCACCATTCGAGGCACTTTATGGGCGGAAGTGCAGATCACCAGTGTACTGGGATGACATTGGTGAGAGGAAGTTGTTGGGTCCGGAGTTGATCACTAGGACAGTTGATGCGATGGTTCAGATCAGGAACTATTTGCAGGCAGTTCAGGATAGGCAGAGGTGATGGGCTGATGTACATCGGAGAGCTTTGGAGTTTGAGGCTGGTGACCATGTTTTCCTAAAGGTATCGCCTTGGCGCGGTGTCATTCGGTTTGGTGGTGGGGGCAAGCTTAGCCCTAGGTATATTGGACCGTTTGATATTGTGGAGCGAGTAGGCAAGGTAGCCTATCGTCTTGTATTACCGCCAGCTTTATCAAGTGTGCACGATGTCTTCCATGTCTCACAACTCAGGAGATATATCAGAGATGAGAGCGATGTGATCGACTATCTTGAGTTGACCTTTCGGCAGGATTTGACTTGTGAGATTTTATCAGTTTCTATTGTGGATCAGCGGGAGAAAGTGCTTAAGAACAAGGTCATCAAGTTGGTTCGTGTTTCTTGGAATCCTCACTCACCCGGTGAGTCAACTTGGGAGCTGGAGGAGGAGATTCAGCAGGAAGTTTCCTCATTTGTTTGAGTAGTTTATGTTTTGTTCTTTTTGTTTGTTATGGGGTTACCCTATGTATCTTCTTGTTGAATTTCGAGGACGAAACTGTTCTTGTTAGGTGGGTAGGATTTGTAACCCCTGTTTTCCACTTTGTGTATTTTTGAGTGCATTTTTTTTTTCTTTTCTTTTGGTGTATTTTCTTTTTTCTTGTATTTGATTCAGCTTGTATCTTTGGACCGTTCATTGGATTTTTATCTTCAATATATTCATTTGTTTTTTTTTCTTCTTCTTGTTACTGTGGTCTGTCTATTGTTTCATTTCATCGATCGGGCCATTATTTTGTTTTGGATCTTTAACCCTATTGGACCCTAATCTATACCCAAAACCCAACTAAACTATAACCCAACTATACCCAGTATAATTAAAACCCATGCAGACTCGTTACCCACCCGAGAACCCGTTTTGCTCCACCATGCTGCCTCCATCCACTACCCTAACCCAAATCTTAGGACCCATATATTTATAACCCATGCAAAAACTCTCTTCTCAACCACTCTATCTCTCTCCCACTCATCTTCCTCATCCCAATCGTCTCTCTTTCCCTCGTGCCCTCCTCTTCTCTTGCGACGCGACAGCAACAATCGACAGCAAGCCACACTCGGCCTTGCTCTCCATCTGACCGTAGCGACAGCACAGCAAATGTGCTGCCTCCCTTGACAACAGCGAACTTCCCTCGCTGTGCTGCCGATCCCCCTTGCCGCTAGCTCTCCATCCTCTCTCCCTTTGGTTGCTCGTGCGAGTGGTCACACGAGTTATCTTGGTTGTGATTCACGAGTTGTGTTCGTGGGTTTGTGTTCGTTGTCGTTGGTTGTGTGTTTGTGGGTTTTTCTTGCTTTTAGAGTTCGTGTGTTCCTGATTTCATTGCCCGGGAATTTGTTCCCGTTATTCTTGCTTTTGTGTCGTTTCCGTCGTCGTCTCTCTGGCAAGTAACTTGTATTCTTTTCTTTGTGTAATACAAATACTAAATACCGCATGTAGTGTAGTTGGGTTCTAGAGACAATTTATGTGTGAATCCCCTTATTGATATTGTCTCTATTGTATTGGTTCGACCATAGTTGCCACACAACATACATGATATGAAATAACCTAGGGTTGACCACTTCTTGTTGTATATATGCGTGTTGTTCATATAATAACATGTGCTCGTTCGTGTTATTCGTGGTAGACTTGTTATGGACTTGTGAAATACCCTATACCATGTTTTTTGGACATCTAGTACACTATATTTTCATGTTTGGTTGTGTTTTGTATGAGTTTCGTGTGAACTAGTTGATTTTGTACATGAAGGATATTTTCAGTTTTGTCGGTTTTCCTGTTTTGATCAGTATTTTGGACCCTATTAAGGCCAGTATTTAAAAATATTTTGTGAACATGATTTGTATAGAATTCTTTCTATTTTCCAACCCTTCTGACAGTTCACAATCTCGTTTTACGAGTTTTGAGTTATGTCTATTTACTACAAAGGTGTAACGAGATTTCTAGATTCTATTTTCTAAGAATTCTGAAGAGTAATATATTTTTATTCTGATGTTATAAGTATTATTTTGATCCAATATTTTGCACAGTACAACTAGACCTGATTGGGATTAACCTTGAATTTTTGTGGATTTATTTGATGAGTTTTACAAATCATTCTATGCTTCCAAACAATTACTAAACATGCAGAATTTTCATACTGTTCAGTAAAGAACCTGAATTTCGACCTAATTCTACTTGTTGTTTGTAAAATATTTGTGAATATGAAAGTAATACTTCTGTATCTATTTTATCACCTTTTTTGCGGATTTGGATTTTGATTTATGGTTTGCGAGATATTTCTGTTTTCGTACTGCACTGTTTGTGATTCAAGATTTACAAAACTGTCGTGTCTTGATGTTTTATGATTTTTGTTGACTAAACTATTTATATTGGAAAATTATGAAACTTGATTTTCTGTTACTAAACATATAAGGGAATACTCTAGATTTTTTCTGGATTTAATTTGTGAGTTTTCATGCTGTTTTCCTATTCTTGAATACAATTTTTTGACTTCTAGCTGAACACGTTTTCTGGATTCAAACCTGTTTTGAGACTTGTTTTTCTGAAACACCATATGACTTATATATACTTACTGGATTCGTCCGGGAGTCTATTTTCTAGAACTTTCGATGGATTTAGGTTTGCATTTTTGTAGAAATGGAAATCTCAGTTTTAGTGCAGTACTGTCTTGCTGTCCTGAACTAGGAATTTAGTTGTTTTATCCTTCTGTGTGTTATCTTTCACCCGTACATGTTTATCTTACAACTTGAACTTGTTAATTGTTTATACCATGTTATACTTACCCTGTTCGTGACACATACAGACTTGTTTGACACTAATAATAATAAATAACCAAGCCAGGGTTTAAAAGGAAAGATCTAATAGTAGAAAATACAGAAACGTGTACTCGGAAGGGGATCTACGGATCCTACGTGATACTTTGCTTGATAATTGATACTTAAGGTTTTATATTTCATACTTGGTTTGATACTTCACTCTTGAGGCATGATACTTGATACTTGAGGCTTGTTACTTGATTTCTTGAGGCTTGTCCCTGAGTACACTGCCCTATATAATCCACTATGAAATCTAAAATGCAACTTGTTTGAATGTAGCAACCATGTAGTAAAAGTATGGATACATGAAGTGCTACGTAGATAGTAATAATACAAGACTTGAACATAATTACTTGATACTTGTTTACTCGATACTTGACACTTGATACTTGTTCACTTGACTTTTGATACATGCCACTTATACTTGTTCGTCTTGCCATGATAGTTGTTATATGTTGTTATCATGCCTATTCCATGCTATGTAGTTATCTTTTTCCATGTACTTGTATCATGGACTATAAGCAGCCCATAACTTGCACTGACGGGAGTTTGTTTACTTTTTTCTCTTCCTACAATTTATTAAATTGCAGACTTTTTAGAACAGTTGCCATATGGAGTTGGTGACATGAGATACTAGATGTTGGAAATTTGCTATTATTATTCTTCTTGCTTATTTTGAATAATTATATTTGATACTAGGATTTATTTTGTATTTGGGCAATGTGACCCAAAATATTGACTTATTCAGATCTGGATTATTTGAAATTATAATATTTTGGTTTCAAGTATTCTTGTTGATATTTTGATTCATATATGCATGCTTGGTTGACTTTTCTTGCTTCAGACTTTGATTATTTTTGTGAAATGTTGTAAAGATCCTGACAGCTTATGAATGATGAAAATCATTCGCTGGGCTTAGTCACGTATCCTTATTCTGTATTCTCTTCTTGGGAATCGGGGCGTGACACTTGGGCCATATTATTTCTGTTGATGGAGTTTCTGTCGATCCGTCTAAGATTTCTGTAGTTAAGGATTGGCCGACGCCGAAATCAGTATCGGAAGTTTGGAGTTTTCTTGGTCTAGCTGAGTACTGCAGAAAGTTTGTTCGGGATTTCTCAAAGATTGCAAGGCCATTGACCAAGTTGACTGGGAAGGATCAGAAGTTTGTGTGGGATGAGTCCTGTGATGAAGCCTTTGCTGAATTGAAGAATCTGTTGACGTTAGCACTTGTGTTGACTGTACCGGATGGATCAGGAGGTTTCGTAATTCACTGTGATGCTTTAGGAAGAGGTTTTGGTGCTGTTTTGATGCAACGAGGCAAGGTTGTTGCATATGTATCTAGAAAATTAAGGCAGCATGAGGAGAATTATCCTATACATGATTTGGATCTTGCAGGTGTGATCTTTGCCTTGAAGCTTTGGGGGCATTATTTACTTGGAGACCGAGCAGAGATTATCACTGACCACAGAAGTCTCAAGTATGTGTTCACTCGGAAGGAGCTGAATATGAAGTAGAGACGATGGTTAGAATTGATGGCGTATTATGATATCAGTTTGCAGTATCACCCTGGCAAGATTAATTCGGTACCTGATGCTTTGAGCAGAAGACCTGTTGCTATGGTTCTTATTGAGCAAAAGGAACTTTTGGAAGCTATGAGGAGATTGTATTTGGAAGTGGTATTGCCTGGTTCCGAGCAGAGTTGTATGGTGCTTCAGTTGCAATCGTCTTTGGTGGATCAAATTAAGGAGGGACAGTCTGGTGGTGTGCAGTTAGAGAAGTTTCGAGCTGAAGTCGAAGCTGGTTCAAAGACTGATATGGTGATTCATAAGGATGGATCTCTTCGCTTTGGGACTCGTTTATGTGTTCCGAAGGAGGAAGTCAGGTAGAAGTTACTTGAAGAAGCTCACTGTTTGCCATATTCTATTCATCCCGGTGATACGAAGATGTATTGGAATTTGAAGTTGCATTTCTGGTGGCATGGTATGAAGAGGGATGTTGCAAGATTTGTTTCTCGATGTTTGATCTGTCAGCAAGTGAAAGCAGAACATCAAAGGACTGCTGGACTTCTTCAACCATTTCCTATTCCAGAGTGGAAGTGGGAGAATATTACTATGGATTTTGTGACTGCTTTGCCTAGAAGTCCCAAGGGTCACAATGCCATCTGGTTAATTGTGGATCGTTTAACGAAGAGTGCTCATTTCATTCACTTTAGAGTGGGTCAGTTTACAGAGAGCCTTGCAAAGAAGTATATGTAACACCCCGAATTCCAAAACAGACTGAATTCGAAGTTCCACAGGATCTTTACACTTCTCTTCGTAGAATTTTACAAGGAATTTAAAACTTTTGTTACAACAGAGTTACATTTACATTACACTTATACAGCGGAAGCAATTTACAATAATTACGTGAATAAAGAAATATATAACATTTGAATCAATCTTTAAGTAGCAAGCATACTTTAATCTTGCCAAGCACTTTATCCTGCATAGAAAACTATGGGTGCGTCAGTTGATTACAACCGACAAAATATTATATACGGTCATCCTCACTATGCCGAACAGTATAACAATTTTCAATACTTAAACAAACCACAAACTTGATCACAGACAAAGCTACAGAGGGACTATCCTATTGATGTCGTGTTGTGATGTGCACTTAGTCCTTAATGCGGTGGTTTGCATTATATGACACTAATGCACACTTTTTTAGAGTCTATGCAGCCCATACTACATAGGTCCGAGGGCAAGCCCTTAACCGTTCTTCATCTTGTTGGGTTCAATCCCTCGCCATGACTTAATCTACTATGGTAATTACGGTAAGTATCATAGGTTTTCTATGAGTTACGAGCCCACGTCTAGGCATCCAGGAGAGAACCCCACACACTGACACATGACTCATCATGCAGGCATCCTGTGGTCAATCACCTCCTACCATAGACATGGCACCACCCGTAGTCTTTAGACAATGCCATAAGCGTCGCCACCGGGACGGTACTCTGGGGTAGTATCCATGCCTTATTCATGATGCATCATGGGACATCCTGTGAATACTCTCACGCCGCCAATCCAATGGCCCTTATACTCATGTTTTTTACTTACATTCATCACATCTCCACTATGTATCTAATCCTTATGTATAAATGAAGGTCAATATTCTAGAATCTAGCATTACTTCTACATCGGTCTTTATAATATCAATCATTATCAACGACCCAAACTTGGACAAAATATCATAATTCTCTTTTCAACACTTTTCTTTCTTGCCGATGTATATTCATAGCTAAAATTCTAGTCTAAGTCCTCTTTTCATATTCATAGAAGCAAGCATATTTGTTCACAAAATGTCACATTTCAACAAGTTCTCTTTTTCACACATTTACATGCACAACTTGCATATTCAATTTCTCATTTAATTCTAATCAATAATTATAAGTGAAAAATCTCAATTAATCACTTTTCAGTTCTTTCTATGATCAAAATTTTCATTAGTTTGTATTGAAATTTTAAAAGAATCAAATCCAAGATGAATTTTTCACTTTCAATTTTTTACTCTTATTTCTCAGTTAAAAGTCCACATATTTTAAAAAATAATTTTTATGATGTCAGAATATTTTCCTAACATTTTTCTCAATTTTTATTTCATATTAAAACTCAAAAAATCAAAGGTATATAAAAAAAAAATCAGATTTTAAAAAAAGGTGGCCTCAGCAGTTTTGAACCCGCACACACAAGCCCCTAGGTGAACAGTCACCGAAACTAACCCCCACGCTCTAGCCAAAAGGGACAGAGTGCCCAACTGCTCTAAAAGAGGCATTAATAAGGTTAAGCTCTGCTCTCGGGATTTGGGAAAATCGAATTTTTGAAATAAAAAGCCTATGCCGAGACTCGAACCCCCACACACAGGTGCCGCCGAGCTATAGTAGAGCCTAAATGGCGCCCCCTCTAACCAGTATGACCATAGTGTCTAACCGATATAAGAGTAGATTAAAATAGGTTTATTTCGACTCTCTGTTTATCAAAATTTCTTCAATTTTCAAAAGCTCTTAACTTAGTTTCTCTTTCACATAAAGCCATAAAAATTTTTAGAATACTAAGTTTATGTATAATTAACAAACCAGTGTTTGAAAAACATTTTTTTTTTACATTAAAACATGTATTTCTCATTCGAATTTTGGGTTCTATGCCTAGAATTTAAATAATTCAATTTAGCAACTCTCTACCAAATTTTTGCATTACAACTTCATTAAAAGAATATTAATTCTTGTTTCTCCCTCTTTTATCCACAACACTCAATGACATGGTTTCATTCATTGAACTAGTGTCACAATAGTTTAATAAGCACAAATTTAATAATTTCATCTACTAATCATTCACAAGCATTTTTCTACAATTAACATGGTTCCAATTTCACATATTCATAGCAATAAGGTAATTTACTACATTAAACATGATTTATAACAATAGCATGCAATTTATCAAGCATTTACTCAATCATCTACAAAGTTCATTTTAGATCCAACAATGGTTATCTTATTAGTTTCTTTAACTTTCTCATTAATCAAAAACTCCTAGCATGGTGTCTAAGATTAGAAGTATAGAAAAACACCCACCTATTTGAAGAAAACAACTACAAAAACTCCTAGAATCTCCTTGAAGACATGCGCGGCCCTTCTCCTAGTTTGTGCCACCACGATCGCCTCCTCCTCCTTGCCTAGTGAAACCCGAGCCCTCACTTTCCTCCAATGAAATGGCCAGCCTCCAAGGATGGAACACACACAACTAGAATACTCTCAATCTTTTTCTAACTCTCTCTCAATCTTTTTACTTTCTTATGTATTTTCTTTCTTTCTTTTCTCTACAAAATTTTAGTGTATTATATGCATAGAAGGGGGGGGGGGGTATTTATACTATTTTTGGGTGAAATGGAGAGCTAGGATTGAATTAGATGGTTGTAGATTAGGGGCTAGGATGAGTTAGGGAGTTAGAGTAACCACCCATGAACACAAACCACCTTTTCACTAAGCCACTCTCCACTCTCCCTTGATTCCATTTCCGGCCTACCCCAAAGCACATCCTAGACACGTGCTAGTGCAATGCACGTGTCAAATGTAGCACCCCTAGTTACTAGTTGTGCATGATAAATTAATTAATTGTCCACAAAATTGATCTACACTACAAGTCATGTTAAATAAAAGAGAAATAAACTAGTGGGCTTTCAACTAGTGGGCTAAAACTCCATGGGCTAATTAAAATAATTAAATAATTAGGATGGGCTTAAAATAAACAATTAGGCTTTAGAATTTTAATTAGGCTTTTCAAAATAAAAAGAGAGAGATAGGAAAATGTTTGTTCATGCTACAAAATAAATAATTATCTAGAAAAATGCAGATGAATTAGTATGTGCCACACACGTAAAAATTCACAAACCTTTCATTTAATAAAAATAAGGAATCAGTATATTACAGTATATGCAGAAGATTGTGAGATTGCATGGTGTTCCTGTCAATATTATATTAGACAGAGATACTAGATGCAGATCTGAAGTTTGGGAGAGTCTTCAGAACAATCTTGGGAGTAAGCTGAAGTTTAGTACTGCATTCTATCCGCTGACAGATGGTCAATCGGAGAGGACTATTCAGACATTGGAGGATATGTTGAGGTCTTGTGTTCTTCAGTTTGGAGAGTCTTGGGAAGATCATCTACACTTGGTGGAGTTTTTATACAACAATAGCTACCAAGCTAGCCTTAAAACTTCTCTGTATGAGGTCTTGTATGGTCAGAAGGGTAGATCACCAGTGTGCTGGGAAGACATTGGTGAGAGGAAGCTTTTGGGGCCAGAATTGATCACGAACACTGTTGATGTAGTGGCCCAGCTCAGAAAACTTTTGCAAGCCGCACATGACAGGCAGAGAAAATAGGCAGACATTCACAGAAGGCCGTTGGAATTCGAAGTGGGGGATCATGTGTTCCTCAAGGTATCACCATGGAGAGGTTTGATTTGATTTGGTGGTGGGGGCAAGCTAAGCCCTAGATTCATTGGTCTGTTCGATGTGGTGGAGCAAGTAGGCAAGGTGGCCTATAGACTCATGTTGCCGCCAGCTCTATCTAGAGTGCATGATGTCTTCCATGTTTCTTAGCTTAGGTAGTATGCTCGGGATGATAGTCATGTTATTGACTATTCGGAGTTGTCGGTTGGACTAGATTTGCCATGTGAGATTCATCCAGTTTCGATTGAGGACCGACGGGAGAAGATTTTGAAGAATAAGGTTATCAAGTTGGTTCGTGTTGCTTGAAATCCTCACTCGCCTGGTGAATCGACTTGGGAGCTTGAAGATGAGATCCGGAAGAAGTTTCCCCATCCTTATGAGTAGTTCTTATTCTTTTTTTTGTTGGGGTTACTTTACTATCACTTGCTTAAATTTCGAGAACGAAATTTTTTGTAAGGTGGGTAGGATTGTAACTACCGTTTTTGCCCTTTTCATTTTTTCCTTTTTGTAATATTTTATTTGAGATTGAATAAAATACTCTATTTCTTTTTCTTGATTATTTTAATTAAACCTGTTCATGAAATTCTTCGTTCTTCTAAATCGAGCTATTCTTGTTGATCCCATTTTCTTTTATTAAATTGTGGGTATTTTTATTTGAACCATATTATTTTAGACCCATCTCTTATTGAACCCTAAAACCAAATTTCAATTGTTCTTGACCCGAAACCGCTATTATTGGATCCTAAACCAGTAACCCAACATCCTAATTGCATCCAATAAATATAATCCTATTGAAAACCCTAAATTTGCACAAATTTAAACCCTAATAGTCGTCTATTTTCTCTCTCCTCAAAAATCCCGACCAACCCCTACTGCCCTTCTTCTCCAACCAACTCCGGCCACCCCCGTCGGTGCCCCGCCGCTGCCCCCTCTTGAGTGCCGCCTTACCCCGTCGACGACCCCCCATCGAGCCTCGACTTGTAACATCCCATAATTTCTTAAGAGATATAAGATATAGTATATATGGTATATAATATATAAATAAACTGGTAGATGGAAATTTGGTAAAATTAGTGAATAGTAGAAAAGAGTGGGGGCCCACGGGATATGTAACTGTAGATATTGCTATGCTTGTGAAGGTGATGTCTTCGTGATGTCACCGTAGGGGGCCCACCGTTATGTTGAGGCAGTCAAGTCGCTGTCTCTCTGGTCTTCAATGTGCTGACGTGTACATATGGGGCCCACGGGCTTGTGTGTGTGCATGGGGAAAAAGAGGAAGCTGAGTGTGGGTTTTTCTCACATCGAAAAATACATATATATAAAATAATAATAAATATAATAGCCTATGATCAAGAGTCACAAATCTGGTTAACCACCTTTTGAGAAGCAGCCGGTGGTGGGCAGTTGTACTATACTATAAATAATTTGTCTTCTAAATTGTATAAAATTGTCTGAGCTGGGGCAGGGGCATTACAAATGGTATCAGAGCTGACTTTCGACACCGAGTGTAGGAGAGCCGTAAGTTATGGAGTGCAGAATGATCGGCGGAGTGAGACAATCTCCAGTATTCCGGGACGATGGACATAAGGGCCATAGAATGATCTGGAGAGTGGGATTGGTCTCCAGTATTCCAAAGCGAGAGCGACTCTCACGGACTGCTCCACATCGACTAGAAAGTAGATCCTGCACTAGATTGTGCATGCCCTGTGCTCAATGAGGACGCTAATTTCTAAAGGGGGTGTATGTAACATCCCATAATTTCTAAAGAGATATAAGATAGTATATATAGTATATAATATATAAATAAAGTGGTAGATGGCATTTTGGTAAAATAAGTGAATAGTAGAAGAGAGGGGGGCCCACGGGATATGTAACAGCAGATATTCTTCTGCTTGTGAAGGTGACGTCATCGTGACATCACCGTAGGGGGCCTACCATTGTGTTGAGGCAGTCAAGCCGCTGTCTCTCTGGTCTTCAATGTTCTGATGTGTACATATGGGGCCCACGGGCTTGTGTGTGTGCACGGTGAAAAAGAGGAGGTTAAGAATGGGATTTGTCCCATATCAGAAAATACATATAGATAAAATAATAATAAATATAATAGCCTATGATCAAAAGTCACCAATCCGTTTAACCACCTTTGGAGAGGCAGCTTGTGGTAGGGAGTTGTACTATACTATAAATAATTTGTCTTCTAAATTGTATAAAATTTTCCGAGATGGGGCAAGGGCGTTACACGACCTCCCTCTGCTCTGATTCCCGTCGACCAGCAGCCAAACCCTCCTCGACCCTGCCTGCGTCGATTCCCTCGCCAGCAACGTCGCCGTCCGCCACCGTCGACGTAGACCCCGAGCCCCCTTTCCCTCTTTCTTACTGGTTGCTCTTGTGATTGCGTGGATTTCTATTACACGTGATTTGCACGTGTTATTTTGTGGATTTGTGTGTCCGTGGGTTCGTTGCTCCGTGATCCTTATCCTGTTATTCTTGGTATTCAATTTCACCGTCAAAAAGGCAAGTCACTTTCCTCTTGAATTGTTATTGAATCAAATTCAAGTCTTTATTGAAACTCTTGTAAGTAGATCCCATTGTTTATCGTATTGTACATTGTTCATCTCTTTCGTAGGGTATATTGAGGGTTTATACGAGCTAACCCCAATTTACTTGACTTCGTGCCTCTATTGACTCAAAAAATTGAATCTTTCATGTGTTCGTATAGAATTGATAATAGGGTTGTTCATATAATTATCACACAACTAATCTATTGTAGAAACAATTGCTAGGTTTTATATTTAATTGATGAAAAATTGATGCATGTATGTGTTCTTAATTTTATTGATCATGTTTTTATACCATTATGCTGATTATCAAGTTTGTCGACTAATAGGATTGATATCCATCATGTTTATTTAATTTATTTCATGAAAATATCCAAAAACCTGTATGTTGGTTATTGGCTGTATCTTGTATGCTATTTTCGACCCAGTAAATGATCTTAAAATAAGTAACTTTCTGAATAAGAATTGTAGCCTTATCTTTCTAGTTTCCAGAACATCTTGAATTTCAGAATTCAGAGTTGTGTAGCAAACGTTATACTCATTTTACAACTGCTGTGTTTTTATTTCCAAATTTTTATCTTCTTGTATGTTCATGTTTAAACTATTAAACGGCTAATAAAATGATAAAATATTACAATGAAAATTTCTATATTGTTACTTAACATGTTTAGGAGTCTAGTAAATATTTTGAATGAATTATGTAACGAGTTTTTGCTGATTCTAAAATTATAACAACATGATGTCGAATTTCTGCCTGAACATGAAATCTGTAAAGAATGATGTGTTTGACCTAGCTACTGTTGTCAGATTTTGAACTTTAAATATGCGTTCAATTCTTTGGGAAGTGTAGTTTCTAGAATTTTTTACGGATTCAGTTTTCGATTTCTGTAGCAGCGGGAAATCACATTTATGTACAGAATACTCTTGCTGTCCAGAATTTCACTTTTCAGTTTTTTCTTAATTTAATTATTCCTATATCGTAGTATTGCATGAATCGATGTGTGTATGTTGTATTGTATGATCCTTATGAGTTTTTTCATCATTCTAATTGTCTTATCCAAGTTTCTCATCTTGTAACCCTTGTTATTCCCAAAACTTATTTTTGTGTATTTTCTGTATTTAAAATTTTCGCAAATTTTTTTTTTCGGTTTTCAAATTATTTTGTCAAATTATACTATTGGATATCCTATTAAAATTTGTTTTCGATCAATAATTTTGTTTGTAACTATTTCCCTGATTTTTACATTGTAACACAATTCTTATTTTTATTATTATTACTCTTATTATTATTATTGTTATTATAAGTACTATTATTATTTTTATCATGGTCTTATTATTATTATTATTATTATTATTATTATTATTATTATTATTACTGTTGTTCTTATGTATATTTTTGACTGGTTATTAAAAACCCACTTTCATTTACTAACTGTATTTGTAGTATTTCAGATAAATTCTATTTTGCAATGCAAATTACCTTTTTATTATAAACAAATTTTGTATTGGTTATTTTTCTATTTATGTTTTAATTCCCAATTGGATCTTGTACCCTGTAAGCCAATTACCTAAAAACCCACTTAAACCACTAATTACCCAAACCCAATAATCCTATTTTAAAACCCATTAACTATCCACTAAGCAACCCATTTACCAATACCCATAACCCAATTACACCTAAACCCTAATTCCTATACTCATATATATAAATCTTGTTTCCTGTCCCCTGTTCTCAAGTCAGCCACTTCATCTCCTACTCTCCCACTCTTTCTCTCCAGCCAACCCATCCCCTCCTGCTCTTTCTCCCATCTTCCGACCTCATGGCCCCCCAAGTCGCGCCTCATGTCGACGTCCAACGACGACCCCGCAACCATAGCAACATCCTCGGCTGACACCCTATCTCTCTCCCTGTGTCGACTCGCCGTTCCCCGTGCCTCCTCCTCTCGATTGCAGTCCGCCGTGACCCACTTTACCAGCACCCCCTGCACCTCCCTACCACCTCGTGACACCTCGACAGCACCTCCACAGTGCAAGCCAACAACAGCGAGCGACTGCACCCTTCACCATAGTGCAGCCAGCCCATGGCGACAGCCCCTATGTGCCGCCTACCTCGTCGGTGCTACCCCTATGCGCCGTCCACTGACCATCGCCTTACCGCCCTGTACCGATCACAGTGCACTCCCCATTGCCTTCGTTGTTGCTGTGGTTTTGATCATTTTTGAGTTTGGGCCATCCGATCACCATCATGATTGCGATCATGATCTCTTGATCGTGATCTTGATTTGATTGATTGGGGCCATCGATTGCCCGTGATCTTGTTCCCTTGATCTCGACCGTCGGATCTGTTTGATCATCATCATCTTAATCGTCACCATCGGGGTGATCTTGGCCGTTCGGTCGCGATCATCATCAACTTCATCATCACTTTGATCTGGACCATCCAATCTTGTTAATCTTCATCTTAATCTTTGATCCCAGTCATCCGATTGTGTTCGTGATCCGTGCACTGTGTTCGTGATTGCTTCGTGGTTCGTTCGTTGTGTTCGTGCTCGGGAATCTGTTCCCGTTATTCTTGTGCTTTCTTCGCCGTTTTCATCGTCGTCTCCCAGGCAAGTAACTTGTATCAAATTTCTTTGCAAATACAAGTACTAAATACCACCTGTAGTGTAGTTGGGTTCTAGATACAATTTTCGTGTGAATTCTCTTGTTGATATTGTCTCCATAGTGATGATTTGACCGTAGTTGCCTCACGACTTACATGACATGATATAACCTAGGATTGACCACATCTTGTTGCATATATGCATGTTGCTCATGTGTTATCTTGTGCTCGTTCATGTTATTCGTGGTAGACTTGTTTTGGACTTGTGAAAGACTCTCTATCATGTTACTTGGACATCTAGTATACTCTATATCATGTTTGGTTGTGTTTTGGATGAGTTTTATGTGAACTAGTTGATTTTGTGCATATGCGATATTTTTCAGTTTTGTTCACTTTTCTGTTTTGATCAATATTTTAGACCCTATTAAGGTCGGTATTTGAGAATATTTTGTGAACAGGATTTGTAGAGAATTTTGTCTACTTACCAACCCTTTTGACGGATGTCAGTTTCGCTTTATGGTTTGTGAGTTATGCCTATTTTACTACAGTAGTATCGAAAGATTTCCAGATTCAGTTTTCTATAAATTCTAAAGAGAAATCTATTTTTATTGTGGTGTTAAAATTATTATTTTGATCTGAAATTTTGTTCAGTATTTTTAGACTTTCTTGGGGTTTACCTAGAATCTTGGTGGGTTTATTTGAGAAGTTTTACAAATCTTTTTATGCTTGCAAATAAGGAGTTTACATGCAGAATTTTAATACTGTTCAATAAAGAACTTGATTTTAGACCTATTTCTACTTGCTGATTATAAATTATTTCTGAATATGAAAGTTAGCCTACTGTATCTATTTTATTACACTTTTGGAGGATTTGGATTTCGATTTATGGTTTGTGAGATATTGATGTTTTCGTACTACAGTGTTTGTGATTTCAGATTTACAAAACTACCGCAACTTGTTGTTTTCTGATTTTACTTGACTACTCTATTTTTGTTGGAAAATTATGAAACTTGATTTTCTGTTACTACACATATAGGGGAATGCCCCAGATTTTTCGTGGATTTATTTAATGAGTTTTCATGCTGTTTTCCTGTTCTTGAATACGATCTTCTGATTTCTGGCTGAACGTTTTTTCTGGTTTCAATTCATCTTTGAATTTTTTTTGTGAAATACTATATGACGTATATATATTTGCTAGATTCGGTCGGGAGTCTATTTTCTAGACCTTTGGATGGATTCAGTTTTGCATGTTTGTAGCAGTAGGAATCTCAGTTTTAGTGTAGTACTCTCTTGCTGTCCAGAACTAGAAATTTCGTTGTTTTATCCTTTTGTGTGTTATCATTCACCCGTACATGTTATCTTGCAACTTGAACTTGTTACTTGTTTGTGCCATGATATAATTGCCCTATTCGTGACACATATATGCTTGTTGGACACTAATAATAAACAACCAAGCCGGGGTTTAAGGGAAAGATCTAGTATTGGATGATACAGAAACGTGTACTCGAAAGGGGATCTATTGATCCTACGTGATATTTGAAGCTTGACACGTGATTACTTGACACTTGCACTCTTAACACAGAGCTTGGTATTTTGGGTATTTAGAGCTTGTTTGGAGTTTGTTATTTGGTTATGTGGAGCTTGTTAGGAGATTGTTATCTGGTTATTTGGAGCTTGTTATCTATTTACTTGGAGCTTGATACTTGTTACTTGAGAGGTTGTCCCTGAGTACACTGCCCTCTATGGTCTACTATGAAATCTAAAGCGAAACAGTTTGTTGTAGCAACCATGTAGTAAAAACCGGGATGCATGAAGTGCTTGCTACCTAGATAGTAATAAATACAACACTTGCTACTTGTTTACATGATACTTGATGCTTGATACTTGTTTACATGATACTTGATACTTGTTACTTCTTCACATGAAGCTTCTTCACTTGACACTTGATACATGCCACTTGTACTTATTCATCTTGCTATGCTAATTGTTATATTATGTTATCATGCTTATTTCATATTATTAGTTAGTTTTTCCCATGTACTTGTATCCAGCACTACAAGCGGCCCGTAACTTGTATTGATGGGGGTTTATTTTCTCTTTCCTATTTCTGTAATTGTTAAATTGCAAATTTTGGAGAATAGGTACCAGATGGTGTTGGTGATATGAGATATTATTGCTGGAGATTTTACTATTATTATTTCATGTTGCTTGCTTTGAACAATTGTATTTGCTTTGAACAATTGTATTCTGATAACTGGATTTATTTGTATTTGGACAATGTGACCCAGGATATTGACTTATTCAGATCTAGATTATTTGAGATTAATATATTTTTGGTTTCAAATATTCTCGTTGATATTTTGTTTCATATGTACATACTTGGTTGATTCTTTTACTTCCGACTCTGATTATTCTTGTGAAATGTTGTAAAAATTCTGAACGGCTTACGGATAATGAAAATCATTCGTTGGACTTAGTCATGTATCCATATTCCGTATTCTCTTTTTAGGAAGCGGGGCATGACAAGGGTTTTAGTGGTATTAGAGCCCAGGTTTGACTAATGTATTAGTTTGATTGATATATTAGACAAGCTTGGCTCGAACTGGGATCGGCTCAACATTTCACCAACCATGCATGCAAAAATAAATTATTATCAACATTGATCTGGATACTGGTCTTGTTCCATTGTTTTTTATCCCTTCTTATTCAACACTTGATTCTTTGTTTTCTTCCGGCTTTTCCAATCGTCCTCTTTGATTGATTTCTTCTTGGGTATGAATTTGTTCTTTTGTACCCATATCTTTCTGATTTCAGTGTCATCCATTCTTTTCTTTCTGCTTTGTCCGTCAGTTGGCATCACTGGATGCTATTGGCAGAGTCTTTCCGATCAGAGTGGCGCAACGGAAGCGTTGTGGGCCCATAACCCACAGGTCCGAGGATTCTTTTGTTGTTTCTCTTTCCCTGCATTGTCTGCTTCTTTCTATTCCTTGTATTCGTCTTCATTCGTTGACTCATCACTTCGTTCATCACTTCCTTGTCCATCCTTTCTTCGATTCCAGCTCTACCTATTTCTTCATCTCTTTGCTTTGTTATCATATAAGTCTTGTGTTGTTTCTTCTTCATTTTTGATACCAGTTACTTCTTTCTTGCATTCCATTTTGCCATCATGCACCAATTCATTATTTGATTCAATTCTTCCCTGTTCGATCTCTCTTTGATTTCAGTTCTGCTTACCCCTTCTCTTGTTTGTTATCTTGTGTTGTTTCTTTCCTTTTGTTACAGTTTATTTTCTTTCTTGCATTTCATTTGACCTCATTGTTATCCACTTCCTTCTTTTTCTTGTATTGCCACTTCCTTGTTCCTTTCCCTTTAACCCTCTGTTTTGTTACCCTTCCCCAAGTTTGCTTTTGCCTTGTCCTATGTACTGCCTAAGCAAATTTTGAGGACGAAATTTTGTTGTAAGGTGGGTAGGATTTGTAACCCTTATTTTTTCAAAAATGTGTTTTTGTGTATTTTCTGTATTTAAAATTTTCGCAAATTATTTTTTTTCGGTTTTCAAATTTTTTGTCAAATTGTACTATTGGATATCCTATTAAAATTTATTTTCAATCAATAATTTTATTTGTAACTATTTCCCTGATTTTTACATTGTAACACAATTCTTAATTTTATTATTATTACTCTATTATTATTATTACTGTTATGTCTTATTATTATTATTATTATTATTATTAGTATTATTGTTCTTATTGATATTTTTGACTGGTTAATAAAAACCCACTTTTATTTACTAACTGTATTTGTAGTATTTTAGATAAATCCTATTTTGTAATGCAAATTACCTTTTTATTATAAACAAATTTTGTATTGGTTATTTTTCTATTTATGTTTTAATTCCCTATTGGATCTTGTACCCTATAAGCCAACTATTGAAAAACCCACTTAAACCACTAATTACCCAAACCCAATAATCCTATCTTAAAACCCATTAACTATCCACTAAGCAACCCGTTTACCAATACCCGTAAACCAACTACACCTAAACCCTAATTCCTATACTCATATATATAAACCCTGTTTCCCCTCCCCTGATCTCAAGCTAGCTGCTTCGTCTCCTTCTCTCCCGCTCTCTCTCTCTCCAGCCAACCCATCCCCTGCTGCTCTCTCCCCCATCTTCCACCCTCGCGACCCCCCAAGTCGCGCCTCCTGTCGACGGCCAGCGACGACCCCGCAACCATATCAACCTCCTCGCCTCTCTATCCTTGTGTCGACTCACCGCTCACCGTGCCACCTCCTCTCGAATGCAGTCCGCAGCGACCCACCTCACCAGCACCCCCTACACCTCCCTACCACCTCGTTGACACCTCAACAGCACCTCCACAGCGCAAGCCAGCAATAGCCAGTGACTACACCCTCCACCATAATGCAGCCAACCCTTGCCGGCAGCCCCTCTATGCCGCTTGCCTCACTGGTGCTGCCCCTGTGCGCCATCCACCGACCGTCGCCTTGCCGCCCTGTGCCGGTCACAGTGCACCCCCCATTGCCTTCATTGTTGTCGTGGTTTTGATCATCTTTGCATTTGGGCCGTCTGATCACCATCATTATCGCGATCATGATCTCTTGATCTTGATCTTGATTTGATTGATTTGGGCCGTCAATCGCCCGTGATCTTGATCCCTTGATCTCAACTGTCTGATTTGTTTGATCATCATCATCTTGATTGTCACCATCGGGGTGATCTTGGCCGTTCGATCGCGATCATCATGAACTTCATCAACACCTTGATCTGGACCATCCAATCTTGTTGATTTTGATCTTTGATCCCAGCCATCCGATTGTGTTCGTGATCTATGCACTGTGTTCATGATTGCGTTTGTGATTGTGTGTTCGTGATTGATTCGTGGTTTGTTCGTTGTGCTCGTGCTCGGGAATCTGTTCCCATTATTCTTGTACTTGCTTCACCGTTTTCATCGTCGTCTCCCAGGCAAGAAATTTGTATTAAATTCCTTTGCAAATACAAGTACTAAATACCACCTGAAGTGTAGTCGGATTTTAGAGACAATTTGTGTGTGAATTCTCTTCTTGATTTGTCTCTATGGTGATGATTTGACCGTAGTTGCCTCACGACATACATGACATGATATAACCTAGGATTGACCACATCTTATTGCATATATGTGTGTTGTTCATGTGTTATCTTGTGCTCGTTTGTGTTATTCGTGGTAGACGTGTTGTGAACTTGTGAAATACCCTATATCATGTTACTTGGACATCTATTATACTCTATATCATGTTTGGTTGTATTTTGGATGAGTTTTATGCGAACTAGTTGATTTTGTGCATATGCGGTATTTTTCAGTTTTGCTGATTTTTCTGTTTTGATCTGTATTTTAGACACTATTAAGGTCAGTATTTGAGAATATTTTGTGAATATGATTTGTAGAGAATTTTGTCTATTTTCCAACCATTTTAACGGATCTCAGTTTCGCTTTAAGGTTTGTGAGTTATGCCTATTTTACTACAGTAGTATCGAAAGATTTGCAGATTCTGTTTTCTATAAATTTTGAAGAGAAATCTATTTTTATTGAGGTGTTAAAATTATTTTTTTGATCTGAAATTTTGGTCAGTATTTCTAAACTTTCTTGGGGTTTACCCAGAATTTTGGTGGATTTATTTAAGATGTTTTACAAACCCTTTTATGCTTGCAAATAAGGAGTTTACATGTAGAATTTTACTACTGTTCTGTAAAGAACTTAATTTTCGACCTATTTCTACTTGATGTTTCTAAATTATTGAAGTAACAACCCTGATTTTTGATGAATGCGTCTTGTAAACGAACTGAGTGTTACTAGTTATAGAGATCATAATTTTGGTTAAAGAAATTATTTTCTTACTAATAACCTACATTTATGCATATGAATGTGTATATGAACATATATATATATATATACATGTTGATTTGGACGTGTGAGCCCAAATGAAACCGAACAAACCCAACCACACTTGAACAAAATCAAGTGGGGCAAGCATAACCATAAGGTTGGCCGACCTAGTCTTGGAGGGAAAAAGAGAAGGAGGGAAAGGAGGTTAGGGTTAAGGTTTGAACCAAAGAGACAACATGATGAGTTTTGAAAGAAACCCATTACATCACCACCCATATGAGCCAGTCTCATAAATGATGAGACACCTCTCCTTCTCCCAATACCCATGAAATCTGGCCAACTCCCTTTGACCTCTCTTCTTTTATGTTTTAAAACCCCCTCCACTCCTCCATTCTCTCTTAACAAACTCCTACTACTCTTACTCTCTTCCTATACCTCCAAAACTCCATTCCTAATACACTTAGCTACTGATTTGGGGAGAGAAGAAGAAGGGTAGACAAGGAGAAGAAGAACAAAGAGCCAAAGCAAAGGAGAAGAAGCACAGAGCTAGAAGAGTCAAGAAGGAGGGCATTCAAGCAAGAGCAAGCTACTAAAAAATGTGGGTGTTTCCAATCTCTTGTGTTTCTGTTCTTGGATGATTGAAATGATGTTTTATGACTGAAAAAATGACATGCATGCTATAGGAATGAACTTAAACAACTTGCTTGTGTTAAGTAGTCCAAAACAAAAATTCATGTTAAAAAATTGAAATTTGGGTGTTAGTCCGTAGCTCATTGCATGAACACCACTTGGAATTTTGATCTGAAATTTTTAGAGGATGATTATATAGGTTTCGTACATCTTTAGTCATATTTGTGGATTTTTATGATTTTTTTGCTATTTAAATAAAATATGAACTTGCATGCTGGTCAGAATAGAAAGAAGTAGTTTTTATGGTTACTGTTGTGCAAAGAATGACTTGGATCTCACTGCATGCTTATGGGATTGATCTGAAATTTTCGTATGTTGTTTATGGATGTATCTAAAACCTAAGTTTCAAATTTCATGATATTTGGACCACTGTAGCTATGTCAGTTAAATCATGCAATATGAACTAGATATTTTAGTGAACAGAACTACTGTTGATTCTGCCCTATTTTTGGATGATATTCAAAACGACGTAACTGGAAATCTACTTGGTAGAATCACTTGATTTTTGGAAGAGTTGTCACATCAAGTTTCAGGAACAAGATTCTAAAATTTCATGATGATCTGACACCATATGATATTTTAATTAGATTTTATCCCATGACTGTGTTGATCTGATCTGTTGTTCTGGGAGTCTATACACTTGTTAAACATGGGACCATAAGACCTTGTAAAAGACTTTGTATGAAGGAACTTGAAACTAAGAAGTTTTAGTAGGCACATAGACCTTTCTGGATTGACCGGAAATCATGATTTGGACAAGTATTCGATTTTATATGTTTTTTACAAGGAACGACAGAAACACGGTAAATCTTAGAGCTTACTGTTTTGCACCATGATCATTGAGATGAGTTTAAACTTGTATCTTTGTGGCTTAGAGTTGCTGTTTGAGGTCAAGACTCATGTTATAGATGTGTACTTGGGTTATGACTTAGGTGATCTAATGTTTCTTGCTAAGAGTAGCCCATCGTTGCTTGTAGACCCCATTGTTAGACCACAGTGTTCAATGTTTTGAGGTGAAAATTGTATTAGATATTAGGGTATGGTTGTAGACCACTTTGGGATGAAATTCATGCCCATTGTGTGCTTGTACTTGCTGTCTACTTTGAGTAGATGCATGGGGAGCGCCCGATCGCGATTCCTCAAGGGAACGGGATTGGGAATGACTCCGTTTTGGCATAAATGCCAAGTGTGTGCTTACTGTTTGGAAACTTGAATTGTTGTTTTTAGGACCCTTATAACCCTATTTTGGATATTTTTGGGTTAGGACTTACTCCTAGTGTAGTGTACCATGTTGAGATACATTGGTTAAGTTGAGACCCTAAGATTAAGTCTGGTTGACAAATCTAGTTGGGTAGAATGTCGCATCAAACGCATTGGAGGGAATGACTCGTGTACCGACGTACTTATTGTACATGGATGGATTCCATGGGTTGTGTTTAGAGCTGCCACTTGTCGAGGACCGTGGAGCATTAAGTTTAGCAGAAAGCTATTAGTTGGTCGGGCTGAGGTTGCGATCTAACTCCAAGCGTCGATGTGGTTGCGGCAATCGGTGGGGATGATTCGCCGTGGGTTCGTGCCGAGGTGGGTAAACCTTTGGGCCGAACGTGAACGCTAGTTGGGTCCTAGTGGGGAATGGGTTGAGACCCAGTATTGATAAGGTGACTAACTAGGGAGAGTCTACCAAATGGAATTGGACTAGTTGTTCATAGCAAGTAAGTTGATCATCGAGTTAGGGATTTGGAAATAGTGGATTTATCGCCTAACTAAGAGGATGGATAATATGGGAAAATGGAAGAAAAATCAGAGGTTGACTAGAGTGATGGTTTTAGAGATTGGTCTAAGAAGCAAATCTTGAATTCAACCTTATTCTATAATCTGGGAGTGGGGTAGCTTGATAATTTTGGTAGGGATAGATCGAGTCTTGGTTGAATGTAAGGACTGGTACTAGCGAGGGTGTTCGCCTGTCAGGGGACGTTGTCTCGACTGCAAGTTCTGCTCTAGACTAAGTACGAGTGTAGCGAAGTTGGGAAAACCTTATATCCATTATGTCCTTTGTTGACCGATGCGGGCAGGAGGTTCTTAAAGGAGGTTCCCACAGAGCGAGACTCTACGGGAAAGATCCTAAGTCCTCCGGCAGGGGGGGCTGGTGCCCGTATATCAGCATTTGGTGAGGTCTGGGGAGACAACATATCGAGTAAGCCGATGTGGAATACGGTCAATGTATCGGGAAAGCCGATTTGATTACAGTTACGCAGGGTTAGCCTGCAACTAACGATGGTTTCAGTCACGCCGGGTAAACCTGCGACTGACCAGTCATGCAGGGGTCGACCTACGGGCTGGAGTCGTCGGTGTAGTGGGTAAAACTAAAATAGGATTTGACACAACTAGTGACTAGCAGGGTAAGCCTGTAGCCTCACCATCACTGCAATCAAAAACAGAAGAGAGCACAAGGTTAGGATGCATGACGAGGGATCGAGCCCTACAATCAGGAGATACGAATTCTTTGGAAAGTATGTAGTATGGGATGCATACATTTTCAATGAAGTTGATTTTGAAGAAGTATGTAGTATGAGATGCATACGTTCCCAAATGAATTGCATTTGAGTAAGTGCATCGTGTGCATTTATAGTTTTGTGCATTAGTTTAGGTCATGGCATACACAGACACTTGTTTGACATCACCTTTTTCTTTGCATCAAATCTTATTTGTGGTTGTTGAGGTTGAAATCATTATACTAAGGCGTAGAGAGGATAGCCGGGTATAGCATTTCGTCAGTTGTAATCAACAGATGTGACCACAGTTATCAGTGCAGGATTGCCAAGTTGGGAGCACGGGAAAGCAGAAGCAGGGGAAAGCATCCAAGTGAAAGTTACTGTCCAAATTTTATTGTACATTCTTGTTGTAACAATTTATTGTAAATGTTGTAATCATTGGACATTGTAATAACAACTCGATGTAATAAAAGTTTTTAATTTTCAATGATTTTTGTTGTGTTGTGACTCATTTGAAGGATGATCCTGGAGAGTGCCACGAGTTCCTATGTTAGAAATTTGGGGTGCTACAAATTTTGAATATGAAAGTAAGCCTACTGTATCTATTTTATAACCCTTTTGATGGATTTGGATTTCGTTTTATGGCTTGTGAGATATTGTTGTTTTCGTACTACAGTATTTGTGATTTTAGATTTACAAAACTACCGCAACTTGTTGTTTTCTGATTTTACTTGACTACTCTACTTTTGTTGGAAAATTATGAAACTTTATTTTTTGTTACTACACATATAGGGGAATACCCCAGATTTTTGGTGGATTTATTTAATGAGATTTCGTGTTGTTTTCCTGTTCTTGAATACGATCTTCTGATTTCTTGCTGAACGTGTTTTCTGGTTTCAATTCAGTTTTGAGTTATATTTTTGTGAAATACTATATGACTTATATATGGTTGCTGGATTTGGCCGGGAGCCTATTTTCTAAACCTTTCGATGGATTTAGTTTTGCATGTTTGTAGCAACGGGAATCTCAGTTTTAGTGCAGTACTGTCTTTCTGTCCTGAACTTGAAATTTCGTTGTTTTATCCTTTTGTGTGTTATCTTTCACTCGTACATGTTATCTTGCAACTTGAACTTGTTACTTGTTTGTACCATAATATACTTGCCCTGTTCGTGACACATATATGCTTGTTTGACACTAATAATAAACAACCAAGCCGGGTATGAAGGAAAGATCTAGTAGTGGATAATACAGAAACGTGTACTCGGAAGGGGATCTATTGATCCTACGTGATATTTGGAGCTTGATATTTGGAGATTGACACGTGATCACCTGACACAGAGCTTGATATTTTGGGTATTTGGAGCTTGTTTGGAGCTTGTTATTTGGTTATGTGGAGCTTGTTTGGAGCTTGTTATCTGGTTATTTGGAGCTTGTTATCTATTTACTTGGAGCTTGATACCTGTTACTTGAGACTTGTCCCTGAGTACACTGCCCTCTTTGGTCTACTATGAAATCTAAAGTGAAACTGTTTGTTGTAGCAACCATGTAATAAAAACTGGGATGCATGAAGAGCTACCTAGATAGTAATAACTACAAGACTTGATACATGACACTTGCAACTTGTTTACATGATACTTGATGCTTGATACTTGTTTACATGATACTTGATACTTGTTACTTGTTCACATGATGCTTGTTCACTTGACACTAGATACATGCCACTTGTACTTGTTCATCTTGCCATGCTAGTTGTTATATTTTGTTATCATGCTTATTCCATGTTATTAGTTAGTTTTTTCATGTACTTGTATCCTGCACTACAAGCGGCCCGTAACTTGTATTGATGGGGGTTTGTTTTCTCTTTCCTATTTCTGCAATTATTAAATTGCAGGAGAACAGGTACCAGATGGTGTTGGTGATATGAGATATTAGTGCTGGATTTTACTATTATTATTTTTTGTTACTTGCTTTGAACAGTTGTATTTTGATACTTGAATTTGTTTGTATTTGGGTAATGTGACCCGGGATATTGACTTATTCATATCTGGATTATTTGAGATTAATTTATTTTTGGTTTCAAGTATTCTCGTTGATATTTTGGTTCATATGTACATGTTTGGTTGATTCTTTTGCTTCTGACTCTGATTATTCTTGTGAAATATTGTAAAAATTACAAACAGCTTATGGATGATGAAAATCATTCACTGGGCTTAGTCACGTATCTGTATTCCGTATTCTCTTTTTGGGAAGCGGGGTGTGACACATCCTATCGTTTCCCTATTGTTACCATCGTTCATCTCATGTCCCTAAATTGCATACTGTATCGTTGCATTAATAAAATAATTAATAAGTCGGAGTTTAAGGGATTGAATGGAGTAGTTGATGACATAGTGACTGTACGCGGAAGTGTGAGCCATGTTTCTCAAAATAATGTGTGTTGGCTATTATTATTGTTATCGATTTATTGTTAGATTACTGACTACAGTATCCCAATTGATCGTGTATTGTTTTATTGTTATTGACCCAACCAGTGTGCACCAATGCTGCAAATAATGTTATCGTGCCGTGTACATGATCTATAGAATCATCCACTTAAGTCTAAATGACATTGAATGTATGTATCGAACCTGTAGTATGGGATGCAGTAGTACGTGCAATAGTTAGGATTAAAATGAATAATAGACATAAGATTTGACACAACATCGACATTGCATATTGTTCATCATTGTCTGTATTGATATCGAATATTATCTAACTGTTATTGATATTGATCATTGAACATTGTTATCGAATATTGAATTATTGTTTACACTATTGCGTCAATTATTAATGATATTGATTATTGCTATTGTCCTATGTTATTGATTCCTATTGATCATTGACTTCATTGTTATATCGTTATTTCATTGTTCCTTACTTTCTCTAAGGACAATTTTTCTTTTCTTTCTAAGGACAATCCATGACTTGCTCTAAGGACAATTTTTCTTTTCTTTCTAGATGAAGTGTTCACAGGTGATCATGGAGAATTACCTGCCGAAATAGGAGAACAAACTTTCTGAAGATTTAATGCTTTCTAGTTGCTTATTATTTTATTGAACTTAATGTATTGAGACTTATTATTGTTTGCGATTGGATTTATTATTGTATTGGGCTTATGTCGCGAATTTTATTATTTGTTTCTAGATGATGGATTATAGTATTTGGATATTTTATATTGCTTCATTCCAAGTATTATTGTTCATGAGATTATTATTATTGCATGTGCATTTATTCTGTATTGATTATATTGTTGAGTTGATCGGACAAACAACTTACTGGTGATGTTAGTCATTCGCTGGGCCAATATCATGTACTCGTATTCTGTATTTTTGGGAAGCGGGGCGTGACAGTAAGCTAACTCTATGTCATAATAATTATAATTGGACTAAGGTCATGCACTAAAAAAGGATATGTGATGAAGCTTGGGCAAACGTGAGTGGGAGGACTCTATTTAGTCGGGCGGTGTATTTCGGGACTATAGATTCAGTCGGGGGTGTACTCCGGGACTGTAATTGCTGTGAGGGGCAAAAGGAGTCTCAATTATTTTTGGGACTATGATTGATCGGGTGGTGTATTCTGTGATTATGAATAGTCGAGCGGAAGGGAGACAGACCTTCAGTATTCCAAGCTAGAGCGATGCTTACTGTGTGCCTGCACGATGAGGATTCTATTTAGTAGGGTGGCGAATTTCGGAGCTGGAACCAATACTAGTGAGACGTCTAAACCTTGTCTTTGTCATCGTTGTAGGGTTTCATAACGAGGGATTGAACCGTATAATGAGGAGTACATTAAGGGCTTGCCCTCGGACATATGTAGTATGGGATGCATAGAATCCAAATAAGTAAGCATTAGAGTTGCATCGTACGCCTAAGTGTTTGCATTAGCCATTAGGTTCATATCAGACACTGACATGTTTAGGATAGTCACATTTTCTGTTTCTGCATTCAAATTTGTGATTGTTAAATTGAGGAACCGTGTATTATAACATTGCGTCAGTTGTATTCAACTTACATGCCCGTTGTTCTCAAGTTTCCAGGATTCGAATTAGCGAGCGGCATGGGCTGATTGGTGTCAATGGATGTTGCAAGATTGATGATTCTTTTTTATGATACATGTTGTATTTTATATGTAAATTTCTGTTGTGCATTTACAAAAACTACTTATGATGAAAATAGTTTTAAATTCCTTGTATTTTTGTATGAAATTGAAGTAAAGATTCTGAATGTGCTATGAATTACCTGTGTACGGGATTCGGGGCGTTACAAGTAGTGCAATTTTACAAAAGAAGTTGCCTCCTATACCTAAAGATGCGAGGAGTTTTACGATTCCTTGAAGTATTGGAAATTCTTCTTTTCATAAAGTTTTATGTGATTTAGGGGCAAGTATTAATCATATGCCTTTTCCGGTTTTCAGGAAACTTGTTATTGGAGAAGCAAAGCCCATTATAATTTTTTACAATTAGCGGACAGATCTATCAAGTACCCAAGAGGTATAATTAAAGATATTTTGGTAAAGGTAGACAAGTACATATTTCTAGTTGATTTCATAGTGCTTGACATGGATGAAGATGAACAAATTCCGTTGATATTGGGGCGATCTTTTCTGTCTATGAGGAGAGCTTTGATTGAATTCCATCCAGGATAACATATTTTAAAGGTTGAGGATGAACAAGTAACGTTTGATGTCTTTAAATCCATGGAGTTTCCTGCCAAAATTCGCTCTTGTTTTAAAGATAGTGAAATTGATTTAGTTGTGGGAGAGACACATAGGGATGGAGTTGAAAAGTTACCGATAGCAGTGTGTTTAACAAATTCAGCAACTCTTGAATATGAAAAAGAAAATATTTTGGAATATGTTCGGTATTTGAAAGCTGCACCATCTCTCCATCTTTCTTCTCAACTGAAATTTAAAGAGGTGGGGATAACAAAGACGTCATCTTCAAGAAAGAAATGACTAAAACTCGAGCTTGAACCTATTCCACATATTAAGGGAATTATTAGAAAATATGTTCTTATGTTGGTTGATCTTGGCATCACATAACCATCTCAGCCACCACGTCTAGCTGAAGACTTAAAACATAGCGCTTTTTGGGAGGAAACCCATGTTTTCTTTTCCTTTCTTTAGAATTTCTTTTATTTTTGTTTAGTTTATTTTAAGTTTTGATTTTTTTTCTATAGGATTGCATAAGTTTGTGGGTTTCCAGCGGAGTGGTTTTCTAGACCAAGTTTGATGGCTGTTTTTGGGTAGGATGGAGTTCGAATATGGAAAAGAGTTTCAAAGAGCGATTGAAGGAAATTTTGTTAGCTGTCCAGTGTAAAAATAATCAGGGAATTTGGACATCCACAGCTCCAGATATCACCAAAACAACGAACACCACTAAACCAGAATTTTAACATGAATCAGGGGAGCCATTATGAACTTTTGTCATTATTTTTGTTTTTCTTTTCCTTTACCCATTAAGGAAAATGTGATATTCAGGTTTGGGGGAAGGGTACAATTATATATATATATATATATATATATATATATATATATATATATATATATATATATTTGAAAAGAAGAAAAAATGACTTGAATTAGGCTTACTATTACACTTTTGAGTTCTTTATTATGTTAAAGCATTGCAATTTTTTTAATTGTTGATTTAGGATAGACAGTATCTTATAAAGCCAGATTGAGCATACTTATTTTCTTTATAATTATTGAAGTTCAAATATCCTTACAATATGTGAGAGTCATGTGATTATACATAAAAGAGAGTGTGATGTTTTTCTTGTGATTATCCCCTTTGATGTAGTCCTAAACATGATTTATGTAAATAGAGTGATAATGATTAAATAATTGAATAAACAAAGTTTTATCTACTCCAATGTTTTGAGTTTCTTGGTAACTAGGGGAATTCATCACCAATGTTTACTTTTACGTCAAACAACAACTTGAAATATGAGTATACAAAAGCACTGTAAGTGTGTGACTTGTTGAGTAACCTGGTGAATTCATCATAAATGTTTGTATTCGCGTCAAAAGACAAGTGACAACTTAGAGAGAGACAAAAAAAAAATCGAGTTTGCTACTTGGTTTGTAGTAGTAAGAAGGAGTGATCACAGATTGAGTTATTGCATGTTTCATTTTGTTAATTGCATGACAAATATGAATGAGATGAAAATCATGTACAAATAATTGCACTGGAGAAAGTGGGTATGCTTACTTTTTTTTATTTGCTATGTGTTTTAAGTGGAAATTTTGATGCTTCCATGATAAGACATTTTGGTGTGACGATTTGAGCATAATTATGATTACTATCCCTTTATCTATGGCTTTACTTTTTTTTCGAGGACAAGCAAAATCTTTTGTTTGGGGGTATTTGATGAGTGTAATTTTTATATAATTTTTATTACTCTTTGTACGCATTAAAGTTGCGAGTTCTCGTTTATTTCATTAATATTTATCTTATTTCTACTTATTTTTATTTATTTGTTTGATTTTGTAGGAATAAGATGGATAAGTACAAAATGTGAGCATTTTGGTGAAATCAAGGAGAAGATTTCAAAAGTGAAGTTAATTTTATGTGAAGATTTCTAAAAAAATTCGGCACTCAAATGCGCATTTTTACCAATTGGCCTATGGAAGAACTAGTAGGAAATATTATGGTCAACTAGTGGGTAGAATGAAATTTTGTTGAAAAAATTAAAAAATAAAATTAACGAAGAAAGAAACAGTCGAGTTTTAAACTGGAGTGGATTTGGAGTAATTAGGATTAGTTAATTAATCATAATTAATTATCTAACCCTATTTAATTAAATAACCCTAATTTTAAATAACATACCTTATTTAAAACCCTACGGTTCAATTCCCCTATAAAAAGCAGCGAGATTGGCGACTCTGAGTTTGGGGGGTGCGACACAGAAATCAAGACAGGGATGCCAGAAAAAAACAATGGGAGTTGCACAAGATTCGAGGAAGAAGAAAAGAAAAGAAGAAGAAGAAGATCACGGATTTTGAGATGCAGAGTTCGGAACTTGATTTTTTCGAGATTCGATTTACGACTTCAAGCAACAACAAGTTCTTTCTTCTCTCTCCTAATTTTTATTTTACAATCGAAAAACATGTTTTTTAGTTACAATATTATCATGAACTAATTTTATTTTTCTACGGCTTCGATGTAGCCTAGTTTTGAGAACACAATTTTAATTCCATGTTATTTCAGAATTCTATTTTTCCATGGTTGCACGTTTTATTTTTTATTTTAATGCTTATAATTGTTTGGCCAACTATTGTATGATTTATTGAATCATGGTGTAATGCCCCGATTTTCATTTATGAAAATTATTTATTTATTTTTGCACGTAGTGTGCACGTGCAATTTTCGTAATATGAAATCTTATAATTATTTTCATTATGGATGGTGAGCATATGTATATGTATATGTATATGTGTTCTTAATTATTTTTATAAAGGCCCTTATCTTCAAATAAACATAAGCCCAAATCTAATTTATTTATTTTTGTAAAACTATTATTTTGGCCCATCAATTTAAGCCCATGAACTATTTCTATTTTAATTACAACTTGTAATGTGGAACACCTTTTTAAAGATTATTTTTTTTCTAATGTACAACTTTAAAATAGAGAACTAGTGCATGCACGTGCATTGCACGTACACGTGCATGAGCACACTATTTTGGCCGGTTTTGAAAGAAGTGGGGTTAGTGCATGGGTGGTTACCTAGAGTGTGGGTAGTTACTACAACTCCTACTCTCATCCTAACCCTTGATCCTATAACCATCTACTAAATCATAGCCCTCCATCTCACCCAAAGATTGAGTATAAATACCCCTCTCACTCAATTGTCTTCTACACTAAAATTTTATTGAAAGAAGAAAATATATTTTTAAGAGAGTTGTGAGTGAGTGTTATTGGAGGCCGGTCATCACTACTGAATGAATTCTTGTTTTGGCAAGGAGCAAGGAGGAGGAGTCATACTATCGCACTAGGAAGCTTTGCGGGATTTCGTTTATTTCTTCAAAAGGTAGGTGTTTCTCATGACTTCTAGAATAGAAATCATGTTAGGATTGAGATTGTTTTGTTATCATGCATGTGAAAATTTGATTGATGAATTGATGGTCATATTGAAATCCTCTATGCTATACATAAGGTGGAAAAAGTGAATGAATGGTAAAGAACTAAGACATTTAAAGAAACTGGAGATTACCTGTACAGTCGACTGATCATGTTGACAGTCGACTGGTACGATGAAATAAAATATGTACAGTTCGAAATTCCATGAAATGATGCATTTTAATGTGTGCCGTTATCTTGACTTTTCCCAGCATGTTAATTCAGGATCAATATTTATCTCCGTAGACAAATAATGAGTAAAGGATAAATGCACGATTAGAAATTTTATTTGGGTGAAAGAAAATACTGGTATTGTGAAACCTACATTTAATCGTAAACTATGTTGTGATGCTGGTAAATGGATAAGAATTGCATGTTTATGTTGACATTGAACATACTGTAGTTGAATAAAATGTTGTGTGCTAATTGAAGAACAGAAGGAAGAGATATTCCTTAATTCGAAATTAACTTTGATCAGTCGACCGAATATATGTAGCAGTCGACTATGCTGAACATTAAAAGTTCAATTGAACTCTACAGATGTGCCGACTGGTTCGGATGACAGTCGACTTCCCCGTAAATTATAATTAAATTTGAACGCTGCGGAACAGCCGACTGGCCATGTGCAATAGTCGACTCTTCCGAGCAGTTTATTGAAGAACTTTCCTTAGCTGAACAAGTCGACTGAGTATGCTCTAAGTCGACTGTCCAGATCATTTTTTGATATCTCAGAATTCTAAGTTGCTTTATGATAGAGATAATGAATCTACTATTGTTGAATGATTATTTGTTGTGACAATTTAGAAGCAGTAAATTCTATTTGCCTTCGCATGAATGTGTACATGAAATGAAGTAAATCATTCTATTGAACCTATGAAAAGTTTGTATGATTGTGGAAGTTGTGAACATGAAAAGGAAAATCATTTGTGATTATGAAAATGAACTATTGGGTTTGAAAGGCTCAATTCTGGTGATTGTGAATTGAAATTGAAACTAAAAGTAGCTAAGTCTCCCACCGGCAATTGGAAAGAGATGAATTGAAATGGAATTTGAAATGAAAGACCAAGGTTGGTTCAGGTTGAATGAATGATTAAGTCCGGTATAGTGGAGAGGCTAACTCTAGAGCTTTGATTTTGTTCATGATTATAATAAAATAAGGACTAGATACATAGTGGAGATGTGATGAAAGTAAGAGAAAAACACGAGTATAAGGGCCATCGGATTGGCGGTGTGAGAGTGATCCACAGGCTGCCTGCTTGATGCGTCAAGACATGGTGTGGGAACTACTCCAGAATTTTTGTCCCGGTGGCGATGCTTGTGGGATGTTTGAGTGGCTATGGGTGGTGCCATTGTTCCATGGCGGAGGCTGAATTGTCCATAGGTTGCCTGCTCGATGCGTCGTGTCAGTGCGTGGGATTCCCCTCCAGGCTGCCTCGACAAGGGCTCGTATATCATAGAACATCTAAGATACTTAATGTAGTTACCGTAGTAGATTAAGTCATGGCGAGGGATTGAACCCTATAAAATGAAGTACGATTAAGGGCTTGCACTTGGATCTATGTAGTATGGGATGCATAGAATCCGAACAAGTGCGCATTAGTGTCATATAATATAATAACTGCATTAAGGACTAAGTGGACAATTACAACACGACATCAACAGGATAGACCCTTTTAGTTTTGTTTGTGAAAAAGTTTGTGCTTTGTTAAGAATTGAGAATCGTTATACTGTTTCTGGCATAGAGAGGATGACCATGTATAATTTTTCTTCGGTTGAATAAACTGACGTACCCACAGTTTTGTATGCAGGATAAATGGTTTGATAAAGATTAAAGAGGAACTGATGCTCATAGATAACTCGCTATTATATCTTTGTGTAATGTTGTAAATTGCTTCCGTTGTCATTACATGTAAATTATTTGTGATATATACTTCCGCTATAAAATGTAAAGTGTAAAGATCTCATATAAACTCTGATGTAAAGTAAAAAGTTTTATTTCATTGTAAAATTGTACTAAATGAAACGTAAAGATCCTGTGGAATCTCGAATTCGGTGTATTTTGGAATTCGGGGTGTTACAGAGTAGTATCAGAGCCAGGTTTCACACTTGTACAAATTTATAAGGAATGACACCCTAGAAGTGGACATTTGAGTGTGTGTTTGAGTCTAGAGATTTAAATGTAAGTTACTTACATTTGTGTTGCTCTATGACTTATGTTTCTTCCTCTCTATTTCATAGATGGCTGATCACTTTGACCCTGCTGGCGACGACAATTGGCATATTATCGAGGAAGAGTACTATCCAGGGCAAGTAGATTCTGATGAAGAGGAATGGCCTAAGTCCCGAGAGATTACCCCACCTCCGGACTCGTCTGATGATTCTTCTTCTAACGATGAAGAAGATCCAGTGCCAAGTAGTCTTGTGATATCTGTTCAGAGGTAGGTAGAAACACTGCGGGAGAGAGTCGGATTATTGGAGGCTCAGTTGGCAAAGCGCAAGGACGACCATGCAGTTCTCAGTCATCGTGTATGGGAACTCGAGAAGAGAAAAAATATGACCGATGTGCTGAAGGAAGAAGTTGATGAACTACGGGGAGAACTTCGTGAAGCGAAGAGGAACCGTAGGAGTTAGACTGTTGTAGCTTCTACTGTTTTCATTCTGATGTCAAGAAATGTTTTCAATTTGGATGTATAAAGTTTGGAATTTAATGAAATGCAAAGTTGATTTAAAATTCATGCCTTATACTTCGAATTTAATGGATCTTTTGCATTAGAATATGGCTAGAAGAGGAGCTAGAAATGGTGAAGGTCTGGACTTGGAAACGGAACTTGCGAGGGTCTATCAGACGCTCAACGCCGTGGCCATGAATCAGAACCAAAGAAGGAGGCCTGTGAATCCAGTGCCCGAGGCAATTAAACTCATGGAATCATTCAAACGGATGAAACCACCTATGTTCGAAGGGAAGTCAGACCCTGATGCGGCTGATAACTGGATTCGTCAGGTAGAGACGATCTTCGAAGTGCTGGAGACCCCTGAGGGCAGCAAGGTGAAGTTGGCGACTCTGCAGCTTGAGAAGGATGAGGCTGTTTGGTGGCAGTCGATGAAGCGGACAATGGGAGGTATAGTTTTTGGCTGGGAGGAATTCTTGGAAGAATTCTGCAGTCACTATTTCCCCTCTGATGTCCAGGATAAAAAAGGTATGGAGTTTCTGTTACTACAGCAAGGTGGCATGTCAGTCAGGGAGTATGAGACTAAATTTACTCAACTCTCAAGATATGCTCCTGAGTTAGTGATGGATGAGGCGAAGAAGGCTCGTAAGTTCGAGCATGGTTTGAGGCCGAGCTTGAGGTCCCGGATGATACCTCTCGGTATCAGGAGGTTTGACAAGCTAGTCAAACGAGCAGCAGCCACGGAAGCAGACATGGAGTAGCTCCACACTGTTCAGAGTAGAAAGAACAACTGGAACATTGGAAAGAGGCCCGCAACTGCTGGGAATGCCAGGGGACAGCCGTCAGCCTAGAGGTTCAAACCAACGGGAGCAAATGCTGTCAACATGGATGGGAGACCCGGAAACAATCAGGTGAGACCTCCTATGGTGACTTGTTTCAATTGTGGGGAGACCGGTCATTACCGATCCCAGTGCCCGAAGCTGCAGGATGTTGTTCGGAAAGGACCAACTCAGCAGGATGGGAAGAGACCGTACCAACCAAGGCGAGTATTTGCCTTGACGGAAGTTGATGCCGATGAGGTGGATCATGTCATCACTGGTACGAGGGCAGATGTTTAGAGGTTTATGTTGTTTTCTTTTCCCGCTTATTTAGTGAACTGTTACGTAATGGGTGTGTATTATGTAACAGGAGAACTTTATTTGAATGGAATGAAAGCTGTTGTTTTGTTCGATACTGGATCCTCTCATACTTTTGTGTCTCCTAAATTTGCTAAAGTGTTGGGAGTTGAACCGAAGATTTTTCCAGGCGAGATCTTAGCAGTAGCTACTCCATCAGGGGAAACTTTAATCACTGATCGGTACTATGCGGATTGCGAGATTGTGATTGGAGATAGAATCTTCGGAATCGATCTAATCGAGCTGACTATCTTGGGAGTTGATGTTATCATTGGCATTGAATGGATGTCGGTGTACAGTGCAAGCATCGAGTGCAAGACCAAGACAGTAATAGTGAAGGCTCCAGGTGGACCTGAAGTCACTTTCTAAGGGAAGAAGAAGTGTTCTAGGCTGGTGGCAGCTATCCACAAGGAAGAATTTCCTGTGGAAGTGCAAAAGATTCCTGTGGTTCGGGACTATCCGACTGTGTTCTTGGATGATTTTCCTGGGTTACCCCCGCATCGTGATGTAGAGTTCAGCATCACCCTTCAACCGGGAAGTGCACCCATTTCTAAGGCACCGTATAGGATGGCTCCAGTGGAACAGGATGAGGTGAAGCGGCAGATTGAGGAACTGTTGGAGAAAGGCTTTATTCAATCTATTGCGTCACCTTGGGGAACACCAGTGCTTTTGGTAAAGAAGAAGGATGGATCGATGAGAATGTGTATCGATTACCGAGAGCTGAATAAGGTCACTGTTCAAAATAAGTATCCTATTCCCTGAATTGATGACTTGTTCGATCGTCTACAAGGAGCTATTGTTTTCTCCAAAATAGATCTTTGATCAGGATATCACCAAGTTCGAGTGAAAGCCGAAGATGTGCACAAAACTGCATTTAGAACTCGACATGGGCATTACGAATTCTTAGTTATGCCATTTGGAGTGACGAATGCACCCACAATCTTCATGGATTTGATGAACAGAGTTCTGAGGCCATTCATTGATTCTTTCGTCGTGGTGTTTATCGACAATATCCTCGTTTACTCCAAATCAGAAGAGGAGCACACCGAGCATCTGGCAGCAGTTTTGGGAAAGCTGGAAGAGCAGGAGTTGTATGCCAAGTTATCCAAGTGTGATTTCTGGAAATCTGAAGTGGCAGTCCTAGGTCACATCCTTTCTAAGGAGGGAGTGGCAACTGACCCTCAGAAGATAGAGGCAGTGAGAGATTGGGCAAGGCCTACTACAGTGAAGGAAGTCAGGAGTTTTCTTGGATTAACTAGATATTACAGGAGATTTATCCAGGGCTATGCTCACTAGTTTGACCAAGAAGAATGTGGACTTCAAATGGAATGAACAGTGCGAAGCAAGCTTTCAGGAGTTGAAAGAGAAGTTGACTACTGCACCTATTTTAGCTTTGCCTAGAGTAGGTATTGACTATGATGTTTACAGCGATGCTTCACATCGTGGGCTTGGTTGTCTCTTAATGCAAGAAGGAAGAGTAATCGCGTATGGGTCTAGGCAACTAAGACTGCATGAGAAGAACTACCCGACTCATGATCTGGAGTTGGCCGCGATTATCTTTGCTTTAAAGCAATGGAGACACTACGTGTACGGTGAGAAGCTGAACATGTACACAGACCACAAAAGCTTGAAGTACATTTACCAGCAGAAGGATCTGAATTTGAGGTAGTGGAAATGGCTGGAGGTACTTGAGGACATTCGTCCGGAGATTAAGTATCATCCTGGGAAGGCTAATGTCGTTGCTGATGCACTTAGCCCAAAGAGCAGTCTGGCGAGTTTGATTACAACTCAGAGGCAGTTGGTAGAGGAGTTGGATCGGGCTGGTATTGAAGTTGTTCTGCAAGGCTTGGGATCATCTTTAGCTCAGTTGAGGCTTTAACTGACACTGAACAAAAGGATTATTGCAAATCAGAAGGTTGATACGGAAATTCAGAAGATGTTTGAGCAGGTTGGTGCTGGCACGTTGCCCGGATTTCAAATCAAGGATGGAGTGCTGTGGTTTGGAGAGAGGCTGTGTGTTCCGAATCAGGCAGATCTGAAAGAGAGTATTCTTCAGGAGGCACATGCTACTCTTTTGTCGGTACATACTGGAAGTACTAAGATGTACAAAGACATCAAACCACATTTCTGGTGGTCAGGTTTGAAGCGGGATATGGCTGAGTTTGTGTCGAAGTGTGATGTTTGTCAGCAAGTCAAAGCCGAGAATCAGAGACCCGGAGGTCTATTACAATCGTTACCTATTCCGGAATGAAAGTGGGATAACATCAGTATGGATTTCATTACGGGATTGCCCAAGAGTCCTAAAGGCAATGATGTGATTTGGGTTATAGTTGATCGACTAACCAAGTCCGCTCACTTCTTGGCAATGAAACTCACTGCTTCGATGGACAAGTTAGCTGAGTTGTATGTTGGCGAGATTGTCAGACTTCATGGTGTTCCGTCAACGATTGTGTCTGATCGAGATGCGCAGTTTACTTCGCATTTCTGGAGGAGTCTTCAGACAGCTTTGGGTAGCAAGACAGATTTCAGCACTGCTTTTCATCCCCAGATCGATGGACAGACTGAAAGAGTCAACCGTATTCTTGAGGATATGCTTAGGTGTTGTGTACTAGATTCTAGAGGCAGTTGGGAAAGGCATTTACCTTTGGTAGAGTTTGCCTACAACAACAGTTTTCAGACTAGTATCGGGATGGCGCCGTATGAAGCTTTGTATGGCAGGAAGTGTAGGACGCCTGTTTGTTGGTTCGAAGTTGGGGAGCGTCAATTGTTTGGGCCTGAGCTTGTACAGCAGACCTCTGAAAAGATTGATCTGATCAGGAAGAGGTTGGTAGAAGCTCAGAGTAGGCAGAAGAGCTATGCAGACAACTGGAGAAGGGGCCTTGAGTTTGAGGTTGGTGACTTTGTCTTTCTGAAGGTATCACCCAGTAAAGGCGTGATCCGTTTCGGTAAGAGTGGGAAGTTAGCCCCAAAGTTTATAGGCTCGTACAAGATATTGAAAAGGATCGAAAAAACTGCTTACCGGCTTGAGTTACCAGAAGAGTTGTCTCGGGTACACAATGTCTTTCATGTGTCTATGCTGAGAGGTTATATTTCAGATTCGAGTCATCATTTACCTGAAGTGCCAGAAGGTTTGCAGTTGGATCTGAATTACATCGAATCTCCTATCAAGATTGTTGATCGTCGAGAGAAAGTCTTGAGGAATAAGACGATACCGATGGTCAAGGTAGTCTGGAGAAACCATTTGGTTGAAGATGCTACTTGGGAGTCTGAGGAGAGGATGTTGAGAGATCATCCAGAGCTTTTTGCTTGATTTGTATTTTTGTATTTTCTTATGCTTGCTTTTGTTTCTCGCTCTTGACTGTAGTTCCGGGGACGGAACTATTCTAAGGAGGGAGTGATGTAATGCCCCGATTTTCATTTATGAAAATTATTTATTTATTTTTGCACGTAGTGTGCACGTGCAATTTTCGTAATATGAAATCTTATAATTATTTTCATTATGGATGGTGAGTATATGTATATGTATATGTGTTCTTAATTATTTTTATAAAGACCCTAATCTTGAAATAAACATAAGCCCAAATCAAATTTATTTATTTTTGTAAAACTATTATTTTGGCCAATCAATTTAAGCCCATGAATTGTTTATATTTTAATTACAACTTGTAATGTGGAACACCTTTTTAAAGATTATTTTTTTTATAATGTACAACTTTAAAATAGAGAACTAGTGCATGCACGTGCATTGCACGTACACGTGCATGAGCACGTACACGTGCATGAGCACACTATTTTGGCCGGTTTTGAAAGAAGTGGGGTTAGTGCATGGGTGGTTACCTAGAGTGTGGGTAGTTACTACAACTCCTACTCTCATCCTAACCCTTAATCCTATAACCATCTACTAAATCATAGCCCTCCATCTCACCCAAAGATTGAGTATAAATACCCCTCTCACTCAATTGTCTTCTACACTAAAATTTTATTGAAAGAAGAAAATATATTTTTAAGAGAGTTGTGAGTGAGTGTTATTGGAGGCCGGTCATCACTACTGAATGAATTCTTGTTTTGGCAAGGAGCAAGGAGGAGGAGTCATAATATCGCACTAGGAAGCTTTGCGGGATTTCGTTTATTTCTTCAAAAGGTGGGTGTTTCTCATGACTTCTAGAATAGAAATCATGTTAGGATTGAGATTGTTTTGTTATCATGCATGTGAAAATTTGATTGATGAATTGATGGTCATATTGAAATCCTCTATGCTATACATAAGGTGGAAAAAGTGAATGAATGGTAAAGAACTAAGACATTTAGAGAAACTGGAGATTACCTGTACAGTCGACCGATCATGTTGACAGTCGACTGGTACGATGAAATAAAATATGTACAGTTCGAAATTCCATGAAATGATGCATTTTAATGTGTGCCGTTATCTTGACTTTTCCCAGCATGTTAATTCAGGATCAATATTTATCTCCGTAGACAAATAATGAGTAAAGGATAAATGCACGATTAGAAATTTTATTTGGGTGAAAGAAAATACCGGTATTGTGAAACCTACATTTAATCGTAAACTATGTTGTGATGCTGGTAAATGGATAAGAATCGCATGTTTATGTTGACATTGAACATACTGTAATTGAATAAAATGTTGTGTGCTAATTGAAGAACAGAAGGAAGAGATATTCCTTAATTCGAAATTAACTTTGATCAGTCGACCGAATATATGTAGCAGTCGACTATGCTGAACATTAAAAGTTCAATTGAACTCTACAGAACAGCCGACTGGTTCGGATGACAGTCGACTTCCCCGTAAATTATAATTAAATTTGAACGCTACGGAACAGCCGACTGGCCATGTGCAGCAGTCGACTCTTCCGAGCAGTTTATTGAAGAACTTTCCTTAGCTGAACAAGTCGACTGAGTATGCTCTAAGTCGACTGTCCAGATCATTTTTTGATATCTCAGAATTCTAAGTTGCTTTATGATAGAGATAATGAATCTACTATTGTTGAATGATTATTTGTTGTGACAATTTAGAAGCAGTAAATTCTATTTGCCTTCGCATGAATGTGTACATGAAATGAAGTAAATCATTCTATTGAACCTATGAAAAGTATGTATGATTGTGGAAGTTGTGAACATGAAAAGGAAAATCATTTGTGATTATGAAAATGAACTATTGGGTTTGAAAGGCTCAATTCTGGTGATTGTGAATTGAAATTGAAACTAAAAAGTAGCTAAGTCTCCCACCGGCAATTGGAAATAGATGAATTGAAATGGAATTTGAAATGAAAGACCAAGGTTGGTTCAGGTTGAATGAATGATTAAGTCCGGTATAGTGGAGAGGCTAACTCTAGAGCTTTGATTTTGTTCATGATTATAATAAAATAAGGACTAGATACATAGTTGAGATGTGATGAAAGTGAGAGAAAAATACGAGTATGAGGGCCATCAGATTGGCGGTGTGAGAGCGATCCACAGGCTGCCTGCTTGATGCGTCAAGACATGGCGTGGGTACTACTCCAGAATTATCGTCCCGGTGGCGACGCTTGTGGGATGTTTGAGTGGTTATGGGTGGTGCCATTGTTCCATGGCGGAGGCTGAATTATCCATAGGTTGCCTGCTCGATGCATCGTGTCAGTGCATGGGATTCCCCTCCAGGCTGCCTGGACATGGGCTCGTTGATCATAGAACATCTAAGATACTTACTGTAGTTACCGTAGTAGATTAAGTCATTGCGAGGAATTGAACCCTATAAAATGAAGTACGATTAAGGGCTTGCCCTCGGACCTATGTAGTATGGGATGCATAGAATCCGAACAAGTACGCATTAGTGTCATATAATATAATAACTGCATTAAGGACTAAGTGCACAATCACAACACGACATCAACAGGATTGACCCTTTTAATTTTGTTTGTGAAAAAGTTTGTGCTTTGTTAAGAATTGAGAATCGTTATACTGTTTCTGGCATAGAGAGGATGGCCATGTATAATTTTTTGTCGGTTGAATAAACTGACGTACCCACAGTTTTGTATGCATGATAAATGGTTTGATAAAGATTAAAGGAGAACTGATGCTCATAGATAACTCTCTGTTATATCTTTGTGTAATGTTGTAAATTGCTTCCGCTGTCATTACATGTAAATTATTTGTGATATATGCTTCCGCTGTAAAATGTAAAGTGTAAAGATCTCATGTAAACTCTGATATAAAGTAAAAAGTTTTATTTCCTTGTAAAATTGTACTAAATGAAGCGTAAAGATCCTGTGAAATCTCGAATTCAGTGTATTTTGGAATTCGGGGTGTTACACATGGGGGATGCCGAGAGATAAATTTTGATTTAGAATTATAGAATTAAACACTATTGATTGAGCAAAATTAGAGATGATTTACTGCGATTAATGTGACTATAAAGAAATCCACATAACTTAGTGAGTCTTCAATTAATTAAATTTGCATAGAGATATGATGAACTGTTAGTTGGGAATATTTTTTGTGTTGTTCGAGTGAAAACATTGAATAATTTGGGAATTTTGGTCTACAGCTTGGAAAAGTAGGATTTACAGCTACATGTGATTATGAATTGTGTGGGATTAACTAGGTGGAATCAAAAGTCCTAGAATTAGCTTTGCTATTAACAAATTTTCAAATTTCAGATTTTCCTTCTTTTTAATTAGAATAGTTTTTCCTTAAGTTTAATTTACTTTAGTTGCTTTCTTTGTTAAATTTTGATTTTTCAAATAGTAGTTAATCTAGTAAATTTCCGTACTCAATAAAATAATTAGTCCTTGTGGGTTCGACACTCTTTCATTTAAACTATACTACTTGTTGCGATTTTGTACTTTTGCAAAATATTCCATCAGGATGACTTCGAGTCGAAGCTCGACATGACTCAAAACCCGAATCCGAGTTTGAAATCCAAACTTCAAAACCCGAAGTTCACAACCTAAATCTGAAACCCGACTTCAAAAGCTCAAAACCTATCGAGCTCGCCCACACCTCAGCTTGGTGAAGAAGCTCACCGACAAGACTCCCTAGCTCAACAATGAGGAGAAGCTCGCTCAATAGCCGAAACTCGCAGAAGAGTAGCTTGCCGAGCTCGTAGCTGGCCAAACTGAAGCTTGCTGAGCTCGAAACTCGTAGAAGAGCAGCTCGCCAAAATAGCATCGCCGAGCTCGTTCCTCGCTCAAAGTTGCACCGCCTAGCTCGTTCCTCATCCAAAGCAGCACCACCTACTCGCAGCTCACCCAAAATGAGCTCGCCGAGCTCCATCATCCAAAGCAATTTTGCTGAGCTCCCACGTTTGTCGATCTCTTGCTCGTCGAGCTTGGTCTTCCATGAGATAGCTCTACGTAGAATGAGCTAGGGCACCCAAGACGAGCCCATTGAGCTCATAGCTCGCCCAAAACATCCTCGTCAAGCTCCATCGTCCAAAGCAAATTCGCTAAGCTCCCCCGTTCGTCGATCTCTTGCTCGCTGAGCTCCATCATCCAAGGCAAATTTGCCAAGCTCCCCCTTTCGTCGATCTCTTGCTCGCCGAGCTTGGTCACCCATGAGATAGCTCAACAAAGAAGGAGATAGGATGCCCAAGATGAGCCCATTGAGCTCGTAGCTCGCCCAACGCCTTAGTCACCCAAAAATAAGAAATCAAAGAAGAAGAAGATGAACTGTAGGTAGGCGAAATAGTCTGGAGAGCAAAAGGGTTCCCACAGTCGATTACAACTGTCAAAACTCCAGGAAGATTGCGCACGCTCGAGATGGACGCAGGAGATTGCTCCACATCACTACCTTCATCCCCTCCGCTCGCTTCAAATGCCAGCCGCTTGATCATTCAGATCATCGAGATCGCGAAAGAACTGCGCTCCAGATCAGGACATGTCCCCCTCATCATCGAGTGCCATCACAGCCACCTGATCTCACTCAGTGGGCGAGCTAGGCATGATCAACGTGCCAGATCGCTCCAAAAGTCATGCCGGGCTGATAAGTCAATAATAAATCCCCAAAATTCAATTAAAATTTGAAATTTTAATTGAAAATTTTAAAAAGCAATTTTAAATTGAGGAAAATTCATTAATAATCCGAAGAATTACGGAAAATTTCAAAAAATTCGGAAAAGTCCAAGAAAATATTCACCACCTCGAAAATCTTCTAATCAGTTCCAGGTATCTCCAATCATCCCAGAAAGCTAAGAAAATTGTCTTCTGTGAGTGCAGGGCTTATGATAATGGTAAAAATCACTGCAAATCAAGGTCGTACGATCGTAGTACAGATCCTATAGCTTCTAACAGGAAAATTAACCATAACGGGCATCTTTTACAGGTTCGGGCCTTGTTCAAGCTCACCTATAAGACATGAGCTGCTTTCTAGCCCATTAAAAGCGATTGGCCCCACTAGGAGAGACACCCAACCCATGATGGTTGTAAGTCGATTCTCTTATACCCAAACAAGAGAGTCTATTTCTTAAGGGGGGAATCACTAGGAGATAAATAATTCATGTCAATTTAATGGATTCATATCAATCTCTTAACTGTTTTTCAGGCCTATAAATACCCTTCCTCCGCCTCTACCAGAAGGTAATTTGTAATTTCTCTCCTATACACTATTTCTCTTTCTGGTTCTGAGTCGAGCGTCGGAGGGTTTATCGTCGGATTCATCCCCAGTGTTTCATGCTTTTTACAGGTCCATCGGCTGCATAAGCAACCATTGGTTTTCGATCAAGGTGTCCAATCAACTATTCAGATCTAATCTCAGGAGGTCTAACAACTTTTTACGACGACGATTAAAGATTAGATGTTTAGCAGTTTTCTTCAAATATAAACTCACTATTTATTTGCTCCCACGCCGAAATAAGCAGCAACACTTAGTGTTAGTATCTTCTGATACGTACTTCAGAAAAATGTAGGTATGAAGAGATCATCTCATATCGGAGTGAAGAGTATTCGTATTTTCCTAATTATTGAAGACCAAGGTTGAAATCAGTTAGTCAAGGTGACCATTAATGGTTACAATAAGCTTTGTTTGGAAAGCTTAACTAAAATGAGTTACAATTTTCCAAGTACCAAATGGTTTTCTTGGGTGGTATTGCTAGTTTTAAGTTAACGAGGTTTACTTCAGAATGTTAGTTTGACTGTATTAGCATTGTGAGTTACATGTCCTTGTCAATATCTAATGCCAATTAATTAATTGAATATTTGAAGTGCTTTAGCCAATACTTAGAACACTGCTGATTGAAGAAATCAAAGTGCACTTCGTGTTTGTGAATTAATCTGAAATACTAAAATAATCTTTTCAAAGTGCCAAAATGGATTTGTTGTGGGTTGGATCATGTGTTATGCGAGGCCCCATGATTTTCGGCAACGCCGATAGTGTTGCCGGCAGAATTGGCAGGTGGGCCACCACCACACCTACCACTGTATGTCAAGGATGGCTGCAGAAATATTAGAAAAAAGAAGACAAGGGAGAAGGTAGGTTAAGACATCTCTCTCAATTTCTCCTCTCATACTCCTAGAGTTGGCAAACGGGTTTAACGAGCCGGATCGGATTGAACCCGTCTGGGTTGGAACCCAACTTTGGCGGATTCGGGTCGGGTCCTTGGGTTAAACGGGTTGGGCCGGGCCGGGTTGATAGCGCTAATTCACGACCCGCTCAACCCGTGAACCCTTTCAGGTCCAACCCGGGTCGGGTCGGGTCGGATCGCGGGTTGGCCCGTCTAAAGTTAATTTTTTTTTTTACTTAAACAAAAAATGTAATGTAATTTTAATAATAAACAAAAATGTAATAATAATAATAAGATTGAAAGAGTGAAATTGCCAAAAAAAATTATATATTATTAATATGATTTCACTTATACAAGTTTCACAATTTGTAATAAGAAACAAAAATTTTCTACAAATTTTTTTTATACAATAACAAATTTCTTAAATACAATTTCAATTTTCATTAATTTTCCTAATTTTAAATAACAAACAAAGATTTTATACAATTTTTTATACATTTACAATTGTCTTCAATTTGTTGGTCTTGAATTCTTCATTTTGGTTGCTATTGTTGCTGTTGTTCTTCTTCTTCTTCCGGCGAGGTGCTCCCACTTGTGGACGTGTCGAATGATTTTCCTTGAGTCCTATCTTCGGCCTTCAGGCAGTCTTCTGTGCAGACGAGCATCTCCAACGATTGGGGCTTCAATCAATTCCTGTAATCAGTTAGAATCCTGCCACTTGTAGAAAATGCACTTTCTGAAGCAACTGTAGAGACATGAGGAGTTAGTAGATCTTTAGTCATATATTTAAGAATACTATAAGTGTGTTCATCGTCTTTCCACCATTGTAAAATATCTAGTGAAGAAGTAAAAGACTCAGAATCTTGTTGATTATTTCAATGTAGTTCATTTGGTTGATTAGTCCTAGATTTTTTTGATTGAATTTGTGCAAGTAAATTAAATATTTTATCATCTAATTTACTCTTACCCTTACCTTTAGAAGTAGCAGTAGAAGAACTAACTAAAAAAGTTGTACTACTAGATGTAAAACTTCTATCATAATAATCATACAAGTTATTTAATGTCGATTTAAATTTAACTAAAAATGTTCCCCAACAAATTTCAGATTCATCTGGCCGAAGTAAAGTAAAAAATATTTCAATCAAACTCTTCGTACCTTCTAATTTGATACGAGGATCCATCACAGTAGAAACACAATACAACATAGGAGGAGGATTAAAATACTTCAAAAATTTTACATATGCAGGTTTCACAATATGACCAATAAAAGTATCATCGATCATTTCTTTGAAAGTTTGCATCATAGTAACCATTGAAATAAAAATACTACTAGAAGTAGATTCATAAAATTTTGAAAATTTGAAAGTTGCGGTTTTAAAATGTTCTAAAAATTTTAACAAAGATTCGGCATAAAACCAATGTTGGGGAGTCATTTCAAAATTTGGCATATTTTTTGCAAGACAAAAATTATTCATACATGTTTTATATTCAGGAACAACTTGTAGCAAATCAAAAGCAGAGTTCCGTCGGTGTTTAACATCCTTTGAAAATTTTCTAAAATGTACATTTTTAAGCCTACACCAAGCTTTCCATTATTGAAATATGGTGTCACTTAATGCAATAAAATGTACACAATTCCTAATGTTAACTATATATGATTCGGCTATTTTTATTGCATCTTGAACACACAAATTTAAAATATGACATGCACATTTAACATGAAAATATTGTCAGATGGAGGGTTTAATGCGGTTTTTAAAATACTAATTGATGCATTGTTGTTAGATGCATTATCAAAACTTATACACATAATTTTATCACGAATATGAAAAACATCACAAATTTCTAATTTGCAATTTCATTACTATTATGGGGATAGGGCAACGCGACAAGTGATATGATCATTTTTTGAAGAATTCATTCACTGTCGATCCAATGACAGGTTATTCCCATCATTGGAATATTGTTGCAACCCGTCCAATAATCGGAAGTTAAAGAAACTCTACAAGTTAAACTCCATAAAATTGCAAGCAAAGCTTT